>CM074701.1:0-1200000 GCA_037367355.1 Neoscytalidium dimidiatum | reverse complement strand
AACCTGGCCGTACTCAATGCTCAATCCGCGGACCATTCGATATTTTGTTCGTGGTTCTGCACACTCAGTTATTCGTCCGCTTCTGTTGGATTAGGCCGAATCACCAACGGAGCTGGATCCGTCATGTGACTGTTGCCCATGAATCGGCAGGTGTCCGCGGAGTCCGCCGAACGCATTGGAAGACGATGGAGTTCTATTTTTTCCAGGCCGTGGGGCTTGACTATCTTTACCGTCGGCTTCGGGGAATAAGCCGCACCGTTATCGATGTTGGAAAGCTGTCCAGGCAGTCCGTCGATTTGTGGATGAGCAAATTGGTAAGCATCTGAGCCTTCGTGCTAATCTTACCCACGCGGCTCCAACATCGAGAAACAAGCTGCTTACTGGAACTGTGAAGCAGCTACAGCTTTCTCACATCACAATCTTCGTTAACCAAGTTAGCTGGGGATAATATTACATTGCTCTCATTGTTTGTGATCGTTGTACACTATATGTAAGATGTACGCCCCAAAAAAAAAAAAAAAAAATGAAGGGTATAACTTTACACTTATTTGGCAGCCCATACCGATACCACCCAGAAGCGCCACATGTGTAGCGAGTTTGGATAAAGCTCAATCGTACTTTGCGCGGGCTTGAAGACTTGGTATGTCTACAGGCAATAAATTTGTTGGTAATCAAAGACTATATCAGGTCTTCCTTCTGTTTGCAAAGGAAAGGGTATTTCTAACTTGAGTAATGGTAGAATCTCGTGACATGGCTATAGTTTCGCCGCCAAGAGGGGTTCTTCCATGATCGACGTCTTTATAAGGCTGAACGTGTCAGTGCGGCACAGGTTGTTGGATTCGGACTGATGGCAAGGGCTGAAGAGTAATCTCGGCAAGAAACCTCAGAACATTGAGCGAGATGGATAAGTTTTACAAGCTGCAATATACGTTTCCAGGTCCAGCATCGAAATTCTTGTGTCTTGTGTATTCGCTGTTGGTGAGCGAGAGAGGAAGACAAGGTTCCGAAAGCTCCGACAAGGACCCACAAAATGGTGGGTGGGCCTTAAAATCTGGAGGCGGACCCCCTGGGGTGTGGGTCGTCAACATAGGTATGTCCGCGGAGTTTTCAACCGAGGTAGACTCTACTATCTTCTCAAAAAATCAAGACGCTCACACAGTGCATAGCAAGCATGGTAGCGACTGCGCCGTAGGACCAGGTTAAGCGAAACGGCCATTGCTCCTCACACGTGATTGAGAACGGGCCAGTGTGATAGCAGGGTTCACGGTAGTTGATCATGCTTGGGCATGAAGGATCCTCTCAGAGGCCGATCTCTTGATCTCGATGTGCAATGGCTGCAATAAGCCTAGGCCTCTTAAGAGCCACAATCAGCACCTACCTGTGGCACAGCCACTGGGAAGCTTCTTCTCTCCAACAAACCACGCTACGACCATGCCCGCGTCCTACAGTGCGGAAGCCATCGATGTACTGGACGATTGGCTTTGCGGTGAGATCTTTCGCAGCTGGCTCATCTCTCCAGACTTCAACGCCATGCCATGATCCTCTGCTTTGTGCCATGCGAGCGACTCTCAAAGCTTGCTCCAAGTCCGCCACCTCGAACAAGACTAGCCTAGCTCGTACATGGTCTGCAATGTGCAACAGTCGGGGATAGAAGAGATCTCCACTGTATCCACTATCTGTTACAGGGGGGACCAGGGCCAGCTTGGGCTCGAAGTTGCGCACCGAACGGGTGGTCATGTGGACGAAAGCTTGCGGCGAAATGTACGGTGGGTTTGAAATGAGGACATCCCAGCGGAGCGGGCCCTTCATATGCAACAGTTCCATGAGCGGCGGGGCGGAGTATGGCAGGTCACCCGCAACCGCACCCGCACCCGCACCCTCCGCTAGAACGTCCGCTTGCCTGAACTGGGTCCGTTGTGATGCACACCGCTTCCCGTTGTACCTGGCCAGATTTACGCATCGTGGCGACACGTCCACGCCAAGTAACTCGAGCTGCGAAGCAAGAGGGGTTTCGCGGAACAGGTGTTCGAAGAGGAGTGGGATGCAGCCAGTGCCGGTGCAGAGGTCCAGGACGCGCAATTGCCGTGGCAGAGCACGCGAAGATTGGAGGCGTTCGACCAGGTGGGTGATGGACGCAGCGGTTTCCTGACTGGGACGGAGTCAGCGGTGAGGGCGAGGTCGAGAGCGTGGGCGAGGGCGAGGGCGAGGGAGAGGGCAAGGGCAAGATGGGACGCTCAGACGCACCGCGGAATTAGCACGCCCGGCCGGCAGGCAATGTCCAGGTCGCCAAAGAACTCGGAGCCGAGTAGGTACTGCAGCGGCCGGCCGGCGGAGCGCTGACGGACCAGGGAGCGCAGGCGGGAGGGCCAGGCGTCGGGGGCCTGGGTCACGGCGTGCTCGCGGAGCCAGCGCAGCTCGTTGCGGGCGGAGGCGAGGTCTCGACAGGCGAGGAGCAGGGGCGGCAGCAGGCGGTCAGCGTATCGTGCGCGTCGCAATAGGTGATGCGGGAGTCGGGGCATGGAGGAGAGAGGGCGAGCAGTTCGGGGAAATGAGAGGCAGTGCAGGGCGGCGGCCGACGGCAAGTCGGGTGGCAGTGTGGCAGCAGGGTGGCAGGCAGCGGCAGGCGGCGAGAGGCTGGCACGGCAGGCATAGCCGCAGCGGGACGAGTGGAGCCGCCCGCGGATCCATTTGGAGCTTATCGACGCTGCCCCTGAACATCACCATGACCACCACGTCGCCCGCCGTCTGCCGCCTCTCCTTCTCGCCGCTGCCGCCTTCCGGGCCTCGAGCTCGTGCGCCCGCGCCTTAGCCCGCTTCCAGCCTTCCTCATTATCGCATCACGAATCTGCCGTCCGGCTGCCCTCCCGCTGCAAACGGTGCAATCCTTCCCGCCGGCCCGCTCATTTATCGCCGCCCTCATGACTCTGTGCCAGCTGCCGTTGAGCACGCATGAAACTAGCGCGCGCCGATAAAAGCTCCGCGGCCAAGCCTATTGAAACACGACGTGACGCTGGCCGGCTGGCGTTTCTCCGCACCTGTGTCGGTTCTCGTGTTCGGCCCAGCCTCCCGCCAGCCGCACTGCTAACCTCCTGCCCGCCTGCCATGCGTGCTCGCCTCGGTCCGCCGTCTCAGCGTCGAGGCCAATCTGCCGGCATTGCGTACCTTTTACGTCCGGCCAGGGAGTCGAGTCTCAGTGTGGCACGCCGACGCGTATCTGTATGATCGTCTGCGACATGATCGCCCTCTTATCCCGGCTGCCCATCAGCTTTAATACCCCTCGCAAAACTAACTTCTGATAGCATCGCTCTCATTTGCTGATCTACCTCTGCCAAACTCCATCTCCGCTCGCTAATTTCTGGTAAAGCAGCAATATCGCCGAGCTGCGCAACACGCATTCGTAGCGTTGACCAAGGCCTGGCAGCTCCTCGGTCTCAAGCCTACTTAGCTACGTTTCCGTCTTATTAACTCCGTGGATACTACTATACCTTCCCTCAGCTGAACTCCCACGCCCTCCCTTGCCGGCCCGCTGGTCCGAGCGTCTATCTCAACCGCACACCACCCCTTTTAATAGAACATCTCCCCTTCCCCGATCTCCGTTCCCGTTGGCTATATCCTTGTCTTCTTCGCTCGCTTCCTGCCTTACCGAAAGTCTTCTCTCCCTAGCTCTCTTTCTCTTTCCCTTCAACACTTCGGCAACATGCCGGCAGCAATACAGCCTACGGCGAACAGCCATCCGCTCTTCTGCCCGATACTGCCAACCAAAGGCCAGGGCGATCCCGTCTTGAAGGCCGCACAGAGGATACTCTCCATCAACAACGAAAAGAACAAGATCCTCTGCCATGTCTCCCTACCTCTCTCCTTGGAACCTCTGCCGTACACTTCCGTCGAGCCAGGCCACGGCCGTTACTACCGCATCTCCCGAGCTTCCCTGTTAGGCAATTACCCAGAGTACTCCAACTACGATGGCATGTGGGACACGGTGGTCCGCATCCGGCTTTGTGGTAAAAACGTCGAGGTCCGTGACGGCGACACCTGGCTCCCGCTGTCCTCCTACCTTGCGCACCTGCCCAGCGTCAAGGAATACTGGGCTGGCCCCGGCTCAGCGCAATGGCTGCAATCCGTCGAATGGAACACCAACGGCCAGCACTTCCCGCTACTTTCCCTGCCAGGCGAAATCCGAAACATGATCTACGACTACTGCGCCTCGTTCTGCTACCCTTACGAGTTCGAGCACGGATTCAACTACATGGCCGCAGCCGGCACCGACGGCCTCCTCTACCGCGAATACGGCCGCAACGGCACCCACCTCCACGCCGAGCTATACGGCCGCGGCCGCGTGCTCAACGGCGCGGGACCCGTCCTCAGCCTCCTCCTCACCAACAAGCAGGTCTCGGCCGAGTTCTCTGCCCGCCTCTACCGCAACATGGACTTCCGCTTCCAGGGCGCCTGGCCCCTGCGACGCTTCCTCGAGTGCAAGCCGGACTTCCGAACCCTCGCGAAGGTCACCCTGCAGATGACGACCTGGAACTTTGTCAAGTTTTTCGGCGTCTGGATCCACGCATCCGCGCGCCCGTGGGGCGAACCCGACGCCCAGTCTTTGAAGGGCCTGCGCCTCAAGGAACTAGAGCTCCGTCTTGGACATCGCGAGAGCTTCGAGGGATACCGCCTCGATACCTGGCTCGCGCCGTGCTGCCACCGCGTCCTCATCGGCCTGATCCTCTGGGCAGCGAAGGATTTCGTAAAGGACTTGCCTCTCGTCAGCCTCGAGGGATGCGTGCCGAGGAAGGTGAAGCAGCAGTTCTTGCAGCTACTAGCGGACATGAAGGAGGGCGTGCCGAGCGCCGTCACCCAGTGGGATGTCATCGGCAAGTCGGCAAAGCTGGTCGACAGGGGGGAGAACTGGCTGGTCAGGACGGACTCGTGAGTGCTCCGTGAGCAGTGTCGGAGATAAGCGGAAATACTAACATGAAGCAGTGGCCTCGGATGCGAACTCCTCGACCACGAGCACAGCTGCGCCGAGATGGGCCCGTGCACCGATCACTTCTGCCTTTCCGAAAACGATTTCATGCGCAAGCCTGCGCTCCTCTCTGCTGTCTCCCCGGTGGAGGCGGTTTGAGTACGTCTTCGTTTCCTGTCTTTTTCTTTCATGGTTTTGATACTCAGAGATATCGTGAAACGCACTTCATATGAGTTTGGATGAGCAATGTAGCGTTGTTGGATACTGTTCTTTGTCAAGTTGTACCGTTTTCGCCTGTATATCCCTTACCCCGTTTTTTTCGTTTGTGTTCCTAGTCATCCGGTATATGGTAAATACATGGCAGGACTGGATCCTGAGCGGTGGTCGGATTTGAAGTTTGAGATACCCATGTAAAATTGGAATAGGAAACTGGGGCGGCACTAGTGTATATTAAGTGGATGGCGGTTAAATTGACTCTGGTACTCCTCTTATAGTAATTCTGTGCGTGTCTCATGTACTGTCTACCTTGTATTACGACATTGGCCAGGAAAGAGCAGCTTCGGCTGTCACTGAAACCTAGAGTAAGGCTGAGGTTTATCTCTGGTAAGTTCGCTTCGCGACGAGTCTCCGCCTTGAGATTGCAGCCTAACGTACTATCTTCACCTCGTCACTACCGAACGAATCCAGAGATATTTTTTTTTCCGCCTCAGTATCCTCCTCACTGCTCGGTTATGTCTTGCGCTTGAATTTAAGTGGATTACGCTGCTACGAACTCTGCCGCTTGGAGATACTACACCAGACGTCCCCGCTTTAGCCGCAAACCTCATGGAGACTACGCAGGAGACCGACGAATCGCTAGGTCGTAAGTGCCTTGTGTCTCCCCTATAGCTTTAGTCCACTTATCTTGATGCTTGTAGATGCAGAGCCTCCAATTGCGCTTTCCCCAGTCCTAGCTAGGAGGCTCGACGATGATCAGGGTCCCGATACCGAGCTACTGAACTCTTCTCCTGATGTCCCTTTGATCCGTCCAGATAGCGAGAGCACATCTGTGCTACCCTCCTACCACCTAAGTCCGCGGAAGAGCATTGGGAAAGAGCACCCCGATAAGAGCAATAATATGACAGACACCGAAGTCCAGAAAGCTGGCTAGCCCGACCAGCTCACATTCGTGGTTTCACAAGCCGTTCTCAGCTCAAAATGGCGAGATGGTTTCTTTCTTCGCAGAATTAGCACCGCCGACGTACTTGGACTTCAGAAAAATCTTAATTGTCCACGATCTTGAAGACTTGGATGCTACCACAGTTGTCAAGAAACCGAGACAACATTATCACGATAGTCACGAGCCCGAGTCCTTGGAATTGCGCTCTCAGATTGACTGTGAGCTCTTCCAGGAATTCCCTAGGCATGACCCCGGTCATTATTAGTCTCCATCAAGATCTCCCGCCTCTTTAGAGAGCCGGAAGGCAAACAAGGTGTTTACGGAGTTCGACTCTCCTGGCCCTCAGTTTCCATCATGGCTCTCCCCACTTCCAGACCTTCCAGCCTTTTCAGCCAAATATACACTAGCCACAAACCCACATATCATTACTCGCGATTCTCCTGCTCCATTCAAAGCAGTCTAGCAATCGAAGGAACGCAGTCGGCTCAGCGCCTCGACCCGGGCAAGTTCTGGAACTTTGTCCAGGAGAACCACGGGGAGCTTGAGAGTGTGCTGGTCGCGAACATAGAAAATTATTATTTCGCACTCAATATCGCGCAGTGTTTTGAGCGAGGCAGAAATCTGGGAAAGGGACCTTGTGGCATGGTCCAGGCTATGAAAGTGTGCAACTTCAATATCGAGCTTGCTTGCAAATCGGCGATGCGCAGGAATGACGTCCAAAACCTAAAAATCTGAAGTCCTATTTTTGAGAAGAATCAGTCACAGATACATTGTTCGCTTCCTGGGAACGTTCGAGACGTCTGAGTCCGAGCTTAACTATTCGTTGATCACATCTCCGGTCGGCAACCAAGATCTGGAAAGCTTTCTCAGCGAATTTTGCAATTCCACATATCGCCAAAAAAAAAAAAATAGCGCGGGGATTTGAAATGGGTTCGGCGGCTTGGCATGAGTTCTAGCGTACCTCCACAAGGTATTCATTTATCACTGCGACATAAAGTCCACGGACGTTACTCACCGTGCAGACCACATTTTTTTTTCATCGACTTTGACACTTACTTAGTTTTCATTCCAAAGAGACCATCTCCACGAAGAATACTTTTCCAACCACCGGGATATACGCAGTGCCAGAGATCTTTGACACTGCTGCAGAGTGTGGCGCACGCTCAGACGTGTTCTCCTTGGCTGTGTATTCACCGAGACGTTGGTCGTTGTCAATAACTGAACCATAAGCGAGATTTATGTGTTTTGCAAAGACAGATGTAAAATTCCACACGGATTCTTCTATAGCGTCACTGTTAAATACCTTGCTACTGATTCCAAATCCAGGGCAAATGTTATGGATACCTAGAGGACAATTGTGCGGCCGATGCTCCTGAAGGAGCGAAAGGTAAGGCTGACGTAGAAAGAACTTGAGTAGATGCTGTAAAATAGTCCTCGACTGCGCAGGCCCTGCACCTGTGGTGACAACGCCTAGAGTTCCACCTTGATGCTACTTCTTCACTTGAAATTAGTGGATTGTGAGGTGAACGTCTGGATGTGGGAACGCAAAGCATTGAATCATGTTAAATATCATCCATTGGTCAATAACAAACGATACATCTAGCCTGTGGTCGCCTGCTCCGCCGAGGTATTCCTTCCAGGAGGATTCGCTTTGGAGCAATTAAGATCTATATCTCCACAGATAAACAGAAGAGCAAAGATGAAATAAGATCGCCCTAATTTGAATTTCGAGGGCACAAGTACAATTACCGTTGCTATAGGTTTGCTCAAAGTTGTCACCACTACTATCTTCTTTTGTTTACCGAAATTGATCGAAGCGTGTTCCTTATGTAAATAATCCAACTTTCAGTGGTCACCCTGATACAGCCTATAGCTAAGAAGTCACCGTAAAGAATTTGACAGAAAACAAGGACGACATGGCCGTGGATCGAATTAGCACGGGCTGTTGCGCAACATGGTATTGAGATCTTTATCAATGATGCCTTGCTCGACTGCATCTGCTCCCGAGTTAGCTGGAGGCCTTGCCTCGTTCGTCGAAAGGTGAAGAATAACTAACCTTTATAAGACCATTGCAGGTAGTCACTGAAATTTTCCGTCTTCCAGCTCCAGTAGATCCAGCCGAGCGTCTTCTCATACTGCCACTGCTGCGCCGCGAAATACCTCCGAAAGAAGTCCTTGTTCTGCAACTCCTGGCCGCCCAACTCGTTCAGCTTCATCGACCACTCCCCCACGATCTTCGGAGTCTCCCCCGTCACCCGATTGCCCTGTCCGGACTGGCTGGAACACGTGTAGCTGATCGTACAGCTCTGCGCACCGCCGCATCCCTCGATCGGAGACCCCTGGTAGTTATGGTCATCGAACAGCAGCGCCTCTTTCTGCGAGGGGGACAGCGAAGTGGTGGCTTCGGGCCCGCTCGCCCACAGGTCGTCCATCATGATGATGTTGAGGCGGTGCGCACTGTCGACGCCTAGCTCCGCTTCGACGCCGCGGATCGCGTCGATGGCGGATGGGTAGTAGTGCTCCACCATCCATCGCGTGTTGCCGGAGTCTTCGCGCAGCGGTTCGTTGACCAGCTCGATGGCACCGACGTTGCGCATGGTGCTATTGTGGTGGATGTGCTCGGTCATCCATTTGAGGAAGTCGTACGCGCGGCCGGATTCGTAGTCGCTCTGGTAGAAGCCGGTGGAGTCTTGGAACTGTATGACGTCTGTGAGCTCTCGGTGTTTTGATGACGAGAGAATTGATCACACGGCTGCTCACGTCTCCGGTAAAGGCGTCATTGCCTTTCTGTCTCCCAGGCAGGCCGTGCAGGTCGATGATAATGTACATGCCTGCGTCCGAAGCCCAGCCACAGAACTTTTGAAGATGCGCTATTCCGCCTGTACGATGGCATTAGGACTGCTGAAGCTGAGATTATTGTGGAGGGTAGTGGTTCATCATACCCTTCGGGTAGTGTTCGTATTGATTGAGTATATCCTCCTTCATCCAGAATCCGACAGGGACCCTAATGGTGTTCAAGCCGTATGACACCATGGTATTGATATCATCCTGCGTGATCCAGCGATCCCAGTGCCCCTGCCACGCGCTGCTAGCGGCATCCATGTCTCCGCCGTAAGCCTGCTCCACACACTGACGTTCGGCTTGAGCGTTGTTGCATTTCATGTTGTCGTTCCACTCACTGCCAGCCATCCACGGCTCGACGATATACTGTGACCCGGCATTAACACCACGAATCTTCGTCGTGCCACTATTCTGGAAGGCTCCGAGGGAGACACCTGATGGGGGAGTATCTGGGAGCCAGGCAGCGGTGAGGGCTGCGAAACCAACGAGGGTAAAGGGGCGGGCAAACATATTGACAAATTAAGCAACAGTATTCACAAGAATAGAAGGTAAATCACTGAGCGTAGTGTGTCTATTGAACATGTTTGAATCTTAGCATTTTATACATACTCGATGTTCCTGAGCCTCATAGAGCTGTTGCATTGGATTACAGCCTTCGGAGGCGTAGAATCACCGTTACATTGCTGAGGACGCTCCGCAGATTTCCTGAAAGAGCAGGTCATGCTACTCAAGGTTGGCGGCTTGTCCGTCATTACCTAAAGATCATCAGGAACATTGCCAGCCTCAGACATCATGGGCATGGTGGGCTTCTTATGGCCTAATAAAGAGCGCCACTACTTGCCTTTACTAGTACAGTGCTTATTCGAAACGCTACTCAGGGGCTCATATCCGAGGCTTAGATGAGCAGATGGCTGTAGAAACCCGGTGGTTCTCCACAGGCCCTGTACCGCGTGGTCCGGGAGCTATGAATAAGACATGGATAATTAGTGAAACCATCGAGGGGATATAGCACACAACAGCTAACTTTTCGAAAGAGGGGTATTCTCTCTGGCTACATCTTGACGTAAGTGCATGTCATGGCGTCGAGACTTTGGTAGCGACTGAATGACAAGAGTAGTTACGGACATTACTACTGGATACCTTTACCACCCTCGACAACGAAGCTCTTGGGTGTGAAGACTTGAACAACGCAGAAAGCCTGCTGCATATGACCATGCAAATAATGTAAGACCTAGACCGGAAAGGGGAAGCTACACGATTTAGGCAGTTAACCCGAGGTGTCGTTGGAAGGTAACTTTAAGCTTACGTTGATCATTACGGGATACAACTGCATAACGTCATCGACAGAAACTTTGTTCCCTGAGTATTCATAAGAGTCTTGGGTGTAAGTAGGCACCTAGACAATGGCTTGTATTTTGGAACGCCTGAAGTAAGTTGGAGGATGTTCAGCGGAGCCGCCAAGACATTCATAAGGGCACATGCAGATTAAGAGAGACATCTCACTACTGGAGCTGTCTCTAACCTGAATGTCTCTGATTTTTCCTTTCGCAGAATGGTGGGGCAATTTTGAGCGTGCTGAAACCTCGCAAATACCAGAATGAGTCGCCAACAGGACTGGAAACGTGTTTCTATTTTGCGATCAAAGGCATTAGTTCAACTACCCCTTTTGGTAAAGTGGGCCGCAATCGATTGGGCCGTTGCTGACATTTGATTAGTGGATCACATTGGTGTAGTTCACGAGATGAAAAGGGCGTTCTCGATCCTACCCCAGATTTCCGGGTTTCCTATCCGGGCTAGTGTTGGATCCAGATCCCGGTAGCCGGATCCCACCCTAACGTAGTAGCTTCCTCGGCATGGAAGGCTACTTCCTCGGCTTTGGCTGTATACTGCGATACAAGGATTTGTAAGAGCATTGCAATGGTCGCTTGATGTGGAAATAAGACAGACGGGTATCCGGGTGGAGGGATAGTCTGAACAGGAAGAAAACTCCGCTGGTGATCGAAGATGCCGTCGTCTCCTAATCTATCTTAGCAGGATCCGGATAGGCCTATTTTACTCATTATCCGGGCATTTCAGAGGGCTACTAATGTGTCGAGTCTGTCTTTCGTGCCGACGGAGTAGGCTTGAGGATAATCTCTGCGGATGTTAGGCACGTCTGTGTGCGCAAATCCAAACTTCTGAATTTAACTCCTACGGGTAAACACAGCTGGCTGGTTCAGAATAGCATCATAGGCAAAGATGATGTAGCTTCACAGTTTGACCACCACTTTCTTCGCTGAAACTCCGGATTTAAGGATGTTGAGCCCTTCCTGGATTTTCTCCAGGCCCTCACCCACGACGAAAGGTTCCGGAAAAGATTTGATCTGGCCGCTAATCAAAGCTTGTGGAACGAACTTCCCCCATACAGCCGTGGCCACTTCCCTGTTTGTTTCGTCGAGGATGTCGTTTGCGAAGACTGATTACATTGCTTCCGTGAGCTTCATCATTCGTGCCGTCATAGTGAATCGAACGATATCCCATTCAAGCTGGGCATTGCTTACCGATTGAAGGCCGAAACCCATCTGGTGGGCTCTGCGGAGGCAACACATTGACAACCTTGATTGAAGACGTGCTACCAATCCTACGTAGCACTGCTCCAACCTTGCTATAGCTGTCTGCTTCGGAAATGGCATCGTAGATGCCTGCGAACTCTCCAGGCCCACTAGTCAAAGCGGTGGTAACTTCGTCCACCAAGTTCGGAGATTTGTAATCGATGACGATGCTAGCACCCAGAGACTTCACGAGTTCATGGTTATGGACCGATGCGGTTGCAATGACTCTCACACCGGATGCAGCTGCGAGCTGTACGACCGTGGAGCCGACTGATGAGGAACCTCCCCATACAAGTATCGTCTTGCCAGTAGGCGCGGGATTTGCTGACGGAAATGGCAGTTTAAGCTGCCTTTTGTGGTAGAGCCCACCTGCAGCCGTTGAAATGGCGATTGGGAGTACCACAGCTCGTTCGAATGGCAGAGAGTCGGGGATAGGGGATGCAAATCTTTCCAGAGCGGTGGTATATAGCTGGAACCCTCCATTTGCAGCATTGCCCGTCTCGAGATTATGGCAATTACTAACATTGATATGACGTTAGCCTGTCAAGCACGTCTTTCGGAGTACGGTTGATGATTGCAGTTCACTTACGCCATGATCCTTTGGCCTTTCTTGAAGCCGGTTACTTCAGGCCCAATCTCTTCAACAATACCAGCAACATCCTCCCCAAGGATGAAAGGGTACTTTTCCACGAGGAATCCAAAGTCTCTGTTCACGTCAGTGACAAGACTCAGCCGTAATAGGTACAAATACATACTGGATCTTATAGTCGATGTGGTTCTATGAGAAAAATAAAAAAGGGTTAGCCAACGTCCAGGACAATTCGAAATAGTACCACATACCACAGCGACTGAAAGATTTTTCACAACTATTTCACCTGGCCCTGCTTTGGGGAATGGTGCAGGGTTAATGACGAAAGGGGTGGCCTTTGCGGCGGTGATCCACGCAGCGCGGTTCTCCATTGTGTCAAAAGCTTCAAATCTAGTTGAGTTGAGCGGGTTAAACTTTGACTAAACAAAAGTGAATTGCAATCTGAGCTTAGAAAATGGATTGCTTTTAAATTCCAAGGACCACATGAAGGATACGCGCTTTCTTTTCGTCCTCTGATCCGCTTTTGGAAAAGCAAAGCTTAACATTTGGGTGATCCGAATGAGCCGGTTAATCTCCAGTTTAACCCCGTTTAAGTCCGCCAGCCAAGACCTGAATATATTGGATGGTTCGAAACAGTTCGAGTTAGTACCGTTCCGGGAGACTCATCGGCTTGATCACCAGAGCGGCGGCGTAATTTCGAGCCGAATGCGCAAAAATTGAGACTGTGGGATGGTTTTAGAGAGGTAGGAATGACTTCCACATGATCTGATTGGCTTTTTACATAGGATGAAAGGGCGGCCGAGGCTGATAGTGGTCGTGTTTTGTTGTGTGCATCCTAGTTTACGAGCCGATTGTTGCCGAGACGTGCCGAAACAAAGTCTCCACATCCCAAGCTTGGCCACACCGTAAATCAGCTCAGAACTCAACCTAAAGCCCTAAGAACACTGGAATTGAGTTCATACTACAATCAATCAACCAGAGTCTGACTAAATCCGCCGTTTGTTCGCGTAGTGTGAAACTGAGTTGTGTTGTGAGAATAGGCAAAGTTAATCAATCGATGGTTGTGGTGGCGCTTTGCCGAGGAAGATTGATGTAGTACTTGTTTCTATTCCTGAGGACTACTCTATCTGGGAGCCTGGAAGCAAAATGAGCAAGGCTGACAAAGGAGCAGCAATAGATGCAAATTAGACACTGATAGTGTATGAAATATAGAATATGGAGTGGATTTTTTAATTAGGAAACAGTTATCCTTCTCTCTACCTCGAAAACAACTGTTACGTGCACGATTATCTATGCAGATTGACCGGAAGTTGTGTCATTTGTGTAACGCGCTTAAGTCGAGCATTTATTGTTGTGGTCTGCTAGCGGTTTGCATTCAGCAGCTATAAAATGGAGTGGTGTGAAACGACGAACATCTCTTCGGCAGTTTTAATCTTTTTTTTTTTTTTTGGTGCGGACCAGTCAGCTGTCGCGAGATCATTTGTAAGCTTCAGCTGGCGACAGATGCCTTCCGAATAAACCGTATGAGGAAAATCGAGCGCTGCGGCCGCAGCCGGATCACAGGAGATCATCCTTGGTTCCTAATTGGTCGATATCATATAAGCTTCGGTATTGAGTTTTCGGTATTTGCCATTTCCTTATCCGTCTTGGGAGAATCACTCACAATTCTTCCCTCCACTCCATTCAATACCGCCAGAGCTTCTCCAGAATTCTTCAGCGGCGTCAGCTGCACATCTCGCTATTTCAGTCTGTTCCTCGGTCACCTACGTGGCCAGCTGTAACTTCTTTGTCCCCTCTAGCGTTCAGCTGCCGACTCGGGTTAGTTACTCGGACATCTCGAAAGCCACCTCACAAGCCTCTCAGCGAGCGCCACCTCCGACGCAAGTTTCGTAACGCATCAGTGTGACATGTTTGAACTTAGGATAGTGCGGGTCGTGAAGACGCCATTTTCAGCTGGCCTCAGAGCTATCCATTGTCCGTAGAGGAAATCATGGTAGGCTATTTCTTTCGGCGTTGCGAAGAAGCCAGGATTCAGGGTCAGAGCTGACGGGGGCCTGGTTGAAGCAGATACCCGCACTCGCCGTACTCGCCATCTCGTTGTTCATAGCATACGTCTCGCTATCCGTTGTCGGATTGCGTCAGCCCTACGACCCGATGGCGTCCTTTAATGGCGAGGATTTCGGCTGTGTTTGGTATGTTTTCGAATGGGCGTCGAGCTAGTGATCAAGCTTTTCACAGTCGACAGATTCCAGATGCGGCTCTTTGCCGTCGAGATGACTTCACTGGCTCCTTTGCTTAAGCCTCCTGGTTGGCCTATGTGCTCTACCTGCTAGCATAGCTTGTTGTGACTGGGCCCGGCAGTCCCGGAAGTGCGCACCAGAATGTCCATGTAATCCACAAGGCTCACCGTGGCAGTGGTCAATAGCAACTCACGCATACGCTGGGGCTGATGGGCTTAAAATACGGGCAATGAGATATTTTGTTCCGGGAAAAAGAGACTTGCGATGAATGAAAGAAGAGAGAGTGAAGGTGTTAGGTAGGTCTACAGCCAGGTGATCTACGCTCTTTTCAAGTAGAGGCTTACCAAATGCAAAACAGAAATGGTTAGAGCACCGGCGAGACAGCCCACTGTCTGCGTCCTGAACCTCCGCGGGGGACCGCTGAGAAGAGGGTCGGGGAGAAAGCAGATGGGAAAAGTAAGAGTCCATGCTTTGTTCAGCCGCGTGGCTACCCGCTGAGCTGTCCGTCACACCGACATGGAGAGGTCGAGAAAGCCAGGATCGGTGAGCTATATGGCGTGGTATGCACGGCAACGACCGGCGGCCTATGCCGTTGTCGGCTCCTTCGCCTTGGTGGATGCTACGCAGCTACGCAATCCAGTCTGCTCCGGCGGCAGTTCAGGCTTCCCTGGCCATATCCGGAGAGGCCCCATTAAACGTAGTAGATTTTGGGAAAATTCTGGGGCCCGAGGGACCATGTTCTGGTTTGTTGAGGCACATGGGACGCAAGTGCAAATCAAAGTCGCTGCTGCCAAGAGCCAGGAACAGGAGGGCGCCAGCTAGTCAGGCTGGTCAAAGCATCGGGATTTACCTGCCAAACGGGAGCAATTTTGGTGAACGGGACCGAATACTCGGTTTGGATGTCACGGTTACTGGACTCGACCACCTTGTGATATGGTTCGCATACCGGGTGACTTGGGGTCAGTCACGCAAAAGCGCGAGATGCTGGGACGACGGCGTTCGAGAAGAGACGAGCAGCCAGGGAGCGGCGGGCGAGAATGCGGTCGAGGTGACGTCGGTGCGCTCTCTGCGGTGGAGGAGCTGGAGCCCCGGAGTCAGGCGGGCGGAGAAGAATGGCACAAGTGCGGCACCATCGCGGCTGAACATCGGCCATCGGCTATGGTCCTCGGCTGGCTTGCGGCGTAGGATGCGTTCCTGCACACTTTTTTTTTTAATTTTTGGTGTTGGTCTCCAATGCAGACACCAGGCTGATGGGCCACCAACACCACTCTTATACCTACTCGACGCGGCGCAGCAGGACGTCAATCCAGTACCACAGTCAAGAAGCCACGAGTCGTGAGCACGCCCAGGCCTCCCGCTCTCACCCAAACCGGCTTCCTCCGTGCTCCGCAAAGGCCGGCCGGCCCACCAGAAGGCTGCCGTCACGCGATTCCGGAAAGACCTTCGAGCGCCCGGCCACTCCGTCTCGGCGCGCAGAGTCCGGCCTCCAGGCACAGTCGAAGAGGCTGCGAGTGATTTTTGTGCCGGTGCTTGAGCTGTTGAGGCCTCCGTTCGCCGGCGCTAAACGGCCCGTCGCGGCATGCGGTGGCTCCGGTTGCCTCTTTGGGAGCGCACATGGCGCCCTGGTCGGTGACGCACTCCACACTCAGAATCGCGGGGAGCTGCGCCGATCCTCCGCACGGTGAGCTCATCACGAGATGGCATGCCCGGAAATTTCTTGCGGACGAGGGGACCGCCGTCTTCGCTGCTCCGCTGCTCCAATCCCGCCCGGACTCAATCCCTTCCTGGGCAAAATAACCCTTTTCTTCGGCGCTTCTGCCACCGAATTGCCTCGACAATGCCCGTCTGCACCGCTCTCTTGGGAGTACTGTGGTATCAAGCAGAAGTATTGTTAGTGCACATCAAAAGTGGGGCACAGAATCTCGGAGAAACTCTACTAAAAACGCCTGTAAATTATAGTAATTCTCCTACTACGCTGTGCTCCACTTTGCTACCACTTTATATGCCATTCGCTAGCCTTAATTACGTCCTTACAGCGCTATGGTATGGTGTTAAGTAACTCTCTCAGCCGCTCCTTAGTTACTACTACGTGCTAGGCTCTTATAACTACCTCCCTAAGCATCTTATAGCTTAGATTCTTATTAGGATAGTTCTGCTCTATCCAGTCCTTTATCCAGTTCCATATTGTCTTAATTAGATTCAGGTCTGGTAAGAAAGCAGGCCAGTAAATCATAGGAATACCCCTCTTAGCTATATCTACTATAGTCGCCGTAGCAGAGTGACCTAGGGCGTAATCCTATATAATATAGAGGTACGGATGGCTCCTTAAGTACTCCTCTAGAATAGGCAGAATATGCTTACGATAAGAGCCCTAATTGATTATCCCCCAGCTCTTTTCCTAGAAGAGGGCTGGCCCTAGTGTACAGCTATAAAAGGAGCCCTAAAACATCTACCCTCGTTTTCGACGTATCTTCTCTACTACGCATGTCGGATTAAGCGCCTTATCCTTCTTTCTCGTAACGTATTGCTTGCGATATCTTCCACCAGTTACCTACGTCTTATTAGTCTAGAGAACTAGGCTCTACTAGTAAATTGTCCAGTCCTTATACTTAAGAGCAAAGCGTAGTCGATCTTGTCGATTCTTCTTAGAGAGAGGTAGTTTTTAATATACTACGTAGCGCTTATAGCCACGGCTATATAGCGCTCTTCTTATCGTATCGGCGCCTACACCGTAATAAGCGAATGGGCCAACCGAGAGCTAGAGGTAAGAGAGGAGCCTATTCGTACGTAACGAGCAGACGAACGTCTCTAGAGAGTCAATCTGCTTATTAGATAGCGTACCTAGCCTACCCTTACGTTTCTTTAGCGTTAGATAGTTTGTATTATAGGCCGTTTATACTTGGCGTAGCGTACAACCAATCTGGCTAGCAATCTCGTCGTAGTGCTAGCTAATCTCTCGTAGGGTTAGGCATCGTAGGCGGTTATCGCGTGATAGGTCAGGCTCCTTATATCTCTTAGGCTAGGGCGTAGAGGGCGGATTTAAATCCATAGCTGCGTGCGTGCGTGCGTGCGTGCGTGCGTGTGTATGCGTGTGTGTGCGTGTGTGCGTATGTGTGCGTGTGTGCGTGTGTGCGTGTGTGCGCTGTGTACAGTGGGAGGTATAGGCACAAGGGTGTTTTAAGCTGACAAAGGGATACTCGGAGATATTCGCGTATTTTCTATGCAATTCTAGTGTAGCGTCTCCGGGCATCCCCGTGCGCCGCACGGACTCGCACTAACAATACTTATGCTGGGTACCATAGTACAAATACCGGTCCGCTCTCCTGGGTTCCGCGCCGCAGCGTGCTCCTCAAGGCTGAAACCATGATCGGCGCCGCTTCGTTCCTGTCCAACCGGCTTCTTGCCGTCTCAGGCCTGCTGTGCCTCAGCGCCTCCGTCGCCAACGCAGCTCTCCAGACCGGCATTTGCGAAAATGCTCGCTACGAGAACAAGCCGCGCGTCTTCGTCATGACCGACATCTCCAACGAGCCTGACGACCAGATGAGTCTGGTGCGCCTGATGACCCACGCCAACGAGCTGAACCTCGTCAACATCGCCGGCGTCACCTCCACGTGGAAGAACGACTCCGTCGACACTCCCTCCATCCTAGGCGTTATCAACGGCTACGGCGAGGTCATTGACAACCTCAATGCCAATGTCCCCGAGGCCGGCGCCTACCCGCCCGCCGAGGACCTCCTCGCCAGCGTTGTCGTCGGCCACCCGGTCTACGGCCTTGCGGCTCTCGATGAGCCATCCCTCAGCAACGCATCTGTCGCTCTGATCAATGCCACGGACGCGTCCGAGGATCCGCTCTGGGTCCTTGCCTGGGGTGGCGCCAACGTGCTAGCCGAGGCTCTCAACGAGGTCAAGAAGACGCGCAGCGAGGAGGAAATCGCCGCCTTCGTGAAAAAGCTCCGCGTCTACTCCATCTCCGACCAGGACAACTCGGGCCCGTGGATCCGTTACAACTTCCCCACCCTCTTCTACATCGTCTCCATCCACGGCTTCAGCGAGTACTCCATCCCGACCTGGATTGTAAGTGTAGCCCCCCGGCGCACCCCATCCTCCACTAACCAACAACTCTCCTTCCCTCCAGGGCATCTCCGGCGAAGTGCTCCGCCCCTTCGACAAGGGCGGTCCCGACACGTCGCTCGTGACGAACGAATGGCTGCAGCAGAACATCCGCCTGGGCGCGCTGGGCTCGCACTACCTGAACTGGAGCTACATCATGGAGGGCGACACGCCCTCCTTCCTGGGCCTGCTCCCCAACGGCCTCAACGCCCCCGAGCACCCGGAGTGGGGCGGCTGGGGCGGCCGCTACATCCTGGCCGACAGCTCCGGCCTCACCAGCGCCTACAGCGACGCCTCCGACTTCGCCATCGGCGCCAACAACGACACCTTCTTCTCCAAGTACGCCTCCATCTGGCGCTGGCGCAAGGCCTTCCAGTACGACTTCGCCGCCCGCATGCAGTGGTCCGTCCACGCGAACCCGGACGAGGTCAACCACATCCCCGTCGCGGTGGTCAACGGGTCGTGCGGCTTCGACGCCCTCGAGGTCGAGTACACGCTCGGCGAGTCGGTCGTGCTCGACGCGTCCGAGTCGTGGGATCCGGACAACGACGGCTTGGCGTTCGACTGGTTCCACTACCGCGAGCCGTCCATGCGCCTGGAGGGCGACATCCCCCGCGTCAGCCCGAACGTCACCTTCACCCCGCTGAGCGACACCGGCAGCGTGGTCGAGGTCACGCCGAACAACAACTCGGTGAGTTCCGTCGATGGATCTTATATTCGCTTCTGGAATGTCGGCTGACTGACTGGCTTGTGTAGACGATTCACGTCATCTTGAGCGTCACGGACGCCCGGCCGCAGGAATTGACGGCGTACAGGCGCATCATCTTCAGGCCGACGGCTTGATTCTGCGATGTTTTACTGTGTGTACATATGAATGCGATATGATTAATAATATGTATTTGAACGTTCAACAGCCGGTACAGAAGTAGGCTTGTTGATGAGAAAAACAACAAGATGAGTTAATCGCGTCCGCGGTTTTCGCTGCATTCGTCCAGCACGCGAGAGTGAATGTTATTTGGGGGCTGTCCTCTCGCTTCATTGTAACGGAGGGCCCGAATATGTACGTGTTGGTGTCAGACGATAACATGATATCGAGGGATAGCCGTAGAGGGCTGAGAGAGGCGCATAATTCGTGGGAAAGGTCCACACCATGCTAAGCAGAGGCATCGACAATGCTGACCGTTTTCTGGGCCTCCGGAAACAATAAAAGTATGGATATCTTGTTACTGATAGCTGTGGGCGACTGGCGTAGTAGATATATGTTTTGAGAGAAAGTAGATTTTTAGGTGAGTAAATTATACTTTAACGGAGTTGAAGCATTAGAAACTGGTTTCGTGTATCCATAATTATATACGCGGCTTATAGGTAGTTGAATTAATGGCTGTTGTCGTACGCATATACGATGGAACGGGCCAGCCGGAGGACCCATCAATAGTCGTGCTTTACAGGGTACTTATGTATCAGCCAGCCAACCAAAGTCCCGGGAACCTATTTTCGGTTCCGAAGACCGAAGGCGATTTGCTAATGATTTCGCCCCTCCATCTGTATAAAGACGGGGCCACCACTGGCCGAATAGTATCTAATCCTCGCAGAATATATGCGCCGGGGAAGAGTTTTCTTCAACGATTGTGAACGTGGTGTCGGTGTTGCTCTCGGCCGCGGCCTTGTGCAACATCCAACCGTTTTGAAGTACCCATACTTTAGAGGATCATTGGATTCGCTCAAGGTTGAATCAAGCATCTTTCAGAGGTCTAGAAGGCATCCTCGCATCATTGAATTCAAGGGCTGGCATGAAGATGGCATTCTTCTCGAATACGCGCCGAACAAGTCCCCAGAAAATTATTTCTTTTCAAGGGAGAGGCCGGTTACGGCAAGAGCGAGGCTTCACCCTGCGAAAGAGACGGCAGAAGCTTACGTTCATCAGAGGAATATCCTTGACTGTGACGCCCACATTCGTCACATTTCCTCCTTGACTCGAGTCAAATCCTTCAAACGGGCCGAAAAGAGTACTGAGCAAGTGCGTTTTTACCGCCTTCGTCTTGGTTTCTTGCATGTCTGAGAAACAGACGTGTCGGGTGTCGTGTGCCCAGTCTCCGCAACACTTGATCCGTCATCGGGGCGAACGACTGACATTGAGCTTTCCGATCGCGGGCGGTGAAGGCTTTCCTGCTCTGGCGCAAGGCCGGTAGAGAAGTGCAATTCCGACTCTTGAGAAACATCGAAGTTGATGTCGGGCGGGATCTCATCTATGGCGGAGCAAATCCACTTGAAGTGGTCAGGCATCCAATTGTCGTAGACGTTCTTCGTAAACCTATAAGCTGTCCACTTGTCCTTCCCGTCTTGTTCCGTGAAGCTGAAATTTCGGATACTGTGACGATAATACGTCGTCTCCTTGCCGTCGATGACAGGATAGTGGCCATAAATTCTGACAGTGTTGTGGTCGTGGGAGACCGAGAAAGCCAGTATCTTACGATGAAGCTCCTTCTCACGCTTGACCAGCCTGAATAGCTCCACCACGGCCCGTACTGCAATCGTCGCGCTGTGTGCATTTTGCCGGTCGGCAATGTCGAGGGCAGCCGCGCCACACTTGACCTCACAGGTAAGGAAGGGGAAGTACATAAAGTATGTGGCTGCGAATCGCGACTCGGATCTATCCACAATATCGCCGACCAGGATTTTTAGCTTCTCAAACTGCTCTTTCGTGAAAGAGGACCATTTGAAGCCGACAGAATAGTCCGGTTTCGGATGAGGGAAATCGCGGTGCGAGGGGATAGCTTTGGCCCAGGCCTCGTTGACAGACTCAACGAGGATTCGGAGATGTCTCGAGCCACGGACAGAAAGAGTCTGGGCAGAGGGAACTATCAGCCGAGCAATGTCTTGAATTACCTTTGCCTCATTCCGCTCCTGTATCATTTCGCAAGTGTCCTCAAAAAAGTCGTCGGAGAACAATGAGTCTTGGGGAAGGTCCTGCTCCATCTCTAGTAGGTCCCGACAGAGATCGCTACTGGTCTTCAAGGGACCCCTTTCCAGTCCATCGCTCCTCACGTATTTACCCAAGAAGCTGCCCGTGGTCTCCAGCAGGAGGGTGAACGTTGGCTTGTGATAGGGTGTGCTCTTCCGATCCCCCGAGGCCTCGCTGGATGTGACGGATGGCGCTGATGCCTTCCGACGAGGGGTACCCGAAGAGCTTCTCCCAGCATGTTGTTGACTCATGTTACTACCAGGCTCAAAGAAGCTTCGTGGCCAGCGTTGGTGGGTCCGCCAGAAATCGATAGGGTTACTGCACTCGGTGCTGTCGCTCGTTTTTTCCTCGTGGGCAGCTCCAGCTGTGGCCGAAGGCGATCGCTGGCGTTTGCGTTCAGGTTGATCCGACGTATCTCGTTTACGCTTCTGGGTCGAGGGCTGTGCTGTCGGTAATGCCACCTACTGCCCTGTCAGCCGCAAGTAGGCCGTAACCGTAACACAGACAGCGGGTTCACCTGAGTGTTGCAGTTGTTGCTATCGCGTTGAGCAAGAGACCAGCAGGCCCGTTGCTGCTGAAGACGCGCACTCCTTCGGGTCGGCCTTGCTTTGGTGATTCCTTATTGCAGGTCAGCGCGGGCACGGCACAGAGGAGCTTCCGTAATGGCGTACCGCGTGGCAGCGACGTCGAACGGCAGGCCTGATCAAGAGCTCGGCGGGAACGAGCCATGGCGACAAAAGGTTGGATGGGCGGCGCTTTTATGGAGCGCTGCGGGACTTGGAAGAGACGCAGCGGTGGAGGCGATACGGTCGCTCGGCGCCCTTGTCTTGGCAAAAGGTGGTCTGAACACGCGGGGGGCGCTTATGCACGCACAGCACAGCCTGCGCGGCTCGGCCCTGACTAAAGCTGGCGCCCTGCTGCGCCGGGGCCCCAGCCAGCCAGCCAGCCAGCCAGCCAGCCAGCCTCGGCGAGCAATCGTACGACACAGTACAGTATCGATTGGATAGATAGACTACACGGTTCTCATCACCGGCTATGTAGCCTGTCATTGTGAACAGCCGTCCCCAATGAAGCAAGAATCGTTGCATTAGCTTGTCAATGAGGGGTATCGACCGCAACAAGTCAGTCGATTACTCGGAATAGCCGCAGTAGCATCGACACCTCTTGCGCATTTGTTATTCCCTCACAACATGCCTGTTCGCGCACTGTATGGAAACCGGCAGTTCACTTTCTCTGTTTCTCACCAACCAACCGTGCCTTCGGGGTACGAAATAGCCGCCAGCCATGGCGATCCAACATGCATACTTCCACGCGAATGAGATCCGTCTTACGCCATCTCCCCATATCCGATCTATCAGTCAACCGTACTCACTACAGCAAAGTGCCTTCGCCGTACCGACGCCCACGCCGCACAGCGGGGCAACACGCATATGGCCCCCAACCACTAAATCAAACAATTGTCTCGTGCGCTCCCGCCCCCCCGGTCTTACTGACTGGCCTCGCGCCGAGCCAAGGGCCCCGCCTGCTATAACGCCCGCCCACCCGCATCACGTGTGGCGCCAAAACCGCAAAATAGGCTCCGACCCGCTAAACTCCACAGCAGCCCCGGCCCGACCCGGCCCGCAGAGCTATGCTGGCCTCCGCCGTGGTCAGCGTTCTCGCCATCGCTAGCGCCGCAACGCTGCACAACGTTCGAGCAGCAGCAGCGTCCGCATCAGCATCAGCATCAGCATCAGCAACAAGAGCAGCCGCCTCGTCCGCAGGTACGTTCCCAGCACCAAACCGCCAACACCACCATCCCCGTTCTCCACAGCCTCGTCTATCCTCCCCACCACCACCACCACCACTACCGCCCCCTCCTTCCCTCCCCGCGCTCACCAAACGCACGACCAGCGTGGGGGACAGCGACGGCAGCGGTGGTGGGAATACCAACCCCACCACCAGCGGAGGCGGAGCCGGCCGTCATCCCTAAGCAAACCGTCATCCTCGCCGTCGGCATCACCGCCCCCGTCCTGCTCGTCCCGACCGGCTCGCTCATGATCTGGAGCTACGCGATCGGTCGGCACGGCCGCGCCGGCGAGCTGCGGTACCACGGGCGGAAAACGTTGGCAGCAGCGGCGGCGTCGTCGTCGTCGTCGTCGTCGAAGCCCTGCGGCTGAGCTGGAGGGAGACGGGGGTGGGGGAGGGGGCTCGGTCAGGGAGTTGGAGGCGAGGGGGCAGGCGGTGGCGGAGGTGGATGGCGGAGGGGCCGTGGCCGAGGCGGAGGGAGACGAGAGGAGGGGGGGGGGGTGAGGAGGAGGGCAGAGTTGAGCGCGGTGAGGGAGCCGGTCGAGCTGGACGTTAGTCCCGGCACGCCGGCTGCCGCGGGGTGGGTGTGGCGGAGGAAGGTGGAGGTGATGAGTTTTTGAGTGGGAGAGTGTGGGGGCTTGGGTCTGTGGCTCCGGCCGGTTTCTGGTGGGCGTCCGTCCGTTCGCCCGCGTGGCGTTGGGTGAGAGACATCTGGCATGAGGTACACGCGTTCATCGGGTCAAATAGTCGGATACTCGCTTATCGTCCCGTTATGTTTGGCCGTGGACGGTGTAACTGTGGCGCTGGCTGTCTGCGAATGGGCGGCTGACTGCAAGCGCGCTCGCTGGTGCGGCCTCCTTGCACACTGCCACCACCAGTCGTCTCAGCCCCTCGGTGTTCAAAGGGATCAGGGAGGCCGCTTCTGGTCCCCCACAGTATCTAGATTAAGCTGTCTGGCTTGACATAGTTCTGAGCCTGGCCTTCTGCCCGGCAAGCACGCGGCAAACCCCGTCGGCCACGATCGCAGAGAGACGGGCGAACGTCAGACGAATCTAAGTCGTTGAGCGGCCATCATCATACTTCTACTCCTCTATACTTGTGACAGAGAGCAAATTTGAGTGGATAGTCACGAGTAATGACGATGGAGGTCTAGGCGCGGATTTACACGTCGGGAAGGAATTTTGAAGTCCGAGTAATTACTGCATCATCTCTCAACATGGGCGCTCTGCAACTGATATTAAAGTTTTCTGTTTCTGGAGGTTCTGAGAGAAACCATGATCCTTCCACGCAGTCTCTGTTGATTCCACATAAGCGTTCATGTATAGCAAGAAAAATAAAAATCGCGATATCCGTCGATCCTTTCTCGGCCATGCAACAGTTACATCATATTCCCGCAACCAAGGGATTCCATCTGTTCTTCCTTTCCTGGCACTTCTGGTTGAGGCTGAGCATGACTGTGGCAGAAATTATGCCTTGTGAAAGAGATATGGGACTTGTGATTGTGCAAGGTATGGTCAGCATGCAGGGGAAAGCCGTAGCAATCGTTTCACCTTCACGGACTGCTTTCCTAGCTAAGTGTAGCTTACCGATCCCATTCGTATCTCGCTCAGCTACTCAGCCAGCCTGCGCTTGAATCCTTCTTACGAGGCTGAGAAACTAGGCCTATCAAATCTGCTAGCCGGGGCAGTGAGCATAGCCCGACCACAGAGGTCAGTCGAGGCCATTGTTTCATTCGACGGATGACGCCGCTGGTAAGCCACACTGATAAGGCGTGATTTGTGGATAATATAGCTGAATGCAAGCCCGAAATATGAGTACGCGAAAGCATCTTGTAGCATAGTGGCGTCGCTGGCTTGGTCAATGCGCTCTGGAAAGCATTTTTGAAACCAAGTTCTCGTCGATTCAGAGGCGCAGCCCATGCGTCCATATAAGCTCACGCTGCGAAAATGGAGCACAGGCAATGCTGATCGACTGCGATTCAGAGCTCCCTCTTTGAGAGTTGTTTGCCTACGGCCGCGCGTTCTCTGAACAGTGGCATTGTATAAATGCGTTAGTATCTCGCTTCCCAAGGGTTCGGCTCTTAAAATGACCTTCGTCGATCTTGATAATTACCTTTCAGTGAATTTTGCTTCGAGAAATGGCGCAACTGCGACGCTTGTGCTACTACAGCCCCCAACTGCTTCTACCAATCATTTTACTCTTCGGAGAAACAACGCTTGCGTATAACCAAAACACCTGCTGCCTGACAGCACAGAATCAATCGGCCTTTGCTGAACCCATCCTTGCTCCTCTGAACTGCGGACAGAAATACGATGCATCCAAGCCACCAGCTCCGAATGCCCCCGTCAGTTACGACTTTTGCAAAAGTAATTGCCGCGGCATCGGCCTCTCACGCGCAAAACAGCCGGGTGAATGGGCAGCGCCTCTCGTACAATTCATCTTGCCGTCCGTGATCTTCAGCATGACCATTCCTCGAGCGCAACACGTGGACTTTGACTTCATCGGTAATCCCAATCTACCCCATGGACGCATCCCAATATCTCTGCTCAAACAGCTCTGGGCTGTGGTCCTGCTGCTCCTGGACACGACGATATGGATCTGCGCGATAATCGTCTGCGCTACACCGATGACGGTTTCCGGGTTGTATGAGGGCCTCCTTGACTGTCGTGTCCTGAGCTGGCTCGAAAAGCAAGGGCTGCAGCAGGCGAAGAGAGATTTTCTCGAACTTCTGGTCACCGTCGTGTGCGGCAATATTCACCCCGAACGTGCTCCACACCACGGCGCAGGACTCGAGCCTTTGGATGAACTTACCAACGAACTTTCAAATACACCACAGCCTCAACGACAAGAGAAATTACGAGACTGCATGGGCTCGCAGATGGGCTTCGGGTCGATTGTGGGAGCGCCTGTCCTCTTCTACCTTGGAGCATTCGTCTACACGATCCTCGATCTGCGGAACGATCCCAGCGACCAAGACGCCGCGATATCGTTAGCCTTTGGGGTCGAGTGGATGATCATCCCCCACGTCGCCATTGTCGCCGGCTGCCTTCTTGCCAGCAACAACCCCAGTACCGCAGCAGCAATCGTCGGCATTCCCCCAGACCCGAGATCGGAAAAATGGTACCACGAGGTAATGGGATGGGGTAACGTCTACGATACTCGCTACCAGACCGTCTACATGTGGAACCGAGGCCAAAACAAGATGCGTTGGGTAAAGTCCTGCAGCAGCTGGAAGGAGGACGATGAGTGCAAGAAGCATTTCGATATCCAGTGGTGGCAGTGGGGGCTTTGCATCGTGATACCCACGTTCGGCCTCATCTCGCTTCCTGCGTTGGCGGGCGCGTTCGTCGCGTACGGGACTCCACCCATCGGATGGGGGTGCCGGTCCTTGACGTTCATGGTCTACGCGGCATCGCAAATCGTTCTGGCGCTTATAGCGGTCATCGACACCATGGTCCAACACAGGACTGACGTACGAACGCGCTCGAATAGTAGGAGCTGGGGTCGCTGGCTGCTGTTCGCTCTCAAGTCATGCCTCATGTTTTGCTCCCTTGTTTCCGCAGTCGGAGGCACGCTCATGCAGATCGTCGGTGTCTTTCGTAACTGCATCTGCTACGTGAACGCGCAATTCTGGCTAGACATATCTCGGGGGAAGATCAATGTTGCATCGGACACCCGGGAGCAAAGAAACTCCAGCAATAACTGGATCGTCATGGGATCGTTTGCGACGGCGTTCATGGGCTTTTGCTGCTATCTTGGCTGGTGGTATACGCGGCATATCCGCCAGAGATT
Source organism: Neoscytalidium dimidiatum (assembly GCA_037367355.1). Classification (NCBI taxonomy): domain Eukaryota; kingdom Fungi; phylum Ascomycota; class Dothideomycetes; order Botryosphaeriales; family Botryosphaeriaceae; genus Neoscytalidium; species Neoscytalidium dimidiatum. The sequence continues at coordinate 1,172,971 of CM074701.1, read as the reverse complement.
TCGGGAGGCGGTGTTAAGGGCGTGATCCGCTGGACTGAATTCGGTTACTGTGGCATATGATTGTTTGCTGGCGCAGCAAGTAGCTAGGCTGTATATTTCATGAAGGACTTCACATAGTCGTGTCAGGAGAAGCCGAAGTCATTGTTGATCATCAGGAATGGTGGACGTACCCGAGAGTTACGTCGGGAAGGGGTAAGCCGTCAGAAATGACGTCATAAGCGTCGGCGGGTGCGGCAGCTACTTTCCATATCTGGAAGCGGGAGTGCGGGGTCAGTAAGCTTCGCACCTCGAACTATCGAGCCACGACAGAGAACCCGGGGAATCCGAGAGAGCACTGTCCAGAGAAACTGTCTTCCGTATCCGGTCAGGTGACCGGCCAGGGCGGAAGCATTTGGCTGTGCTATCTATTTGGTTATCGGAATTTCTCAACCTGCAAATATCTTATCACACCTTATCTTTTTCTGCATCTCTCTGTAAGAGAATGATCAGAGCGCGCCACGCCACAAGCAGCTGTGGAGCAGAAAGAGCACGAACCAGACACGCAAAACAGAGCCGTCAAGTCCGATCATGCGCTGATATGGCTATCAACTCTATTCGCTACACCTCCAATAAGGCTTCGCGGACGCTTATCACGAGAGTCTAATTACGGCTAGCTCCTCGGACTCGGCACGGGAACGGACGCTGCTGCGAGACGGAGAGACGGAGGTCCGGCGGATGCGGATCGGTCCGCGTCTGTGCGGACCGTCACCAGTCTGACAAGAGGGGGGAACGCGACGATAGCGAATGGCGTATAGATATACAGCATTTGGATGATTGCGTCTTTCCTGCATCCACGCTTCAAATTTCGACCTGAATCAAAAAAGAGCGTGACAAAAAGAGACCCGCTACGGCCACCAGCAAGCCAACAGCCTAAACTTCCTCATACGCAATTCGGAAGCAGCACGGATAATCAATAATGGGCTCCCTCCCCACCACCGGAGGCTGGAGACAGCTCGACGTCGGCGTCATCGGGGGCGGCATCGGCGGCATGTCCGTCGCCATTGCGCTGCGGCGCGCGGGCCACAAGGTATCCATCTACGAGCGCAACGACTTCGCCGGCGAGGTGGGCGCGTCGGTGTCGTGCGCCGCCAACGGCACGCGGTGGCTGCACGAGTGGGAGGTCGACGTCGAGAAGGGCGACCCCGTCGTGCTGAAGAAGCTCATCAACCGCGACTGGAAGACCGGCGAGCCCGTCAGCGTGTACGACCTGGACGACTACGAGGAGCGCTGGGGCTACGTCTACAACATGTTCCACCGCCAGTACATGCACGCCATGCTGAAGGACTCGGCGCTGGGCGAGGAGGGCAAGGGCGCGCCCGCGAAGCTGTTTGTTCATCACAAGGTAATTCCGACCATCCACCAACATTTCCAGGACCGGCCACTGATGGTGAACAGTGCAAAGATATCGACGTGGCCACCGGCCGGATAGACTTCGAGAACGGAAATTCCGCGCACCACGACCTCATCGTCGGCGCCGACGGCATCGGCTCCGCCGTCCGCGGCCTCATCGGCATTCGGCCAGAGAAGCGGCCCGCAGATTCCAGCTGCCTGCACGCCAATGTGCTAACCGAAGACGCTGTCAAGCTCGGCCTCGTCGACTACTCTCGAGACAGTGCGCTCGAGTATTGGGGCGGCCAGGAGGGCAAGTGGGATAAGATCGTCCTCTCTCCTTGCAACGGTGGCAAGCTGCTGTCGTACTACTGCTTCTTCCCCCGTGACAAGGGCGACTACACCAACCAGGCTTGGGGTGTGGAGGACAGGCCGGTCGAGGAGTTGTTGGCACCGTACCCAGAGTTGGACGCCCAGGTCCGCGCGCACCTCGCTATCGGGAAGGATATCCAACCGTGGCGGTTGTGGGTGCAGTAAGTGACTTGCTTACGGTGCTGAGATTGTTTTGTCTGATATTTTGCTGTAGTGACCCTTATCCGTATATTGCAAAGAACATGGTCTGTCTTCTCGGAGACGCAGGTCATCCGGTACGTGAGATTCCGGTTTGTACCATGACTCGGAGACTGACGGGACTTCAAATAGATGATGCCTCACCAGAGTCAAGGAGCCTGCATGGCCATCGAAGATGCTGCTGCTCTGGGAATCTTGTTCAACCAGAAGTACTTCGACGGAGATGTTGCCGACACCCTGTCCATATACGAGACTGTGCGCCTGCCTCGCGCCACCAGGGTTCAATCTGCGGCGGCGAAGGCGGCGTACAACATCAACGAGCGCATCGGTGAGCTGATATGAAAGTACGAGATGGATACCCATTACTGATAGTTCTCAGGATTCTCGAGCAACACCAACATCGGCACTTACAAGGTCGAGGACGAGAAGCAGAAACTGACTATCGAAGAGATGAATGCGTAAGTGTAGCTCCGACAACGAAGTCGTATGATAGTTCAACTAAATGTTGCTGCTAGTTACGACATGTACAAGGACATTGAAGAAGTTATAGCGCAACGAAGAGGAGTTTCCTTTGATGAGCAGTGGACAAAGGGACTGCCTTTTGGTCTGCAGCTGGCTGGCGGAGTTGTCGTTGGAGCGGCGGCATAAAGTTGGAATTCAGACGTTCGGCTGATCAGAGTGTAGTGGAAATTCTGTACATAATGTTCTTTGATACCTGAAATTGGAAGCAAGCTGTATGGATGCCTGGGCGTCGCACGAATGGAACACAATCGAGATCACCTCAAAACAGTACTACAGTACTAGGAAGCATAGGTAATGCAGGTGGGGAGGCCTAGCCTCGAGTCTCTATTTAAATATTTTGCTTTTGTAAAATGTACATACAAGAAACAGGCGGATTATTCACAAGAAGGCTGCTGCAAAAGCCAGCCCAGCAGAGCGGTTGTTGTCAAGCGTTTAGCAAGAGGAGACGGTTTCGTAGACGCAGTTGTCGGAAGGACCAGAGGAAACCTTGGAAGGCTCCTCGTCGTTGTTGTTGGTGCCCTTGTACTCGGTGCAGATCTCCTTGACCGAGGAGGCGCAGGTGTCCTTGATGGTGGCCACATCGCCGTAGTTGGAGTTGATACCGGCAAGAAGCTTGCCGTTGTAGGCCTTGACGTTGGAGATGTTGACGTTGCGCTGGCCGCCGTTCTGCTTGCAGTCTGCATGATGTGTGAGTAAGGGGTTGTGGCTGCGGAGAAACCGAGGGAACTTACTGCCGCAAGAGCGATAAAGCTTGCCGAAGTCGCTGACGGTGAAACCGTCGATGGTAACGGAACCAACACCGTTGTGCTGGATGACCTTGTCTTCAGCACCCTGAGCACCACCGCCAGTGACAGTGGCGTCACCATCGCCCTTGAAGGTCAGAGCGTCTGATCTAACATTAGCGCCGAAGTGATCAAATGGTATGGAGTAGACCTACCCTCGCAGACAGCAGACCACCAGACGTTCTCGAGGGTGCAGCTGCCCAGGCAGTGGATACCCTCAATCTGGTCCTCGCCAATGATGACGTTCTTGAGAGTAGCGCCGTCCTCAAGGAGGAAGACAGCGTCCTTGTTGCCACCCTCAGCCTGGCCAGTGCAGGAGACACCACGGCCGTAGGTCTTCAGGCCACCATCAAAGGTGCCAGAGATGGACTTGGCCTCGTCGTAGGTAACGGTACCCTTGGAGGAGGGGATGGGGAAGGAGGCGCGAACGCGGAGAGGCTCAGAAGGAGCCGCCATGCCGGTGGCGGCGAGGAGAGAAAGGCCGAGAGCGATCTTGGACTGCATCTTGTATGTTGATGAATGAAAGTAGGGGATGATCACAGATCTATCCGGTGAGTGTTTGAAAGAACGAAGGTGAGAGGGGAGGAAGGAAGGGAGAGACTGTTGGTGTTGAGAAGCATGTTGGAGTAGTTGGACAGAGGCTTATATATCAGCGTCGACAGCTCACATCGGAGAGGAGGCTCAAGTTGTCCGTCCGAAAACAATCTAGAAGGGGTAAGTGTGGAGCTCGTACTTTGAAACTTCCGTGTTGCAATCTGGATATGGATATGGGTCACAAACTGCGCCGCTGACGCTCAATTATAGCGCCAAAGTACTTTCAACGCCACTTCCGTTAATCTGGGGTCCCCGCAACTAGCATATAGTGCTTTTACGATCTGTATGGCGCCATAAAGTGGTGTTGATGCCGCCAAGTCTGCTAACTTCTCCAAGCCTTCGAGGTTTTCCACGAGGCGAAGAAGCGTGAAGACAGCCTTAGCCGAGCCCTGTGGTGAGACCACGGGGGGCCTGAGCAGCCCGAGGAACACCGAGGGGTTCAAATTGGCAGGGAGCGGCAGGCAGGAGAGATTGCTCTTGGCAGACCGCTAAGAGTCTGCAGATACAGGCTTGGCTTTCTTGGCAGGCGGCGGCGAAGGTGTTTGAAACGCGCACTGTCAGCCAAGCCTCGCAGCTTCGGTCCGATGATCCTGTCCGCCCATCTGACGGATAATGCCATTGTCAGAGAGAGCATTGGTTTGGTGAAGCGATTGTCAGGCATGGTCTCGCCTCGAGTTCGACCGCTTCCGCCAGGGACTTGCGCTTGCGCTTGCGCTTGGATCGACGATCATTGCCCGATGTTTGGCTCTGAGATCTCGACCGTTCTCCTGACGTTTCACTCTTCAGGCATTGTTTGGCGAAACATCTACAGACGGACAAACCCCGAGATGTTCTCTTCCAAAAACAAACAGCAGTCAGTCTGTGCACTGTGGGAACGGTCTGATCTCTTCCAGGTGCATCCATGTCTCTGCCGCCTTTCTGGTATTGCTTGTCAGAAGCAAGCATGCTCAATCCTGATACACCTGACACAAAGGTCGAGATAACTTCGTTCTATGTTCGCAGGTTGCCAAACCAACCGTGTCGCAGCAGTTGCGCCTCCGTTTCGTTTACCGCTGCAGTTGGGATGTCTGATCATATCGAGGGTGTGGGGTCCAATCGGCAAATCTGCGGACGGGGCGGAAATGGGCGCTCGTGGAGTCTCGGGTCGGGAATATGCAGGAGACGGGGCGGATCAGCTCAGTTGTACCGGATATAGGGGGCGTGCACCGCCGCGGCCGAATTATTGTCCCATAGCCTCAACCCACTAGAACGTTCATGCCGTTATCTTTGCACTTGAGCCCCCTTGACATGAGAATGATGCTTTCACATACTTCATCGGCTTGCGTTCAGTCATGACGGCGAAATCGTACATGGGCGGATTTTCAGCTGATGGAAATTTACAGGATCAGTCACGATAGTTGACACGGAAAGTATCGGAATCTCTTGTTCACGGTGATAGCGGATCGTGATGATCCTGCCTCACTCTCTGGTGTTAATATCGAACTCCTCCCTGACTCAGCTCAACCTTTAGGCGCCCATTTGAGCACCACTCTCGCAGTGGGGAAGCTGGCTACTGCTTGAGCCTTCTTCGAAATCAATCATTCCCCATGATTATGAACACAGCTGATCCTGCCTTGCTCTTCGTCGTCGACATCATACTCCATATCTGAGTAAATTGAATATTGACTCAACCAAACCTCGGGCGGCCCATACGGACAAGCTTCAGGCAGCTACGAAGCTGTCTTCTTGACTCTTCGCCTGATTCTGATATGGAAGTTGCTCTGCTTTACGAACCACGCGTTATGGATAGTCCAATCCTTCTCCGGGCTGACCAGCTCGAGCTGCACAATACGAATCAACAAACCTGCTCCAATCAACAGGTCTAAGGGGGGGGGGAAACAAAATGCGAACTCACCTCGAAGCTCCTCAACACCGCAGGGACCAATTTGTACATCTCCAGCAAGCTGATGTTCTTCCCGATGCACGTCCGAGCCCCGGCGCCAAACGCAAACAGGCTGTTCTTCATCTCCGCCTTGCGCTCGTCGCTCGCGTCGAGCCACCTCTCCGGGCGGAACGCGTCGACGTCGGGCCCCCAGACCGCCTCGTCCCGGTGCAGCGTCCACGCCGTACACCCGACGATCGTGCCGCCGGGCACGTGCGTGCCGCACACCTCGACGCCCTTCGCGGGCGCCACCCTCTCCAGCGGCAGGCCCGCGGCCGGGTGCACGCGCAGCGCCTCCGTGATGACGGCGCTCAGGTACGGCAGGTCGCGCACGTCGGCCCAGCGCACGAGCGCGTCGCCGGCCGCCCCCGCGCCGCGCGCCTCCACGGCGTCGAGCTCGGCGAGCAGCTTGGCCAGCGTCGCCGGCTGCCGCAGCAGGTGGTAGAAGATGGCGCGCAGCGAGATGGCGGTCGTGTCCGACCCGGCGAACATGTTGGCCACGGTCAGCGCGAGCACGCGCTCCTGGCTGATGAAGGAGGGGTCTTTCCTGTGCGCTTCCTTGAAGCGGGAGAGGAAGTCGCGGCGTGGCCGCCCGTCGGGGCTGGCGGCGGCGGAGGAGGGTGGTGTGTCGTCCCCGTCACTGGTTTTGCGGTCGGCCATCCGCTTGCGGGCGAATTCGACGACCGCGGTGTTGTTGTTGGTGAGGCCGTGCGCGCTCTGCCACAGGCGCAACGGGTTTTTGAGGAAGAGACGGTCGAGGATGGGCATTTGGCCGACCTGGTGAGAGTTAGTAAATTAGGGGGGGGCTCTTTCATGCTACATTTGTGGAGTCCAAGCTTACCACTGATACGTAGTTGAGCAGCCATTCTAAGTTGGAGATGATGCTGTCGACGTCCTCGCCGCGGTCGACAAAGCCCAGGCGCTTCGAATAGGTGAGCTCGCCAATTACATCGAAGGCGTAGAATTGGAGCCAGGCGCCGAAGTCGCAGATGCCAGAAGAGTTGTCTCGGTCCGCGTAGCGCTCGGTGAGTTGGGTTAGGAAGGCCGTCGTCGTCGAGTCCACCAGTGGCTCGTACTGAACGATGGTGCTCATTGCGTAGGCATTGGAGACAGCGCGCCGCAGCTTTGCGTGGAAGACCTCATCCGTGGTGTTGAAGAGGGATTGAAGTGGCCGACCCTTGGCTAAGGTTTGCTGGACGGGATAAAAGTCTGACTGGAAAACGCTTCAGCGCTGGGCCTCGATGTTGGGGTGATGGCTTACCTTCACGAATCCAGCATTGAGGGCGTATATAGTCTTTGCCGCTGCATTGTCGGAAACCAACACAGTGCGTGGCCCTAGGCGCACGAGTTTGCCGTATTTCTCGTGCAGTCTGATATGCACCAGCTCTGGTCGGCGACCCCAGACCACCCAGAGCCGCCAAACGTCCGTAAAACCTGCCCAGAAGGGCCCTGGAATGTGGTTTATGCCGGTACCATATTTATTAAACAAAAGACGAGATATCGTCCCGAAGACGCAAAGTCCAAGTATTGTTCGTAGAGACAGCAGTCCAAAAATTTGTTGTAGCAACATGACAACGTATCGTTTTCGGGTGTTATGCAATTCGGAAACTACTCCATCTCGATTCGTCCTTTCTCCAGCTGCGACACTTTTGAGCCGCTTCGCAGCATCTCTCATGCGGCAAGCAGTTTCCTCGGCACGCCCCGCTTGCGAGGTTTTGAAGGCTCCGGCTCCTCGCGCCCCCGGGATTTCCGCAACCTTTCCGCAAGCGGGAAACGAGCGTCGGCCGACCACCGCCCTCCCCCACACAGCTCCCCCGCAATAACCCCCCGTCACCAGATTCGGCTCCCGCAGAATGCAAAACCGCAAAAGATAAGATTGGCTCGGGGATCGATCAAGGCGTCGGTGCACGCAACAGCAGCCACCACCATCGATTTTAAACCACCCCGGAAATTATTCGAACCCCGTTGCACACGCGCCCGCGCACTTCCAACACACCATGGCAGACAAGGGCACCACCGAAAGCACGTGGCTCTACGGCTCCCGCACCCCCTACGCCGAGCCCCCCTGGTCGCGCGGCATCCCCTCGCCCTACATCAAGCCGTCGCACCGCCGCCTGCGCCACGCCATGCGCACGTGGGTCGAGAAGCACATTGTCCCCTTCGCGCACGAGTGGGAAGAGGCCACCGTCATTCCGCACTCGGCCTACGAGGCGGCGGCGAAGGCGGGCGTGCTCATGCCGATGGCGGGCGGGAGCAGGATCCCCGGGGAGTGGTGGGGCAAGTTCCCCGTCATCGGGGACGTGCGGCCGGAGGAGTGGGATGGCTTCCATGATTTCGTCGTGCATGACGAGTTGATGAGGGTCGGGGGGATCGGGTGAGTTGTTTGTGTGTTGAGGGTGGATGGGCGAGCGCGGTGCTGATCTGTGGGGTTTCCTTAGAGTGCCGAACGGGCTGATCGGGGGTGTGGTACGTGTGTTCTAGAGATTTGTGGTCGGGACGAGTACTGATGCTTTGTTGTAGACGCTAGGAATCCCTCCCATCCAGAAGTTTGGCAGCCAGGAGCTGAAAGAGAGGTATGTCGGCATTGCACTTCGTTTTATAGAAGACTAATCTTCTGTAGGGTGATTACTGAGATCTTGTCGGGGAAGAAGAGATTATGCCTGGCCATCACAGAGCCTAATGCGGGGTCGGACGTGCAGGGCATATCTACTGAGGCCAAGCTCTCTGAGGATGGAAATTTCTTCGTTGTGGACGGCCAGAAGAAGGTACATCTCTATAGAGCGTCGATTGGGATAGATACAGGCTAACGAGGAATTAGTGGATTACGTCTGGAATGTACGCAGATTACTTCCTGACACTTGTAAAAGATGCAGCAGGTGGCCAGACACTGTTAGTCATCCCCAGGACGGAAGGAGTGGAGACCCGACATATGAAAATGTCCGGTTCAGGGTCAGCGGGGACTGCTTTTGTTGAGTTTAACGAAGTCCGCGTCCCTGTCGGAAATGTTGTTGGTGAACGTGGCAAAGCTTTCAAGTACATCGTGTCCAACTTCAACCACGAGGTGAGGAACTTTATCTCTCGGTTCTGGGATCATGGTTGACGCTCAGCAGCGGCTGTTTATTGCTTTCCAATCCTTGAGGTCTGCCAGAGTCTGCCTCGAAGATTCTATGAACTATGCTCTCAGCAGAGAAACCTTCGGCAAGAAACTTGTGGATCATCCAGTCATCCGGTTCAAATTTGCACACATGAGCAGAGAGACCGAGGCTCTACAAGCTTGGATAGAGGTGAGGAAAACCTTTCTCTCATAATCATTCTCTCCTAATTCAGCGTAGAGCACGATTTTCCAAATCGGAGCCTTGTCTCCAGAAGACGCTAATCTGCATCTTGCTGGTCCAACCGCTCAATTAAAAGCGCATTCAGGTATTGTATTGGAGCATGTAGTACGGGATGCAATTCAAATCATGGGTGGAATCGGGTTGACGAGAGGGGGGCGTGGAGAGCGTGTAGAGCGCATCTGGCGCGACGTCAAGGCAATCACTGTTCCAGGGGGAAGTGAAGAAATCCTGCTTGATCTGGCGGTGCGTAGAGCGCTAAAAGTCAAGGACGTGCTCTCGCAAGAGAGACAAAGTAAGCTGTAGCTGTGGATATTTAATTTCATTCGTATGTACTGTACCAACGTACATACCATTTCACCATCACAATTGCGGCGCATCCAAATCTGTAATCCCGGCATGACTCTTCAAGAATACATCATAACCCCCGAGATTGTATTGCAGCTTGCTTGTAAGCGGAAACATGACTTTTTGAATGCATCCTGCGGAAGGCGGCTAATATTACTGGTCAATCGGCCCTGAAAAATGGGGCTCGGACGAGAGCGGCGGAATTTCCGTCGTCGCGGAGACCCCACACGTACGATTCTCCAGACCTGCACGACCACCAAGGTATAAACATATGTCCGTTTGAGGCAAACCAAGCAACGCAGTACCCCGTTTGTTTCTATTCATTTCATTTTTCGGACGAACATGAACGTAAGGCAGAGCATCAAGGTGATTGTCGTGGGCGCGGGTATGGGTGGGCTTGGTACGGCGATTGCTGTACGAGAAGCCGGCCACGATGTTGTCGTGCTCGAACAGGCTCCTGGTTTTGTGGAAGTGAGTATGTGATTGCTCGATGACAGAAGATTGGACTTACGAATTATGGCGGTTGTAGATCGGAGCCGGAGTGCAGGTGCCTCCGAATGCCGCACGGGAGTTGATACGGTGGGGCCTGAAGGAGGACATGGAAGCAATCTCGTCGAAGCCAAGCCGGATCAACTACCGCAGCTGGAAGACTGGGAAGCCACAGGGTTTCACTGACATGAGCAAGATGCCTCTGAAGTACGGTGCACCGTACTGGCAAGTTTACCGGCCGGACTACCATACCGTGCTCCTTAATGCGGCTCTGAAGAGAGGGATAGAGGTGCGGAAAGGCTGCTTAGTGACTGAATACCGTCCAGAATCAGGAACCGTTGTTCTAGAAAATGGAGAGGTCGTCAAAGGGGATCTGATCGTTGCAGCGGATGGTGTCAAGAGCTTGGCCAGACAGTATTTGGCAAAGAGCGTGGAGCCCCACGAGACTGGAGACACTTGTTTTCGAGTAGTCGTTCCTGGCGAGAAGCTGCTTGCAGATCCAGATCTCGCGCCTTTGGTGCGCACGCCAGGTTTTGAACAGTTCCTTGGACCCGACCACCACATCATTGGGTAAGTGATACTTCCTATCACAAGAATTCCCGATGGAACCTGATAGTTCATTCCAGGTACAACATGCAGCGAGAAAAATGCTTTAACTTGCTCATGGTCATTCCGGATGATCGGACGATGAAGGGATACAAGGCTCCAGCAAATGCACAGGAAGTACGCAAAGCATATGCAGGTTGGGCTCCGATGTAAGAATTTCCCCACATTTTCCTTGAATCCCGCTCTGCAATACTGACAAAATATATGTTCAGTGTGCAGAAGCTCCTCTCTTTCTTACCTGACGATGTGGAAAAGTGGCGATTGATCGACCTAAAACCATTCACGGACTGGATTCATCCGTCGGGCAAGATGGTCGTCATCGGAGACGCATCACATGCAACATTGCCATACCTCGCCCAAGGTGCAGCAATGGCGATTGAAGATGCCGCAGCCCTGGGTGTGACCTTGTCAAAGCTGAATCGTGTATCGGACCTACCAAAGCTTCTTAAATTCTTCTACGAAGCCAGAGTTGAGAGAGTGCACACGATCCAGCGAGGTTCGTGGACCAACAGGTTCTTCATTCACATGGGCGAGGGTCCGATGCTGGATATGCGTGAGGAGATCTTTGGGGCGGGAGATTATCCTGGAAGCCCGAATCTCATGGGCAATACCTTATTCCAACAGTGGCTTTATGGGCATGACTCAACGGAGGCGACGAAGGCACGGTGGGAGACGGTACAAGCTTCCTTCAAGCTTTGAAATCATGCGCAGACATTCCTTCTTCTCGGAGAGCTCAAGAGAAAGCCAGTGTACTTGATGATTAGTTTGGGACTGGTTATGTCTATCTCGGATACTTGCGGCGTGCATCGATCCCGATTGGTTGCCGTGCTCGTTACTGAAAGGTTGTCATACATAGGGTTGAGTGGAGAAATCATTGTACCGTGAAAGCCACAGGCTAGCTTGACAGCGGTATCATGCTGCTTCAAGAATTTTACTGGAACAGCTTTTATCTATTGAGATTGGAGATATCTTCCCGTTCTGTTCATAGCGAAGGACTTGCGGGTTTCGCACTCCCAAAGCTTGCCCATTCAACGGTGAATAATCCAACCAGGACACCATCTCCATGCGGTACTACCTTCTTGCCTCGCACATTCTCTGCACTGTCTCCAAATAGTGCCACAGCGACAATCTGGCTGTCTTCTAGAGATGCGGAAATCACATTCAGCCCTCCACCTTTTACTGACCAAGAAACCAATGAGTCGCGCGCTGAAGCAGCCGCCGCTCTAAGCTTGTACTTGCGGAAATCCGTGAACGGTATGTTTGCGTATGCATCCGAGCTGATATTGAAGCGGTAATGCCCTATCGTTGGCGGACCGGTTGTGAAGGTGGCCAGTTTCTCAAAGAACGGGCCAGCAGCCGGGCTATTGACGAAGCGTTCATGGTCCTCTAAGCTCTGCCACAGCGTAAGCGAAACCGCCGATGGCCTGCTCGAACCGTTCAGCTTCTTGCCTGCTCACCACCGGTTCCTGATTAGTCAAAAACAAAGGGTTCGCGGCCGGAGAGTAATCGAGCACAAGACACGCACCGGTCTTTACGGAGATGATGCCTGGCTGTTTGAGAAGGACCGGTAGGAACGCGGAATTGTGCTCCTTGAGGAAATCGTTGAAGGCAACCGACAGCGGCACCTCGACTAACTCCGCGACCACAGCCGACGCCATTGGGTCAGATCGGATAGCTTTGGATCACCAGCTCATGCTACATCCGAAGCATCATGATGACAATATGTACCGCTGTGGAGATCGGATTGCTTCCGAAATGCCGCGCCGGGGCTCCACAATCCGGGGTATCGCGAGGGCCGAGCTACCACTTCTTCATGCCGCGGACCTGTTCCGCACTGGCCCCACCAGTGTTCGCATCTTCAAATTAGATGCAGATTCTTGAGGCATCCAGCCGTTGAGCATTGAATTTCCGCCTCTAGTATTCTTTTGCTGTTCGAAATGGCCGCGTCGAAGTACCAAGGTATTGACATTCCGTCAAAGCTGTTCATCAACAATGAGGTAATTGGGGCGATACCATCAACAAGACGACACCAGAGCTAAACCAGGTTTGAAACAGTACGTAGACGCATCGAGTACTGAGACTCTGACCCTCGTGAATCCTTTCGATGACTCCACGATTTCCACGAAAATTCAGACGGCAGGGAGAGGGGATGTAGATGTCGCGGTAGCAGCAGCTCATCGTGCGCGAAGAGAAGGGCCGTGGAGCAAGTTTTCAGGAGCCCAGCGACAGGCGTGTCTTCTCAGATTTGCCGACCTGGTCGAGCAGAATGCGGATCGACTGGCGACACTGGAATCTCTGCCCTCCGGGAAGCCCGTGACTGCTCTCAAGATGTTCGACATTGCCCACATGGTCCAGGTTTATAGATACTATGCTGGCTTCGCCGATAAGATCAATGGCGATTCATACCCAGAGGAAAATGGCGTTTATAAGATCGTGAGGTACGAGCCTCTTGGCGTCTGCGCTGGCATTGCATCCTGGAATGCGACTTTCATGTACGTTGGTTGGAAGATTGCTCCGGCTTTGGCAGCTGGCAATTGCGTAAGTCGCCATGTGGCCAGGCCATGCGTCCAACGAGAGAGTGATTTATTGACGGTCGCAATACAGTTCATTTTCAAGGCATCGGAAAAGTCGCCTCTGGGCGCACTGGCCCTTGGACCGCTCTTTGCGGAGGCTGGTTTCCCTCCCGGCGTTGTTCAGTTCGTTTCAGGCGCTCGGGCGACAGGAGAGGCGCTTGCGTCCCATCCGGATATCGCGAAAATAAGCTTTACTGGCTCAATCAATGCTGGTAGAGCCATCCAAGAGCTGGCTCTGAAGAGCAACTTGAAACGAGTCACGCTGGAACTGGGTGGAAAGTCACCGGCCATCGTCTTCGATGATGCTTCGTTCGATGCGACTGTGCAAAGGTAAGTCGATCCGCACGTGATGAGCCATAGCGCATTTCAAGGCTGATAACGCAATAGCGTAGGCGGAGGTTTCCTCGCGAACTCCGGACAGATCTGTGTCGGTAAGAAACCGTCAGCATTTCATTCAAGGGAAGGGATGCTAACAGTTCGCAGCTGCATCCAGGGTCCTGGTGCAGGAGAGCATCGCGGAGAAATTCACTGCTGCTGTGAGAGGTGTTTTTGAGTCAGCGAGTAAATCACTAGGATCGAATCCGCTTGATCAGTCTACTGAGCTGGGGCCAGTGGTGGACAAGGGTCAATTTGATCGCATCATGTCATACGTGGAGATCGGAAAGCGCAGTGCAACTCTTTTGACCGGAGGCTGCCGGAAGGGCCGGAAAGGCCAGTTCATCGAGCCCACTATCTTCCTCAAACCCGAGAGCGACAGTCGGATAGTGCGGGAGGAGATATTTGGTCCCGTGTTGACTATTCAGACGTTCAGCACAGAAGAGGAGGCAATAGAGTTGGCTAATGATAGCGCATATGGGCTCGCGGGTATGGAAACTTCGGTCTTTAATTGTATGAACCGGAAACTGACGGTTTTTTTTTTTTTTTTTTGCAGCTACTGTATACACGAATGACTTGAGCCGAGCCCTGCGAATATCCAGCAAACTCGAAAGCGGCGGCGTATCGATCAACTCACCACATTTGCCTGAATTGAACACGGCTTTTGGAGGTACGAAGCAAAGCGGAAGTGGCAGGGAGCTTGGAAAATATGGCCTTTACGAATACCTGGAGCCAAAGACTGTCCACATAAAGTAAGTTCAATCTGATAAGAGGTGATGTGAAGTAGCTCATATCTGAACAGCTTAAACTTTCCGCCGAAACTTTGAATAGTGGCGGGGTGGAGAAAGCGCGATACTACCTCCGGTTTAAGTTAGTGCAATTTTTGAGTTTGGAGGAGTTGAGTGTTTCTGGACATGAACGAGCAACAAAGAAAAGAAAGAAAAAAAAATTGCACGTAGCTCGCTCATCCTCCTACGAGCCCCAGATTATCTCACGTAAAAGCGAAGCAAGACGCGTAATCGCATTTTTCGAAAGGCGCCACGAAGTACAGATTCTGAAGTGACATGCTAGGCAGGAGCTGGCGCTTGCGCATATTTCCAACGCACGACTAAGCTGCGAAGGATCCTAGTCGCAAGCTGTCCGCTTTCTTCCGCCGAACCAGCGGTAGATTCGGTAATGGTAGCCGACCGCGGCACAATTTCTCGTGCGGCGGCCTCGTGAATGTCTTGATAAATTCTCCACGTCAGCTGCACCAGAATATCCGGTATCTGCTCTCCATTTCACCTCTTTCTACCTCCACGAGGTTCGCCATGGATCCACGATATGTGAAGACGACTCATACGGTACCTGCCAGCTATCCCCGCCATCCATCTACCGTGGTTTCGCCCGATATCAAGCTTCAGTTGGTAGTCGAAGAATACATCATTCCCGCCGCTTCTCCTCATGGATTGACCCTTCTGTTCACACATGGCAACTCGTTCAACAAAGGCCTCTGGGAAATGATAATTAAAGAACTTCTTGAAAAACCTACTCTTTCTTCCCGGATCAAGCGCGTTCTTGCGCTTGATGCTGCGAACCACGGAGACAGCGCGGTCGCGAATATCGGGAAGCTGGCATCTGATCAATGTATGTCGACTCGTACTTGACCGGCTTCCCTAAGCTCGCTGACATGGAGCAAGCCTTCTGGCCGGATCACTGTCGAGACATCTTGAAAGTTTTAGAGCACTTCCGTGTTGAAGCGCCTGTGGTTGGGATTGGCCATTCATACGGAGGTGGAACACTGTGAGTGTTTGGCAGCGGAAGATACTAGCCGGCGGTTCGAATAACAAGCTTATAGCTCCTACGCGGCAATGACGGCCCCATCAGCTTTCGTTGCCACCGTCTTTGTAGATCCGATCATTTTCGAATTTCGAGGGATGGTCCAGGCCATGGCAGACCAAGCTTTGAGAAGGCGAGATAGATGGAATACACGCGAAGAAGCCAGCAAAGCGTTCAAGAGAAGCCGAGCAATGTCTGAATGGCATCCTGAGCAGCTCCAAAAGTACATCGTGAGTGGACGGTGCAGCTCATCCCTGTTCTCTTTGCTTATTCATGCTCTCCGAGTAGGATACCGGAATTCGCGAGGTGAAATCTCAAGGCAACAGCTACTGGACTCTGAAAACGACAAAGGAACAAGAAGCGGTAGACAACATCTCCGTCATTTAGGCGCTTCACTTTGTTAATTCTTCTGTAGGCTTCGTACCTGGCTGCGCCGTCCCCAAGTCTCCTCGACCTCCTAGAAAACTCTCGCCAGCGCCATTACTTTATACTTGGGCAGGAGAGCTTCGTCCTGTAAGCCATATTCTTGGAAAAGGCTTTGACACAGCTAACCTAACGGACACGGTAGTAAGCCTGAGCGCCAGGCTGAAATCAAGGCGATCGTGAAGAGCCCGGAACGAGTGAAGACGCTTACAGGCGTGGGTCATCTGGTATGCGGCCCGCATTTTCACGCTTCGAACTACACGGCTGCTAATTCAAGTGTGATAGATTCCCATGACGCATCCGCATCTCCTCGCGGACGAACTTGCAAGGATTCTGATGGAAGTCGTCGGGTCTCTGGGGAGCGCAAAGCTGTAAGGATGCGGAAATGGAGCGGAAATTCCGTCACTCGGGCCAACCTGAAGATTGCTCTGTTCCGCAGCTTGGCTACTTGAACACGTGTATACTCCACGTAGACTAGATAGATTGACCAATAGACGTGGACAGTTCGCCATTCCCAAGCTGCCTATCCCGCCGTTGCCCCAGGATGATTGATAGGGTCCTGCGGCTCTGGACGCGGGCCGCGGCAGGTTGTGGGGCAGTCGGTATGGGCAGCGAGCCGGATTTCCTAAAGCTAATCTAGTGTGGCAGTACGGCGCGGTGATCCCCCACAATTTGCTCCCCGCAATCCTCCGCACCCAGCTTGTCCGTCCGTCCCGCAGCTCCGGCCTTGCTATCTGCCATTCACGCAACCGCGCCCTAGTGACCGTTCAACTCAGACCGTGAATTGAATTTCCTCGTCTATCCCTCCCGACCGACATCTTGCCCATCGTAGTATGCCCGCTGTTGAACCTACCGATGCATCCGGTTCCATAGCGGATGGCCCCGGCCCAGTCAGTGAAGGGAATGCGTCCTCCGCCCAATCATCGAATCAACCGCAGAGGAGAGCCAAGCGCGGAAAATATGTCTCTCGAGCATGGTGCGCATCCGTTGATGGCCTTTGAGCTCCGCTTCGGGAGATCCGCTAACGACACGTAGCGAGTACTGTCAGAGGAGGAAGATAAAGGTCCCTTCCCTTTGCAGCATCGTTCATCACCTCCCAACGAAGCTAACTGCCGTACAGTGTGCCGGAGGAATCCCTTGTAGTGCCTGTTCAGCTCGGAGGCTGAAATGTTCTGTTGAAACGCTCGTTTCGCTACCGTCCGTAGCTACCGTATCCTGCCCACTTGGCCTGTTCATGCTGACCGGACCCTTCACTCAGAGGGCGCAATGTCGAACTTATTGATCGGCTGGCACAGGTAGAGCGTCAGCTTGATACGTTGATGGGCCAAGGCCACGCCAGCTCCCAGTCCAATGGATCACCCGAGTCTTCAATTGAGCTCCGTCCGTCAGTACCACGGCCTGCTCCTCACCGCCGCGCTTCGAGTGACATTCGCCAGCCGCCAAGAGAATCTCCGAGTCCGGAGAGCATCCCCAAGCCGCAAGTGCCATCTTTTGCCGGCGAGACTTCTCTTGCCCATACACTGAGCCAGGTGGAGGATCGATTAGGCGCTTTTGGCGTCTCCTGCCCGGACAAAAGCTCCCCAACCGAAGAGGAGGCGCCCCAGTCGCTTCCCCGACTGCACTCAATAGACAGCACAGGAGTCCAAAAAGATAACTTCATTCGCCAAGTACTCCTCTCCAACGAGATCGCCGTCGATCGGACCCGCTGGGACAGCTGCATGGACATTTTCTTCGAAGAGATTCACATTTTATACCCCATGCTGCATCTCCCAGACGTGAAAGCCTTCTACTCACAGATGTGGGAAGACTGGTTTTTGCTGCCGTCCGGCCCATCATCATACCGGTATCGCATACGTGTCGCGCAGATATTCCTGTGCCTTGCGACTGGCACATGCACTGGCTCAACCCGAGTGAGCGTGGATGACGGCAAGCATGCTTCGGGTTGGACCTTGTATAGCGCGGCTATGGACGTGATCGGGGACTTGTTCGAACTTTGTGAGAGCGATAGCCCGATGGAGGCCTTGCAAACTCTAGCTCTTATTGTAAGTTTTCACTGATACCCATTGCGGGAATGTAAGACCTAGTGTTGAGAATAGGTTTGATAGGTCATCTATCTGTTCCGCATGGATGCTCTGGAGCGAGGAGAGAAAGTAATTTCCCTGGCCGTCTCCTATTCCCACCAACTTGGCATCCATCGACAAAAGGTTCTCGAGCGGATGCCCTTTTCTGACGACGAACTCTATCGAAGGATGTGGTGGTGTATCTATATTCTGGATCGTAGATATGCGCTTGAGACAGGACGGCCTTTCCTGACACAGGATTTTAACGTGGACGCCGCAATGCCACGCAACATCAGCGATGACTGGCTGGATGTGTACAGAAATGATCCGCGTACGTCACGACAGATGGAAGATAAGATAAAGCACCATCTGGCAGGAAGCCAAAGGACGCCAATACCGTATCTATGTGTCATGGCAAACTACTCACGTATTGTCGGCAAAGTATGGGAAGCGCTGTATGGTGCCAGGGAGACCGAAGTTGTGCCAGGCTTCTTCCTCAATGAATATCTGGAAACACTCCTCTCCAAATTCGAAACCGAACTTCCATCGGAATTTTTGTACAGCTCAAGCGAGACGTTTGAGGCACAGTTCCAAAACATGCCGTGGTGGCAGATCAAGCAAAAGATGTTAATACGAATGGTGAGTCTCCTGCAGCATAAATGTGCACGCTTTACTCACAAACATCAAAGCGAACTGCTAGCCTCCGGCTACTCATCCGAAAACCGCTTCTTCAGCAGACTGCCTCTGCGCCCACACAAGAACAAAATTACATTGGTAATGAAGTAATGTGCATACAGCTTGCGCATAGCATCATCAGCCAGTTCAGCCAAATACCAGACGATTATCCCAAATTCATGTTTCCCTTCATCCACTACCTCCTGAATGCAACAACAATATCCGTCGCACTACTAATGAAGGAGCCTTTATTCCGGAATAATTATGGCGCACCCACCATCCTGGCTGCCCAAACTCTCCGGAACTACTGTACTAAGACATGGGTATCTGGGAAGCTTTTACGGACTGTGCTACGGCTTAACCGCATGGTGTCTGCAGTAGTAGGCGATAATACCTCCACTTTCTTGCAACCTACGGTTGACACTGTCGACAATGCAAGCTTAGCACATGCGACCGAAAATACGACAGATCCAGCTCTCGGCGGACCCTTCTCATACCTCGGACAAACCACGTCAGGTCCCAGTCAACCACGAGTATATTCCACCAATGGCAGCACCTTCGATTGGCAGCAACAAGTCGCGGACGACAGCGCGATTGCATCAACAACTTTGAACGGCGAGCAAGCTCAGGATGACGCAACCACTTCTCCAGATTTGGCAGACTTGGTCATGACTGACTATGATTTTGAAGAGATGCTACATCGAGCCGTGAACGGAACGACGCCATTCCGCTCCGATACGGCCAAGGAAAATGGTAGCAAGGACCCGGCAAAAGACGTCTTCAACACTGATTGGTTCAACGCTCTATTCGGAGGCAGGCTTGACTCGGATCACCTTGCACTACTCTAAGAAAAAACAATATCAATGCAATATTCTATGGTGAAGTTACAGCTTTGAGGCACGAGAATTCTTGGCTGCCGCTGCCTTCTCTAAGTTTGCAGGCAGTAGGCGACGCAACACCTTGCCTGATGGACTGGAATGAGTTAGCACATGAAAAGAGGATCCTGCGGTTACAACTTACTTCCTTGGTATAGCTTCTAGGACATGGACGCCACCTTTCAGCTTTTTGTAGTGCGCCACTTGCCCATCTACATACCCACGGATTTCTTGTTCGACGGCTTTTACTTGCTGTTTGGAAAGCTCTCTTTCCGTAGAGTTCAATGCGATATACGCAATCGGATACTCCGTCGCTTCTTCATCGACATGAAAGCCGCAAACGGCCGCATCGCTGACCTTCGGGTGTCCAAGAAGGACAGCTTCCAGCTCCGCAGGCGCCACTTGGTGTCTGTTCACCTCGCGTTAGCTTGCTTAGAACTCAGCCATGAATACTTCAATCAACTCACCCCTTCACCTTGATCATCTCCTTCGCGCGGTCCACCAAGAATAAGTACCCCTCGTCATCAAAATACCCGACATCGCCCGTCCTAAACCATCCATCCGTATCCCTATCTCCCTCCACCCCACCATCTTTGATATACCCCAACATCAAATTCGGACCCCGAATCAACAGCTCCCCCGATTCACCCACCCCACACTCTCCCCCCTCCTCATCCACCACCCTCGCCTCAACTCCGGGCAACAACCGCCCAACACTCCCCCTGCCCCTCCCCACGACCTCATCCTCCCGCTGACTCGCAAGACTCGGACTCGCCTCCGTCATCCCGTACCACTGCGTAACAACGCACCCGTACTCCCTCGCCAACGCGCCCGCGACGCTCTCCTTCAACGGCGCCGCCGCGTTGACCAAACACCTCAAACTCGACAGATCCCGGGCGGCGGCGGCGCCCCTCCCCTCGCGCGCGAACCGCAGCATCGCCAGCGCGATGGGCGGGACGACGTTGACGTGCGTGATGCGGTCGCGCTGCACCGCGTCCAGCAGGGCCGCGACGTCGAACTTGCGGAAGACGACGACGGGCGCGCCCTGCGCGACGTACTGGCAGCAGAAGCCGGCGAGCCCGAGGATGTGGAAGAAGGGCACGACGAGCACGAGCGTCGTGGCCGGCCCGAACATGCCGCGCAGCGCGGCGCTCTGCTGGTGGATGTTGGCGACGACGTTGGCGTGCGTGAGGAGCACGCCCTTGACGAGGCCAGAGGTGCCGGAGCTGAAGGAGAGGAAGGCCGGGGTCGTGGCCGGGGTGGCGCCGGCGGGGAGGGTGTGCGGCGTGAAGTGCGAGTTCGTGATGGGGGTGGTGATGATGGTGGTGATGGGGAGGGGTCGGCAGGATGGGGGGAGGGTGGCAGGGGAGTGTCGCTCCAGGCGTGGATGGTGGGCTTGGTGGGGAGGTGCGTGGTCAGCGTGAGGCCTTGGAGGAGGGGTCCCAGCAGTGTGTCTTCGGCAATTATGTGGGCGGGCTTGGAGAGGTGCAGGGCGTGTGCAATTTCCTGATTGAGGTTAGAGAGTTTGGTGGATGATTGCTGGGTGTTGGTGGGCATACGTTTGGCTGGTAGAGTGGATTGAAGGCGGAGACGACGCCACCGACTGCCAGGATGCCATGGACGGCAACAGGGAAGTAATGCTGTATCTGCAGTGTCAGATTCACAATTCTGTATCTGCTGGGATCGACGTAATACCTTCGTAGTTGACAGTATGGCAACTACATCTCCTGGTCGAACGCCAAGATGAGTTTGTAGGTACGAGGCAAACTTCTTGATGGCTTCACGCAAGCTCGCGTAGGTGAATACTACTTCTCCTGTTGGGCCGTCTATTATCGCAGGCTTTTCGGGAGGAGTATTATTGAAGTTGTAGTGTAGCAGAATATCTGACAGGGTCGCATCCTGGGGATACTCCAGGACCTTGTTGCTACAGTGTATCATGTTGGGGCAATTCGATGTCGTTCGAGGAATGTCCCAATGCAGCTTGATCGTAGCCCTGGTGTTTAACAGCAAGTCGGCTAGATAGGGCGGAACAGTTGCAGATCTGGGGTAGGTATTTCCGTCTTTCCGCCGTCTCGCCCGAAATCCCGCCCCCGCATCAGCCATTCCGACAAGCGCTTATCGCATCCTCGTCGGAAGACTCGAGCCGCGCAAGATTGGGCTAATCAAACCGAGATCCGGGGTCCGGGGTAATGCATCGCAAATTCCTTGCGGCGCTCGGGGCTGGCTTCTGCCGCGTCGTAAGGAATGCGGGGAAGGAGGTCAGTAGTTGAAGTTGGCTCCAGATATCTGGACTTTTAATCGACCTCCAGACCACTCACGGCTACGTTAATTATACCTTTACATCCTGTACAACATCATCCTATCCATACAATGGTTGTAGTTCCGAAGAAAACGGCCTTAGTTACGGGAGCAAATGGCATCAGCGGGAACGCGATCGTCGAGCACCTCATTCGTGAGCCCAAATCAGAATGGCAAGTCTCCCCAAAATGACACAGGACATCAGAGCTGACATGCAATTTAGGGAACGTATTATCATCACTTCGCGGACGCCGCCAAAGACACATTGGCAAGATCCGCGTGTCGAGTTCGTTGCGATCGATTTCCTGGCTCCCTTAGAAGAAATCATTAGCATCATGGAGCCTCATTGCTCTGGAGTCACTCATGCGTACTTCACGTCATACGTCCACGTGGATGACTTCCAAGCCCTGAAGGAGACGAATATCCCTCTCTTCGAGAACTTTCTGAACGCCATCGACACTGTTGCCGGCAAGTCTTTGCAACGCGTCTGTCTACAAACGGGTGGCAAGGTATACATTCCTGCTATACGAGACATATGAAAGCATTATTTACCAGGATAAATTGCAGTATTACGGAGTCCATCTCGGGCCTGTGCGAGCGCCGCTGGTTGAAGACGAGCCTCGGTACGAAGATAACGGGCTCAACTTCTACTACGCCCAGGAGGATTATTTGATGAACATGCAGAAGGAACGAAGCTGGTCATACAATATCATCAGGCCAAATGCGATCGTTGGATACACCCCAGGGCGTAGGTACAGCCAATCTGCCAAGAGAGACAAGGATCTGACAGACATCAGGGAACGGCATGTCGGAGGCCCTGACGCTGGCTCTCTACCTACTCATCTGCAGAGAAGTTGGGACAAAGGCCCGATTCTCGGGTAATAAGTATTTTTGGCACTGCGTGGACGACAACTCATACGCCCCGAGTCTGGCGGACATGTCCGTATGGGCGACGACACACGAGCATACCAAAAATGAGGCATTCAACCATCAGAATGGCGATGTATTTTTCTGGAAATTCCTGTTGCCGAAACTCGGCGATTACTATGGTGTCGAGGTAATGATCTCTTCCGATCCGCGCACCCATTCAACTATTAACTTGTCGGGATAGGTGCTTGGAGAAAACGCCATTGAGAAGGTGGGGGAAAGCGACGTCATGGAGAACGACTTCAAGATGGGCGATTGGGCAAAGGACAAAAAGCCTGTCTGGGAGAGCATTTGCAAGCAGTACGGAGGCAACCAGGAGGCTTTTGACTGGGGTACCTGGTGGTTCATGGACTGGGCGGTCGGAAAGTCGTGGCCGACCATCAGCAGCGTCAACAAGGCGCGGAAGATGGGCTGGCAGAGATACGATGATACCTACGAGACTTGGGTAGAGACTTTCCGCTCTTTCGAGAATGCTGGAATTCTTCCCCGGCCACAACGAGGAGTAAAGCGCACATACGCGGTCGCAAATGGGACCAACGGGACCAATGGCATCCATTAGAAGTTGGGAATAAGAAGGTATTATAGCATGGAGAAAGGCTCTTAGTTGGAACCGACAATCTGAACTTGAGGGGCGCATGAGGTTTGCTACCGAACGAGTGTTCAGTTACATCGGCTTTTTCGTCTTGGTCACAGCGTCTTCGGCTATAAATATACGAGCAGTTCGAGACGCTCAGGCTACGCACTGTCTTCTGCTTTCCCTAACGTAGTAATGCATCTCCTGAATCCCTCGTATTTCCAGCACCACCGATTCTTTTTCCAGAAGCCCCTGTGCCTATTCTTCCGGGACGCAGTGGCGCTCTCGAAGTGCTTAAATGCCCGATCAGCGCTCTACCGGTGGGATGCCGACCATACAACTCAAAACTCGTTTCTCAGTCGTTCGTTCACAATGGTCGTCGGTACGAAGAGCGCGGGCCTTTTGGCTGCCGCTACAGCTGTCTCAGCATCTGTGATCGACTTGCCAGTCCACATCCAAAACACCTACGTTGGTTTATCGTCCAGATAACCTTAATCAGCTCAATTGACGTCATTCCCAGTCCTCTGTCGAATTCCAAATCGGAACACCCGCCAAACCTTACCGCTTCCTGTTCGACACCGGCTCATCATCTGCATGGATCACCAGCACCGACTGCACCGAGACCTCCTGCCCAAACCTAAGCGGTTATGATCGCAAGGGATGGAACACCTCCGCTTCGTCCACTGCCGTTGATCTGGAGTCCTTCTCCCGCATTCCTTATATCGACGGCGATGGTGTGGCCGGCTGGGCCATCCAGGATGTTTTCACCACACCCGAGGGCGTCTCGCCGGCCGTCGAATGGAACCAGACGTTCTTGTCCGCCAACGAGAGCAGCTGGCGCTTCATCACGGCCGACGGCTTCCTGGGCCTGGGCTTCTCGTCCATCGCCGAGAATGCAACCTCCTCCCTCGTGGAAACGCTGCTCTGGGACGGCAAGCTCGACGCGTCGCGGTTCTCCCTCTTCTACGGCACCAACCTCCTGGACAACGGTACGCAGGACGGCGTGCTGACCATTGGCGGCAGCCACGAGGACAAGTACGTCGACGGCGAGGTGGCCTACGCACCGCTGCGCAAGGAGGACCCGTACCAGCTGTGGCGCGCACCGTTGCGGTCCGTCAACGTGCTCGTCGCGCAGGGCGCCAACTCCTCCGTCACCATCCGCAACGGCCAGCTGCCGACCACCACCGACCCGGCGGGCACCTGGCCCCACGCTAACGTGACGTGGTCTATGTATGGAGTAGGCAGGGCTGTCTTCGACACCGGCGCCGGCCGCATTTCCGTGCCGGACGAGATCATCGACGCGGTGTACTTCAACCTGGGCTGGAACGTGACCAAGCTGATGAACGGCGAGGAGCGCATGGACTGCCAGCATCTGAATGCAACGTGGGCGCTGTCCTTCACGCTGGGCGAGGGCGCTGAGGAGGACGACGTCTCGTTCACGATTCGCGGCGACGAGTTCGTCAGGCCGGGCGACCAGTGCATGCCGCCGGTCGACAATAGCGGCGGTAATCAGTTCGCCCTGATTGGCGCCGCGTTCCTGAGGAGGCACTACTCCGTTTTCGACTTTGGAGGAAACAAGGTTGAGGAGTATCAGCCCAAGATCGGCTTTGGCCGCCTGAAGAAGGAGTACGATTACTTGTACCAGTGAAGACTTTTACGGGAGATGAAGCATAGCGACGTTAATCATGAACATAACAAGAATATCATACAGCTGTACATATACAAAATAGACATCCCCGAAGGGGGCTCCGTAAGCCAAACCGAGTCCACCATGCAAGGCTAAAATGCAAATAAACAAGCAACCAATGCAACGCCCCCCCCCTTTCTCCTCACGTCTTAAACTGCAACCAGCTCCTCCTCTGCCCGCCCACCGCGTCGTCGCCCACCCTCCTCTCCGACCTCTCCACGTCGACCTGTATCTCCCGCTCGATCACCAGCCCCCGCTCCGACGCGCTTGCCGTCCGCACGCTCTCCTCGTCGACCTTCGCGTCCGCCTCCTTCGCCGTCATCTCGTACCCGACGCCATGCTCCGTCCGCAGCAGGCTCCACGGCCCGCCGCGCACGCGGTCCCGGCTGCGCGTGCTGCTCGGCCACACCGTGTTGGGCCGCTTGTTGGAGCCGGAGTTGTTGTTGTTGTTGTTGTTCGCGCCGCTGCTGCTTGGGCCGCCGCCGGTAGCGTGCGAGCGCAGCTTGTTGCTGATGACGCGGAAGAGCGGGCGCAGGGTGGCGAGCGAGCCGGCGGTGATGGCGAGGCCGCATTCGATGGTGGTCCAGATGGCGATGTCGACGGTTGCATCTGGGAGGGCGTTAGTAGATCACGTCGTGCGATGGAGCGGGGATAAAGACGGGCGCGTTGGGGAGACTGGGAGAGAGAGATGGAAGGGCGTGGGAGAGGAAACACAAATTACTCACAGAGGAAATCCGGCTTCAGGTAGTCCCGGCAGTAGGCCGTGCGGACTAGGATAGCGCACGAGGCGATGCAGGCCATGCTCAGGATGGGCGCGATGGCAAGCTTCATCCGCAGCGACATGTTGAGGTTCCAGAGCAGGAAGATAGGGAGGAGTCCGAAGGTGAAGTCGCATAGCGCGTTAACGGCGCTGTAGAAGTAGGTAAGGTTGATAATGATGAAGATGTCCATGCATTGCCCCTTGGCGCCGAGGAAGCGTGTCCAAAAGTAGGAGACGGGGTGGCATTGAAAGAGCGTAACGAAAGTGAAGACGATGCCTGTTATGGCTGTGGCAGCCATCGCGGTCCAGATGATCCGGATGTGGACGCGGGAGACGGTCAGGCGTAGGAGGAAGAAGCCGATTGACACTTTTACGAACCACATTGTGGTCGTGTAGGCGACGTAGCAGCACCACCAAAACTTTGGAGTTGATTAGTGAGGGTTCCAGAGAGGTTGGTGTCTGCTTTGAGCTTACTCTCATGGCCTTCATTGTATTCTCTGGGGTCAATACATCATTTCGTCGACCAGTTCCATAAGCTATGCCGCCGACAGCACATATTGTGTACATTATGTATGTAAGCTGTTCATGACAATATTTTTAGTCTCTGTCTCAAAAGCCGGCTCCATCAACGAACGTACCATCGCGAGCATCATGAACCAGTCGTCACGGCCGAACGCCTTTACAATTCTTGTCCGAACGAAAATCCGGAGCAGAGTCGCTGTGAGGGCCATACTTATCATAACCACCAGGATGACGAGGTATTCCGGCCCCCTGTTGTCCGAGGCCATGACTACTTTTGGTATGAATACGCGCTCAGAGACGGGTGCGGCTCAGGACATCCGGGTGACCCTGCTGCCTGTTTAAACTTGCAATGCGTTTTTGAGCCCAGAAAAAAATGAATTGGTGCTGCGGCAACCCTTAAAGTGCGCTTTGCGGATCAAGGGCCAGCCAGAGAATTGAAAAGAAAGGAATGAGGGCGGAGTGAGGACAGAAAGGAGACAGCAGAGAGGAGACAAGCGTCTGAAAGCATCAAGTAAATAGAGCCAAGGGAAACATTGCACATAAGGCTGCGAATAGCATGGCTGGAACCGGAGAATCCTTTGAAAGGTAAGTCATACCGCGGGCAAAGGCTAGCAAAACGTAAGCGTGGGGCGGGATGCCGTCGATACTAGCGACTGCTACAGACGCGGCTGTGATTCCGGGCCGTGCTAGCTTGTGAGGAGCAACCCGCTTACAGATCATTTCCCAGCCATACCAGGACAGGAACCGCGGCACGCAGACGGACGGCAGTGTCCCGTCGCTAATTGTAGGAAGGCTCAGGAACGGGTCCGCGTGAAAAGCCAATCCTCTGCATGGCGCACTATCCTCGCGCCAGTCGAAGCGCTAAGGATTCGGGACTTTCTGCACAACATCCGAAGAGCGGGAGCGAGGTGGCCAAGTTCAGCGAACAGCGCCATCTGTTCCTGATAGTCTGTCGCGAGAGATCGTGGAGAAATAGTGCCAGTAGAGGCGTATTCGGCGTGGATCTCGACTATACCAGCACGTGCGGTGGTTGCTTTTGGCATGTGTCGAGGAGGCTGTGTAGAGCCCGCGGGATGCGGAGGTTTCCTAGCGTGCGAATAGCGAGAGGGCAGCATGATCGCGACATCTAGACCGTCCGCACCCAAACTGCTGGGTCACTGTCTTTTCTGCCGTCTTGTGCCAAGGCCGTCGGGCCCGAGTGCAGCTTCCATCTACCCATAATCACGGTAAGACCTTACAGTCGATCCATGTATCCCGATTCCCCTGAACGCTTGGCAATCTGGGGAAGGTGTCTTGGGCGCATCGTTGGAACTCAGAAATTTGAGCCACTTACAGTTCAGCTGGTGATGCTTCTAAAGTAAGTGGAGGCGGCGGCGTCGCCACATCCCCATCGGATCGGATTTAGCCGCTACAATCCTACTGGAGCATTTCCCGCTTTCCCTTGCGTAATCTGGACGATCATGAAACTGTTGGAATTCAGCCAAGCGAAAACTGAATATAAATTGGTGATCCGATGAAAGCAAGGTGGCAATGCTTTGTTGGCTGCAGTGTCCGGCCTTGTCGCTACCAGACACCGGGTCGTCAGAGGCACTCTCGCGTCTTATAGATCCTCTGAGCTATTACTTCAGTGGCGAATCTCTGCCGGTGCCTGCATTCCTCGGGCCGTCCCAAGTAGGTCATTAAGCTCACCCTTCATACCTCGTGTCGATCTTGGGAGTCAGCCCTTTCGGTTTCACAATCGTGAGTCGGATCTGCTCTCCCGTCGCCGCGGCGGATCTAACGCACCAGCGGATACACTAAGGAATCCAGCCATGGGCACTATGAGTATTTTCACCGATTCTGCCATTATATTAGCCCTCCTAAACTTAGAGGCTCCGGTATGCATTCAATGACCAAGGTGCAGCAGCCTATCTTACGCTCAGCACAACCGGCTGGGCTATCACTTATCAGTCCCTGGACAAGCTAGCTCCGGATGTACAGACGCCACTCGCGGATAAGACAATAAACTAACAACCGTGGGATATGACGCATGCTGCATTAAATCTAGACTCAGTTGCGAGTTCCGGTACTATAGCAAGCATATCTCAGCTTAGCCCGCTAAGGCCTGCGCATGTTATGCATGATCAGCTTTCTCAGCTCCTTCTTGAAGTCACCCTCCCTATCAGGGTTATAATCAATAAAATCGTCGTACTCTCTTCCAATCAGTTGCGGCACTTCAATTGCCTCGTCGATGCCCCTTTGCCCCACCATCACCTCCAAGAACTTAAAAGCTCTCCGGTAGAACTTTCTAGCCGCCTGCGTGGGCAGATCCTTCTCATATCGATAACGGTAGCAAAAGTCGAGGAAGTTGAAGGATTTGAGGTTGTGGCCCCCCTCCGCGAGCAGGGTGAGCGAGGCGATGTCAAAGTTGAGCTTCATGCTGCGTGAGTGATAGTCGCTCAGGACGGTGATGTGGCGCAGCAGGCCCCTCGTCTCACGCGTCAGGCCGCTCAAGAAGCCGTGCAGTGCGCAGGTGTCTTCGAAGAAAAGTGGCTGGGCGTACAAGATTGATGTGGCTTCGGAACGGATTTGCTTGCATACACTGAGGAGGGCGGGGACCAAAGATGCAGTGTGCGGATCGGGCTGAGGGTCGTCCATTGGGGATGTACTGATATGCGGCCACTGCGGCATCCATGCACACGTGCCGTGGTTGTTCATGTAGACCTGCGGTCCTTTCGGGACGCGGACGGCGATGCGTCGGTAGTGGACGGTGCGTTCTTCGAGGTAGACGCCGCCGATGGGGTCGACAAGACAGTGCTCGTAGATTATGTCCCGGAGCTCACGTGGTAGAGAAAGGAAGGGGAATATTTTGCGCTTGGGGAGTGGCCTCCCTTTCTTGGATTTCTGACAAACGTGAGACCTTGAAAAGGGCTTATTGGTTGTGCACAGCGTCGAGTACCTTCTGGGAAATCACGGCAGGTTTGCCATATTCCTCGTCAGAATCCGACTGATTGATCAGTTCGTCATCCGAGTCAATCTCGGCGTAGGAAACAGCCTGTCTCTGGCGTTTGGGGTGATTCCGAGAGACAGGCGTATCGTGCGTCTTTCTCTTCCTTGTCGTGGTTGCGTTCGCAGGACTCGTAGATTCACTCTGGGCGGTGGTTGTGGCTGTGGTTGTTGCGGCTGTGGTGGTTGCGGGAGGAACAAGGCGAACCACCGAAGCCGTGACAGAATTGAAAAGAGAGCTGGTAGTTGCGGTGAACGACATCCTGAATCTTCGCATTGGATCTTGAGTGCGTCTCAATGCACATTCGCCGTTGCGATATTATATAGCATTCTCTGTGAAGGCCAGTGCAAAGCCGTGGCGCTACCATCGCAGGTTAGCGCAGGCCGCAGTCAGGCAACACCGCCCAGCGCGGCATAGCTTGAGGCATCATCAGCCACATCGCCGGACTGTGTGGGGCGTAGTATATTAGGTCCGGAGATTGACTAGCGATGAGAACGCAAGTCGATGGGATGACGGCGGGCATGCGGACTAGACACGGTGATAGAGAAAGCAGACCCAAGCCATCCGCAAAGCAGAATGGACCGGTCCGGCAGCCCGGGTGTTAGGGCTTGAGGCCGGGCCGACATTGATCCGCGAGCGCCGGTCGCAGCGAGGAGGTCAGCCCGGCAGCCCAGCCACCCTCTCTCCACACAACAACCACCATCATCACCACTACCGACATTCGCTCTATCGCGTCATCGCATCGCCAAATCTACGACTTTATTCTCACTCACTTAATATACGACCGACTGGAGGTTGAGCACTTGGTGTACGGCGACGCGCGAGACGGAAACCCTTGGGATTCAGATGTTCGTATGCAACCCATTTGTCCAGTCTCCACTCGTCGAACGTCCGTAAGGGTCCCTTCGACGAAAGAGCTGGGGGCTGCCAGGGGCTCCGGCCACCGTCTGCGTCTCTGTTTCTCAGTTGGGCGCAGTCCCGCTGTCGCCACCCTCCTCGTGCCGCGCTCTCCTCGGTGGAGTCAAGGCTACTCTACTCAAAGCCTGGGCGGGCGGGATCCTGTGCAGTTTCACAGGGGTCAATTTTTTACTGGTTTTTTTCCCACTGACAAGCCGCAGATTAGCTTCCTCAAATGGCGTCCTCTTCGGTCACACCGGCCACCCCGGCATCCGCTCCATATGTCGCTACAATGGTTGAGTGGATCTGTCCCGAGCAAGCGCGGCCCGTCTATTTGGGCCATCGCTATCCTGAGCCTTCTTGTCATGTCGCTTTCAGCATGCGCGTTGATGAGCACACCAGTGCCGCATTCTTCAAGCTCCGAGTGCCGATCGCGCTGAAAGGCCAGGCCCGGAAAACCAACATTTTCCTGTATATTCATCCCGAGCGCATCTCCACACTGCAACATCATACTTTGGAAGAGGCTCCCGGTGCGGTGCGCACCGCCTTCCCGTTATTGCCAAACAATGCTATTCTACAACTTCGCTTCGCTCTATCTAAACCTGCTACTGCCGTCATCCCCGCCGATGTTCCGCTCGTGCCAAGGTCCACTGCGACTGTGAACTTACTTCGATTGCTACGCTCCCTTGCTCTTACTACGCAGTTCACTGTATATATTGCGGACAAAGGCCAGACGATGCTGTCAATAAGTAGTCTTTGCGACATGGCCTGCGGTGGCAAGCTGAGAGCAGATCCTACTGAGCTGCGTCTGGAGACCATGTACGGAGGCGCAGGAGCAAAAGAGCTCTCGGGATCAGAGCTCGTGTTCCCCTTTGATGTCGACGCTCCCCCGGAGAGTCCACCGTCTTATGATGAACTAGTCGGCCCACCGACAGTATCCCAAGCCAAACAACACCGAGACACTGGTACGTTACTTATCAATATTACTCTTGAAGTCATGCTTAGCTACTTGTAGAATCAGTCGAGCCGCCGAGGAAACGTTCCAGAATCCGAAGCCCATTACCAAGCCCTGCAGTAAAGATTCAATGGAAGCAGGAACTACAAGACATACGGGTCCATCTCAAGGAAGAAATGCGCCAACAGATGCAGGAGGAGCTTCGCAAGTCAGATGAGCTGTGGCAAGAAAGGATGAAGTCAATGCGGGAACAGATCAAAGAGGAAATGGCGCAGCAGTTGCGGTCCGAGTTACAACGCCTACAAAATCAGCATTCGAACAAGTTACAGGAGCTCGAGCGTCTCCTCGAGAAGCGCATCGAGGAGCTCCGTGAAGATCTTCACGAGCAAATCGAAGAGGTTGCGGACGAAACGAGTGACATTGTCGATGTTCGCATTGACGAACACATTATGAACATCAAGGATGAAATGAGGGACTATGTCACCGAAGAGATTAAGGATGCAGAGGATAGGATACGAGATGATCTTGAGAATGGGGGCGTTGTTATACGTTTTACTGGCCCTCGATAGGTAAGTCCTGTTTAGGATAGCTAATCGGAATTGTCCTTGCTTGTGTTCTGAACCTGTTGCTACTTGTGGGCCGGCTACTCCCAAAGGTAGATTGTCCTTGCATACATGTCTGCTGAGACAGCGCTTGAAGCGGATAATGCCGACAACTGTGAGTCAACCCGACCGCAATGGACGAACAGCAGCATGTCTCGAATAGTGAACGGCAAGTCCAATCGAAACCACCGTG
The DNA here is from genome assembly GCA_037367355.1 of Neoscytalidium dimidiatum. Classification (NCBI taxonomy): domain Eukaryota; kingdom Fungi; phylum Ascomycota; class Dothideomycetes; order Botryosphaeriales; family Botryosphaeriaceae; genus Neoscytalidium; species Neoscytalidium dimidiatum. Next base: position 1,141,239 of record CM074701.1, on the reverse strand, counting down.
TGTCTTATCCTTCTGTGCATTGGAAGACATCTCGGCACTCGCTTCAAACTTAGCAATCTGCTCTCCCATGTGACTTGCTTTGGCCTGCCGCCATATGCACTACCATATGCCAAGTGGTAGGATGCCACACGCGGGACTCATCAAGGCTCCGAATGACTTAAGTCCGCATTCTGAGAGCGTCTGAAATGTCTATTCCTGATAATGTTGTTCAGCAATACCCCAATGAGTTAAACGACCATTTTACAGACTTCGTGGAGGCGACAGCGAATATCGTACCAAGCGAACATGAATGAGAAACCGAATAACCCACTCGCTCAATTTCACGCTATCTCCTGTTTTACCATCTTATTACATCGTGCAACGTCCTCGCATTACGACGGCCGGGTCATGACCCGCTCTCGTTCCGCCTTCTCCCCGTCGAATGAAACATTGGAACAAGTCGATTCATAGAGCAGTGCTTTTGCACAGCCACGCCAAGTTATCATTCCGGCATGTGGAGCTCCTTGTTATGGCAAAAGATGGTCTTGTCTTGAGCCTGGCGTGATATGAGGACCGATCATGCCAAAGTGGTGCCAGGGCGCACTCAGTAATGCGGATCGGTTTTGAGGTATTATCCATGTTCGGGATGATACTGAGTTCGCGAGACCTATAATTTCTAGTGGCTTAGATAGCTCAATCGTACGAATGTCTTGCCATATTATCAGCTGGTTCCCTGGTTAAAAAGAATTCACAGCATACAAAGAAGGCAGGCTGGATTCAAATTGTAATAATAGGCCTTTGTGCGGGCTAACATTCGAAGGGGTATCTCTTGTGTGCGGTTTGTTTGTGCAAGTATTCCGTCCTGGAGACGTCAGTTTGGATGTTGCTCTATCATCATTTACTTTGAACGGTAGTCCAGAGACTGCTGGGAGAGGCTTCACTTACCAATTACCAAGCCCTTGCTTACACTTGACTGGCATACTTTTCTTTACGCCCAATCTGGCAGCCTTTCCAGATTAAAACACCGGCGCCCAAGACGATGGACAGCACTAGAAAGGCTAAAAGAACCTCCCAAATAGTGGCCATGGTAAACGTTTTCTGGTTTCATCAGCACTCTCCAGGTAAGTGAATGAGAGTCAGGCAACGTACGAATGTTTAATTCATGAACTTCAACAGCACAGGTTTTATTATGACCTTTAATTTGCTTTGACGGATAGCTGTATGCCAGAGTCCGAAGGATAAGAATATATATATATATATATATAGGACTTGTCCAAGAGCTCCGCCTCTACCCGAGAAAACTGGGATAACGTGCACGTGGTTCGTCGTGCACGGGTCGTCCAAAATTTCGGACTGGGATTCCGTACCTATCCGCGCATTCTGACCCCGAGATCAGCCCAATCACGACTGACACAGGCTGACGTACCAAACGGCAATTTCAAATGTTATTCATCTGTAATCTCGAGCTCCTCCAACTATGAACCGAGAAAGTTGCAGCGCCCCTTCAAGGGCAGGGTATATATCCATGTTTATACGCATGGGTATCGCGATCGATCGCCTCCCGCCGTCCGTCCAATTTATCGAACGCTGAATCTTTGTGTCTTCTTCCTTCAAAGTCTGCCACATCATACAGGCATTTTGGCACTTCCGACCTCTTCTTTGCGCACGACGCGGCAGCCTTTAGCAATGGCCACTCCGCCAAATAATGTGATTACCAGAATGAGGAAGATTAAGATGATCATCAGGAATGTACAGTACTTGGCGTGTCCATTGCGAGTGATTTCTACTCTATATTAATAATGATTCGCATGATAACAAGGGTTCAGCTCTCGGACATACCAAAAAGATGTAAAAAGCAAGGTAAGGTCTCAGTTGTACTATCCCAAGGCCGATGCGTTTAGGCTGAGCGAATGGATTTGGTCGACGCTGAAAGTATTCGGGCTTTGATTCAAGAGAGCGACAAGTGGGCTCCAGAGCTTTTAAGTGAGAAAAGAAAATGATTGTAAAGAGCGTTTTCAAGGCGTTCCCTTTCGAAGGTGCTGGACTGCAAGCTTGTTGTAGTTATACCTCTCCGGATGTCCAGCTCTCCCGGCCCGAACAGACGAGCCGAGACAGCTGAGTGCCTGTGCCTGTGAACCGCCTGTGAACCGAGTCTTGGCCATCACAAGCGTCTTTTCCCCTGGCGACTAAGCCTACATCTAACCTTTTACCGGCTGATCCGCCACTGCCGCATCTTGGGAACGAAAGACTTCCCGAACGCGACGAGAAACGTGAAACTTCCCAAGACAAACACCCCTCTCGTATTACTGCCGATGAAGCGTATGGGCGTGCCACCGACGCCTTGAGCAACAGTATCAACGGCAACTGCGCCACAGTGACGCGTCCAATTCCGCGCGCCTAGAAGTGCTACCGTACGCCGCAGACCGTTTATCGTACAGGGCTTTCCGCGGTATTGAGAAAAAGCACCTCTGAACACTGGTTTTGCCGTTATTGGACTCAGCTACAGCTGCCCAGAACCTGGAGCCCCTGCCAATGCTCGGGACCGATTTTAGTTTTTCCCCTAACACTATGTAGTCGTTAGATTTCTGCTAAATGGCGCTTCGCGTCCGCAACTGCCTCTCACTCTCTCAAGGGCCGTTGTACACGAAGACTTCAATGAAGCCTCGGGATGTGGAGCGCATGTCTCAAAGCGGCAACGACTAAGCGGCCCGCCGTAACGCGAAATATGCGCAAGGCTGAAAGCCCCGGCACATTGACCCTATCGTAGTCTCGGCTCTGTTTTGGAAATGATTACGGGTTGCTTGCGGTCTGTGCGCTTGGGTAAGGTTCTGCGCCTCCACGTTTGGGCCACTGGCCAGCGTGAGTGACGTACTCGACTTAAAAAGCATTGTGAGAGCCACAGCTCACCTGCCTCGCTCTGGCAAATATGCGGCCCCAACGTAGGCCTTCCATTTTGTTACCAAATTCCATAATGAAGTCTCGCAAAAAGTCGCGCATACAGCTACCCGATCAAGTGGGTGAGAGAGAGGAACGATCGATTTATGCGGTTGTCATGAGGATGAAACATTCTTGAACTTCGGACGGGCTCTACTGGTAAGTCAGGCACATACGGATGATCTCATACCAAAGAAAAAAAAAAAGAAAAGAAAAGAGACACATCTGTAGCATGAAACGATTCACACCATCACATGCTCTTTTTAGTCATCACTACGGCTGCGTTGGTGTACTTTTGAAGTCAACCATCGCTTTGAGATGCGCTCTATCTAAAGGGCTAATTCAATTTCAGATAAAATTAACGCTGCTAAACGGAGTCTATTTTTCTCTCCGAGTAAAATATATCTCTGAATCGAGAACACTCGTGAGTACTGGCAAGTGTTTCATGCAAGAATGAGATGTGCGCTACTTCCTGTCAAGAGAATCGTCGTTCAAAAAGTCACTCTAGGGCTGCAGCCATGGAAGTGTAATGTTTGGGATTAAGGCATGGCATTCGGTCGTAGGCGAAATCTGACTCTCAACTCACATTCCCCTAGGGCGACATACGAAAGAGGCGTTTGCTGCCCTTGCGTCGTGTGTAAAGTGACACAAGTTCAAACAATCAGTTCCAGATACAAGCCCAGATTGGGCAGCGGATGTTTCCACATCAGTTACCATCTACTTCGTGGCTGAGCCATACAGCGAGATTGTTCGTACCCTTCGTATGCGCGGTGGGTGCCGCATGCCTGGAAAGAAAATTTTTGAGCAGCATTCCTGGGCTGTTGATGTTTTGCCGAGAGGACCTTCACCGATGCCGAATCGGGCAGAATATCCAGCGCCGAGGGCGTATGTGCAACAAGACTACCAATCAGGTGGGTTCCACATGAGGGCAGGCAACGCCGTCCAGTACCAGACGTACCGGAAAGAACGTAACGGATGTTCACCCATGTCAGAGATATATAAACGTTCCGCGATGACAACAATGCTCAGTAACTCTGCCAATTTTTCTGATTTGATTGGCGAAGATGGTGGCTCTCGAATTTGGCGCCCTGCTTTTCGCCGCAGGGCTCGGAGCAGCCCAGATTTTGACATCGACTTACACTTCAGAGAATTGCTTTACGAGCTATGGTCGGACAGCCAGCCTTGCTAGTGTTCCCACATCATACAACATCTCCACCAGCCAAGGCCAAGGGTTCGCTAGAGGCACTTCCACTCCACTCGTTACCGTGACTCCAGCTCCGGTCACGTCCACCTCAACTTCGATCATCACACGCACGGTTACCGTCAGTTTTTCGGAACCGCCCCTACAAACAGACATCGTAACCACTACAACAACTTTCACCGTATCTTCGATAGTTTCATCCATCTCGACTTTCACCAGTGTGGTTGCGCAGAATTTTACTACGACGCTCACAGCTACTACAACTATTCCTACGCAGCCCGGTTTCACGCCAGTGGCAGCCGACGTTGCTGCTCAAGGTGGGATTCCAAGCCGGCGCAAGCGCTGGCATAACTTCAACTATCCTCTCTATGGCCTGCAAGACTTCGAAACTCTTATCCCGGTAAACAACACCAATTCTACGAGATGCAGGTTTGGCCCAGGAGAAGAGGGAGAAGGCCTCGCGCTATTTCCCCCGCAGGCTCCTACCGGCGTCTTCTGCAATAGACGAGTGAGGATCGAGGCCATTCGCATGTTCTGGAAAACTATCTCAACCACCTCGACGGTAACTGCGCAACCATCAACAGTGACTGCTACGGCATTCTCGACGACGACCAGCGTCTCTTCAATCGGATCGCGTCCCATCAGTGGCAGGACGACTATTACCTCTTCTACGACTACCACTATCACGTCTACCACTGCGGTTGTGGTAAGCGCGTACTTCTTATCTTGATGTTGTACCACAACTCTGACCGACAATCGTAGTCTACCGTATCATCCACCCTCACGAACACCATCACCATCAACGCGCCTGCCGAGACCGCGTTCGCTGCGTGCGCTTTGAACAACACAGTGACCCGAGTGAACGGGAACCCTATCATCTTCGGGGTGCAGGATCTTCTGGCAGAAGTGATAGCTGAAGACGCCGTCGAATGCTGCATCACCGTTCGTACCCACACACCTCGCTTGCCATCACTTGAGCTAATGACTTTCTGCACAGTGTCAAATCACAGCCAACTGCACGACGTCCGCGTATTACGTCGATGGAGGTAACTGCCTGCTCGGAAACGGCACCGGAACGGACGTCAACCAGTTCTACACTACGGCCGGAGATACTGATGTCATTTTCGCCGTGTCGAACGGGGCTGGAACGCCTGTCGTTGGTAACTGGGCTTGGGATGGGCTTGTTGATAGCTTCTCGAAGGCGAGGAGGCGCTACTCCAGAACTTGAAGTGAACCCCGGAAGGGCAAGCGAAGTGCAGCTCGCGGTGGAACAGGAGCCTTCATTTCAATTGTTCTCTAGGTCTTCCTCAACCTCATTGCTGCTCTACGACGTGATGCAAGAAGTCGGATCGAGAGTGCTCTAATTTTAGTCTCCAATATACGTTAATGATCCGGGATTGGACCTGTTCATGAACGCGATCAAGGTTTATTATGTCTGGATTCTTCAATGTTGGTGTACGCAAGTGTGCCGACCAATCAGAACTTTTGCACGCTGCATCTTCCCGGAGATCCTGGTCGAGTGTAGGACTATATTAAGGCCACTAGCCAGCACTGAAAATCAGTGCGGCGTCGTACTTTTTCAGTCCGACATCGAGCCTAACTACTGCCACCAAGTAGATGCTACCGGCAATTAGGCAATCTATTCATGGTGTTTGGCCATGAAATATACCGTAAGGTTGGACCTAGAGTTGAAGGCGTCTTGATTGGTATCCAAGAGATGGCTTGTTGAACCGCCCGTTATGCCCAACCGAAAACACACGGCTATTGCCGAAGATTGACCCTCACACTCAACGGAGGTTTGTCCCAAAGATTGAAACATTTCTGGTCCATCCAATCTGTAATGTGATCAACAAGCTCAAGGTCGAAGTTCAACACCATCGTTGCTAGAATAACGCGCAACTCGGCATACGCAAGACTATTCGGTATTAGTAACCTAACCACGAATTAAGGTGAATTCCACACTTACTTCTTCCCAATACAATTTCTTGGGCCGTTTGAAAAGGGCATGAAGACGTCAAAATTGTCGTCGGTGAATCGTGAGTCGTTCCCCAGCCACCGTTCAGGAATGAAGGAATGAGGCTCCGTAAAATTCCTCCCCGACCGATACGCGGGATACTGAGCCATGTAAACAGCCGTCTTTAGATGATCAGCACCACAACTTCGAAATTCCAGATGAGGTAATACATACGTTTGCCGGAACAAAGTAACCGCTGACCATGCTGCCGCCAGCTGGTGCCCTCCGGGGAAATCCCGACGGGACGGGAGGATACATCCTGAGTCCCTCGTTAATAACGGCGCTCAGATATGGCAGCCTGCTTGTTGATTCGAATGTTATCTCGGCTTGAAAGCTGAACCTGCTTCGGATCTCTTCCACGAGCTTCTTCATGGGGGCGGGATGTTTCAGTAGCAGATACGTCGTACCTGACAAGGACGTAGCTGTGGTTTCACTCCCTGCGATCAGCATAGTAAAACATGTTGCTTTGAGCTCCGCAGTTGATAAGGTTTTATTTTCGGGTTGGCGCTCCACAAAGGACATCACGTCTGGCCGGTGAATCTGAGCGCCCAGTCTTTTGTCCACGACGTCGGACGTAAAGTCAAAGAAGGTGACAGACCCCTTCTGGATACCGCTCGGCTTCCACCAGAAGTAGAGCCGCTCAAACCACTTGTAGTAGGCGAGCGCAGAGCGGAAACTAACAGCTTTAACGGACGCGAAAACACCCGAGACGAAAGAGTGGTAGTCGTCGTTCTTCAGGCAATCAAAGGGCTCGTTGAACGTGAGGTCTCCGATAATGTCGAAAGTCGTGTAGTTGTAGTACCGCACAAGATCAACCACTTGGCCCGATTTCTCTCGAAGCCTGAGAAGCAGGAGGTCCACATACTGCTGTACCAACGGTTCCTGCTCTTTGAGAGCACGTTCCGAAAATGCGTAGCCAAAAGCTCGACGTTGGCGTGAGTGGTCCTCGCGAGTGGCGGAGATCATCGATCGCACGCCGTTGGCAGCCGGCCGGTACCAAATCAGGTCCTTGCCGAATTCATCACCTCGCTTTGAGCCACGGAAGCCGTAGATATCTTTCCAAGCAGTCTCGCCAGAGATGAAGGAAAGTTCGTCCGGAGCTACACGTACGACTTCGCCGTATTTTTGGTGTAGTCGCACTCCTGTTTTTACCAGGTTCCCATTTGCGAAATCGAGGGTGTAGGGGAGCCGGAAAGCGGCGTAGAGCCTCGGGCCAGGGATTTTTCGCAGCGGATGGAAGTACAGGTTGTAAATGGCAGTAGAAGCGCAGTAGACCAAGAGCTGCCGTCCTTGTTAACAAACTTTCGTTTCATGCAAAGCACGGAGAAGATTTACCAGAGCGAAACAGGACCAAATCGCTCGGCTGAACAGCGGCAAGATAAGCTCTGTTATGATATACATATTCGGAACTTGGGTGAAAATCTTTTCTCCTGCGAACAATTACTCGAGCGCCAGCTTCTTCGTGTTGACTTAAATACGCTTTGACAGGCGGCTGTTAGGTAACCTGGTGATCCTCGACACGGCACCGCACGAGTCAGTTCCTGCGTCCGTAAGTCAAACTCAGATTCCTCGGCGGTCCAATCGGGGATGGTAAAGGTCTTGGAGACCGATGCAACTCCTATGCATTACCAAAAGGAATTGCGGTGAAAGAGGGAGGAGTCGAGATCAAGACATGCGGGCCCTGCTCTGATTCAAGTACAAGGAGAGAATATTACGCAAGCGCCTTCACCACTTTGTAGGAGATAAGATCATTCCTTACACTATCTTGGGCTCACACCTAGAGAGCGATATACTTAGATGATACTATTCTTTTTCTCATTCTGGCGTCTGGAGTAGGATGTGTCCCCTCTCCTGGCCTATTGCATGACTCGACCCTCCGAGATGCGAAGAGCGGATCTACCCGCACGAGTCGCCGACCTCTGAGACCCCGATTCAAAGGGCTAGATCGTTCTTGGATGCTGCGTAGTAAGGGCGTGCTCAGACGTTTGCTAAGTAAATATTATTTCACGGTTTCTATTGCTTTGCTTCCCTTGGTCGTATGCAAACAGCTCAGTCGAAATGTTGATCGCATGGGCTGCACCTTGATCGGATGAGAATTTGTTAAGTAGAGTGGTATTTCGACAGATTTGCTTTCAAGAAGAGGTTCGCGATCTGCGGCCCAACGAACATTTCCTAGATGGCTGCACGCCAGCATGATGCAATCAATGGCGATCAGTCAGATGCTGCCGAGATGCAGGACTCTTTCTGTCGCCTTCTACTGCATTGCAGATGCATAGATGCGCTCCGTCATCATATTGCGATATCGCAGCGGCTATTTCATACAGAACTCCTACGATACCCGATAGTGCTACTTGGCTCGCAAGGAACAAGCTCAGCCATTGGGAGGGGTAGCCGAGGTCTTATTGCCTAGCCATTTCGGGATCGGGAAAGCTACAGCTTCACCGAAACACTTGCGAACTCAAGAACACCATTGGCTAACCGAGAGGTAAGTGAGTCACGGCTGCTTACCGCCCATTATCGAACACTGCACAAATCCCTCACTATCAAATATATAAGATTACAGAAGATACTCCAAATGCAGCGGGGCATTGTCATGGACCACGGCCATTGCACCGTATCTTGGACTTAATATCACTCAGCCGGGCTTTCTCAGATTTCGGGCATGGCGAATGATGACCCTATCACAATAGAAGAGGTGCGCGAAATTGCGAAAAGGAAGCTGCCGAAGAATGTTTGGGACTTTTACGCCTGTGGTGCGGATGAGCAGAGGGCAGTGAGGCGAAATGCGGACGCCTTCAATCGGTATGTGATCGGCTATCCGAGTAATGCTCGCGCGCTGACAACTCAAGCCTCATAGTGCTTCCCCGCGTAATGAAAGATGTGACCACAATTGACACAAGCACATCCTTGTTCGGCACCAAGTACTCGCTTCCTGTGGGTATTGCGCCGAGCGCCATGCAAAAGCTCGTAGGTGGTGAGGGTGAAATCGACATGGCTCGCGCCGCTGCAGCCCTGGGCCTGAACATGACTCTATCCTCGCAATCGACTACGAGCTTAGAAGATGTCATGCAGACGAGAAAACATTTGCAGAATCCTCCTCCATTATGGATGCAGATTTATCTCACCACAGATCTGGAGAAATGCGTGCCTTTGATCAAGCGGGCAGAAGGTGCGTACCAAATACCACCTGGATGAAATTTGGCTCTAATCACCGTGTCTCAAGCTGCCGGATACGAAGCTCTTGTGATAACGGTAGACACGCCGGTACTCGGCAACAGGATCAACGAACGGAAGACGCCTCTGGTACTACCATCTACGCTCCATCTCGCAAACATCGAAACGTTAGAGACTGCGCCAAAGATGAGAAAGCCGACGTTCAACAGACTTCTTATGGATGCGCGCACTGCTGAACAAGCTCGTGATGTTATTTCCTCTGCGGATGGTTCTATGTACAGCGCTGCGCTGACTTGGGAAAAGACTGTACCTTTTCTTCGCAAGACTACGGGCCTCAAAGTCATCCTAAAGGGTATCATGTCGCCTGAAGATGCAGCGCTTGCAGTTCACCACGGCGCTGACGCGATCATTGTATCAAACCATGGTGGGAGACAGCTGGACTGCGTACCTTCTACGATAGAGGCGTTGCCTGAGATCGCTAAGGCTGTAAAAGGAAGAGTTCCTGTGATTCTTGACGGAGGCATCAATCGGGGTAGTGATGTTTTCAAAGCGCTAGCCTTGGGCGCGGATTTCGTTTTGGTCGGACGAGCGGCGTTGTGGGGGCTTGCTTTCAACGGACAACGCGGCGTTGAGACGATTGACCATATTTTGGAGCGGGAGCTGAGCCGTACTATGGCATTGGCTGGAACCGTAAGTGTCAATGAAATTGATAGTAATTTACTTGCGGTGGAGAAGGCAGGCGGATTTGGCTTGGCCCGCCTGTAGTCGCCAAAGCGGATACGGCAAACAGATATACGCAATCAACCCACCTAAGAGAGCATTCGGATGCTATTCCGTTACCTTGTCCGCCACTCTGAGCACCGGCAAAGCCGCTTCGGAGTCGACAATCCCGACGCTACCGTGTCGGCGCACTGGTGAACATCTGCGACGCCAGTGTCCTGCTGTGTCTCAGCCGGAAAACCAAACAATTCTCCAATGCCGCAGCTTTAGAATGTCTTTTCCGTCCGCACCACGGATTCTGCCGTGTTGCGGAAATTTATCCGGGGCATGTTCCAAGCAAGCCGCCCAAACATGCCGATCGACCGCAATGCATTCGTCATTGCTCGCCACCGAGGTCCGACAAAGGCTCCGCTCAAGACTGTGTGAAGCTTCCGCCAATTAAGCGCTTGCCGCTTGGCAAGGCTTGCTGTGTGCATGGGAAATCTATTGCAGCTTAGTGGTGCGTTCAAGGACTGTGAAAATCAGTGGGTCCCACTCTCACTGCGGAATACGAATATGTCATGTGGGCTTAGGCATCGCAAACAATCTATTTTTTGTGTATTCGGATCCGAACAAGGGTATCCGCTCCGAACGGGTTGTGCGGAAGAGAGCGGTTGCACGGAAAAGGACACAAATGACTCGAGGAGTACTTTGGTCTCCTCGGATGCTCTGAACTTTTGCGGAAACATTTAACTGCAACTGGATGTATTCATCTATAGGCACAGTTTTCTTTTTTTTTTTATAAAAAAACCAAAAGCCAATCACCTTTCGTATGAGCGTTAGATGGTCATCACTCCAGTAATATTCTCTATAGCTCTACTACGTTCCATCCCATGGATCCGAAATAGCCAGCTCCGTCGAAAATAGTGATAATGCATGACAATAAGAATGGAGAAATCGATTTGAGTTTCGAAAAAAAAAAAAAATTGCCATTCCCTTATACAAGGAATCTGAACCCCTTGTCCACAGCCTCTCCTGGAAGACCATTTTCCTCAATAGCATGTTTCCGTTCATCTTCGTTAGCTTGCTCAAGAATGTTGATTCCTCTCTCTATCTTCTTGTTCAAGCGGACGAGAACAAATCGAAGGATTGTGGCGAAGACAATAGCCCATAGAGACGTGATGGCGTTAACAATCATAGGAACGACGTAGCGAGGTGCGTAAGAGTCTGATAGACTTAGTTAGTGAATCTAGATTACTCAAGTTTGTTCCAATACACAAACCTTGATACATATATGGTGCGTAAATTTGACACACGTTAGACAAGGCATTAATGCCAGCGAGAGCGGCCGCACGCTTTGCCGGCGGACGAGGCAGGGTGTTTGAAATCCAAGCTAGCGCGACAACATAGCCCGAGTAGTTCGCACCGATCATAAGGCACATGGCGAAATAACGGGGCCCAAATTTGACGGTCGCTGCGGCAATAATAAAAGCCGCAACAGCAAGGGCCGGAGGCAGAGCAACGTGTAGGTGCCGCTCTCGTGTTCGATCGGCATGCCAGGCGTTGATGAGGATGGCAATCACACCGATGATCTGAGCTTCCGGTAAGCTTTTCAACATCACAGTCAGTGGATCTAGAGCACTTACATAGGGCGGAACAGTCAGAAGCAGGGTTTGTACATCCCCATAGCCCAGACCTTTGACCACGGATGGGAACAGCGTCGTAACTGTTCCGGACGAAGTGAAGCCATAGATGGTGGCAAGAAGTAACCAAGCTTTAGGATCCTTGGCCGCCAATTTCGCGCCATGAAAGAATGTCTGTTCCTCGGAATTCACCCAGTCATCTTCGCCAATATCCTCTTGCAACCTCCATATCGCCAACTGTTTTTCCTGGTCCGTAAGCCAGCTCGTTGTACGTGGGAAGTTTGGCATGATGAAGAATGCCGCAAGTGCAATCACAACCTAGGAGGTGTCAGTGAGTAATAACGATATCATATCTTGAAATACTTACTGTGATAGCACCCTCTAAACCTTTGTTAGCTACTGCACATGAGGGCTTTTTGGGTTCCGGCCTGTTACTTACCGATAATGAAAAGCCAGCGCCATGCGCTGAGGCCTCTCACGCCATCCATGTTCTTCGTGATTCCAGCAGCAATCAGCCCCGAGAAAGCACCGGAGATGAGGGATCCAGAGTAAAGAATGGCAGTTCTCAGCACCAACTCCTTTCTTGTGTACCAGGCTGAGAGATAGTAGAGGCAGCCAGGCTTCGAAAATCAGCAACTTCATCGCGGAATCGTGTCTCGACCGGAACTCACAAAGTATGCGGCTTCAACAAATCCGAGAAAGAAACGGCATGCAACCAATCCTCCAAATGATTGCACGGCACCGGTGCAGGTCGAAATGATGCCCCAGACAATCATACAGCAGGGCAAGTAGATGGAAGGTTTGCCGAGTTTGTTCAGCAACATATTCGATGGGACTGTCTTTCTTCAACGCTTGCCGATCATATCTCAAGGAACAGTGCACTTACCTTGCATCAACAGGTATCCTACGAACAGGATGCTCAATGCAGTCTGGTATTGATTGCCCTTCAGGTTGAGGTCATCGCTGAGGCCGGCGAGTTTTGCTGCTGCGATGTTGTTTCGATCCAGGTAATTCATGATGTACATCAAAAGCATCATAGGCAACAGCCTGTAGTCAATCTTCCGCTTGACGTGGAGGTTCAACTTTTCCCTTTCCTCTTCGGACAAATCGCGAAGCAGCGACGGCAATGGGACGTTGGTCTTGGCCTGCGTGGACGACGCAGTCTCGGCATCTTCGATGCGGCTGGCTTCGATCTTCTCGGCATCCATCTTGCTCGAACGGTCGGAGGCGAGCTGGAGACCCAAACGAAAATAGCAGAAGAAAAGGAGGCAGAGAGTGCTTGATTGCCGTGGCGCCGGGAGCCAAGGCTTGGTCAATAAATAAGATCTGGCCTTGAATTCGATAAGGCGGCACAAGCTTCCCCGCACCTTACCCCGGTTTGATGAACGCCCATGTTAGCGGCGTCGGCGGAAAAGCTGTGGGGAAAGGGGCGCCGTGTTTCCGCCACCCCACAAGTGCGTACCGGAGAAGCACCCGACCGGGATTATGTTTGAAGAAGGTGCCACAGCGGCCGAAGCAGCAAGGATCCATAGGTTTTCCGAGATCTCGCATCGCCCATGTTACTAGAACTGGCACGGTGATTCTCCATCCGGAGCAGCAGGACGTTGAGGTTGTAATGACATGCATCTTATCGCGCAAGGAGGGTTGCGTGGGGGTCTTTGAGATGCATCCTATTCCTGAATGCATATGAACACTGTTGAGTTATGGCTGATGATTGGGACCTGTATTAGCATCGGGGACGTCCTTTTTTTTTTTTTTTTTTTGGGCGCATTGCAGCGCACAGCCTATTGCTGGTAATAATGACAAGTTGATTGCAGATGCTGAGAAAGAAAGCATGGAGGAGCACGATCAGGCTAGAGTTATCCTGCGTCCTCGATCATAAGCTCTTCCCGGGTTTCCGTGATCTGACAAAGGCGGCAAAGGCTCGCATCTCTACTGATAGTCTCTCGAACGATGTTTTGGACTTGTTGAATATCACTTTTTATTGCAACAATACAAAGCTGTGCATTCAGGCTCAGAAATATGGAAAACCCTAACGGTCCTCAGATCATCCATGAAACAAAAGAGAAGTCTGTACTATTATCGAGAGTATATTGGGCAGAACATTCGAGTTCGTGTGTTTCGCATGCGAATGCGGAGAGCCCTTATGGTTTTCAAGCCAAATAGCGGAATAATATGTCCCTTAAGATAGCTTAAACTTAGCACGGGAACACTCGAAGATCAGTTTTGGTTAGTACTTAGACAAGTATAAGGTGAGGTCACGTTATACGAATGGCTGTCGACATGGATGAATGTGGCCGCGAAAGGCTCGATGAGGAAACCGTTTCGACTATCGATAAGGCATCACCTGTGTATTAATGCGACCTCACAACAAAGAAATGGGGACGTCATAGCCTCTTTCGAAATCCGATCACGTCTGTTAGTTTTGAGAAGAACGTTCAGGCGGAGCGAACTTCGGCAATCTCCCGAAAAACAGGGTGATCTCGGAGGTTGGAATATTTCAAGGCCACTACGGCAAGGCGCAGGCAATTTGTGAGGAACCAGCAACGCAGATTCCTGATTGGAGAATATCTTGCGAAGCGAAGGATCTTTGGTTAATTGGGGCTTGTGGCTTGGCATCAGCTGAGTGGCTGTGTATCGGCGACGCCGTGGGGCTGAAATCCTGCGCTGGCTTGGCTCTGTCACACCCCGCAAAGGGAGCTGAAGAGCGGCGTGATACTGCTCCGCGGTGTCTTCATCAGACCACTTCTGCACAGAAAACTCCACTTCCGAACAGAGCCGCACTTGATCCACAGTTCATCTCCCAAGTTGCGGTGTGGAGAGACGCCAGAAGACCAGCGCTATGCAGAAACGGAAGTCTCACACGAAGTCGCGTCGAGGGTGCCTAAGCTGCAAACAGAAGCATATTAAGGTACGTCCAGCTCATGATGTAGCCCTTCCCATACTAGCGCATATTCCTCTGAGATGTTATCCTGGGCCCTTGACTAACTGTAACGGCAGTGCGACGAACAGGGTCCGCCATGCGCGAATTGCGTAGCTCGTTCATCAACTTGCACTTATCCGAGTTCAAGAGCTCGACAAGCCCGCTCGTCCAGTCAATCAACCGTCTCCAAGCCGAGCATTTCCCGTGACATAACTCCGCGCCTCTCCCCGGACTCTTCGGGGTCCAGCAGAATGCTTGAGCTGGAATTGATGCATCGATGGTCTACAAGAACCTACCTGGGTGTTTGCAGCATACCTCAAGACTACTCGCTGATGCAACACGATGTACCGCGAAAGGGCCTTCAATACGACTGTCTCTTGAATGGAATACTTGCTCTATCTGCGCTCGATATGGCCACCACTTCCGAAGGAACACAATCGGCGATTTATCATCACGCGGCCATGGGGTATTACGATAAGTGCATCCGGACATTTCGTGAAGACATCAACAACATTACCCGGGAGAACCACGACAGCCTCTACCTTCTCGCTGTCGCTATTGGAATAATTAACGTTGCCGCGTTACAATTCCCACGGGATGACGGCGACGGCAGCCTTCCAAACGTGCTGTCGCAAATCCCGGTGATTTTTGACTTGCTCAGAGGATCCACTTTGGTCGCCGTACGGTGCTACCAATGGCTCATGGAGAGCATAGAATCGATTCGCATTGTAACAGCCATGGAAGCCGCATCGCCTGAAGTCTTAGATGTCGAAACGCGAGAAGTATTTTCCCGGCTTAGATCCATCAACGATTCGTTACACGAACCCGCTGCGGACGGGTCCGATTCTCTCCATGATTCGTACCAAAGTATTATCAATAATTTGGAGCGCTGTTTCGCCGAGGAAGCCAGAGGGTGGATTCAGGGCTTTTTGATAGCCTTTCCCATATTTGCGGGCCGAAAATTTACTCAGGCTGTCAGAATGTCTGATCCAATGGCCTTACTCATTCTCATGTACTTTGCAGTACTGCTCGAATGGCACGGAAAGAAGTCCTGGTGGGCTACCTCATTGGGACAGAGGCTAGCCATAGAGATCTCCGACACCTTGAAGCGGTCAAGATCCATCTCTTTACCGAACTTTCAGGAAGCGATGTCCTGGGCTCGGCAGCAGGTTGGACTACCTGCACTGATAGAGGATGTTTATCCATACCGCTTCGAAATCTTGGAAATGAGTGCAGACGGAGAATGATAAGTTAGCTGAAGGAGATATCTTGCATGAAAAATCTGATGACTCGTAAAGGGCTAATCAATGTATGTGAAACATATATATGAAATATAGATTACTCAATATAACGACGATTAGTATTGGAACAAAATGGATTAACAGCAACGCGCCATGCTGGAGAATCGTATAAAGTCCATGAATACACCATTGTTTATAATTGAAAAAAAAAAAAAAAAAAGATGGAAACCAAGAACCAGAGACGATACTTAGCTCAAGAGATAGTGCTCGGGATAACATCTTCCCATGTCAAGTCTGAGAAGAGTGGTTCGTCTATTTCACACACAGTTCCAGGTGCAGGCATCGTCCCGTTCACAAGGTATTCTTGAATAGCCTTGACAGTGCAAACTGAAGCTTGAGCAATTGAGGTGTGCTGTGGATGCGTATTCATTAGCTTCCATGTAAAGCGCAGAGCAGAGTGGGCATACCCCGAAGCCGTTATGTTGCAGAGCCACGCTGTGAGGGAAACTCTCACTTGCATTTACAGCGGAGACGAAAGGCGTGACCGGATCGTAGGTGTTACCAATTGTGAGGACAGGATGCCTCGTCTCAACGTTGTAATCTCCCAAGTACCGCTCTTTAGCATCCATCCGCCACCGAGCGCACTGCATGACGATGTATGCAGCTGTGTCACCTGCGAGTTTGCTCAAATCTGATACCTCCTCGACTTTGGGAAGTACGTCTTCTATGCTAGAAGCCCGTGAGATCTTGTCGCCACACAGTATGCCAATTCTGGCTTCTGCTGGCGTGCTCGCGAGAGCCGTGCTTTCATCAAATGCGGTTAGATTTCCGGTCATAGCACTGTTGATGTATTCAGCCAATAGAGGAAAGCTCCTGGGCGAGTAGAGCGAGCCTAGCATCCAACTTCTCACGGTACTGTAGTCGAGAAGATATCCCCCAGGGGCGGGAATAGGATGGAACTTGAGATAGTTCAACCAGCTGTAGAATTCTGATTCGAAGCTTGAGGCTGTCATGTTCGGGCGAGCCAGGGCACACCGGTCGCCTGCTTCGAAGCATGCTTCGAGAAAGCCAGAGAATGCCTCGTCCGTGCTGTGATACATTTCGATATCACTTCAGACAGAGAATGAAGTAGTCAGCAACGACTTTACTAATGTCAGATGCGGGTGAGACAGCTTACTGATCATGCCAGTATTGATGAATGTTCAGAACCCCATCCAAGATTATCCTTTCGACTCTGTCAGGAAACATGGCGGCAACGGTCGCTCCCAATGCAGTGCCGTAGGAGAAACCTGAGTTGTTGGTGAGTCTAAATCACAACAAGGAGATGTTTTGGTGTGTTTTCCTACCCCAATATCTCAGCAACCCATCTTCGCCGAGAGCATCGATAACAGTGATCAAATCTTTAGCTGTAAAAGCCGTTCCGATAATACCGCCGATTCTCGTGGCGTTGGGATTGTTCCGACAGGTGTCAACGTAGACTTGTGAGATGCCCCAGAGTTCCCCATGTGCTGTATCGGAGGAGTTACCCGATACGACGCGGTTGTTTAAACTTGAAATGAGCTTCTCGCTTTCGTCTCGGTAACATGAGAATGGAAGGGTGTTCCCGGTTCCTCTGTAAGGTCACGAAATCTCAGTATATCCTTGGTAGAATCATCTCCTGAATTGAGATTTGTACCTTGGATCAAATGAGACAAGGTCGTAATGGCCGCCAGTGTACCTATAAGATGAGGGTCAAAACTTGTGTTCGTTTGGCTACTGGCAGCCTTCAGAAATGTCATCTTACACGTTCAATTTCGAACCAAGCGTGCCTAGAGTATGACGAGCTTCGTCTCCAGGGCCGCCAAAGTTCAATAGGATACTTCCTAGAGAAGGTTGTTTTGTTGCAGGGACCTTTGAGAGCTCGAGAGTGAGTGTTTCAGTAGAGTTTGGCGTCGAGTAGTCTAAGGGGACAGGAAGAGTCCCGCATAACATCGGTAGCGTTTCCTCTTCGAAACCACATGGACTCCACTGAATGCCCTGACTCTGGTTCGAAGACGGGTAGGGAGGTTGCGGCGCAGCAAGAGCTAAAATGGCCTGGGCTGAGAGAAGTTGAAGATAGTGAAGGCGAGAAGGCATGTTTGTTGGTGGCAGAGATTGTCGGTTGACGATAGGAATTGGCTGTGGTGATCATTTATATATGCTGAATGACACCATTTTGTCTGAACTGCGAGAGGGAGATCGAGGCTTCGCCACAAACGCAAAGCCTTGCACTCATAGTAAGCAGCGATCTGAAATTGTGTGTACGCGCTTGCTGAACGAGGAAGAACAGGCAAAGCTTTGATCCGCGTCAACGGATGCTATTGCCTGAAATTTGGTCAATTGCCCCGCACTTCTGGGAATGAGATCACATGTTTCTCCACGAACATAGCCTCTCTTCAACAGTGAGTAGACAAGATTGTAGGATACGCCGATGCATGGTTAGCCGAGGATGACCATGTACTACGTACGGGTAGGAAAACACGCGTATCGGCAGCTGTCAGCTTGTGGAGAACATTGTTTGGACCCTAGCGAGCTGATGCCACCGGCATTGTGGGACTTTTGTTTTGTACAATGATCGACTTTGCGGATACGCGTATTGTCAAAGCCTCATCCTTCGAGCGCTTGACCAATTAAAGTTCATCCAGGTGGCCACCGCTGAACGCATCAGCCGCGCGATCTGCAAGGCTTTCGGAAGCAGTTCGACATCGCCTCGAGGCAAGGCTGAGAAGGATTCAAGAGAACTAATCTCGATTAGACCATGGAAGATGGGGACCGCCAATATCTCAATAGCAGGGGTTTCAGCCGAGAGTACCGCCCACACATCGCCATAGCGTCAGATTGCAACGGCCATGACATATCGGCTGTCAATAACCGAGGCGACTTTCCCTGCTGCGTCACCGACTGACCCGACCATCAGCTTTTTCCGTCTCTCGCACATACCCCTACAGCAGTTGCACCGCGGCAGGCTTCGCTCGTTACTTGGCGCTCCTTTCACAATCCTTGGAACTTATCAGTGGCAAATATATCGCTATAGCGCTTGCTGCAGCGGCATTTTGCCTATCAGAGTACACAAGAGTGTGCTGCGTTTCCAAAGAAGAGACCATATCCGGAACATAGCATCCAGCCATGCGGAGCATTCTCCTTTCCGTTTCCACTTTAGTGATGAGCTCGCATTCCCAGGCGCGTGTCATCCCTTCGAGCCTATCGTTCTGTTGACCTTCCCTTGTGAACGGCTGGCAAGTCCCTTGCGCAAGGATTGAAATCTTACGTTGAAAGGGGTTTTGCATTAGATGAAGCTCCACAGTAATGTCTATCATTGGTGCCCACGTGCATTCCTCCGCTATCGTCTACTTGAAGCCTTTATCAGTTGGACCTTCACCGTTACTCTGTTGCATCAACCAGGAGAGTGGAAACGACAAATCCTAATTCTTTTTCAAACGTGAGAGAGTCTTACTCATCCTTCTCGAAGCACACGTTCTCGAACCACCGCGCTACAGTCACACAATTCGTGTCAATAACTCTCCAAAACAGGTCAGCAGCCCAAAATACCACCATAATGACAATGCAGCTACCAACGCAGAAGCCAAACAACCACGCGCCCATGGTCTCGTAACCAACTACAGACCAGATAGTGGGTGTGACGTACATGCCCACCATGTGAATCATCGGCCCGTGGCAGATGTATAAGGAATAGCTTATACTCCCGAGATATTGCGGCACAGGATGATTAAAAATCTTCTGGAGAAGAGGTGTCCAACAGACAGAAAGAATGAGCAGAGCAGCGCCAACACCATGAACGAACCGCTTAGGATCCGAGATGCTGCTGGGGACAATATAGGGTATGATGGAGTACCCGGTTGCTGACTCATAGCGGTGGTTCGGGGCGGCAAAGAGATACATCGCAACGAGAAAGAGCGCAATCCGCAAGCTCCGCCGGACTGCAGGCCTCCTCGCCCATCTCACCAGGGTTTGGCCCGGGGAGAAGGCGAGCGATTTGGCCCATTCAGGCTTCTCCAGCAGCAGCCCCATCATCTCCATCTCTTCCTCGACGCTCGACCGAGGGAAGCCCTCATCACTGCTCCTTTCGACAACGTCGCCCATCCCGTTCCTGAGCTCTCCCGTCTCCGCCACGACCATGCACAGCTCCGCCAACATCGCGCCCACGACGAACTCCATGCACTCCCACCGGTCCCAGTACCCGCAGAACGCCACAACCGCCGACATGAGTGCAAACCGCCACCCGACGCGGCACCTCAGCAAGGCCAGCAGCGCCACCGTGACGACCAGGCTCCCGCGCATCTCCATCGGCACGGTCCAGAGGTGCGGATCGTACTGGTTGTAGTACGGCTGCCAGTACACGCGATTGTAGTACGACCACACGTTCGTCAGGCCGAGGAACTGGGCCCACCAATCCCGCAGCTGCGCGCCGAGCGTCGGCAGCCGCACGTGGTGGTTGTCGGCCTGGAAGACGTACGGCATGGACGCGTACTGCCTCGCCGGCTCCCACAGCCCCAGGCGGATCGTGCACATGGTGACGAAGGTGGAGGCGAGGGGCGGGAGGTAGAGGCGGATGCCTCGGCGGAAGAGCGAGGAGGTGAGGGCGAGGTAGACTTGTGCGTGCTGGTGCGGTTTCTGGCGCGAGAGCCGGATGGCTTTCGCGGACGAGACGAAGCCGCCGACGACGAAGAAGAGGGATACCATGGCGTGGCCCGAGTAGATGAGGCGGAGCGGGGGGAGCTGGAGGATGCGCCGGTTCGTGGGCCCGTCGCCCCAGCCGTACTCGACCCAGCTATGGTAGGTCCACATTAGGTGTCCGAGGAAGACGAAGAGCGCTGCGGTGCCGCGGAGGCCGTCCAGGTAGGCCGTGCGTGCTGCTTTGGCTTTTAGCCTGATCGCTGGGGTTCCATCTGGTAGATCTGCTTTTGCTGAAAAGTATGGCTGTAGGAAACTAGGTATGCAGGCCCACATGACCCTTCTGGCTACTTGTGAAATGGTTGAAGATGCGAGTTCCATCGTTGGGTATGGTGGTGGCAACATGTCGTCTGGAAAGAAACGAGGAACAGCAGCTGTTGTAGGAGAGCGGGAGACATATCATGCAGCTGGGGCAGCGAAGAATCGGTCTACGGAATTTGGATAAAAACTCGACACGACGGGTGGGAATCCGTCCCTTCATTCCAGTGCGTCGCGTTGCCGCAACTTGCCGTTCGAAGGGACGCAGGCCTACCAAATGAACGACCAGAGAACAGATTTAGCCTCCCATTCCAGTGCCGCGGCGATTCGCCTCATCGAGCCGGGCAAAAAGGGTGTTTGCAGCAAGTAAAGAAGTAAAGAAGCATCAGCCAAGATTCACTCACTTCTTGTCTCTCTTAGCTTGCTGTCCCCATTTTCTCTGTTTTTGAAGTTCTCGCTCCTTCCAATTACCCCAGCGATGTTTCACACTCGGAGTAGCAACATGGAATTGCTACGGTCGCCTCAATTCACCACAAAGGCCCTAATACCCATGGGCATCGTGTTCTTTATTATTATCGTGATATTCCAAAGTTGCGCACTGTCGAATGGGACGCCACTTATCGGGTCGGTAAAGCACAAGGTTTTGGAGCGGAATTGGTCTGTTCTGGCCAAGGATTCACCACTCGAAGGCACGCCTCCAGATTTTAAGAAGCCACTGGGCCTCAAGATCGTGGGGCTCGTCTTCTACGGCAGAAGAGAAACAGTCTCAATACTGGACTGTTATTTGCAGGTAAGTAACAGGCAGGAACAAGTAATGGACTGGTTTGGTTGACGATGCCCGCTGCGCAGAGAAATCTTGTGGCCAATGGCGGCCTTCTCGACGAAGTGGTCTTCGTAGCGCGCACAAACAACACAGCAGACCTGGCATGGCTCGATTATCGGGTGGCTGCTGTGCCACAATATCGACGACAGAACGTCACATTCGGGTACCACGACTACTCAAGTGCATACGAGCAAATTGAGCCGCAAACACTTTACATCAAAATGGACGATGACGTAGTCTTCATCGAAGACACAGCCATTCCCACCCTCGTCCAGACGAAGCTCGAGCATCCCGAGTACTTCCTCGTCTCCGCGAACGTGATCAACCAATCTCCGCTCGCCTGGGTGCATCGCCACCTAGGCGCTTTAAGACCATATCTTCCCGAACTATCCAGGCCATATCCCTTCGAGAACTTAACCCAGCCCCAGTGGCGCGCCTCACAATTACCAAATTGGGTGCCCCCGCCGGGGGCCGGCGCGGATGGATGGACACCGGATGACAGCTTCACCCCGCCATTCGAGGGTCACCGCTGGCTCCCGCTGGCGCCCGGCACGCAAGGCTCTCCGTCCGTTGACACGACGCCCGTACACGCAATCGACTATGACTACAATCGTGGGTGGTGGTGGTGGCCTGCTGGTGCGCAACTGCACTACAGCTTTCTGTCTCGAGTCGAGGACCGCAGTCTTTGGCGATACAAGTTCCGGACTTGGGACTACGAATACCTGAGACTGGGCATCCAGTTCGTCGCCATCTGGGGTCTGGACCTGATATCGAGCAAGCCAATACCGGCGGATGATGAGCAGCATTTGAGCGTGATCATGCCGTTCTTGACGAACAGACGTAAGTGCGCTTCTCTTATCCCTACCGCATCAAAATCTGCACAGTTCCAGGGCAATACAATTGTACCCGAGCCTTGAAAAGGTATTTTGACGATTGCTGTAATCTGTTATCCCTTAGCCTTTTACTTATTGTATCTGCATTGGTTATTGCGAATGAAGACACAGGACTAACAACGCCTTACGGGAGTAGACGCTGTAGTCGACGGTAGAGGATTGGTCGCCCATTACTCATTCAATATGCAGCATGATGGTATAAGTAAGACAGACATCCTGGACAGGTACAGTGCATTTGCCAGAGAGAACATTTGCCTTCGCAACAGCATAGACGAGGCCAGGTTATTTTGAAAAACTGTATATCCACGTTTTCTGTTGGTAGATTAGCATATTCCTGAGATTTCACTTTTAATTCCTCATGCTCTCTGGGTGAGATGGTATTCCTGGGAACTGTGAGTGCACACCAACTGGTCGTCGCGACCAGAATCCACAACGGCCGGAAAATCGCCCAAGTTCTGGAATATGAGCAAGACTCAAACACACGGTTCGACGATTCTGCGCCTTAAATTGTACTGATCGTCGGGTTAAATGGCTAGAGCATTGTATGTGTGCCGTGATATGCGCCTAAACACGGTTGTCAATAAGCCTGCTCTTGGACTCAGATATCACGGTCCAATAATTCAAACGAGCTCGGAAGACACACCTCTTCATTATTCTGTTGGCTTTTGGCCAGAAAAGCCTGTGCACCTCCTGTCCGACCCGGACGCTGAACACTTCACGCCAGGATCCCTCCATCAACTTCGTGTACGATACCCGTGATGTAGGAACTGTTACTGCTCAGTAGCCAAGCGATCACTTCCGCTACCTCTTCAGGATCTCCTGCACGACCAAGCGGAGCAAGCTTGTTCCATTCCTTTTGACCTTCCTTTGCTCCAGGCCGGTTCAGCGTCATCGGAGTCAGAATTACACCGCTGAAAGGATCCCAATTGTCAGCGTCAGCCAGCTCCGCGGTACCGAAGGAGAAAAGAAACTCGAGTCAAGCATGTAATGAAAGCCAGGCAGAACCAAGAGCAGAAGGATTGAAGCCACAATCTGAGAAGGAAACAGGAGAAAAAAGAGGGTCACAACTCACGGCGCAACACAATTAACCCTCACCCCCCACTCGCCCACCTCCCTCGCCACACTCTTCGTCAACCCCACGACCCCGTGCTTCGCCGCCGCGTACGCGCTCGACCGCGGCGCGCCCCGCAGCCCGACGATGCTCGACGCGTTCACGATCGCCATGCCGCCCGTCCCGCCCTCCTCCACCCGCCTGTTCGCCCTCTTCATCTCCGCCACCTCCTCGCTCACGCACACCATCGCTCCCGTCAGGTTCACGCCGACCACGTATTCCCACTCCTCGTCCGGCGTCTCGTCCACGCCCTTCACGTTCAAGCCCTCGTTGATCACGCCCGCCAGGTTCGCGGCGCCGGCGAGCGGGCCGAGCGCCTCGACCGTGGCGCGGATCCAGGCGCGCACGGCGGCGCGGTCGCGCACGTCGAGCGGGGTGGCCAGGACGCGGGCCGAGAGCGTTCGCGCGAGGATGGCGGCGCGCGCTTCGGCGAGAGAAGTGGAGTTGATGTCGGCGAGGGAGAGGGCGGCGCCGCGCGCGGCGAGGAGGTGCGCGGTTGCGAGGCCGATGCCGGAGGCGGCGCCGGTGATGGCGATGACTTTGTTGGCGAAGGGGAGGGTAGAGGTGGAGGAGGAGGAGGAGGTGCCGGAGAGGGGAGTTGAGGGGGGAGACATGATGGCGGGTGGGTCCTGAGGGGGAGCGGATTTGCTCTCGCCGTACGTGTGCGGGATGTTCTTCCGGAATAGTCCGCGACAGGTGGTCGGGATAGGAGGAGTGAGAGATCCACGAATATGGTGTCTTGAGTATCAACAGAAACGATGGTATCGCAGACTCCTTTTATAGGTCGTAGGCCGAATCATCATCTTCGGTGCTTCTCACGCCCGTAGTGGTGAGCCATGCCTGATGTGTATTGGCCCTCTGCAGAACACTAAGCATCTGTCGATGAGAGCGCAACTACGAGTCAGTCCAGTAAAAGGCTGTTTCTCTCATTGAACGAGCGTCGCGGAGACAGCTACGGAAACGGGATTGGATTGGTTCCGGGGAATCAATCATTGGCTTTGACGAAGCCGCTGCGGCGGTCCAATCTTGGCCCTACACTCTTTCATGCGAGGATCTGCGCGCTGCGCCGCAGCCCTGCGTCGAAAACTCTTGTTCTCCCCCGGTAGGGGGGCGATGGTCGGGAGGCCGGATACTTCTGTAGGCTGCTTGCCTGAATGAGTTGCGGTTGTTCTTGCAGGTAAAAGCGCTGGTCTTTCTCTTGAGGCTGCTCTGGTTGTAGGAACGGAAGCTGCGAGAACAGAGCGGGGTTTGGGGTGACGAGGGGCGGCGGGCGGGCGGGCGGGCGGCGGGCGGACGGCATGAACCGGTACGCCAGGCCTGATGGAGGTGTTAGTGGGATACGAAAAAAATGCGATGAACAAACTTGTACTATATTAGGCGACGTCGAGCTATTGCCTAGCGAACAGGTCTTATCGCGGAATCAGGTGCCAACGAAGTGGGGGGACCTGACAAACAAAACGTCTAGTTCTGAGATTCGATTGAACCAAGAGGGAGATGGAGAAATATTTTCGGCTTTTTACTGTTGCCTGGGGCTGCAGCTGCTGAGGGAGAATGAGGTGTAAATGGAAAGGAAGAAAGGTATGTGTTGACTGTTACATTCGGTTAGTCACCAGCAGGCGCGCAAAGTGGTTGCCGGCCGAACGCGACGACGCGTCGGGTGCGCGTGGTCCTATTGCGCTTCCGCTGGCATGCTTCACTCAATAGAATTGCCAATTCGTCTCCCGTTAATATGGCCATATCTCAGTCTCCTTGTAAACTCACTGAACCGTCGTAACATCCTTTGTATCTATCGTTGTTCAACGAGTATCATCACACAGCGAATGAACAGTTGCTGTTGAAAGGATACGAATGCGACAACGGACG
This sequence comes from Neoscytalidium dimidiatum, assembly GCA_037367355.1. NCBI lineage: Eukaryota > Fungi > Ascomycota > Dothideomycetes > Botryosphaeriales > Botryosphaeriaceae > Neoscytalidium > Neoscytalidium dimidiatum. Next base: position 1,115,773 of record CM074701.1, on the reverse strand, counting down.
TAACCCATATATCGTACACTATTCCCAGCAAAGCTCCCTCTTTTTCTCCAGCTTTCATCATATCGTTGAATTGTCATGACATCCCAACTGTCCCTGCCCTCCTTCACCTATTTCATCGGGCTCACAAAGAAGTGATTATTCGTCGTCTTCGTAACTTCAAACCGCATGCCGACTTCCACAACGCCCTCATCCCTCGGCGCACACAACATCCCAAAACTCGGCTTGAACTTCAGCCCCTCGTCAATCCTGCGATACGTCATCAACTCGTTCCACGGCTGCCTCGGGTGCTTCTCCGCCGTATCCGGATCGACGTTAGGCACCTGGCATCTCAAGCACCTGCAACAAACATCCAGCACCAACTCGGGCCCCTTCCCGCCGCCGTTGATCCGCAGCGTCTTCCAGCCATCCTCGTTCCACGGCTCGTGCCCGCGCACGACGATGTTGGGGCGGAACCGCTCGATGGCGATCTCCTGCTCGCCGCGGCGGCGCAGCCGCGCGTTCAGCTCGGCGATGCTGGCCATCGAGCTGACCTGCACGGGCAGCATGTCGGCGAACTTGGTCGCCTCGGTGCGGCCCAGGTGCTGCGGGTCGCCCGAGCCGCGCAGCGGGCGCGGCGTCGGCCCCTTGTACACCAGCCGCACGTCCATCTCGAAGAAGTCCGAGAACGGCTGGGTCAGCTCGGCCGCGTACTCCCAGCCGTCGGTCTCCTGGCTCCAGATGGTGGCCGGCAGGAGCTTGGTGTTCTGCTCCAGCCACTCGCGCGTGGGGTGCGCCGGGATGGCGATTCTGTGGCTTTGGCCTCTGATGGAGACGTGGAGCTCGTCCTTGGCCCAGTCGACGGCCGTGTCGACCAGCGTCATGCGCGAGTTGGTCCGGATGGTGATGAACTCGCGCTTCGGCAGCGAGATGAACATCCAGTTGCGGTCCAGGTCTAGACCCGTGCGTAGCAACTTCGCCGACTTGACCTCGAAGCCGCGGCACGATTTGATCGGGTAGATGCGCAGGCTGACGATTTCATCAGCCGGTGGGAGCGGTGGAGGGAGGCCGAGTGACTTCTCGCCGACTCTGCTACCGAGGTACCGGAGCAGGAAGTACGCCGTGGGCAGGACGACGACGAGGATGGACAGAAGGATGGGGACGAGGGACGGGTCCGCCACCAGGGGTTTGGTGTCTGCCATGATGGATCGCGTTTGACTTGGATGCGAGATGAAGAGCTTAGCAGCGCCGTTCTTGTAAATGTCGACACAGTGGTGATGCCGAGGTTGAAGGTTCTAGTGGCCAATGGAGGAGACCAAACGGTGGCTCGTACGGAAGATATTGGTGTCAGTTAGCTAGCACAGAGCCATCATAGGTAGGGTTTTGGAGTTTGTCAGGACTGACAGGTCTGGATTGCGGTTTCGTAAAGGCTGCGGGGCTGGGAAGGATGGTGGATTTGGCAGCCGTTGGCGAGAACTAGCATGCTGACTCAGGACCGCAGGCCCACCAATCCCCGACCCCGTCACGTCATATCCCGATAGAACTGCAAGTAAGAGTCGCCGGGGCAATTGGACATGGAGCTCTCATGCTGGTCAGCATGCTTGGCAGAACTGTAGATGCCCCCCGGAAGATTTGCAATCGCGGTTTTTCATGGTTTCTCCGCTTCTCCGGACCGCGCACTTAGCTGCACTTAAGAAATCTTTCCAATCCTCAACAAAACGCTGTAAGCAGACGGTGCTCTCATCGGAATTCATAAATCATTTCTTGTCTCTTAATCTCCTGAAAGTCACAACCGTATAGCCAATCAAATCCAACGCCTGTATCCGTCAAACCCCGCCCGATTCCATCTTCCTCGCCAAGCACAAATGGACAGGCTTAGGCCAGAGCACCCATGGGGTCCCACAGGTCAAGCACCAATGGATCTTGCTTGAGGATGTCTCGAATCTCCTTACTGACAACGCTGGGGTCAACGACCGCCTGGTACACGAACTCGTCCATCCATGCATCGCTCATGACGAAGTAGCCGTTAGTACCGGCGGACTCAGACCACGAGTTCTCAACACGCCATCTCACAGGCTTGCCAGTCTTCTCATCGATGTGCACAGCGGTCAATACCATCGCGTGGGTCATTGCGCTCTCGCCTGTCATCAGGCGCTCCGCTTTGCTGAGGCCAAGACGGGTATTGAAGCCGAGCTCATAGTCGTACAAAGCAGTGTCCATGATGCCCTTAGTTGAGTCGGAATATTTGCCAACATCGCTGCCGAAGAAGACGGGGAAGCCCTTCTTCAGCATCTCGATAACTGCCTTCTTCATCGTGGTCATGTCGACGTTGACATAAGTGATTGGACGACCACCCCAGACGTTTCCGAGGCGATTCACGGTCAACAGGGTGTTGTAGGGGTTACGAGGATCATTGACCAAGCTGAACAGACGGTGGACGTCTGCTCCACCGCAAGCCCTCACTGTGCGGCTATCGGACAGCTCCTTGGCGAAGGCGGTGGGGCGGGTGGTTATGGTGTTGAAGTTCTTGTCCTTATCGTAGAATTCCCAGGTGAAAGCCTTGGAAGGCGAAGGGGGAGGACCCAACATAAGCGTAAGGATCAGGTGGATCTCACGCATCATCTTGTCTTTGGCACCTGCGATAGAAGCCCTTACGGATGGGTTCTTGGACGAAGCTAGCTTTCGTAGCTTCAATGCGTGCTCGCGGAGCTTTGTGGTGATCAGGCGGTCCATCAAGGAAGAGTTCATAGCGTTGAAGGTGTCAGGGTAGAGCGATTGTGGAACCTGACGAGGTTGAAGTCAGCGTCTGATCATCGGAAGCGCATACAGTGGGCGAGATCATCGTACCAGACCGTACTTCTGGACCAAATTGGCAACCATATCCCACTGACCACCATCTCCGACCGGGCTAGCCAGTAGAGCTTGCAGCAGGCGGCCATCCAGCGGCTCGTCAACCGTCTCCAAGACGTTCTCGAGGAAATAGTTTGCCTTCTCAATCTTGTCCCAGTAGAACAGGTATTGCTGGCTCAACTCGAACTTGTCAAGCTTGTATTTCTTCATGATTGCGACACGGAAAACGTTGGTGGAGGCGAAAAGCCAGCATCGGCCGGACGAACGTTGGTTGGTGACCGGAGCGCCTTCAAAGGGGATGGAAAGGTTGAAGACCTGATTATCGCTGACGACGGCGGAGGGGTTGGTTAGGACGGCGTTGGCGTTGTTGGACTTCAGAGCGTTGAGGGCGAGCTTGTTCTTGGGGTCCTGCAGCAGTTCCTTCTCCCATTTTTCGGTGGTGGTGACGGAAACGGTGGACTGGTGCTCCAGGGGAGCATAGCTCGGCGGGGCGTCGTCGCGGACATAGACGTAGTCCTTCTCGACCAGATCGCGCTCATTCTTGAGCTCCATGGCGCGGAGAGCTTCGGCGAGCTTCTCCTGCGCGCCAGCTTCGACTTGCTTTGACGGAGCGCTACCCATTCTGTCCGGTTTAATACTGCTCAAACGGTGAGGCAAGAACGCAAACGAGGTAAAAGGCAGAGACAACGGACGATGTGCAGTAGATGGGGGTTGTTGCGAGACAGCGGAAGCGGAGATGAGCGGCTGGACTAGACACCTGCCACCTCTCACCTGGCGCCCTCTACCTTGATGGCCGCACCTGCCGCCCCGCGTTGATAAGGGCATGGAGCACAGACCACGCGGCAGCTGGCTTTGGCGCGTGATAAGCTGCCGCCGAGTCAGGCGCCACGCGTCTCGCTTCGCATCTATCGCCGACCCCCGCCCGGCAATCCGTCTGACAGCCTCTCCTCTCCGTCGCCTGCATCATCACGATTTGGCTCCCACTTCGAAAACTCGGTTTATTGAAACAACCCATGAACATTTATATCTGGATCGCGGGGTCAGGCCCATCCACATATATTTGCTTCCCTGTCGCGATACTTCAGGAACTGTCCTCGTACCAACAGTCGACAACGCCACTTTAACTTTGATTATGAGGTTACGTATTCAGCACCAAACTCAACATTCTTTGTGCCGACGGCAAGCGTGCTCCAGGCCAGAGCACCCTCCCTCTTACGTTCTGTATATGCATCTGCTCCACTCCTTCACAGTCATCTTGCTCTTCGTGCAACTCTTGTAATCTGACTCATTTTATCACTTCGAGATAAGAATCCGGACTATTTGCATCAATTCATCCCGCTTCATATACTGCTCAAGATTCAACCCAGGAAACTCCGCATGGTCCACGATCTTCAAGGGATTATTGCATGACCTTTAGCAAGACTCTGTTCCTCTGATTACTCTGAGCAACGCGCCCATCGGCGTTTTATTTACATTACACCATTGATTGCGACGCTCGGATCGCTCTTCAAATCATGACAGCTACCAAGCCAAAAGCAGCGGCGACAGCGCCTCCGATGGCTGCTTCGTTATTCATTGCTGCACCTGTGAAGGACGATGGAGTTGCCGAGGCAGTCGAGGAAGACAAAGTCCCAGGAAACCCGATGCCAGGATGAGAAATCGTGACGGTTGTGCCGTTCGTCTTGACGGTATGCAAGGTAGGACATGGCGTACTCTGCGATTCAGTCGATACAGGAGTGCGAGTGATAATGTCGTCTACCGGAGCCGTACTCGATCGGCAGGGGGAGGCAGTCACAGTTGTGCTCGCATCGTGGCTAAATGTTTCGTCAGGACTTGTTCGTATGGCATTGGGAGCATTGCAATCAAGGCCGCTCCAAATAAAACGAAATAAAATGGTACTTACGAAGCAAACGCCGGGACAAGGAAAGCAGAGATGACTGAAATGCCAGAAACAACCCTCATGTCGATCGTTTGTACGGCTGATATTTCCGCAAGTGGCGGAGGAGTATAATGAATACGATTTTGAGTTTTTTTTTTTCTTTCGATTACTGGAACAGAAAGTGAATGTGGAAACTGCCAGGCCATAGCGGCCCTTCACCTTTATGATTGTTAAATGGTGCGGCAGGCAACGAGTTGGATGATTTTCCAGCCCTATCCCTCACAGTACCACCATCGATTAGTAGATATGTCAAATAAAGTGGCGTCGACTATTGGCTCGGAAATATCTGTTCCGGACGGGAAGCTCCATCGAAATCCTGGTGATGCTCCAACATTGCACATCGCGTATTTCCAAATCCTAGTGGATTCTTCTATTCAGGGGTAGATCAGCCTCAGGTCGCTGTCGCCTGTTCTCCGCATCCATGTTTTGGCTTACCAGTTGAGCTAAGATGGCGTCCCATCAAATTGTTGGATTCTTGGCTTCCCCGGATCACTCAGGTTCCGTTTCGACTCTTCCCAGCCGCATCGAGCTTAGCGTACACACTATCTTCAGACGCAAACACTAAAGAGGAGCGCCTAGCCCGGAGCTTGATGTTTAAGCTTGCTCATGTAGCCTCTTTCGAGTAAAGACTATGGTTCCAGTGACGAGCCGGTTGCTTCTTTGAATGGTTGGCGCGGTAAAGCTGTTTCCCGAACGTCTACCAATTTCCCAGTCTGGTTTCCCATTCTCCTCTAGCCCGCGGATATACCCCGTGGCCTAAGGGCACCACTTGGCCATAACATGGATTTGAGATCGCCACCACGAGATTTCTCCTTCCCAGCCCAAGCGGCGCTTACACTGCCTCGTTCTCAAGAAAATTGTATCTCTGCTTCTAGGCTCGTCTCGGCCACCATGTGGAGTGCGATGATGTCGTGGCGTACGGCACATCTCTCTTCCGCCTGTAGCCGGGGCAGTAGAGCAACAATCTTGACTGCAGGGGTGGCGCAGTCGGTTTCTGTATGTTCTAGGAAACGAGAGAGTCGCTCGGAACCAGAGGCTTCCGTGCTGATCGTCCATTTCCATCTCTCATCGTGTTCATTCCACAATGCTTCAATATTCAGATCTATATAAAGCCACATGCTATTCTAACTCCACTGTAGTCCATCAAAGCCTCTATCTTCCTTGCTTGAGGTCAAATCACTGTCTAATAATTTCCAAACTTCATCCCGGCGACCTTCATACATTACCAAAATGAAGTACACAACCGTCGTCGCCGCTCTTTCCGGCATCTCTGCTGCTGCTCCTACACACAAACGTCAATCTGGCCCCACTGATGCCGACATCCTTCAGTATGCGTTGACTCTGGAACACTTGGAGAATGCGTTTTACAAGGAGGGTCTATTCAACTACACCGAGACCGACTTCGCTGCTGCCGGCTACGACTCCACTTTCTACAACAACATCAAGACCGTTGGCTCTGATGAAGCTTCTCACGTTGATTTCCTAACGAAGGGCTTGACTGCTGCCGGTGCCAACCCCGTGAAGCCATGCACGTATGCGTTCGGCGCAACCGATGTGAAGAGCTTCCTGGCAACCGCTGCCGTCCTAGAAGGTACGTTCCTCCCGCTTTATTTTCTTTTTCCTGTCCATCCCCAAATTCAGCAAGACAGTGCGTCGCTAACATCTCTCCCACCAGGCGTCGGTGTCTCTGCCTACCTCGGTGCCGCTGCTGACATCATGTCGAAAACCTACCTCGCGGCCGCCGGCTCCATCCTAACCGTTGAAGCCCGCCACGCCGCCTACATCCGTTCCGGCATGAAGCAAGCACCGTTTCCCCAGCCATTCGACGATCCACTCTCCCTCAACGAGGTCTACACGCTGGCTGCCCAGTTCATCACGTCCTGCCCCTCCGACAACCCAGCGCTGCCTGTCAAGGCTTTTCCTACGCTGATGGCTAGCAGCAGCGATGCCGTCGTCAAGAGCGGCAGCACGATTATGCTGAGCACCCCTGGCTACGAGATTGAGGCTGCTAGCGGTGTGCCGATTTATGGTGCGTTCATTACTGTCACCGGGCCCGTGGTGGTGGAGGCGGCGAAAGTAGATGGCGGTTTTACAGTCGTGGTGCCGAAGGGCGTCAATGGGCAGAGCTATGTCGTGTTGACAGGCTGTAAAGATGCTGTTACGGACGATACTGTAGCGGCTGGGCCTGCAATTGTCGAGATCAGCAACTAAAGGTAGTGATTGTGGATCAGCCAGGGTCGTATTGTGGACATGCGAAGCTTCTTGTATATATCCCGGCTTTATTGGGCGCGTGCGAGCGCAGACGAAAATGTGTCAATATGAGAATATTTCAGCCCTCTTGTTTTACACCTCATGTGTGTGTTTCTCTGTGAAGGCCTTCTGAATTAGCACCTTAATGGGCAAGGCATCCGCGAGAATGGCCCCCACCGCGGCTAGACTTTATCCTGAATCCTTCCCGATCTAAAATTAGGCGACAGTCACATCGCATGTATATGCTTCACCGTACCGCGCTGTCTTCCAGTAAGAGTCACATCTTTCTCCATGGATTCACGCAGGGATCCGGGCCACATAGGATATATTTTGTTGATCGCCCTGGCCCCGTGCAAGGTGGCAGGCAAGTGAAGATCATGGCGCGCCAAATGCTCGTTGGGCTACCGAAAGCTCGCTGCCAAGGCCTCAACCAACCCAAGATACAACGCATTCATCTCACAGATCTTCCTGTCGAACTACTGGAGGCAATTTTCATTAACCTGCCGACTATCTCGCTTCACGCAGTAGCCCTCACATGTTACACTCTCAACAGCGCCGCCACAACCTGCCTCCACTCCGCCATCACCATCGCTCCTGCTACCACCGCACTCGATAGCCAGAAAGTCTTCTCCCCAGACCCCTACAAGCTCGCTCTCCGTCTGCTCGCCAACCCCTCCCTCGGCCCACGCATCCACCACCTCACCTTCTCCGCCGACGGGCCGCCCGCTCTCTCCCCGCGCCGTGCCCTCCCCATCATCGCAACCCGCAACAACTGCCACACCCCAAAGTCCGTCCCCGCAGAACCCCCCCCTCTCTCTCTCTCTCTCAAACCCACCGAAACTAACCGCCCCTCGCAGAAGAACCAACGACACGAGCCTCCACCCCCTCCGCTCGCACCTCCTCCTCTCCCATCACCCGCACCTCAGCCCGCGCGACCTCGGCAGCGCGCGGCAAGCCCACCGCAGCGGCTCCGCCCAGCACGTCGTCGCCTTCCTGCTGACCCTGACGCCCGCCCTGCGCAGCCTCGACCTCGCCTGGGCCGGCGCCGACGCGGGCGCCTGCCCGCCCTTCGGCCCGTCCTTCCTGCGCACCGCGCTGCCCGCCCTCGCCGCCCTCACCCTCCGCACGTGCGACGCGCACCGGCTGGGCCGGCGCGGCTGGGCCGGCGCCGAGTGGACCGCCCCCGAGTGGGCGGTGCGCGGCGGCCTGGCCGCCGGCCACCGCGCCCTGCGGCGCGTGGCGCTGTGCGGGCTGCGCGCCTGCGAGCTGCGCCATCTCGAGGACGCGCGCTGGGATCGCGTGGCCGCGGCGAGTCCTGCGGAGGTGAGCGAGGCGGCGGCGGCGGCGGCGGCGGCGGCGGGGCTGCCGGTGTCCGTGGCCGCCGGCGCGCGGCCGTATGTGCCTGCGGTGAGGGAGTTGCGGGTGCCGGAGAGGGGCGCGGATGGGAGACTGGAGGCGTTGGAGTTGCGGAGGTGCGCGATGAGTGCCGGGCGCTTGGCGGGGTTGTTCGGGTTGGTGGGGAGGAATTGCCCCTGGTTGCGCGAGGTGGTGGTCGAGCTTGTGCATGGGGTGCTGGATAGAACGGCTCTGGTAAAGACGAAGACGGTTGTGAATTTAGATGAGTTAGGCGATGCATTGAGGAGACTGTTGAGGCAGGCGCCTGGCTGCGAGGGGTTCGGTTTGCTGGGAGAGATGACGAATGGCTCTTTACGGAGATTGAGTATCTCCCTTGAGTTCGTGACTCCGAAAGGCGATATCGCGCGGGCGGGGGGTGGAGATATGAACATCAAGGGCGTCAATTGGGGTGTCAGTGGGAGGTTGGGATCACTAGAAGGCTTCAGGAACGTAGACGTGTTGGACGTGTCTTGGGTAGTGTTGGTTGGCTGGAGTCTTCACATGTTGCGGAAGGAAGAGCGAGGAATTGGAGTGCGGATAGGACATGGAAGTTACCTGGGAGATGTTCTTCCGGCGAAGTTGCGCTGGTTGACGTTGAGTGATGAGATGGCGAACTGGTCATCGTGGGACTGGGAGCCAGGAGAGGTAATCAATTTAATCGGAGAGTGGTTAATCTCGGAGAAGAAGGTACGTCTGACTAATCTGGTGTGGAAATTGAGGAATTCGGGAGGGGTATTGTGGAACTGGACTCATGGTCGGCAACAAGAGATGAAAAGTATGTGTGAAGGAGTAGGGGTGACGTGCAAGTTCGATGTGAACAACAGCTGAGGCAGGTGTATATCGATTCTCAGGTCAAAACGTCATATTTCAGACGGAGTTTTGAAATTTCTATCAAGAATGCAAGTAGTTTCTACAGAACATTCTCAATTCGACGTGATAGCGAGACAAACGAAAAGATGATCTCTATCAATGGCCAAAATAAGATATTATGACTTTATCTTAAGCCAGAATCTGCATTCCCTTCAGACTTCCATCGTCTCTCCAGCGCTTGAGAAGACCAACATAGCTTTGGATTTCCTCTGCCCAGGTCGACTTCCTCGCAGCCTTAAGCATCTCCTCAGGGCTTTCTTTTTCATGCTCATGCCCTCGCCTTCGCCATTGAGCGCACCTGGTATGCATCCAATCATCGCTGAAAACCATTGTGCTCGCTTAAATACTTCGCTTGCCCACTCATTTTCCGCTTCCTTGGAAGGTTGTACAGTAAATTGGTCAGAACCGGCTGCCATATGAGCTTCCGCCAAGATTTAAGCAGCATTCTCAGCTACTGTATCAAGCACATATGAATTATTACCAGCCAATCCCGTCTGGAAAAGACTGAAGAAAAAACAGTTGGGGAACCCATTGGAGGACATTCCGTGCATGGTTAATGGGCCGTTCTTGTCCCATTCGTCATCCATCCTGAGATCATCGCAACCGATAACCTCTACACCGGCATTCGATCCTGGACTGCAGGAGGTGATGGAGCGGTAGCCTGTGGAAAGTACCAGGACGTCTACAGGGTATTCTAAACTGTCAAAAAGCAGCCCCTTCTCCGTGGCGCCGTCCACACCTCGACCATCCGTGTCAACGAGCGTAACATTCTCCCTGTTAAACGCTTGCAAATACTCGTCGTGGAACGTCAGCCGCTTGAACCACACTGGATACCATGCCTTCAGCTTCTCCGCCGTGTCTTCGTTTTTCACAATCTTCTCCGTTTGAGCCCTGTCTCTCTCCGCACGCGGGAGGTCCAGCGCGTGCATGTCCGCAATATGCTTCTCGATCTGATTCGGGCCCACTGCTCCCGGCCCGCCCATGAAGGCCTTGTACGCCGGCTGGTCCGTCCAGGCGTCACGAATGAGATCCGGGCCGTTCGGCGCGCTGGAGAGGAACGAGTTGAAGTTCTCGGCCCGCTCGCGCTGCCAGCCCTTCTTGCACGCGACCTCTCCCCACTTCGACACGTCCGTCTCATACTGTCCCCGCACATCGCAGGAGGACGGCGTGCGCTGGAAGACGTACAGGTGCTTCGCCCACTTGGCGACGGCCGGCACGACTTGGATAGCAGTCGCGCCCGTGCCGATGACGGCACCGCGTTTGTCCTTTAGCTTGGAGAGCGAGGGGTCTTTAGGGCTTCCTCCTGTGGCATCATAGTTCCACCGGGCGGTGTGGAAGTGGACACCAGCAAACTTCTCGAAACCGGGGATCTTGGGGATTTGGGGATGTTGATGGGGCCACCGGCAAGGATGATAACTGAGCAGTGACTCGCAGCTCCCGATCGTTGCCATCGCGGTACTCCCGAAGCGTGACGTCCCACTTCTTGGAGGCTTCATTCCAGACCTGTTGGAGCATACGCGTCCGGAAGAGCGTCTTATCCCGGAGGTTGAACTGGTCGGTGATACGTTCGACCTGCTGGCGGAGCTCCGGGCCGTATGCGTATTTGTGCTTCGGCATGTGGCCGGTCTCCTCAAGTAGTGGCATATAGATGTAGCTCTCAATATCGCACATAAGGCCAGGATACCTATTCCAGTACCATGTACCACCGTAACCACCGGCGGTATCAGTGATGCGGATGTCTTCGACTCTGAATCCAGCCTCGATCAGGCGAAAGGCGAAAAGCAGACCTCCATAACCGGTGCCAAGGATAAGAAACTTGCAATCAGATCCATCGCTCAATGGGGGAGGCAGAGCATCAAGGGCCTCGTAGTTAACCCAAGGATCATTAAGCATATACTCGAATTGCCTCGACTGGTTGAGTGGCACATATTGTGCATCTCCATCCTCTCGAAGACGCTTGTTGCGTTCCTTTGCGTACTTTCCAAGAATTGATGGAGGTAAACAAGATGCAGTGATAACCATGGTGATTGGACTTTTTGATGAGATGATGAAGCGAATGATGTTGGAATGAGGCCCCTTCGATGTGAATGAAGTTAAGGAGCCAACATCCTGCGCCAAAGGATGGTCCATTAAATATTCCTTGACATATACTGAAACACACTTTTTAACCAGCATTAGCTACCGGCTTCTCCGAGTGTGCTAATTCATAGGGAGTGTTAATGTCCTACTCGTATCAGACTCTAAAAGCGGAGGACATGGCATTCTTTCCTACCTAGGCTTGAGAGGACCCTGTACTAAGCCGGTAGTCTGGGCACCAAATGCGAGGCGGACTACCGTCTGGCCCTGCAGGTGCCGAGATCGGTATCGGATACCTGTTACCCGACAGTACCCCGTTCGGCCCGCTTTTGATATACAAGATACACTGTGTATCGGTTTTATGCACTGGAACTTAAGAGACTATCGACAAAGTCCTCGTAGGTCCGCAAACAGGATGACATGGAATTGTGATGTATAGAATCATGAGGACCGTCATTCCTGCATTTACGGAACTATGAAGCGAAGAAGGGTCCCTCGCTGTTAGATAAAAGTTAAACCTTCATTAAGTACAGATTACTGCAAATTCCAAAGAGTAGGGTATTTTCATAAAACTTGGCAAGTACTAAAAGGGCTTCGGCTTCCTCCCTTCCGGACACTGCTGTTCGGTATCATCGCTACAGTCAGTTCGGCACACACAAAAATCGTGTCCTTTTTTGCACGGACAAGTTACAGGGGACGAATGACCGGGTAAATCCTACAATCGGCGAAGACCTACAGCCGGTGAAACCCTACAGTGTTCTCAAGTGCGTGGTTTGTTGAGCAAACGAGGAATCACTCGAGCCTACTGTCAGCGATTTGGTCTCGCCTCCAGTTACTCACATCATCTGATGCCCACGGTCCCTTGGGACAGAAGATACCCCCACTATTGAGCTAGTGGATGTGCCATCACCCAGTAACACGGATAAGGGAAAACGGGTCGCCGTTGACGCTCGGCTGCCGCAGGGGTTGGGATTTGTTTGCGAAATCACTCTTCATTATCTACGTCGGCTAGGAGATGTTCGCTATGGATGTTCGGCGAATATGAAATGGCACTCTATCTACGATGGACTTCCCACCAAGCTTGGCCTCTGAGGATGGGAAACAAAACGCAAACTTCTGTAAGGAAAGTTCAAGGAACGTGCGAATGGTTCAACACCATGCTTCCTTACTCAGCAACCGCTACCGAACTCTTACGTTGTTGACTTTCCCTGCTGGCGCTAAACCCTTTGCGTGGCCGAAATATCAATCTCTGGGACCCTCTTCCTGAAGAAAACGGTTTGCTTAAAGCTCGGCGAATGCCTCCACTCATACGTATCATGCTTAACGCTCACCACGCCATTCGGTAGCTTCCAATCGTAGTAGATGATCAGGTGCGCCATCAAAATCTTCATCAAATTCGTGGCGTAGAAACGGCCCGGACAGGAGTGCTTTCCATGACCGAAACCCGTCGTTTCGCAACTAGTCGTCACGGCCTGGTACTTATGTTCGTTATCAGACTGATTTCGGAGGTTCAGGAATCGGTAGCCGTCAAAGACATGTGGGTTAGGCCAGATATTAGGGTCTTGCATCATCGTCGGGCCAATGCCTACTTGGACGCCTTCCGGGATTATGTTGCCGTCGCTGAGTGTGAAGCTCTTGGTTGCCAGACGTGGGAGATTGTCTGAGCTTTTGTTAGGACACTGAAAAAGAGACTTTTTGAAGTTGGCGGGGTATATGGATATGGTAGGAGGACTTACAGTCTCCGTGGGGATGGCAGCGCATGCTCTCTTTGAGAAAACTATCCATAAGGCGAAGATTGTAGAGCGACGTTTGCTTCCACTCTCCGGCTTCACTATACACAAAGATAATCTCCTCACGCAGCGGTTTGAGATATTGCGGGTGTTCAAGGATGTCGAAGAAGGCGAAGCAGAAAGTGTTTGTTGTAGTGTGAGCCGCCGCCATGGCCAACTGCACTTCAGCATTGGAAAAGTCGAATGGCTGTCCTTTTGCAGAAGCAACAAACCAATCTATAGAGTCTAGGATCTTTCTCCGCGGCTTGCCGCCGTTCTCCTGCATCTCGGATAGACGTCGTTGAACTTCTGGTGCGATAATCTCACGAGCTTGCTTGAGATCGTGACGAATTTGCTTGCATTCGGGTAAGAACCAGTGAACTATTGGCCTTGCGAGGGCAGGGAAGCTGTTGAGTCTCTGAGCTGCGAGGAAGGCGTGAACGCTATAATTTAAGGAGATTCGTGTCCATTCTTCATTGTTCAAAAATCGGTCTCCGAGGAAGACAAGGTTGTTTAGTCTGGATATGCATCCAAGAATCCCGGGGAAAAGCGCTGCTTGTTTCCATTCTGCTCACGTCAGTTTCACACAGCGTCAATCCGAACACTTCATAGTATCATACCAATGGGATCTCCGAAAGCCTGATTGATCACATTCAGAGACTGTTCAGCAACAGGCACAATTGTCAAGGCTGACACGAGCATTAGTACATTGCTCAGTCGTTAAATTTTCTTCACTTACACAGAGCTTGTGAAAGTCGGTTTCTGACAGCATCTTGGAAGATACGCTGCTCGCCTGAAGTTGCGAATGGCTCGAAGCCTGGATAGTCCGCAAAGAAGTCCTACTGATGTTAGCTTTGAGTTGAAAATGTTCTCACAGTGTAGCACCTTGGCTATGAATCCATGGAAATCGAGCTCGTCACGATTCTTCATGTCGTCAATGTACTTGGGAGGAAGCATGATTTTCTCCGTAAAGACATCCTTGATGCGAAACGGTCCTCCATTGCCCTGATCAGGTCATCATATTAGTATGCGACTATGCCACGTTCTAGTATGCGCCTCTTACTTTCTGTATCCCTTCATGGAGGGTGTCAAGAAATGGTTTGGGCCTAGACCCGTCGTGCTCCGGGTTGATCAGAGGGTAGCGTGACAATATCCAGAGGTTGTGCAGCCAGCTGTACATTCGGCGGAGGAGTAGAAGGAATATTCCGATTATACCAGTTCCGAAGAGCAACTGGAGAATATTGATATTCTTGTTTTCAATTGGTGTTCTGGTCATGGTTTGAACGCGGTCGCGTAAAATGATTAGGAGTGATACAAGTGTCGCTTCTACTAGAGCGCGTTGAGACAGACAGAATCGATAGTCGGGATGAGTGAGTAATTATATCTCTAAGAAGAGACATCGAAGAGACCTCGAAGAGAGAGCATTAAAACGAATACGACTCCGAGCGCTGTGTCCATTCACAGATCCGAGAGCTGCAGGTTGCGAAAAGCTTAATTTAAATAAGGTATAGAACCAAGCTGCCGAGTGCTTATTGGTTGACGGATAGCATATAAACTTTCTAACAATGCATTCTGCTGCATGTCGCGCTAACCTGCATGAGTCCGGATTCGCCTCGTTTCTGGAACAAGCTTCGGATAGGAATAAGGTTGAATGCGAGCCTCGGACTCGGACAGGTATACCTATTGAGACTACTTCATAACTTTTTTTTTACGGATGAAACAATTCATCGACGCGCAAGACTGGGGCGCAGACATCGTATCCATTTCCCGACTCTGTCCGGACCTCCCTCCACGTTCTGCTCATGGTCAAGGTATGTCTCCCGGCTTCCACCAATGTCAAATCCACGGTTTTCCCAGGTATATCCTAACCAGAATGCACCACGCCCAAAAGCCCTTGTCTGCCTCAAACCTCCCTCACAAAGCCCATCTCAACCATTTCTCGACCGGGATATTCATCTTCGCCACTTTTGCCCTAGCATTGCCCTTGAGCCTTAGGAAGATATCCAGGACGACGCGCTTAAAAAGACTATTCTTATCTTGCAGCAGGCGCAGCTGCTCCTTCCCAACAATATACAGTACCTACGTGCCGAACGCCGAGTCAAGCGCCGCGAGGCGATGCGAGACCGTTGGCACAGGAATGCGCCCCTCCCAGCTCTGCCAGCACATTATCACTCTTCGGTGGGACATTCGCAATATCAATAGCATCGTAATCATCAGCCGGATCGGCAGTGGTATCTGTAGCTGAAGTACTTCCAGTCGTGGCTGGCGGGCGCACAACGCTCTAGCTCGGCGCTCGGCAGGTGGCATCGCGTAGCTTCGTGTAGACGACGGCACCCAGGTCCGTGCTGACGGGGTGATCGCTGTAGCCGTGGCGGATGATCGTGCGGTAGCGGTTGGGCTGGCGCGTGGCCGCAACCTCGAAGGCTTCCGCCTCGGGCACGTGCGGCAGCTGCAGCGCGCGCAGGGTCTAGGAACACGTGGATGTCTTGCTGGGCTTAGAACTTGCGGAGGAAGTTTTCGTGGACGGTAGGCAGCTTGGTGCCGGCTTTGCTGAAGAAGATACCGAGACCTGGGCGGGGGTGATGAATCAGTGGGTGTGTGTGCAGGACTGCGGTGTGCTGGGCGGACTGTTGGGAAGGGGGATGGGTGTGGGGGTAGGGTGTTACGAACCTTTGAAGTGGTAGATCTTACCACCGCTGAACTTTTCGGCGAGGTGAGTTCGGCCATCCGGCGCTTTGTAGATCAATTCACTGGGCTTGACGTGATGTTTGCTCTCTAAGGCCCACTGTTGCTCTTCGCCGTAGCGCCATAGATGAAGAATCTCGCAAGGATGATTGCCAGGACGAGCGTGAACTAGGCACCATCGACGAACTTTGTTGCGACGGAGGGAAAAAAAAACCATCGTCCAACGTGATGAAAATGAGCCAGACAGGTAGTACCAGCCACCATTGCGTACGCCACGTAATAAGAGCGACCATTGCAACAAGGCACGTGGTGATGAATATAACTAAGATGACGACGCAGAATCCATAGGCGTTGCCAAGCTTCGTTGTCTTTGGGGATTAAAATCAACACCAATGGCAATAGGCCCAATTGGATGAAAGTGCATACGTTGTTGTACACGGCCGTAACAATGCCGGTCCCAACCATCATAAGCCAGTTCGCAAATGGAATGTAAACCTGACCGCGAAGCTTCTTGCTCGTGTAGATGGTCTGAATTTGAGGAAAGTAGCTTATATCATGACTTGCATTAAGAGCTGGAAAGCACTTGTCTGCATCAAGTTGAGCAGGAGCTTTTCCTTGAGTTTAAAAGATTCATTGATGCAGGTATCTTACAATAAGTGCTGTGAAGCAATAATAGCTGCCGGATAGAGATGACCGGAGATGGGTACAGCATCCCAGGTGGCATGGATTCTAAGAAACGATTGGAGAAGGCTCCGTCATTCTCCGAAATTTATGCAGCTTGGCCAATGTAGGCAACAAGTAGGCAAAGATACGCAAGACTGTGCCAGGATAGTTGAGTAGCGCTAAAATTTGTCAGCGAGGTATTCTGCGAATGCTATTCTCCGGAATTGCCGTCGGGAGAAAGCGCCCAGATCGGCAAAAAGAGCATCAACACCTGGAAGAGCGTAAGCAATGGAGAATATAGATTTATCGAAACCCTTCCTTACCAGTGAAAGCAAGGAGTATTTCTTCCAGTGAAATCCATCCGTCAGTCTTGTTGCGAACAAAGCATGTGCTAGTGAAGTATGGCGAAAAATCATTTAACACGGACGGATCGTAGGAGTAGCACGGTTCTGGCAGCTGTTAGTCCCAACGCTTCTCAAATTCACTCCAAGGATTCCTCATAGTGTGCTGACGTAGACTGCGAAACAAAAATTGAGAACCAGCCAAACGACGACGATTTGCGCAGAACAGTTGGGAAGCTTTGATATTCCCAATGGCTGCAACAGGGACAGGAGCACAATGATAGCATAAGAAACTCCAACGATGGTGTCAGTCCCGATATCCTCCCGCATGACCTTCAAGCCTGGCGATTCATCAGTGTCTCAAAGTTCCGTTGCAATTCGAAGTGTGTACATGGAGTACCTTGCACAGCGCCGACTGATTGCGCAGGGGTAAGGTTAGTATCTGCCAATATCAAGCTAACCCCGAAGACGGACAAAGCTTTCAATATGCCATGCATAGCGGGACTATTCTCAAGAAAGTTGGCGCACTTTGAGATTTCCAGTGCGCAGCTCATGGGAATGCCATCGCTACCATCTCTAAAATAAGTTCTTCTTCGGGTCCTGCTCGGCAATGTGGCACTGTTTCCATTAGATACTCATGAAAGATGCAGTGGAGTAGTATGGACGCACGTAACGAGAAAGCAAACCGTATATCGCAAAAGTTCTGCCTTCACCTTCATCATTAGCAGAGAGCACAATGAAAACATATTTGACGGTGATGACGAGAGTGATGGCCCATATGATTAGGGAGAGAGCACCAAGTAGGTCTTCGTAGGAAGGCTCCGAAGAGAAGGTCGAAGAATAGACGTAAGCGGGCTCGTTCCAATATCACCGTATATGACTCTGGTAGATTGGTAAGCCAGCCTATTCCATGTCAGCAGTTAGAGTAATGGGCAGTGTTTGTAAAGTTACTAAATGATAGTCCACCAGGAGAAGACCTGAATCTGGTCAGCAGAGTGCGTGTAGAATTGCAAGTCAAATCTGCGTACCTGCTTATGTTTCAGGTCGCAATCCGGGGGCTGAAAATCGATGCTGTCCACTTCATGGTACTCCACATCCACCTCCTTCGTGCACAGCCTGCTCTTGTATTGTAAGATGTGTGAGGAAGCAGGCGTCAGGGGTCGCATTAAACCGTTATAGCGATTGTTTCCTGAAAACTAGACTGATTAGTATAAGGAGGAGGAATACCTGACTCGACTGAATTGTTAGATTTTAGCAAACGAGTAACTGTTAAATACGCACTTGATAAGCGTAACTACTTCACGATGCTTGGCATGGTGTTGAGGCTCTTTTTACCCTAATAGGATTAGTGCGGCTCTTGTACACGCTCTGGAGCATACTCTAGTGCGGGTCCTAGAACGTATATACGTCCTAAAAGGGTAATTTCCATAGTGTTGCAGTTGTTGAGTACATTATAACACCCCGTCGCCTACAAGGGCGTTATCCACGTCCTCGTCGCTAACGCTGAGGATTCCTCGCTGTAGCCACACCTTCATACATTCCTCTGCTTCTACAACGTCTGCTCCCAAGCTCATTCTATCGTGTGTTATAACCCTTCCTGTGCCGCTAAAGAGTCGTTCGCAATCTGCTAACATCGCTGGAGCGCTGAAAAGGCGGAGCGCGAGCTGTAAGAGTATTGGGTATATATTAGTATGAGCTAGCCACCACTGAATAGGGTCCTTTACGCGCCGCTCTCGTGGAGTAGCACAATAAGTTACCGCTCGCCTTGAAGCAGAGCGAAGCCGGCGAGGTATAACAGGAGTAAAATCCATAGAGAAGGCAGTGTAGAGAGGTGCTAATGCTACTTCGCTGCGGAGGCTTACCTAAGCTTATATGCCACTGAAACATAGTGTAGGAAGATCTTGCGTAAATCGCTTGAAACTCGAAAATTCCACCAAAACGCGTCGGAAGACTTGGAAAGGTTTCGCAAGGATATGAAGAATTAACTAAGTCGCTAAAGAATGTAGAAATCACGCCATATTATTGTACATTCGAGGTTATCTTGTAGAGGAGCGAGGGTTATAAGGTTTAGCGAGGAGGTACGGCGAGGAGCAAGGTGCTAGGCACGTCGGGTGCGCTAAGCCTAATTTGGTAAACACTAGACTACTTATAGCCGCACTAGCCTAGAGTAGGCACGCTAAAGCTCAACACCATGAAATATATCGTGAACTCCCTAGGCCCCTTTCCTACGACCCTTGCCTCTTATCCTGTTTTTAAGGCACGTAGGGACGTTCAATGCGTTCCTACAGTAAATTCTTACATCTTTTACGCGTGCGCGACGCGTCTTCGCCTATCAGTTAATAAGAACTATTAATTTTACTTATTATTTTCCCAAAACTGATTGCTTAGCTCGTCTTGGCAGTTAACTGAATTGGTGTTGGTTTGCGCTATGCTATAGCGAAAACTGTTTGCTTGGTTTGTTTGTTGCGACCCCTGGCAGGCGTGCACGTGTTGGACGTTAGAAAAACTGAAGCTGTTCTCGATCGGTGGAGTTTTGTTCCATACCAGGCTAGACCGGGGATCGAGGATAGAAGTCGCGCAGGCTAAGTTCAGACGATGCTGATGCGCGAATGACTGCAGGCCGAGGTCATGCAGACAGCGCGACGACGTTGCACCCTTAAGTCGAGGGGTATCACGAACAAAAGAGTGCACTGGCTGAATTCTCTGGAGGGCACTACCCTTCACCGGGAAGGGCGAAATGGTAGACTCCGTGATAAGACTGGCAAGCGTTTTCCCAGATCCAGATTGGAGGGCAAATCGCGCAACCAAGCCTCCGCATCATGTTCTGTCGCCCGCAGCACCAAACATCGCGCATCTGGGCCGAACAGTAAACGGCCATCAAAAAAGCCACTGCGTGGTCGGCGATCTTGTTTTCGCCTAGATACCATGCCATTTGCACGCTCTCTGTCTCTATGTTGAGAGTCGCCCAGACATTCCGCATGCGGATAGGATGCCGACAAAGGCTGTCTGCAGCAGCGCTTGATTCAACCTCGGTCGCTGTGCCGTATATTTCACACACAGCATCTCCACCTAAATGACGGGAAAATTACTCTTTTTAGCTTTATGAACTGTCCCAAGGCGTACGTGGAGAAAAAGCCTGCAACGATACAAGTTGGCCGGGATGGACGGAGCGGACAGCACGGCATCTTCTCCGAGAACGTCAACATGCTCGTCTGTGACCAGTCGATTACAAAGAATGCGACAGCACTATCCAAGTACACAGTGGATTCTTTAATTAAGTATTGCCACATATTTGGTACTTTAGGGACCTTGTCAAGCTATCGGATCTGCCTTGTAGTTAACAGAGCCTGCGGGCTGCTGGTACCTGAGCACGTGTTGGCCCTTGAATCAAGAAGCTGCATTCCTGCTGATTCTGAACTCAAAGGAGTAAATTGATCGACAAGAGTCAAAGGTGGAGCGTCAGTCCCAAGCACAAATAGTAGCTTCAAAATTCAACCGCTGGTACCTATACACTCAATGTGAATGTCTCAACTACAAGTAACAGTGGAGTAATGAAAATCAATTACACACAACTCTGCTCGCATGCTTATCTTGAATTTGAAGGCCTCTGTGACCTTCTTTCTTTTCTTTTCTTTTTGGTTAAATATCATTGGAAGCTTCCTTGCATATTGTTGTTAGACTTGCTGGAGCCTTGCTGCGCTGCTGTCGCGCTGCACGATGTAGGTCGTGACTTGGAATCCACTCTCCAGAAACATTTCCTGTGTTGCGCTTTGCTGGATCCATTTGGATTAAACTTTTGTTCTTGGGTGGTCACTTCTTGTCGGAGTTTGTTGTATCCGAATGACAATAGCAGCATCGCTCTTGACTGGGGCTGCTGAATACTATCAGAAAGCATTCCATTGGTTCTCATTGTATCGCTGGGTTATGGCAGCGTCATCAGGATACCATTTACGGACTAGTCGGATCCTCCTGGCGGAAACCCGGAACTCTGAGCGCAGGGCCGCAAAAGATCGAAGAATAAGCCATCCCCCACCATTTTTTTTTTCGCTACTCAGACCTCCGTTTCCTCTCCGACACTACATCTTCGTATCTCCACTTCAGCGCAAGATTACACCACCCAACATGACAAAAATGAAGAAACAATGCGTTATGCTATTTTCCACGCAAAATCTCAGGACCGTCGCAATTAATGGGTTATTAAAGCAGGAGTTTGATGTTGACTTTCGAACTGCACATGTATGCCAAGACTTACGAATCGTTCTGCCATATTTATTTGCATCTCTGAACGTGAACATATTTACGTCTTGGTTTCTTTTCCTTTCTACAAGAAACAGCTTCACATTTCAGATATCTCATTACCTTATTATCTATCTTCGAGCCTTCCAAACATTTCTATATCACCCAAGGTCCCACAGGCATGGCCGATCAGTATCGGGCTGAGATACAGCAGGTGCGGCATCCTTCCCACACTAGAAATACAAAAGTACCCGGTCGACCTACATCTCCATCCTAACTACTGCAGATGATGTTCGTCGCCGGCGAAACCGGCGACATCCCCCCAACCACTACTCCCCTCGTCGAGCGCATCGTCCAGCAACAAGTCATCTCGGTCGTACGCCCTTACGCCGGAGTGTCCCCCCTCACCCGCCTGAACCGCCGACTAACATCCTCCCCCTACCCAGCTCTCCCGCGCCAACGACCTCGCCCACCGCCGCGGCACGCGCGTCATCGGCTCCGACGACCTCATCTTCCTCATCCGGCACGACCGCGAAAAGGTCTCGCGCCTGCAGACCTTCCTCTCCTGGAAAGAGCTGCGCAAGAACGCCAAAGACAAGGACGACAAGTCGGCCGGCGGCGCGGACATGGCGGACGTCCTGGACGCCGACGTGGACGGGCTGCCGCTCGACGGCAGCGGCGACGCGATGACGGCGGCAGCAGCGGGAGGAGCCCGCAAGTCGAAGCTGGCGGCGCGGGCGCCGCCGCCGCTGCCGTGGGACGTGGCGAGCTTCTTCGCCGAGCGCGCGCCCGAGGCGGACGGCAAGGAAGGGGAGGAGGCCCACCAGCGCGTCGAGGACGCGGAGGCGCACGCGGCGCAGCTGCGGCGGCTGGTCGTCGCGGACGAGCGCACGCGCGCGATGACGCGCGAGGAGTACTGCGAGTGGGCCGAGGCGCGGCAGGCGTCGTTCACGCGCAGGAAGCGGCTCAGGTTCCGCGACTGGTCCGGCTTGGGCGTCGTGACGGACGGCCGGGTCGGCGAGGACGTCATGGACATCCTCGGGTTCCTGACGTTTCAGATGGTGCAGACGCTGACGGAGGAGGCGCTGAAGGTGAAGGGCGCGGAGGTGGCGCTGAGGGCGAAGACGGAGGATGGGCGGAAGGGCCGGAGGGTGCGCGAGGGCCCGTTTGCGAGAGAGGGCGTGGCGGCCGGGCCTGTTGAGCCGAGACATGTACAGGAGGCTTATCGGAGGCTGCAGCGTGTGGATCCGGGGAGGGTCACGAGGCAGGGCGCGATGCGGTGTCGGCCATTGAGGCTGGTGAGTCTGCTTCACGGGAGATGGGAGTGCTAAATTCTTGCTGATATATGATGCAGTTTTAGAACAATTGGCGCATGTACCACACCCTCATCGTATCAATAGTTGCGTATAAGAGATTGGAGCTAATCATATTTTTGCTGCATCAAATTCATGAAGCTGTGCAGTCCGCAGCTGAGGCCGGTCATTCGGCACAATACTCGTCATGACTGCGGCGCGCCGGGAGAAGACGCCATCAGGCTTCCTCGGTTACTGAATCAGAAGCTTTCGCTTGCAAACTCAAATTTTAAGTGCAAAAGGAGGTTTCACTGATATCACAGGCTGCTTAAACTCAAAGATGTAGATGTAAAGCCATCTATCACTACGATATGAAGGCGGACAGAGCCTCTGAGCGGAAATTCAGTTGTGAAAACTCTAATATTCTTGATCTATCTTGGACACAAAGTTTCAGTAGACAATGAGCTGGAAGATCATGAGTATGCTGTCGAAACTAATGTCTACCGTATTATCTACCGAGATGGGAACAGCCAAGTTCAACCGGCCCGACCAGAATACCAAAAGAGGAAGCCCCGGAATGCTCCTACGATGTTGAGTCTAAAATACTTCTCTCTAAGATTTCTGAGAATTCCTTACTTCGTTATATATTTCTCGTAACCTCTTTCATCTCAATCGTGTCACCGTTCCAGAGCCACAAATGCGCAGATGAGGATTCAGTTTCTATCTCACTGACTACGTCGACTCCGCTCTGTGCAACCTTCCCAGCAGCTCTGCATAGCGCCTCAACTCTGCACCCTTACTTTACAAGCTCTAGCTCCTGCCTCGGAACCCAATTCCCATGCAACCCGGGCCTCAGCCGCAACGGCAGCTTCACCACCGCCTGCGGTTTCGTGAAGTCGTCCGTATCGACCAGATGCAGCTCGCTCACCATCTCCCCGTAGTTATTCACAAGGAACAAGACGTACCCATCTCCCTCCTCCGCGTCCTCGCTCTTCGGGATGTACACCGGCTCCTGCACGGCGTGCCTCGGGCCGGGACGATACACCCTCGTCGCGCCGGTCTTGGCGTCCACGTGCGCCATGGCGTTGTAGAAGGGCGCGCCGCCGCCCATGACGGGCGCGATGGCGGGGAAATCGGTGCCGGCGGCGGGGTCGAGGACGGGCAGGTAGACGTGCGTGTAGTCCTTCATGGCGCGGCGGTCGTCGATGCGCGGGAACTCGCAGTTGTAGGCCGCGAGCTTCTCCGGGGCCGGCAGGTCGAGCGTGGCGGAGCGCGGGTCGATGGTGAAGCGCGTGAGGAAGGCTTCGATCTCTTGCGGTTTGGGCGCGGTCCCGTCTTCCTCCGGCCACCATAAGAAGACGTTTTTGCTGGAGAGCGTGATGTCGAAGATGATGTTGCCGGAAGCGTCTTCGTACGCGTTGGAGGCGTGGCCGGGGAAGGCGTTGGGGGCGCGGAACCACTGCAGAAAGTGTCAGTCGTATGCAGGGACAGCGGAGATGGGGAGCATGTGGGCGTGCGGGCAGGGAGCGTGACGATAAGGTCTTTATCAGCCACCGAGATTTGTGGATGGAAAACTGCACTTTTTGGGTAATGTTATCGTTTGGCGTACCTTAACATCCGACCCTTTCGCCCCGCGCCGAGGCAGTACGCCGAGATAGAACGGAATGTCAGAGCGCCATGCCCAGTGTTCTCCGCCTTTCTTCATCCTCTCAACGTCGCAGACGAGCGGGACGATTGGGAAGATGACCTAGAAACTCGTCTCAGCATGTGAAAGGGTCCGGTGGTTGGGATCACGTTACCCAGTTCTCGGTGACAGCGAAATCATGAATCATGCCAGCAACCGGGGAGACGAGCCACACCGTCTCTAGGAACTTTCCGTCTGGTGCGATTGAGAAGTAGCACACGTCCGGAGTGCCATCACCCTTCGCTTCGTATCCCATGCCTACCATGTCTCCGGTGACTGGGTCAACCTTGGGATGAGCGGTGAAGGTAAGGCTCGGGAGCTGGCCGTCGAAGTCATACAGGCCGATGGTCTCCAATGTCCGCGGATCCATGAGGTATGGAGGCGCATCTTCTTTACAAGCTAACAACTTCCCGTTGAAGTAGAAGATATTGGTGTTCGCGGTGGTGCGCACGGTGAACTCT
This sequence comes from Neoscytalidium dimidiatum, assembly GCA_037367355.1. Classification (NCBI taxonomy): domain Eukaryota; kingdom Fungi; phylum Ascomycota; class Dothideomycetes; order Botryosphaeriales; family Botryosphaeriaceae; genus Neoscytalidium; species Neoscytalidium dimidiatum. Next base: position 1,091,286 of record CM074701.1, on the reverse strand, counting down.
ATGGCGTCGGTGTATTTGTTGCGATACTTGCCTGACGGAGGTCAGCGTCATGCGTTTACATCATCTACAACCACAAGGTTCGCAACTTACCGCCAAGGGCACGGCCCGCCTCCCGTTCGCGCACAAACTTCTCGGTCCGTACGTAACGCTGTTTGAAATGGACCCTGCCGTTGTGGATGCGGAAAGCGCTGATGTTGCCGTCGCCGTTGAACCACTTTCGGCAGGTCAGCCGAAACTCAAACCGGCCAAGTGGGAGAACATACCGGATCATCCTCAACGAATGGTGCAAACTGCGGATCGGGCATGACTCGGTAGAAGGTACCGTCCACGGCTCCGGGTATCTCACCGAAGACCTCGAGGTTCTGGACTTCGCCCTCGTAGCGGCATGGTTTCATGAAGCCCTGGAACTGCGGCTTGTCATTGAACGCGTTGGTTCCACGTGGGATCTGTCTGAGATAATGTCCTGCCATATTTCTGGTGAAAGTCAATTCCGGATGCCAAATGTGGCTTATTTCACATGTGCTTTTGTTATAACTGTTCAGCCGCTCCCGATCTATCCCCGCACTTTTACTGCGGCGGTGGGGAGCGTTCGGCTCCTTTTCCCCCACATTCGGACATGGATCGCCTTTGTTCCTGCCTCGCAGCTTACAAAGGCTCCACAGTCACTGGATGAGGGCATGTCAGGGTCAATTGAAGCAGCCCTCCGGATGCAAGCGCTCCGGTATAATGACGGATAGTTGCGTCCGGGCGACTGCTTCGACCGCCCACCTGCGCCAGCGGATGTGTCGCAATTCTGGTTGGCTTGCCTATACTACAGTTGCGCCTGGCCCAAAGCATTAAACCCTGAGCATAAGCATCTCCTAAGTCTCGGTAGTTTCATTACTTTTCTGTAAAGCTGGATCTGACTTGTGCGAGTGGGTTGATGGATTGCAATGTAGACCATCTCAGCATTCTACCGCGCTGGAGCCGCCCAACGGGGCTTTGCAGCATCACTCAACTGTACAGCTTCTCATCACGACTTGAGAGGCTGTTGCATCAGACGCTTCCATGATTTCAAAGCCGTCCCCAGACCGGATGAGCAGAGCAGTGGAGACGAATTAGCTGCTGGCAATTAGTGGCGCCCGCGAACGGCGTAGTGAAGGGCGCCGCGCTAAGCCATCGACTGCGTCATCGGCCGTCACCATCGTTGCCTACCCCAACTCTCACTCGTGACAGTATTTCTGTGGTATTTCTTCACTCCTTATTCCCAAATTTGTTTATTAGACCCACCAGGGAATACAGGAAAGGTTTCCTGAACGCCCTGCGCGACAGTCTTGCGTAGATCACCTCAGTGCATCCCTGTTCTGCGAAGTTGAATCACAGACCACCCCTGTTATTCTCAGTCAGCACTTCAATAATCTCAAAAGTCTGGATAGAAGATATCCCAAAGAGGAATCAGGAGTTCCCAGCAGCCATGGCGTGGTCCCAGCTCGAACCGACGGCACCGCACCTCACGTATCTCATTCTCTCATCCTTCCTCATCGTTTACGCCCTGTTCTCACTCTTCATCCGCAACCGGCTGCACCTGTCCGAGCCACCGCTGGCTACCCTTTTCGGCATCATCTTCGGCCCGCGCGGCGCCGGAATCCTGCATCCCCAGCGGTGGGACCTGGACGACATCTTCATGCAAGAGTTCACTCGCCTCATCCTCGGCATCCAAGTCTTTGCCGTCGGCATCGAGCTTCCGGCCGGCTACTTGGGGCCCCGAAGCAAGCACTGGCGTAGCATAGCTATCATGCTCGGTCCGGTAATGGCATTCGGGTGGATCGTCTGCGCGGCCCTGATCCACCTGATCCTTGGCGTAAACTTCGTGGTCGCGCTGGTCGTCGCCGCATGCCTGACGCCCACCGATCCCGTACTCGCAGCCAGCGTGCTCTCCAACTCGCAATTCTCCACGCGTGTGCCACGGCGCGTGCGGCACCTCCTATCCGCCGAGAGCGGCTGCAACGACGGCGCTTCCTTCCCCTTCCTCTACATCGGCCTCTCCATCCTGACCAGCCCCTCCATCGGCAGCGCGCTGAAAGAATGGATCCTGATCACGCTCCTCTGGCAATGCGTCTTCGGCATCGTGCTGGGCTTCGCCATCGGCCTGTTAGCCAACCGCATCCTGCGCTTCGTCCACTCGCGCGCCTTCATCGGACGCGCCTCCTACCTGGTCTTCTACATCCTCGCCGCCGTCTTCTGCGTCGGCGCCGCCAGCACGCTGGGCGCGGACGACTTCCTGGTGGCCTTCAGCGCGGGCATCGGCTTCAACCACGACGGGTGGTTCGCGCGCGAGATCGCGCAGTCGCGGCTACCGCACATCATCGACCTGCTGCTCAACAGCACCATGTTCGTCTACTTCGGCGCCAGCATCCCGTGGTCCGCCTTCTCCTCCTCCTCCTCCTCCTCCTCCTCCCTGCACCCGGCCCTCCTCTTGGCCCTCCTCGTCTCCATCCTCCTCCTCCGCCGCATCCCCGCCGTCCTCCTCGCCAAGCCCCTCGTCCCCGACCTGCACACCTTCCGCGAGGCCCTGTTCGCCGGCCACTTCGGCCCCATGGGCGTGGGCGCGCTGTTCCTGGCCGTCGAGGCGCGCGCCCAGCTCGAGACCGGCTCGTCCACCCCGCTGCCGCATCCGCCGAAGGGCCGGCCCGCGCGGCTGCAGGAGGGGATCGACGTCGTGTGGCCGGTCGTGTGTTTCGTGGTGCTGGGGTCGACGATGGTGCACGGGCTGAGCACGCTGGCGATCAGCGTGGGCAGCCACTACGCGCGCGGGAAGGGCGAGAGGGCGCCGTTGATCGGGGGCGAGACGGACCGGCTCGATGCGATGGGCGGGGATGGGGATGAGGATGAGTTGGAGGAGGAGGAGATGGAGGACGAGTGAGGGGTAGGGTTGCTTTCGCGGCTTGTTGCTTTGTCTTTGCTGCGGTGAGCGGCCGTTGATATGCGCTGTCTTCTTTTTTTTAAAATTCTCTGACGTGCATACGCGTGTGAAAGAAACTTCGAAGCATCGCTAGACTGTTTGTTGTAATGTGTGAAACACCACGCATCCGCCGCTCAGACTTGCCACGCATGTTTCCGAATCGTCGGTCTGTTTGCTTCCGTTTGTCCAAGTCCATCATATTCTCACCATATGGCGCCATTTGTTTCATTGAATGTTATGATGCCGCAAAGTCGACTGGAAGGTCGAGCGGACTGCGCACTACCCAATACAGAAAGAACGAGTGGAACAGCCAATGTGTGTCTGTATCGGAGGATCTTCGCCACCTTCGCTGGCGATATGGAAATCAGAAGCGAGATGGTAAAAGGCACGGCAGTAGACATTTGGGGATAAGAACTGATAGATGAGACATTTCGGGTTGAAGCTGGGCGATTTGTGGTGAGGTGAGGTGAGCTGGCGGGCAGCCCAACATGCTTTCCGTTTGCGATGCCCTCCACTCTGAAATATACGCGCTCCAACGAACGGAATACCGTAACCTCAATCTCCATACTGGTACTTGTCGCTGGTTGTACTCTTCTCCATATTCGAGCGTCTTTGCTGGAGCATCTTCAAGCAGCCTCACCTTCGCTGCACAATGTTCTCATGACTTCCTTATCCTTCAGCTTTGCAGTTTCCCTCGTGGCTCGTTGTCGAAGTCGCCGCACCATCTTTTGCCTTCAGTTCCTCGTTTCGGTACACGTATCCTTCGGGATGTCCATTCACCTGCCAAAAATTAGCGTGGCCGTTCTTGCTCTTCTGCAGTTGACAACACATGCCGAGAAAGGGAATTTGCCCACGATTCCCTCTTGCAGATTTAAGTTTGGCCGCAACTTGTCTACCTCTCCAGCTATCAGGGTTGCTCGTCACTATGCCCATCCTAAAGATGAACAACTGGACACACCCGGCTTGCCCAATTATCACTGACCGTCAAATTCATCATCAGTTATGCAACCGCCTCTTCGTAAATGGCGAATGAACAATGCGCGAGGGATGGAACGGCATGAAAAGAAGTTGCGGCTTGCGTCGATATTATTGGCAAATGTGACGAGCGCGACCATGCTGCCATCGACCGCTCGCTGCGTAGCCCTTGTCCACCTCATCGCGGAGCGGCCCGTGTGAATCATCTCAGCCACGTTCTTCACCAACCAATGAGCATAGTCTCTGCTGTTTATTTTCCAGCCTTTTTTTTTTCTTTTTGTGTGTGTGCCGGCGTCGGCGCCGTCTGCCGCATCTGCCTTTGGACCGGCCGCTGGACCTAACACGCGCCGACTCCAGATATCCCATGATAAAGAGGACGCACCATCTGGTTCGCCCAATCACTCAGTCACAACTCACAAACATACCACGCGCTATAGGACAAGTCATCTCGCCACGTGCCAGCTCGCGGAAGCTCGCTGTTTTCCTTCTCATTTAAGCCGCCACCCGCCTCGAATCTTCAACAGCCTCCTCCCATCTTCCTGCACCTTCGAACTTTGACGACGGATCTCGGACGCACACCGCTCAGATCCACAATCAAAGTCAACATTCCCTCTCAGTCTTCCTCTCTCACTGTGAAGCACGAGTAATCCTACATCCGCACCCCACGATGATGGTCCACGCAAACACTGGCGCGATGTCATACCGCGCGACCCACAAGAAGGCCTCCTCTGCGCCTCCTGATATCCCCATCCAGTCTTCTATCAAGCACGCCATGCGCATTGACGAGGTAGTCAACCATAATGACAAGGAGAGCGACGGTAGGTCACTATGCTCTAATGCTCACAACATGTCGTTAACGGAGCAGCAATAGACATCGCCGAAAAGGCTGCCAAAGACGCCGTCCACGCTGTTGAAGCTCTTCTGCGCCTGGGAGGCGGAGCGATCCACGAGTCCACAGAGTCCCACCGCGTTGACCTGGCCCATGCCAATAAGGGTATCTCAGCCTTTCCACCAACCTCCTCTCCCCAGGCCGACACTCTCTCCATCCTGAGCGTCACTCAGCACAGCGAGTCGCTCCTTAGCGGTAGCGAGCCGTCGCTCTCGCCAGAGAATTGCCCCCTCGCCAACACCCGTGCCGAGAGCGCCTCTAGCTACGCGCCCTCGGCCACGCCGCCGGCGCCGCTACTGACGACGACATCACTTCCACTGCTCCTGATAATTACGGCATCTCCGCCATTCAGGATGACGATGAGGACGACGGTAAGTCCCTCTCCGGCCCCCCATCCCTCATCAAGCGACCCGCTAACCCGACCTACCACAGAAGCCGGCGGCGATCCGAACAACCGCGAATTCACGTGCTGGGTGCACCCGGACTGCCAGACGAAGCAGTACACGCTGGTGCTCTCGCGCAAGATGGTGTCGGACTACTTCGGCCGCAACAAGAAGGAGACGCAGCACGTCGAGGAGGCGCGCTGGATCCGCGCGTGCCGCAAGCACTACCAGCGCAAGTCGTACCAGGACAGCTGGCGCAGCTACAAGGGCCGCGTCGTGGTGCAGCAGCTGCGCAAGATCGCCGACCAGCGGCCCGGCCTGCGCTTCAGGGTCACGCTCAAGAGCAGCGAGGAGAAGCGGCTGAGCGACTACCTGGTCGGCCTGAGCATGGAGGGCAGGCTGTTCGACGCGAACGCGCTGGAGGCCCGGCGCAAGGACGACAAGAACCCGGACAGGGCCCCCGTCGCCGTCCTCGCCGAGATCAAGCAGTTCGTCGCGGCCAGGTCGAGCGGTGGCGATAAGGTGCTGAGCGCGGGGGATTGCGAGGAGCTGGTCGAGCGCGCGATCCAGATGGTCAGAGATGAGCGCTGCATTCGCTTGCCGCTGTTCGAGATGCTGCCGCAGTTCACCGTGGGCAGGGCCTCGCCGAAGGGCGCGAAGGGCAAGAAGGCAAGCGGCGATGATGACGGAAAAGATACGCCGAGGGGCATGAAGCGCAAGGGTGGTTCTGCCAGCTCTGCCGGCGGCAGCAGCGCGAAGAGGCAGAAGGTTTAAATACCGAGTTGTGGTCATCATCGACGAGACGGGTGGCGGCGGATGGCTGATAACCTTGCTCTGGGTCTATCACGGTTCCTTCTGGGGCCTGACGAGTGCTAACAGACGTGTTGCGAGGCTCAACCTACAATGTTGTTGAGGCGTCTTCATCTTCAGAACGATTCTTTCCTTTCTCGGCATCGGCGACAGGCATCGGGAAATGATACCCACCGAACTCCCAGCAGCATCGGTCTTCTTTCTCCTTTCTTTTCTTTAACACACGAACTGGTACTTTCTTAGAAGGCAATGGTGTTGATAATGGTTTGGGTTTCCAAGGGGAGGACTTCACACGTCCATAACGGTATGGCATGTTTCTGTATTTTTCTTTTTGTCGGTGATGCATACCATGGCGGCTTGCTGGTTTGACATGTCATGTTGACCCACACAGCTGTGGCTATTCATATCACGGACGTATGGCTGGAAGTACTTTGGATTTGATGAACGAGGGATCCGAAGGAGCGTGTATCGGTAATCTGGGAGCCCGCCCTCATCCATGGACTACACAATAGTATACAGAGACGGTCAGACATTGGTGCAAATATATTATATCATCACCTCTCTTGCACATTGCTTACCTTTTTCCAAAGTGAAACTCAAGCATTAAGGTGAAAAATTACTCTGGTCAGTCCTTGTTTACAGTAGTCGTGCGCCGTACGTGAATAGTTCTAGACATCATCGCTTAAACATTGTTCAAGAACAAGCGCGATAGTGATTGTTTACACCATTGTCCTCGCCCCAGCAGAGACCGGCGCGTGGTTCTCGCTCTTACCATGAATGATCACAACACGGGGAAGTGGCTGTCCGCGCAGGGTCTATCCGCGTGCCTCTCCTGAAATACCTCGTTACGCGGTTGTTTTGTTGTGTCCACAATTGCTCCTCTGGTTGAATATAAACTTTGTTCGGTTTCCTACCAAGACTAAACATCCACAACTAACTCTGTCCGATCCGATGATGGCTGATAGTACTCACGTAAGTCAACCACCACAACACTGTCCTGTGCTTGTCGATATTCGCACGCCGCCGCTGTCCCCTCTATCTCCATCAACTCTAGTCCAATCTATAATAAGTATGTGTTTATCTTACATTAGGAACGGCGTGTCGCCCTCTTGGCTCTCCGCTGGGGTTCCAAACCAGAGAAATGGGTGCCAGAATTCTCCACGTTCCGCCATCATGACCCTGTCACTTGGCCGTCCAACATCATGTTCTACCTGGAGAAAGTCTCAGAACTCTCCCGCAGCCGTGGAGATCGCGACATCGCTGTCCATCTGATCAATGACAGGGCAACTGTGCGCATGAACAAGAGGAAGGCAGTCATGGATCTTCAACCAGCCGACATCAGGGACGTCCTGGCGCTGTTGCGCCAGAAGTACGCATCGATTGATACAGTCCAGTCCAACTGGGGACAGGATCACACCCTGTGGCTCCCTCTTAGCCTGTTGGATAGCTCTACTCGTTCTCACCCCCTGCTCTGGGACAGGGAGCTGCTTGTATCCCTCAGTGGGCTTGCGCTGATTCGCCCCACTTCACGCTCTGACCTCGCCGACATCTACATACCAGTCGCTTTTCGCTTCCGTCGCCGTCTCAATCCGGATACTTTCAAGTTCCTTGTTGCTTCGGATGTGGTTCTTGCTCAACTGTACCACGATGAGTACATGGAGTCGACTAACAATACTGCTCTTGTAGATATGAGAAAGGTGGAACATGAGAGGATCAAGGCTGAGGAGAAGAGGGTGGAGCGGGAGAAAGCGGAGGTCTCCGCCAGGAGGGAGGAGCTCGATACGAAGAAGCAGGGACATAAGCGCAAGCATTCCGACGACATAGACCTTCCGATCCGTGAGAAGAAATGAAGCGTGGAGATAGCGTAGCTTGAACTAGATATTTGTTCAGTCCGTTCCAGATCTTGTGTACGGAGTTGAAGCAGTCGTCCTGACGCGAATGTGCAAGATTCGGCAGGACAATTGCGCGCGGAAGAGTACTTCAACTGCCCATGGTGACCGCGCGGTGGGTGATGCTAAGCTCTGTAGCAGAAAGTGGAGGGTGTGAGTATATAAAGTCAAAATGTCAAATCGATTTCAGGTGTCGGTGATCGGGTGAAGGAACATCTGGTTGCTGGTGATTCGGCAACTGCACCCGCTCGGGCTGGCCACCCGGGCAGGACACACCTTCCAGCGTCGCGTTGTGATGAGCGTTCGAGCCTTGCCACCGGCACCCTAATTTTTTTTCTCTTTTTCTTTAACAACAATTTTATTTAAATCACGATATATTGTGATCGGTTACATGCTTATTGAGAAAAGTATCCGCAGCCTCATTTCTAGCAGCTAGGATGCCTCTAGCCTTCGTAAAACAAAGGCTACCGATATTCACACCATCATGTTATTGACTGTTCGCCATATTATCACTTCGCAATGGATTTTTGTGCCACGTAATAGCGAGAGCGCTTTCAAAGCAGACAGCCAACATGGTTTTATACGACCTACCGTTTGTAGGATATGGATATGCTAGTTAATTGGTAATAAATCTAAATTTCACGGTAATATATGGTAAGAACGGGCTCATCTGGCTGCTCCAACCACCTGCGTAGCCTTTGCCATAGCGAATTTCAAACGGTGACTTTCCCCGCCGCACGTTCTGGGTCCACATTCAAACGACATGTGTTAGCATGACATGCTCCTCTCTTTCATTTGGCTACGAGCCTTTGAGCTCTTTCCTTTGTCTTCCTTCAAGTGGCCAATAGCCGTAGTCTTGACAGTTGCTCTGTCGTGCAGGAATGTCAGCATGCGATGCACATTGAGGTAGTCTGTATGATGTAATGAATGATGAAGACAGCACTTTTCATGCCAGAGCAGTATATTGGATGTAATAAGATACCTTCTTCCTGTCCTTCCTTCCCACGTTTACGAACGCGACGCCTTGCAGCTTCTGCGTATCCTCAACCTCATTGTACGTCAAATGTGGTATTGAATGCAGGCAACGTTCGAATCAGGCACATACCCGACACTCAATCCATACGATGATAGATACTCCATGCGGTCGAACGAGATATCACTGAAGTGCAAAGAGACGTTTTTTAAAGGGCGAACTAATGCGGCATCCCCGCGTTTGGCGGGTGGGACAGCGGTCAGCCCTACGCGGGCCAGGCAGCGCTCGGGCCTGTCCGCCCCACACAGCGCGACGTCGATCACCTCGGCAAAGGGGCCCCTCGGGCTTGTTGTGCCTTCTCAGCACGCGCGCCGCCGTTCTCGTGCGTAAAAAATAAACCGCCGTCCGGCTCCTCCCTTCGCTGTGCCGGCCGCCGCCCCGTTTGCGACATGTCCGGCTGCTCCCGCCGCTGCACCCGGCGTTCTCCTCGCCACCAACAACACCACCAGCCGTATCGCTGACAGCCAGCGACGTCCAACCTCGACGAGAGAGAGCGACCCACTCCGCCAACCCCGCAGCAAGCCGGCACGCGACACCGCCAGTCCCCGGCCAACCTGCCTGTGACTCCTCTCGATACGTACCGCGGACCACTCCTCACCACCACGAAGAACACACACACACACACCACCACCACCACCACCATACCGGACCGCTCACGTCCGGCAACCCAACCCCACCGAGATGGCGGCCCCACCACCGGCCCCAAGCATAACGCTGACGCCCCTCCCGACCACCCTCCTCGCCCTCCTCCTCCCGCTCCTCGCCTACCTCGCATACGCCCTGCACGCCCTCCTCGCCGCCCAGCGCGCCCACACGGCCTCGCTCACCACCGCCACCGACGCCCTGCGCGCGCTGCACGACGCGCTCGCCGCGGCGCAGGCCAAGACCACGGCCGCGGTCGAGCGCGTGTCCGGGCTGATCGAGGCGCGGTGGCCCGAGGGGGGCGGCGGGCACGCCTCCTCCTCCAACAACAACAACAACAACAACAACGGCGGGTCGGAGCACGGGGGAGCGGCGACGACGAATGGCGGTGCAAGGCGGGCGAGGAGGGAGAGCGCCGGGAGCAGGAGCCAGGCGGAGGAAGACGCGGACCTGTACCGCAGGAAGGTCGAGGCGATGGAGGGCTTGCGGCGGCTGATGGAGGCGCAGCCGGCGCCGGCGGTCGAGGATAAGGATCTGTATCGCAGGAGGGTGGAGGCGCTGGAGGGGCTGCGGCGCGTGTTGGAGATGCAGCCGAGCGCGGAGGGGTGGGGTTCCTCGCATAAGACGACGACGGCGGCGGCGGGCGTCAGGAAGGGCGGGAAGGGTGGTGGGATGGGGTTGGGTGCGGCGTCGAGTGTGAGGAGTGAGGGGAGGGCGTTGAGGAAGGAGAGGAGTGGGGAGACGCTTGGGGAGAGCTTGCTGGATTTGTGAGAGGGAGCCTGGGCGTTGTGTAACCGGATCGATATGGACATGAAATTGGCGATGATGGCGAGGACTAGGTTGTCCTGAGACATTGGAAAAGTGCGCACTAATGTGCTCGTGCCCATTCAACGCGAGGGTCTTCACCCCGTAATCAGGCTCTGGCTAAGTTACGAGCGTTCTTCACCTACACTCCACCGCTTTCCTTCCGAGGCTTCGGATTTTCTCGTTCAATCGGCCGCGTCGATGAAATTGTCGAACCACTTCTGGGATCATCCTTTCACAAGATCTTTTGGTCCATCGAGGTGTAAGGTATCGACGAAGTCATCGCAACCGACCAATCAACATTCTGCCGCCATCACACAGCTCGGCGAGATAGCTCTCCGACACGGATCATGCCATTTACCGGCCTTCTCTGCTGAAGCAGATGACTCCCACACGCCACACTTCTGAATCAAAATTATTTCCACTTCTGTCCCGCCGCTACTCTCTGTACTTTTCCTGTACTCTCTCTGTACCACCAGCTAATGGCCATGCCCTCACGCATCCTCTCCACCTCTTGCTTCGCGCGCCGCTGCAACACAAGCTTCCCACGTGTCCCGCCCCGCAGGACCGCCGTCCGGAAAAATGAAAGCGCGCATAGGAACGATTCCCGATTGCCTACATACACGAACCCTTGCGCCCATGTGGGTTGCGGGAAGGCAGCGCGGGGAACGGGCGAGCGGGATGACCCGAGAGGCTGGGTTTCGGCGCCTTTTTCCACCCTGGTGCGCAGCATCGGACACACGAGGACGCACCGGTTATAGTTGCATGCCGCGTCCGCTCACAAGGTTTACACTTTTCTTTTTCCTTCCTCGGAGTTTGCGCTGCGGCGCATCATGCGCCATGTGCGCCGAGCGGCGGTCTGGACGAGAGCCTCGAACGTCGTGGGTCGTGGGGATAAGGTTTGTGGCGCTTTTGTTTTGCTTTTTCCATTTTCCTTGTGTGCGGACTGATGGCCGGAGGGTGTGCGTGATGGAGGGGGTTCATCTGTTAGTGGTATGTATGTATGTGTGGTGTGAGATTGTTGTCGCTCGCACATTCGGAGCAAGGTTAATGGCCTTTCAACCTGCAGTAGTCCAGTCCAAGAATATGAGAAGATCAATATAAAGCACAGTATGGCGTACGAGAACAGCGTAATGAGGTCTAGCCTACAATCGTGGAGGCAACGGTAGACAAGGCCGAAATCGCTTTTTCGCGACGACGAGAACATGGTTGTTGCTTCCAATCCAGGTGAAGTTGGGCTAATATCGAGTCGCAAATCGATCCCCTTTTCGGTGCAAAACCAACGCGGAGACGCTGTAGTCTTTGCATTGGCTGCGTTTTCCAAGGGTATGCTGAGCTCGTGGACAGAAGAGGGCTCATGCTATGATCACAGAGGCAAACTTATCAGCAGCCAAGGCACAACCAGAAGATCAATCCGAGATGCGTACACTTCAGAAGCATTGGGCCCCAGAGTATCGACATTGGCCAAGAAACAAAAGCCAAGGACAATCGTGAGGCTCTTCGTAGTCATTGAGATTGTGCTCCTCGACTGCTTAGAGCTTGGCACAGATTTTGCGGCTTAATAAGGGTCAGCCTGCCGTAGTGGACCTCCAATCCATGCCGCAGGCCATCATACTCTGAGATCAGGTGAAGTAGAACATCTTTTTCTTAGAGGCTACGCCATTACCTAAAGATCTCAAATGCTATCTTCAGCCGCATTGTTATCCTTCACGCGCCACCATGTGTAGCTTCACCTTGAACTTCTAAAGCAAACGCCAGTTCGATATCCCGGCAACCTATCTCCTTTTCTTTTTTTCTCTCCTCTCTCTCCCTCCTGTATTGATCACTCTAGAGGCTATAGTGTGTTCCTGTCGGCCGGTCGAAGTGAGCTCGCTGTGCCTCGACGTCATCATCTGGCGCCAGGATACGAGAGCGGACAGCAGGTCTATTCAACATCGCCAAAGAGGTGAGTTCGTAGTTTGGCAGGCTCAACACATCGCGATAATTTGCTTGGGATGGTGGCGACCGTACGCGGGGCGCAGTGATGTCCTCGTAGTGGGCAGGCGCAACCATGGTTGTCGTGAAGGCGGACATGATTGCGCCCGAGACGTCTGAGAACGAGTCCCGTATCTTACGACTGAAGCCAGCACGGCTACGGCCGAAGGCGGCGGGGGCGGTATTGAATTTTGGGATGCGCGAAGGCTGTCGAGATTTCTTCGTGGCCTTTGTTGCCTTGCGTGAACAGCATCGGAAGAGCTTGCTGAATACGGGCATGCAGAAGGGAAGGCAGCCGCAAACGATGCCGAGGTTGCTCTCAACTGCCGCCAGCATGTAGTTGCGGCTTGAGATAATGATGCTATCTCCGCCTCTATAGTAATGCCATTCAAATCTGTACCAGACGTTGCCCATCGCGACAAGGGAGACACTGAGATTATATACCGAGTCAGTGCAAACGAAGTTTAAGGACACGAATTCAGGGTCTGGCGAACCTGGTAAATGAAGGGAACTAGAGGATTTACATACCAGCAACCAAGGCAAAATAGTACAACAAGCTGAACGCGTTGACGACGTGGGAGGTTCAGATCCCGAAGGAATCGTACTGGCCAGAGGAATACCACCAGGTTTGTGAACGCCCGCATTATAACTGTAATAAGTAATAGTGGCAAGATCGGCACGCACTTGACCTTATCAGAGTCCTTCCACATGTACGTGATTGGTGGACATGCGAAGACGTAGATGAAGGTGGACAGAATGCCCATAGCCACGCAAAGGGCGATAACAACGCGGCAGAATCGAATGTTTGATGGACAGTCCGGAAAAAGCCGCAGGTAGGTCAGACAAACGGCAATCTTGGTCAGAGTGGTGCCAATAGAGAATAGGACGTTGTATGCCATAGTAGCTCGGTCAAGCTCTGGCGCAAACTTGAAGTTGAAGTCCGCGAAATGACGTCCAAGACCAATATTAGTTTGCCACCAGATATCGATGCTGCATGCCAGAACCAAGATCTTGGATTTAAGTGAGCAGCAACGTCTGAAAGCTTATGGTTGCATACGTACCCAGGCTACGGCCATAGAGAGGTCATCCCAGCCGACCGCGCGCCGCAAGATGCCACGGGAGTAGAAACGCGCGACCAACGATGCAGTCATGAGCATAGCCAGTATAGTCAGGACGGTTATGAGGAGGCCGGTCTCACTCCCATGAGTCTTGCGGTCGCCGTTCACTCCGGCAAAAGCTTCGGGTGAAGGCGAGCCCATCGTAATTGTGGAGGAGCAGAATAAGTCTTAGAGTGGGCGATGAGATGGCGGGTCTGGGGAGGAAAAAAGAAGTTGTTCGAGGCTGAACAATTTGGAGTGTAGGGGTTTTATGGAGTCGAGCACGCGACACAGCTCCGGCAGCTTTTCGGCAGTCCAAACTGATGAGGTTTGTGGTAGACGGCCATATAAGGAAAGCGTTACGGTGTCAGCTCTTACGAGTGAATGAAAGAGTTGAGTGACTATACTCGCTGTGTCTGCCGGGCTCTCCGTGATGATTTCATCAACCGATTTCTTACATCGGACGCGCTGCGTTCCCTACTTGTCTCTGAAAAGCAACTTTACTTCAATTCACGAGAAAACATTGAATATGCTCGATAATGGATTTAATTTTCTGTTGAGGCTGATCCGGGTACCATTTCGAGGCTATTGCAACACTTCATCTTTGCCTTTCATGGAGCAGACTAAGTGACTTGGGTTGTCACGTCCCCTCCGCTTGTTTTACTGTTATCCCTCCGCAGGCCGCTCATCTTCCCTGCAAATAGTCATTCCTCTTGAGCGGACTGTCCGTGAACCGGCGTTTGGCGCTGCTGATGGCGAGCGGGAAATGAGGCACCAGAATATCCAAATCTGCTATCCAGCGTCATCGTCGCATGAAAGGTAGGCATTGGCATCAATATGCGGGGCGCAACAGCTGGCGTGGAGTCTTCCTTCTTCATAGGTGACATCATGATATCGGACACATCCATAGAGTAGCCCGGCTCATGGCGAGAGTCGCGGAGAGTGGTGGTGGGTGCAACGTAACCGGGCGCCGGCGGAGGCGGGCTGGCATTTTGTGGAGTCCTCTTGCAGCCGATGCAAGAGCAAAGCGCAACGAAGCCTTGCTTGGCAGTAGGCACACAGCCACAAATGATACCAAGGTCGGCCTCGATTGCCATAAGCGTCATACCACAACTGCCGACCCAAGACAAGTCTCGCGTGGTGAAGTAGAGCGTCTGGTACCAGATACGGATGAGGCCCAAAGCCGCGATTCTGCGTCCGCTCAATGCAATCAACTCGGACTTCTTGGAGGGAGGACTTACGAGCAACCAACACAAAACAACCCAATCAGCTCCAAACGCTTGGACACTGGAAGTTTCAAGCCCCAAATAAATCGCGCGGGCCAGAGAAATACGGCAACGTCGGCGGCAGAGTTGATCACCGTTGCGGCCATGATCAGATTCTCCTCCTCAATGCAGCGACGGATCGGATTCCGGTGCCAGTAGTCCGATATAGGGTTGCACTGAAAAATGAAGAGGAAGAACAGACAGGCACCCCATGTTGCGCAGAAAGCAATGGCGATGCGGCAGAACCAAATGTTGGACTTGCGGTTCGGAAAGAACTGAAGGCAAGTGAGGCAGACGGAGATTTTGGTCAGCGCTGCGCCAACGAAGAACAGAGCTCTGAAGATCAGGACGCCCTTTAGATTAGGGCCGAACCAGTCTGGATGCACGTCCCAGCTATGGCGTCCAAAGCCGTACGGAATGTTAGACCACAGAATGGCGCTGCAGCTCAGGATGACGCCCTGCAAGTAGTGAATGATATCCACGAGTTCTCAATATTGTTTTATCTTGTGTGCTCACCCATGCGATGAGCATAATCCAGTCGGCAAGGCCTGGCGCAAGGCGTCGCATCACGATTCGAGCGTAGAAGCGTGCTCCAACGAAGGCCGTCATCAGGACGGCCATTAGAGCCAGGATGCCAGCAAGTAGGCCGGTCAAGTCCGCATGATTGTTGGAGCCTGGTGGCCGGTCTGAAGCAGTGTATTGTGGCGCGACGGTCGGCATTGCGGGCTGGAGGTTGCGATGGTAGGTGAGTCGGCGGAAAGACCATGGAAAGAAGAAAACAGAGAGCGCAAGCCACAGATGTAGCAAACGATGCCAAGAGATTTTCTACGCTAAGGAAATATGGCTTAGGCTCCACTTTATTTCGATTTTTGACTACCTTTGGAAGGTGCTGGACACCATGGTGGCTAACAGCATACTCGGCTTCACTTCAGCTGATGTGACCAAGGGCTAATAACGTACGGCAGTATGTCAATCACTACACTCTCATAGTTGTCTTTTTCCACCTATTATTGCGCACGTCACTCTCCAACCGTCTTGAATTCTTAAAATTTCTCATATTCTTTTTCCTCTTCCATTGGCTTATCTCGACTCCCAATTCTAAGCACCAGATTTTATGAAGCCCAGATCAATACCATTATTTGACTAATGGAAAGACTTGGTCTATCTAGCGTCATTATAATATCAATCTTCGGTGTTACGTCCATGTAGCGTAGTATAAGTGATAGCAGGCTACGGAAATTGCCTGAGACAAGTGAAGGCAACATGAGTGCACTATCCTCAAACCGTGAGTTGGCCCTCAAACAGCTTCTGATCTGCACAATGAAGAGGCTGCAGATCTACGCTCTCCCTGTCACTAGCACTAAGGTTTTGTTCAGACACTCGCAATATACTTCAGAGATATTCCGTGCATAGGTCCTAGACGAGGCGCTGAGTCTTACATGCCTAATGTAATCTACAGCCATGGGCGGAATTCGAAGCTCTTTGTGGCAATTGGCATCGACGTAACTGCTGAAATCTGTGACAAGAAGATAGACAATACTGGTCGGGATGTTGCGCCTCAGCAGAATCTTTCAGGCAAGAATCTTTGGTGGGATGATGAGCATGTCAAATTTAGGCAATGGTGATAAGTGCGTCAGTGAGGACCATGCCATCGTTCTTTGCAGAGGAGAGACAGCTGCTGCTTTTACTTGGTGTCAGCTCGAACTTTTTTTTAGAGAGTGGCGATTGTGCTGATGGCATGGGTAATTGTGATGTGTAGAGTCCACTGTTTGCCGAAGAAGGCGTTGGGACATTTTCTTACTGACAATTTGAATGGACAGGTCTAGATCTTGGTGTGTTGAGAACATCTTAGATGCTGATAGACACGTGGCAGAGCATATGACGCGCATGGTAATTGCGACAGATGGCACATCTTGCGAGTGGAAGGATCTGCAACCATCCAGATGGGTCGGGTGGGTAGACAGCTGGTTAAGCTTGGAGGAACAAGGCGGTAATAGAGGATAGGCGTACGGAGGGCACGGCTGAATATGGTTCATGATTTACCCAAATAAGCAAGGCGCATCGCGGTCATTGCTGCGTGGGCTTTCGGTCCGTTGATGAGCTTATTCCCACTGCAACATCGTCCCATTCCTCAACCTACACTTGGACGCCACCGTCTCACGCGCATATTCGCGGGCTCGGCCCTTCTGTCGGCGCTTTCCCGACTCGTTAAATTCAATGAGGGTGCCCCGGGACGCCCTCTGCCTCGTGGCTCGCGGCACTCAGCTTGAGTCTCTCCAGGCTCAGCCTGGTTCTGATCGGCGAATCGTCGATACCCGGGCTTATCCGCCTCGGCTGATTTGCACCCTCTCTTCCACTTTTCTGCCCAGGTAGCCTTCATAGGGCAGCACTTTCCCCCGCCATTGGTTGCTCTGCCACGTGCCCAGAGATGCACAGTGCATGAGTCGGCAGTTGGATTCTTCAGGGGCCCTGCTCCTCCGAGGGCTGTCCGCGGCCTGAGATTTGCTGTCTCGCGTCGATGCCTTTCAAGAGCGAGCGGTTGACCCGCCTGCGAGGTACCTCCTCGCACGCGAGGGCAGCTACGCCGACAATGTATCTAAGCGACCACGTTCTTCCCCACAGGCTCGAAAACACCAATCGATGATTACTGTTACCATAAATCTCTCTCTTAACTCTCCCGCCAACACCTTTGGTCCCTCAGCGAGTGTTCTTCTCGTCGTCATGGCTGATGAAGCCCGCTCGTACGAGACGGTAGCCAGAACAGCATCATTCATCTCAGTCACCTGTACGGTTTTCGTTGTGGGCACCTTTGCCGCTTTTCCATACTTCCGCAAACCAATCAACCGGCTTATCATCTACGCATCCATCGGAAATGTTTTCTGTAATTTAGGAACGATAATATCTATCTCCGGAATTCCCGACTATGGAGCTAGTTTGGAGTTGTGTCGTTTCCAAGGCTTTCTCATGCAGATGTGGGTTATTTATCCTTCTCAGGTCCATGGTAATCTTGTCTTGACCTCTGGTCAATAGGTTCATGCCAGCGGACGCAATGTGGACGTTCTCAATGGCTTTGAACGTATATTTGACCTTCTTTCGGTGAGCCTCTTCGGATATGCAACAAAGACGTTGTCCAGTGACAGTGGAGAAGTAAATACGACGCAAACGACCTTCGGAATCTTGAACTAAGATATGTAGCCATCAATTACGGACTCTGGTTTCTCCCATCTATCGTCTATCTTATCCTCGATCTGTCACCAATACATACCCACATATACGGGGACGCCGGAGTGAGTTCCAGAAGAAACAACCTCGCAAACTCTTCTTCTCACATGAATAGCTCTGGTGCTGGGTCACAAAGGACTATGAATGGGCACGATTTGCATTTTTCTACGTCCCCCTTTGGTATGGATCCTGCGTCTTGGCGCCTCAATGAACCCATCTTTCAGGAAGGTGAGCTAACCTTCCAAACCAGGGTCGTTATCCTCGCAACCATCAGCATCTACATCTGCACGGGCAGAGAAATCTTTCGCCAACGGTCCTACCTCCGCAACTCGCACGGCATACGCCGCAACCTCTCGGACCCGCCCATACCCCTCCTTGAAACCGGCAACCCATTCACCGCTAACATCCAAACGAACCGCATCCAACGTGTTACAGAGATCGAAGTCATCTCCGAAGATGTCATGAGCAGAGATAACGACAGCATGACGATTTCGCAGTGCAAAACCGACCACGCCACGCGCTCCTCCTTCTCCAGCACGCGGCAGCTAAGCCCACCGGCACACGCGCACATCAAGTCCGACCAGCAGGAGACGGCGCCGCACTGCGTGTGCACGGGGCAGAAGGACTCGTGCAACACGTGCTGCAACTCGGCCATCTGGCCCTTCTCGAACGGCCGGCAGACCGACCGCGACATCAACAAGTTCTTCGCCACCGCGTCCGTCACCGCCGGCCCGGGCGACGCGGGACCCGACACCCGCTTCGCGAACCTGGACCGCGTAGAGTCTGGCGGTTCGGCGTCTGGAGCACAGCAGCAGCGGGACGACGACCCTAACAAGCTGCATACGCGGTACGGCATCGCCAGCGACGCGGCCTGGGGATACGCAAAAGTGGCGTTCCTGATGTTCATCGCGTTGTTCATTGTCTGGGTGCGTAGCAATCCCCTGCCCTTCCCCCTTCTCTCATATAAAAATGCTCGGATTTCGACTGATGTCACTTTAATGGTAGATTCCGGCCACGGCCAACCGCGTCTACACGGCCCTCCACGGCGGCAAGACCAGCCATGGCATAGCGCTCGCGTGCGCGGCCTGCGCGCCCACCCAAGGGTTCTGGAACTGCATGATCTACGTCGCCACGTCACGTAGCCACTGCCGCGCCGCCTGGCTGGATACGGTGAGGGTGATGGCGAGACTAACGTCGTCGTTGAGGGAAAGGAGGAAGGGCAAGGGTGGTAGGTTGGCGTCGACGTCCCCGACGGCGTCGGCAGCGGAGATAGTGGTCAAGGTGAGGCCAGGGACGGCGGTGAGGGAGATGGAGAACGCATAGTTTGCATGGCGTGGCGCGTACATGAAGGGCTTGGTTGCATGATGTTACGTTTTTCCTTTTGGGGCCTTGGCCTTACCGTTCGGAGCGCGGGCTTGCTTCAACATAGACGAAATTGGGTTTGATACCACTCGCTATTCTACTTTGTAAGCCAGGATAAAAGAGATATGATTTGCTAATGAAGTAAGCTTTGTCAGTTTAGGTGATTTTCTTCATGCTCTCAGATGATTCTCAGATAGAAGGCGCGGCATAGCAATTTCGCCCAAATGGAATTTGACTCCTCTTCTTTTCCGTAAGAGGAAAGCAAGTCGCGAGGGCCTTCTTTCGGTTTGAATAATAATAACTCTTCTCTTCGAAATAGGCAAAACCCGCTTCTAAGTAGTTAGCAATACGGGATACGCCCGACATCCTGTTCATGTACGAGGCGAAAAACGAAACCTTCCGCTACTTATTCGTCCCTATCATCCCATCAGTGATTACGGTCTTGTTTACCGGATGACTCTGACTCAATATTCAGCATATTCGACTCGAGAACTTGCCTGATTGTCCGACCACGGCAGTACATCCTGACCCGCATTTTCGCCAAAACGGGCCAAGTCGCCGAGCACAAACTCACTGTCAGCCCAGGATTATCAGTTTGCACAGGTGTAGATCGGATTTGCCTTCAATACCAATCTCCATCCCACCGGAACGAACAAGCCGACCAATTTATCAGCAAGGCCGCCCTCTCTTCCGGCCCCATGGGGAAATTTGGGCGGGCGTTTGTGGCGTTGACGCCGATGATTTGCCCGGGACGGGCCGAATGGCGGGGAGGGCGGAGGAAGTTTATTTGGGAAAAGCCTGGAGAGTTGGGCGCACACGTGGGAGGCAGGGCTGAGTCTCGTGGAGGCGAAAGTCTGTATGCACTTGGAGAGTACGTTTGGTGAGATAGATCTTGAAGGAGGGTGGACATAAAACGCAAAGTCCTTGTGCTGAAGCAGAGTATGATGTGGACGCGGCTATACGGTTGATCAGCTGCGCACAGCCATGCCAACAGGCTGGGTGAGTATCGGGCAGCATAAAACAAGCGTGGCGACACGTGGTGATGCGTCTGGGCCACGCTATGGATCTGTTAGACCCTGATTTCATGTGATTCATGCCGATGTCAAGCTTCCCATTGGTGCTTGAGGCAGGATGCTAAGACTTGATGGGACTTATGCAGACGCGGCTTACTCTGCGTCGTGTTGCCCGCGGGCCGCGGGCACGATCGGCAGCATCAGCAGACACCGCCTTTATATCAGCTGTTGCATATAGATAGATTAGAACGGTATTCGGAGACGAAAATGCAAAGTCGTCCGGATAGAGCTCCTGGGGCCACCTCAACGCTCCCGTAGTGTTGGGACGTAAGTATCGATTGTTTCAACTGTCCAGGGCCTATTCCACGACAGCCTGTGAGCGATCTATGCAAGATGGAGATAGGCTAAAAAAAAAAAAGTAAAGAAGCAACAATCCACAATGATCCCCCGTGAGCCCGCCGCATTTTTGAAACCAGCCAACCTCTCCGCCCACCATCTCTCAAGCTCTCTTCCACGCCTCTTCCAAAGTTGTATGATCCGCTTTCTCAAATATATTCAGCTGCTCCACCGTCTTCTCGCTCCCACTCAGCAATACGTGCATTGCTTACAACTCCGCAACGCCACCGTCCAGACTAATCCATTACAACAATCGTCAGCCAAGCATCCAACCACGCCGCCTTCCCTAGCTTCTCAGCATCATGCATGTATACACCCACAAAGTGGTAGTTCCATATCCCAGACAACGCAATCGTCCCTTGCCTCCTCCCACCCGGCCTGTATTGAGTCTACGTCCCCCCGGCACTCCGCACATCGCGCCCGGATCCATATTCTTGTTTCTCTCGAGTCCGTCTGGGTTCGCTAGATGCGGCGTGAATATATCACCCATCATTGCCTCGCTCAGGATGTGCGGGTCGCGGCGCAGGAGCGTGGCGTAGAAGACGAGCAGGTCCGGCACGCCTGCGAAGAGGCCGTCGCCGCCGTAGTCGCCGGCTATTCGGCTAGAAATATCTGATTTCTTCGAAGGCACTAGTGACTGCGCGTTGGAAAAAAAAAATTTTTTTCTTTGGGCGAGGCGGAGCAAGTAGGTTTTTGGGGGTGAGTGCCGATGTGGTAGAGGATGTTCGTCAGGCTGAGCGGGGCGAAAATATAGGTTGCATGTAGGCGCCGAGTTTCATGCGCGTGACGCGTTCGATCTGGTTGCATCAGAATTTTGTTTCGTAGGGAAAGTGGGCTAGGAAGAGTGGGCGAGGGGAGGGGAGCAAAGCCGTGACGCTGGCCAAGTCCATGCCGGGAGTACATCTATTTTGTGCCGCGTTCCGTGACGAGAAAAAGCACGAAAGCTTCTTTCGGTGAGCATCGTGCTCACGTTCGGTAGTGCAGTTGGTTGAGCTCGGCAAAGTGCGACAGTCTACTCGCGGGGCTGCGGTTTGCGGGGCTCCTTGTATTTCTGGAGCGTCTTGCGCTCAAGAGCCTACGCCAGCTCCTTTGAGTGGGAAAGCGGCCTCATGCAAATAGACCTGTCAATAATACTTCGCGTGGTATCT
This sequence comes from Neoscytalidium dimidiatum, assembly GCA_037367355.1. Lineage (NCBI taxonomy): Eukaryota > Fungi > Ascomycota > Dothideomycetes > Botryosphaeriales > Botryosphaeriaceae > Neoscytalidium > Neoscytalidium dimidiatum. The sequence goes on along the minus strand of CM074701.1, from coordinate 1,069,443 downwards.
ACTGAGAGAATCAAGGATGTGCATAAATGCCAGGCTTGCATACCGGATTGTAACTCCTTGACTGACTATGACGAAGATGGCAAGCCCATCTATTTCCCAGCGGAGAACGATATTTGAATTCTTCCATTCTTGTAGTATACTACCAATATATTCATTCAGACTTATATATACCTTATGTATATACTGCAGAGCATCAACGGTGGTGATGATCTTGGTAGAAGACGCAATCGTGTACCTTGAATCGACTGTATGGGACGGCTTAGCGTTGTGCCTAGGCTGCATGTCGTCGCCGAAACGTTCTAGACACTCGAAGGTCCCTTCAAGAGATTTAACTTTAGATATACAAAATCACGTAGTGTTTACAATACGTATCCGAGCGATTAAGTGCGCTGAGTCCGATGATTGCTGGTGGAGGAAAATAGAATTAGTTTATTAAAAAAAAAAATGGTACTTATTCACTCACATTCTATGAGCAGCTTTCGATAACTTGACAGTGACTTGAGAATACCAAGATATATCTCACGCTTGGTATTTTCAGTATCTTTATTAGACGGCTAATGCGCCGAAGATTTTTGGTCCGGTCGCGAAATGTGCTCTCGGCGCTTATCAATCCGCCCTTCACAGTACATCCAGTCTCCAAAGCAATGAAAACATGTTGGCCGCGAAATTAGAGACACCTCACAGAAGACGAGCAGCCAATGTCATACCTACCTGCGTTTCGAAGTCCACCAGTGATCCGGTGTCCTCTTTGGTCTTACGATAGCTAGTCTTTCATCAAATTACTTCGAAAAGTCATGTTTAACTTTGAGATCACCCTCCTAAAATACTCGGAGGATTTTATAGGCTACAATAGAGCTAGAACGCATGAATAAATCTTTTGCAGATCTTTGATTTGTTCACTACGAGTGTTGTTTGTTCATTCCACCGCGACTCCAGCACCTCTGCACTCATCATTGATGAGCTGAATGTGCTTTTCGCTTCTTGGAAAAATACGTATTGCAAATGGTGCGGTTTCATGTGCCATCGGCTCAATGCGACTATCATCAATGGGAGCACTCGGATCTTCCTCGAAGTTGAAGCAGCAGAGGAGACGAGAAAATGCAATGAACATATTCCGAGCGCCGACATGCCAGCCAGGGCACACTCGCCTACCTAAGGACTCTTAGCTTGGCAAAACATCACAAGGCAAAGCTTCCTTACCCAGTCCAAATCCAAGGTGTCCCTTCAACATGTCATCTATATCTTCGTTAAGGTGGCGCTCCGGACGGAAGAAGGCATTTTCTCTGAAGATATCTTCGTTGTGAGAGAGGCCAAAGTGATTATACGTGAATATTGTCCCTTTTTCGAAGGTGTACGGACCGATGTTGTCATCTTCGATGAGGACACGAGGAGTGCCTGTTGCTGTCATGTTCGGCCTCCACCGCAGGGACTCTTTAATCACTGCTTTGATGAACGGAAGACGCTCCCAGTCCTGCCCTTCCATTTAGTGCATTCTTGATGCTCGGAATTGGCATGCAAGGAATACTTACCTCGAACGTCGGGAGTCTTTCAGCATATCCGCAGACTGAATCAATCTCGGCTTGAGCCCTTTTCACCCATTCTGGAAACTTTGCAGCTGCGGCAATCATGATGTTGATCTGGTTCCTCGTTGTATCACTGCCGGCTTCGATTATCGTGCCCGCGCAATAGTATCGCTGGTTCCGGTCAAAGCCATACTTATCCGCAATCTTGTTCATCTCCCGTGCAAAGCATCGAGGATCTTGACCAGCCTCCAGCCGTTTGTCAAGGTCATCAAAGAACGCCTCGTAAACGGCAACTGTCTTATTGAATACCCTCTCTGCATGCGGACGATACCACTGCAGTGGTTTTGGCAGCACCTTCGCAAGTGTTGGAAAGTTATCAATCAAGCTGGCTGATGGAGACAGCTGCGTAGCAATGAAGTCGTCGATGGTGGAAAATAGCTCCCGCACGGATTTCTCCTGCATGCTCGTCCGGCGCCCAAAGACAGCCGAGAAGATTACAGAGTTGGCAAATCTTGCACCATGAGCAAAGTACCTCTCCGGCGCAGTATAGTAGTCCCATACGAGCTTGCGTGAATCCACATCCTGATATGGCTTGAAATCATCGGCCTAGGTCACGTCAGCCGTGAGCACAGAGTTGCTCAGCGCAGACTTACGTGGCTTGCCATCAGCAACTGGTGCATCACTCTCCGAAGATTTCTCCAGCGCTCGCCGTACTCCATCAGAACGATGCGGTTACCGCCAGAGAGGATGTCCTGGGAGACTGGGAACGGCGGCCGGCTGATGTAAAGCCTCCCACGACGGTCAAGGAGCTCTCTGACCAGCTCTTGCGAGTTGAGCACTACCCAACGACTTCGGCCCATGAAAATTGAGAATCTGGCAAAAGGTTAATAGAAGCGTACAGAGATGCAGAATAGATATACATGTCTCCATATTTCTCACCCAGAGCTTTGAATGACAAGCCAGGGGCACTCTGATCAATCTGGAAGGCATTTCCTACCACTGGCCAGCCCCTGGGTCCAGGCGGATAATGGTACTTTTTCCCGTGTCTCCTTCTTGCGAATATAGAAAATAAAGAGGCGGTACTGGCTAGTATCACTAATCCTGCCAACGCAAAGATGGCACGGAAGCGGAACGGCTGATCTGATACGACTTTTCGTATTTCGTCCATAGTGTTGATGAGGAGGATATGAAGAATTAAGAGGAACCTCGCCCAGATATCGAGACAGATATAGCTTTCTTTTTTCCTTTTCTACGTTAGAACACCACATGAGTTACAGTTGATGCAAATCTCCACAGTGACCTTGGTCGTTTGCCTATTTGGGATGCGGGGAGCGGGGCTCTGGAGTGGGGTTCCGGTTCTTGCCGCTTTTGATAACATTACCCCATCGATTTTCTGGCACCCCATTCGCAGGGATAATGTTATGCTAAATATCCCCATCTACGCAGCAATTGGAGAAGTGCTAATGCGAAAAGCAAAGCTGCCACTGACATGGACGGACCAAGAAAGCCTACTCTTCACACCGAGGTCTACGACGCCATTAGTCCAGATGCACTGCGAGGGTCACTGAAAGGGAAGACTGTGATAATCACTGGTAAGCATGGAGCTCATAGTAGTATAGTTAGGTATGTCGATAACTAAATTGACTTTCAAAGGCGCGGCGGGCGGATTGGGAGGCGGCGAGTCTACTGCATTCGCAACGGCGGGTGCAAGACTGGCTCTTGTAGACGTTCCAGCAGCACAAGCACGCCTTGACGACGCCGTACGTAAATGCAACGAGTTGGGTGCAGAAGCTCGTGGATACCTTTGCGACGTTACCCACGAGGAAAGCTCCACGAGAACACATCAGACAATCGTTGCAGAATTCGGGTCTGTAGATATCTTGGTGAACAATGCAGGAGGGTATGTATCTTGAAGTGACTCTACGTATGACCAAGACTCACGAGGCTCAGAACAAACGATAGGCCCTTCCACTTACAAAGCTTCAGTTCATTCTGGTCTATGGTAGAACTGAATCTGAAAGCGGTAAGCTTTGTTTTGAAAGGTCACTGTGAGCAAGCTGACAATTGCACCAAGCCTCTATTTTGGACACATCTAGTGCTCCCCCACTTCAGGAGAAATCGTAAGGGAACTGTCATTAACATAGCATCCCGAGCGGGCACCGTCAATGTACCTTTTGGTGTCAACTACGCAGCAGCAAAAGCCGGCCTCATTCGTGCAACGGGATGTTTGCAACTGGAAGCTGACTTGGATGGACTGCACGAGGTTGAGTTTTACGCCCTTCATCCAGGAGCGACAAGGACGAACATGCAAAAGCCGTTGGACTCCGATATAGCCGAACTGTACCCGGACGTCTCGGAGGCCTACAACAAGTTTGGGGATAATTTCCGCTGCAATCCGGCGTTGTGCGGTCAGACATGCGTCTTTTTGGCAGCAGGTAAAGGGAAGGCGCTGAAGGGCAAATACTTTGACTGCGAGCAGAATGTAGGCTATGTTGCGTCCATGTCGGAGGAGATTCAGACTAAAGGCCTTTATGATCTGAATGTCCAGTTCTTGGGCGGGCTACTGAATGACGGTGGCACAGCGAAGGCCGACTCACTTTTTGGAGGGAATGAATGAGGAGTCCCACACCGGCGATCTCTGAAGATACATATCGTATTGTTTTTTGCGATCCCTAACTCTTGGGAACCTGGGTTGTACCGGGTATGCATCGGAAATGCACCCCACAAACCATCTTGTCCCCACACTCCCCACACTCCCCGCAATACGTAATCACCGAAAAGTCCGCTTACGCACTGGGTATTACCACTTGCTTTGTACATATTCCGGAGTATTATTCCGACGTCCGGCGCCTTCCACGGTGATCACCGGTTTCTGTGAAAAGTGCGCGATAACGGCACAGAATCCCGAACTATTTCTCATCCTTTCTGTACACTACTCGTGCATTACCATGATCTGTACAGAGAATAGCCAATTTCCATAGATCTTCGGACTCATATCAAAACGTATCTAGTGATGAAAATTCTATTTGAGACTACGAGCCAATGCGTAAATAGTGTGAAGCCGGCTGTCTCTGCTTGGAGGCGACCCCACCGCGTTTTCAGAAATTCCCAGAAAATGGATAGAGAACCTGTAATTTATTTTCTATCTCCTCAAACCGCTACATGCTGCCCTTCAACAGTGTTGCTTCTGCTATGCAAAACCACCCTATTACTTGAGATAGTTGTGCCCCACTTTCTCTACCGGCTTCTCCTCCACTGTCACCGTTACGACTTGTATGCCTTTCGCCATCTCAATATTAAGAGTTTCAAGTCTTCAGTTTGACTCCCCACACTGGTCTTCTGTATCTTTTGGCTATTGGTAGCTATCGAGGATGTGAAATGAATTCGTCGTTGTTTACATGGCTCTTAGCTTACGTTGTGTAATATATAAATGTGCGAGAGGAACAAACCACTTCTCAATATATCAAACATCAGAAAAGGGTATTAATATCACCGAGTGCACGGCTCTGTAGTCTGACGCTGGTACTTTTCCAACAGAGGGGGAGAATTCTTCGCCGGGCACTTGCGGCGTGCGGGAGTTCTGATTGGTCAGCCTAGCGGCAAATTACTTCTCGCATCCCTCCACGGATCATTTTCCCCAGATCTTAGCCGTGACTAATGCTACCTACTCTATCAAGCTTCAGACATATCCTGCATTTCAGTGGTGACTTAAGGCACATGTTACGGCCCGCTTTGCTCGTAGAACTTTCGTAGCGCTGGACGAGTGAGATTCCACGAAGCTTAGACAGCGAAGAGGAAGTGGTACATATGAGAGTCGTTCGAAAACCTCCCGCGGACAAAAGATAGTCTATGTATGCCAAGCTATGACTGGAGGCTGTTGACACGCTTTGGTGCCGCCCGACATGACTCGGAAAGTACAGACACACCTAGCTCAGAAGACGGTAACCTCCAATCTTCTCGACGTTTGCGACAAGCCCTGGCTGCATTTTCGAAAAAGCAAGGATTCTAGCGTCCCGAGCAGATAGACTCCGAATTCAGTCAAAAACACCATTCCCCCATCCACAGCCCGCAGAACCCTGCCCGCACATCCTCCATCACCACCATCTACCCGCCACGAACCGGAATGCCCGGCTCAGACGAAGGCACACCTACCCCCCCTTCACCGTCCCGCCTGCTGACCACTGAAACACCCCCCTCCTAAAAAGCTTACTCGACCATCACGACCGAGCCAGCGCACGAACCCGATAGAAGCGGCCTGCGCGACCAGCGAAAAGCGAGCGTCGCACACCTGCGCCCCCTCGCGCCAAGAGCGACGTACGGCACTTCCGCGCACGCACCAAGCCTTCGGTCATACGATTGCTAAGGAGCCAGGCGGGCATGTCGTTCCTGACGCCGGAGCGAGCCGAAGTCTTGCGTTATGTGCTGTGTGTTTCCTTGGATTGAGCCGAGAGCGCGTTTGCGCGCTGCGCCGCATCGCCGTTTTCGCCAAGCTGGCATCGCCACCGTGGTGGTGACGCGGCGCGCTAGAGCGGTGAGCTCCGGCGGGAGGGGTGGAGGGGATGCGTGCTGGGGCTGTGTGATGATCTTCGGGCGAGGGTTGTGTAGATTTTTTTTTTTTCTAAACAAAAAATTGCTCTGCATTTCTCGTCGGCCGAAATGTGGGTGGTGGAATAGGAGGGCTCTTTGGCTTGGCGGGTTCGTCGGCCGAAGGCTGTTCTAGATCATAATCGGGGACTTTGGCTGTTATTGGGGAGGCTGAAGCTTGCATTTCCGGGATGCCGAAAAGGCAGCGTGGTGATGGAGCGAGGATACAACTTAGATAGAAAGGAAAAACGATCATGGGTTTTTATAGTAATATGGCGCCGAAAAAGAATTAACACGAGGGGGAACCACAGTACATGTGTTCATGTTTTACTAGGTTTCAGCAAGTTCATTGCCTGCCTAAGGGCGTCTGGCGGGCGTATTCGGAGCGCTCCAGCGGTATAAGACCTAGGGCCTGGGGGCATGGCAGTGGCCAGTTCGGGGGCCATCGTTCCCTGACGGCATAATCTGCACGCCGCCACCATCTCGTTGAGGAGGGAAATGCCCGAAGGGGTGTTTTGTAGGACCTTGCAGCTGGCTTTTTGCTTTCTATTCCAATCACTTCAGGTCCATAGAATGTCACAAATGAGCACTCTTTATTCTGGTTGGTTTTTCCTGTACGAAAGCACTGCATGCAAGATATGTATGATTGTTCTTGAAAAATTCTCTACTTTTATAAATTCTCTACTTTTATTTATACATCTGAAGGGAAGACAATCCGTAGGGAAACAGCTTAGCTGTACCAGTCGTTGAACCTGTAGTCGACCTATTGCACGGTCAGCCACACGATCGCCACTTGAAACAAGAGCAGCAGGTAAACTTACGTAGCGGGTGTCAATGGTCCTCAGATCCGGGACGCCGAGGTTGGCAGCATCGATGGCAAGCTCGTGCTTGAACAGGTCAATAGCCTTGCGCACGCCGTCCTCGCCAAAGACGTTCGAGTACATGAAGGGGCGGCCCAGACCGACGGCCTTGACGCCGAGAGCCAGCAGCTTGAGGGCGTCAGCACCGTAGCGCACGCCGCCGTCGGCGAACACCTCCGTCTTCTTGAAGACGTCGGGCGCGCGGTCGTGGATCTCGAGCGCGATCTCAAGCGGGGAGGGGACGCCGTCGAGCTGGCGGCCGCCGTGGTTGGACAGGAAGATGGCGGGGGCGCCGAGCTCGACGGCCTTCTGGGCGTCCTCGACGCTCATGATGCCCTTGGGGATGATGGGCAGGCGGGTCATGTTGCGCAGCTGCTGGTAGTAGTCCCAGGTGAAGAAGGTGTAGCTGGAGTCGGCGCTGCCGACGCCGAAGCGCGCGGCGCGGTGGCGGTTGCCGTCGGCGGCCGAGTCGACGGTCAGCACGATGGCGGCGAAGCCGGCCTTCTCGGCCGTCTGCAGCTGCTCGCGCACCGCGTCCAGGCTGTCCTGCACGTACGTCTGCTGGAAGAGCAGCTGGCCGGCCTTCTTGGCGGCCTGGATCTCGTCCTTGGACTTGCTCGAGAAGTCGGAGACCATGTACAGGATGTTCTCGGCGGCGGCGGCCTTGACGAAGTTGAGCTCGCCGTCCTCGTGGGCGTAGCCGGCGCGCGCGCAGGGGCTGATGAAGAAGGGGGCGGAGACGTTGTGGCCCAGCAGGGTGGTGGGCAGGGTCGACTCGATCTTGGTGATGTCGACCAGGACGCGAGGCCTGAAGCGCACCCGCTGGTAGGCCTCGAGGTTGTTGCGGTAGGACCACTCGCCGGCAGCACCGTTGCGGTAGTAGGTGTAGCTGGACAGGTTCATCTTGTTGCGGGCGGCATATTCGAAGTCCGGCAGGCCGACGATGGCAGAGATGTTGGGCAGCTGGCCGGGCTGGAGGCCAGTGAGCACCTCAGAGATGCCGGTGTCGGGCTCATTGAGGAAGGGACGGGCGGCCAGGGCGGACTGGGCCAGGAGAGCAACAGAGAGGCCTTTGAGAAGCATGGTGATGATGCAGCGAGAACGCCCAGCGTTCAAAGAGTGACAATCCACTAGTGGGACCAGGCTGGCTAGAGAGCGTAGGGATGGAAACGAAACACCAGGGAACAAGAAGCGCTCTTATATCGGCGGCCTGACGACTTGACGTCGTGGCTCAGAGCTTGGCCACTGCAGCCCTACCTCTGATTCCATGATGCCAGGTGCATTCCAGAAGGCCATGGTCGGCTAGTTTGATAACAGCGCTGGGCGCCGCGTGGCTGATTGATGTCACGGACGTTCAAGCGGCCGGGTGCGTATTGCTGAATCGGGGAGGCGGTCGCAGCGATAGCGGCGGGTGAGGGAGCAACAATTCCTGATAGCCGTGAAAAGCTGCTGCATTGCGAATTGGCATGGAGTGGGCAGGAGCTTGGTCAAAGCGGAAGGTGCCGGCAGTTCTAGAATTCTGAATCGCAGCGCGTTTTCAAACCCGCCGAGCGGACAGGAACTCGTCCTTGGCCGGAGCTTGGCGCCCGCTTGGCCGCCGTTTTAATCCGCGCGCCCCGCTGTGATTGGCCGCTTCCGCACGACATTGAAACAGAGCTCCGTGTTCGCTAATAGAGAGATAAATGACAGTGTCGATCTGGACCTTCCTGTAAGGCGGAAGGCTGATCACGTAACCACCCGTCCGCATTCCGCCAGACAGGTTCGCTATCAGCCCGCAGTCCCAGAGAGCAAGAATGCATGCCCGCTTAAGCATATATCAGCCGCGAGCTGCTTAATACTCGCTCCCTCCGGATCTGTCAAGTAGATCTTCGCCGGCTTGCCGGAGAGAGCGTCTGCGCCCGCGTTCCTGGCGGCGCTCCTTGCGATGGGAGCCCTGTGACATTTCCAAGCATCCGTAAGCAGGCACCGTGGCACGACACCCAAGAATGCTAAGAGAACGGGTCCGTAGGCGTACCGATTCCGCCGGCCCGAAAGCCCAGCGGATGTCTGGCGAAAACGGCGATGATCTCTAGCCGACGCTCCGGCCGAGTCAGTGTTCCGAATGGATACGACCACTCTTCGCTCCCGCCTACAGCTTTGCGAGCGCCCTTCTAAGCGCCCTCCGGCGCCAGTAAGCGCCTATACTGTGCCCATATACCTGATTAGCTCTGCCGCAAATTTAGCGCCACATCTGACGGTCACAACCCTAAATTTTATTTTTTTTTCCCCCCGCTCTACAGCTGGAAAAGAATTTTCATCGCCTCCGGTCTAACCTCCGGTGCCGTGGGGTTTGCTCGGAGTGGGCGTCAGCGGCGCCGAAACGTGGCTGCCATTGCTCAGGGGCGTTCCCTCCAGCCGACGGCCCGCCGCATTGCCACGACAGAGCCGGTGCCAGTTTATGAACACCCGTAACACCAAAGCCTCAAAAGTTTTCTCTCCACAAGCTCCGCCTGCAATGTATCTATTGCAAGTCCATGTAGGGATGGGCTCGGTAAGGGTTTTTGATGATGAGCTGGGACCTTGCAGCAGGTAAGGGCGTTTCAAGTCCTTCGCGATCTCCAACCCTCGCTCTCCCATAAATCATATTGCGGAGGTGGGGCGTTTTGACCAGCAGCCTAACCTCAGGAGATGGGCTGATGTCCGGGTTGGACTGTGATGCAGATCTATTCCCCCGTTAAACTAATCACGGAAAGTTTTCACGAGCAAGTGTATGGAAGTGCTCTAGGTTTGACGCCGCGCAACAGACCTGTTGTGCATCGTGCTGAGAGCCTGGGGTGAAACGATGAAGTCACCGTTGCACAGTCAGGCTCAGCCTACATGTAGCGAAGTCTCCTTCAATCTCTTGGAAGATAATGCTGAAGAGCCAAAGGGGCACAGCTTGATCCTGGAGCACTAGAACCAAAGTAGACAGGATCTGCGTCGCCGCAAACGTCTGAACGATGACGAATCACAGGCAGCATTGGTAAAGGTGGCCGCCGTCAAACATGGCACAAAGCTGCGCTCAGATGCTGCTGAGTTGTTACCGCGGATTCATTCCGAAGAAAAGTGGAGAGAGACAGTGTCAGCTGTACGCAGGAGTGTGGCATGGAATAAATCGGAGCTACGATATCCACATCATCAATGTTTCCGAGAAGTTACGCAACTTTGAAGGTCAAGAGAGGAAGGCCGTGGCCCATTCGATAGTACCATACCATATAGCCACAGCTTTGTATATTATGGGGCGCTCGAGCTCAGTAACGTTGTGGCGTTTTGGTGTTTTCCCGGACTTCAGTCCGCCATGGCCGCACCTTCCGGATGGCGTTCGCTAGTTCGACAACTATGCACATGGTCCTTATATCAATCTTATCTTATCTCGTATAATTACTGAAAGTACCCACAGCGCCTCCCTGGGCATCATGGCTCCATGTTCCAGACGCTGAACCGTTCCCTCCGGCCACCTGCTTAGCCCCTATGCTGCGCCGCTTGCACGGCCGATACCGCTAACCGACTGGCAGATGAACAATCTGCTCAGGACCTTCCTGACAGGTCCTATGTGGCTATCTCTCGGCCGGAAGAAGGGGTCCTTTACGACCATTTGCTAGTGCAATCCCGTCCGCTTATGTCGCCCGGATGAGTGAGGACGCGAACGACCACGTTTGTGGACGCGGCACAGCAATTTTTGGCTTCATTTCATTCCCCGGGCTCGCCGTGCGCGATAGCTACTAGTCAGCTATTACTATAGCCATCTTCATGCTGATGCCGTCAGTCATGTAGATTTCCGAAACGCCTTCTAAGTTGCTCAGAAAAATTTGGAGAAGAATCTCCTGAGGCCGATGCCCCCAAAAGGAATGGAGTAGCCATGGTCCTTATAACAGACCCATCTAGACAATGCAGCACGGTAGAATCCAGCATTTGCATTTCCTGGCGCTAACCGTGGGGAAAGGCAGCGTGATATCGAGACTACCGCAGCGCAGGATAATCCCAAAGGATGCCATAGCTAACACAGAAGCCTCCAACGCGCGATCCATAGTTGCGACGATGTTCCTGCAATGGGCAATACAAGGCCGTCAGTTCATTCGTCGAGGCGTTCTGTGAGCATGGAAACAAGGTGTGGCGCTCGCTCAAACGACGATCGCGTCTCCGGAGCCAACATCACAGGCGTTTCAGGACGCTAGCTTCAACAATTGTCCGACGACCACGGGTCCAACGCCATAACTTAGATCCGGCTACCATGTTCAGACGTTCCAGAGGCTGTTCATCCTCCCCTCGGAGTTGAGGGAGTTGCTCGCAGCAGCAGGAAGCACGGACATTTCTGAGCGGGGCGGCCCCACATGACGCGATCACCTTAACAATTCAGATCCCAAATCTTAAGACATGCATCCACAGTGTAACCGCTGCATTGGAGAGCGCACGCGAGGCCAAGATGCTTACCCCAGATCTTCTCCATCTCGGCAGCGATCAAGACGCGAATCCACCTGTACCAAGCATCACCAATCATGACACGCCAACCCTCAGAGTCTATGATGCCGCCTGCTATCAAGCTCCGCAGATCAATATCCAATGGCCGGGGCAATAGCATCGAAAAACCCAGGATCAAGGGGAGAGAAAGCTCCACCCTTGCCCTTTAGTAGCTGGGGGCAGGAGATCAAGCTCAAATTACAAATACCGTCCGTTCGGGAGCTAATTCTAGGAATCGAAAGCTTCTTTCGACCCTCAAAGGTCTCAAGACGCCCTTCTCCGCTGTCGCAGCACTGTACAAATCAACCATCACCTTCATTTCCAGCCACGAGACCGTTAATCGAACCCTCAGATCCCCCACCATCAGCCAACATGTCGCTAACGCCCACCAACACGCTTAAAAATACGGGCATCGACTTCACGCCCACCATCCACCACGACACCTACCCCCTCATCGACCCAGCGAACCCGCAAGCCCCGCCCATTCCCCCCGGCCGCTCCGTTTTCATAATCGGCGCCTCCAAAGGCATCGGCCGCGCCACCGGCCTCTCGTAAGCCTAAAAAATAATACCACAAACCCCACACAACGATCAAAACACCAAAAACAAGAAAGGAGAGAGAGAGAGAGAGAACAAACACTAACAAACACACCCACCCACCCACCCACCCCCCCGCTACGCCCGCGCCGGCTTCACCCACATCGGCCTCAGCGCCCGCAGCCCGCTCGACTCTCTCCTGCCGGAACTCCGCGCCGCCACCGCCGCGTCCGCGGGGCACCCGCCGCCGACGATCCACGCCGTCGCGCTCGACGTGACCGCGTCGGCTAGCGTCTCCGCCGCCGCGTCCGCGATCACGATGGCCCTCCCTGACGGCGCGCTCGAGCCGTTCGTGGCCGCGCGCGGGCGGTGCTGGTGGATAAGGCGGAGTTGGCGGCGGATAGCTTGGTGTGGTTGACGAGGGGGAGGAAGGAGTGGTTGGCGGCGAGGTATGTGAGCTGTAACTGGGATATGGGCGAGCTGGAGGGGAAGAGGGAGGAGATTGAGAGAGGTGATCTGTTGAAGGTGAGGATGGCGGTGGAGGTGGGAAATTGAGATTTGGATGTTTGGTAATGTGAAGAGGCAGAGCGGCTGGAGAGGGAACAGCTCTTGCGAAACAAGATGAAGAAAATAAGATTATAGCATTCAAGTCGAGGAATATCGATGCCACACACACGGACACCAAAAAGCAAACAGCCGCCGACCCTCTTCCCCTCTTCCTCTACAGCTTTCCCGAATCATCCAACACCCACCCCTGCTTCTCTCTCATCTCCTTAAACCAGTTCACCACATACTTCTCCGCCACATGCGGCCCATACGGATCATCCAACCACTGCGGCCTCGGCGGCTTCATACCGGTCTCCGCTTCACATCGCTCCATCAACTCCTCTAAGCTCCCGCCACGGTTATAGCTCACCCTCTCCCATCCCTCCGGTCTCACCTTCCGCATCTCTTCCCTCAGCGCTTCTGTCGCCTCTACATCGACGCCGAAGTCCTCCGGACGAACAACGACGCCGTAATTCTTCTTCGCCCCCTCGAGCGTCACAAGCCTACGATGCACCTCCAACGCAACCATCTCCGCCGGCCTCGTCAACGGATCGCCCAAGCCACCGCCACCCCACGTGACCCACTCGAGCACATCGCCGGGCTTGACGCGCAGATGATCCATCTTGCTCGGCAGCGGCTCGTACACCGGGTTCTCCGACCCGTACGACCCCTCCCGGAAGATCCCCTTCCGCGACCGCGTCCCAGGCTCGCCGCCATTGACGCCCCACGGCTTGGTCAACCACCGGTCATCGTGGATACTCACCTCTCCCGCGCACAGGAAGCGATACAGCGTCCGCTGCGCGTTGCCGCCGCGAAAGAAGCCCGCGCCGCCCGAGTCGGCGACGCTCTCGTTGGCCTCGATGATGAGCGGGAAGTACAGCTCGATGTTCTCGGTGGGGATGCTCTTGATGGCCGGGAAGAGGCAGTGGCAGTCGGGCCCGTCGCCGATGGGGCGGGCGGGCACGCCGCCGAAGCCGATCTGGTACAGCAGGAACCAGTCGCCCGACGGCTTGAAGCCCGAGTAGAAGAGGTGCGGCGAGTCGGAGAAGCCGGCGGCCGAGCGGTAGGCCGCGTTGCGCTGCCCGAACAGCGCCTGGATCACGTCCATGATGCGGCCCAGCAGGTGCGTGCGGCAGGAGAGCGCGGCGGGCCGGATCGGCCGCAGGATCGTGCCCGCCGGGATGCGCAGGTCGATCAGGTCGTGGAAGCCGTCGTTGACGACGCAGTGCGGGTCGTAGATGGCCAGCAGGAAGTAGCCGATGAACATCTTGAACATCGGCGTCGAGAGGTAGTAGTTCATCGACGTTTCGGCCTGCGGGCTCGTGCCGTCCCAGTCGAAGACGAGCCGGTTGCCGGCTTCCTTTTGCATAGAGCACGATATCGCCCATGGCCCGATGCCTTGCCCGTTGTCGTCGATGAAGTCGGTGAAGCTGCTGCGCTCCGAGCCGATCTTCGTTTCGATGATCTGGCTGATTGCCGAGCGGCACCGGTCGAGGAGGTTGTCGCAGGCGGCTTGGTAGACTTCGGTGCCGTAGCGGTCGCAGAGCTGGGATTGTCAGATGGTGGGGATTTTCTCTCAGGTGTCCACAACTTACCTCGCAAACGCGGGTTGCCGCCGTCCGGCACGCTGCGACCAACGCGGTGACATCGCTTTGGAACCACTCTGGGATGCGGCTGTTTCGGCAGAAGACCGTCATCAAATCACTGTTGAACACCCCCTTGGAGTAGAGCTTGACGGATGGAATTTGGAGCCCGTCTTCGAAGATCGTGGTAGCGTTGATACTCATTGAGCCAGGAACCTTTCCTTGCACGTCGCTGTTTCCATCAGTCTTGCACGTGAGGGAATTTGAGGGAATACTCACGTCAAATGGCCGAAGTTCGCAGCCCATCCCACTATCTTGCCATGATACCAAATGGGCAGCAATACGATGACATCATTCAGATGCGAGACAGCACCCTCCGTCTCATAGACGTCGTTGGTCACAAAAACGTCACCCTCCTCGATCGTGCCCTTCCAATTTTGGAGGAACTGCGTGATGAAACTGCCGAATTGGCCGACCAACATCTGACCACGGGTGTTGGTAATGACGTTGAATTCATCCTGCTGATCACGAATGGCCGGGCTCATTGCGCATCTCAACATCAGAGTGTCCATCTCGCGACGGATACTACCAAGAGCACTGGCAATGAGGGTGGGAATCAGAGGGTTGTTCGCCACAACCTCCTTCGCAGACTCCTGAGTATTGACCAGCTCCTCCGCCCAAGACTGTGCGGATTCATCTGGGCGGATCAAGATGTTACCCATATTGTCGATTTCTCCGGTGAAGCCAGGAAGAATAAGGGTATTCGAGTCCATCTCCGTGATGACACACGGCCCGGACACCTTATATCCCTTCTTCGTGATTGCAGCGCGGTCCCAGAATGTGGCTTCTACCTCCTTACCGTTACAGGTAATGGGGCTGCGAGAGATGATGGCAGATTCAGGAGGCGTGCTACCAGGGGCGTCCTCGATTGATTGGATGGTGACCTCCGGTGAATCATCAGTAGCTTTGACGCGGAGACGCATGATCTCCAGATCAATGGAACCAGGAAGGGAGAAGCTGAACTGCTGCTCATGGGCTGCAGCAAACTTCTCGCGCAAGAGCGAGAGGAGCTTGGATGTTTCAGACATCAGGTCCGACTCTGTCATGTCCACCGTAAGTGTTAATGCCTGGCCCTTGTAACGCATGTCTGCCTGGTAAGAAACGTCTAATGTTGGGTTATCAATACCCAAAGCCTTCTTCATGGTCTCCGTACAGCCAGACTTGAGGTCATCAAACGCCAATTTAAGCTCCTCTGCAGACGTGCTTGAGAAGAGCTTGATGTAGGTGCAGGATTGCTCATGGCTCATCTTGGTGGTGGCATCTCCTTGGGCACAGAGGATACCAGGAGCAGGAGGAATGATCACAGGGAAGGCGCCCAGCAGTTTTCCAACAGCGTTAGCATGGAGAGGGCCAGCGCCTCCGAATGCGACAAGAGCGAATTCCCGAGGATCATAGCCCTGCTCAACAGAAACAAGACGAAGTGCACCGTACATCGTCTCGTTCACAAGGTTGATTATACCCTCGGCGGCCTGCGTGACACCCATGCCCATTTTTTTGGCAATGGATTCTACAGCAGTTGCAGCGGCCTGGACGTCAAGGCTGAATTTGCCGCCAAGGAGCTTAGAGGGCAGGTATCCAAGAACAAGGTTTGCATCCGTCACGGTTGCAAGAGTGCCGCCTTTACCGTAAGCCGCCGGACCAGGAGTTGCTCCGGCCGATTCAGGTCCTACGCGAAGGGCTGCAGTCAGGGAATTGTAGTTTGCGATGGAGCCTCCACCAGCGCCAACAGTCCGTACATCGACTGACGGAGCCTTTACAGTCAAAGGGCCGACAACAGTCTCGCGGCGGAGGACCGCATTCGTTCCAGGGATGAGAGCGCAGTCGGTTGAAGTTCCACCCATGTCGAGCGTGATGAGGTTTTTGAATGGAGTGTTTTTGGACACGACGTGGCCCACGCCAATGACGCCTCCTGCCGGCCCGCTCATCAAGATATTTACCGGCTGCTCACCGGCGAGATCTACAGAAGTGAGGTCACCGTCGGACTTGAGGATACGTATGGTGTCGGTATCGGGTGCGAGTAATTTCTTCAAGCCGTTCATGTATCTCTTGACAATGGGCTTTACAACGGCATTTGCTGTGGTGGTGACTGTGCGCTCGTACTAGCGGCTGTCAGGTGCGTATTCGGAATATTCGGATGGACGAGCTTACCTCCTGGATTTCTGGTAAGATCTCGGTGGATGTGACGACCTCTACCTCCGGACCAAATTCTTCATTGATTACTTCCCTGATGGCCTCCTCGTGAGTGTTGTTCGCAAAGGAATTGAGAAGGCTGACGGAAATAGCTTCCGGTTTCTGCCGTTTCAAGTCCTGCAAACTTGCTCGAAAAGCTTCGCGATCTAGAGGCCGTACAATCTCGCCTCGGATGGAGACGCGCTCTGGAGCTTCAACAGTCCTTTCAAGAGGCACTATCGGAGCTGGCTGTTGCCAGTTGATCCAAGCTCCCAGACCACCCGGAATCTGAGATCTCCTCATGCTGAGGACATCCTTATGACCTGAAGTAACAATTAGGCCCGTCTTGACGCCTTTGCCCTCCAGGATGGCATTTGTCGCGGTGGTTGTGCCATGGTGGATGTAATCGAATTTGCCGTCCCAGCCATGCGTATCCTTTAACAATTTTCTGACCTGGTCGACACCCTCTTTGACGGCGATACTTTGGTCGGTGACATTGGTAGGAACCTTTGCGCGAACTGTCTTTCCTTCAGGCGTTATGACGCAAATATCCGTAAAAGTGCCCTGGTTGAAGAAAAGTTAAAACAGAGTTCAGGAGCTGGAGGGAAGCTCGGTACATACACCGACGTCGACACCAAGGCGATAGCCTCTCTCCGTGGAAGCCATATTTGCCACCCCTCGATCTCGAAATCAGGAATCGCAACGAGCACCAAGGCATGCGGGGACCTCGGAGGCTAAAATACTCAGCTACAATCCTGGCTTGCAGCGACGTCGGTGAGGCTTACACCTTGGCCGCATCGCCTATGGCGGGAGCATCCTTTCGAGGCCGGACATAGGCGCATGATTTGGCCCCGGACCAAGCTCCAATTGCAAGTTGGGTGCCTATCACACAGCGGACGCGGCGGAGGTACGAAGCAGGGTGAGATGGGAGGCGATAAGGCGGCGATAGGCGTTTGTCAGCGGGGCAGTCTGCCTACGCCGGCAAACGACTTTCCCACGCGTCGCAGCGCGTCGTAGCTGATCGCACGTCTCGTCTGCTTGCCCCTCGTCCACCGTCCAATCGCATCAGCGCCATCTGCGCTTGCAAAGAAGCCCTGATATTGTGGCGTCCGGGAATATTCTGCGGACATGACGTCCTGATACCTCGTGGCCAGAGATAAGGTACCCCCGAGGGCCTGCCGCCCATTAGCACCAGCTCCCCACTCTTCACGGCTATCTTCAACCTACAACCGCTTCGCTTCGCGCCGCGGCCAGCATGACCAGGCGCGCGGGGCGGCCGACCGACGTCGGCGCGAGCTCCATGTAAGAGCAAGGACAAATAGACTGCCGTCAGGCTGAGGACGACCTCCGTCAGGTCTGGTGCGCGCCAAGATGTCGGTTGTATTCCTCAGTTCAGGGCCACCCACAGGTATGTTGAGACTAGCGGGATTACCGTATTCGAGTCGTTTGTGTCTCCTTTGAATCTGAACCATCTCTTCGACTACGTCTGCAATATGTTCATACTAACGTCAGTCCAGTGGATATCGAGCGCCTGCGCGCTATTGCGGCGAAATACAATGTGAAAGTGCCACCTGAGGAGGAAGAGCATTACAGGCACCTGCTGAATGGACTGGATGC
This sequence comes from Neoscytalidium dimidiatum, assembly GCA_037367355.1. NCBI lineage: Eukaryota > Fungi > Ascomycota > Dothideomycetes > Botryosphaeriales > Botryosphaeriaceae > Neoscytalidium > Neoscytalidium dimidiatum. Next base: position 1,051,489 of record CM074701.1, on the reverse strand, counting down.
TACCGCAGAGCATATCAAAAGTTTGCCCGAGTACCATGATCCAAGGCTGCAAATTGATCCTGAGACGCTTCCGCGGAAGTGGTCCCGGCCGTCATCAAACCCACTGAATGCGTGGAGCCATCAGGTAGGTTCCTCTAGGGTCCTTGAGACTGGAATCCAAACAGACTATTTGTGAAGAAGGAAAGGGGGAAAGAATGGTAGAAGCAGGCACTGTATATACTTCATGCCTTTTTCGTCCGGGACATTCCTCACGAATGCAACTAATATCTATTTCCACCACGACAATTACTCCAAAGTCCAATGGCTGACGAATCTACAGACAGAGGTGAAATCTCCAAATCCAAAAGACTCTCATCTCTCCGGCCGCACAGTGGCTTTCAAGGACAACGTCTCCATCGGCGGCATTCCCCAAACAGGCGGCACTTTCCCCGAGCTTCTCACAGGCCAATCCTCCTACCCCATCCCCAAAATCGACGCCGTCGTCGTGTCCCGCGTGCTCGAGTCCTCGGGCACAGTCCTTGGCTCCGCCACCTGCGAGCACTTCTCCATGTCGCCCCTCTCCTTCACCTCCGCCACCGGCCCCGTCCTCAACCCCTGGCTCCCCACGCACACCGCGGGCGGCTCCAGCAGCGGATGCGGCGCGCTCGTCGCCATCAACGCGATCAAGTCCTGGCGCGCGCGCCACAACCTCCCACCCATCGACGCCTCGCTCGGCGCGGGCGCGGACATGGCCATCGGCGGCGACCAGGGCGGGTCGATCCGCATCCCGGCCTGCTACAGCGGCATCTACGGGCTGAAGCCGACGCACGGGCTGATCCCGTACACGGGCATCATCTCGCTGTTCCCGCTGCTCGACCACGCGGGGCCGATGGCCGCCACGCTCGACGACTGCGCGCGCCTGCTGGCCGTGCTGGCCGGCTACGACGGCATCGACCCGCGCTGCACGCCCGAGACGCCGGTGCGCGCGCGCGCGCCCGACTACCCGGGCGAGCTTGAAGCCTGGGTCGCGGCGAAGCGCGAGCGGGGGGAGTGGACGCGCGCGGCGGCGGGCGCGGGCCTGCGCGTCGGCGTGGTCAAGGAGGCGTTCGAGGTGCCGGGGCTCAGCGGCGCGGTCGCGGGCGCCGTGCGCGCGGCCGTCGCGCAGTTCGAGGCCGTCGGCGCGGCCGTCGAGGACGTCTCGATCCCGGAGCACCTGGTCGGCCCTTCGGTCTGGACGGTCGCGACGCGCGCGGGCATCGGGTCGTACGGGCTGCGCAACGCGCCGCCGCCGCTGCTCGGCCACCACCTCGCGCACGTCGCGCCGCCGCTGCTCGGCCACCACCTCGCGCACGTCGCGCCGCCGCCGCTCGGCCAGGCCGCCTTCGACGCCCTGAACAAGCACAACCCCGCCGTCGCGAACATGTGGTTCAACTCGGCGCTCATGCTCGAGCGCCCGGACTGCTACCAGCTGGTCGGCAAGGCGATGAGCCACGCGCAGCAGCTGCGCGCCGCGTACGACCGCGCGTTCGAGGAGGGCCGGTTCGATGTCCTGGTCACGCCGGTCAATCCGCGGGTGGGGAGTAGGCACCCCGAGTATGGGATGAGCGTCGAGGAGAAGATGCGGCCGGCCATCGGCGCCACGTTGAATACGTGCCAGTTCAATGTTACAGGACGTGAGTGCCCTGGAGGTTCGAGGTGACGATGTGCGTGTGGACTTTTGCTGACGTTTGGCGCGCAGATCCGGCGCTTAGTATGCCTGCGGGTTGGGCGGATGTCGAGGACGGTGGCGGGAGGCTGCCGGTCGGCATGCAGCTGGTGGGAAGGAGGTGGGATGAGGGGAGCATATTCAAGGCGGCGAAGGCGTGGGAGTGTGGTGGATTGGGATTGGATCGGTGGGATGGGAGGTTGCCGAATTAACTGGATGAGTGCGGTCGGAGGCGATACGTGGTGGAAGTGCGTAGGGTGCTGAGACTGGCGAGAAGGATGGTGTTCTTATCTCCTGATTCAGGTTTGTCCAAGTTGCATGCACTTCCGCAGCGACCAATTGTGTGGTGTCTCTGCTCTCATCCGCTATGTATTTCCAGGTTGCGCTCGAGCCAGTCTCCAATGGTCGACCACCTTCCGGATTCGTCACATGCGTTGTCGAGAAGCCTGTCTACCTTCTGCAACAGTGGGATGATGGACAACTGCCGAGACTCACCCAGAAAAATCCTGTACTTACTCTGCTCATGTCTGTCAGAGCTCCACTACGTCGCCGGGGTCCGTCACAGATGTGCCGCAATTACAGGTGAAAAGCAACATGAAGCGACGTACAGACAGGAGCGGAAGAGGTGGCTGGTGGGGCCGGACGAGACACTGCACAATACGGACCCTGGATCATCATTCCCAGAGCCAGGAAAAAGCATTCGATTCTATGCTGCTCCCTGGACAGCTCGTTACCGCAGAGTGCGATATCCAAGGGGAGTGAAGTGGAAACAGTACGTGGCGGGCGGCAACAACTTCTCGATCGGCTTCATCCGTACCCCGCGATCGTCCAATGTAACCCTCTCTGTCCAAACTCGGCACCAATCTCCGTCTCCGCATGCAAGAAGCGCAAGCTGAGAGCGTCCATATGCACCCACGCCCATGCTTGCCATCCTCCGGGCCCCTACAGGCGAGGAAACGTCGGACCGGGGTTAGTGATGGCAGCCGTGCAACAGATCCCGACGTAACCCGGCTGCGAACGATAGCTCGCAAATCCGAAGCTGTGCCACCAAAATTCTGCCTGTAAGATTAAGTCCTTGCCCTTTCACCATGTTTCTGAGCTCCCTAGCTAGCATGTCCTGTCTCTTGAGCCGTAGGTCCTGTTGCGCCGCCATTGCACATGCGAATCATGGGGATTCGAGAGTACAGAGACCATCTCGCGTGGTCTGCAGCGCCATTTGTGTAGCAACCAACGCCCTGTGTGATACATCGCGCATATACCCTGGTCAGCTCCACCGATTCCCGAACTCCGAAAGCGCCCAATCTTACGCTCCAGATTCGAAATGCTCGACCATATTGACTTGCATGCCCATCGTCGATCCTGCAATTCCTTCGATTTCCCTCCTGTACTCTCTCCGTTACACTGCTAGAAACGCTGGGAAAGAGGTTGCGCATTGCCACATTTCTTTTTCTGCCCTGTAACTCACCCTAAGCCTCGCCTCGGGCACAACATACGAAGGTTATGAGCAGCCAGATCCGCATCGCGCATCTCCGCTCCGATCCAGGACCGCTGCCTTGGTAAGCTGCCGGCTGCCGCCTTCTCCCGCCCGCCGCCGGTTCCTGCAGCCATGGGCCAGATTCTGCCGGCTTGATCCCTCAAGCGCGCCGACCTAAAACGCACCTCTCTTCCTCACCGCTGCCCTTTTCCCGGCGTGCGTCCGGTGATCTCTTCGTTCCCGCTTTCACAGATACAACGTCGCTCTGCGCTGGCGTAGGTGGCATTGCGTCGGTTCGGCTACCTTTTTTTTTTCTATATTTTTCTTGGCCCATCTCACAGCGATTGCTTGCCGCTTTAGGCACTCCATCATGACTACCTCCTCGGCCGCGTCCACGGAAGATAGAAGATGGATTGTACTGACCATGGTGTGTCTGGCACTGGCGTTGGGTCTACCATCGTTTGTCCTCCGCGCGTACGTGAAGCTACAGGTACGGAAGTTCATCTCAGCCGATGATTGGGTCATACTTTTCGCAAGCGTAAGTGCATTGTTCTTTCTCGTTCGATCTCGCATACATTCGGTCCCAAGATCTCCTCTGCTGTAGAAAGCTCGAGCCTCTGGATGGCCGTTTCAGACGCTGCGCCTACACTCCACAATTCGAGTGCGCCATGCAGCGTGTCGTGTCAACAGTGGTACAGGCTTTATAACCTTCGACTATATCCTCGGAATTGATTGTTCCGTACTGATGTTTTCGCAGCTTCTCTGGATCGGATACATCATCTGCCAAGTCGCGGCCTGCTCTAATGGATTCGGTGCTCACACGGCAAATCTGCCTAACAATTACTATTACTATCTCGTCGGCACCGTGCATAATGGCGACGTGGTAGAAGCGCTGCGCGTTTGTCTGCCTGGCGCCTAACCGTCTCTGCGATCTGATCGTATCACAGTTTTGGTACCTGTCCACCCTCTTCCACGTCCTTACAATGGCTGTCATCCGCATCAGCATAGGCCTCAACATCACTCAGCTCTCCACATCAAGCCCCCGCCGTTGGATCGTAGGACTCGACGTCGCCATCGCCACGTCAGCCAGCATCGCATTCCTCTTCCTCCTCATCTTCCAATGCACCCCCATCCCCGCCTACTGGTCCCGCAACCGCGCCACCGCCTCGTCCTCCTGCCACACCACCACCATAGCTACCGCCTGGTCATCCTTCCTCAGCGCCACCCTCGCCACCGACCTCCTCCTCGCCGCCTACGCCCTAGCGCCGCTCGTCGCCCAGCCCAACACCTGGCGCAGACGCGCTGCCCTCGCCGTGCCGAGCCTCTTCGCCGTAGCGTACGCAACCCCCCGTCCCCACTCCTCTCCTCTCCTCTGCCCCACCGCTGACACCACACGCCCTCCCCACGCAACAGCGCCCTCACCGCCTCCGCCCTCGCCCTCTCGCAGACCCCCCGCCTGCGCGACACCGCTGACCTGACCTTCGCGGCCGCCGACCTCGCGTGCTACGCGCTGCTCGCGCCGTCGCTCGCGCTGGTCGCGGCGAACCTGGCCACGCTGGGGCCGTGGGCCAAGGACCTGGGGTGGTGGGACGTGTCGGTCGTGGGCGGCGACGATGACGATCGTACGTCGCGCCGGGAAAGGGGTCGTCGCCGTCGTCGTCGGATCGGCGGGGTTAACGTCATGAGGGGTCGAGAGGGGGATGTGGAGGGCACGTTGGACGCGGTAGTGGTGGAGGGGCTGGGGAGGTTGGAGGGCCGTGGGGTGGGAGGATAGAGGAGAAAGAGGGGAGGGAGGGTGCTCTTTTGTTCGTAGTGGGTGGGGTTTTGAGGAGAGTGCCAGTGCTTTGCTTGTGGTGTTTTGGGAATTCGTGGCTGAGAGGCGAAAATGGGAGAGTTTGTGATCAAGGAATGCGTGAGGGCTGCAGGCGCAGTCGTAGTCACAATCGCAGAGACAATATATGCGGCTTTTGAGCGTGTCCGATCATTCGGGCCGCATCGCTCGACGCGTCGCGCGCTAGCTCAATTCGGCAGTTTCGCGCTCGGCTCGTGTGCTTGTCCCCATACTCCAACTTCAATATCTCGCAACTAGAAAGCGCAGTAATCCAAAATTTTCGCTTTTTATTGAGATATCCAATGCTTCCATTGTCGCTTATATCGCTCCTACAGATGTCTTCTCGATTCCCCTTCTCCCCATCACCGCCGCCAACAATCACATCTTGCGCCCCTCTCTTTCCGTTCCATCGGTGCAATCCACTGCAACACCACGACTGTGCAGAACTTCGTGCTTGGTGGAGAAGATACTGGTGATATCGCCATCCTGTCAGTCGAATGGTCACCGAACGTGCACATGTGGAGGCAAAAAGGCTGCTCGCTCTTGAATGACCCTACTCAATGGCCTACACGCATTTTGACTTCACTCGCCAGTATGGCACGAGTCGATGGCCCTGAGAATCGTATCCGCGCTATGCAGTTACGTGCACAGGTCGTGGTCAGCAACGCCAGCACTTCCATCCCTGATAGCATTAAGAGAGCAACCGAGAAGCTTAAGCAGCATCTATACTCTAGTGCGACCTCTGAACATGTGCACCATGAGCTGCCCGTGCGTCTAGGTCTCAAGGACGTTTCTGCGGCAAACCAGGCCGATGCTCATTCCCGTGAAAACAGCAAATTACGTGAAGGCTAAGATTACTACAGAGCACGATAAGGCCATCAGGAAATCCTTCGGCCTGGAGAGGGAGCTCGCTACGTTCAAGCCTTTAATGGATAGCTCTCAGCGCCGGCCGTGATTTTGCTCCCTCCACTACCCTGCCGCCACTGAGAAGCCTTTGAGAGTATATGTATAAATGCTAAGATAGGACGGTGGGAAAATTCCCTCCATTGACGTTAAAGAGTCTGGAAATTAAGATCCTTCACATTACCTAAAGACTGAACAGCCTGCTCGCTTACGTACGATCGCAGTACAGTCCGAAATACTTTACCTATCTGTCAAAGCCTCTGGATACTTCAGGCCAGCCAGTCGCACTGAACACCTGCTACTATCTACGCCGTCACAATGTCCAAGAACAACGGTAAGCGTAAGCTCTCTAACAATCAGAGCACTCCTCAGAAGTCTGCCAAGACATCCAAGAACCAGCACACCGAGAAACAAGCAGACGTTGTCCAGGAACAGCAAGATGATAATCTCCGTGGAGGATATCATATGCATAACAAGGCTCCAAAACAAGACAACTCCAACAAGAGCGTGAACACCTTCATGTCGGATAGTCTCAACACCGTCCAAAGCGGTATTGGAGACCATGCCGAGGCTTCCGTGAACGTAAAGCACGAGGTACCTTCTGGACTTCTGCAGTTGATGAAAATTAGCGCCGCTTACCAGAAAGAGTCCGACAAGGAAGAGAAAACCAATGCCTCCGCAAATGACGGATACTACAAGGCCAAGGAAGGCCAGGTTCGCAACTTAGAGCTTCAGGTTGCAATCAGGGAACTAGAAGCTATGAAGGCGCAGAGTGAGGTGCAAGAGTTGAGGAAAGGATATGCTGCATGGAAGAACCTGTCCAACTCCCTTACGGAAATCATCGTCAAGGAGAGGCGTGAGGATAAGGGGGGATTGAAGAAGCTGAGAGCGGGAGTCGCTGAGCTTAAGGGATTGGAGTGCTCTGAGCGTACCGAAAACACAGCCTCTTCGGCTGACGGTGGTGAGTTCGGATGGTTCGCTGATCATTATTTCTCGGATGCGAGGCGCCAGAATGAGGAGCTAAGGGCCAGGAACAGTAGGCTGGAGATGGAGATGGAAGAGCTCCTCGAGAAGCTGATTCAGTTCAAGCTCGCTGCTTGAGTTCCTGTATCACAGCTGCCAAAGCTCCTGGGACTCCGATCCTGTGTCATGGAACTCACAATAGACTAAATAGGTCAGACAGTATGACCTGAAATCACTCTATTGTAGAGTCCATTGGTTCAGTGAATTGACAATAGCTACAGCTCTAATGAGCGATTCAATTTCTTTTACTATTGTGGTTACGTGGCTCAACAGTGACTGTCTATTGTGGTGAGTACAATAGCTAGCTGGGCTTCGCATAGCCACGCGAGCCATTCATAAAGCACTCCACCTCCTCATCGCTCTTCGCTATCCTCTAAACTTCTTCCACATCTTTTCCGCCACGTCCAGCAACCTGCCACGTCAAACACAGCAACGCCCACAGCCACCTGGGAATCGCGTCACGCAAACACAGTAGACCACATCAGAACTCTTGCGAAGCGAGCGCAATCATGAAGTACCACCACCACTACAACCATCACCGCCGTGGAATCCGCCGCCCCCGCTCACGCACCCCCTCGCCCCCGCCGCAGAACATGACCTCCGCCCAGGTACGTCCCCGGTCCCTGCTTCACGCGCATGTACCTCACTGACACCGCATCCTCCAGGCTGTCCAAGCCCTCACGACGCTCTGGTCCGACGACTCCCGCGCCTGGAAGCCAGCCTCTTGCAACTTCAGCCACAATCCTTCCGGTTGGCCTCCGCGGATGCTCGTCGCGTTGGCCGAGCTAGCGCAGGCTTCTGGATCCAGTCGCCGTGAGCAGGCGCTGCGCATGGTCGAGGAGACGGTGCAGAGAGAGGGCAGGGGCAAAGCGACGCCGGAGATTGTGAACAGGGTGAGGGAGAAGATGGAGAGCATGCCGAGGGAGGTCAGAAGGAGGACGGACGAGGGGGAGGAAAGGCTGGAGAGGACGTGGGAGCATGTACCGCCCGCTCGTGGTCGGGATACTGGTTTGAGAGGAGCTGACGACAAGACCCGTGGAGAGGATGGTCAATCTGTGGAGAATCGCGGAGCTCCACCTCGGGATGCTGCTGCTGCCCACGGTATGGGTACACGCTCGTCTGCCGCATTTGAGACCGGCCTTGATGGAATGGCTGTTCTTCACTCGAGGCTTCGTGTAGGAGCTGACGACATGCAGAGGAGTCAGCAACGTCCTGAACTCAGTGGACCGAAGATCAGTATTGAGCAGAAAGGAATCACCACAGGCACTCCCGCCTCAGTGGCTCAGCGTAGCCAAGAGCCAGCTGGTCGGTCCGCCGCCGCGAAAATTCCTACCGGACCAGCCTCTTCACAGCGCCCCAAGCGCACCCTTGATACAGATGATGCAGAGGAACATACCCCTGACAGCAAGAAGTCGAAGACCACTCATGAGGAGAAATCACAAATTCGAGCCACGACCAGAACTCCAGCTCAGAGCAACCAGCTTCCTGCAGTCCCGCCCATGGCAGCGAAAGCCATTCCTAACACTGTGGGCCCTCAGGACTCCACACAGATTCCCAACACACAAAATACAAAGAAAGAGCAACCGGATGGGGCACAGAGGCCCAATCGCAACCGCGAGGAGAACAAACAAACACCAATCGCCCCTCTTACAATGAGTCAGCGCAAGCGCACCTTGGAACACAGCGACGAAGCACACAGGCACCAGAGCGACACCAAAAAGCCAAAGCTCAACCATACAGACAACACGCCCGCTACCCCCTCCACCTCTATTTCACCTCCGCTAAAGAACCAATCCATCACCCCATCTACAACCAACAAGACGGCCCCGAGCACCAAGTCGCCATCACCCCTCTCACCCGAGGATAATGTGATGGCCCTGCGCCGCCGAATCTCCGAGAAAGACCGGCAGATCCTGCAGGCAATGAAGGAGAAGGCCATCATGTCCACCCAGATCAACGAGCTCAAACGCCAGCTCCACGGAGGCACCCCCTCGCCGCACTCCAGCCCCAAGACCCCGCCGAAGGGCTCGCAGGCCGAGACCATCGCCAAGCTCGAGCTGGACCTCGAGCTGGCGCACGCGGCGCTCGCGGCGCAGAAACCTGACGCCGACGCCTGGCGCGCGCGCCAGGACCAGTTCAGGTACCTCGCGAAAGACCACATGCGTCTGTCACGTCTGGAGTTCCAGACGAAGAAGAAGAACGAGATGATCGCGGATCTGAGGAAGAGGCTGCGGGCGGCCGAGAAGATGTACACGGAGTTGGATAACGAGACGTGGAATGTTTGGAAGGCGGACGACCATGGTGTGAAGGTTGTGCAGGGCGACGAGGGGATGAGGCTTTCGAATGCGTGGTTCAGGCGGGACAATGAGAGGCTGAGGCTTGAGGTGGAGAGGCTGAAGAAGAGGAAGTAGAGACTGGTGGACCTGGTTGCTTGACAGGCGAGGGGCTTTTAGAGGCCGATGTTTGATGAGCGAGACAACTGGTTCACGATATGGGAGAAGATGCGGTCACTGGATGTACTGCATCGTGTTCCGGGTATGCGTAGAGGGGAAAAGCGAGTCCGGCAGGCAAGCCGTCAAAACCCCTAAATTAGGCATCACGCGGAAAGATATCAAGGCTAGATTAATAGTCAAAATAGATGGAACACTACTCGTCGCTCACAGATAATGGGGTTACAACAGTGTCTGCACCAAAGTAAAACAACGAGGGTGAGGCGCTAATGTTTATCGGGGATGTGCTTCTCATGTCTTTGGCGTCCGTATCGGTGAACGTTTCTCAATCCTGAGCCAAATGATGCAAGGTCAATCCGGCGGCGATCAACTTCTACTTATATGGAGCTTTTCCTTCGCTCATTTTATTTACAGCTACCAAGATTCCCGAATCACGCTCAAAAAATCTCTAGCTCAAATCGCGGGCCCATTTTAAGGACCCTAGGAAGACTCGATCAATTGGGACGGGTATTTTACTGGCGGATGTCAATTCTGCCGATGTGAAAGTGAGATGACCAGTTTCCAATCACATGTCGCCTTCCAATCTCGCTCATACTGATCAGCCGCTCCATTATAAAGATCTTCCAATCCGCTCACAGACTCTCCTCCACCACCAACAACCTCAACCTCCAACAATCATGTCGTCCATACCGACGCGCGACGGCCTGCCCCCGCGCCTACCACTACGTCCGAAAATCACTCCCGACAACTACGATGTCCGGCTCGCCCTCACCCCAAACGCCCCACCACCTCACCGCCGCTAACACCCCCACAGGAAATCACCGACCTAACCCGCACCCTGCGCACCTGCAACATCGCCGACTCGATCGGCGCCACCAACCCGCCGCTGCCCAGCACCTCGACCCTGCACGCCCCAGCGCCGCTCCCCGTCGCAGCTCACGCCGGCACCACCACCCAACAGCACCACGGCGCCTCCCCCCAGCGGGACCCCAACGGCACCGCCGCGCTCCTAGAAGCGCTCCAGACCGCGCTGGTGGACCAGCAGCTCCAGCTCCAGCCGCCCGCCAACGCCGACGCGCTGCTCCACCGCGCCGACGCGGTCTTTGCCGATGGCGGACGCGCTGCCGCGTCGCTCGAGCAGCTGCGGGCGCTCGTGGACACCTACTTGCGGCTGAGGCGCGCGCAGCTGGAGGCGGAGAGGCGCGCGTGGGAGGTCGAGGCGGGGGGTTACGGCGGCGCGTACAGGGCGTACGTGGAGGGGAGGCGGGCGGCGATTCAGGGACGGATCGTGGAGTTTAGGGAGAAGGGGAGGAGGCTGCGGGAGGTGGTGGCCGGGTGGGAGGAGGTGAAGAAGAGGGAGGTGGCGTTGGGGGTGATGAGGGCGGTTGCGAGGCAGATGGAAGAGGAGCGGGGGAGGGAGCGGAAGGAGGGGGAGGGAGGGGAGGGGAAGATGGGGGAGGAGGAGAGGTTGAGGAAGAGGGGCGCGAGGATGGAGCCAGATGTGCAAGATGAGGATGGTATGGATGTGGATGGCTGAGGGCGCGATGGGTAGCTTGAGTCGGTAGGCTGGTTCGGTATTTGGTTGCGGGTCAGCGTTTTTGCTGACGGGTACTTTCTGGTGGACTTGAGAAGCTCGAGTCCAAAGTGCGTCGCCATATAAGTTGCCTAGCAGCACTGGCGGTATTGCTATTGGGTTGGAAGCTATTCAGGCTTTTTAAATTCAAGTGACGGCAGGCTGATGTGATTGGTTAAGTTCCCTGCGATAGTACAAATTCGAGGCAAGTTAAAGACGACCAATGAAATACGAATGGTTATTGCCTACCATAGTGACCTAATTTTACCGCCTGGCTTCTCAGCACCGGCCTGGGCAAGGAATGAAGAGAGCGCTGTCCTTGCCCAGAATGGCTTGGCGCACTAGCCGCGGAAGACTTGACAGCTGCTCTTTCCTTTCACACCCACGAGCATCCAGCTTTCGTTCGCCAACGACGCACACTCATCGTATACCCCCAGCGAAAGCCATCGAAATGTCGACCAAGAGAAAAAGACCCGACACAGCTGAGGATCTCCCTCAGGCCGCGAAGGCTGAAAGTTCGGCAGAGAATTCTGACAAGAAAATCAGCTTCACCTTCGACGACCCTCAAAATGATGTCAACCTCACTCAATCAAGTGCTAAGAGTGCTGAATTCGCTTGTGGCCCCTTGGACAAGAACAAGAATGACGCGTTGCTTAACTTTCGGCGTAAATATGAAAGGTGCAAACAGCTTGCAAGCAACATTGAGACTGCCACCAAAGACAAGGCGCAAGCAGTAGCTGAGATTGAGAACTGCTACGAGCAATGGACACAGATGTTAGAGAAGAAGTGTTACAACGGCAAGCAGCGTTTGGATCTATTCCGTCAAAAGAAGAATATGGACGCTATACGATACCGACTTCGTCGTCTGGAAATTCGCATAAAAAGAGGAAACCTATACGCCAGCGACGAGATTGATCGACTTCTACATCATGACCGGGGCCTGTGGTATGACGAACGCGTAAGTCTTGATCGAGAAGCCGAGCGGTTGTTGTCTGAAAGAGGCTTTCTTGCTCGACGATCTAGTGAGATTCGAGCACGCAAAGACGGCTTCAAGAAGCGTGCGAAGGAAGTGGAGTATCAAGTACAAGTAACGAGGAAAGAGCTGAAGAAAGCCCGAGAGGAGGGATTAGAACTGGCAGGTCAACTTTCGGCAACCTCAAAACCCGAAGATATCAACGTCTACGTCGACGCGCTCGAGGCAATGATAAAGTTCATCTAAGCCACTACAGCTTCCAGCGAACATTTCTAGTATGAACAACAACTTTAAGCGGCCGTTTAAAGGCTATAATTTAACTTTCGCTTCTGGCAAAGGAAAAACGACCTCGGTTCTCCGATATCCGTCAGCTGCCGTTGCGCCAGATATGCATGCCAATCCGCATGAAAGTAAACCGTAGAACCAAGATATTAACTCAAAATTATTGCATTGCTTGCTATTCTTCTCACCCCAATTAGTTTTTTCCAATGCAAATGATTGGCCGCGAAACCCCACATTACTCAATCTCAATGTTATCACGCTTTCATTTTTAAAGAGCATCCGCTCGGCTCTACATGTCTACTAAGGGAGCTGGGGTGAGGTTACATACCTCTTTTCTTCCTGCGCTTGTGCAAGTGAAGCAGAGCTTCTTCGAAATGCTAGCTGTGAACGGTTTAGCGTCAATCACATTCGTCTTTCCACAACTATAAATGTAAGTCTTCGCACCCTCGCCAAACATTTTTCTCTTCCTCTCAACATCGCCGTCAGCACACGCCAAGATGTCAACCATTCCACAGGACGAAGAGGAGCCACACAGCGTGGACGGAGACTCGGACACGAACGAACCTGTCCTCGAGCAAGCTCAGGCAGGCATGATCAAGCTTTTCGATTCAGTTTCTCACTTACTTCACTCTTAGCAGGCCGACTCCGACCCACCCGCTGCAAGCGTTGATCAGGAAGCTACAGCATCACCATCAGAAGTCAATCAGGCCATCGAACGAATCTACCAGCTGACAGCTGCCATCAGCAACACCCAGGATGAAAGGCGTCGCATGTCTGTGTTAATCATCGCGAACGACAGCAGGGTGAGGGTGGCGATGGCGGAGCTGAGGGACAAGGTCCCGCGAATCCACGACATGCTGGAGCAGAGGCGGAACTTGAAGAGGCTTCGGCATCGCCTGGGTCGACTAGCCTATGTGGTGCACAATACCGGCCTGTTTGGCAGCAGGAGAGAGATCAACGAGGCCTTATTCGATGATGACGACCTTTACAACAGGGAGGTCGAGCGACTCAAACAAAGCACTCAGGATCTGATGGCCAGGTGTGACGTGCTCAGCGAACAGCGCCGCCGTCTGATAGAGCAGTGCCAAGACGCACAGGCTGAAAGGAACGCAGCTCGTGAGCGCGAGACACAATTGAATGAGGAGCTGGACCAGGCCACGCAGTTGCTGAGGTCACTTCTAGGACGGTACCCATCGGTGCTTCCGCACTAATAGGTCCTCGGTTTCCACAGTCCTGAAGCGAAGATAGGGCTCCACGGGATGATCTCACACGGGTCACACTCTGTCTTTCCGTTAGATACGACACCTCTCAGACTCGCTTCCGCGCAAGTCATTGCAAGGGCTTTCCGGGAGATGCCTCGATGAACAGCGAAGACAGTTCTCGGGAAGTAAAAAGAAATGCATTAGTAAATTGATGCAAACCATATGAAAGGAATGCTCTGGCGAGGTGAATGAAGAAAAACGGCGCAAATCTTAACCGCTCTCTACGCCCTCTAACTACACGCCGTCCCCTTAGCAGCAGCACCCTACTCCGGGGCCGCGGCAAACCTACTCCTCCTCCTAATCTCCTCCCCATACAGCACCAACACCCACGGCACGAGGGTCAACGCCAGCCCAACCCCGCCCAAGCAGCTCCCCGCAGCACCGTACCCCATACCCACAAACATCTGCCGCGTGACCAGCGGCAGCACGCCCCCGAGCCCGTTCCGACAGAAGCTCTGCGCCGCGAGGGCGGAGCTCGCGAAGCCGCCATACGTGTCGGACAGGAAGTTGAACACGGCCAGGTAGACGGAGAAGATGCCCATGGCCGCGACGCCGATGGCGGCGGCGGGGACGGCCCAGTGCACGTCGGCGCGCGCGGCCGTCCACCCGAACGCGAACAGGCCGAGCGGCAGCAGCGCGCTCTCGACGCAGCTTGAAGTAGAGGCGCGCTTCGGGGGACGTCCGGGCGCAGCCTGCGCCGGGCGACGGCCGAGTGGCGGAAGACGAGGCGTTCTTGGTAGATGCTGACGGGCGCGAAGAGCACGGCGCCGGCGCACATGGCCGCGAAGACGGCGTTGGACTGGGCCAGCGTGAAGGCGTGCGTCGTGCTGAAGACGAGCGGGACCCGCGGCGAGCGCGACGTACAGGACCGCCCACGCGAAGGCGGCCCAGAGCGAGAAGAAGAAGACGACGGGCTCGGTGAGGAGGAGGTGGAAGGGCCGGAGGAGGGAGGTGCGGATCATGGTTGCGAGGGGGCTGCTTGGCTTCGTCGTCGCGGGATTTCCAACGGATGCGCGGAGCGGGCGGCGCGTGGGTGGATCGTTCCATTTTGGCATGTAGGTCGTTGAAGCGGCGCGCTTTCCAGCGAAGGAGGACGGACGCGCGGGTTTCGGTGAAGAAGAGGAGGAAGAGGAGGACGAGGATGCCGTTGGCGATGGCTTGCGAGTAGAAGATCCACCGCCAGGTGGTGTATTGAGCTGTGAAGCCGGATGCGATGGCCCCGGTGCCCACGCCGGACAGCGCGGCGCAAGAAAAGAGTGCCATGGGTGTGTTGCGCTGTTGGCTGGGGTAGATGTCGGAAAGGACACCGCCCACCATGGATGAATAGGTGGAGCTACCCACGCCGGCGAAGAAGCGGGCTAAGAGCATTCTGTAAGGTAGATTGTCTAAGTCTTCCACTCGCGATTTCGGTTTCAGAGGACCTACCCAGGATAGGAGCGCGTCACTCTGGAGCAGACCTGACAGATAAGGAATAGGATACCCGTTGCTAGAAAAACGGGTTTGCGCCCGTTAACCTCAGAGAGTGGTGCGAGAGCCATTGGGGCCAGCGCGAACCCCGTAGTGAACATCGTAATACCGAGCAGGATGGGAACACTCCCGAGGCTCCAGTATGTCGACAGCTGATCCTTTGCGGGGCTATAAGAGCTGGCTGCATGGGATGCCATCGCTGATGCCACGTAGCAAAGCCATGAGATGATTTCCTTCCTCCATGTTGGTAATTCGTAAGGCGAGCGGAACTTGTCTAAATCATGGTGCTTGTTGGCTTCTGGGCTGGAGGCGTCTAGCCAGTTGCGAACTTCGGGGTCTAATAGCGTGTCGAAGTCGATGTAGCGGTATTGAATGTCGCCAACTTTCTCTACGTCCGTGGAGACCTTGCCTGGAGAAGATGGAGCTGACTCTTCCCTGGATCGGCTCATTGATGCTGTTCCGGAAGCGCAAAGAATAAAAATCAAGAAGACCACAGTTCAGATAAAGATGTGGTTTGCAAGTTGCGCAAAGTTCTCATTGAAACTGTACAAGTTAACACAGCTGAAAGTGTTCAATGCGTTAACAGGGACGTGCAATCCGAGCCTCACAAAATTTGGAGCACCAAAATTGTCATCATAGTCTCCAAAGCACTGATATCGCAAATTTGGAGACATTTTCCAAGATTAAGGCATACGCAATAGTCGGCTACCTTCCGAAGCAGAATCGTGCACAGAGACGCCACCAATCGTTGGTCGGAAAAGCCGAAAACTTCGGATTCAGTTCGGAGGAACAATCCGTACAAACTGGCTCTCTTCTGCCAAGAGCTTCTGACTATCTCCAAATCAATCTTTCGTTTGTATATGTCACAGTTGGCCTCGAGCACGCAATCAAGTCTTCGTGCTTGACTTTTGGAAGTTATGCACGTTGAAGAAATTATTTCAGCCTCATCCAGTAGCCGTAAATTCTACTGAGGGAGACTTGCCTGTGTTAAATTGCACACCGTTTGACCTTTACCCATGCGACATCATGATAAGAACTGCATCTGTGAGCTAATATCTAATATTTTTATGTGACTGAACGACGCAGGTGAGATGGTTGCAACATGATCCCGGGTCAGGGATGGGGGCGCTACCCCAACACTTACTCCAATCTACCCCAACGACGATCATACTCTGATTTGTCAGCACCAGACGTCCATCTATACGTACATTGAATATTGCGTTGCTCATAGGCCGCCTCTGGTCGCAACTTCAATCTCAATAGAGAGCTTTCCATCTGCTGGAACGCCCAATGTCCGTCAACGTTCCCCATGAAACAACTAACAATCAATCAACCCAGCAGAGCACATCGCCATCAGCCACAGCATCGCCCTGCGCCCACGACGTTCGGAACTTCCCCTCGACCGGAACGGCGATATTCATCTCCATCTTCATGCTCTCCACAACCATGACATTCTCCCCCTTCACCACATCCTCCCCGTCCCCCTTCAAAACTTTCAGCACCCGACAAGGCATTGGCGCCTTGACCGCGCTCGCTCTTGCCCCTTCTTCAGCACTTTCGACAGCCTCCCGCTGGCCTTCCGCGAACGACAGCAAACTGTAGACGCGATGCTCCGCCCACGTCCCCAAAGCCGGGACGTGCGCGTAAACGGTCTGCGGCCTGGCCGTCTGCGACGCCGCAGAATCATCACGGTCGACTCGCGCGGTGAGATGCGCCAGCAGCTTCTGGCCGTCGACCGACAAAGAGACCGTATGGGACGCCCAGCCGTCCGGGCTCGGTCGCGGGAGTATCGCGGCGACGCTGTGTACGGTTGCGGTGGACACGGCTGGGCCCGTTGCTTCGCAGGCTCGGATAGCGGCGCTCAAGGCGTTGTAGCGCGCGGTAACTCGTCTCGTGGCGTGGCCCTTTGGGGGTTCCTGAACTTCCTCCGCCGCGGGCACTGGAATAAGGCGGAAATGGTAGGTGTCGCGGTCTTGATCGGTGGAAGAGGCTTGCTGAAAGATGCAAATGGATGGACTGCGGGGGTTTGGAGAAGGCTCTTCTGCGGGCTCTTTGCTTACGATGATGTTGGCGTGCTGGTTTATTGGGTCACAGCGCTGATTCCGGAAGCCTCGCCGAACGCGTTGGAATGGCCTTGCTGAACGTGCCCGCAGATGGCGGAGATACAGGCAAGGCAAGGCCTGGCGTAGGATGTCCGGAGCCGCTGCCTGCGTGGGGTCGGGGTTCCGAAGCAAGCTTTCTAGATTTGACTGTATGAAAGAGGTAGTGTAGGCTGGGTCGCGGAACGCGGGATGCTTGAGGCAGCTCTGCAGAAAGCACTGATTTGTTCCTACGCCAACGCACGCTGTTTGTGCCAGCACCCGTATCATTTTCTCCAGGGCGAGAAGCCTTGTCGGTGCCCAGACAATTATCTTCGCGATCATCGAGTCGAAGTATATCGATATCCCAGAGCCGGTCTGGATGGCCGTCTCGAACCGCGTGTCCGAGTCAAGTGCCGGATGCCAGAGGCGGACGGTACCGTGACCGGGAAGGAAATCTCGATTCGGGTCCTCAGCGCACAGGCGGCACTCGATGGCGTGGCCGTTCCTCAGTACCGGATTCAACGCCGGAAGGCTGTCCAGACGGCCCCCGGCAGCCACAAACAGCTGGAGCGAGACGATGTCCAAGCCAGTCAGCTCCTCGGTGACGGGGTGCTCGACCTGCAGTCTCGCATTGACCTCGAGGAAATAATACTTCCTCGCCTCAACATCAACGACGAACTCCACAGTGCCCGCGCCCTCGTACCCGATCAGCTCCGCAACGCGGACCGCGGTGCCGGCCATCGCGCGCCGCATATCCTCGTCTAGCCACGCGCACGGCGTCTCCTCGAGGATCTTCTGATGGCGCCGCTGCACCGAGCAGTCGCGCTCCCACAAGCACACCACCTTCCCGTGCGCGTCCCCGACGACCTGCATCTCCACGTGCTTGGCCGCGTCGACGTACTTCTCGAGGATGCAGTCCGCCTCGCCAAAGCTCCTCCGTGCCTCCGACCGCGCCCGCTCCAGCGCATCCCGCAGCTCGCGCGCCGCCCGCACGACGCGCAGCCCCTTTCCGCCACCGCCGGCCGCCGCCTTCAGCACGACCGGGTACCCGATCGCGCCCGCCGCGGCCACGAGCTCATCCGCGTCCTAGCTAGCGCCCGCGAAGCCCGGCACGAGCGGCACGTCAGGAGCGTGCCGCGTTAGGTGCGCCTTGGCGGCGCGCTTGTTCCCGAGGGTCGACAGCGCGAGCGGCGAGGGGCCGACGAAGGCGAGGCCGGCGGCGCGGACGAGCCGCGCGAAGGCCGCGTCTTCGCTGAGGTAGCCGTAGCCCGGGTGGACGGCGTCGGCGCGCGCGGCGACGGCGGTGCGGACGAGCAGCGCGGCGTCGAGGAAGGGGTTCGTGCCGTCCTGTCTGTTGCTCATGCTGCCGATGCGGATGGATTCGTCAGCTTCGCGGACGTGGAGGGAGGAGGAGTCTCTGGGGTAGGGCGGGTCAGCGGGATTGTTGGGGGGGAGGAAACGTGAGAGGAGGCGGCGGCGCTTACTCGTCGACGTAGACGGCGATGGAGACTAGGTTGTGCTTTTTGCAGGTCGCTATCACCCGGCAGGCGATCTCGCCGCGGTTGGCGATGAGGATGCGCCGCAGCGCTGGGCGTCCATCTGGCCCAGCTGGTAGATCGGCAAGGAACAGAGGCCGTCGTGGGCTCGCCGCCGGAGTTGGGGTGGTGGATATGTCAGCCATTGTGTGCGGCTGGGATGTACCAAAGAGCCATCGATCAGCGTGGGCATTGTTAGAGTAGTGATATCACGTTGTGCGCCCAAAGCAGCGAGGACGACCGAGGAGGACGGGCCGTCCCCGAGCCAAGACCCGGGCCGTCCCTCGCGCGGGGTCTATCCGATCTGACATCGGATAACCGAGGGCTGTGGACATTAGACTTGTGCGTTAGGATTTGCACTGTTCCAAGTAAGCTCGCAAGCCCAGTCCCCAACATGTCGTCGCTCACGTCTGCAATCCCCTTCGCGGACCCGCTATGGCACTCCCGCCCAGCGAGCCCCTACTTCACCGATTCGCACCGCCGACTGCAGCGTGAAGTGCGGCAGTACGTGGATACACACATTGCACCGTTCGCAGAGGAGTGGGAAAGCCAAGGTTTCGTCCCTAAAGAGGTGCTCGCGCGCCACGCAGAGCTTGGCTACGCCGCCGCCTCGATCTACCCTCTCGCTGCCGAATTCGTCACCGGCCGTCTTCCGGGAGGTGTCGTCCCGAAAGATTGGGACGGCTTTCATGACCTGATCGTAATTGATGAGATCGCGCGCTGCGGCTACTTAGGCATTATCTGGGCGCTCAGCTGCGGAAACTCCATCGGGGTGCCGCCTCTGCTGAACTTCGGTACGGACGAGCAGAAGCGCAGGTTCCTGCCGGGCGTGCTCGCCGGCCGCAGCAGATTCTGCCTGGGCATCACGGAGACCGATGGTAGGTTTCATTACTAGGAAGAAAGTGGCCGTTTGAACATTGCTGACCAGTGTAGGCGGATCCGATGTTGCTGGAATCACTACTACGGCCGAGCGCGACGGCGACTTTTATGTTGTGAACGGCTCGAAGAAGTGGATCACGAATGGCATCTTCGCCGATTACTGCACCGCTGCTGTGCGGACGGGCGGACCGGGGCGGAAAGGTATCTCGGCATTGATTGTGCCACTGAAGGCGAAGGGCGTGACTTGCCGGAAGATAAACAATTCGGGCGTCCTTGCAAGCGGTATAGCTTCCTAGTGTTGTCGCTTCGAAGAGAAATTATACAGACTGACGGCGTAGAACAGGTTCTACGTACATCGAATTCGATAACGTTCGAGTGCCAGCAGCCAACTTACTTGCACGGGAAAACGAAGGGTTCGAAGTTGTCATGTCCAGTGAGTGCGACCAAAGTACTCCTTCACCATTCCACATTGATGCTGACAAGGGTATTACTATCCAGATTTTAACCACGAACGTCTCTGGCTCGCGTGCACCAGCCTTCGTCTAGCCCGCGTCTGCGCCGAAGATGCATATAGACACGCTATCACGCGCGAGACCTTTGGCAAGAAGCTCATCGAGAATCAGGTTATCCGAAGTAAGATTTCCTCCTTCGGCCGCAGCATCGACGCGACACATGCCTGGATGGAACAGCTGGTGTATATCGCAGAGCAGGCCAAGCGGGACGGCTGGGATCCGGCTATCGGAGGGCTTTTAGCAAATTTGAAGGTTCAAGCGGCGAGAACGCTGGAACATGTGAACCGTGAGGCACAGCAGATCATGGGTGGCCTAGGATACTCCAAGAACGGCCGCGGAGCACGGATCGAGCAGATAAGTCGTGATGTTAGGGTGATGGTCGTGGGTGGTGGGAGCGAGGAGATTCTCGCTGACCTAGCGGTCACCCAGGAGATAAAGGCGATGGCACGTGCGGGGAAGAGCAAGCTGTAGCGAACATGCCTTGGCGGAGTCTCTCTGACTCAAGTGACACATAAGTCTCAGCTGAATATGTTCAAGCATGTCGAACAGCGGAGAATCCCGGATTGATATCAAAACCTCCATTGAGAGCTCCGTACAGCAGTGCTTCAATGTTATCCTCTCGGATCGTGTCTTCGTCTCCAAGGCTGTCTCCAATCCTTCGTGTAACATCTGGGACTTGATCCATGAGTGGGTCCCATTCGTCGATACATTCGTTCAGCTGTGGAGACTCCGGTGCAGTGGTCGGCCGTGATGAGTCTGAGAGCCAGCCATAGTCTACGAGATTCCATAGAGTCTCGGTCTGATTGGTGGAAAGTATCGGCCGTGTGTATGATGATGAGAGCAATTCTGTGGCAACGGAGGTGGAAGGTTGAAAACACTGGAGTGCTACGAGCTACGGGTTGCTTCGTCAATTCGGTATGAAGAAATTCGGGCGGCTTTCCCCACTCACCATGCGTTTGTAATGGTCCCAAGGGCCAGAGTTGCTATCCAGGAACCGCGTGCATATATTGTACTGCTCTATTGCAGAAGATGGGTGCAGCTCATCCTCTTTTGCCATGTGCAGACGATGGATAACGCCGGCAACGATTGCGCAGTAGCCGTAGAAGCTGGCGGATGCCCAACGGCCAGCGCTTTGAAATGCTTTGAGTATATTCGTCAACTGCCTTGCATGCTCATTGCTTCTTTGCACGATTTCGCGCATAAAGCTTGGCGGCACTCTGTGGAAATTTCCAGCATCGAGCCGTTGATGTATGAGAAATGGATGATGGAGAAGGCAGTGACAGAGATGATACAGAGCGTGGGAAAACCAGAAATGACCACAACGATATAGATCCGTCGGGCTGTCATGTTCGAATTCGTATTCCGAGGCAGCAGTAAAGAAGCCGTCTGTCTCGGCTGAGTACGTCTCGCAACTGAGCAGAATACCATGAATGTGAGCATATTCGCTTCTCGAATCCCATGGAACATGGGCGCTCCTGATGTTCTGCTGGAAGTTGAACCTCACAATTCGCCCTAGCGCGGAAGCCATTAGTGTTGCTAATGCAAAATGATCTCCTTTTTGAAGCGGTGGTGAGTACGGGATATCGTCGAGTAAAGCCAGCGTTGGGGCCTCGGTCGTGGATTCGGCCTGAGTATGACGGTTTTTCGAAGGTAAGCGTAGACTGCAATCTTCATCTAGCAGTAAAGGAGGTCGGTGACGTCCCGCGCAGACTAACTTATCGAGCAGGTAGACAGACCAGAAAGTACACCGGCGCTCCTCGCTTTCGAACAGAGAGCAGAGATTTCGAGGTTCAGTGTTTAAGTGCAGGATCTGGGCAAAACGTGCGGCCAAGCCCATTTTCGTCCACGCTAGCCGATGCCTTCCACCTGTACCTTGCTTGAGCTCCCTGATCATAGCACGGCCATGATACACTTACGGACAAAGTCGATGACTGCGAGCATGTTTGTTGCTTGCACTGTGCATATATCCACATCGTGATCATCGGAGAAGGACTTCTCAAAGATCTCGGTCCAGGCGAGGCGTGCATAGCTCTCAATCGCTTCCGCATGCTGGTTCTCAAAGAAAGGATGGCCCGAGAATCTCGTGGCAATGGCCAAGAACGAGTAGACTAGATATGATGGGAGACTTCCTTCTTCCAAGCGCCGCCGAAAATGGGACTCCACAAAGTAGCAATACGGATTATTATGGCAGTGCAGGAAGTACACATCTGCAGCCGCTCGAAGTATGTCAATGTTAGGAACGCAAGAAAACCTCGGGCTTAAAGTCAGCAGACGTTAGATGGAGCCGGGGGCTCATCGGACTTACTTCGGAGTGGTTTGTTGATCTCGTGCAGGCGTAGTCCCATTGCCAGAAATCTGGAAAGTAGAAGCAATATCCTCCTGAGGCGGAAGCGTGGCCCTGAACAGCGTGCTAGCGTGTGCGTCAGCCATTGATTAGGACCATGGAGACCACATACTTGTCGTTGCTAGCATCCAAAAGGCCCAGTCTCGATTCGAGCAACGCAACTCTGGCAGCCAAATGCGTCTCGCGGGCCCGGCTGGCCGAGTGCGTATTAGAGTTGGAGAGGATATCATCAACCGGGCCCTCAGACGAGATGGACGTCCAGGTGCGCCTGTCTGCAGGCAGTCCGTCGTCGTAGCTGCAATCTTGGCCAAGGCGCGCGCAAAATGTACAAATTGGCTTGTCACCAGAGCAACGAGTCTTTTTACGTCTTGAAGTCTCCAATCAGCTTCGATGTAGTTCTAATGGGATGGGGGAGTACGGCACCGACAATTGTGGCACGCTTGCCTCGCCCGTTTCGGCTCACGCTGCTCCATCATGCACCTTAGAAGAGTGTCTAAGATTGCTAGGGAGTGTATTCATCGCAAAGAGGAATACATCGGAAGTAGGGTAAGCCTTCATTATGAAAGGGAAAAGTTGTATTGAAGATGATTCGTCCGCTCGGCGGGTGCGGAAACCCCGCATCTACAGAGTGGGGCACGGAGGAAAGGGCACCGGTGACCGGCCTCGGCTGACTAAACTACCTACATGCGCGCCAGCACGCGGTGGCTTTCTGCGCCCTTCACCCCGTTCTTCGTCACCACATCAAGACACATTGCCAGTACGTCGCGCGTATCTCGTGGATCGATTATGCCATCGTCCAATCCAACTGCGCTTGTCCGGTAGCATTCGCTATCCCTCTGCACGCCTTCGCGGAACCTCGACACCTGTGCATTAAGCTCTTCTTCCGCCACTTCTTTCCCTGCGCTGCGCGCGCTGGCTCGCTGCACCGTCTCCATGACTCCGGAAAGCTGATCGGGTCCCATGACGCTACATCTTCCAGTAGGCCAGCTGAACAGGAATCGCGGCTTGTACGCCCGACCGCACATTGCGTAGTTGCCCGCGCCATACGAGGCTCCGCAAATGATGGAGATGTGCGGTACTTTGGAGCAGCTCACAGCAGACACGAGCTGAGCGCCGCGTTTGATGATGGCCGCACGCTCGGCCTTCAGACCCACCATGAAGCCCGTTACGTTATGCATGAACACCAGCGGCGTGTTCCTGACGGCAAGTCGGTTACAGCTACTACAGCGCAGGAGAGGAGCACATACTGTTGATTGCAAAGCCGTATGAATTGAGCTCCCTTTGATGCTTCATCGCCATTGATGACCGGCATTTGATTTGCGATGATCCCAATCACGTGGCCTGCAGCCGGATTAGAACCGCTCGACTGGGTTTGAGCGGCATACTCACCGGCGACCTTCGCCCAAGACGTGATCAAGTTACAACCATAGCTCGGCTTGAATAGGGAGAGCCTAGAATCATCAACGATTCGTAGGAGGATCTCACCCATGTTGAATGGCTTCCGAATGTCAGGATCTACCAGAGAAAGAATGTCCTCTGCTGGCAAGCGCGGCGGAAGTGGCGTAGAACTGTGCACCGCAGGTTCTGGAGGCACGCAGGATGCAACCCATTCTCTAGCTTTCCGGATTGCATCGAACCTACAACAGCCCAGCGTCAGCGAGTCAAGCAACGATGGGGCGGACTCTTCGAACAGAGGGTTCCCACTCGTCTACAGCAATCTGGTCCGCCAACCCAGTCACGGAAGCATGCATCTCAGCACCTCCCAGCTCCTCGGCGCCGACAGTCTCGCCAGTCGCCATTTTCACCAGTGGCGGCCCTGCCAAGAACACTTGCGCCTGCTCACGCACAAATATAGTGTAGTCAGAGAGCGCCGGATGGTAAGCGCCGCCGGCCGTTGAGGATCCGAAAACGACCGCACACGAGAGTTGGCCCAGCTGACTGCGAACGGCCAAGTCACGAAATATCTGGCCTCCCTTGTGGAAGACTCGGAACTGTTGCGGTAGGAAGACTCCAGCCGACTGGACCAATGCCACGATTGGTAACCCATTTTCCGTGGCGATTTCGGTGACGCGATTCTGCTTCACGACTTCTCTATCCTTAGCATGGCATTTAACTGCATCCTCTGTATCGACTGACCTGTTTGCTCGTTCCATGCACCTCCGCTCTGTGTTGGAATATGGGAGAGGATCAGGCACATGCGGCCACTGAGAGAACATCAGTCTTAGCCCCGAATAATCAGATTTTTCGACAAACCTGACCAATCCAATCCCCGAGATAAGGTTCGCGCATGGATTCGAATCGTCTAGGCCATAGCCGGCAAAGGCGCCCAGTTCGAGGAATGGCGAATCCTGATCCAGTAAGAGAGAAATGCGGTCCCGCGCTGTAGGGGCGTTAGAGATCTGCTATGTCGCCATGGCTTTGCACACGTACCCAGTAATTGTCCTCTGCCTCGATGGCGTGAGAGTGATTTCGCGTCACCTTCTGCGCTCGAAACCTCCAGCGCCCTGTTAAATTTGTCCAGAATCGGTTGCCATCTTTGGCGATTCCTCTGATACTGCTGCTGTCGAATATCCACATTCGATGCAGTAATCGGGAAAGAGGATGTCGAGGCCATGGTGGACTTTGTTCCGGACTTCACTCAAACATTCAAACGATATGTCTGGCTCTCCAATAACGATCACAGCGAGCACATTCTTTTCGCAACAGATGGCGGGGCTTGTCCGGATAGCCCGCGGCCCGCGTGGGTTTCCCGGCCCATCCTCCGGCCCGCGTTCGGACCGCCTCCACCTTTCTGACACTCGGGTGCACTAACTGTATCTATAGCCCTTAGTGACGGTAAAGAGAAGTTCCTTGTCATCAACATCACGATCTGGCAACCCCTCAAGAATTCCTATGTCGCTGTCACTATGACTTCGCAACCTTCCGCGAGCAATCTATCTATCGAATATGGCCCAACCGACGCACCTCTTTGGGAGAAGACGCTTTCCAGCCTCGTCGAGGAGCAAGCCGAGCGCTATCAAAGCAAAACTGCTGTGGTCGTACCATGGCAAAACGCCGTGTTAACGTACAGAGACATTGCTGAAAGAAGTCTAGTAGTTGCTCGTGCAATTCTTGCCCAGGGTCTACGGCCAGGAGACTTCGTAGGGATCTTTGCCGGAAATCGTTACGAATACCTCGAAGCCTTTCTTGGATCAAGCCACGTTGGTTGCCCGGTAGTTGTACTGAACAACACCTACACTCCTCAGGAGCTTGTGCGAGCTCTATCGCAAACATGTGAGAATTTCTACCAAGGGATTATTGTTCCCAGCGGTTGCACTAATTCAATCCGCCGTGTAGCCTGCAAGTTACTCTTCATTGCCACTTCTATCGGGACAAGGAGCCTTACGGAACACATTAATTCCGTATTGAGTAGTGCAGAGGGTAACAACGCGCCTGACGGACTGCAAGTTGTATCATTCGGGTCCCCTTCACCAGGCATTCACGGCAGCCGGCTGCAACCCTATAGCGTTTTCACTCGTCTCAGCCCCACATCTCCCGAGCTCGAGTCGATCGCCCACGCCAACAGCAAAGTGAAACCGACAGACACCATCAACCTCCAATTCACCTCCGGTAACCGCCTCCTGCTCCAAACACTTTCCCAACAACGATCGCTAACACGATTATCCAGGCACAACCGGCACCCCCAAAGCCGCCATGCTAACCCACCAGTTCGTCTCCCCCGCCCACCCACCCACCCCCCTACTATTCCCCACTAACTCCCAGCCAACAACAAACACCAACATCCTCAACAACGCCCACCTCGTCGGCCAGCGCCTCGCCCTCCGCCCCTCCTCCACCATCTGCTGCCCGCCCCCGCTCTTCCACTGCTTCGGCCTCGTCATGGGCTTCCTCGCCTCGCTCGCGCACGGCGCCGCGATCCTCTTCCCGGCCGACGCCTTCTGCCCCGCGGCCGCAGCCGACGCGCTCGTCCTCGCCCGCTGCGACGTCCTGCTGGGCGTGCCGACCATGCTGCTGGGCGTGCTGGACGCGCTGGACCGGGCGGGGGCCGAGAACGAGATCGGCGTGCGCGCGGTGCTGGCGGCGGGGGCGCCCGTGCCGGCGCGGCTGGTGCGCCGGCTGCGCGCGCGCATGGGCGCCGCCGCGCGCGTGGCCGTCGCGTACGGGATGACGGAGACGAGCCCGGTGACGTTCATGGCGGACGCGGACGGGCGCCGGGCCGGCGCGGTCGGGCGCGTGATGCCGCACACGGGCGCGAAGATCGTGGACGGTGGCGGCCGCGTCGTGGCCAGGGGCGCGCGGGGGGAGCTGTGGACGAGCGGGTACGCGTTGATGAGGGGGTATTTGGGGAACGGGGCGGCGACGCGGGAGAGCTTGGTGGCCGACGAGGCGGGCGTCGTGTGGATGCGGACGGGGGATGAGTGCGTTATTGATGCGGACGGCTTTTGTTACGTCACGGGGAGGATCAAGGATATCATCATTCGAGGTATGCCGGCGAGGCTGAGATTGCTTCCGACGTGCGGCTAACCGGTGTCTGTAGGCGGCGAGAACATATTCCCGACCGAGATAGAAGAGCGCTTGTTGGCGCATCCGATGGTTGCCGAGGCAAGCGTCGTCGGCATCCGAGATGAGAAGTATGGAGAAGTGGTCGGCTGTTTTTTGAGAGCAGCCGGACGTGGGAATAGACCGGAGAGGGAAGAGCTGCAAAACTGGGTGAGAGAAAGCTTGGGGCGGCACAAGGCACCGAAGTGGGTGTTCTGGATCGGGGACGCTGAAGTAGGCGAAGACTACCCAAAGACTGGAAGCGGTAAGCACCAAAAGCATGTATTGAGAGCCCTCGGAAACAGACTTGCCGGCGTAGAGAGCAGTAAGGCAAAGCTTTAGACCAATTTATCATACGATTCCCAGCGGTATCGACCCGAATTTTCGTAAAGAGTCCAGCCTCATCTCAAGTTTTTTAGAAGTCAAAATACGTGCTTGTTCTTCTCTCAAATGCTAAAGACTCTAATACTGTTTCTTACAATAGCGCTCTCCAAAGGATTCTATATTGAAGTCTGTCTATTCAGAAGCGGTATACGCTATAGGAAGTCCGTCTAACTAAACAACCCTAAACTCCAAGGAACTCCTTCCCTGTAACTCCTTCCCTGCAATGTAATCAAAATCAAGGCTTCTAAAGATTAGGCCTTGGTTTTGAAAGCGCATGTTTATCCCAATCTACGCTTCGTTGCCCGGCTTGAGACTCTCGCACACCAAACGCAGCTTCACTATCCTGCCGCATCATCTCATTAAAGGCAGCTCTGATGCCCTGTGCTTGGGTCTCTCCTTGCGGTGCCACAACATTCAGCCGGACGAGTTCCTTGCAGAGCGTAGAAGCTCGAGGAGCGGACGCTCTTAAGCGTACGAGCTCCTGGTCCAGCGCCTCGTCAAGCTGCTCTCGTTCTTCCACAACCGACGCGACAGCGCCCAGTTGTTTCAGCTCAGAAGGCCAAATCGGGCGTCCGCTCAGCATCGCCTCTCTTGCGAACGCTGGCCCCCATTCCCTCACCACATACTTCGATATGGTCGCCGGGCACAATCCCAATCTGACCTCGCTGAGAGTGACTCTGGCATCTTTGGCAGCAATCCTGATGTCGCACGCGAACGCCAAACCGACCCCTCCCCCAAAGGCCGGCCCGTTCAGACAGGCGATGGTGACCTGCGGCGCCTTGTCGATGAGGTCGAACAGGTGGGTAAGCCGTTTGAACTGCGCGTCACTCTGATCTTGGCTCTGAGATACTGGCGTGGTGCCTTTCCCAAGATCCATGCCCGTACAGAAAAGCTTTCCTGCTGCTGTGATGGCGATGCGGGATATGGAGGGGTCCGAGGCGGACTTCCGAAGAATCATGGTCAGCTCCTCTATCAGGGATGTTGTGAGAGCGTTGCCGTTCTCCGGCCGGTTGAGGACGAGTTTGAGGTTCGCGCCGGAGCGGTAGAGCTTCAATCCCTCGGCATCCCGGGAGAACTGCCACGCAAGTCTGTCCGGTCGAGTCTTTGCGAGGGGAGCTTTGCGCACCGAACTGGTCCTCGACGCGAAAGCAGCTCCGGCTCGGCTATCATACGGCTTCGAGAGCTGCTCCGAGATCCAGCGGCCAGTCTCTATGAGTTTTGCAAAGTCTATACCGGTCGAGACCCCAGCTCTTTGAAAGAGATATGCTAAGTCCTCGGTGGCGACATTGCCCTTTGCGCCGGGCGCGTACGGACATCCACCAAGCCCAGCAACACTGCTATCAAATGATCGAAGACCGCACTGGTAAGCCTGCCAGACGTTGCTCAAAGCTTGCCCGTGAGTATCATGGAAATGGCCGGCAAGTCTATTGGCTGGAACCCCACGTCTGAACAGGTAATCGAGAAGATTTCGCACGTCTTCTGGTCCGCCGACTCCTATTGTGTCGCCGAGGCTGACTTCGTAGCAGCCCATATCGAGTAGGTTCTCGACGCAATGGAGGACAGCCGAAGGTGGTGTGGGGCCATCGTAAGGACATACAAAAATGGAAGACACGTATCTATCCCGCAGGTCAGATGATGTTCGACTCGGCCGATTTGAAGTAGAGTAACGTACCCACGCACGTTTAATCCGGCACTCTTGGCGACGCTTGCTGCCGTACGAGCTCGCACGAGCCCTTCGGCAACAGTGCAGTTGGTATTGGCGCGACTGAACCCTTCGCTTGCACTGACAAAAACGGCAACCTCCTTTGCGCCATGCTGTAGTGCAATCTCTGCACCTTTCACATTGGGAACGAGGACTGGCAGTTGCAGGCCGTCCTGGGCGAGCAACGTCTGGATGGGAGGGCTGGAGAGGAGCTTCTTGTTGTCGGCTAACTGCGGAATGGCTTTCGGGGAGACAGCCGAAGTCAATTCGATCGTCCGCAAGCCAGCTGCTTGTAGCCTTGATATCAACGCAATCTTCGTCGACGTCGGGACTGTTTGGGCGATGTTCTGAAGCCCGTCGCGTGGGCCAACCTCAACTATCCGGACAGACGGAGGCTTACTCGCGGACGACTGCTGGATCGCCATGGCTCCGCGCAGTTTCGAGTGATTGGACGCTCGGATGCGAAAGACGCCTAGAAGCTGGGGAATGATGTGTTTTACGCGCACGCGCAAGATGGGACGTCACCGCGGAATTTCTCTTCGGCATAAGCGCTGATGACGGCAGTGGCAGTGCCTCGGTCAGACCGGTTGAGTGGGGACGGACCGTGGCGATACAGCCGCGGACCCCCGGAGCGGAGTTTGTGGGGCCGCACTCTTCCGGGGCCCCGCAACCCGCCCAATTCAGCAACTTCTCCAGGCCCGTTGCCAGGTAGCAAGCAGCCAAATACGGGTGACCGATAGGCGGTAGTCGATTGCCGGTAGCCGGTAGCCAGTAACCGTTCACGATTAACTAATATTTAGCAAGCTGTCGATGGTAGCTAAGTCTCATTTGCGTAGTGAGCTAAGCTGTAAGATCAACAACCTATATTTAGCAACGGAGCATGTCACTTGATACGAAGATACCGAGTACACGTTATGGTCCCAGAGTGAAATTTGTGGCGTTCCGTGGAAAATTTAGGAACATTCTGGATAGTTGTTCCGCTTGGAACTCACATAATCATGACGGCCCCAACGCCTTTTTTTTTTTGTCTTTTCACGTGACTGAAGACATGCTTGCTGATGACAAGCAAGTCGAAATTGTTCGATACATTTCATATAGAGTTGAAACGTGATAAGAAAATTACCCTGATTCTCAAGGAGTGACCAACGCCGCTCTGATCAACGACGCTCCCATCAACGATAAGCCTGCACAAACTTCACAATTTCCAACACTCCTTCCGCCGCCGCCTCGCACGGGATCAAAGTAAACCCCGAGTCATCGTACGACGGATCTTCAGGCCCTACCAAGAACAGTGCTGGTGGCAAGCTCTTTAAATCCGCATAGAGAGGAGAGAACCGGGCCTGCTTTCTCATCTCTGGATCCAAGGGAAATGCAGTTTCGATGAAGTGCATGGTGGTTTCGCGTCCAAGTAATATATCCCTCTCGTGAGCCCGCACCGACGGGGTGTATGTCAGATCATAAATGCCGTACTGGCATACCAGCCCATCCAGCTGGCGCTTCACATCTACGCCTGCCTCCCGTAAGGCCAACGCTGTCTGTACGGTCAAGTAAGCTCCAGCGCTCTCACCACCCATGAAACGCAGCCGACCACCAAGAGCGGACGCCCCTTCTTCGGACAGCGCGTACAGTGCCGCGTCAAGGCAATCTTCGGCCGCTGCCGGGTACATATGCTCAGGCGCAAGCCGATACTCGACGGAGACTAGGGAAATCGACAGGGAATTGGCTAACGTAGTGAGGAGGTTGTCGCACATCGAGTTTGACCCGACCACGAAGCCACCTGAGTCACTCAACCATTAGCAGGGCTGACCCTCTTGTAGAGAGCAACGAAATAAAAGGCATTAAGTAGATGTGGAAAACCGAAAGTCGGACTGACCAGCATGAAAATGTAGCCACACGCCTCGAACATCGCCTTCTGTAGGAGCGATACAGCGGAGCTGGATGTTGTGATCCCCGTGGGTAGAAGGGATATCAATAGTACGCGCATCGGGACTCAGCCAGGGCGGATGAGTCAAAGCGTGCGCAGTACGATACTCCGCAGCCGATGGATGAGTATACCACGGTTTCTCCGTCTTTGTTGATTCCTCAATTTGTCTATTCTGTTGTCGCCGTGATTCCAGCTGTGTGCGGCTGCATGGATTCACCGTGATGTCAAGAATTTTCTGCATATTGCAGTGGGGTAATCTTGGGTCGCTCGTATCTCATCTACCTTCGTCGTGAATGACTACATATATTGTAAGCCTGATGCCATGTCCTTCGGAGACCGGGACGTAGTAACCCGCTGCAATGAGACTCCACCTGCCGGGTTCATACCACCGGGATGGGTGGATAATAACATTCTGACAGTCCTAACATCCGGACCAACACAAAGCCGGTGTCCGAGCTCAGATAGCCACTACTCCACACTCCAGGACCGGCCGGCCCAGCGGAACATCCTGCCTTAGTCCCCAGCGCTCCAAGTCTCGTCTATAAAGAGCTATCCTATAGTCATTCTCGATCAACTTCAAGCACTTTCTATTGTAGCCTTGGTCATAAAATCTTATGCTTTGGATTAAATACAAATGGCGCCAAGTCGAGTCGAAATACCATTCTCTAACAATGCTGATAAAATTTCAGAGCATTATGAGGTGTCAATGACGACCTTGTTCGATCCGGCCATTCGTCCTGTCAAAGCCATTGGCATTGGCGCCGGCGTCTCAGGTCTCATGATGGCCTACAAGGTTCAGACAGAATGCGAGAATGTGGCTCTCACGATTTACGAGAAAAATCCCAGTATCGGCGGGACTTGGTTCGAAAACCGTTACCCAGGGTAGGAAATCATTGCAATAGTCATGCCAATTGCGTAGCTAACTGGAACTGCAGATGCGCGTTGGTGTTTCTGTTATTACTCGCAACATATTTTACTACTAACCTTTACCTAGCTGCGACATACCCTCCCATTGCTACACATTTCCGTTCGCTCCTAACCCGGATTGGTCGTCGCTCCTAGCAAGCTCAGGAGAGATCAAGGAATATCTGGACAAAGTTGCAGACTGCTTGGAGCTGCGTCAATACATTCACCTGAACCGCCAGGTGGCAGGATGTTTCTGGGACGAAGAGAGAGGCAAGTGGAAGGTCAAGGTCCAATCGGTTGAACCCAAAGCGGACTGGAGCTCGACCGAACCTCTCAAAGTTCTTGAGGAGTTTTGGGACGAAGCGGATGTCTTACTGCATGCCACTGGAGTCCTTAATCGCTGGGATTACCCCAATATTCCTGGTCTGCAAAAATTTCAAGGTCGTGTTGTTCATACCGCTGGTTGGCCAGACGATTACAAAGAAGACCAGTGGAAAGGACAGGATGTTGTGGTCATCGGCAGCGGTGCAAGCTCCATACAGACTGTTCCTACAATGCAGGTATGAGAAGAAGGCCCTTGCATCAGTAGAGTCTAACGTCTTCTCAGAAACACGTCAAACACATGACAGTGTTTGCCAGGAGTCCTAATTGGTTCGTTCAACTGGCAGGCCATACGGGGAACAACAAACAATGTAAGTTCTTGTGCAACCGTGGCCTGAATGACTTTCTTATTATACCAGATACGGACGAAGAGCGGGAATCTTTCCGCCGGAACCCAGATCTGCTCGTAAACCATATTAAAGAGACAGAGAATGTGTATAATTCCGTATGGGACAATTCCCTCATGGGTACTGAGCTACAGAAGAAACAATTGGAAGTCACTGCCAACCGCATGAAGGAAATGGTCAAAGACGAAAGACTTCGGAAGGGTATAGTGATTTAAAATGAATTTCTCGAAAACAGATATCAGACTAATGCTACCACAGGCATAATACCGTCTTTCGCTGTCAGCTGCCGTAGACCTACCCCAGGAGATCCGTATCTACTTGCAATCCAGCAACCCAATGTTGATGTGCATTTCACAGGCGTCGCAAGAATTACAAATGATGGAGTGATTGGGGAGAACGGGGCTTTCGTCAAGTGCGACACGATTGTTTGTGCGACCGGCTTTGACAACTCATGGAAACCACGTTTCCCTGTTGTCGGACGCAATGGCACCGATCTGAGAGACAAGTGGTCTAAGAATGCGGAAGCGTATTTCGGCCTCGCTTGCCCGGAAATGCCAAACTGGATTACCTTTTTAGGCCCCAACTGGTAGGTCATCATTGTCAGATCTAACATACGTCATTTTTCGCTGACTTCAATCAGGCCGGTTGCCCAGGGAAGTATTGTAGCTGGAATTGACGCGAACTCAGACTACGCTGTCAAGTGCATCAAGAAAATCCAGAGGGAATGGCTGCACAGCTTTTGTCCGAGACAGGACGTGACGGATGAATACAACAAACACACGCAAATATGGGCTAAGAAGACTGTATGGTCTCAGGATTGCCGAAGCTGGTGAGTATGAACTACTGGAAACTCAAGGGTCTAGTTGAATTGATAGTTCGGAAAAGGTACAAAAACCCTGAAACTGGGCATTTGAGGTAAGTCATTTGAGAACAAAAAAAAATCACATATCAAAAATCTGACCTTATGGAAGGGCTGTGTACTGCGGACATCTGCTTCATTATCGGGAGATGTTGTCTTCTGTCCGCTGGGAGGACATGGAAATTCGTTATACCAACGTAGGTTCATACAAGCCCCACTTCAGAGGCATGACAGCGTAGATGATTGACTAGCTACTCAGAAACACAATCGTTTTGCCTTCATGGGAATCGGAAGGCCCCTCTCTCAGGTTCTAGAGGGCACTGACAAAGTTGACTACGTCAGAGTCGATCGTATTGACAAACGCTGGAAGTACATTAATGTTTTTTGATGTTGGTCTAGCTTAACCTGACCTCAATACTTGCGCACAGCAAATAGATTTCAGTAGACACCTCTACTGCTGAGATATCTCAATATAGTGTTATTGCTGCTGAAAAAATGATAGTGAAGACTGTGGAAATGTCCATCACAAAAAAGAAAGGAGAGTGTCCACGAACGAGAGAACATCTGCACCGGGAACGCACTCTCTTTTTCTGTCTGACAGCTCAGCTTGACAGGTCTCTACTTCATTAGACTGGCGATCAATATAAAACATTGGAACAGCTGAAGTATGTGCATTTAGACTTTCTATGTCCTGATTGTTTGGTAATGTAATCCATCACGCATCTCAAAATTCAATATTCAAAGCCTTCACATTCTGTATCCCTCTCTTCTATAGTGGGCGCGAAGTTAACGAAGTACGACAGCCATATGGTCTCAATGACATGGCAATCTGAGCTCCGGAGCATCATACACTCTGATCGCCTTCAGGATTAGGTAAGCTGCTCTTTACTCTCCGGCCTCACCTTCTCCTTCTCCCGATAATCGACGCCCAGCCAGAGCAAGTCAGGGCGGCTGTAATGCCCATGTACGTCCAGCATGGCCTTAACTTTGAGGATCTCTGACATGTCCAGGTCGGCGATGACGAGACCCTCCTCCTCCTCGCCCAGGTCTTCGGTCAGCTTATGGCCATCTGGTGCGATGATGCAGGCGCACCCGCCACCGCCGATGTGGTACAGCTTGCCGTCGCCGAGACGCATGCGGTCGATACCTGTTTGCGTGAAGAAGGAGGACGCGAGAACGACGAAGCAGTTACCTTCGATGGTGTGGGTGGTGGAGAGGTTGTGAGCACCTGTGGATAAAATGATGTTCGTCAACTGGTATATGTGAGATACGAGAAGGATCGTATTAACCTTCACGGCATTGCGACCATAAGGCGGAGCCGGCGGGGAAAGAACTATAGTAGTTCATTGGTGGCCAGGCGGCGACGTGGATTTCCTCCCCTTGAGAGTAGGTGTGGTAGCGTAGGAGAGGCTGCGAGTGCTCCCAACACGAGAGGCCACCAACTTTGCCTGATTTGAGATGTTAGCAATATCTCTCGGAGCTAGTCAGCACACTTATTCGATTTGAACTTACCAACACCAGGTTCATAGGCAACATTCAGCAAAGAAGCACCACTGCCCTCACCATAGACGGTGCGCTCGACGTGGGTAGGCTTGATTTTGCGCCGGTTCAGTTTGATCTTGCCATCTTTGCCAATAAATGATTGTGACAAGTAAAGTGAGTGGTTGTCATTCTCTGAGTATCCAAGCATGACAGCAATCTTGTTCTTCGCGGCGCTGGCGCAGAATCTCTCCATCTCCGGGCTATCCCGGCGCAGCGAGTTGCGTATGTACTCCTGCATCATCTCGAAGTCAATGGGACGCTGCCTATCCTCGGGACGTTAGTTCTATGAGATTACAGGTCTTTCAATGTCAGCGCTGCTCTCAGACATACCAAACCCAGCCCGGATAGTTTGGGATCCAGACTTCTGGGAACGCGATCAGGTCGCACCCTTTGGCCGCTGCTTCTTCGATGAGTCGGCAGGTCTTCTCGACGGCGCCGGAAAGGTCAAAGTAGCAGCCTTCAGCCTGAACGGCGGCAACGCGGACGTGGCTCTTTTGCTCAGACATATCGATGGCTGTGCATTCAATAATCTCTGTAGATGAGCCCTTCGTAGAAGTCCAAACACGCATGGCTTTAAATGGCCTCAGTTCGTCAGCTCTCGCCAATCGACTTTTTACAATGGATATATCGCTTGCATCTTATCTGTCAGCAAACATCTTTGACGATCGGGATTGATAGGGTATCGCCGAACATTGCGGAAGGAACAGTCCGTTGGGGAAAGCCTAGTGAATTTGATAGGGTGCTTCTTTGCGGGGCTAGGCATGGGCACTGGTCTGCGTCGCCTGAAACATGCAGTCCGACACGCATCTCTACTGTTGAGAATACCCCGCTTACGCAATTAATCACTCTTGTCTGGTGGGTGGAGTTCGCGAGATAATGCGTGAAAGTGGAGCCCAGAACCCGGCGATCTGGGAAATACGACCTATTCCACACGATTACAAAGTGGCGAAGGTATCAAAATTGGAGAGAGAACATTAATTTCCTTAGTGGAGCTAGTAATACGTTTCGAGTAGGTATTGCCGTGCACGGAGATTTCTGATGACGCGGATGAGGTGCAGATGCACCCGAGCAAGGAAAGCCTCTCAAGTCACCAGCCGATGAAGACGTCATGGGCCTCACCGAGGTGCCTCCACATGCCAAGTGAAAAAAGAGTCGCCATGTTCGAGGCTTCATTAAGCTGTACGTGTAGGCAATTTCAAGTGCCATGTCTCGGCATCGAAGGGCAGCGCTTCGGTTATTAGCTGTAATTGGCAGGCGGGGTTCACTCAAAATTAGACATCGTGGCGGGCGTGAGTATAATTGCCTACAGCTAGATTGAGAGCTGTTATGACGTAGGAAGGCTCAAGGTATTTTGCACCATCATAAAAACCCGGGTATTAAACTACGGCCGGGTGAAAGCGTGGTATCTGTGGACTGGACATGTTCGTTCGTACCATTGGCTCTTTCTGCTTTCCGCAGACCAGAGAAGAAATTTTGCAAATTTGAAATGAGACATCAATTCGACGTGTCGAATGTACCCTTGGAGTAGCTGTCTGAGGAGTTTCGGGGAAAACCTACCAATTGGGGTAAATGAGATTCGTCGGGGTAAGTGGAGTAGATAATCATGATAAAATCTCCTATCGCAAAAATTTCCTCAACATACAACTGCAATGCCGATATGCAGTCCTAGCCGCAAACGTTCGTATCTATAGCCATCATGCACGTGGCCAGTGATGTAAGTCACCTTGCCAGTCAATCAGTGCGCTGCGAGGCATATTCATCCATCATCAACGCTACGCTCATCTCTGACTTGCCATGGTTGGCAAATCATTGGAAAAAAGAGAGATCGTTTACCAGAGCATCAATGGTTTGGAATTGCAAACCGGCTTTATCCTAAATGTTGCGAGCAGAAGTATTTCTATGACGTCCGGATGAGATTCCAGGCTAGCGTTATTTGTCGTCAGGCGGCACATGAGTCGAGAAGCTTTAAAAATAGCGTCAACCGCTCCACTCCCAGATCATCTGTGTTTCGCATGTATTTCAAATGATCACTCGGAATCGTGCCGGCAGGCCTTTAACCTGCACACTCTGCAATCGCACTTTCGCTCGCGCGGAGCATCTCCAACGACATGCTCGAACTCGTGAGCCGCTCATACCGGGAAAATTTTCTTTTCCGTAAATTGATTAATCAGTAGATACCAAGGAGAAGCCGTACAGTTGCTCCTGCGGGCTGTCATTCTCTAGAAAAGACCTATTGACCAGGCATGAGCGCTTGTCTCATGGGAGTGTTGTACCCATTACGGGCGTCGGTGCACGGTCACCGCGACAGTCTACCCCACGCACTCTCCCCAGAAACCATCGGAGTCATGGCCAAAGTGCGATTTTAAACCCACCAGCTGGCCCTTCCTACCATCAAGCGAATCAGGTGTCCCGTCGCTCGCCCATTCCCAGGTACGAAGCGCAGCCCTCAGTGCATGATCAATGGAACTTGAACAACAATGATGGTGGGATACGCCCACTGGTGCTTTGTCAACATGAGGATTAACCTTGGACAGTCATTGATGATGCATTCGACATATCCCAGACGGACTATGGAGACGTAGCCCACGAGTTCTCCCGCTTTCTTGACACTGCTGGTCTCGGATTCGATTTGAGTCTCTTTCCCACCGGTGGCCAAGATCTCTCGTTGACTACGCCCGAGACCTTAGAGACGGTGCTGAGCGATAGTAGTTCAACTGCAATGGTTCCCAATGAAACAATGGGGGAAGGTAATCGTCTCAAACCTCTCATGAATCGCACGCCTCTCCTACCATTACCCTCCCTTTTCGCTAACCCATTACTATCGTAGATGACTTTCGCGAGCTCAAACCACTGCACATACCATGGAAAATCAACGAATTCCAGCGCCTAGCCTACAAAGATCGGCTCACACTCACACCATTCAGCACCATTCTGCCCCCAAGCTTCAGGCTTCCCCCGCGCCTTTCCATGTCCCGCTACATCGCGGGCTTTGTAGACGGGCTCAGCCACCACTTCCCTTTCATTTATATGCAGACCTTCAGCATTACCGCCCATTCCGACTCCCCCGAGCTCATACTCAGCCTTATGGTCATTGGCGCGCAGTACCGTTACCAGTTCAAATCCGCCTCCTCCCTTTACGCTGCCGCGCGCAGCATTATCTATGAGCGCATCCACCGGCACGAACTACCAGACATGCGTCTCACCACCCCCTTCTCGTCGCCGCTGCCGCGGACTTCCTCGGACGTTCTCGTCACCGCACGCGCCATTCTACTCGCTAAATACGCCGCCTGGCAAGACACACCCAGACTGATCCGGGAATCGCTCGCCTACCGTCATCTCCTCGCGCACTGCGTCCGGCGCACCAACTTGACTGAAACTCACCCTTCGGACACCGATGACTGGCTGACCTGGGTAGAACCTGGGTAGAACATGAGACAGACCGACGTACAAAGCTCTGCATTTTCTGTTTCTTGCACCTGCAAGAGCTGGCCTTCGGCGCCGAGCCCGTCCTCTTTGCGCGCGAGCTTGACCTGCGTCTCCCATCCTCATGCCGCGAATGGCTAGCAGAAAACCAATCCGACTGGCTACGAGCTCGGCGCGAGAGTCTCGACATCGTCTCCTTCCGCCATGTCTTTTCAAGCCTGTTAACAACTAGCACGTCCACCTCGCGCAATACCGGTGCCGACAACGCCTCCTCCATCCCCATCACCTTCCCTTTTGGCAACTTCGTCCTCATCCACGCCCTCCTCCAACGCCTCACCCTCGCCCGCCACCTCTCCATCCACCCCGCCTCGCAGACACTCCGCCCCACCGACACCGCAGAGCTCTCCGCCGCCCTCGATGCCTGGCGCTTCGTCTGGCAGCGTGCTCCCGCATCCGTGCTCAACGTCCGCCACGCCAAAGACTCGCTCGCCTTCGCGTCGACCGCGCTCTTCGGCCTCGCCCACACGCGCCTGCACTTCTCCTTCCCGTCTACTGTCTACGCCGGACTCCACAACTGCGACCCGGACGCCATCGCGCATGGAGCGTACGACGCAGCGCCACCGAAAAGAGGGGCCCACCTGTTGAAGGCGCTACTTCACGCCGTACACGGGCTGAACGTGGGCGTGCAGGTCGGAGTAGACTACTTGGCGCGGTGTCAGGGGTTTTTTTTGGAGCGTGCAGCACGCGTTTTGTGCCATGGAGGGTGCAATTTTTCTCTGAGTAAATGGTTGACAGATTTGGCGAACGGAAGGGCTTTGTCTGATAGGTTCTTTTTTGTCTCCACGTGCGCGTCGTTCGCGCACATTCGTTAGGAAGAGTTGCTGACGGATGGGCGGAAGCTATGGAACAAGGTGTCAGCGCGTGGATTTACCGAATCGTGCGGGAGGCAGACGAGGCGCTCGATGGGACGGCGTTGCTGCCGGGTGAGTCAGATAGTCCACCGCTGCTGGCGCATGGCCACCTGTCCGCGCTGGCTGTTGCAGTGGTCAAGCTGTGGGCACGACAGTATAGCGATTCGAATGCTGCGTGGCCGATTCTGGGCCTAATTGGTGAGAGCTTGGAGAGATACGCTAATCTTCTCGATGCGGAGTCCATACGATTTGAGTAAATATTCGACGATTGCACATTCGCTATAGCCTCTGCCAATGTGAGTAAAACGCTAGGTACTGTGAATCACTTCCTGCCCATACGCCGTGGGCTTGTGTAGGAGGAAAGATGGAATACCTTATCTTACATATTTCGAAAGATCTCTCGTCTCTACATATTGTAACCATTAGCCTAGTAACCTTTCGTAAAATCAGATTGAAGAAACTTATTTTCTTCTTTCGCCTGCCACTAGGGTGCTTACATTCTAACATCTTCTAGACCGGGCTATAGGGAAGAGCCACGAACAAAGGGGGGTTGGCAAGGTCAAAACAAAAAGTATTATTTCATCACACGATTCATTAAAATACTCTCAAGCACTTATACCTTCTCGGAAGGTGGCATATCTTATGAAACTCTCTCAAGAATTAGGTGCCATCACTTGA
Source organism: Neoscytalidium dimidiatum (assembly GCA_037367355.1). Classification (NCBI taxonomy): domain Eukaryota; kingdom Fungi; phylum Ascomycota; class Dothideomycetes; order Botryosphaeriales; family Botryosphaeriaceae; genus Neoscytalidium; species Neoscytalidium dimidiatum. The sequence continues at coordinate 1,011,620 of CM074701.1, read as the reverse complement.
CCGCCACCAGTGGACTTGGCAACGGCAAACGTAAGGCATGAATGGTCCAACTGACGAAAAGTTGGCTTCGAAAGTTGGAAGGGATATTAACGTACCTGGTCGGTTGACAAGCTCGTGTCGAGCTCCGCACTTGCGCAGTTGGTACCAATGGTCGAGAATTTTGCCATACGTGGCTCTACGTGGGCGCCTCACGCAACGCCACTCCAGCTTTTTTTTTCTTTTGAATGGAGGAGCCGCAGAACGAAGTAACTTTAATACCGAGCTGATGTATGTCGAATACCACCCCTAATCGGATGGACTCACTTCCCAAACGCTCAACCTAACTACTGGCTCAGCAGATACCTCGCTATTCCGGATTCTACTTGTAGGCCGCCAATTTAGTTACATAGAAACCCGATAATCGTGTTAGTCACCCGCGTTATACTCGTACATGTCAACAAAAAGTACCCACTCTTCGATGCGACATCCTGAAAAGTTCAAAGAACCGAGGTGGGAGCAAGAAGCAGGCTGGATCGCAACAAATTTTATGGTGTACATAAAGAAGAGTCATATGGATTAGTCATGTATGTGCATGCATCATGCTCTAAGAAAAGCTAATGCAGTCGTCCGGACGCAGATCTCACGCCTCTTCTCTTAGGCATTTAGGCCGGAGAACCGATTCGGCCACTCAGAGGGGTGTTCACTATGTTTGAAGTCAACTTGTAAATGGTGTCTTTACCCTGTCCAAGAGATTTTTGAATTCACTGAACATGGCTAGGCTTAGGAGCGAATGAGCAATTGCTGCACGAATACTACTCGACGAGTGAGTGCCTTTCCATCAGCTGTCTCCGGTTCAAATCATCTTTTGCCAAGTGAAACAGGTTTCCAGATCCCCAGCGGAACAAACGATGCAAAATCTTTTGATATCAATCACGTGGATCCGCACAGACTACCGATGCTGAACTTTGGGCCAGTGGAGCCCAGCCTGTCGCCTTCCTCACTCACTAGACCTGCCGAGCATAAAAGATGAAATACTTTCTCCGACCCTCACCATCTCCTTGACATCCCTCCACAATTCGATTTCTTCATCACCACTCAACCACATATCGTGCTCAGAGTTGACACACCTTGACGCTATACTCTGTCACCTGCGACAGTTGCGATGGCCGATAGACATGTCACGTCGCCTCCGCCACTGGACCTGAGCACCATAGAGGTAATCCGCCACGCGTTCTGACTCCCAATTTGCCCTTTCCAATCTTGCTAACCTACCTGAAAATAGCAGGGAGACATAGTTGGGGAAACATCTGGGAGCATTGGCTCTGTTGATATCAATCGCGATCAGGTGACTTGTCCACTTCGCAACGCCGAGAAACCTGTGATCGCGGCTAACTTGGCCCAGCAATCTCAACCGGACACGGATTATGAATGCGAACCTGGTACAGATCTTTTATCGCAAAAGACGCAAGCTCTTCAGAAGCTATGTACCAATTGGAAGCATCTGAACGATGTGAGCGAATGCCTTCCCGCCATATTCCGCTTCCATCAAACCGATCCACTGCAATGGCCGTGCCCTATCCTTGACGCCCTCGGAAAGTTATCTGAAGTTTCCCCTGGACAGGAGAACCTGACCATTGCGCAGAGCATTCTCTCGTTCCACGTGAAGTCTCGCAAGATAACTACCAACCGCCCTGATCGCAATATCCAACTGGAGGACGTGGAGAAGACCATTGGGGATATGGTCAGGTTGACCGAGGCCATTGTAAACATCAAGCAGAATTGGGGTCATGAGACGCACCGTTGGCTACCCGATGATTGCCATTACGAGTCTATGGACCCACGCAAGTGGCCACTCGATGTGGTCATTGCCCTGGAGAAGCTGGCATGTCTTACCGGCTTTTTGCTGTTACAGGAAGCCAGTAGCAAGATGAAAGACTTCTTCAAGGAGCGCATAGAGGCACACCCCAGCGATACTCCGTCCGTAGTTCTTGCTGATGTTGTAAGAGCCGTCAGCCACTACACCAAGCCTGGCATACTCATCGATCTCGAAATCCCGGAATCGTTCACACACGTTAACGGTGTCCACCTTCCGGGACAAGCTATTACCGTGGAGAAGGATTCTTTCCATACACATGTAGCTCAGTCTAGCAGTGCCGGCCAAGCCATTGTTGATACCGGCGGGGCAGCTGCTCACTCAGGTCGCGATGATATCCGCTATGGTAGAGGAAGCACTCCCGAAACCGACTTCCCAGTTGACGTGCCAGATGGGACCATTGCTCCTAGTTCGATCATTCGGTCTCGTCAAGTCATCACCATTGAGAGCAGCAGCGATGATGACATCGATGGTGATAGCGATGACAACCGCCCATTCATCCTTGGCCGGGACATCAAATGTCGTTTTTCGAACAATGACAACGACCTTACCGGTGACGCCTTTCTGGATAGAGTACTACAGGATGAGGATAAGGAAAACAGCGATCATGCAAGTCGGGGCGTGAATGTCGACGATCGAGAGGATGACGATACTGGTGCAGCGGAGAGAGTTCAAGGATCTTCCATTACTTTCCCGGCCTTGCCAGATCCATCCATTCTTTCAGAGGTCCTCAAAATCTATGATAACGTCAAAAATAGAAGGGGTGCAGCTTTTGGAAGTCCGGAGCACGGTCCTACTATCATGACCGACAAAGTTGCTGCTGAAGGCCTGTATATGGTCAACAAGGCAAGCGGTCCCTTCTGGAGCTTTGACAAACGTCACTTCTCTTACATGGGCCTCACTGAAAACTGGAGTGCAATCGTTTCGCTTGAGGCGCGCTTCAATCAGAGGTTCTGTACGATTTTTGACATGGACGACCTCAAAGCTGACCAGGCCCTTCGTATCACTCAAGAACTTCTTCGTCTATTAGTGAGATTGGTCAATGAACGCAATATCATCAACTTATCCGAGCTCCACAACATATTACGGGCCCATCTGGGTAATAGCAATGTTAAGCGATTGACTCTGAATGTCCTTCGCCGGCTGGTCAACCCTAATGATAGTCAAGACAACATCAGCGGCTCTCATACTCAGCGTGCTCGCGTCCGCCAGCGAGATTCATCGTCTTCAGCCGCTTCAAAGCCGGACAGAGTTACCTACGTTAATAAGATCACGCTCGCGGATAGTCAGGCTTTTGCTTCAAAGTCAGAGTCTCGCGCCCGTTCCGAAAAGCAGTCGACCAAGACAATTCCTGCCGGTACTTCCCATCAGACCGGTAGCCACTATCCTCAGAGTCTTCCTGCCGGTGCTATACAGCGTTCGACAATATTTGCAACGCAAAACGCTCCGACTCCTGCACCAAGCGCGCGACCAATTGGCTCTGGAAACATTCACAGGACTGATGCTGCTCTCACTCGTTCTTCTAACGGTGCGTCAACCATTGCTGTTGACGAACGTCAGGCCCGCCTATACAGAACTCGGAAAGACTCACCTGACTGTATGACGGGGTCCTTCACTGATATCGCTCCCAACGGTAGCAACAACACTACTACTCGTGTTCAGGAAACCTCTGCAGACCGCTCCAGTAGTACTACATCAGCGCAAACCACTTCCACTCCCAAGAATGTCTTATCCGACGATTCTCAGGACTGTGACGCCATTTTCAATAAGAGCGCCCATTCTTCAATCCACCGGCTCGACAATATCAATACCTCAGTGACCAAACTTCTCTCACATTCGGCGCAGTCTCCAACTAACGACACATCCGCGGATGATCTTCCTTCGATCAACATTGATGACCATGTCACGACACCTCGCAAGGAGGCTGATATGAAAATGTTGTATGACGCCCGTGCGAGCCTTCTCGAAGCAGGGCTAACTATTCCTGCCCATCCGATTGTGATCAGCACTACGGCGAACGGATCCATAAGCTCATCTCAGGTTTCCACTATCACTACGCCGCAGATAGCTGCAGTTACCACTGCTCAGAGTTCCAGTGCTGGGTCTCCGCCGACCATCACTTCGACCGTTCCAAGAAGAGCTCTCCCGCAGCTCGACACTACCCCCACGCCGGCCACACAGATTCACGCTCCCCAAACACCGTCTGCGCAGATTCAGGCAGGCGAGACACCCCAGTCCGCGTCCATGGATATCTTCTTACGTAGTATCAACGAAAGCGTCATTCAGTTCCAGGAGGCTACCAACCTGGAGGCTGCGGACCTTCGCCAGCGTGTCCGGGAGCTCGAGTCCAAGACTGACGGGCTTCGTTCGAGGAACGAGGAACTCCTTCAGAACAATAAGGAGCTTGTGTCTGAGAACCAGGAGCTCGGCTCCAAGAATGGCGAGCTTCAGTCCGACAATGAGGAACTCACGAGGGATATCGACGAGCGTCATTCCATCAATGTCGACCTCACCCGGCGCCTGGAAGCCTCCGAAAACTCCGTTGTTGAGGCCCACACCAACGCTGCCAGCCTTCAGGCGCAACTAACCCGTGAGACCACCCGCGTCAACAACCTGCAGAGCCGGCTGGACGATGCTCATGCTCGGCTCGGCACGCTTGAAGAACGCCTCGAAGACGCTAGTCAGGAGGCGAAGGACAATCTCGACCAGATGATTGACCAGAATCAACGCGCCTTCGTGGCCGAGCAGAAGTTAGATGAGTATCGCGATCAGGTGCGCGAGCTGAAGCGCAAGCGTAGCGATGACCTGAAGGACGAGGAGGATCTCCGCGAGGAGGCGCAGAGGGAGGCCAAGAAGCAGAAGGAGCGTGCTGATGGTGAAGAGAAGCTGCGTAAGGAGGCGCAGCAAGAGGTGGAGAAGAATAAGGAGGCTGCGGAGCGCGAGCGTCGTGAGTATAGGTGGACTGCCAGCAGCTGCTTCGAAAAGTTTGGCGAGAGCCTCAAACAGCTCACGGAGTTGTACGCCAATACGCTTGATGAGATTGCCAGTGTTTCTGGAGCAAAGCCTGAGGCAAAAGCTGAGGGTAGTGATAAGGTATAAGATTGTTGGCATATTGTTTGGTGGACGGTCTTCCTCCGCTTAAGGCAGATCACGGCTTCCCTGGCTTTTGTTTTGACCCCCTCTCATCAATATCCAAAATGTGTTTGGCTGTATGGGATTCTTTGGGGGTCTTGTTCGATGACTGTACCTGTATGGCGTAATACTCAAACGGTGGATAATGTAGTAGCAATAGAGTCTCAGAAAACCCACTCTGTTTCGGCGATACACAGGCTAATTCACCAATATAGGGGAAATGAGCTTAGGCAACCCTAAATCTGGGATTATGGAAGTTTGCAACGTGGTATACATTCAATTACAGCATGAAATTGATTGCTCGAGATCGCAACCATTCAGCTGAGTCCCTTTGGAAGAGCCTTGACTATCAGTCGGCACGAACTTCCGTATGCAGAGCGTGGCTTTCAGCCCCCAACTTATCGGCACCACAGGCACTTCTGATGCCGAAGAGCCCCGCAACTTAGCTAACGAACCGCGTCAGCCTTGAAACTGGAAAGATCAACCTTGGTGACTTTTTCTTACAGCTGCCTTGCTTAGAGACCTTTTCATTGCCCCTGAAAGATGTCACAATTCGCTTATCGCTCGCCATCGCCCTATCGAAACTGGGTCCGTCTTGCCGAACTCTTGCCGGAGACTTCAACCTCTTCGAGCACTCACTGCCAACCGATCTCAGGAGTGGACCCAAACGCTACTGCTGCATGGCATATACCTGTGTCGTGTCTGCTCCATGATGTATCTTTTGATGATGGAGAGGGCAATGCTCTCCCATCATACACTGCTTTATCTTATTGCTGGGGACCCCCGTTTCCAACAACTACGATATATTTGAACGGCATGTGCTTTCAGGTGGCAAAGAGACTTGAGGTTGCTCTCCGGCAATTGAGAGTCAAAGAAACGAGCCTATTATTATGGATCGACGCTATCTGTATCGATCAATCTAATGACGAAGAGAAAGCAGAACAGGTTAAGAAAATGGGACAAATCTTCCAGCGCGCTTCGACAGTACTTGCATGGATAGGACCCCAGCGAGAAAACAGTGACCTGGCTATGGACTGGATAGCCAGAGTAGACGACCCTACGGCTGCTGTTGCACACCCATTTCACGAAGAGAACCAGGACCTTAAGGATGCACTCTTGCAGCTATTTGGCCAGCCCTATTGGGACCGCATATGGATCGTCCAAGAGCTGGTTCAAGCACGTACCCTGCTGTACAGATGTGGCACAAAGACCGTGACAGAATCCCAGCTACGCCGCGCCGTCAACATCCTGCGGGGCCTGAAGTACGAGTTTTGGGACCAGTGCCGCAATCCACAGAATGCTGTAATGTTGCGCACCCACACCGGCCGACCACCTCTGATCTTCCTCCTGCGGACATTCCGCCACTTTCAGGCCAGTCTGGACCAAGACAAGATTTTCGCGCTGCTGGGCCTTGCTCGGGACATGCGTCAATTCCTTCCCAACTATTCCATGCCATGCGAAGCTCTCTATACAGCTTTTGCTCGCGCTTTGCTCGAGTCCGGCTATGTTGAGATTCTTTCCCTTTGCGAAGCCAGGCGGCCGCAGCACAACGATATGTCACTCCCCTCGTGGGTTCCCGACTGGTCGCGCAAAGGCGACCGCGATCCGCTGCAACAACGCGAGCTGGAGAGTGGGTCCGTACCGCTACAGGCCCGTCTAGAGCCCACCTACAACGCTTGTGGATCGTTGGAATGGGATGCAGCTGGTTGCAGAACCGCAAATGCTACTGGCGGCAACATCCTCCGCGTCGATGCACTATTCATTGGCAAAGTGAAAAAGCTGGGACCAATATGGAAAAATCACCCCGGAAAATGGCTCGACAGTATCCTGAGGCTCGCTACCCGCATCAAAAGGTTATCAGACAAACCCGGGCCGCGGCTTGACGCAGTGTTGCGTACTGCGGTCGCGGATCAGCAGCTGCGGGTGCGGGATGAGAACGGTATCAAGCGGAGGATGGAGCAGTCTTTCTTCCACGACGTACGCAGACATGTGCTACGGAGCAAAATACGCGGCCTCGACAAGGAATACTTTTCGGATATGGGTATCTGGGACTACTATCAACAGATATGGTGTCTGGCTTGGGGGCGAAGAGCTTTCATAACGGAGAGCCGCATTGGACTCGGGCCAGTCGAAGCACAGAAGGGGGATTTCGTATGCATTATTCATGGATCCGGAATGCCTTTCATCGTTCGTCCTATGAAGTATGGTCAATATACTCTTGTTGGCGAAGCCTATGTCGATGAAGCCATGGACGGTGAGGCTCTGGCTGAAAATCCAGTATTCGAGCCGATTGAGCTGGTCTGAGAGATAGGTCAATACGAGATAGTATAACAACGGATTTGGTTAGAACTTTCTGAATTTCTGGCATAGTTGTGGAGACGGGTTATCCACGTTTCACGCCATGCAAAGCTGCCGACCAATACCTCACGCTAGCTAGCATGCTGTTGAAAAGTGTTACTCACATAACGTAGTAGTTCACGTTTACCAACCCAGCTTTCATATACACTCCCTACGACAATTGTTGTCCCCAGGATTCCTAGTCTGTGAAATTTACATTTCCATTCTTCTTTTTGCGTGAAGTGGCAAGCTATCTAGCTTTTGAGATGATTTAACTTGCCAAGAGACACCCTACTACAAAGAAGGAACGCCACTCCAAAAAAAAAGCTCTCTTACTCGCCAAAGCCAGTGTCCTTTTTTTTCGCGTTTGAAAGCTCATCAGCCCATCTCCGACTTGGCATTCGTCCGGCTTCATTTTTCGGCTGCGCCGATACGACATGCAATCAGCCTCAACCTACCTCATAATCGTGCGATGTTTGATTCTAGACTCCCTTAGTCATTCGTCCCGTCCACTCATCCTAGTCTCAGCCTTTCCGTTAAGATCCGCTGCCGATTGTGATGACTCGGGAACGTGGTGACCGGCCCTGGACCTTCTACTGGCTCATGCACAGCCACTACGAGGCTTAGCATACACTACTCAACACCAAAGGCTCCCCTACATGCCGATGTGATCAGCTTTTGCCTATCGCAGGAATAGCATTGAGTTGTTCCATGAGCTGGAAATTATGTGCCGTAGCGCAAGCCGAACGTGATTCGAGCGAAAGGTCTGCGCCTCGAACGTGTCACGTCTACCGTGAATGCACCACAACGCAATCCGAGCTATAACGATATACGCCTCAAGGAAGCAACGTTTTCACCTCGAAGAACAGCTATATAATCCGCACCGAAACCAGCCTTGGAGCACCACAGCAGCAACACACTTCAGCGCTCCAACAAACCCAGCCAAAAATCAGCACCACTAACTCACCGCACCACTTGCAAACCCCCCAACCCTCAACAGCCACAATGCACTCCACCATCATCCCCACCACCACCGCCACCCTCCTCCTCGCCAGCACCGCCCTGGCCCAAACCGTCCAATGGACCTCCATCCCCAACATCTGCCGGCCCGCCTGCGCCTACGCGATCAACCTCTCCCAAGGCTGCGCGCGCAACCCGAACGACGCGTACCTCTCCTGCGTCTGCCAGAAGCCACAGTCGCCCAGCTGGATCCCCGGGTGCGAGGCCTGCGTGGCTGCGTACTGGGACGCCGAGAACGGTACGTCTCAGCGGCGAACAAAGCCAGCTCTTGCCCTCTTCTTCTTCTTCTTCTTCTTGTTTCGTTGACGAGAAGCAATGCGTGCAGATGTGAAGAGCTTGCTCGACGCCTGTTCCTTCACGGCGACGACCTGGACGGGCGTCGCGACGGCGACGGGCAGCGAGACGGCGGCGGCGACGGGCGCTGCGGCGGCGACGACGACGACGCCGGCGACCGGCGGTAGCGCGTCCGGCGTGACTGCCAGCGCGGCGGCCAGCTCGAGCGGCGAGGGTACGCCGGCGGCTAGCGGTACGCCGGTGTCTACGCCGTCGAGCACTGCGGGTGCGATTCCGTCTGAGGTATGTTCTGCGGATAGCGTCTTATAGACGAGAAGTTGCTGATGGCTGTTCCTCACAAAAGTTCACTGGTGCTGCTGCGCCTTTTGCCACCGCTGGCGTCGGGCTGGTGGCTCTTCTCGCGGGCTTGCCTGTTGTGCTCTAGAGAGAGAGAGAGAGAGACGCCGCTTATCCGTCGTCAGCCTCTCTCTCCAGTCTGATCTGCTGAAGAGTTGTGGGATGTGGCGACTGCTCACTCTTTAGGTGATTGTCCTGGTGCGATGGGCATTACTGGCTTCAAGATGTTGCAACATGCAGTGGGCAGTCATAGCTAACAATAGAAGTATCATACATTTATCTTTATATTCTACTCACTACTAGACCTCTTCCTCATTTCGATGATGAGTTATTCTGCAAAGCGTGCATAATTTAATAATTTCAATCGACCTTAACCCTGATCCAGAAACGTAGAAAGTACTAGCGTAAGTGTATCTCGTCTGAGCGTAGAATACCGAGACACTTTGAACTGTTGGCAGCTGCGTGTCTCACTGCTTGTAGAAGTTCGTGCGTGAGAATGTGTCAACCAATGCCCGATAAAAGAGCAGGGGACCAACGCCACGGGAAAAACAGAAAACGGCACTGTCTCAATTTTGTAGCAAAGCGAAAATTTGTGCAATCTCTTTTTCTACTCTACGCACACGAAAAGAAGGAAAGAAAAAACAAGCCGGCAAATGATTTTCCAGTAGAAAGCGAGCGTATCTTAGAAATGCAAATATGTGCCTTGAAGAAGCGCAGTAAAGCAAAAAAGCCAAACGCCTTGATCCTCCCATAAGTGAGAGCGAGTGTCAAAGAGATGGAAAATATGCACTTGATCGAAGAGCAAAAAAGTCAAGATCTTGAATCTCCCCCGCCTATCTTCTCTCCGCTTCTCAAGTTCTCATGAGCGAGGCGATATCTTAAAAGGGGCAAAGGTTGTCAGCCAAGACCCATCCGGTGAGACGGTTAGCGACATCGCTAGCGTAGCATTTGGTGCAGCAGCCGTCCTCGAGGTTGCCGCTAGAGGGGATGGATCCGCCGTTGTAGTACTTGGCAGCAAGGTAAAAGGCGCGGGAGCGGGTGACGTGGAAGGTATCTTGGGCCTCTAGTATACGCGTTAACAATGTGTTCTCGGGTCTCCCTCCAGAGAAGTACTCACGGTTAAGAGCTTGAGCGAGGCCGTCACCACGGGGAGTGCCAGCGGTGCCTTCACGGACCATCTGGAAGATCTGCAAAAACTGTAAGAATGGCGGCTTCGCCGTTCACCAGGCTGCGAAGACTTACCGTGCTCGTCGGGCACGGGTTCTGAACGGTGTTGCCGTCGTTGCAAGTGCCGTCGCCGCTGTGGCACTGCATGAGGCCCGGGTTCCAGATGTTCGGGTCAACGTTCCTGCCCATCATCAGCGCTCCTTCCCCCTCAACGCTCAAATCAGAGCTACTCACGGCGTCGTCCGCACCCTCACGCACCCGCCGCTCTCCTGCATAATCACCGCGAGGATGAACCGATGATCCACCTGCGTCTCCTGGGCGATCTGCTGGATAGCGTCGTAGATGGCGCCGATCTCGGGGCCCGAGTCGTTCTCGCCGTAGCCGTTCCACTCGCACGAGTTGAACATGATCTGCTTGTTGGCGTTGAACATGTCCTCGAACGAGACCCACTGCTCGCGGGTCGGCCAGCCGGCCTCGAGCGAGCCGTCGCCGCGGTACACCGTGTACGCGTCGCGGCCGGCGCCGATGCCGTCCTGGTTGTTGATGCTGCCGACCGCTGCGCCGCCTGTCACGACGCCGCCCGTAGCGCGGCGTGCCAGTGTGTGCGTGGGCGGGTTGGTGGTGCGTGTCGCCTCGGCGTAGGTGCCGTTGGTCAAGCCGGCCCTGAAGCCACGGATGGGCGAGGGGCCATCAGGGAGCTCCGCAACCTCAGGTGGATAGGGAATGGCGTGGGTGAGGGTGAGGAGGGGTGCTAAGATGGCGAGGGTGGTAAGGGAGAACATTGTGGTGAGGTGCTGCTGGGTTGAAGGAGGTAGTGAATAGAGCTGGTCAGTGGTTTGAGTTGATTGATGTCGATTCGGGACGGGTGCGAGCTCGGCTTTATACGTCCAGTACTAAGGTGGTGAGGTGATAGTAGGAGACTACGGCAGGGGCAGTGGTGGCCAGGAGGAGAGCGAGGGTCGGTGGAAGAGGGCCTGAGTGAGGCGTCTATCCGTAGCAAGCTGATTGATTGAGTAGAAAAGGTGATGGTGAATCCTGCACCGGCCGAAGTTGGTGAAAGCGTGAAAGTGTGTGCAGTGTCAGCGGCGGGTTCCTTCCGTAACGGGCTTCACGCGACAAGCGCGTGGCCACCTCGACGCACCTTGATGGCAGAGTGGTTTCCTCATCCAACCCGCCGGAGACCCCGAAGCGTGCTAGTATATGGTACAACCGAGCTGAGCAGCTCATCTAGCCATGGGTTGGAGAGGGGAGGTGTGCCGGCATAAGCGATAGCCCTGCTGAGTCTGCCTTGTCTGGACGGCATGGTGACAGGCATGTGTCAGAGAGTGGAGAAGCAGTCGCAGGACCTGGCCTGAATGAGGCTCTGGAAATCCCTTTTGTATAACATGCCAACCAAGCCATGAAGCAAGAACAGAAGGCCTGACGTAATGCTGTTTGAGAGGCTTATCTTGGCACTGTCACTGCCACCGCGCCCTGAAGAGAGGTGAAGTGAGAACATCATGCCTTAAGCACGAAGCTTTGAGGATGCAAGATCTCCGAAGGTGTAGAGTTCCGGGCTGCGGCACGCGCCGATTGCCCGCTCAGCTGGTGCTGCTTACTCGCATCGAAGCGTGGACAGAATGTTCCCCGACGTGCACCACCAACCAGGATTTGGCGGAAGCGATGTAACCCATGGACCTCGTGACGTGAACAAGGCTGAACCCTGTCCTCATCCTGACGATCTGAATCAGGAACAAAGAGCCGCATGCAGAGCGAGCGGCAGAAGAGGCCCCGGTGTTGGTGGCTGCTGACAGCGCGAACAGGGCAGCCGTTTCTGGTTGTGGCGCGGGCGCAATCAGGTACCATCCAGCCTACTGATGTATAGGGCTGAGCTATTGGGACCGCATGCTTGCTTCTTGAGCCAAGGGCTAATCAGCGCGGATACCGGAGTGGGTCCAGTCCAGACCACCAAGGTGAACTTCATATCTTTGAGGCCCCTTTCCCTGGAATCCTTTCTCATCCCCTCCGCAGCACTCTTTGGTGCGTTTGTTGCACGTAATGCAAGCCGTTACACAAGAAGCCACACGTGGCTTTGGTGTTCAGAAGGCTCATCCGAGCACTATGCCAGCTTAAGCATATGCCAGAGAAGCCACAATAAGCTTACTCACTCTGACAGATGCACGTGAAGATCTGCCGGGCCTGCATCCGACCCGCGTATAGCTTAATTCAATGCTACCCATGCCCCTCGTGCCCCACATGGCCATTTCTTAGGCATCACCTCTTTAAAAATGCTTCCTTACAAAGCAATAAAACATCAAGAGAGTAAACGGAAGGTAGATAACAAGACTGGCTTGTTGCGGAACGGCCCGCCCCAGATCGGGCTAGTTTGTGGGGGCCACACCTGAACGTCTATTTTGAACCCACCTCAGCCTCCGAAAGTGTTCTACAAGCGAGTCTTTGAGGTCTTGGTCTGTCTTGCGATCCACGATGAAGCAGACTCGTATGATTTGCATGGCGAACGATTTTTTTTTTTTCACATCATGATTTCACCAACGACCCCGTTGTACTACAACTGGCGCTGTTGGTTGCGGCTCGTATCATTCTGGCACTACAGTTTAAGGTGCTCTTTATTCACGACTAAGAGCCATGTCTGAGCATCCGCGTGGTGCAATTCAAACATAGATTATTCTAGAGTTCACAGCCTGGACTTTGTCTATTACTTAGCTGGTGCGCATGGTCTTTGACGTCACATTTCATCATGCTTCATCGCCTGCACATAACATACATGTGGTAAGCACCACACAATCGTGCTTCAGGACGAGACATTTTCACTCAGCGGTCTCTCCGATTCAACTCAGCCTTGTGGTAAGGCAGGAGCACCAAGCCACCCTACAACTCATCCCGCGCCTTGACGCCCTCCTCAGCCTTGCCGCTCTGAGCTCTCTCCTCCACCTCCGCCTTCCTCTTCTTATCCCGCTCCTCCCGCGCCTCTTTGACTTTCGTATCGGCCGACCCCCCCTCGGTTGTGCTAACCCTCGATACCTTAAATCCGCCCGGCACCATCGTCTGGAACACGCCCTCCGGATCGTACTTCCTGGCCGCCTGCCTAATCCTCTCCACATTCGCAGCGCCGTAGCTCTCGAGCGGCTGCTGGTCGTAATACGCGTACGGCAGGTAAATGTACGGATGATCCTTCCCCTTGCTCTTCGCGAACGCCTTGATCTGCGCGATGAGGTCGCGCTGGGCGTTGTCGAAGAGCGCGTCCTTGTCCGCGCCCTTCCAGCCGCAGTAGCACATGAAGACTTTGTCGCGGCCAATTCAGCAAGCTGTTTTTGGAGTTTCAAGAGCGGAAGCGAGAAAGGGTGGGGGGAGGAGGGAATTGGGGGCTTACGGATGAGGTTCTCGGACGACCGATCCAGGCCGAGCACGTTGCCGCCGCGCTCGCCCGAGCGCTGCGCGAAGAGCGCGGGTAGCGGCTGGAACATGGTGAGGGTCAGCCAGTCGCCGCCGTCCTGGTCGAGGTGCGCGACCATCGCCTTGAAGAGCTTCGTCGCGTGCTGCATGATCTCGGCGTCGTTGTGGAACGTGATGGTCATGAAGGCGTCGCTGTCGGTCATCAGAACTTCCCTCCTTCTCGTCGATCGGGAAGAGGTGGGGCGCGGGGGCTCACCGGTATCCTGCGGCTTGTTCGAGCTCCTCGACCAGATCGGAGATGTTGGTGACGCGCATGGAGTCTGAGATGTTGCCGGGGATGGAAAGGAACTCGTCGAAGATCGGGGGCCGCGGTGACGATGGCTCGATCGCTTTAGTGTATTCATATGCGTTGGCGACGACGACCTGGCCAATTGTGGAGGCATAGTTGAGGATGACGATTATCGAGGCGTACGGATCGTCGGCCATCTTGTTGGTGAAGTTCTCCAGGTACTCAAGCTGTTTGTCGGCAGTGTCGAGCGGGTATGCTACCACGCCACCCCAGAGTTTCTCGTCCTCAAACGTTAAGAGGTCGAAGCGTATTACGATGCCGAAGTTATTGGACGAGCCTTTCATCGCCGGAAAGAGGTCTGGATAGCTTTCACTGTTGACGTAGATGATTTCGCCGCTGCCGAGTACGAGCTATCACTTGCTCAGCAGGAATTCATCAGCCAGGAAACACCGTTTACTACTCACCTCATACTGTGCCACATTATCACAAGCCATGCCTTTGCGGGAAGAGAAAAACGAGTTACCACCTCCAAGCAAGAAACCACCCACCCCAACTGAACTGGCACGGCCACCGGCAACAAGAAGGTTATCCTTCGCCAAAGTTGCGTACACTGACCCCCATCTAGAGCCCGCGCCGACGCCAGCAGTACCATTGCCAAAGTTAGTGGTAGTGTTCATAAGACCAAGATCAATCGTGACGCCATTTTCGATGTTATTTGCTCCCGGCCAGACGGTGTCACGACCACCGCTGCGGACGGCAAATTGGCATGGTGAAGTCTTGTTGGCCTCCTTCAGCGCAATGACAGCCTTGGAGACCTCAGCAGCGTCCTGTGGTTGGATCAAGCACCAAGGGCGCAGTTGCGCAGCAACGGAGAAATACGAATCAATCCTCGCTTCATATTGCTCATCACCAGAGTACTGGACTCCCAGGCCGGCTGCTTCCAGAGAATCGCACTAATTGCAAAGTCGAGTAAGTAAGGATGCAGACGTCACACTGTAGAAGTGCTTACGCACGCAATGCGAGGCGGCGGAACTGCTGGCCAAAGTGCTTGATGTTTCAAAGGCAGATCCCGTACTGCTCTTGGAAGCGGCGTAGGCAATGCACACCACAGTGGAGAAAAGGGCTGCAGGAGCGTGAAAGCGCATTAGGAAATCGAATTAATGGTGACTATGAAGCACAAAAGAAACGATTAAATTCCCCTTGTTATAACCGAGAAAATGGAGGGGTGAGGGTAAAAGATAGCTAGTCAGGTATCGTGCCTTTTGGCCCGGCTGAACCCCACCAACGCCAGCTCCGGACCTATGAAGACCGTTGAAGGCCGTTGGACGTCCTGACTCTTCGTCCGAGGAAAGTGTTGCCGCCAAGGCCTGCCACCGGGTCGGAAACTGTGCGCCCCCACATGGTCTTTTCTCCGACCCCCCGCCTTTCCCTTTCTTGCGATATAGACTAAGTCAAAACCTTCATAGAAATACTTCTCCTTATTTTGCTCTCCGTTCAGCAGCCAGGGACAGGCGGCGAATGTTCACAAATGTAGGTTCACTCAATGACGGCCTTGTAGAAATATGGGATCGTGAGGAGGATGTTTCATACAAACCGCATCCCCATCTTCACTGCAGGAGAAATGGTGTAAGGTCGCTTGCAGTGCCACATGTCCATAGAAAAAGGTCCGGCCCTTCGTTCACCAATCCCAATGCGTTACGAAGTTCCAGCGGTGGAGAGAGTCCATCAATTTCCGAGCGCTAAGGCTTTCCTCGTTAGTGCACGCGGAGTAAAAAAAAAAAAAAAAAAAAAACAGAGAGAGAGGGATGGAGAGATAAAGATGGGGCGAGCAGCTCGGTTCCTGCACCAACAGCGTGGCAGATACTCTGCGAGGAGAGGATCTACAGCAGTCGGCGGGATACTGAGTCGTGAACACCGTGGGTGTGCACAATGCTAACGGCCTCGTACAAAAAGTCATCTTCTATGCCATAAAATGGCCCCAATTCTGGGGAAGCGGTGTACAAGCTGGACGTACGATGAATCAACCAAGCTGAGACCGGTCAGTCATAATTATGGAGACTCTACAACCATTCAATGTGGGTCTTCTTACCACTGTGCCGCAGAAATTGTTCAGGTAGGTATCTGCTCGGCTAAATTTCTATAAGCAGAGCCTCGCCTAAAAAAGCAGATCCGGAGGTGGTCTGACGCCAGCTAGGCGTTGATGCATTATCAGCTGTACACTCTGCGGATTCCACAGTGGCAGCTAGTCTCGATTCTCCGTATGTCTTTTTGGAAATCTTCACAGGTCAGTGGACATCTGAAGCACTTAACATGGGCTATATCAGCACCGCCGGGACGCTCAATCCTTCCGTTAAATGTACCGTACGTCAAATGGTCTTAGCTCTCTTTGCCCGGTCCTGATATGGGTCTTCCTTCTGATCCATGCACAACAGGGAGATGAAGCTTGAAGGAAGGCTGCAGACATTACGATTCATTCACTTCCACTTTGGATATAAGTCGGCCATGCCTTCTGTTGAAACCATATTGGATTGACCCTCTAAGGGGCACGCGACTAGCAGAGACTATGTACAGTTCAGAGAGGGACTAAGCCTAAACAGGCCATCTATTCTGGGTAAATACTACATGCGGCTCTTCGTACTTCAACACCTTCGATACCTTGAGATGGGATTCGCACAGACTGATTCATGTGCGGTTCCGCGGATCATCCTCCAGGGTCTAATAATGGAGGCCTTGTTCGCAGCCGCTGACGAAACTGTATATCGGGCGGAATCATGGCTCCGATGAAGCTCCAAAACCGCGCGCTGCCTACTGATAAACACTTTGACCTACGCATCTGCCATTCTGATCTTCTTGCGAAGCTCAGGCCTTTATCATATACTTTAGGCATTGATCTGAGCTTGTGTTCTCGATTCAGTGTGGAGCGCTCCAGGGAGTGAAACGCACCCTCTGCGCGGAGAGTGACCTTGCTTTCGGCCGGGAGCTTCTGTAAGCTACCCTGCCTCGTATTTGCCGTATTCTTACACTTCAAAGCCCACTTCTCGCACAGTCAGTCTGCGCCACCACTTTTCATCAATTTCCTCCAGCCAGGTGCTGGCGTGCGTGAGCCGTTACCATGGCCACCTACACAACCACCTACCTGACAACAACAAGCAGTACAGTAGCAACAGCTACATCGAAAATTTTAACAGTTTTGCAAGCACCACCAGATTACGATGTTGACTTTGACCATCCCGCCAGAAGAGGCGATGTCACAGGATATTGGGTTTTCGCAATTGGAGTCGTGGTCGCATTTCTGTTTTTACTCATGCGGATATACACCAAAATTTTTGTGTCAAAATCCTTCGTTATTGATGATGGTCCGTTATCTCGAAGCTCGCTCAACATTTCGAATGCTTACTGACGCTCTCATAGCTTTTATCGTCTTCTCCTTTGTAAGGCTTCCAACCTCTCTCTTCTGCCTCCACCGTGCTTACCAGTCTTCAATCAGGTCCTTGGCTTGGGGTGCCAGTCTCTACTAGTTTGTAAGTGATTGTGTGTCAGTAGTTTGAAACCTTAATCTAACGTTTCCGTCCAGATATGTGGCGAAACGAGATTCAAGGTGTGCATGCCTGGGAAATCCCACTCGAGCACTATAACCTCTACAATCTTGTAAACACGCCCACGACACCTTCTCAGCGATAACTCTCATCGTGTGCCCACAGTTGATAATGTGCGCATCGGTTCTCTACGCACCCACCCAAGGCTTCGCAAAGCTGTCCCTCCTCCTCTTCTACCGGCGCCTTGCCCCCTTCCAGTGGTTTCAGATCGCGATAAACGCCGTCATTTTCGTCGTGGTCGCGTACACTCTGGGCATCATCTTCTCGCTCATCTTCCCCTGCAAGCCCATCGCCTCCAACTGGGACGTCACAATCACCGGAACATGCATCAACAAAACCGGCATCTACATCGCCACCGCCGTCATCAACATCGCGACCGACATCGCGCTACTCGTCCTGCCTAACCCGTCCTCGCACGCCTCCAGATGCCACTTCTCGAGAAAGCCGCGCTGATCGCGATGTTCAGCATCGGCTCGATGTACGAGACCCTCCCCAGACCTCCGCACCGCGTCCCTCGAACTATTATTCACAAAGAACAAAAAAAACACCACAGGACCTGCATAACCAGCGTCATCCGCCTCATCCTCCTCCTCCCCATGCTCACCGACTTCGACCAAACCTGGGCCGTCTCGATCCCCTGCGTCTGGATCCTCGTCGAAGCGAACCTGGTCGTGATCTGCGGCTGCCTGCCCATCGTGCGCAAATTCGCGCAGCACGTCGCGCCGCGGCTCTTCGCGGAGCGCTCGTCGCCATCCCCGTCCAGCAGCAAGTCGGGGTCGGGGAAGAGGGCGCAGACGTTCGATTTCCAGACGATCGGGAGCAAGCGGTCGCGGCCGCTGCGGTCGCGCAGCAAGAGCAAGGGGAAGACGGAGTATGGGGATATCGAGTTGAACACGACGTGGGCAGGCGGAGATGACGAGGGGACGGAGAGGGGCGGAAGTAGTCATGGTGGGCGGAGGACGGCGTGGAGTGATGGCGGGAGCGAGACGTGTATCGTGGAGACGAAGACGACGGTGGTGGAGTTTGGAGAGAGCACTGAAAGCATACGACGGAGTTTCGCGAGGCCGAGGGAATATGACATCAGGGTATAGGAGGTGCGAAATTTGGGGGGCACAGGTTTTGCCTCCGCGAGGAAATTTCTGTGAGGAGAAAAGCCAGATGATCGGCTATGTGTTACGCGTTACTGATATAGACCTTTCCCTCCAAAAGAGATGTCTGTTTTCCAATTGCCAGGACGGCAAAAGTCACGGTACAATGTGAAAAACTTCTCATTTGCGCTGACTTCCGCTAACTCTACGGCATCATGCTTCAAAAAAACATCATGTGGATGTGCAACGTGGACAAGATACTTCGCAATCATTCTGATCATGATCAAAGCTTGTGAAACGCAGACTTACGGAGCAATGGGCTGATGTTCAGTAACTTCGGAAAGCGGACAGGCAAAGGGAATGTCTCGGCTAAGAGCGAAAGGCCCGGCCCGACCCGGCGCGAGCACATGGAAACGCTGAGTCCAGATGCTTCGCATATGCGTTCTTAGCGGTCGTATTTCAGGTCGCTGACTAAGGCACCATGAATTATTTTTGAGCCACTCCAATCCTCCAAATGTCCCCACAAGCCAGAGACACCTTCCATAATTGTTTTACTGCTGACATGACGCATCCGAAAGGAGAATTGGAGCTGAGACTGAAACGCCAAAATGGCCCCCAAAGTGGGCCTCTGTCTCTGCACTTCAATAGCCAACTAAAGACTACACCGCTCTTGGATAGGCTTGAATACACGCAGAGGTCGGGGACCAACCTTGCGGGTTGTGATGTAGTGGAGCCTCATGATTGCACATGAGATTCTGCTCTTCTGACTGCCTTACTGATCTTCCGCCCTTTCGTACATCTGACACCAATGCTAATCAATAGAAAGACAATACGGATTGGCTTGGCTTGGCAAGCAAAAGTAAAGGATACACGATCTTCAAATGTACGACCAAATTCAGCATCGTTGATCACATAAAGAGCGACCTATCGTTATGCTAGCATTCAAACAGGTCTAACCGTCAAAGGCACTTCATACTCTCTTCCAACACCCAACATTCTGTCCTTTGAGTGTGCAAGATACACTATGAGCGTTTCATTCTTCGCACTGCTGGCCATCACAGGCCTAACAAGTGCCCACATCGCCGCCGTACGTTGCATCTACAACAGTCAAGCCTGTCCAAACAACTAACTCGTTTCCTCAGTGGGGTCCAGGCATGTACTGCCGCAACGGCACCGTCGACGGAGTGAATGACCAAGACAACAGCGCGCCCGTCCCGCCCCTCTATAACCTTCCCAAATCAGACTGGTGGTTCCAGGCGGGCCGCGGCTGCGCAGCCTTCCCGCCGGACGACGGTGACTTCCTCGAGCTGCCCGCGGGCGGCTCTTTCACGGTCGAGCTGGCCAACAACCGTGCCTTCACGACGCTGTCCTGGGACGGCACGCGCACGAGTGATTGGCCCGACGGCGGTGGCCACCCCGAGGACTGGAACGGCGGATCCGAGGGCGAAGGGTGTATCCCGGATGGCTTCATGCATACGCAGAACAGGAGCATGGCGGCGGGAACCGCGTGGGCCATTGCGTATGAGAGTGATTTGGATGCCATTGCTATGGAAGACCTTGTGGTTTTTTCCACCTTGGACCAGTAAGTTCCCATATTTCCTCACGTGGATCAAAGACGATTGGCAAAGATATCAGAACGAGACAAAGAAACCTTCCTCCCACCTCCCCTTCAACCCACAGGTCAGTGCTCATTATCTATTCTGTAGCACCCCATGGAAGCGTCTTGCAACGTACAATGTTCCCGCTGCACTTCCCGCTTGCCCACCAACTGGTTGCACCTGCGCATGGCTGTGGGTGCCTCAAGGTTGCGGTGAGCCAAATATGTGAGTCAGTTGGCTTCTATTTTGTCTCTGCTTCAGATTTTCCTTTAATTTACTCATGCATGACTCTAGGTACATGCAAGGCTTTAAATGTAAAGTCACTGGAGCCACGTCTACCCAGCCTGTAGCAAAGGCGCAAGCACCTGTCCTTTGTGAGGATGACGACTCCAAATGCGTGGCAGGTGCTAAGCAGATGATCGCATGGAATCGTAAGTCGCCAAGGATGTCACGAAACGGCTGATGAGTATATGCTGATGCTTCCCAACCATATCCAGAGCAAGATGGCAACAACATTGAAGTTCCCAACGGAAAGTTTCCAGGTTACAATGCAAAATGTGGCTGGACGGTCGGTGCCCAAGACGACATCTTCTGATAGACCCCGTATCCATCCTTGATTAAGGAAAGAAGATTCTCCTGCATTTTCATTACACCGAAATACTATAAATTGATTCTATGTCAATCGCCTACTTTCATGTACGCTTTCCTTTACTTGTAAATAATTGCCAGTAGAGCCCGTCGCTCGAGTTGGATAGTTGTCCTTTCGTACATCATCTCGTATCCAAAGCTCGTCTTCTTGAACCAAGACAATTTCGGCTGTCGCATCATGACCGATGGATGAAACAGTCCAATGATAGCACGCTAGATCCAGGTTAACAGACGCACTAAGCCGCCGCTCCACCACGCCCCCTCGAAAGCACGACACGCCTAGCTTAATGCGAACGCTTACAACATCCCGATCACCACCAACATCTTTTACAGCAAAATCCTGATCTGAATTTTCGAACTCCAGAGCCCGCCTCCCATCGAGTATTTCCAACTACACCTGCAACGTTTTCCCCAACACACGCTCGCTACGGCATATCACCGCCAAATATCCCAGGTCTGCCTGAGGGGGTACTTCCATCAGCAGGACTGTACTATTCACCAGAAGGAGACGATCATTCAAATTATCTCAACCACGACTCCGAGAAAGTCGCTTCGATCTCCCTGATCAGGTGGTACACTAGGGCCACGAAGTGCATGAAAGGGCAATAAAATGGACTTGAGGAAGACTGATGCGTTGGAAGTCGCACGAGAAATCGCCTCAACAGGCAATTAGTCATATCATGAGGGAATAAGTAATAGAATATAATAGAACAGCCTGCCGTAATCTACCATTTCGACGCGTCATATTCTTGCATGTGCGCAATGTAATTTGGTCCTCCATTTACCCATCCCTTGATGCCCCCCTCGAGTATGAGACTATCCATCTCGGCATCACCTTGGCTATCCACATAATCCGCAAACCAACCAGCACAACGCGGGCCTCGACCATTGCTTGACCCTGATCTGTCGTGAGAATCTATTGACAAAGACGAAGGCATTTTTCTTACCGCACCACCAGATGACCTCAGAGATGCCCGCGGCCTTGAATATCGCATAATGGGTAGGGATCGTATGGTACAAGCTGTGCGCTGGTAGATTTATTGCTCCCTCTATCGTACCGCCCTATGAGTGTAGAAATCAGCATGTGGAAGAGGGTTGTGAGTGCAACAAGAGAAGATACCTCAAAGTCCGTCCGCCGCACATCCACAAGGACGAAATCTTTCCCAGACTTCTCCCCTTGCTTTATCCTCTCCAAGAGCCGTTCTTTGGAGATCTTGGGCAGGTTGTCAGTGCGGGGTTCCGGGTATGCTGCATACCACGGAGTCTCCGCTGAGCCACTTTCAGCAGGTTTCGGCTCACTGGCCATTGTCAGGGAGTAGTTGTACCTGACGAACGGAGAAGTCTGTGAAGACGACCTGCGGTTGGGCGGGGGACAATGCCCCGCCAGGGCCATCAGAGTGGGGCTGTCATCCGCTCTTCTGATTGGTCAATCTCTGTCGGGGAAAGTAGGCAATATATTTGGGAGACCTGCCTTGATGTTTACGTAGGGTACGCAATGAGCAAGAGTATTCATTAGCAAAGTATCTACCTTTAAGCTCAGGTCCGAAGTTCATTGAGAAAAATAACATGATACTCAATGCTCGATGGACTGATTGCAGTGAAAATTAACGATGCTCTATTTACCGACATAAATTATCGATACCTCTCTCCATCTAGCTAAATAGCTTAACAACCAGTGGTAATCATTAAAAGCCACAGCTCATATGAGACTGGTGGGCGTGGATTGAAGGGTGGAAGGTACAAATGTGAAAAGAGAGAACATCACATCCCCAATTCGGCAATCTGAGATAATTTGAGCAAGCACGCTTCTTTCCAATTGGCATAGCAAAGTTCTCTACTCTAGGACAATAGCTGGCTTTCATGATGAGCGAACACTGTGACTCAGCGCCACGGTGATCGCAGCAGAGGAAATGCGCACTTACGGCGTAGCCACAATCACACGCCTTCACTCACTGACAATACCACAATAGAACAATAGAACAATAGAGCAATATAGGATGCAACAACTTTCAAATTTCTGTACAGGTATAAAATTGTACGGTAAGCTGCTCTTCTCCGAACTTCTTCATCCTACAACCACACTCTCCTTCCTCTCACAAAACGACCAAATCTACAACAAACCACAACCACCACAACCAACATGTCCGCCGAAGAGCGCAAGACAAGGGGCGACCCGTCCGCCACCACCACCACATTTCCCTCCTCTCCGCAGCTCGCGCAGCCCCTCCCACCCAAAGAAACCAACCGAGAGCACGAAACCCGTCCACGCAAGCGCAAGCGCGCATCCGACGAGATCGACGCACCCTCGCCCAGCCCGCCCACCCCCAACAAAGACGAACGACCCGACCCGCCCAGGCGACCGCGCCCGGACAACCCGATGCCGTCGCCGCCGCCGCCGGAGCGCGCGACCCGGGCGCCGCAGCCGGGCGAGCCGGGCACGGCGGAGTGGCGGGCGCGCGTGGCGCGGGCGCGGGCGGAGGCGCGGGCGGAGCTGGCGGCGCGGCTGCACGTGAGCGCGGGGGAAGGCCGGGGCGAGGAGGAGAAGGAGGAGGAGAAGGCGTGGGCGGCGGCGCTGGCGCGGATCGAGGCGCTGGAAGCGGCGGTGCGGAAGGTGGTGCGGGAGAACGAGGCGCTCCGGCACGACAGGGAGAGGCGGGTGCTTTTGCGGGAGAACCGGGCGCTGCGGGCCGAGCTGGCGAGGCGGGACGCCGTCGAGCGGGAGCGGGAGGAGCGGGCCAGGAAGAGGGCGGAGGCGAGGGAGCGGGTGAGGAAGGAGTTTGAGGAGAAGGCGCAGGAGGTGGTGGAGTTGGATTGAGGGTCCTAGGGGAAGGATGAGTCTTGGCTCTTCATCGACTTTCAGTTCAACGCACGCGTTGGGGTGACAGCTTCGACCGACTATGGATACTATTCTTGCCAAGAGACAGAGGATTCGCGCTGGAGGAAGCATAGCTCGAGCTCCAAGAGTTTTCGTTTCCTTAGCTACTATAACTTGAGAGCGGCTATTTCGACTCGGCAAAATCTGATTACATTTGCCACGAAGAAAAACAGAGGGTCTTTTTCCATATGAAACCGCACAGAAACACGACTTACTGTCAGTCCCATTGCCCATTCGCATGAACCCAGAAGCAGCTCCAGAAAATGCCATCAAGCAAGTCCATGTGCATCAAAACGCCCGAACGCATACGCATCAAACAGGCAAAGCAAAGCAAAGCAGCCACATGCATCAGCCCTAAGCTCCCCACACTTCCCTCACCTCCATGGACTACTCGCACTCGCACCCCCCATATCCACACTCTCAAACTCCATCTCCCACTGATCTATCTCCTTGAACTTCCTCGCAGCCTCCTCCAATTCTTTGCTCTTCTTCTCTTCCCTCATCTCGCTCGTCTCGACCACGTCCCCATCCCCTTCTCCATCACTCTCTCCACCGCTCCCCACACGAAACGAAGTATCCGCATTCTCCTTATCACTGGACGTCCGCTTCTGCTTACGGCCGTACGTCATGCTAACCCTCTTCCCCTTCCCACTCAGCTTCGCAGGCGCAGCGCCCTTCTTCCTCCTGACCGTGCTTTCTGAAACAGCGGCAGCACCCTTCTTGCCCTTTCTCGGCGCAGGAGTGCGTTGCAGCTCATCCTCATCCAGACTCTCCATGTCGACATCGCTGTCCTTATCAGCCTCATCGTCAACATCAGAGCTAGGGATCTCGAATGTGTTGGCGGCGGCAGACTTGGCGGTGCGAGGAGCGGGCTTCTTCCGCCGGCGTGGGAGGAGTGATTGCAGCGCTGCGGTGGTGTAGGATGGTACCTCTTGTTTCGTCACCGCTGTTTTCTTGCGGGTCGTGCGAGCACGGACGGGTGTTTCGGTGGTAGAGTCGGAGTCAGAGGAGGAGGATGAGATGGGATCTGCGGCGTGGTCTTCTTCTTCGTCATTCACTCTAGATCGTGAGGTACGGCTCTTGGTAGCGGCGCGGCGGGGTCGCTTTGCCGGCTCTTCTTCAAGCTCTGGCTCTGGGGGAAGGGAGGACAATGAGGAAGTCGAGCGGGGGGATGCGTTCGTCTCGCTGAGGACAACAGGTGCGGCAGCCGTATCGCCCTCAACTTCCTCGGGCTCCGGCTGCGTATCCGCGATGACCTGGGGTAAGTCAGACGCCTCCGAGTACAGATGCTCCGAAGACGTGCCTCTGACAGCCCTTCCTTCCTGCTGCGCAATCGGCGGCGAAGACCTCGGGACCTGCACATCACTCGTGTCGCGCTCCGCCAACTTCCTCTTCCTCGAGCTCGACGTTCTAGGCACCGACCCAGGCGCCACATTAGCTCCCTTCAAATGCAACGGCGTGCTCTCATGATCCGGCTCGAAATCACCTAGACTGTAATCCAGGGTCAACGCACTCTCATCCGCGCCGCTAGCGTCATCCCCATCCTCCACATCGCTCTGCTGCATCATGCGCAGCAAACTCGGCTGCCTCTTCCTCCTCCGAAACTTAGTCAACGCAAGCACACTCGTCTCCGCCGCGGGTGTGCCCTGCGCTTTGACCGCGCTGGGCGGCGGATTATTCGCCCAATGGCTCGACGACGCCCTGCGGACCCTGTTCACCGTGCCCGGCACGGGGGGCAGCGAGGACTCGCGCCGCCTCTCCCTGCCCCTCGCGCCCTCATCCCGCGTCTCTTGCACCACCACGCCCGCCTCCACCTCCTTCCCGCCCCCCACCGCCTCCTCCCTCCGCCTCTTCAGCGCCTCCAGCGCCCGGACGTGCGCCTCGTCCCCCGTCCTCACGACCTTCTTTCTCGTCCGCGCCACCCTGCCCCCCCGCGCCTTGCTGCTCTTCGCATCGCCCTCGCCCAGGCCGCCCGTCATGATGTACTCCTCGGGCTGCGTCTGCTGCTCGCGGAAGCGGTTCTTGAAGAGGCGGGCGGGCCGGGTCGAGATGGCGAGGGCGTCGCTGTCGTTGCCGCTATCGTCGCCCTCTCCTGCCCCTGTGCCCGCCTCATTACGGCCTGGGTGGTCTTCGTCGTCTTCTTCATCGTTTGCGCCGTCCGTCTGGGGCAGGGCGGGCGCGGTGGTTCTGGATGCGCGAGAGGATGACGCTTTGCGCGCGCCGGCGCGATTGGAGGATGCTGCTGCGGCGGACGATCGCGGTGCAGCGGAGGCGCGTGCGGATCGGGGTTGCGACGTCGTTGTCGTCGTTGCAGCGCGCGTGCTGCGTTTGGGTGGCATGGTTCGCTTTTGTGCGGGGCGCCAATCGCGATGGCGATGCGCTGGGCCGTAGGGTCGATTGCCCGATGAGAACGTCTTCTGGTCGCCGCTGATGCGCAGGTGGCTTTGCGCGTCGAGCGTTGGGTCGCTGTGTCTACACGAGATGTGTGGGGCGGTGGTGTGCGGGATTCGGTGGTGTTGACGTGTTGGACGCGCTCTCGCGACGCATTTCTGGCTTGGCGTTTCTCCACGACACGGTGCACGTGATCGTCCCTCTCCAGGGCATCACATAAGCTACGATCGATCACATGTACCTAGCGGTGAACGAAACGATTCCTGATTTTCCAGAATCAACCTAAGTGACCTACATGGCCTTTCACAGCGCTAATGCGAACGGTTTTAGGAGGACGTGCCCAGTTATTTTCCCGGCAGACTGCGAGGATATCGCAACCGCAGAGTTACGAGGAAGAAACAAAGTATCCTTCTCAATCTGGTGGGAAAGAGCCGCATCCATAAAAAGCGGACGATCCGTTTGTTTGTTTTTGGGTTGCACTCATCTCCGAACAACTGTAATCACCAATCTCTCGAGCAGTTCAAGCACGAAGCATCTACGCATCCCCGTACAAATCCTTCTCCACCATCGCGCGGCAGATCGGGTGATAGAAGTCCCTATTCCGCTCAAACGTCTGCTTCGCAAGCGCGAAATCCGCCTCCTTCAGACCCCTGTACAAGGGCCTCACAAACTTCATCCTGCCCACGATCGCCAGCAGCTCTGCCGTCGGTTGATAGACGCTGACAGTCCTGCTCTTCAAACCAATGACGAAGAACCGCGACACGATCTCCACGTTGCGGCTGCTGGCGAAACGGTAGTTTTGTCCCATGAGCTCCACGAAATCCGACCGGAGCGGCTTGTCCCAGGTCTGGATCTTCTCGAGAAAGACGACGACCTGGTTGCCGGTCCAGGACGCGATATCGTCAGACGTGGGCTTGAAGTCCGAGATGTCGCCTTTGTTGTTGGCGGCTTCCCAGCGGTCCGCCAGCTGGTAACAGACCTTAACGAGGGAGTCATCAAAATCCGGCTTGGGAGGGTAGCCGGGCGCGTAGAACCACTTGTCCCAGTCGAGGTCGTTCAGCTTCTTGCTCGCATCGGCGTCGGACGCGAAGAAGTCGAGCAAAGTGGCCTTGAAGTCGTACGAATCGAGCGACTTGAACTTGTACTTGTTGAAGTAGTGCGGGATGAACTTATCCCACTTCTCCTTGCCGACCAGCTTCTCGAGATAGTACAGGAAGTTGAACCCCTTCTCGTAGGGAACCGAGGAGAAGGCGTCGTCAGGGTCTTTGCCCTTCAGGTCGACAACCAGCTTCGTGTACTCATGATCTGTTCCGAATCTTTCCACCGAGTCTTGCAGAGCCTTCCAGCCAATAATGGCGGAGAAATCGCGGTGAGGCTCGCCATGGATAGCAGCCTGAATCCTGCGTTCGATGTAGGTAGTCCAACCCTCGTTGAGCCAGAAGTGCTCCCAGCTGGCATTGCTCACGAGGTTACCGCTCCAGCTGTGGGCAAGTTCATGCGCAATGACATCGATGTTCTGCTTGTCGCCACTGATGATGGTAGGTGTGGCAAAGGTGTAGATCGGGTTCTCCATTCCGCCGTACGGGAAGCTGTTGGGCAGGACCAGAACGTTGTAGGTGCCCCAGGCGTAGTCGTACACGATCTTCTCCGCAGCCTCCAGAAACTTCTCCATATCGTTCTCTAGCTCCCACTTGCAATCAATCAGCTCCTCAGGTCCAGTCCAGATGGTGCTACGGGGGCCGATCGAGGCACTAGCGAGATCACCTGATGCAAGGGCAAACAAGTAGCTTGGAATGGGAATCTGCTGCTTGAAAGTATACAGCAGTGTACCTGAAGCGCCATCTTTCCCAGCCTCAAAGTCCTTAGAACCGGTGGGCAGGCCACTGGCAAGGACAGGGAGAGGAGAGCGGATATTGAAGTCGACTGTTGACTTGACGTCCGGGGTGTCCTGGCAGGGGAAAACGGACCTGGCGTGGATGGCCTGGCACTGCGAGAACATGTACGGGTGCTTTTTGTTAGACGTCTGGGCAGGAGTCAACCACTGCAGGGCAGTACATTGCTCAGTTGTGCTCAGCGAGATGTCGACGGCAATTTGCTTATTCTTCTCAACGCCTTTGCCGAGCTTGATGGACAGCGGGCTACCATAGGGCTCAAAGCGAGCGCCGACATCCCACTTTGCTAGCTCGCCATCGACTTTGACATCAGAGATGTCAAGATAGCTATTACTTGTTAGTATTTGACTAGCTGACTGTGTATGGTCAGAAAACAGCGTACCTCGTGTCCAACACGATTTCATCAGCTTCCTTCTCCGTTAAACTCTTCAATGCCAACACAACATTTCCAAAAAGCCTCTTCTTAGCGAAGTCGATTTCGAGGTTGGCCGTCGTGTGGGTCGTAATGAAGTTGTGATAGTTGCTCAGCGTGTTCGGATCTCTCGGCGCCTTCACTTCCAGCGCCTGCGCAGCTGTGTAACGCGTGACCATGGTGCGTGACTGTTGGTAGTAGAATATGGAAGTCAATGAACGCGGTACCTGAGGGAGGAAGGATCGCAGGCGGTTCATCGACGGTTGCGATAGAGGAAGAAGAAGGAGGAAGGAATGAAGTGGTGGTGACGGTGCTGGAGGTGGGACAGATTGTCATTGGCGGGGCACGCAGGCGGTGGGAGCGATTGAGCTACGCGAATCTTGCGCTAAACGTAATCAGGAATGTGGGAGGAAGCGGGACTATGGCTTGTGGTGCACGTCTCTTCTGATGTAACTCTGCACGGAGGACCTCGAGAAGGAGAATAGAAAATTTTCATTGGCCTCATGCGCGGTCTGTCAAATAGCAACGAGGTTGGGATATTGTATGCCTAACCGGGCGCTCTCAGTAGTCACTTCGACAGAGAAACGACCGCATACAACGAAACATCCACCTTTTTCTTCCACTTCAATTCTCTTCACTATTCTACAAGCTCATCGCGCCGAAGCTCCGAGGCTCGCCAAAAAGGGGTGGGTCTCAACCACTTTTCCACCATGCCAAAGATGACCCCTTTCCGTATCTACCGCCCATTCCTACGCAATGCTACCTGATACTTAAGTAGAACGACAAAAGAGATCAAGACCCCGATTCCATGTATTTTGCTTTCGTGACTGTCATTGGACCGCTCCCATTTGCACCAATTAATGCCTTCATCAGATATATGCTCATGATTCCTCTTCTTTGGAACCAGAGTCTTCCAAGAAAGCTCACAATGAAAATCGGAAAGAGAGGTGTTGTATGCGCGCAAGTGTAGAGAGTTGGGCGTATTCATGGCCAATGGGCCACGGCCGATGGGCGATGCTTCGTGTTTTATCGAATTGTGAATGTCGACGTGGATGCCAGCGGCAGTATATCTGAGATTTACATCTCCTTTTGAATGGACGTGACCTTCTCCCAGAGGGCCTCCGCGTTCTGCTGCTTCATCTGTGGAACATAGTTAGCTCTGGATCAGCATGAGATGAACAAGACAAAGCTTACCTTTAGCTGTAACATCTCCAGGTCGTTACCATCAATAGTGCCCATGAACAGCACAAGTCCGCTAGTAGGCTTCTCGCCCTTGACATCGCCCACCTTAAGCTCCTTCTGAATGGGTGAGTTCAGCACGACTCGATGGGAGCCATCAGCGCGCATAACGAAGCGTGCCTTCTTGGGTGCCTTCTTTTCGATGTCCTCAGGCGATTGCTTGTGCACGTTGACCTTGAGGTTGCCGAGACCACGCTCTTTCCATTCCTTCTTAGAATCCGAGACTTTGACAAAGTTGTAGAGCTTGGCGCGGCACACGAAAATGGTTTCCTCATTCTCCTCGCCCGTTTCGACTGTAATGGCAAAGTTAACCCTGATACTCAGAAGTGCCATCATCGACATACCATCTTGTTCGAAGAATCTCTCGTCCTTTTTATCCTCCTCACTAGTAGGGCTTAGTACCTTCTCCTTTTCTTCCTCGCCGTCCTCGTCACCAGAGCCCTCTTGTTCGTCCTCATCCTTAGGTGCACCGAAAGGCTTGGCAGGCTTGTCGCTCAGGCCAGTAATCTTAGGACCGCTGCCGCCGCCAAAGCCGGTGAGTTTAGCACCGCTGCCAAATCCACCGCCAAAACCTCCACCAAGAGCACCAAATCCAGAAGACGCAGCAGCGAAAGGTGATTTGTTCTCTGTGGGAGAAGTAAGACTGCCGAACGAAGAAGTCGCGTTGCTTGAGAGTCCTGTGATGGAAGGCTTTGCAGTAGCAGTAGTGGATCCGAACGGACTAGACGCAGGTTTCGTAGAAGCACCGAGAGCGCCAAAGCCTGACGTAGAAGAGCTCGCAAGAGCACCAAATCCAGAAGCCTTGAATGCAGTATCAGATGTCTGCGGCTGGGCAGCAGTGGGAGTAGGAGATTTGCTGGCGGCTAATGCAGCAAATGGCGACGTTGCAGAAGTGTCGGCGAATCCGCTTCCCTGCGGTATCTTCAATTAATTAACACTTGTAGGCCAATGGCACTCGATTTGTGCTTACCTTGCCCTCGGCTGGCTTGGCCTCCTGAGTCTTCTCTTCCGGCTCCGGACTGTTACTATCCCTGTGGCGCTTTGTCTTCGGCTCGTCGACGGACGTCTTATCGATTGATTTCTTCTCCGCTTCGTGATCGTCCTTAATCTCCGTGGATGGCTTATGGTCCTCGTCCTCGAATTCCTCGCGATTGCGCTTGCCCTTGGGGCTCAGCATACCCCTGCGTGTACGTTCCGCAGAACTGGACGGCGTAACAGATCGTTCTGTAATGGTGCCGTTTTTGTCGATAGCTTCCCTCTCGTCAGACGTCTTCCGCTTGGTCACAGGAGCCCCACTGAGGGCAACATCCCTTGAGCGCTTCCGTCCTTGTTTCTCCGCCCTGTCGCTAGGTCCTTCTTCGCCCTTCATAACCTCGAAGCTTCTCTTCTTCTGTAGACGACCCCTGCGTTCTTCATTGTGATCATTGTTCTCCGCAGCTTCGCCTAACGTAGGTCCCTTGGAGGTGTCGGAAGCTCCGGACATTTCTTGGTCGTCGTCAGACAGTACGGTGCCGGCGATGCTAGCTTTCTTCAATCTCTCGCGCACGGGACGTTCAGCACCTTCCGTGTCGCTACCTTGGCCGAGGCTCTTCAGTGACCCAGTTGACGCAACCCTGTCGGCGGGGGTGATTTCGGAAGTTTGGGCCTCGGTAGACGTCACCTCAGGTTCCTGAGCCTGTTCTGAGCGAGCCATCGTAGAAAAGGTCGATGGAGCAGTTGCGAATGACTACGGAGTCGAAGGGAAATGCAGTCCTCAAGATGTTTTATCCAAAATGACGGCGTGACCGTGCGTGCGCGCGAGCCGCCGACGAAGACGTGGGAGTGGTGGTCGGTCGGGTCTTCCGTGCGCCGGGCGATGTGGCGGGAAGAGGCTCAGACAGCGGGCGGCCCTGGCTGCCAGTGGGAGCTTGTGTCAGTCGACAGCGCGCGGTGGTGAATCGGTGAGAGAAAAGACAACTGACCTGGCGGGCGACGGCGACGGAAGCGATAAGATCTGCAAGCTATGTGGGGATAGTCGGCGGCGCCGCACGACGAAGTCGGAGACAAGCGAAGGGTTTGATCAATGGCGGCGCAGGGTCCAAGACAGTTTGAACCTTGGTAAATCAAGACTGCGACCGCGTGTATGTTTGGGTGAGGTGGTTGGGACCAGGTTGTCGCGCAACAATGACGCGCAGCTAACTGTGTGCGGAGAGGGGGTGTTCGAAAGATGGTACAAAAGTGCAACTTGGCGCCCGGCACGCGACAAAGCTTCGGGAGGCAGCCGAGACGCTGCGCGGAGAGCAAGGTTGTCTTAAGGGCGGGTGGTGATGTTTGGCGGCGGTGCAGCTCAGTGGGGTCTTCGTTCCATGGACCAAGGCGGCGGCGTGTTTCCGAGGGTATGGCCGATCCGCATCGCTCGAGTCCAAGAGCAAGCTTAGGTACGTAGCCGCGCAACGATATTTTCCGAGTACATTTGCTATCTGTTGGGCTGCAGCATCCTAAAATAATCCCGTCCGAATGGCGCCAACGCATGCGGCTGCTGCGCCAAAAAGAGACGCTGACGTGTGTATCTGAGCACCCGAATGAGGCATCAACGCCACTACTAATGGCTATGCGCCTCCACTAATAACACAAGTATCCCCTTTGCGAAGTATTTTGAAGCCTGCAAGCACCCAGAGCCCTGCTCTGTTTTCGCCAATGGGTATTCTCAAGACATGGTGCCGAATTAACATGCAAAACAAACCCCCGCGCCTCTAGCTAATGAAGCACAAGCAGCCCAAGCTCACGTAGAAGACGAACAGTGGGTATACCGCAATTCCAACCCTGTTGCGCACAACCCCGGATCCACCCAGAATACTAATGCCGGCGGCGAGAGACCAGGCGACGAGGGCGATGTAGACAGGTATGCGGATGATCGTGTGCACGCCGAACGCGCTGAGGATGGAGGCGATGACGAGCGGGAAAAGGGTGTAGCCGATTATACATACGGACTGGAGGAAAGAACTGCATCTTTGTCAGTCGGAGCACACACCACAGAATATCAACTCTTACATGCTACCACCCAGCAGCTTGATTTGCAACGTAACCATGGCTTCACCAATCCAGACCATAGCAAACACACCGGAGAAGACAAGGGACTTTTGCTCATCGCGTGCCGGCCGTGAGAGGAAGAAACTCAGGAGAAGACAGAAGATCAGCGGACCCCAGAGATCCCAGTTGCGCAAGCCTTCGCTCATGCTGCCATGAAGCACGGCATCTGCATCTGGCCAGCGGCCAACTAGGTTCCTCAAACCTCCAGCTGCACCAGCCTCTCCGCGCTCTTCGGCACCCATACCTCCACCACTTTGAAGCATGCCGCCTAGGAGGTATTTTGGCCATAGGACTTGGCGCATCTTCTCCCATATTGCCAACAAATCTCTTGATAGGGTCTCCCAGACTGTCTCGTCGATGGTGTTGGTAGGCGCGCGGCGATCCTCGCCGGGGATGGACGAGGTCAGGTAGCTCTGGGTATCGCGGCTGCTTGAGCCCTGGGATTGGATGTTTCCGGTGAGAGGAGCGCGGTCGGAGGTTGACTGAAGAGGGTCATCAAGGTCGTCAAGGGTCGCTGTCTTCATGTTCAGAGAACAAGCCGGATGGTGTTTATTGTAGATGCCTACCGTCATCGGGGTCAATCATTTGGTCCCGCTCTATAGCATCGTTGTCGTAGGGATTGCTCGACTGAGCAGTGGGCATCATTCCGGCCATGATTATAAAGCTCTGTTTGCAGGAGGATGGGGAGTGGGAGTAGCAGCGCAACGCGTCACCTGAAGCTACGTTTCGACAAGCTGGAGCTCACGGCCTCCAAGGGCAAGCGCACAGGCCTCGTCTTGGCATCCTGCGCTCGGTCTTCGTGCGCGCTGAAACGCCGACCGCCCAGCGAGCCCCTCCATGCACCCACACGTCATTCCCCTCAACCTCTGCCCCAAACCACCCTACCCCGCAATCCACAATTGTTTTGCTCCAGATGTAAGTGACTTCTTGCGCTCTTGAATTGTACGGCGAATTTCTCCGCTGAAATAAATTTTCGTTGTCTGCGCTCTACCTTTTGCATAATCTTGCGGAATTCCGCAGGAATGCCCACCGGGGTTGGCCGATCACGCGGTGGATGCGGCTTTTTGATGCAACCGTAGCGATGCCTCTGCGCCTCATCTCCATTCAGCTCCGGCGCTATGAAATCAAGATCCCGTCTGCTCGCTTCTCGTTTATATTCTGGGCTTTTCTCCGAAATTCTGCTTATCCTTTTTTTTTCTCTTGTTTATTTTAACCCTTGTGCTTCTGCACCCCACCTGATTGACAACCCCCCAGAGGCTTTTCCTCCGGAGACCGTTAGTCCACCATGCCCGAAGAAATCCTGAACGACATCTCGCACCGCCGCTTCAACCCCCTCCGCGGTTCATGGATCCTCGTCTCTCCGCACCGCACGAAGCGGCCATGGCAAGGCCAGCAAGAAGCCGCGAAGCAGACCACGCTGCCGCCCTACGACCCATCGTGCTACCTCTGCCCGAGCAACAAGCGCGCCGCCGGTGACAGCAATCCCAAATACGAGAGCACCTACGTCTTCGTGAACGACTACTCCGCCGTCAAAGAAACGCAAGCCGAGTACACCTCCCCGACCGAAGCCAACAGCCTCGAATCGCGCCTCCTGCAAGTCGAGCCCGTGACCGGCAAATGCTACGTGATCACCTTCTCGCCGGCGCACAACATGACGCTCGCGGACATGCTGCCCGCGCAGATCGTGCCCGTGATCGAGACGTGGACGGCCATCTACACGGCGCACCTGTCGCCCTCGTCGCCGCTCGTCGCCGTGGCGGGCGCGACGACGCTGCCGCCGCTCGACAGCGAGCACGTGGCGGCGCCGGCGCAGCAGCTGCGGTACATGCAGATCTTCGAGAACAAGGGCGCGGCGATGGGCTGCTCGAACCCGCACCCGCACGGCCAGATCTGGACGACGACGGGCCTGCCCGAGGAGCCGGCGCTGGAGCTGACGCAGCTGCAGAAGTACCGCCGCGAGCACGGCGGCAAGCACCTGCTCGAGGACTACGCCCAGCTCGAGGCCGCCAAGGCCGAGCGCGTCGTCTTCGAGAACGAGACCTTCCTGGCGCTGTGCCCCTGGTGGGCAATCTGGCCCTTCGAGGTCATGATCGTGGCCAAGAAGCACAAGCGCGCGCTGGTTGATTTCGACGCTAAGGAGAGGGAGGATCTCGCTGAGGCGATTGCGGAGGTGACGAGGCGGTATGATAACCTCTTCGAGTGTCATTTCCCGTACAGTAAGTTATTTTTCTTTCAGATGTGTTCCGTTGTGACTCAAAAAGGTCTCACGTCGTATAGGCATGGGTCTTCACCAGGCCCCTCTTGAGGGTACGAACGAGGAAATCGAGGCTAGCCATTTCCACATCCACTTTTACCCCCCACTTCTGCGGAGTGCCACAGTGCGCAAGTTCCTTGTCGGGTAAGTACAACCTCTTCCTTGGTTTTGTTGAGGATCTTGCTGACATAAATCGAAGCTATGAATTGATGGCCGAGCCACAGCGTGACATCACCCCTGAGCAAGCGGCAGCCCGCCTGCGTAACTGTGGCGGAGAGCTCTACAGGAAGAAGCTTGAGAGCTGAGGAACTAGTGTATAGTATTGCAACATATAGAGCATGATATCAAAAGCAACAGGGTGATGATTTTTGACGAACTATATTTTTCCGCCTCAAATCTACTTTCGTGGCGTAACATCAGTCCTTTCTCATACAGTGGTCAGTTTTGATTGCATACATGGCCAGCTCTGCGCAAGATGGCTTCCTTCGACAACCCGACATGTTCGGAAAGCTCTACGCAACCTTCTTGCCTTCTCTTTCAGCCTTCCTGAGCGCCCTCTTCCTGATGCCCTCATGCATGTCCTTGTTAATCTTCAGCGTCAACGCATTCATCGTGCCAGCCACCGTCGCAATACCCCAATGCATCAACCCATGACTCCAGTATGGTGTAGCCGTATAGGCGATGCCCTGCGCACCACCGCTCCTTCCAATCTTTCCCAACGCCGCCGCAACAAACGCCTTGGGGGTAGGAATCATCGCCGAAGCCCGCCTAATCTTGCTCATGGCCGACGTGACCAGGTACGACTGGACGAGCTGGACAGTAACACCGTGGGGAGCCAGCTCGGCACCCAGAGCCGTGGACCAGTGCTGCAAGAAGGCCTTGCTGCCACTGTACGTGGCCAGCAGCGGAGTCGGCATGACGCCGCCAAACGACGCCATCGTCAAGATCAAGCCCTTCTTGCGAGCAACCAGCTTGGGCGCGACGAGCTTCGTGACGCGCAGCGTGCCGAGGCAGTTGACGGTAATGATATCGCGCATCTCGTCGTCCGGCGTGAGGACGAAGGGGACGGGGATGTTGTGGCTGAGGCCGACGTTGTTGATCAGGATGGACACGTCCAGGTCGGCGATCAGGGCCGCCAGCGCGTCGAAGTCGGCGTCCTTGTTCGCGGCGAAGTCCATGGCCAGCACGCGCGTCTGCACGCCCGGGTTCTTGCTGCCGATCTCGGCGGCGAGCGTCTCGAGCTTCGAGAGCGTGCGCGAGACGAGCACGATGTTGAAGCCGCGCCGGGCCAGCGCGAGCGCGTATTCCTTGCCGATGCCGTCGCTGGCGCCCGTGACGATGGCCCAGGAGCCTTTGGGGCCGAATTTGGAGAGCTGGACGGGGCCATTGGGTTAGTAGGGGTGCGGGATGGGAGGGAGCGTGGTGTTGAGGCGCGAGCGTCTTACCGAGGTGCCGGGCAGGATGAACAGGCTGAGCAGCACGCGCACGAGGCTGCCGACCTTGACGGCGGCCCAGGCGGCGCCAATGGCGGCCAGACCGAGGACGACGGGCTGCGGAACGTTGGGTAGGGCGTCCATGGCAATGAGAGGTGATTGTGGTGAAGGAGAGAGCGGATGAGGGCGGACGCGAAGCTTGAGATGTGTTCTGGTTGGGGAACTTTTTGGCTCAGAGCAGGGACCATGCAGCTGCCACGCGGGAGAGACGAGGTCAGCTTACCGTCAGCTTGACCGATCCAAGCGATTGATATATTTTATTATCCACTATACGGAATCCGAAGGCTGATAGAGATGTCGGTACTAGAATCATGCAAATCTCCGATATACAATGGATTGCTGGTTCAGCAGCTCGGTGGCGCCATAGCTCAGCATCCATCCTCCGGAGCTTGGACCAAGCTCTCACCACGCGCATCCACCGACCGCGCCGCGAAACTCTGTTTACCGCTGAACTGACCTTAGACTCCCTACACTTCTTCCCCTGCCCCATTACCTCCGCGGCATCAGGGCTCCGAGATAGCTTCTACACTACTGCTCTCAGACCGAAAAGGCGACGACAATGGCTTCCTTACTCGCCTACCTACCCCAACATGAGGGTCTCCTTCCCAAATGGCTCTTCTTGGTTCGCACCACCTTCCTTCTTCTCCCACGCCTCGGAAACTCCAACTTCTCCGTCCTCCGTCCCTTACATTTCCATCCTATGTCCTTTCTACAGCAAACGAAGTACGAAGTACGAAGTACGAATACTAACACAAAATCTCCAGATTGGCGTCACCGCCGTCGGCAACATCCTCCAAGCCTACCGCACGCTACACTTCACCTCTCAGGTCTATCTCTCGCCCAATCCCCGCGTCAAGCCTCCGCCAGGCTACACGCACCCGTCTGAGACCACGCCCCTCCACTCACGCACATTTGGCACCTGGACCCTGCTCCAAGGCATCGTGCGCCTCTACGCAGCGTACAACCCCAGCAACGCGCAGGTTTATCAGCTGGCCATGCTGACGAACTTGGTCGCCATGTGGCATTTTGGAAGCGAGTGGCTCCTGTTTGGGACTACGCGGTGGAACAAGGGACTTGCGGGGCCGGTGTTCGTGAGTATTGGGACGACCGCGTGGATGGTGTTGCAGTACGGGTTCTACGTAAAATGAAGCAATGGGTCGGGGAGGAGACGAGGACCTATAAAAGCTGTGCTTGCTCAAAAAATATAATATCTACTGTACACCGCAACCGACGGCTCGGAGCCCATAGGTACAGTTTTGTGGCGTGTAAGGAGTATTTCAATCGTAGCCACACTTAGATAATCTATGTACGTGTCAGAAACCTCAAAAGGATGATATGACCTTGCCCGAGATCCCAGTCTCTATGTCGTCTCCAACTTCACGGCTTGCGTTTGAATAAGTACATGGTTCAAAGAAAAATTGAAAATATAATTAAATTTGGCTAAGCTCCACCGAAATCTGACGATATCATTCCGTCTTTCTTTAACATACCCCGTTCTCACCAGCTGTTCCTTTCCCAGTCTTTTACCCATGATTCTTTCCCAATACAATGCTCCCCTGCCTCTCTTGTGTGCATTTACTGTGTCGCGATAAGCTAAATGGAAATTGCATACGTTAGTACATGCCAAATCACACAGGGTGCCAGGACTTAGGTATGTTCAAATTGACTAACATCTTCTTGTGCATTCTTTGCTGTAATTAAATGTGTATATGAAAGACAATTGACAGCCATGAACCTTCGGCATGACTTATACCGAACATTCGATTTGGCGATGCGGAAAACTCCATAGATTGTGAAGGGGTTCGAGGGGAGGAGAGAAGAATCGTGTTTGGAGGCAACTGGATGATTTTCAATCATCGGCACTCGCAAACACTCAGCGTAAAACATTAGTAGATACGTCGCGTACGATTCGTGATTGCAAGCTTAGCTCTTTCATAACAAGGTAACTATATGGAGAGATCTGTATCAGGGAAGTAACACAGCGTGGCGTAAACGAATGGAGGTAAGATCAAGATTCTAATCTGTAGTTCGGATATGGTAATACCGCAATAGCGTGACAGAGCAGATCGAGTAGAATTTTGCATTCTTTAACACCTGGGTGGTTGACCAGGCTTTCTCGAATTTGGTCTCCTCACTGGAGCGATTGTATATTCGCATTTCAGCACAATAGATACAATTTCCATGAGCGTGAGCCCTGTTGTACTGCTCCATAAAGCTTGAGAAACCAAGTTTCATTTAAGCCAATTGCTTGTTAACCACTAGAACGAAGCAAACAATTATCATCGTAAAGGTTGTCATCTCTGTCATGAATAAGAAAATATTCGATTAATATAGCATCAATATCTGAGCCTAAATCTAATTTACAGTCGAATGTCTGCAATAACATATACTCTGACCTTACAAAGGAATCGTACAGTGCCCTTGAGCTCTCAAATGTTATCATGTGTCCGAAATATCCTAGCAGGCTCTGGTAGTGAGATTTGCCACTTTGGGCTCAAAGATGCTTCCAACAAGCGCAATGCTTCCGCCTTAACACCATTGCGCAGCACGCCCAGTCTATTTGACACATTGGTGCAGCACTTCTCCCAGTTCGTCATGTACTCATGCTGTCATTGCCTTCAGTCGCTCCCGCAGCTGCAATTGTGGTATGGATACAGAAGAAGGCACGCTAAGGAACATGGACACCATTGCTATACCAAACCTTGCTTTCTGGCTTGCCTTGGGACGAGTACGTCAATCCACATCCTTGAATAGCGGAGCCTTGAAAGTATTTTGAAGGACAAAATATTTGCATTGATCGAATTGCGCACATACTCCGCTAAAGTGTTGTCATCACACACATTCAGTCGTAGCAGCGGACACGGAAGTCTGCACAGTATCAGTGGCCTGTCGCTTCCCTGCACTGACCAGCACTTATCCGACGGAGAAACATCAATTACTTTTATTCGCCCTTGATATCCTTTCTGTTGTGAATGTTAAATAAGCCTCCGCTCATTTTGAGCCCCCACCGAAACGAAATATGCCCAACGTATGGTATGATATCCGCGCGCAAACGACAGGAAGCAAAGAGACCAAGACGGCATCAGAAGAGAGAATACCAACGCCACCAAACACCCCGCTCAACTATAGTTGTACTCAAGCAGCAACAGAACAAAAGTAAGTCCCGCCCATTACCTTTTCCGCCTCCGTCATTGGGAAAAAAAAAAGAAAAAGAAAAGGGTGCGACCGGGTTAAAGGTCCCCAAAAACGAGGGCGAACCGAAAGAGAAACGGAGGCAAATTTCCCGCCCGAACGGCCATCTTGTCTTACAAGACGCTCCTCAGCTCTCGCACTTCACGCCCATCCTCCCTTCTCCACCTCTCTCACCCTCGCCCATCCCCGTCCTCGGCGCATGCAGTATTGCCATGACCTTCCGCAACGTCTCCCTCTCGCCCCAATCCCTCCTCCTTCCCAAGCCCCTCGCCAACAACGCATCGACATCCGCGCCGACATCCTCCATCACGACCTCCCCTTCCGCATCGTCCTCGTCGTCATCATCCTCGTCTGCCGTCGGCGAGGTCAAGAGCTCGAGGGTGCGCCGCAGCTTCTCGTACGCCTCGCCGAGCTCCTTGTGGCTGGCCTCGAGGCGGCCGTAGCGCTCGGACAGGATGGCGAGCTTGGCCTCGAGGTCCTTCGCATGCTTCTCCTTCCGTTCGCGGAAAGCGCGTTGGGCGGCGCGGTTCTGGGCGCGGCGGCGCTGTGTGCGAGGCTACGATCAGCACGTGTTCCCCGGTGGGGAGAGTCTGCGGGCGCGGAAAGGTGGAGGGGGTTGGGGCAATGGAAGGTTGACAACTGTCTCTGCTGTACGACGGGAAGAGGGCAAGAGGAGGGGAAGAGACGCGGAAGGATGGGGTATGGTGATTGGAGGGGGAGAGGGGGAGGAATCCACCAATGCCGCTCTCTTCAGCTTCAGCCTCAATGCCCCTCTCCTCCCACCGACGCAACCAACCACGCTAGCGCTGTGGCACCTCCATTCCCGCGCGTCCCCGAATAGCGGACACCGAAAAGCCGCACTGCAAGGCTGGAAGAAAAAGAAATACAAGGCAAAAAGTACAAGAAACACAAGGCAAAGAAAAACGAAAATGAGTACTCACACCACTCGTCACATGCGTCCTCTCCGCCTGCACGCCACTCACACTCCCGGCACTCCACGTACTCCCGTTACTGGCACTTCTCATCGGCGGCGCGCGTCCGCCTTGGCCGCCCACATCGAACCCTGCCTCATTCACGATCTGCAGCGGCGGGTACGATGCCTCATGATGCGCAGAAGCGGATGGCGGTGGCTGCTGCGGGACGGCAGCAGCAGCGGCATGGTGGTACGCGGCGGCGGCCCCGAGATCCGCGTTACTCTGCTGCGGGGAACAGACGTACGGAGGGCTGGGCAAGGCTGAAGACGCGGCGACAACGGCGGCAGCGTCCACGGAGCCAAAGTCAGTCGAGACGGCGTAGGCGAAGGGGGTGCTGCTGCTGCCGCCGGCGGCATGGTGGTATGAAGATGCTGGTTGGTGGTGGTAGAGGTGCTGTTGTTGCTGTTGCATCGGCTGCGACTGTTGAGACGGCGCCGGGGTCGGGGTGCCGGCTGCATCGAAAGTCGCGGTTGAGGTCTGCGAGATTGCGGAGAATGGTTGGTTAGCTTGAATGTGCCGTCTGTGAAATTTCCAAGCCACAATCATGCCATACGGGGAAGAGGGGACGTAGTTTCCTGCACGCGACCGATGATGCGAATCGTTCGTTGCGGGTTGAGCGGGCCGTGAAGATGACCGGGGTGTGTGATACGAGGTGGGATTAGTGAACGTGGCGAGGTGTACGTACCGGCGAGGCGCTGAGGCTGGGTATGCTAGCGAGGTCCGGGGTTGCATACTCATAATATGTGGCTGGTGGCTGCGTGTAGGGCTCTTGTTGCGGACGCCAGTACTCGTAATGTTGGGAGTCCATGGTGAGGACAGGAAGGAAGGGTTGAGGAGAAGGAAAGAGGAGAGTGAGAGGGAGAAAGGCTGAAGTGCTGAACTGATCAGGCTGGACACCAGGCAGGTCCTGGCCTTGGGTGTAAATAAGCTCGTAGGGCTGAGGATAGGTGCGGGTAATGCGGGGGCTGCACAAGTAGTCGGCAGCAGGCGTAACGGGACCGAACAGCAGGTAAAGACTCCAGGGTTGGCAAGTGTATCGACGATGAGAGGAGGTGTGTGGAAATGCTCGAGGAGTGGAAGATGACTTATAGATCGCTGATGCCGTACGTGCATGTGCGGAACCGTGCTCTCAAGCGGTATGCACGTCGTAGGGCCGCAGCGGCAGCCCACTACGCGTTTTATTTGTTGCGAAGGCTTCGCGGGCTGGTTGACATGGGCAGGTTTACTAGACAGGGTCTGCCGAACTGAGCGAGGGGAGGGCGGGATAAGCACCAAAGCCACGCAATTGGGAACTTCGCGTCATTGCCGGGGGTGGTGTTGCTCTGAGCTGGCAAGGTAGAGCAGGCAAATGGCACTGAAGAGGCATCTGACGACTAGGTGGGTACCGTTATTGGGTCCAGCGATCAGTGACGGCTGCGGGCCGCTCATCGAGAACACAGAGGTGGGAATGGAAGGCTGGAAGCCGCCTTCGGCTCGAGTGGACTCTTGCCAGCCTCGGGTGTCAGCCTTGCAGCGGATCAGCGAGCATCGTGGTGGCCGGATATAGTCGGTTCGCCATCGCGAGGCCTGTCCGGACCAGGACTCAGCCCATGAGCGCATGAGGGTCATTAGTCAATGTCAGCGCCCATGACTAACTGCCATGTGCCTGACGTAGGGTCGTCGGGAGGAACAGACGCCTGCAGGATGTCCTCGCCAGCACGAGCTTTATCTGGTAGGGCTGAAGGTGAGATTTGGCGCTCGGGGCCGGCAGTGCCGCCAATGCAAGAATGCAACTGCGCCGCAGACGCGGAACCGTTCTAGCTGCTGGGCGCGAAGCAACGGCGAACGGCTGCAGCACGCAGCGGCTTGATACGAATGCCTGTCGGCCTGGCGTCTTTGCTCTCCGCAATGCATGTCGCAGTGGCTAACCGGATGCCCGAGGGATCAGCCCTAAAGCAGGCATTCACCTGCGTCTCCTTCTCGCACATGGCAGTTCCGTGCCGGACATCAGACGAACGCGTGGTCTTCGGAACTGCTGAAACGGGGAGCAAGACAAGCCTGACATCTGATCGCGATGCATCAGGCAGCATTCCGGGCCTCGTACGGGCGCGCAGCTGCTGAGGACAGATTGGCCGTGAAGTGAGAGGGGATGGAGCTGATCACACCTCGTTGAAAGGGTGATGTAGGCGCGGCATGCGCTTCCACCGTGCCTATTGCCCTGATTAGTATCCAGGGCCAGAGCCTCGCCGGTCGATTGGCTGCGCGCTTGCATAGCTGCAGTGAGCGCGGAAAGCAAACCCTGGTAGGGACGTGGATAGCTGTCATGTGGCGGGAGCGAGTGGGAGCTCCGTTGGCAGCCGTGCATCATGCAAGCTTAAGCGATGCAGGCCATCATCAAATTGGCTTCCCGTCGCCCAACACGGTCGCACTAGTCCGCGGAAGAGGCTCTGCAGCTCCCGAATCTCGAGTTGCCTTGAAACAGCGCCGGGGTCGAGGATAACGATCGGCGCCCTACAACTCTGCGCTGCGAGTATTCTTGGGCCGTTGCGATACAGGACAGCCCAGACTCACCGCTTGATTCCCTCGACTTCCCAATATCAGACAAATCGCGGGGATGTTCCTGTTCTGGCAAGTGCTGACCTCCACACTCC
Organism: Neoscytalidium dimidiatum; assembly: GCA_037367355.1. Lineage (NCBI taxonomy): Eukaryota > Fungi > Ascomycota > Dothideomycetes > Botryosphaeriales > Botryosphaeriaceae > Neoscytalidium > Neoscytalidium dimidiatum. Next base: position 968,449 of record CM074701.1, on the reverse strand, counting down.
CCTGCTGCGAGGCGCCCGGGGTTACACAAAGGGCAGAAACGCCGAGCGCGAGCTCCCGAAAACGGTTACACAGTTGCAGCGCCCTCTCTCTCAAGTAGTGTACAGGGCTGAAATGGTGGGTTGCCATTCTGACATGGCTCTCCGCCACCCCTTTGCCATTGGTGAGCCCTATCACGCGCGACCGACCCATGGTGTTGTCCGTGTTTGAGCCGGACCAACTGCGCGGACGACAAGGTCTCTAGCTTGCATCGCGGGCCCTGTGTTGTAGCATACGAGATGTACACGAGATGATATTCAAAATACATTGGCCCATGAATGCTTGTGGATCGGCCAGAGTGACCCGCCTTGGCTCGGGCCGGGCGAGCATCTGTTTAAGAAGCATCATGAATCACTAGACGATATTGGGAAAGGTCGTGGTTGCAGCCTAATGGCAAGCCCGGAGATACCTTTGAAACAGCGGAAATACTGATGTGTCGCAATCAGGGCATGGCCACAACGGGATGAATAAAGCGGGGTCGAGAAGAATCGGGATACGAGAAAGAAAGGTTAACATTCGCAGATTGGCTAGGCTGAAATTTGATGGCATTGTCGAGCTTGCCGCCGAAAGTCCCTTATCAGTACAGGCCCTTGACGAGGTTCGCCACCTGGTCGTAGAGCTCACCCTGCTCTTGCTTCGTCGCTCTCTTGACGATGATGGGTACCTGGTCCTCCCCTACGTTGTAATCCTTGAGAGAAGTGGACAACCCGAGAAGGTTGACGAGCTCCAGAATTGCATCGCCAACTTTGGTGGCGTCTTGCTGATCGTTACCAGACTTCGTCAGGCCGATGAAAGGAGCCAGGCGAGCGATCTGCGTGGCTGCCTGGGGCTCTTGTGCCTTGAGCTTGACAACGTGTCCAAGCGTCAAACAGGACGTAAATCCGTGCGGGATCGAGTATGGCGAGCCCAGGGCGTACCCGAGGGTATGGCTCAGGCCCAAGGGTCCCTTGAGGTTGAGGCCAAGGAAGCCTAACGATGCGAAGGAAGCGAGCTGCAATTCCGTAATGTTGTCTTCATTTTTAGAGTCGTCTTTATATTTGGCGAGTCCGCTGAACAATCTGGACGCGGCTGACAAACACATGGCTTTCGCGGGTATTTCGGTAGCAGTCGGGTGGTAAAGTAGCTCTACGGCATGGTCTAGCGCACGAAGCCCGGTCGACATCCACAGTTTCGGCGGCGTTTCCAGGGCGAATGTGCTGCCCATTCGTTAGCTAACTTCGGTGATCATGCATGCGGACTTCCATACGAGTCGTAGATGATGACGTGAGGCGCCAGCTTGGGATGAGCGACGCCGGTCTTTGTCCCATCTTCTTGAGTGTAGCCGGCACCGGAGGAGCATTCAGCTGCGCTCAAAGTGGTCGGGATGGTGATGTGGAAGAGAAATTTTCCAGTTTTCTCGTTCAGACGATAAGATATGGCCTTGCAAGAATCAATGGGACTTCCGCCCCCAACAGAAATGATGGTGTCTATGGCAGGGTCTTTGATCACCACATCCGTTGCCTGGTCGAGCTGGGCGACAGGGGCGTGCTGCTTGATGTTCGCGAAGGTCCCTGCATGCCGCTTCGGACCAAGAAGCTCCTCGACACTGCGAATAAGAGGCGTCTTCGTTGCCAGAGAGGCACCAGTAACGATGAAAGCCTTTGACGTCTCCGTCGGTAAGGATTCCAGGAGATGCTTTCTGACGCTATCAGGCCCATACCACAGCGCTTCTAGATGAGTGGGCTTCCACAAGCCGGACAAGGGATTGGTTGTCGCTTCGGTCATGGTAGTCTTAGGCCGAGCAGTACTTGGTGATCTGGACTCAAGTACAGGTTAGTATCTAACTGTTCTCTGTCGCCACCCCGTTGACTCTCGAAGGCGCAAGCCACCGTCAGCCCCAAAGACTTGGTACGATGCAGGAAATCCGGCGTGTGCCATAGGAATGTTGAGGTTCGCTCAGATGACCAATAGAGCTTCCTTGCTGGCGTTGAGGATTGGACGAGTCGCTTGATCCCCGTGGGGCACGATGATTTCTAATACACCATCCGAAGATCGGTGATATCCCGCATGCACGGCGGAGAGCTCACCGCTGGAATTGAGAGGACGTCTGGACGAGCCTCTCGAGGGTGGTAGATGGCATGCTCACGTACCTCGCTGTATCGATGGGAAATGTGGGGTGCCGGGAGGGTTGACGAGAGGACAGAGCGCGGGGCTTCCGAATGGTGTTGGTGTGGAAGGCAGCCGATGACGCAATGACGCTGCAACACGGACGTGACGCGCACCCACCGACCACCTTTGAAATGCTTCGCGACATGTCGGATCGAGCACTCAAAAGCTTTTGAAGGGGAGAGAAGCGGCTTTGAACGTGGCTGAAGCCTGCCGGGTAGCCGACTGTCATCGTCGCCATTGGCGTGCTGCCTTGCTGATAAACGGCAGAGAACATTTCCCCGCGCGATGACCAACACTTGCAACAGCCCCAAAACGCTTCGACTGACCAGTGAAATACAAGGAAACGTGCGTGCTCGGGAACAATCACGCACTGATTAAGCAAGTCTTTTTCCTGTTTCAGATTATATAACTTGTTGTGCCTCTTGATCCGCCAGGGGCGCTCTTTTCCTGTGTATTGCTACAAAGGCCCATTGTTGATGTTTACTTCAAGACTGGCCGACTTCGGTGATGACCTGCTTGAGATTGGCGAGATCATGGGCAAAGCGTCCGAGGAACAGCCCGTCCACTCCGTCGACGAGCTTGGCAAAGGTGCCGGGTCCTGCACTTCCACCGTATAATATCCTGGTCACACCCTTCCTCGAGCTTGCCATCTTCCTAAGTTGCTTCGTCACATTCACGACATGGTCCGCATCAGCAGGTTCCTTTGCCCCGATCGCCCATACAGGCTCGTACGCCAAGATCACTTCAGCATCATCGGGAACAGCAGCCAGGACGGACGTGACCTGGGGACGACACTCATCGACGGCCATGTCGACCGCAGCTGAGGCCACAGTGCCGTGCGTCTTTTCGCCAATGCAAACCAGAGGAATATGGCCATGCTTAACCGCCGCCGCAGCCTTCTTTGCGACTTGGTCATCGTTCTCGCCAAATATGCGCCTTCGCTCCGCGTGTCCCATCTCGATCAACTTCACGCCAGCCTGCTGCAGCGTCAATGGAGAGACCTCTCCAGTATAGGCTCCAGTGGACTCCCAGAATGCATCCTGCGCGCCGAGGAGGACCGAGGTATCTTTCAATATACGCCGAGATTCTAACACGGTGACGAAGTCGGGGATGACGAAGAGGTCGACGTTGTTCGCTTCTGCGTGCGAAGAGAGCTCGGCAACTCCTTGGACGTAGGAAATCGTGCGGTCTAGATCAAAGTACATTTTGAGACTTGTGCCGACGATGCGGCGCGGGCGTGACGAGGCCATGATGCGATGGAAACGATCGAGCGGATTGCGACGAGGCGATTGACTTCAGTAGGCTAAAGAGGCGAGAGCGCTGTTGAGGGTCAGTAGTGGCAGAAAAATGCAGAGCGTCATTCTTCTATGGTGAGGGGCCCCATGGGGCCGCTGGGACTGCCAAATTTGGGAAGCCGAGCAAAAGCGCAGAAGGGTTGGTCAGGGCTCGTCAGGGCTGGTCAGGGCAGAGCTGGCTGGGCGTGGCGGAAAGGAGGGGCTTTCTTTCGGAGGATAAAAACTCAGCAGCGCAGCAAATGTCGCCGGCGGGGCAGGCGGGCAGCGGCGGTCGGAGCCCGTGGGGGGCGCGTCATGAGTCGGCTCGCAGGGCGCAGGCGCAGGCGCAGGCTCAGGCTCCGCGGGATCGGAGGGCTTGTGCAGCAGCGCGGGGCCTAGCAATTTTGTCGACCTCTCACGGCGCATCTCTGCCACACGCCGCAGCCCTCGATTTCCGCCTCTTTCCCTCCCGCCTTTCTTGTCTTCTCGACCGACTCTTCTCTCCCTGCGGTACATGCTGCGAGAGCTCGCGGATCGCTGGGCTCGGGTTCGTTATATTGGATAGTGAGAGCAGGCATTGGCCTGGTGGTGGACCGTCATCGGCGAGTTTTGTCCAACAGTTGTCGCAGTACGTGTTTCCCTCCGTATAACATCCCATTGTTTGCGCTCCCCCCCTCCCTGAGCGCCCGGTTCCCTGACAAAGACTCAGTCTTCATCACGCTCCTCCTAGACCTCGCCCAAGATGCACATCTCCCAGAAGCTGCAAGAGAGCCAGAAGAATGGCAAGGCCACCTTCTCCTTCGAATTCTTCCCGCCGAAGACCGCCCAGGGCGTCCAGAATCTCTATGACCGAATGGATCGCATGCACAGCTTCGGGCCCACCTTCATCGACATTACCTGGGGCGCCGGTGGTCGCAATTCAACCTTGACCTGCGAGATGGTAAAGGTCGCACAGTCCGTCTACGGCCTGGAGACCTGCATGCATCTGACTTGCACCGACATGGAGAAGTCGAAGCTGGACGAGGCTCTGCGCGAGGCCTATAACGCTGGCTGCAAGAACATTCTCGCGCTGAGAGGGGACCCTCCGCGAGAGAAAGAGAAGTGGGAAGCCACCGCCGGCGGTTTCCGCTACGCTAAGGACCTGGTCAAGTACATCAGAGACAAGTACGGCGACCACTTCGACATTGGTGTTGCTGGATACTCAGAAGGATGCGATGATCAGCCCGACGCTGACCTGCTGTTGGATCACCTGAAGGAGAAGGTCGATGCCGGTGGCACTTTCATTGTGACGCAGATGTTCTACGACGTCGACCTTTTCCTGAACTGGGTCAAGAAGGTGCGCGCCAAGGGAATCACGGTGCCCATTGTTCCTGGCATCATGCCAATCCACACCTATGCTGCGTTCATGAGACGGGCGCAGTGGACCAAATGCCGCGTCCCTCCGGACTGGCTGGAAGCGCTCGAGCCGGTCAAGAACGATGATGCGGAGGTGCGGGAAATTGGCAAGCACCTGATCGCAACCATGTGCCGCCGGTTGATGGAAGCTGGCATCCTTCACCTGCACTTGTAAGCGGAGCATCTTCCGACTGATGTGATTTGTCTAACGTTACCTTGCAGCTATACCATGAATTTAGCCCAATCCACGCGCATGGTTCTGGAAGAACTCGGTCTTACCCCGGACATCCAGAGTCCGCTCGAGAAGCCTCTTCCCTGGCGCCAATCCCTTGCTCCCGGTCGCCGCGAAGAGAACGTTCGTCCCATCTTCTGGAGAAACCGCAACCGATCCTACGTTGTTCGCACTCAAGATTGGGATGAGTTTCCCAACGGACGTTGGGGTGATTCGAGGTCCCCTGCCTTCGGTGAACTGGATGCTTACGGTATTGGTCTGAAGGGCACTAATGCGGATAACATCAAGCTCTGGGGCCAGCCGAAGTCCGTGCGGGACATTGCCAATATCTTCGTCAAGTACATGGAAGGAAAGCTTGACAGACTTCCCTGGAGCGAGCAGCCGATTACCTCAGAGGCGGATGTGCTCAAGGATGACCTGGTCAAACTCAACCAGCGTGGCTTTCTAACCATCAACTCCCAGCCCGCTGTCAATAGCGCGAAATCATCAGACCCCGTATACGGCTGGGGCCCTCGTAATGGATACGTCTACCAGAAGGCCTACCTCGAGGTCCTTGTTTCTCCCGAGCTGATTGCGGAGCTCATCACCCGCATCGAGCGTGATCCGGAGATGACATACTACGCTGTCAACAAGGCGGGCGATCTCAAGACGAATGCTCCTAGCGATGGCCCGAATGCCGTCACCTGGGGCGTCTTCCCTGGCAAGGAGATTGTTCAGCCCACCATTGTCGAAACGATCAGCTTCCTTGCTTGGAAGGACGAGTTCTACCGCCTCGGAGAAGACTGGGCTAAGTGCTACACTGCTGCCAGCCCTTCACGCTACGTGATCGAGGATCTCATGGATACGTGGTACCTTGTAAACATCGTGCACAATGACTTCCATGTTCCCAACGGCATCTTTGCCCTTTTCGATGGTCTTGAGGTCAAGGATATCGACAAGGATCTCCATGGAACTAGAGAGGCGGAAGTGAACGGACAGACCAACGGCGCATCCCACACCAATGGCGAGAGCAGGATCCCCGATACGGTTGTCAACGGCAACTCAACTTCGGCGGTCCACAACGGCACCGCCCAAAACTAAGCGAATTTTTCAACTAATTGCATCCATCGACTGTTTTTCATCCTCGCAGTCGAGAACATTGTGCATGCAGCGTCGGCGTTCCTGGAGTTTTCAACAAAAAGAGAGTTCTCAAAAGCGGCGTCGGACAAGTCTCACATTCAACATTCTTCCCAGGGGTTAAAGGATTAAGAAAAAGGTACATGGCATGGGTAATTTCAACACTACAGGGTCATTTTCAACATTATACGGGACTTTCAACATTGCGAACGCAAAACAAGGCGGGCAATCTCATCAACTCATTGCTCATTACAAAGGTGTTTTGCATACTGGAAAAAATAAATCAAGATTTGGTGGAGGCATGGGGTCGCAAATTTTCAACATACAAGACGAGATCATGAGACTTTAACGACAAAGACAAAAAAAACATTGGGACCAAGGGACACGAAACGCACGACCAAAACTATTCCATCCATTTTCCGCTTCGGATAAAGTATATTTTAGTCACTTCTTCATCAGAGATATCCGACCCGCGTTCAAAATGCCCTCAACGGCACATTATGGGTTTCCTTTTACAGTAATCCTTTTTTACCGAGGATCGGGGATGGTTGTTGGCGGCGCTGTGGACTTGGAGCTTGAGCAGATAACTGGCTTGCTCTTTGCGAGTCATTCAGCAGTGTCAGTCTAAATGGAGATATTTGAAGACAAGAGTGGCACTTGACTCCATCATTGAACAATTGTGAATTCGCGTCACGCGCCCCTTCAATCCGTTCTGAATCTTTGTACTATTTATAAACAAAATTATTAATCTGCTTTAGTGTTCACGTTTCAGCGGCTGGGTCGACGCTACGCGGTGTCTGGCCTTGATCGATCTCGCTGGTGTGGCATCATTTCTGCAGGCTGTACACAGATCGACGCATATTCAATACGAGGTTCTCGCCCCCGCCTTGTGGCAATCTTGTTAAGGTAAAGCAAGGTGGTGTAAGGGGGTGGGTATAGAGCAGGATCTTATACGGCAATTATGCATGTACTAAGTCTTTTTTGGAGGGAACGTTGGCACAGCTATCCGCAGCATACACGCTGAGAGATTGTAGAGCGATAATTCTGTGTGTTCCCGCTAAGGTCTTCTTTAGCGGCAAGTCTTCGATGCCGTCTCTTAAAGTTTGTTTTAAATTGCTTCAACGATTAGCAAGAGTATTTCCGTTGGTTAACATGATGTTCAGTTGCACCTAACGCGGCTAGAGGGATTAATTAGCTACGTGGGTACACCTCTGAGACCATGCAAGAATACGGCGGCGTGTGAGGGGCACACAGACCGAGCAAGCAACAATGTCACTGGTAGCACATACAACAGATCGTGCAGCTCGCAGCACCGAGCCCGATGTAACATCATGCTCTCCTTGGCGACCCGAGCATCACACCGACGCAATATGCCTGCATCCTCATTCGACATCGCCTCTGTATCGCGAAACACCCGTCTTTCACTCAATCGGTCCACAAGTCAAGAAGAATGTGTGATGGAGATGGAGCTGAGGTTCGGAAACAGGAAACACCGCGCATGAATGAGGACGATGTCATCGCTTACATCACTTGGCAGGGATTCGCACATTGCTGTCGGAGCGGAAATCGTGATCAGCCCGCATTCTCTCGGCCCGGGAGGTCGGTCGATGATGGTTGCGCGTGTCGCACGATGCCGAAGGGGGAGGAAATGGTCAAGCCTGGATGAGCGGCGGCGGTGGTGCGAGAAATTACGATGGTTCTGCTTTGTACCAGCTGGTCACTGGGGCTGGGCTCCGGTCAAGCGTGCCAGCTGTCAGTCCAATAATGGCAGCCTGTCAGTGGCGCCGCGGCGGCAAGCGGCAAGCGGCGAGCGGCGAGCGAATTGCTTGTTGGGCGGAAGCTTCGGGGCCGGCGCAGACACGAGCTGGGCTTGCTTGTCTGCCACCACACTTTTTTTTTCTTCGCCCACCCAGACTCCGAACGGGGCAAACCACGTCGCGTTGCAGGGTCCCGTCAGCCTCGTGGTGTCCCGTATTTCGACCGCACCTTGCTCTTCCTGGCTACAGTGACGTTGGCAGTCGGCTTAAAGAGGAGCAGCGAGAGAATGCTGATGGGGGCGTAACTCCACATCCACGAGATCGGCCGGCCAATCCGCCCGTCCCTGCAGCATGCCGTCCATCGCCGGACCCGCTCTTGTCCTCCATGAATAGTACGGATGGGCCGCTTGACGCCGCGTGTAGCTGATCACAAGCCATCCCAAATTCCCTCCGACTGTACTTGTTCCTGCCAGCCTCCTTTTAACACTGGCTGCGCCGCTCTCACCGTTCCTTCTCCACGACTCATCAGGCGTGCAAGCTTATATTAACCTCCGAAACCTTCTTCCCGCCTTTTTTCTGCCCTCTATCCACCCGTACTACCTACATAAGTCCAAAGGATCGCCGCGTGTTTTGGAATCCGCCCGCATTCCTACCTCGCTAGCCTGGACCCCTTGTGCGAAACAGACAAACTACGTCATCCGCAATACCTCCCATCCTATAAACCAAACGCCGACCAATTCTCTACATCCGCCTCCATTTGCTCAATTCCCGACCAGCAAAACAAACTCAACCTCACAAACCTTCACGGCAACCGAGCCCATCCAGCCAATCGCACTCACCACACACCCGCATAAACATTTAAGGGCACGAACCCAACCTAAGCCTCACCGCCCAAAAAGAAAAAAGAGACCAACCACAGCCATGCGCGCCTCAACCTCCACCTTCCTCCCCGTCCTCCTCCTCCTCACGGCCACCCTCACCGCCTCGACCCCGATAGCGCTGCGCCCCCGCGCCGGCGCCCCGTCCTACGTCCCCATCACGCCGCCCTGCACGATCAGCTACCCGCTCAACGCCGGGCCCGCCAACGCCAGCGCCGCCTACGCGCCGTCCGCCTCCCTCGCCGCCGCGCACGAGATCTACTCGTGGGACCGGCCGCTGTCGGACGAGGCCTACGTCAACGCCACCACGCTGTGGTCCAACTGCGTCGAGCAGTGCAACGGGCTCGACCGCTGCGTCTCCGCCTTCCTCGCCTACAACGTCCCCGGCGAGAGCCACTACGGCGCCCCCGCCGGCACCCCCGGCATCGGCTGCCGCATGTTCGACGTCGCGGTGACGGCCGCCGATTTCGCGCCCGTCGCGAATGGGAGTTATGTCAGGGCCGTGGCGGGCGTGATTGGCGGGGAGGGGTGCGCCAATTGAGGTGTGATGAGGGGAAAAAAAAGAAAAAACGGTGGGTTTTGTTGGAATTATAATCCTGAAGTTTGTTTGGTTTGTATACGGAAGAGGGTGAAGTAGTCGGTGTTCTTGTACAAAGTTAATGACTGCTATGACTGCATAATGGTGGGCGTCTTGGTATTGGGCGCGTCTGGGGTTGTTAATGAGTGTTGAAGGCTGTAAGATGAGGAACTTCTTATTCTTGTATGATATAATTGAGATGGACCTTGGTAAATTCTTACCTTTATCGCATAGTCAGAATATACTGAATTGAACCCTTGGTGGCACAGGAAATGGTGAAAAGGGACTCCCCGCCACAGCACGTGGCGGAAGAAATCACCCTTCATACCGCATCATATCGCTTGCGTGGGCAATTGGAGCAGTCGTACGGACTTCGATTTTACCAAATTCACACATCATCAACGTCTGGACGACTGTTTCAACTACCCATAAACCTTCATATCCGTTTGTCCCTGTGAGTCGCCTTAGCCTGCGAAGTGAAAGATCACTTATTTTGTCACCCGCTGTGCCGTTGGTGTGAGTTCACAGGAAAATATATGAATTTATTGTTTTTTCGACATTCTTGTCCATTATGTTCCATGGGCAGTTGTATGCAAGGGGGTTGCTATTCGGCTCTATGTCCCTTTACGATCATCATGTCTGAGCTCAATTGCTTCTCTCTCAAAAGACCAGTGACTGCTCTGCTGTCTAAGTGGGAGCTAGGCTGACGCCGAATTACCTCTGGGAGGACTCGAGTAAGCTACCTACCTGGTAGTGCTGTTCGTCTTCAAACGCTGTAGAGTACTGCTGACAGCACGTGACAGGCAAGGCTACGAAGAGCTCAGGTTTTTGAGCCTAAGGCTGCGCACTGTACTATTCCAGTTTCTTCTGACCGGAAACAGTCTTCAGCAATTCTAGCCTTTTCAGATTCTCCCAAACAGAAAGCGTTTTCTCGGGCTGCGCAAAGAATTCACAAATTCTGGATTTGATCATCAATTTCTTCGTCAATATATCCTGTCGACCACATTAAATCTCGTTCAGCCATGGCCGTCGTGCCGAGCTCTACCGGCAACTCATTTGCGCAACAAGGCTCGCTGGACTGGATGGCTCTCTCTAACATGCCCTTCAACGCGTCGGTTGCCATTCTTGGACGTCTATCTGGAGCAGGATTGGAACCGCTTACCGTCGCCATAGCTCAAGCCGTGTGCAGTAAGCTGCCTATCGGTGTGCGGGGAGAGAAGAGGCTGAGCGAAGCCATGTCCACCTTCAAGATCTACGGCGGCTTTGGTGATGTCGTCTGGTTTGGTGTCGGCGTCCGGCACATTCTGCGCAATTTGGTCCAGACTTCTCAGGGCGCTTCCAGTGTCGCGCTTACAGCCGCTTTATCTGAGGGCCTATCCAGCAACGTGGCAGCAATGGTCCTTTACGACTTACCCAAATGTTTTGGGATCCCGTCCGAGTTAACTCCCTCATTCCAACAATGGGAACAGTATGTTCATGTTTGCTCCGGAATCTTCTCAATCTCTGGATTCGGAGCCAGGATCACTCAGATCAACAAGATCCTGGGATTTACGAACAGGAATAATCCTACACATTGGAGAGCCAGCGAGGCAAAGGACATTGCTAAATTCTTATTTTGCCTTGCGGATATCTTGAATGGTCGGACGGAATCCGCGGAAATCGTCGGCGGGGCAACTTGCAGCTGGGCTTTAGTTCTTTGCGACTACATCTTTGGCATGCGAGTGCGGATGCTCAGAGTCACACCCGATGGTGCTGGTTCAGTGTTCCAGAATTACGATGTCACCAAGAATTCATATCAGATACGGTTCACAGCGGTGCGCAATCCATCCGGTCATGAGCTTGCCCAAACAAAGACAACTTTCTCTCTTCTTCCAGCGGAGTTGAAGTTCACCCACAGGCAGCAGCATTCGCACTTTTCGTCACATTCCCTCGATTCGTGCATTTCACAAGACGCTGTCCTCAGGGACTTCTTTGGCCCTTACATTTGCGAAGACCTCCAACAGATACCATCTGAGACGTGTGAATTGTTCGTCGCTTTCACCCTTCTCTATCATTACTCTCCTTATTCAAGGTATTTCAGGAGATTCACGACCGCTACTGAACTCTTGCGTCGATTGTTGGCCTGCTTGCCTGAGACTGAGCAATGGGTTTCTGGGGCAGAACAGAACATTGACAAGATCATGAACGAATGGAAAGTAAGAGAGGGAAAGGCATGGAATGAATCATTTCAAGAAGTCGTCAATACATCCCTACCAGTAAGAAGTCAGCGGATCAAAGAGGAGGAGGATTTTGTCGCCCGCAGTTTTGCAACTCCATGCGTCAACGCCCTGCAGCGAATCTCAAACAAATTGCAACCGGCCACTGCTGATGTTTGTTGCATGGTAATGCTGCCTACTACAGTCCTCTGCGACGTAGTACTCGATGAGCCAATGGATCTGCGGCGTTACGGGCTCCCTCGACTCTATGCAGGGATTGAGTCTTTTCTTGAGGGCCAGAACCGGTTTGCGATCTACGATTCCAACTTCATACTCGGCTCTCGGTTCACCAGATTGCTCAAACAATGCGTTTGGCTTTACACTGGCGATCCTCTCGAGTGGACGGATGTTCTTGGAACTTCCATGTTCCCCTATCGATATGAGTCCAAGAATTCCTGGGATATCACTGCTGCTGGCGCTTCCGGCATCTATTGTTTCATGAAGTATCTAAGGGACCCTTTTCAGTCTCATAGCACGGCGTGCAAAGTTCGTATTGGACGAGGATCCATCGAAATCAACGGCCGACTTGTCCCGATCATCCAAGATCAAAACGGGGACGAGGTCTTGCCATACAGCACGAATGGTTCATTTAACTTCCCAAAAAAGATGAAAGCAAGAGTCATGTTTGAAGAGAGTACTTCTTTAAGGTTATGGTTCGAGCAATGGGACGAAGATGCATATGGACAAAGACAAGCTGTCATCCTGGGACAATCGCTGCAAGTAGGACGGTACGGTTCGAAGGGATATTGGCGCGGACCATGTGGGACACTGACACACCCCAAAGACTTGGAGGAGGGACGTCAGCAACAGTGGATGGGCTCATATGGTCCATGGGATACATTTCCAACTTCCTTTCTTTGGAGAGCACACTGATTATCGTGCAACCTGGAACCATATGCCTATTTTCATATGCACTGATGATTTCAATACTATGGCAACAGAATGTACAACTTTGTAGCAATCGTTCGATGACTAAAACTATTGGTGATATGCACATCCAGACGACTGCTTTGACTTCCCGTGAGGTAGCTATTTTGTTATAAACATGTAGAAATGCCCTCACCATTGTTCTTAATATGCTCCCTCAAACACACAGTCTCTCTATATTTTTGAGTTTGGATGGTTTCAATTATTCAACTACAGAGAGCAATTTCAAACCTGGATTTTATGACTGAATTCTGGCTCACAAAGAACACAGAAACTTGAAGACGCCGGGCAACATCCGGAAGTTCTCCTTCACAAGTATGTGTGATGTTTTTAGTGGGCCCAACGCTGTTCCGCCTCGCTGAGAAACTAACTCTCCTAGGGTCGCTGCTTTTGTAAGAGCACTTCGAGCCGAAATGCAACAGCAAGCGAAATGGCACGTCGCTAAAGCCAACCAAATGAGAGCAGAAGATATGCATATGGGCGGAGTTTAGACTTCCCATGCGGACAGCCTAAGCTAAAAGGGCAGTTGAATATAGTCAAGCACGGCCAAGAATTTCCATTTGTGTGATAGTCCATGTTCTCATGGCGTGCTTCGTATGCACGTTAAGCGATCGAGTGATCCACAAGCGGTCCCTGATGATCATCGCCTAAAGGTGCTTCACGAATCTGATCATGCACTTCTCGTTCTTCCTTGTATGCAGTCATTCCCCACAAGATCACAGGGTAAGAACGTAAATATCGAATCAGTGGTAAAAGCGTTAGCACGGTTATTGAACGCGAAGACTTTGTAAGGTCCCTTAACGCTGCACCGAAATATTACGACCTCACAACGAACCGGGCAATCTCAACGCGATGAGTGGCGATTTTACTTCTAGCGCAGCACGCCGATATGCACAATGAAGCCTGAATCTTCCCTCAACTCCTTCGGAAGGTGGTCGTCTGACAACTTCCACACTCTGAACCGCTTGTGGAAAGAAGTCAGCCATTGCTCGAAGACCTCATAGGTTCTTCTCTGCTGCGCTGTGATGCAAAAAGTCGGACGGCTGCCTTTCGCGCGTAAGGCGCAAATCTCAGCGCAAGTGGTGTTGAACGGCTCTATCAGCGCCTCGTTGTAGATACAGTCGCAGGCAACGATGGCGTCGACGCCGACATCATCATCTGACGCATCCGACGGCTGGTTAAGTCGTTGGGGAAGAGCAGCAATCGAGTCACGTTCCCAGTCCAACGTCAGCGTCTCGATGTTTCCAGCCGAGGCATCTTCCGCTTTCGCGCGTGGCCTCTGAGACTTGGACCTGCGAGTGGAGGGTGGACTGGAGTTCTGCGCAACGTTCTGTTTCAGCAGTCTTAACACGTAGTCCTGATCGGTGGCTACGTATCTGCCTATTCGTGGCGCTAGCGCCAATGGGACGATGCCAGCCACGCCGCAGCCCAGTTCCAGGACGGTCGACTGCGGGGTGAGGGCGTGACTCCTGAAGAGGACGTTGTCCTCAGAGGCCAGCCATTCGGCGAACCGAGGGGTGACTTTCCAAACCACGGCGCCAGTGCTGCCTAAGGCACGGTTGGAGGTGAGCAGGCCGGGAGACTGCGCGATGGTCAGGTCTCTGCCCGCAACCGTCACATCTAGCGAGGCGGCTTTGGGGTCGAGGATGCCAAGCTCGTGCGAGGGCGCGGGCTGCGAAAAGACCACGAAGGCGTCTGGCGAGCAGTGGGTTTAGCGGAGGCGTTCCTGCGGGCTGGCGCCGTTCTTTGGTGCGCGAATCACCTTCTTCCGGGTCGAGCACCTCGTCCGGCAAGGAGCGCAGCAGCGGGTCCAGCGCGTGGTGCATGGCTTGGCTCCGGGGCCCCAGGAAGCGTCTGTCGCGCCCAGAAATTTGGCCACAGTGACGGCTGCCTTGGCCGGGGCGGTGCCTCGAGGCGTGCGGCTTTGGGCGGATGCGGCGGGGGTCAGGCGGGCGCGCGGTGGTGCTGCTGCTGCGTGGACGACGTCGCAGCGAGTCGGCGTGCTGGGACTTGACTGGAGATTTTTGTTGAGCTCGGGCGCGCTGCTGACTTGGACGGGGAGCTCGGCCAAGACACAGCAGCAGCAGGGACCCCCGTTCGTGGCTGGCAGCTCTCGCCCTGGCCTGGCCTGCGACGGCCGCTAAACGTCACTCCGGCCCTCGCGCCCTCATCACCACAACCTCGCCCGCGAGCTTCCTTTCCCAAATACCCCAAATCCCCTTCTCATCGCCAGCGACTCCGCGGCGCCTGCGCTCATCTACCGCCCTCCACCCACCACCACCCAAGCTCCTCCCCCTTTCCATCTGAGCCTACGTTACCACGCTCTGAGCGCAAACGAGCTCTGCACTCCCGCCCACCATGCCGGAAAACCTCAAGACTATGGTGCCGCAACCGCGGCCCTACAAGAAGGGTCCCTTCACCGTCGAGGCCCCCGGCTACGAGAAGGTCGACGGCGAGACCATCCCGCGTCGCAACTACCGCACCAAGGATGCCCTCAAGCTGCGCCCCCATGAGGACGTCGCCACAGTCTTCGACATCCTAAAGTACTCCTCGGCCAAGTTCGGCAACGCAAAGGCGCTGGGTGCGCGCAAGCTGATCCAGGAGCACGTCGAGACCAAGAAGGTCAAGAAGATCGTCGACGGTAAGGAGCAGCAGGTCGACAAGAAGTGGACCTTCTTCGAGTTCGGCCCCTACGACTACATTAGCTTCGTCGAGTTCGAGAAGCTCGCCATCCAGATCGGCGCCGGTTTCCGTGCGATTGGCCTGCAGTCGCCCGATCGTGTACACATCTTCGCTTCCACCAGGTAAGGCCGATTCTCCTTTTGCCGCTCTGCCAGCGCTAATCAGACAACAGCCCCCAATGGCTCGCTACAGCACACGGTGAGTTGCATGTGAGCTTCTGTTATTCGTGGATAGAGTTTAATGAGCTTTAGGTGCCGGTTCGCAATCCCTGCCCATCGTGACCGCTTACGACACGCTCGGTGAGGAGGGCCTGAAGCACTCCCTCCAGCAAACGAACGCCAAGGCCATCTTCCTCGACCCCGCCCTCCTCACTAAGCTCATCAACCCCCTAAAGACCGCGAAGGATATCCAACACGTTATCTACAACGATGTGGGCAAGGACGTCAAGCAGGCAGACATTGACAAGTTGAAGAGCGAGCACCCTCATCTAACCATCAGGAGCTTTAACGAGCTCAGGAAACTGGGAGAGGACAGCCCCATCGAGCCCTCTCCGCCCAAGGCGGATGATTTGTGCTGCATCATGTACACCTCTGGCTCTACCGGTACTCCCAAGGGTGTCTTACTGAAGCACAAGAACGTGGTCGCCGCAAGTAAGGAACAGTTCCTTATTCCACAATAATGATTGAGGTACTGACATGATTCAGTTACTGGCGTTGATGTCATTGTTGGTCCTTACATTGGTCCCGGCGATGGTCTGCTTACCTACCTTCCTCTCGCACACATTCTGGAATTCGTCTTCGAGAACGCCGTTCTGTACTGGGGTGGTACCATGGGTTACGGCAACCCTCGTACTCTCTCGGACGCATCGATGCGTAACTGCAAGGGCGATATTCGCGAGTTCAGGCCTACGATTCTTGTTGGGGTGCCCGCGGTGTGGGAATCCGTGAAGAAGGGTATCATTGGGAAGGTCAACAGCAGTGGTTTCCTTGTCAAGAACATGTTCTGGGGCGCCATGGCTGCCAAGAATTTCCTAATGAACACAGGCCTTCCCGGTGCTGGTATTCTGGACGCGGTAGTTTTCAACAAGATCAGAGACGCCACCGGTGGCAGGCTAAGGATTACCATGAACGGCGGTGGTCCTATCGCGAAGGACACGCAAAACTTCATCTCTATGGCCATCACGCCTATGATCAGTGGCTACGGTTTGACTGAGACGGCTGCGTAAGTTTACCACAATCTCCACAATTTGATCGCCGCTGACAGAAAAATAGCATGGGAGCCCTGATGGATCCCTTGGCGTACACGGACCAAGCCCTTGGCGAAATCCCTGGCTGTATCGAGGTCAAGCTGGTTGACTTTGCAGATGCTGGCTACTTTGCCAACCACGACCCGCCGCAGGGCGAGATCTGGATCCGTGGTGGTGGTGTTACTGAGGGTTACCTTGACCTTGAGCAGGAGACCAAGGAGGCCTTCACGGCTGATGGCTGGTTTAAGACTGGTGACATCGGCGAATTCGACTCCAAGGGCCAGCTTCGCATCATCGATCGCAAGAAGAACCTCGTCAAGACCCAGGCGGGCGAGTACATTGCGCTGGAGAAGGTTCGTTGAAATTCCGTCTACCGCTGGAAATGAGACAGTCGCTAACCCGATGCAGCTCGAGTCCATCTACCGCTCTGTGAACGTCGTCGCCAATATCTGTGTCTACGCCGACCAGAGCAAGACCAGGCCCATTGCCATCATCGTCCCCGCCGAACCCGCGCTGAAGAAGCTTGCTGGAGAGCTTGGCCTGCAGGGCGAGCACCTTGAGGAGTTGATCCACGAGCCCAAGATCAACAGCACTATCCTCAAGCAGCTCCAGGATGCTGGCCGCAAGGGCGGTCTTGCGTCCTTTGAGATCATCGACGGCGTTGTGCTTGCTGACGAAGAGTGGAACCCGCAGAATGTAAGTATCCTTGACCACATCCCTGTTTGTTTGTTTTGTTTGTGGGGTAGAAGGACCGATTGCTGACGTCATGTTACACAGGGCCTCACTACCGCTGCGCAGAAGCTGAACCGTAGGGGTATTCTGGAAAAGTACAAGAAGGAGGTCGACAAGGCTTACGCGAGCGCTTCTTGAGCTCGAGAAGCGGGGAAAATATGTGTGGGGAGATATGGGACTGGATAGAACGGGGGGAATATCATAGGGTCTTTTTTTTTTCAACTTCGATAGGTCTTTTCTTTCTGGCTTTCCACTTGGTGCTGGAATTTTCGAACTTCAATTCTAGGTATGTGGATTGGTCAATAGGAGATTTTTTTTTCCAACTCTGAAGGTATGGATTGGGTATCTTGTGTTAGGGGAAGGGTGAGAAGCATTTTGGTTTTCCTTTTGCTCCTTGAGGAATATTTTGTGCAGCAAAAGTGGGATGTTCGATTGCTCATGTGTATTGATATAGCTAGTTTATTGAAAACTCCTTCCTGCAATATGCTCCATCAGGCTCGAGTGTTATATCCATTTGTGTGTGTTGGCTGCGATTTCAGTAAGCTCACGAGACCTGTCACCCCCGGGCGACATTGTCGTCACATTGATCTTTCACTCCGTAACATAACTTCAGTGAGCCCGGATGAAGTCACATTCGCAGATTTTGTTCAGAAGATAGCAACCTGTTAATAGCTGTTACTATTTTCTTCCATAAAACTCTATCCATCCATGTGTACCAATGACAAAAGGTGGTGCGAGTCGAAGACTTATCTTTTTTGTGCGAGCAACCACTTCTCGGGCAAACCATATAGAGGAACCGCAAATGCACTGTATTCTTACACGTAGACTCCCGCACAACAGTGTCCGCCAAGAAAGGCGAAGCTGGTGTCTGTTCGTGAAAGAATTCTCCTGTATGCTGAATCTTGAAGTGGTGCGGAGACACTGAATACCATGGACCGATTGACTGTGGGACGTGCTTTTGTTCTTTTCTTCTTAAACAATTCTTTGAAAGCTCGTTTCCGGGATAAATAGAAAAAGATACGTGCGAGATCTCTCGGAACAAGCAGCATAGACATTACGCTGCCCAAACGGCATGGGGGAGGTGTGAAGACCATCTTGGAACCTGGTAGACTTCAATTGGTGCATTAAGCAGGGCAAGAGAACTTTCCACGATAAGGTAGCCCCTTGCGAGAAGATAGACAGGCATTAAAAGAAATTGTGGCCAACTGAAGAAGCCGCGAAAGAAAGAAAAGTAATGAGAGTAAGAAAGTCAATTTATCCATAGCAGCAATACAAGTGAGACCCAGTAGGGGCAATAGCCCGTAAGTTACGACGACCATGGCAGAGATTCGCCATATGGCTTGGCTACCAAGTGATTCGAAGGGAGCATCCCCGGCCAAAACGTGGATGCCACCGTAAATGGTGCCCGCAGGGGCCAGGCCCAACCCCAGTCCGAACTCGTTTCGCGACGCCGAAGGGACCGAGGGCCAGTTCTAGATACGACTGGCGACGTAACGGCCCTCGATAGCCTCTCTGTGCCATTGCGCCCTGACCTCTTTCGCAGCAAGGCGCCATCTCCTTTCGTCTTTCCGCGTCATCGTCACCTCCTTTGGAACATCGCTACCGAACCTTTTAAAAAACAGCCCCGTATCGCCGATTTCTTCAACGTGGCGCAAGCGCAACCCTGAGGCTATGGAGGCCTGGTCGCAACGGACCCTTCGCATTGGATGCCGGGAGATATATCTCATCTCGCACTCGTAGTCGAAGTAAACGGCGAGCGGCCATGAAGACACGTCTGGAAGAATCATGTGCGGAACGCCGTTCGATTTCATGTAAGGAAGAGCCACAATGCTTCTCGACTCGTCGCTCTCGATGAGTGTGGGCTCATCAATATCCAGCGGCTTGTGCCACCAAAAGAGGCGAATGAGCAGCGCACATGCACAATGTGCAAAGGTATTGAGCCAGAGATTGATCTCAGTTCCTATCCTGAACACCGTGATGAGAAAAGCAGGACACCTGTGTCGCACGCACCTCCAACAGCGTAATTGGCATGCCCGTAGCTACTCGGCTGACGCATTGCAGAATGAACCAAGAGACTTGGAGGCAAATGATAGATTTGGTCAATGCGTTTGCCTTGCTTTTTGTCTTTGACTTCTGCCTCTCGGACGGAGGGTATTAGATTTGGACGGATCTCAGCGAGCTGCCTGAGCCCCAGGCCAGCCAGAGCCATCCTTTTCATATCCTGATGGAAGGATATTCTAAAATTGAACCATGATGAAATGCCGACGATTTTCTTGTATCTCGACGCAAAGAAAGGTGGTCCGTCGCTGATGTCGATTTCGAAGCCTCCACATGAGAGCGTATAATGCATGAGTCATCGTCCACTTCTCATTCGCCTTCGTCTTCTTTTGGCCTTCTATATCATCCCGAGCATCGCCAAATTGTAACACGTTCTGAAAGCCGTCAGCGAGTTTGGTAAGCAGACCGAACAAACGAACCATATCGTGCGTGAATCTCTGGGCCTCCTTTCTTCGATACCACGCCGTGTACGCCACGACTTCAGGGGCCAGTCGTCCGTGACTGAGCCAGCCAATCTTCCTCGAAGTCTGAGGAGACTTGTACCATGCGCGCCGACGGTCTCTGCGATCGGGAATATTGAGGTGGACGGCCGTCCGGACACACAAGGCTGTAGTGATCACGCAGCTGGAGAGAATTATTGAAGATACCGCGCTTCACGGTCCCAGGCTCCCAGGTAACCGTGTTGGTGGCATTTCCGAACGGGTGCCACATGTCTAAAAACGAAAAGCTCTTGCTTGAATGTCGGGAGAGAAAAAGGAGAGGGGGAAAGAAAGTAGAAAGAGCTGCGAAGAATGAAGACACGAAAGCAGTGCAGACGACACACTACATTTAGCCTCGAGGCTGAGATGGCTCTCAGCTTTCAGCGTGGATCGGAAGGGTCTGGCCAATGACGGGACGGTGTTCGCGAGAGTTGGCTCGAGGCTTGGTCCGATGTAGCCAAGTTTGGACACCTGTAGCCTGCCAATAAGCAGGCGATACGGCTACCGGTAAGAGGCCAGAACAGCCTTTGAAAATGCTCTTGAATGCCATGCTTGCGACTGGAGTCTAAGCGGAGTGGTTGAGTTGGCAGCGGGGAACCTATAGGTAGGCCGATCGGCGCGTGGGGGCTGATAATCGCAGGCGTCGGTGTGCCCCGTTCTGATACAACTCGGTTTGCGATATATCATGTTTGAGCTGGCAAATCGTTCGAGTCCGATTAGATGTACTGAAAAGGCGTGCGGTGCACTGATATCAATAGCAATGTTGCAGGTTCACCGGTAAGCCGTGTTAAGGAAGAATCAAAAGATAAGGAGATCTATTGCAAAATAGGACCCAAACGCCGTGTGAGGAGGTATCAGGCTTCAATTTGATGATTAGATGGAACAGAAATAAAGCGTTCCCCAGAAAGACAATGAGAGAGAAAATGATGGAGTTTCTTGGTCCAGTTAGCACGAACGAGATTGAAGCACACCAGACAACTCACATCAAATATGCCTCACATCAACACGTGGCAGAAAGCTCGCATAATGATCTCTCTTTCGCAACTCACATCACGGCAGTCATCCAAGGCACGTCGGCCCGCCATCCCCGCTCTACACCTGCTCCTTCCAGCGAAATCCGTAAGCCACTGAGCGAGGTCGAACGATTCGAGCGATTAAGCGACGGAAAGCAGAGCAGGAGAGCAAGCTGTTCTCTCTCAAGGTCGCCCTAACAGGTTTTGAGTCAATCACCTGTCCTTCCGTTTCTGTGAAGCCGCTGCTTCCGCACCGGTATTGCGCTTGGAATCGTCCGCACGCTTGCTGGAGTCCCCCGGCTTCTTCTTTTCCTTCTTCAGGTCTTCAAGCAGGTCGTCAGAGTCGCCGTCGTTGAAGACGGAGAAGGTTTCTTTGGGCTGGTTGAGCTTGTCCTTGGGCATTGCGCTAGCGGCGGCGGATGACTTGATGACGTGGATGGAAGGCATGAACTTCGAAGACGGGGCCTGTGGGCGGTGCGAAAAGAGGGCGACAAGAGCTCAACTAGCACGCAGTTCAAGACCTGCAGAATCACGCAAAATATGGAAGGGGGGGGTGGAGAAATACTGTGGGAGGGGGAAATGGGGAAGGGAAAGATAAACGCAAGGGATCAGGGCTTTCGATCGCTGATGTGACCGACAGTCCACACCGTGTCTTTCGATAAAACCGCCGTCCGACAAGCTTTATCACGTATGCACCCCTGACGACAGGTCGCAGATGGGCTAATCACGAGATGGAGGAGGGGCGGGCTTGGGTTGCGACCGGACGGATGACCCCTCCTGCTCTGGCTCGTAGTCACACGGCAGCGACAATATTGGCTGGGAGCCAGGCACGCTCGTCTTTTCTCGCACCGCCGCTGTGGCTTGCGGGCGCGCACACGCTGAGTCTCGCGGCAGGGTCTTTGTCCGCCAGCGCAGAGCAATCTGTGGCTGCTAATATTAGTTTCGTCCCACCTGCCGGGCGCCCACCCTCCTAAAAGCAAAAAAGGGGGCGCGCGCGTGTGTGGGTGAGAAAGCGGGATGGTGGGCGGGCGGAGTTGGATGACGTTGCCTGGAAGGCGGGGAAGGGTCTCGAGGGCGCATGACGGCCACGAGTTTCTGTTGGCTTGTTGGCTTGTTGGCTGCTGCAGCCTTATCGGCTGCCTGCGGGCCGAGAGCTGACCACCCCTCAGACGGTGGATGCCGGTGGTGTATAGCGCCTTTATGCTAAGTGATGAGCTGGTCGGGACGTTGCGAAGAGGAGTCGTACCCCCTTTCTGACCAATCGTGGGGGCCCACGATCTTTTCCGTTTCTTGCAGCCCACTTTTCTTACTTCTGCAGGTGAAGTGGTCGGGTAACCGTGCGATGTGCGGAGTTGTGGCATATGTGGGGATGTGATTGTAAACACGTTTGCTCAGTGGTCCCGTTTGGGAAAGCGGGAGCTGTCGGCCCGGTATGTGATGGATGACATGTACTGTATGGCTGAGGTGATTTCCGCCGAAACATAAAAGTAAGACCGTTTCAACTTGTCACAAGAGAAATCCCAGCAAAAAACGCGCATTTCTTCCTCTGGCTGCACAGATAAGCTTAACACTGTCCAATTATGTTCGGTTGTTCTGATTGAAAGCTGATGCCGAACTTATATACCGTCTTCTCTTGGCCAACACATTCCAAATAGTTATAAGTCAATCATTGTGATCAGACTCCAGACCCGAAGACGACCCTCTCCTACGTATGTGTGTATTACTGCGAGTTTCCTTGCCGCGGGAATGATACCAAGCCCAGTCGAGAGACAATTTCGTGGAACGAGTACACGCTGAAGTACAAACTAAGAATTACTCACGGCAAACTAACCCGGACGAATACCTCGCCTCCACATATCCATTCCTGTTCCTGCAGAACTAGCCAAATTACTTCCTTAGTGCCACTTTGCATGCACAACAGGCATACGGCGAAGATCTTATATCTCTTTTGCATTACACTCTCCTTGGCCTGTCTTTCTCTCCAGATTCCGACCTTCTCTCGCATCCTACAAGGAATTCAACCTCTCAACCCCCCCCACTGGCACCCGACACGTACAACCACCGCCACCCCGCAACGCCGTCCTACCACCCCCTATCCAGCCTCTCCCTCACCCCCTTTACATGCCACACCCCACCCCTACCCACAACCCACAGCTCATGCTCCCCCAGCGCCACCGACACCGCCACGTTCTCCCCGCCACCCACCCGAATTGTCCCCAGCGTGATCCCGTCCACCGGACTAACGACATCGACCCCGTCGCCCGCGCCGCAGAAAATCCACCCGCCCCGACTCGCCCGCACGCCGTCGTAAAAATAGCTGATCGGGTTGTTCAGCAAGCGCTGGTTCAGCAGCACGCCGCCCCCGCCGGCAGACACGTCGAAGGCGAGGAGCCCGCGGCTGCCGTAGGGGTCCTTGCGGGAGGCGGGCTTGAAGACGGAGACGCCGGTGTCCGGGAGGTAGAGGGCGTGCTTGGAGGGGTCGGTGGGCGAGGGCGCGACGGCGATGCCGTTGGCGTTGCCGGTGGTGAGGTGCACGGGCTTGGGGGTCAGGGTGGTCGCGTTGATGAAGTAGAGGGTGGGGTTGGTGGGGGGCGTGAACGGGGTGATGTCGCGGCCCTGCGTGGGCGGGAAGCGTTATTTTTTGGGTGCTTCGGCTTCTTTTTTTTTTGTGGGGGAGAGAGGAATGCTTACCCAGCCCGATTTGGAGTCTGTGAGCCAGAAGTTGCCGTCCGGGTCGATGTCCAGGTCGTTGAAGCCGGCGAAGGGCTGCTGGTAGTAGTTGTTGAGCAACATGGTTTTGTCGAAGGTGATGGGGTCGATTTTGACCAGCGCGCCGGTCTCGTTGGCCGAACCGTCGGTCACGGCATAGTAAGCGTCATTATGGAAGACGCAGCCGTGGAGGTTGACGGTCGGGGGGTTGGTGGTGATTTTGCGCAAGTTGTTGGTCTGAGTGTCGAGGATGTATTGCCAGGTGTGGACGCCATCATCACCACCTCGAGGTCCCCATTCAACAAAGAGGAGCTCTTTAGTGCTTGGATTGTAGCATGGCGCTTCGTGTGTTTGGTACGTGAGGTTCTGGACGTGAGTCACAGTTGCCTCGGGCCCGATGATATCGAAGAACCTTTGGTCGTAAACTACAAAGTCGGTGGTGTTGAGAAACTCGTTGCTAAATTATTGTCAGATGAAGATGGCGGTGGAGACCAGGATACAGGGCTGCAGTGGGCGGTAAAAGAAATCAATCTTCGCTTCGTAGTAAGACGTCATCTATACGAGCAAGCCCTCTTGCATGAAGGTTCATAGGCAGATGAAGCAGTCGTCCAGACGTAAATGTTACCAATCTCATACGACCTTCACATCCGGATGACTGCTTCAATTGCCCATACAAACTGTGTTGCGGTTTCAGGGGTGATCGGTTGAACGCCGTGGGGCTTACCTACACTCTCTGCAAATCGGGATCTGATGTGACGCTTTCGAATGGAGCATCAAAAACGGACCGATTGAAGGAGCCACTCAGGACTGCTACAGAAGGCTCATTGTACGATACCCAAGCCCAAGTTGCAGGGGTGTCCTCGAATGCTGAAGGGAGATTCGTAAGGAAGCTTTTGACAAGTCCCGGGAACATGAGTAGGAATCTTGGAACAAGAGGCTTCATGTTTCAATTGCGGTAACAGTTAAGTAGTAGGAAGAGAAAAGAGGGTCCAGTCTCTGCCGTATTGTGCAGCAAATAAAGTCGGTGGAATTCATAGGACTTTTAAACTGCACACAACAAGACACGGAAGTGCCCATGGCGACTTCGGATAAGGTGAGGAGGCGCAATTCACTTCCAATATGAAAGCTAGCCGCCGAAAAGCCTTGGCAATGGAGACATTTGACTTGGGGAGGGGTGTGCACCGGGTAACAGAGTCAGGGGATGCGTGGTGGAAGCGGCACGGAGTAGTCCGCTCAGCTCTGGATGGCTCCGGAATCCTCCCACGGCTATATCTTCCGTGCCTGGCCCACCTACACGACAAAATTTGACAGAATTTGGTGCTTATGAGCTCCGGACGGACCGTTGGATTGGCTTGGCTTATTGATCAGAATGGGTCAAGAGGTACGTGCAATGTAGAGGTCGGTGGTCAATTTTGACGATGCGTCTTCAAACGAGAAGCAGACTCGTCTAACTTCCCACCGACATCGGCTTTGATGATAACCAGTAGCCAAGCAGTTATCCCACTGTTTCCTACTTTGTGGAAAGAGCCGGAACGTGCGATGAACTTCTCGCGAACAAGTTCCGAATCAGAAAGGACCTGGCGGACGAGGACGAAAGAATGAGGCTGGGTCTGAAAGCATTGCAAGAAAGAAACACGGTGAACATAGCATATGGACTGGAATCAGTCGTTCGGACGTAAATATTGCCAGTGTTATTGGGCATTTGCGTCCGGACGACTGCTTCAGCTGCACACCACGTGACCCGATGGCAACGATAGCCAGAAGGTCGGAGCTGGTCGAGTCCCTGCGGAGCCGCTAACAATCATACCCTGATAGTTTTGCAACAGATCGATTGTATTCCAGGTGACAAGGGTCAGACGGTGATAACGGCCGTTTGGTGTCGAGTCGAAAAAAGTGGTTGCCAGGCGGACGGGATGGAAATATAATCGTGTGGGGAAGAAGCCTCGGCCCCAGACGGCAGCTCCAAGCTTTCCCCGCCGGCTGATGCACATCATCCCCATCACACCTAAGTAATCACACAGCATGCATTATCCGAAGCTCGAAGCTCCCGCCTCCCCTCGCCCCTTGACCTGAGCTCCTCCTCCCTCAACATTCACCACATCAATTGACACCCGCAATGGCGCAACCGACGTTCAGCATACCGCCCCCGAAGACGCAATACTGCATCCTCTCGTACCCGGCCCCATACGTCCTGCTCGTCACGCTCAACCGGCCGAAAGAGCTCAACTGCATCAACATCGCCGGCCACGCCGAGCTGGACCAAGTCTGGTCCTGGCTGGACCGCGAGCCGGGCCTGCGCGTCGGTATCATCACCGGCAACGGGCGCGCCTTCTGCGCCGGCGCGGACCTCAAAGGTACGCAGCCCCAATCCTCCCCTCTTCCGCTACCAACCCAACCCGCCACTAATTTCCCCTCCTCTCATGAATGCAGAATGGGACAATAACAATGACTCTTCCGATACGCCCCGCCCGGCCGTCGGCAACTCGGGGTTTGGCGGGCTGTCGCGCCGCTCCGGCCTGAAGCCGGTCATCGCGGCCGCGAACGGGCTGGCGTACGGCGGCGGCTGCGAGATGATCGTCAACGCGGACATGGTGGTCGCGGCGCCCGGCGCGACGTTCGCGCTGCCCGAGGTCAAGCGCGGCGTCGTCGCGCTGGCGGGCGCGCTGCCGCGTCTCGTGCGGACCGTCGGCAAGCAGCGCGCGATGGAGATGGCGTTGACGGGGCGGACGGTGCCGGCGCACGAGGCGAGGGAGTGGGGGCTGGTGAACAAGGTCGTTGGGGAGGGAGAGGGCGAGGTGGTCAAGGAGGCGGTGAAGTTGGCGGAGATGGTGGTGGAGAATAGTCCGGATGCGGTGATTGTG
This sequence comes from Neoscytalidium dimidiatum, assembly GCA_037367355.1. Classification (NCBI taxonomy): domain Eukaryota; kingdom Fungi; phylum Ascomycota; class Dothideomycetes; order Botryosphaeriales; family Botryosphaeriaceae; genus Neoscytalidium; species Neoscytalidium dimidiatum. Next base: position 942,073 of record CM074701.1, on the reverse strand, counting down.
ACTCGGGAGGGTGTGAAGATGGGTTGGGACGGGGTCGGCGCGGAGGATGCGACGAGGATTTGGGCGGAAAGCTGGTATCCGAGATTGCTGGCCGGGGAGAATTTGAAGGAGGGCGTGAGGGCATTTGTGGAGAAGAGGAAGCCGGATTGGAAGGCGCCGAAGTTGTGAGCTGAAAGCAGGTCAATTGGTTAAGTCGGATGAAGATTAGGATGCGGGTCATCCAAATGATGATCAGGAGATATGATATGCATTGCCCGTGATTGCCAAAGACTTCGCTGTGTTTTCTTAAGCGCAGCTGATGTGTCCAATGCTGTGACGTCAAGAAACATTCAACGGTGGGAATGCGTGCTTCAACAGCGCATTTTCGCTCGCACGCTTTGGAAGAGTCTCGACCAGCTGCACAAGGGTGAAACAGCAGCCACAGCGCTCAAAATTCCTACTCCGAGAAAAAGCACTGACTCAATGGGACGTCGAAAACTGAGCCTCACGCGCGAGCTGCCCCGAATAGGCAATCCGACGGCATTTCCTCTTTCGAGAGCTCCAGCTCCTCTCCCCTCCTCCAGACATCCCGCATTCCGTCGAGGCGATCAACCGCGCATATAAGCTGCCGCCCCTCAGTCGCACAGAATGAAGGCGCTCGAACGCTGGGGGGCTAATTCAGAGGCTATTTCCGTCATTTCGCTCGAAAACCCACCTCGTTTCTCTTGCATCAATTTCGAGGTTTACTTCCAGTATTCTTTTGCATCTCCCCGTTCTCGAGCGTGAAGTAATTCCAGTATGTCTGTTGTCGTCCAGCAAACAATCCCCTGGTCGCCCTCGGAGCTGGATCTCTCCAACCCCAAACGATGGACAACTCTCTTCCCTCTGATCCGACCTTCCGTAGTTCCGGTCACTACCAATAAAGGCCAAACAATCCTCATCAACAAGGCACTCAGTAGCAGCCCGCACATTCAAATCGCGGCAATCGGACGCTCCGGCAATTTCTCTAGCAAGTTCCTATCAGATACCCACATCGCTGCAATTGTCACTGAGACGGCTGGTGCTGGTATCCTCACTGCGCAGGATCTCCGGCATACTCTGGAGCAAAATGGCATCTCAGTGGGACAGGGTCTTGTAGTGCTGCGCGTGGGCAAGGACAGAAACGTCATTGGGCCTGAAAGTGACGTAGTTGAAGTCGAGACGGAAGGAGAACTGGTGTTCGACCACTTGTTGAGTCTGCTTGAGCACGCGACGGAGACCGCGAGGCACGTTACTGGACCCGATCCCAATTACTGGATACTCCGGACTAATGATTCGAGCAGAACTTCAATCCATCAGACGCTCGAGCTTTTGAAGCTGTTCATGAAGACAGCAGTAACGACCAAGTCAGAGTTTCACCCAGCGAAGAAGGGCGAAAACGCCTCGATAGTGCACGAAGTCGGGCACGCAGAATTCGAAACTGCCACGAAGGCGCTCGAGAAAGACCTCACGCACGTTCTGCGCTCGCAAGCCTCACAAACAGGCCCAGTAACCTACTCGGTCCACTACTCCGACATCAACGGTCTCTCACAGCTCGAAAACTACATCCTCGCGTACGAGATCTCCAACTACCTTGGTACGTCTCACCTACCAAAAACCAGCCTTAAAAAACCCCTCAACTCACAATCTCCCCCAGACGCCCAAAACATCCCCTACCGCCTTTCCTCCTCCCCGCTCATCGGCCCCTCCCCGCTGTCCGCCCGCGGCTGGGCCCTCTCCATCTGCGCTCTCCCCCGCCCCTTCCTCGCACCGACCCCCAAACCGGCCAACACTCTCTCCAAGCCCACCAGCCCAACCAGCAGCGCCGCGCGCCCCGCCACCGCGCCGACCACGGCCCGCGGCAAGATCGCCTTCTCGGACGCGGCGCTGCGGGCGCGCATCACGCGCGGCTGCCGGGCGCTGATCGCGGCCGAGCCGACGGTGACGCGGTACGACACGATCGTCGGCGACGGCGACTGCGGGCTGACGCTGCGCGACGGCGCGCAGAGGGTGCTCTCGTTCGTCTCCGGCGGCGCGGACCTCGCGGACCTGCCGGCCGTGCTGGCGGCGCTGGTCGACGACCTCGAGGTCACCATGGGCGGGACCAGCGGCGCGCTGTACTGCATCTTCCTGTCGGCGCTGGCCAGCGCGCTGCGCGCCGCGGACGGCTGGCCCCAGGCGCTCGAGGCCGCGTTGGCGCAGCTGTTGAGGTACACGCGGGCGCGGAAGGGCGATCGGACGTGTTTGGATGCGTTGATCCCGTTTGTGGAGGCTTTGGTGCGCGGGGCCGGGGTGGAGGAGGCGTTGCGGGAGGCGGAGAAGGGGGTGGAGGGGACGAAGACGATGGAGGCGCGGTTGGGGAGGAGTACGTATTTGGACGAGAGCGCGACGAGGGGCGTGCCGGACCCGGGGGCATATGGGTTGTTTGTGCTGTTGGAAGGTTTGTGTGGGGTGGATGGGAAGGGGAAGTGAGGAGGTTGGGGGTGAGTAGGAAAGACATGAGTCAGTGAATGAGAGTGTAGGGGTAAGAGTGACTGGGATTAAGTTGCTGCGTCTGAATAGTTTAGTTTACGTCGATTTTGTTTGTGCAAGGAGGAATAATGGACAACTACCGTGGTTAGCAGTTATGGCGCTTAATTGGTCGCTGTTCACGGAATCATCATGATTGCAGAGATGTGATGTGAGGATGATATGTATGACACCAGCCCTCGGGAGTGTTTCGATGCTTTTTAGGACCACATGATGAAGAAGGAAGAAGTTTGACTGTACAAGATACGGGCGTGGAAGACGCGTCGGACCGGGAGGGACAAGCGCGTTTCGCGTAGTGCCGAAGAATCGCCGGCGGCGAGCGGAGCCAACTGTTTATGCTGTGTTTACCTACGATCCAACATCCGACGCGAATGCGCCAACAACGACCCTCGACCACCACGACGTAGCGCCGCAGCCATGAGGATCGTGGAGGTTGTCATAGACGTGCGTGCCACTGTGAATCCGCCTCGCTTCACCCACTGACCACTCGCACAGGGCTTCAAGTCGTACGCCGTTCGTACGGTCATCTCCGGATGGTGAGTTCCGCTATCAGCGTTCCAGTAATCTGCGCAGCAACGCTGACGCCGATCGCAGGGACGAGAGCTTCAATTCCATCACCGGTCTCAATGGTTCCGGCAAATCTAACATCCTCGACTCAATATGCTTCGTTCTCGGTATCACCAACATGACAACCGTCCGCGCGCAGAATCTGCAGGTACACGACGCAGCGCATTCATACAATACATTGGTGGAAACTCACTCGGATGGAATTATAGGACCTCATCTACAAGCGCGGTCAGGCCGGTGTCACCAAAGCCTCGGTTACCATCGTCTTCGATAACTCGGACAAGGGAAAGTCTCCCATCGGATTCGAGGAGTACGCCCAGATTTCCGTTACACGTCAGATCGTCCTCGGCGGCACGAGCAAATACCTTATCAACGGCCACCGTGCCCAGCAGCAGACCGTCCAGAACCTCTTCCAGTCCGTCCAGCTCAACATCAACAACCCGAATTTCTTGATTATGCAGGGTCGCATTACAAAGGTCTTAAATATGAAGGCTGTCGAAATTCTGGCTATGATCGAGGAAGCTGCTGGTACGCGCATGTTCGAGGACAGGAGGGACAAGGCGTTCAAGACCATGGCAAAGAAGGACATGAAGCTGCAGGAGATTACGGAGCTGCTGAGGGATGAAATTGACCCTAAGCTGGAGAAGCTCCGGGCGGAAAAAAGAGCTTTCCTCGACTTCCAGCAAACTCAGAATGACGTTGAGCGGTTGACAAGATTAGTTGTCGCACATGACTATCTCAGGTACAAGGAAAAGCTCAAGAGATCCGTGGAAGACTTGGAAAACAAGAAGCAGCGGGAACAGTATCTTGAGGAGTCTGTCGAGAGGATGAAAAATGAAATCGAGCTGCTCAAGGAAGATATCAAGAAAGTCAAAGGCGCAAGGGAAAAGGAACTGCGCAAGGGCGGAAAGTTCCAGGGCCTGGAAGAGGAAGTCAAGAAACATTCGCACGAAACGGTCCGACTGACCACGGTTATTGATCTCAAAAAATCCAGCTTGACCGAGGAAGCCGATAGGCGCAAAAAGCTCGAGAGAACTGTCAAGGAACTCGAGTCCCAGCTCAAGGAGAAGAGCAAGATCTACGAGCAACTTCAGCAAAAGTACAATGCCTCGCATGCCGAATTGGCCAAGCAGACCGAAGAGGTCGAGAAGAAGGAAGAGCTCATCCAGACTCTTCAGACTGGTGTTGCATCTAAGGAAGGACAGGAAAGCGGCTACCAGGGCCAGCTGCAGGATGCGAGGAACCGTGTCAGCACCGCTGCGACCGAGCAGGAGCAGGCGAAGCTCAAGATCTCCCATTTGGAGAAGCAGATCAAAGAAGCTGAACCGCGCGCAAAGAAGGCCAAGGAACAGAATTCGGGCCTCCTCAAGGAGCTAGAAGGTCTGCGAAAGCAGGCCCAGAAGCTCGAGGGCGACCTCAGCAAACTTGGCTTCGAGCCGGGCAAGGAGGAGGACATGTACAAGGAAGAGTCACAACGGCAGCAGCGCATCCGCGAGCTTCGGGAGCAGTCCGATGCGCTGAAACGAAAGGTTGCAAATATCGACTTCAGCTATAGCGACCCTTCGCCGAACTTCGATAGGTCGAGAGTCAAAGGTCTTGTTGCTCAGCTTTTCACTTTAGAAAAGGAGCATACTCGTGCTGGCACGGCGTTGGAAATTTGTGCGGGAGGTCGATTGTACAACGTCGTTGTGGACACTTCCGAGACTGGTACGCAGCTTCTGCAGAATGGTAGGCTGAGGAAGCGCGTGACCATCATTCCATTGAACAAGATTTCTGCTTTCAAAGCTTCTGCCCAGGTGAGCAGACCTGACCATACTAGTAGGATAGATTGCTTACTTGGCTTAGAAAATTGGCGCCGCGCAGAAAATTGCTCCCGGAAAGGTAGACCTCGCATTGTCTCTCATTGGCTATGATGACGAGGTGACTGCCGCTATGGAGTACGTCTTTGGCTCGACTCTGGTCTGCGAGGATGCCGAGACAGCAAAGCGCGTTACCTTTGACCCTTCAGTACGGATGAAGAGTGTAACACTTGAGGGCGATGTTTACGACCCTTCTGGTACCCTGTCTGGTGGCAGCTCTCCCCAAACGAGCGGTGTTCTTGTAACGCTGCAAAAATTGAATGAGCTCACCAAGGAGCTCAAGGCTCAGGAGCAAGCTTTAAGTCTGCTACAGTCAACAATGGCAAGGGAGAAGAAGAAGCTTGATGCCGCCAAGAAGATCAAACAAGAGCTCGACTTGAAGTCTCACGAGATCAAGCTGGCGGAGGAGCAGATCAGCAGCAACTCGTCAGCTTCGGTAAGTGTCGCATTGAGAACAGTCCACAGGGCCTGGCTAACATTCTCTAGATCATCCAAGCTCTTGAGGAGATGAAGTCGACTATCACGCAATTGAAAAAGGACATCACAGAGGCGAAAACACGACAAGACGAAGCATCCAAGGAAGCCAAACGCATCGAGCGCGACATGAACGAATTCAGCAAAAACAAAGACAGCAAGCTAGCAGAACTGAAAAAGTCTCTAGACCAGTTGAAGAAGGCATTGACGAAGAACAACGCCTCCATCAAGCCTCTCCAGCAAGAAATGAGAGACGCGATGCTTGAGTCCGAACAATGTGGTAGCGATCTGGCCGCGGCTCAAGAACAGCTCCAAGATGCAAACATCACCCTGACCGCACAACAAGAGGAGATCGACGCGTTGATCCGAGAGCAAGCTGCTGCGAAAGACGCACACGACATCGCGGCCGCTCAACTGGAGGATGAACAGGCGAAGCTGACCGGTTTCGACGACGAACTGCGTGCACTTGAAGACGCTGTGAGCACCAAGTCCAAGCTAATTACTGAGGAGGGCTTGGAACTGCAGAAGCTGGGCCATCAAATCGAGAAGGTCGACAAAGAGATGCAAGGCGCGCGGCAAGCCGTGTCCGCGTTGGAGCAGGAGCACGACTGGATCGTCGACGAGCAAGAGCACTTTGGCCGACCAGGAACACCATACGACTTTTCCGGGCAGAACATGTCAGAGTGCAAGGCTACGTTGAAGAACCTGACGGAGCGGTTCCAAGGAATGAAGAAGAAGATCAACCCGAAAGTCATGAACATGATCGACAGCGTGGAGAAGAAGGAAGTGTCGCTGAAGAACATGATGCGTACCGTCATCCGCGATAAGCGCAAGATCGAAGAGACGATTCAGTCCCTCGACGAGTACAAACGCGACGCCCTGCAGAAGACGTGGGAGAAGGTCAACGCCGATTTCGGCAACATCTTCAACGAGCTCCTACCCGGCTCCTTCGCCAAGCTGGATCCTCCCGAGGGTAAGACGATCGCCGACGGCCTCGAGGTCAAGGTCTCGCTCGGCAAGGTCTGGAAGCAGAGCTTGACGGAGTTGTCCGGTGGTCAGCGCTCGCTCGTTGCGCTCAGCTTGATCATGGCGCTCCTTCAATTCAAGCCCGCGCCAATGTACATTCTGGACGAGGTCGATGCCGCGCTCGACTTGAGCCATACACAGAATATTGGCCGCTTGATCAAGACACGATTTAAGGGCAGTCAATTCATCGTGGTCAGTTTGAAGGACGGCATGTTTCAGAATGCAAATCGCATCTTTAGGACTAGGTTTAGCGATGGTACCAGTGTGGTGCAGGCGTTGACGCCGGCGGATCTGAAGTAAGGCGGGTGTTGGGAGAGGGAGAAGGGAAGGGAAGGAGAAGGGCGGCATTTGTGCGGGGTTCATGGAGTTCTTCTGGGATTGGCGTGAGGATATTTGTTGTCTTGGACAGGATCGCGGGCCATGGGTTGCGCTGGCGCTTACGGTGGGGCTTGGAGATGATTGTTTGGGTCGATCAAGGATGTCTTTTGTCTGCCTGTGAAGTTGATACCAGGCGTTTTGTGAAAGCGTATTGTGAATGCGTAACGATTTACTACCATGACCTTGAAAGCCTTACCATGGAGTATGTCGATTCGGCTGATGTTTTCAGTTTTAATTGGTCATCTACAAGTCTATGGCCACGAAAATGTGTAAACTCCCCTCAACGAGTTACACGTCTTGGGGAGCCATCATCTTTGCGTCGCGAGGCAGTTCAAGACCTCCACTTAGACGAAGGATGAGGCTGTGAGCATTTAGTAGCAACCTCGTCATTGGTTGATGTCTTTCCAGTTTTAGCCAGGTTCCCACATCCAGCTCAGCCTTGCAATTAGGTGACAGCGGCCTGTCAACCTTACCCGCACTCTTCTCAATAGGCTAGCTTCTTGTGGACATGCTAGCGGCGGTAGAGTGGAGAGATATTCGATCCGTAGAGGCTCTGGTGGTTGAACCAATAACACAGCTACAGCGCCCTCTGTGTCATCACATCGCATGTTAAAAGACGCTGAGAATGTGCTCAGACTGGTAAATATTGGAAGTAGGGAGACGTACGTTAACAGGGCGTATTGCAGTCCTGCTCTGAGTGATTGGAGCAATGTGTTCCGTTGCGTGGCACAAAAGAGGGAGCAAATATGCAGGATGCGGGCGCTAGGTTTGATGGAGATCGGTAGACATGGGTTTGAGAGGATTAGTGGTGGTGAAAGCGAGAAAATCCCCACCACGCTCTCCATCATCCCGACCTCGATTCACGACTCCCTGACCTTCATGCATGCACGATGGAATAGTAGAGACTACTCTGACATGCTGCGCCCGACCCACGACACTGCGTCCTGCTGATGGCAGCCTGCCCAATTGGAGTCAACGGAAGCGGACCCGGCAAGCGACGCGTTCATGGGAATCACTACATCAGGCAAGCTGAAGGAATCACTTGAGGCACCAAGCGACCTCGCACCGGCATAACTACCTAAATCACCATGCTGGAAAGAAAACGGGACAATCCGATGGCCGTGCTGTCTCCCGATAACCAATTTCCCTCACACAACAGCTGGGGCGAGCTTACGCGCGACGCCCAAACGCAAAATACCATCCACGCGTGTTCCGGAGTTCGACACTATCGTCTCCTACGCGGTAACAGTTAGCGGTCGGAAGACTCCGTGTCTTGGATGCATTACCTCTGTGTCGCTGAGCTTGTACGTGGGCCCGCCAGGTGGCGTAGGTCAGCGCGATACTCAGGATGGCCGCGACAAAAGTGATTGCGACACCAACGACGTTGATCTTGTCCCCGATCGAGAGAACGCCAGATGGACCAGTAGGCGCCATGGGTATAGGGACTGGCTTCAGGAGAGCGACTAGACTGCCTATCTCTACACAGATATGGGGGGCGCAATTGTTGGGAGCAGAATGGGCAAGCGAGAGTTCGAAAAGAAGTGGTTTTACTGCTTTCAAAAGACAATGTATGCTGGGAAACTGAGGGACGGGCTTGAAGGCTGGATAAGAGAGGTGGACCGAAGTGATAAGGGAGGGAAAGGCTAGGAATAGAGTTGGAACGCGGGGCTGGCGCCCTTTTTATATCCTCTTGAAATCTCACCAACGCCCTGACACGGTGAGACGTGTTTACGAGAGGAGTTGTTTTGTTTAGAAGAATAACATGTACTCCGGAAATCCCCGATGAGAGTTGCAGACGTGTTGAGTGCTCAAGAAAACTACGGTAAGCATGGGGCTTTCTTCAGTCTACCAATGCCCTGTCCTTTGTCGTTCCACAGACCCGGCATTCTGTATCGATCCTGCATGTCTGTCTTCATATTTACGTGTATTTCAAAAGCATTGAATATGCGGGCTTTGACTGGTCGAGGAGTATTATCCGACACTGATGCGGCTGTCAGGCTGCGTCACAAGAAGTGTAGTAACACAAAAGGGATGCACTTACTCCCAATTTTGGCAATTGCTTTTATGCTTATATTCTATAAGGTGAGCTCTACACTCGTGTGCTACTTTCAATTGCTGAGATTCGTACCTTGTAGCCGCTTCTCCGCTGATGTTTCTTAGAGTCTTGTAAGTCTTGGCGCTCGAGATTGTTCGTCGATATTTCCATAGGTCTTTCTTCCAGCTGTTGTATTGAAACTTCAAGCTTTTACCACTCTCAACGCTAATCAACGCTTTCATGTGCGCCTTGAGCGCATATCAGAAGCCTCATGTTGCACCAGAAGAAGGCAACTGGAATCTTTGCAACTCTTCGCAGCGTCAGCACCGTCATCGGTTACAAATTTCTCTCATCGCATACCGCTACAGCTCTGATGGACCTCGTATATTGAAGCCCTCTCAGACATTTGAAACACACGCGGCGAGTTCCTGCCGTGGAACTTAGCTTTGCCGCTGCCTACGCAATGCCTTAGACTTTCTACCATGCCTCAAACAGACCTCCCGTATTTCATAGAGATAATTATCTTGACCACTCCTCCATAAGTCATTCAATGCTCGGGTGATAAGCCCAGTCTCCTGAGAGTGACTCTATATCGCGAAGGCGAATGCTACCGTACTCGTCAAGCAGCTGGTGCCAACTTGTAAGCGTGCGGTAGAGCGTAATCCAAGAAAAGCCACTTATCCTGCGCGGCTCTTCCCGATCATTCCCGATCACGGTCATGTCGTACAGAAGAGCCGACTCTCCGGAACCGGGACCCGAGACAGCTGTATCGGCCCCCAATGCAACACACGACGACCCTATCCCGTCCCGAGACGCAGGATCCCTGAGAATGCAGACTGGATGCTAGCTCTCCGAATTATTCCAAAAGCGTGGGGGGAAGGGGCAGGGCCGGTCTTCCTAGGAAGATAGGAGCGATCTCAACCTGACGTAAGCATATGAATCCCGTGGAGCCCGCCCGCCGGCACGTATGGCTGATATGACAAGATTCGGAGGTAATCTGTTGGGAAGAAGGCAAGACTGCCTTGCTTTGAGATGTATCCCTTTATCGACATATCGTCGGTCAGCGCATGTGTCATATCGGAGGCCGTTTTTACTTACTCAACAGATTTCGCGTTAAAAAAACAAGTTTCAAGGCTTACCTGTTACTAGCTTCTAGCTATCACAGAATCAGTGAGAGATATAGCCATGAGCCCCGAAAGAACATGTAGAATGTCCCTGCACCAGTATCTTACATCACCCTTTCGACAAGATGTCATTCTGAACTTCGAGTACTCGCTTCGGTGAGCATTATAGCCTGGAAACCAGAATACATGTCGTAAGAGAACGCATCCGATCTGGTGTGAGCGAACATGACGCGCCAAGGCAGACTGTCTCTGTAACCCCCGTCTGAGGCTTTGTATATAGACGTTCGGCTACGAACAAATCGATTTATGCGTGAAGACTGTGGCCTTGTGGTGCTATATTATGACAATAACAACAATTCTGACGAAAGGCAGGGCCGTTGGAGAGCGAGGTGGCCATTGCCAATGTGTTGCTGTTGATTGGGGGCGAAGCGGGTGGCGAACGAACAGAGTCGGACTGCTGCGAACCGAGGGTCGTTGTTCATGGTGACGACAGATTTCCGGCTATTGCACAGATGGTGAGTCGTCTCAGTCTCGGGCTTTGATAGCAAGGAATCTGAAGCGGGACTATGAAAGTATCCTTGAAATGTTGTAGGCCAGATCAAGCGCGGGTTGTTTTGATGTACAGCGTACGTGTTAACAGTTCGAATAGACTTTGAATGTCAGCAGCTGGATTGTTCAATACAGATGGGGAGGAATGGAAAGCGGAGTAGTAACAAAAAGTTTCGGTATTGATTTCTGGGAGGTCTATTCAAGGGAACAAAGGTTTCGCTGTGCCATCTGAAATAGTTCCCTGAGATTCCGCGTGTAATTACAGAGCAGTAAGGACCGACGAGGCGCTAGAGTTACGTGGTTGGCGAGAAGAGTCCCCTTGAAGGCCAATACAACCTCAAGCTCGATCTTTTGTTTCGTTGGAAACTAGTCTCCTACCGCGTGAAGGTGTGGGCGACGGTCTGGATACTGAGCTGCATATGGATCATGCCTAGCCGGTTGTTTCAGAAGCTTCATGCCATATATCTCAATCCGCGGCTGCAGGAACTGAAATTCGACCACGTTCAACATTCGTCCGGACAAAGGGGTTGAGAAACCGGTACGCCGAAGGGCGTTCTTGGCATCATCGTACGACACGACCAGCGCGGACCTCAGGGACCGGACAAAAATTTACTTATCGAGCTTCGGATGCAGCTCACAGGCACGCCAGACCCTATATCTAGAAAATTGTGAAACTAATTCACCGCTTTGGAGCGCGGTCAGCCAGCCATTGGGCGGTGAAGTGGGTACCTGCAATCTCGATGGGGTGCGGAGCCGCTCATCCGGATGTCCGGCGAAGGATGCGGTCGCTTGCAAAGGACCGGCTCATTGGCACGAAGGAGCGAAACGTTGAGTGTGCATTCGAGAAGAGCGAGCGAGAATCGAATTCTCTGTGATGTTGAAATTGTTGGGTGCTTGGAATTTGGTGTGCTTGGGTGTGGGGAGCGGAGAGTGGAGGAGAGCGGCCAGGCCCGCCAAGGACCAATGTAGTGCTTCAACTCGGTGGACTAGTGCTTAAACTCATGAATAATTGTGAAGCATGTGCGAAATAGCATGTGCGCGGTGCACTAGTATACTGGGAATTCCAAAAACAAAAACTGCTGGGATGTCAGCAATGAACGGAGGATCGGCTCTTTACACGGCGGCTTTCGGTGGGTACGAGTAATCCGGAGAGGGCAATTGGAAAGCTACAGTCGAAAAGCAGGCCAACATGACCAGGAAACCCCCGCTAAGGAGGTTCTGTTGGCCTGCAGCGCCAGCATCGGTCGAGAGGATGTGTAGACAATTGGTTAGAGATGGAAACGAACGGTGGTCCAAGCTTAAAACACAGCAAGCCTCACCACGGCCAAAGCTTCTACAACTGACCAGGAAGGTAAGGGCGCGAGTGCATCAGAGCGAAAGCGGAATACTGATTTCAAGCAATGGAGGTTTCCTGGATGTAAGCATGGCTGAGGTCCGCGCGAGCCGCATGGTGTGGTGCAAACAAGGTGATGGATGCCGGATCTAGCAAGAATGGTGACAGCAGCGGCACGGCTGATTTGGACAAGCTTTGGCACGTTTCCAGAGATCGTGAGGGGAGCCATGTGGCAACCGTCACCGAGCGTCGAGGCATCGAGACCACCCCGCGCGCCGGGATAGGTTGGTGGTGCTCATGCGCCTGCGGAGACGGACGGACTCGGCAACGCCAAACTCAGTTGAGGGGCTGATGATGAATGCTGGCGGCCTGCCCAGGATGCACTGCCCTGGTGTGCCGCAAGGGACTCGCAACGGCGGCCTGATGGAGTTATGTCAATCTGGTGGCTGCGAATGCTGGTCTGAGGCCTGATGGGTTATCCTGTTTCTGGTGCACTTCCCGACGGACGCTCGTGTCAAACTGGAGGCTCGTGGAATAGGTCGGATAGGGTTCCTGCATAGTGGGAGGGTGTGGCACTCTGGTTGGCGGTAACGATTCAGCTGGACGCGGCTCACACCACTCGGCCGGGAAGCGGGACGTGGCGCGTCCAGTGCATTGCCCTTGGCCCGAACATATCAGAGTGCACAGAAGCTTGGCGTGCGGGATGGCGTCGAGTCGAGGGTCGGGCTCTCGGACTGGCCAAAACGCCGCTGGCTCCGTCAAGCGTGGCGGACTGCAAGAAGGAGGCGTGGTGGCAGTGATGTGGCAGCAGAGCGGGTACGGGCCAAGGCGGTGTTGTGGAGAAAGAGGGCGAGAGCGGAGGGGCGCGCGATTCGCGATATGAGAGATCGCACCGGAGTGCATGATCTTCATCAGCGGAGGGTCGGCGAAGGGCGATGCAGGCCGCGTGGGTTTGCCCTTTTTTTTTTTTCCCCGCATTCTGCTAAACGTGGATCGCGGGCTTAGCGAGCCAGTCGCTCCGTGCGAGAGCCCCAGACTGACAGACTGACGGCCTCCCCCCCAGACTCTGACTCTCCGCAAACCCGGCCCTAGCCTGCCCCGACCTGCGTCTCCTCACCAACCAACTGCCGCCGACTCGTGTGCCCTCCACTGCCACCAGCAGAACCTATCGAGGATCCGCGAACCCGTGCTCCAGCCTCCACCCTTAGTCTCTGTTGGTCTAGCCCAGCTTCCCCGCGTGGAAATAAGCCGGCCGTTTGGCGTCTGGGGGAAACTCTGAGCGCCAGCGCCCTCTCTCGATCCCCAAGCGTCGTATGCTGCCGCCTCCTGACTGGACTGTTCAAAGCCCCGGTTCGCTCGGATCGCCCCAATGCCTCGAACGCCAGCCGGACATTGGCTTGGGCCAGCCCGAAAGTGCTGAATGATCAGCGTGGGAGAGCTCTGACCCTGCCGCTCCACCTCAGCAGATGCCCGGCCTGCCGCGCGACGGAGGAGTTCTGCGTGCGGAGCCGGACCTCGTCCGTCAAGACGGCCTGGCTCTGCTATATGAACGAGCCCCTCCCGCCGCTTCCGCCCCTCTTGCGTGAGATCTTGCATTTCCGCTCTCCTGGACACTTTGGTGTTTGCAGCTGCCCAATCTTCCTTGCTCTTTCCCAGCCCCAGCTTGAGACACCCCATCTACATCATGGCGACTGAGCAGAACTACCAAGCCGCCACAAATGGCGATGCTCCTCTGGAGAAGGACTTCAGCCAGAGCCAGAATGGCTTCCATCACAACCATCTGGCTGAACATTTGGGCTCTGAGGAGGCTCTGAGGCGCATCCGGACGGCCGGCAGCATTTCCATTTCACCTGAACTCTTCGAGAAGATCTACCTCTCGCCACAAAACCAGGTTAAGGGTGATCTGCGCAAGACCGTCGGCAACCCGACTCCTCTGTGAGCTTCTCCGCCCAGCGGTCTAATTTGACGTATCACTGATCCAGTGGTAGTGCTCTTGTCGGCTTCCTGTTATCGCTGTCGCCTCTTAGCTGCATCTTGATGGGATGGAGAGGTGCAGGTGGTAGCGGAGCTTCGGGAACGGCGACTTATTTCTTCTTCGGAGGTATTCTCATGCTCCTGGGTGGGGTCGGTGAATGGCTCCTTGGAAATACATTCCCTTTCGTCGTCTTTTCCTCGTTTGGCGCCTTCTGGCTTTCCTTCGGTGGAACTCTTCAGCCCTTCTTCAACGCCTACGGTGCATACTCCAGTGACCCGAACAACCCGGCCCTTGGACTGCGGACAGTCGGATTCAACTCGAGTTTCGGTGAGTCTTTCTTGCGATAGGCAGGCTTTCGAAATCTAACAGTGCTTTTCAAAGCTTTCTTCTTTCTGGCCATGGGCCTCCTGTGCTTCTTTTACCTGATCCTTGCTCTTCGAACCAACATCGTCTTCGTCCTCATTTTCGCGACCTTGGTCGTCGCCTTTGGTCTCTTGGCTGGCGCCTACTGGCAAATGTCGAATGGCAACATGTCCTTGGCCTCTGACATCACGGTTGCGGCTGGTGCATTTACTTTCGTAACGTGCGCTTGCGGTTGGTGGATATTCTTTGCCATCATGCTGGCGGCTCTCGATTTCCCTTTCCAGCTTCCGGGTAAGATGCTCTCGACGGACTTTCCACACACATCACACTAACGTACCGTGCAGTCGGTGATCTGTCGACGATGATCAAGGGCGCCAGCGAGAAAAGAAGATTGGCTGAGAGCAACGTGTAATCAGCGTTACCATCTACTGATGGTCGGAATGTCTTGATACGAATGACGGTATGATACTTGGGGAAATAATAGGTGGAAACGGATGCGCTCCCAGCGAAAAAGAAAGAAAGGTGTCTCTTGGTGTGGTTGGCCTGTTTACTTGTAAATACGCACCCTGAATTTCCTGGTTTGCTGTCGAGAAACATTTATGTAATGACTCTTTTCGGCAGTCTTCGGGCTCCTCCCATGGACGTGAAACAGAAGCAAGGGGTTGGCGGATGGTGACCGACACTCATTCACCATCGTCGCTTTTGTGGGTTGAAATCGACAGCATTGTTTCTAAACCATATATAATGTGGCTCGGTAAATGATTTATGATCATTCATCCCGCTACAGCTTCTGCCGAGGCGGCGGCGGCGGCGGCGGGCGCCGGAAGCAATGCTGACGAAAACCGGATGTGGTTGGTGAGAGGCTGCGGCTCAGGCGGGACGGGCAATCCTACCCAGGCCTCGCACAACACCGAATGTAAGCAAAAAGTGACCGACGACCCCAGATGGCACGTTGAAGGTTGAAGAAGGTTGCGAAGGTGAGTTTCTTGCTTCCCGCGGCTCAGTCACCTGCCCCAGCCGGTCCACAGAAAAAAGTGGCCCAGCTCAGAGTGGCTCCTTCTCTTCCATATGTGCGAGGCAGACCACGTGGATTCGAGACGCGCCTGACCGGATCTCGACCAAATAAATTTTCCAATTCAACGGGCAATTAATATGGAACACGCAGTACCTCCACAATACAACCCCCAGCAGTTCGGATTGCTGATCAAACGGTTTTCCAGAACGCATCACGTGACTCTCGGCGCCACCTCGAATCCTTCCCGCAATCTTTCCATAATCAACACCACAGAATGGCCTTCGTCACTTGCTCATGTATACATTACAAAGCATGAAAATCGCTCTGTTCAACCGCTTCATCCCACGTGGTCGCATCCAGAAACAGACCGTACGTTCTCTCATCGCAAGTAATCCGGCCAGCGGAGCGCAGGGAGACCGGCAACGATTCAGCACCCGCGTCTGATCATTCGAGGCGTGCATTCTGTCCTCACAAGCGCAACAGCCGATGCCCACTGCCGAGCACCATCAGAGATCAAGCCACTCGCAATCATGTCTGCTATGCACTGACGACGCGCGACGCAGGAAAACTGGAGCCCTCTTCGGCCCGCTCCCGCCATTGCAACGGCAGAAGGCGGTACGGTCAATCTCCCATTGTTCCCCGGCCATCCGGCTCTCGTCGCTTCCCCGGTGCTATTCTAGAGCTACTTGTCCACAACCCGCTCTCTTGCTGCTATCATCACGCTCGCTCCCGCCTCAACCTTGCCGATTCCCACTACCGGGTTTGCTGGATTCCGTGATATCATCAGACCTTGCCCGACGTCGGAGGCTCGCGGTTGAGCTAACACCCCTCCCTGGCGCTCGCGCTTGGGAGCTGTGTCCAGCCCCGTGCGGCACAGCGAGCGCGCGGTTGTGATAAGGCAAACGCAGGCCCCCGAGCATCCCAGATCAGCCGGACTGAACTCCTCGAAGTATTTTATTCTCCGAGCGGGGCCCTCTCTTTTCATCCAATTCAGGGACTCCTCACGAATCATGGCTGCATAATACGTTGCTCCATCCGGGTTCTGGCGGTGGAGCTCGCAAGCATCAACTTCCCTCTGTGCTTCTCTCTTCCCCGGGTTTCCCGCGAACGTCCGTGACCCAGGTTGCGGTGTGCTGATTTCGGGAATTGAGGACGGAGAATGCTTGGCTTCCTACCGTTGCTGAGAAGCTACTGTGGATAACTGGGTCCCTGCCCCGTGGGAGCTATGTCCGCTGCCAGCCACGAGCTCCTAGAGCTCATGGTGCCGTTATGCTGCTGCTGCTGCTGCTGCTGCTATGCGGCGTAGGTGGTTAATAAAGCTGACTCTTAAATCTCTGTCCGGGCTTGCCTTCCTTCTCTTCTCTGTCTCCTCATTCTTCCCCTCCATTCCTCCTCATCCTCCTTAATTTTCCCCACCAATTGCGCCCAAAAATGCTCCGTCCAGCCTTTGCCGCCCTCCGGCCACAGGCCTCCCGCATCGCCTCCTCCGCGCTCCGCCGCGAGGCCACACGCGCCTTCTCAACTACCCTGCGCCATCAAGCCGGCGGTGGCGGTAAGCAATTCGATTGCAGTCTCGTCATCACCAGCACGTCATGACGCTAACGACGGGCCATGATTCCAGAGCTCTACCCGGTCACCCAGCCTCCCCATTGGCCATCGCAAGCTTCGCGCAACAACGCCACCGGCACCGATGCCGAAGTGCTGGATCGGTTCAAAATCCGCGAAATCTGCGAGGGGTGGGGCTGCTATCGCGATGCCGCCGAGTGGGAGAACTACCGGTCGATGGTGAGTTGTCGGGGCGGAAACGAGATTGTGGAGCGGAGGGCGATCGCAACCGCGAAACAACCCTCGCTATTGTAGAGTTCGCTGACAATCGCCGTGCGTTAGTTCCACGACGATGCGTACATTGCGACGAGCTGGAAGCAAGGCTCTATCGACGAGTTCATCGAAGCCTCCAAGGATGTGCGTTATTTTCACGAACCCCACTGCGACCATAACACAGCTAAAAGCCACCCTGTAACAGGGGTTTTCGCGTGGCAAAGAATTCATGTACATCATGCACCGCATCATCGGACAGACTGTCGACGTGCAGGGCAACCGCGCCGTCTCGAAGATGAAGGTGACCATCACGTGCCGCTTCACGTTCGACAACATCGAAGTCGACAATGAGGCCGATTGCCGTTTCTTCTTCTTGCTCGAAAAGCGCCAGGGCAAGTGGGGCATTAACTTCTTCACGCTGCTGTTCGATAAGGACAAGATGATCCCGGTCCACCCCGGCCGGACGTTCGATATCCCCGAGAAGGAGGTTCGGAATTACCCCTCGTAAGTTCCTCCATTTCTTAAATGCAGCACGAGTCGAGGAGCGTTCCCGAGTCCCGGTATTGCCAAGGCGGTGTTGGTTGTGGTCGGAGCGTGGGGCGTTGAAGCAGGTATCCGGACGCATTTGGTCCGGCATCACCTCGACCCCTACGCCGAAACGACCACTTCAACTGCCTACGATCTATTCCACATTGCTTCTCAGCAGATTTTTGCATCTTTGATCCCACGGTTTCAATTGCTGGACCGTACGGCGGTTTCAATTTTCCAAAAATCACCCCGATCACGCACCACCTCCACCCTCACGTCAACACCACAACTAATCCGGCGACGTCCTGCACAGAGGCTACAGGTATCTGGCCTGGCTTGAGGACCAGATTCGAACCCCACCTAAAAGAGATCTGAACTCCCACGGCCCCGAGCGTGACATCCTCTACAAGAAGTGCAAGGACTGGCTGGAGGGCAAGGTGGTCAAGCCGAACCTGACGGGAACCGACGTGATTGAGAGCTGGTAAACGATATGAGAACGCTTTTATGAGTAGAATTGATACCTCGGAATGAGAAAGATGCCTTTATCACGTTTGAAGATGTGGAACTGTACGTGACGGTGTGGCTGCGATGTGACGACGCTGGGAACGATATCCCCGTCATAGGTGATATCTGCGCCCGGGCGACTGCTTCAACTGCCTATCTCATATTAAATTCACGTCTGAATGACTACCTCAACTACTCACGCGAATGGTGTTGCCTTTGAAGGGTTACTTTTCCGACCTCTTGTAGAGATGAGATCCGTTGTCACGCAATCACTCCAAGCTTCGAATGCGCATTCCCGCACCACTGTGAGCCTTACTAACCTCACAAGGCCAGCTCTGAGTGCATTACAGCACCCACTTCGTTTTTTGGCAGCTGGAACAGTCATCCGTACGTAAAAGTCACAATTATCTTCGAAAAATACGCCAAGACAACGGCTTCAGCTCTACACATGTCCCGCTTCTTCCGGCTACAACTTTTTTTTCTTTATTTTCTTCAAACGCAACCACATCCAAGAGTTGCAATAGTAAATTACTGGATCTTCACTTCCAGAAAAGCTCACGTACGTCAACAGAATCACATATTCTACGTCAACCCCACCAGGCATGCTGTAACCAGCACCACCCACCGCATTTACCTCCCCTTCCTCCTCAACGGACTACTCTCCCACCCACCCAACCCACTCTCATCCTCATCCTCATCCCCATCCCCATCAACATCCACCTCCCCACCCCCAACCTCCACCTCGCTCACCCCCTCGCCCTCCTCGCCCTCCGCTCCAAAGACCGGACTCGCCGCAATCCGCGGCCTACTCTTAAACACGCTCTCCTCGTCCACGCCCTCTTCAAACAGCCTATCCGTCGGCGTCTTCCTGCCCGCCCTCGACCCCTCCCCTTTTCCCTCCTCCTCCTCCTCCTCCTCCTCCTCCATCCTCGCCGCTCGATCCGCCCACTCCTCGAACAGCGGGCTCACCTTCCGCGTCTCCCACGGATTAGGCGGGAACAAGCTGCTCCGCCTGCGCCTGTCGCTCGCACCTCCAGCGGCACCACCCCCACGCTTATTACCGACCGTCTTCGATCTAGCGCGGCCCTTCGCGTTCGACGACTGCTGCTGCTGCTGCTGCGAGGGCGTGGGGCCCTTCTCCGCCATGGCGAGCATGGTCTGGCGGGTGCGCTCGATGAGGGCGGCGGTGGCGTCGGCCTTGGCCTGCTGTTCCGGGTCGAGGGGGCGCGGCGCGGGACCCGGTTTGGCGGGCGAGACGGTGTGGCCTTCCATGGTGAGGCGGGTGCGCTCCATGAGGGTGAGGGAGGGACGGTGATAGTCGTGCTGCTGCTGATGGTGGTTGTAAGAGGGCGGCTGTTGCTGCTGCTGCTGCTGCTGCTGCTGTTTGACGGGCGAAGGGCTGGCGGCGTCGATGCCGGCGAGGATTTGCTCGGCGAGGAGGTCTTCCGGATTGGGCGGGGAGGAGGGGATGGAGGGGGAGGGCGAGCGCGGGCGTCTGGGTGAGGCGGGTTCTTCGCCGGGAGGAGGAGGAGGAGGAGGGGAGCGCGAGGATAGGTGTCCGCGTGCATCTTCTTCTGGCTCCGAGGAGTATTCGTCGAAGGTGTGGCGCTTTTTGAGGGTGGGTTTCGTTGGTCTTGGTGATAGGCTCCGGATGGGCTCGCCATTTTCATGTTGGTAAGAGGATGTTGGATCCTGAGGTTTGCTGAGTGGAGAGAACCAGTCTGGCGAAATTGGTCTGTCAAAGGTTGGTTTTGACTGCTTCTCAGGCTCTGGCGAAGGAGGTTCTACCGGCCGCGATCTTGCCCTGGGTCTTGAAGCAAAAGTAGGCCTTTGAATCTCCGGTTGCATTGGAATAGCAGATGGCTTCGGTTTATGTGTGAATTTGGGCGGAGGTCTTCCCGACTTGACTTTGGAAGCTGCTGCTAAGTCATCGCGCATGTTGGCTAGGATAGAGCCGTAGATGCCCGTCAAGTCGGAGGCAGCATAGATATCATCGTCCTTCCTTGGCTCGGGTGGTGCTGTTCGACCTATACGCAGCTCCTGATGACGGTCGAAGGTGAAATCTATGGAAGAACTCCTGTTTTTGGGAGCCTTCGGAGCAGGTTCTTCGGAGCGTGACGCCTGTATCTTTTCGTGGAAGGCTTTCCAGCGAGCCAGCCTCTTCTCTTGGCCCCGGACCCGTGCCTCTAGATCTTGTAGGAGACTTTGGTGGTGAGTAGTTTGTTCCTCAATCTCTTCACCAAGCTGCACGCGCTCCCAGAGTTCTTCGAATTGCATTTGGAAAAGGCCCCCCTCGGATTCTGGCTGATCACCCTGCACCATGACTTCAAGCCATTCGGGATTTCCCAACCAGTTGTCATGCAGTATGCGCTTGATAGAAGCAGCATCAGGCAGATCCTTCCCTGATTGCTCGAGAGTCTCCAGAATTTCTCCGCATTTTTCATTGCGCTGAACAGCCTCAAGACTCTTTTGCTCCAGCAGGTCCCCGAAGTCCATGTATCGCTCCCGCAGATCGTCCCTCCTTCTTAGAACATTTGTAAGGGCGGCTTTATGAGCGATTGCTAGCGGTAGGAGGGAGGCTTGTTGATCGAGGCTTAGGCTGGAAGCTGTCGCATACTGGCGAGCGACAGGCAGATTCTTTCGACTGGACTTGCGCCCTGATATCTTCTTTCTGATCACAGCGGTGGAGAAGACGACGAGAATCTCCATGAACTTGTCTCCTTTGCACTCGTCTAGCATGGTCTTGCGCAAGACCGCCTCACGACCCAGCACGCCATTTTTCTTGAGGTCATTGAGGCAGCGGTAGAGTGCGCCGCGGAGGTTCAACGATTGGAGGGGTTCGAGTGGAGGGAAAAAGGGCGCAAGTTTCTAGATAACATGTAAGCGGGCGAGGGACAGCATGGTTTCCGAAAACATGTACCTCGCGGGTCTCGTCAGGGTCCCAAAGCTCGAAGAGCCTGAATAATGCCCACTCTGTGCACTGAATGCGCTTTTTCTGATTCTGCTGCGCATCCTTGGTCGCAAAGGTTTGGACGGTGATCTCAGGCCAGTCGTCATATAGATCGAAGTCGAGCAGGCGCAGATTGGTCACGAACAGGGCGGTGGAAGACAGTTGATGCGAACAACCTTTGAGGTTCAGGGACAGCGCTTTGGCGGCAGAAAGGGCACTGTGCTGGGGTTGTGAGCTGTGGCTGGACAGCGGGCGCGACATGCTTCAGCGATGCGAGCAGCCGGAAGCATCCCACGCGCAGTTGATTGAGGGGCGCGCGTCTTTGTTTAGATGCGACCTGGGTGCGGGCGCGGCAACGGCTGGGCGGTGCCTGAACGGACGGCAAGACGGGCAGCTTGGGCGGGGCGTGTTTGGGCCAATGACAGGGGCTTTATCCCGATGACGGCGCCCGCCGCTCGCAGCACCGGCGGCATCCCTGCTGCAACAAGAAGCCGCTTTCCTTCTCGCCAGGAAGAACACACAACAACAAACTCTACTCGCTCAAGCAGCACGTCGGCTTTGCTGCTCACAAAGCGCTGCATTCTTCTTTTAAACGCTGCATCTCTCACTGCCATCGCCTACGCCGCAAAACTCTGTTCCCGTACCCCGCGATCTGCTACCGACATGCCTCCCGATGCGCCAGAGACAAACGACTCCCCCAGTGAGCCTCACTGCTTCCGAATCCATGATTGGCCATATCGCTGAGTCTGTCCACAGAGCCTACCTCAGGCATAATCTCCGAGAAAGACGTCCCGGCCGAGAGGTGGTCTCCAGAATCCGGTATGTTTGGGCTAACGGTAAACTCAACCGTGTAGGCGTGCTCTACTTCACTTGCTCCCCATCGCAGCCTCCAAATCCGTGCTGACAGACTCTCTCAGTGCTGTCTCTGCTCCCGTCCCGCCCCGCTCCCGACACTGAATCCCCCCTCCCCTTTTTCCACCTCCTCGAACGCCTCAAGACCACCAAGCGCGAGGGCTGGCGCCGCTTCGGGATCAAACATGGCGAATCCATTTCCGACCACATGTACCGGATGTCCATCCTCACCATGATGGCCCCGCCCTCGCTCTCGTCGCGCGTCAACATCCCTCACTGCACCAAGATGGCCCTTATTCACGATATGGCCGAGTCGCTCGTCGGTGACATCACACCCGTTGATCCCATCTCGAAGGAGGAGAAGTCGCGGAGAGAGTCCGAGACCATGGACTACCTGTGCAATCGCTTGCTGGGCAACGTCGGTGGGGGTCTAAGTGGCGCCGAGATCCGCAAGGTATGGCAGGAATACGAGGATAACGAGACGCTGGAGGCAAAGTACGTGCACGACATCGACAAGATGGAGCTCTTGCTGCAGATGATGGAGTACGAGCGTAACGAGGAGGGCAGGCTGGATGTCGGCGAATTCACTTGGGTTGCAACGAAGATTGTACTGCCCGAGATCAAGGACTGGGCCGAGCAGGTCTTTGAGGAGAGGAGGCAATTCTGGAAGAAAGTGGGTAAGGAGCCGACTTGGGGTGGTGACAGGAAAAATTTGGAGTAGAGGATCAATACATGGATGGACGTTGGGCGTATGTGGGCGTTGGATCGGTCCTGGTGTTTGCTGAACGGACGTTTGAAGCATTCTTGCATACAACGTTCTGGACACTCCGGACGGCATTGCGACTAGTGAGGGCCTTTCCTTTCATTAGTGACAGAGACTAGAGTTTAACTGCCTCATGATCAGCATTTTCGGCGTCTTTCTTGCAGTACATTTCCAACTATGTTTTCAAGTATTGTACAAATTTGTCTCCAGCGGCTTCACGACCGGCCGATCATTCTCGTCTGCACATACGTGTGGTATCCTGGAGTCCTAGAGCGTCTAATTAACATATCCCAAGGTTACATAGTCCACACACCGTACTATAACTCCAGCATACGGTCATGGTTACCTTGTATACCCTCCAACAGGAAGGAGTAGAAACATGTTGTCGGCACTTGCCACCCTCAGTCGTCAGACCACGAATAGCTGAAATCATTTTAAGTAAGTATGTGGCTTTTTGTCAGGACACTCCGAACGATCGACCTTGGTTGCAACAACGCATGCAGCATCGTTGCCCGTACGATGCTGGATGAACGGGCTCCAGTGGGGTGATTGTTGTGCTGATCAATGCATTAATCGAAAACGATGTTCTTGCTGGAAATAGATGAAGGTATTAGAGAAGAAGGTATCAAGTCTAGAAGGATTAATCTCATTCCCTTTCCACGATCTTGACATACTACCCGAGATAAAGAAAGCTGTTGAACACTTTCCAAAAGCCCAAGCCACAAATATGATGCGGCACTGGTCTATGGATAATGTTGTCTAAGTCATTCTCCTCTTCGAAATTTTTGCACCAGTTCGGGTCTTCGCTCGATCTTTTCGACTGTGTATATTCTTCGTCTTCGGATGTCTGGCGCTAGCATCTGTTCGCGATTAGGATCGTAGCAACTGGAGACGGAGTAGTGATAGCCAGAGGGATCTAATGAAATAAAAAACTGCCTCAAATCTGTGATTAAAACCACTAAGAAGCTTTAGGTATCACCCTATACTCTATATCGGGAGCAAAAGTTGTGCTCTGGCAGAGCTCTGGGCTTCACACGCAGAGAACTTCAAAGAGGTAGGAGACTTGACTCCGTGGGACCATGAACCATAATGGAGGCATTATCCCCAGAAAGCTTTACTGAATGATCGTTGCCCAAGGAGAATGACTGTAGTTCAGATGCTGCCAACTTGGTCTGGGAAATGGAGGGGATTCCGGAGCCCCTTCCTCTGACTCCCATATCGCGCGCTTCTCTGTCACGCGGACAGAACCCTGTTGCACTTCATACAAAATAAGGTCATTCACACCGTGCGTGCTCAAGCGAGGTGCTTATTGGCCATGTGGCTTCGATGCAAGTAATGCGCGCGCCTACAGACTGATTTACTTGCATACATCGCATTCCAGCACCCAGTGCTCAGGGACCGCCACAATACGTATAACGCTCTTATCGGACGAAGCAATGACTACACTATGCAATACAGCGCATATGCTGTGGGACTCAATTTGCTGGACTTGCACTGCCTTGCTTGGCTGCACTGCTTGTGCAAACCCCGTAATGCGCCCTGCTTCCTACGCCCTACACATCCGGCTTGGGGCCGGATATAGGATGCGGGAACATACTTGTCCCGGAAGCTCCGACGAATCCTAGTCATAAGGGCCCAGTGCGAAGGTTACGCATGTAATTCGTTAGACAGCCGGTTGCAAGGCTGCTCCAGCAAGGCGGCTCCAGCAAGGCGAGCAGGACCTTGATTGGTTCGTATTGTTTGGCCTTGCGTGCTTTTCTAACCCGCACCCCTGTTTTCCGTGATGCTGTGTAACATTTTTACGACGCACGTTTAACCTCTCGCCTCTCACGATGGGAAGGGACTCGACATGGCCCTCTCTGTCGGATTGGTGTTTCAGGTCGATAACTTTTGCCTCCAGAATATTAGAGAAAACGGAGGAACAAGGAGTTGCAGTAGCGCTGTTTGAGGCTGGCTTGCAAGATCATAGTGAGGCGGCAAAACAAATTCTTGCCACTTCTGTTGAGTACAACGGGGAACTGATATCCGTCAAGCTGACCACCAGTAAACAGGATACGGCTTCCGGCCCCACTGGGGTAAGAAACGCTATAATAAGAACAGGGTGATAACACTTCAGCAGAGAAATGCGAACAGGCAGGTTCGGGATGTAAGATGGAGCTGGATAGGTAGGGCCAGCGAGCAACTATAGGTGAGCATTACGGGATCAGTGCTTTCTGCTGGCGAATCTGCCTTTGAGGAAGGGTCACCGGAACAGCCCGAATGACGGCGATCTGCACTTCCCTAACACAACAGGAACTAGATTCCGAAACGCAATGACGCCCGGCTGAGCAGGGGAGTTGATTTGACGATAACTTCTTCCACGAATCAGCACCGTGGGTACCTGTTACGAGGAGGGATAAGGCATCGGTACGGACCGTGTCTGCAGCTGTGTCACCAAAATAGTGATTCCACTAGTCAGTTGACAGGTGGGCCTCGTGGAACTCGAGGCGAAAAACAAACTTGTGGAGCCACCGCATAGCGTATTCTTTTTGGACAAATGTACTTGCAATTCTTCTTTCTTGGACCCGAAAAATAAATGAGTGACTAGCGTAAAAAAGACTAAAGCTGATTTTAGTGGAGAGAAGGATGACGGTTGGTGAGAAGATGCCCAATGGGCATCTTACGCGTGGCTTGCAGCCTATGGAAAGGTAGTTCAAAGACAAAGCGAGACCGAGAACACCGTGGAACAGGAAATACCGAAAAATAAGAAATGCCTGCTTCTACGGTGACCACAAGAAAATTATTTGAGAAGTGTAGGTGCATAACACTGCAAGATTAGTGACAATAACACCGATACTTACCTCAGCCACAACCTTTTCAGGGGGTGTCTTGCAAACTCGCCTTATTCTTCCGCCCAGTCTCAGAACCCAAGCCACGGTGGCAATTAGTAGGAGACTGTGACCGGAATCGACTCTGCTGGAATTATTGCCCCTGGCTCGACATCCCCATGCAGGGTCCTGAGACATGTTCCCGCGCAACATCTTAGAACGGCATTGGCACTATGCCCTCGATCAATAGAACACTTTCACCTTTTTCCCATCGCCCTTCCCTCCCCTCACCAGCCCTGCCAGGCCGCCCACTCTCTCAAAGCCATCCAAGCCCGGTTCTGCATCACGCAGATCAACTTCCCCCTGCACAACGCAGCAAAAAACCGTACTCCAGCCGTGGAGTGCAGCGTTGTGGTAGGCCCTGGCAATGCACGCATCCTTACTCCCTACTTTTTCGAGCCTGTACACCTTCTCATCGCCGCCACCGCCGCCGCCGCCGCCACCGCCGCGCGCCCCGCCTACAGGCCTCGGTGGCGGCGGCGGAAACGGACCGTAAGCGTCGAATCCCGCATCCTCCTCAGCCAAGGCGCGCGGCGCCTCGGTGACCATGTAGTAAGTCAAGAACGCGCTCTCGATCTGACGCCTGCAGCGATCGTCGGCATGCATATCAGCAGCGGAGCCGTCCTCCTCCTCGTCGTCGTGCTCTTCCCCGAACGGGTGCGGGCAGCAGCACAGCACGCCCATGGCGGCGCCGGCCCAAACGCGGACTACGTCCGTGGAACCCGGGCGTATGGCTGTGCCGCTGCTCTTAGAGCTCGAAAGTAGCAGTTGCTGCGGTATGTCGTCGGCCAGGCCGGCAGCCTCGAGCGCGCGGATCCGCCTGAGATCCGCTGCGGACGGCCGCGCGTACCAGCGGTCCGGCTCCGCATAGCGCAGCAGCCAGAGGTGTGCTTGTAGATCGAATGGCGTCGCCGCATGGTGCGTCAGCGCGGCACGGCGGTTTGGCCCGCCGACGGAGAGGCGGACAATACGCTCGAGGGGCGGTAGGCTGATGGCTATGGGGAGTAGCTGGGTGGCGGAGTGGACTGTTTCGAGGTCGGCGGGGCAGCCGCGACGCTTGCGTGCTGGAAGAGGACCGGCCATGGTCATTGGAGGAGGAGGCGGCGGCGGTGGCGGCGGTGGTTGGATACCTGTGGATGAGGGGCTATCGTGGTAGGGCATTGGTGGTGGCGGAGGCGGAGGCGGTGGTGGTGGACATGGTCCTCGAGCAAGACGTCTTCCAAACCCATAGTTAAATGGGAGAGGAGGAGGAGGTAGAGGAGGATTCTGATAGATCAGGTGTGGTAGAGGAGGTGGAGGCGGTGGTCCAGGCTCTGGTCCCCGAAGTCGAGTTGTTGGTGGATGGGATTCATCTTCGGACGTTGGGGAGGAACTGGACCTCTCGAGATTATCTTGCTCCGATATGCTCAAGCTGTCCGCAGTGCGTTGTTGATCTTCTGAGATGGAGTGTTCGATGTCTTGTTGGTGTTGAAGATCAATCGATGATTCGATACCCTCAAGACCCTCGTTGACATCTTCCTGGAGCTCTCCATAGGGACCGTCAGCAGGCGCATGATCCGTCTCCTTCTCTTCATTGACCGGTGCACCCTCATGTTCAGCAAGGCCCACATCCGGTCTAGCCTTGCAATCGGATGAGGGCGGCCTGTCATCCTCATCCGCAGACTCCGCTGTAGGCCGGCTTCTTGCGGGCATGCTGGTGGCGTGAGAGTGATGGGCAGTCAGTTCGGTTGAAGCAACTGGTATGGATTTCCAATCAATAACGACAATATCATCCATGTCATCCATTGGATGCCAAGAGCTGTGGTGGGGAGAGGTGTTGGGGAGATAAGTGAGCACCCAAGGGATTCAGGCCAGACTTATACTGCGGCACAGAGAATGAGGCGGCCAGAGCTCGAAGCGACTGCGAGCAGGCAGCCACAATCAATGTAACAAGGCTTCCTAAAACCAATGGAACCTGAGTATTTTACAATACCGGTCGCCTGCATTCTCGAGGTAAGTAGGCGTCGGCACGCACCCGACGCCTCATACTGTGCTTGTCAGTCGCTTGCAGAAGCAACCATCCACAAGCAACGGGACACGATCGCTTGTGAGGGACCGGGATAGACAGCTCATACATTAGTATGCAGCACGAAATCTGGAACGGCCGGGCCGGCAACCTTTCTGGTCGATGACGCTAAAGTGCTGCTGTTCCTATGAGTGGTCTGGTTTTTGTAAAAATGCGGTAAACGGTCCAGGAAACTAGAAAACTATAATAATAAAATAAACGATGGTCTTGAAGCAAACTTTAATCGCCGCTGGCTAGTGTTGCGTTCGGTGCGTCGAAGCGGCCGTGCCGCGGAAGCTCTCAGGGAATGAGCGGTGTGCGCGGGATCCCTGCCGGCACATGTTAATACGCTCGATCGTGCAGCTGCTAGGAATTCTATCGTGATTGCTTTTCCTTGAGATGCATGTTGCACGTGTTGTCCGCGTCTCGAACTGCCAAAGACCTGATCCAAGCTTAGTACAGACAGATGGCAAATGTGAGCTCATGTGGAACTGTCGCAAGCCCGCGTCCATATTTGAGAGCGGGCGAGGTTTCGAAGACGTGAGACTGCATGACATCTTGGATTCGGTTGCATTGAAGTCATCAGAGGCTCTCTTGCGCTATACTATAGCCCTGCTATGTGCATATTCGAGGCGGCAAATCGCAGAGAGGCCAAGCGAATCGTCGTTCTCTAGCTGTCGATCAACACCCTTGAATTACTCACGAGATCCCTCTTCCAAGCTGTACTGTAGGCATTACGTGCATCAGATCTTACTGCGTATAATGCCTTAGAAGATGGGCGTACCTCACCAAAGTCTGCCAGCTAAAGTACTGAAATGCGCGACATTCCTAGTGTTCCGGTGCTCTGGTTTCTTGATGTCAGTCGAAGGACGCTGCCGCAACCTTTGTGTTCCGACTTTTCTGATTGAAGCAGGAATCGAGATCACTAATTCCTCCTTTCACGAGCTAGTAACGCCACGGATCAAGGAAACGAGCGCGTCAGCAGTTGCGGAGAAGCGTGGACAGCCAGTCGGCGCACACGTCATTGTCAGTGTCATACCGATATAGGGGTGCGCACAGACAGCAGTCGCGACGACTGACGATTCTCTATTTCAAGGCGAAGCTGAACGTAAGGCTTCTACTTGTACACCAGATGACGGAAGAACGTGGCGGGAGAATGCAGACCTGCGCCTCGTATATTTGATGAATATGAGAGGGCCGAATGTGCGCTCCGGACATCATTTAGCCAGTCGTGACCGGCAGGCAACCAACGGAGCTCCACGAGGCTGCCGTAGGAGACCCAGATGAGAATGTCGTTTCCTGGAAGGCCATATAGAGGCTGTGGGACGCGGTGTCCTCCGGTGAAGGGGATTTAGGCAGGCGTGAGGCTTCCGTGGTGTGAGTCTCATGATTCGTCATGCTCAATGTTCTCTGTGCAGAGCTGTCCGACCGGTCGAGGTCAAGTGAGTGTTCCTGTATGTGATCATTTCTACCCTTTGTAGATATTAAGAGTCTGGCTCCATCGATCTCTACGCAACCGGTGAACCCCTGAAATCAGCTGATATCTCTTACTCCTGTCTAGACCAAATTTTCTGCTTGAGTCTGAAGATCAAGCAGCTGAGAGGGGTGGACCAGTAGAGTAGTGAGAGGCTGGCGTGGACATGTCAACCCATTCGAAATGACGCTAGCCCCAATTGTCTTCGCGGTTACATCCACGACAATACGGAACGGCCTAAGGAGCAGTGAGAGTCCTATCGGAGGTTGTTGCCACTAATTTGCTCCATGGCCACGACGACCAGAGCTGAAAAGACTTATTTTTGGCTCCTCATTGGTCGACGTCTTAGCTTTCAGCTGGACGAAAGGCAATCCCCATCCATTTACGACCCAATACTATCGGTGCCTAGCTCTTACTGCTTGTACCGATGTCACCTCGAATCCCAGTGTCGCCGTTTCGTAAATTTTGTGAGTGTAGGCGTTGATTGGTCTTCGTTCGCCGCAAAAGAACCCTGGCGTGGTGCATCACGAGTTGGGGCCATTCGATTCCATGAGGACACAGTTGTCGAGGCGGTCAAAATTGTAGAATCCGACGACATCATAGGGCGACACCTGTATTTCATTATTTGATGGGCGTGTCGTTGAGAAAGGCTTTAGCATTGCGGGTGCGTGCCCTGGTTCCTTCTTGTCTGGCACGGGCCCTCGGCCCGGTTTACATTACGCCTACTACTTCTGTGCTGATGATGTAATCTCAACACAACCCGAAAAATAGCTCATATGATTGGTCATTTTGAGGATGCTGTCATCGAATTATTAGGAATACAACAACATAGCGTTGAAGTTCTGATGACGTTGCCAAAAATTATTCAGACGTGAGTGGACCAAATTATCACGGCAACACATTTGCGTCCAAACAGCTGCTTTCTCTCTCTATAAAAACCATGTACCACAACATCATCATCAGCAACAACAACAATAACTACTAGTACTGCCACTAATACTACTACTATCGAAACAGGAGTCTTACTGACTACTAGGAGACAATTAAAAAAAAAAAATTAAAATGGGCACCATGTACGAAGCGGAAGAACATGGTTACTCTAATGGTAAAAGAGGTACAGGGGTCCAATAAACTATAGTAAGAAGCCAAGTTCTATCTAACAACCATCAACTACATTCTCCATTAGGTAGAGTTCTTTTATATAGCGAGAGCGGAAACACTGGATATGTATTAGGCCAATGCTACATTACAAATGCCTCTTTGTACAATTTCTATGCCGAGAAAATCGAAGTTTTCGCATGAAGAGCATTTCCACCGCAGAACATCATCGCGAAGGTTGCTGCCATAGAGATATTACTATGGCATGTCAGCTGCTTCTACCCATGGGGGATTAAGCATCAACCCGGGCGGGTACTCACAAAAAGGTGCTCCTAACAGTACCGTTGCCAGCTAAGTACGCCCACTTGTAGCCAACACGACAAAAGAACCAAGTGGCGTGGTACAGGTTCTGGTATTCAGGCTGGATCCCGCCGAGCCATCCGACAAAAGTCGCGACAAGGAAGAGCGGCGTGACTTCAGCAAGATTCGCAGCTGCAGCTTTAGCGCGAATGATCTTGGTACGCTTCTCATAGCTGACGAAGCCCTTCTCCTGCTCAGCGCGGTGAATGAGCGAAGCAGGATCTTGGTTATTCTCTCCCAGCACCGACATTGAGTAGTACATCCGAGGGGTTGCGACGACGTTGATGAAGTAAGTCAAAGTGACAGAAATGATGGGCGTGGGAGGAAGACCGAAGGGTCTGAGGGTGGAGAATAGACCAGGAGAGACTGCAGTAGACATTTTGGGTGTTGTTGGCGACTAGTCTGTGACCAATAAGATGATGCGAGGGGATTATTTGACGATAGTTAGGTGAAAGACGGGCGCAGAGGTGCTAATATACTTTTGATCCAGCCCAAGCGCGGAAATATGCAGCGGGCGCGTCAAAGGATTCTAGCCCCCGTACTAAGGAACCGAGCTCACCCGAGTGCAACAGCTCGTTTCATCTCTCGCAGGTTGTCCCGCGTAAAGCAGGACAAGATGCTCTGGAACCGGCAGGAGAGTAGCCGGCGGAGCAAAAGACGCACCGAGTGCGACTGCGGTTCCAATGGCTGCCTTGGAGGCTGACGTTGCACTCGGCGGAGTTCATGCATCGCTGACCGCATGTTGTGGAGAAGCCGAGGTTGCTTCAAGGGCACACAAAAATGGGAGGAATCTTGTGATAGAAGCTGCTCTTGTCGTTGAGCTGAGATATAGAGAGTAGCGGAGCACGCAATGCTGAGCTCGACGGGCCGATCACGTGATCAGCGGCGCCGGCGATTCATGCCACTTTGCGGCTTTCTCTGGCCAGGGTGCCAGGGTGCCAGGTGTTGCCCGAGACGCCGTCGGGCTTAGAACACCATCGCCAAATCGCCATTACCTGCAACTACTCCTCCCCAAATCGCCCCACATCCACCACCGCCCTACCCGAACTCCGAGATCCTCCTCGCGCGCTCGCGCATCTAGCAACCATGGCGGCTACCAAGCAAGAGTCGCAAAAGATTTTCGAAAAGCTTAAGACAAAGCCCGCGAACAAGGTCCGCCCGCCCCTGTCCTGCTGCCCGCCGTCCGCCCGCGCTTTCGTGCTGACTCCTGCCTGCGCCCACAGATATGTTTCGACTGCGGCGCAAAGAACCCTACCTGGTCGTCGGTGCCTTTTGGCATCTACCTGTGCCTCGACTGCTCCGCCAATCACCGTAACATGGGCGTGCACATCTCCTTTGTGCGCTCAACCAACCTCGACAGTATGCCTGCCTGTCCCAATGCTCTCCCGCCGCCGCTGACACTGCCGTAGTCTGGCAATGGGACCAACTCCGCATCATGAAGGTCGGCGGCAACGAGTCGGCCACCAAGTACTTCCAGTCCCACGGCGGAACCGCCGCCCTGAACAGCAAGGACCCCAAGGCCAAGTATAGCTCCAACGCCGCCACAAAGTACAAGGAGGAGTTGAGCAGGAGGGTTGCCCTGGACAAGAAACAGTACGTCGAATTATTATCACTCCACACCGCCTCAATGGGTGCTGACACCAGCCAGGTTTCCTAACGAGGTCGTCATTACCGACGTCCCGGACACCGAGACCTCGGGCTCAAACACCCCAGCCGGCGAGGAAGATGACTTCTTCTCATCCTGGGACAAGCCCACCATCAAGCGCCCCAGCAACCCTCCCTCGCGCACCGGCACTCCCGCTGCCGGCAGCCGCACCGCATCGCCTTTCCTGAATGCCTCCTCAAATGGCAACGGCACCGCCCGCTCCAAGTCGCCGCTCTCTGCCGGCTCCGAATCGACTCCCGCCGCCCCTCGCGCCGTCCCCGCCTCCGCCGTGCGCAGCAAGACGGCCACCGCCGCGAAGCCCAAGGCCAACATCCTCGGCGCGAAGAAGAAGGGTCTGGGTGCGAAGAAGGTCGCGACCGGTGGCGATGCGCTGGATTTTGAGGAGATGGAGCGCAAGGCAAAGGAAGAAGCCGAGCGCATCGAGAAGCTGGGCTACGACGCCGAGGCCGAGCGCGTCGCCGCGGAGGAGGCTGCGAAGGCTAAGGAGGCGGAGAGCCGCGCCAACATCGTCAGCCCGACGCCGGTGAGCCCGCGCGGTGGGTTCGGCTCGACGGGCAAGGAGCGCAACAGCGGGGATGTCGAGCGTCTGGGCATGGGCGTTGCGAGGCTGGGTTTCGGCCAGGTTGCTGGCAGCAAGCCCGCTGCTGCGCCCAAGAAGATGGGTGGGTTTGGCGCGACGAGCAAGCCTGTCGATGACGGTACGTCACGGAATGTTTCTGCCGTTTATATCTGTGCATCAAGTATCGGTATGCTGACAGCGACGCTCAACTTTAGAATCGGAACGTTACGCCCGCGAAAAGTTCGGAACCCAGAAAGGCATCTCGTCCGACGAGTTCTTCGGCCGCGGTAACTTCGATCCCTCTGCACAGAACGAAGCCAAGACGCGCCTTCAAGGCTTCGAGGGTGCCACCTCCATCAGCAGCAACGCATACTTTGGACGTCCTGAAGATGACGGTCCGGCTGGTGATGATTATGGTGACCTTGAGTCGGCGGCAAAGGACTTTGTCCGCAAGTTTGGCATCACAGCTGGCGATGATCTGGATAACCTGACGAATCTGTTGGGTGAGGGTGCGACGAGGTTGCAGGGTGAGTCACATAACTTTCCCCTTTCCCCCTTGAAAAAGCCTTTCTGCGGGTATTTCGCTGACGGATATCTTTCGCCAGGCGCCATCCGCAACTACCTCAACAGCTAAATGCTAGGCCCATACTAATCTATGAAGACACGTGCCTTTTCCTCCACAATTCCTTGAGGTTCGATTCTCGATATGTGTGTTTTCAGCAAAACCTTTGGTCACTATATACGGTGTTTGTGCGGGGTGGTGATAGTTGATCATAAGCCATCCACATTCCGGATGGCTTTCGGTAAAAGAGCAACAACAACGGTTTGGGTCGGTGTGGGACGTTGCACCAGTCGGGACTCTTGTTCTCCCTTCTCTCGAGGAAGCCTATTTATATACAACTTTCCCTGCATGCTTTTCTATTGGGATATAGTAAAAGCGCAGACTCTTCTTTCTTCCGTTCTGTTGTGGCATGCTAGGGATATTTCTCTCTTATCTATGGACTAGGAATAGTACGGGAATGATGGATCGGAGCCGTAAGGTCAAGGTGGTTGATGGCTCAGGTTATTCTGTTTGATAGACTTGCAAGGTCCCAAAGCTTTATTTTAGTCGTATGATACTGGTGCACGACGGAGGTGATAAAATGAGGGCTGAGTACGCAAGCGGACATGACACCCCGATGATGAGCAAATATAACAGAAAACTTTTACTCTTTGGCTAGTTGAACTCGGTGCGGTCTGCCCTATTGTAAGATTCACGGCTTGTGCAATGGTGCTGCAATTCAAGGGCGCAACATTCAATTCAAAGAAATGGAAGAAAAACGACCGTCTGACAACCCCTCCTATCATACGAAATGCAGCATCCAACCATCCATAACAGCAGAGCAAGCATGAGACAGATCCCTATTGCACCTAAGCGCCCCACACAATTTGACCTCTTCCATGCAACGCGATTCGATGCGATCAACCAAGATACCACTCCCCGCTACTCGCCCTCTGAACCCAGCGCTTCTTTTGAACGCTAAGATCACGCCTCTTCTTGAGACTCCGCCGCTGATCAGTATACACGTCATCAGCACCGTCATGCGCATGCGCCTCGACATGCGACTCCGTGAGCTCGATGCCGCCGTGCGCTTCCTGCTCGAGGCGGTGCTTCTCCTCCTTCTCATGCTTCAGCTCCTCAACCTTCGCTGCCTGCGGCGGCGCCTCCACCTTCTGCTCCTGCTGCTGCTCCTCCGGATACTCGCTCACCCACGCGTCCTCGAGCCGCTTGCCAGCCAGGCTGCAGTCCAGCGTGCCCCACTTCTTGGTGTACAAGTCGCGGCCATACCCAGCGGTCTCCCACCACGCGCGCTGGAAGCCGCGGGGGTCGTACGTCCACGGCTCGCCCTTCCCGCCCTTCTGCCGGTCCTGCCAGGAGTTGCGCTCGGTCGACAGCTTCTGCGCCTGCAGGGCTCGGAAGCGCTGCCGCAGGGCCTGGAAGCGGGGCGAGTTGGGCCGGTTGTCCGGGTCGTCGAGCAGGCGCGGGCGGTCGCTGAAGAGGTGCTCGGCCGTCATGTTGGGGTTGGCCTTGGCCTGCAGCTCCGCGGTGTACTGGCGCCGCTGCTGCGCGGCCTCGCTCGCGTTGAGGCGCAAGTTCGCGGACGGGAAGAAGGCGGTTTCGAGTTCCTCGGACGTGTGGCCGACTTGGTCGGCGACGTCGAAGATGTGGCCCGCGCTGACCTCGTCTTTGGTGTAGCCGTGGAAGAGGATGCGCGCGTAGGCATCGCAGTCGGTGTTGTAGTAGGGCACAAACGTATCCCACGCGCCGATGCGGCGCCAGGCGGCGACGTTGATGAGGGAGAGGTTGTCGAATTCAAAGAATTTGATGGCCCAGTTGCCGGTCGTGTTGCGCATCTCGGAGGTGAGCGGAGACCAGGTGATGTTGGGGTTCGGGTGCGGGAGCGTGGAGTCGGAGAGCACGTCCAGGACGCGTAAATAGAAAGATTTGTAAGGTACAGCCGCTTCGTCGCTGAGGACACCGACGTCCATGTGCGACCAGAAGAAGTAGGGCCAGTTCTCCGCTACGGCGAGGCGCAGGAAATAGTTTTGCAGTTGGGCGAAGTTGAGAAGTGTCGGGGCTTGAATGATGGAGACGCCATATCGACTGCGGAAGAGTGGATAGTCAATGAAGAAGGGGTTTTCCTGCGAGAGCAAACCTTCATTGTTGGCGTTCATGGTGCCTGTGTTGTCGACGATGATGATATCCTCGCGGGGCCAGCCCGCGGCGATCCAGCCCAGCACTGCTTGCCTGAGCATGTTATTGTTGCGCGTGAACGGGAGGAAGAGAGGAGTGCGCGGTCGTTCTTCCGGTGGGTAATTAAACGGTGCGACATGGGGACGGAAGTCACTACCAATTGGCGGGAAGTAGAATTTGGTTACGTCTTCTTCAGTGCCCAACACAGGGTCAGTTCCGGTGGAATCGGCGTTGTCCTCCTTAACTTCCTGGCGCCATTTGCTCAGAATATCAAAATCGGGGATTTCTGTGTAATGAATGATTGGTACGCAGATAATCAAGAAAACACAAGCTATGACAGAAAGAAAGATGAAGCGATGCTTGAAGCAGAATGACCGCCTTTCTGGTTTCTCGGATGGCGATGGTGGTCTTGAGGCATCTTCAGCGTCCGGCAACCTTGAGTAAGCTTGCTTCGTCAGGGAAGTATCCAAGAAAGCAGAAAAGAAGGCCATCTCGGCCTAGAGGAACGGAAGACTGCAGCAAAAGGATGGGAAGCAGTGGGAGAGCTAGAGGTTGAGTTTCTTCAGAGTTGCGAGTGAGGGGGACTCCTCTATCGTACATATGGACAAGGCTATCGGATACTCTCACCCTTGTGCTGTGTACCCAAGAGAGCAAGCATTCTTCCCAGTGTAACCGACTGGGTGTTTCTTTGAGTCGTAAACGCTGCTGCATGCCGGTAAACTTGGCAGGGATGCATCACCGCCCAATGGGAGGACGGTCAATGTTGCCTCAAACAGGCCAGTGTTGCAGATCTACGACCATCTGTTCATCCGCCACAATGCCTTCATTCCGGCCCTTTGTAAGGCTGACAGTCCCGGGTCTAGGGGTTGAAACATGTGCAATTCAGCCAATCCCGAGATAATCGCAAGTACTCGAGTCTGGTTTAAGCGACTTGCGCGAGCTAGCACAACAGAGGCTACCAAGCAGCCGGGGCGACTCCTCGCAATCAGGATGGCTAGAGAAGATGCAGAGCGGACATCTCGTACAATCTGGGGAAGAAGATAAAGGCTTTAGCGGACCGAAAGGACGATTCAGATGCACAAACGTTGTACAGAGACAGGCCTTGAATGAGGGGAAAAGAAGGTCAGCAGTCCAAACAAGCATCGCTAAGGGTGAGCTGCGGCACTCAGTAGACAAAGCGGTGACTTCGCCGTGTCGGAAGGTGACGGAAATGATGCGTGTGTCAGTCAGTCAAGGATAGCTCTCATAGCAAGGTGAATATCAGCATTGAGCTGAGTCAGTAGCGGGTGTGGATACGGTTGTGCACATGGAGTGGATGAAAGGAGCGGAGATGAAGAGAGGGTGATCTGCCTAACGTGAAAGAAGAAAGGGCAGCCACTTTCTCCTTGCGCCGAGGCAGCTCCACCCGAGTTTGGCTCGCTTATACTTCCCGACAATCAAACTTAACAAACACCTCTCCCGTCGCGCCCATCACCTGCCACCGAGAACCGACAACACTCCCTGCACCATCTGCTGAAGTTTCCGGTCCTCGGTGCCGCTCGCCAAAACCTTAAATTCTCCCGTCCATGGCCAAGTGACATCATGGTCACAAACGAGCAAGGGTCCCGCCACGATTAGACTCGGACCGCGTCCACGCGTCAAGCTCCTTTTTCCTTACTTCTCTCACTCGGTTCGAAAATGCCATCGGCTGCTGACTTCCCTTACCTGAGGGCAACTGTGCGTGTTGATGTAGGTTACCTCATGTTATCCGCTTCCTGACCTGCCTCTCCTAACGAAGGCCATAGAACAAACTAAACAGCACAAACGATTCAGGTAAGCGCCACTCCATCTTGCACGCAGCTACATCTCTTAATCATTCCTAGCCTACGCTGAGACGCGACTATATGACACTCAATTTTATCCCTACACACCTCCCGGTGTCGATCCAATCTTCGCTGTTACTGGAGGCCGACAGGTCGGAGAGCTTATTGATCCCTCGTTTGGATACTTGCTAATCATCTTCAGACTTTTGTATGTCGCCCAGTGCTTGAAAAAGATGGCGCTATCGAGGTCCTCCGTGAGTTTAGTGATGCAGAAGAGGTGAGCATGTAAATTATCTTAAAGCACAAAATGGCTCGCGCTTATTGGTCTCAGGACCTGATTTTAAACAGCCTCGTCTGGTCTCAGGATCTTCGCAATGGAGATCCTCTTCTGTGCGTTGCGGGGAGTCCTTCGTCAATCATACGGATTCTCAATGTGCGCATTGGAAAACTTGTTCGGGTAGGTGCACGTTTGAGCGCCATGCTGCCGTCAAGGAACCTTACTAACTGGTAGCCAGTCCTTAAGTGGTCATGGAGCGGTACGAACAGTTTGCGTCTTGCATCAAAAATGTTTTTATCTGACCAAATCCAGGCCATCAATGATCTTGCAGTATCCCCGCTGTCCCCAGCTATTTTGGCATCAGCATCGGAGGACCATTCAATCAGGATATGGTACTTGGATCCCAAGTACTCAAAACAACCATGCCCTGTGATCTGTAGCGGAAGGGAAGGTCATCGTGATAGAGTACTCTCCATCGTATGTGACCCAAAGTGTTTTACCCGAGGATGTCGATTGACTTTCGCAGTCATTTCATAACACCGGTAGATACTTGCTCTCTGGCGCCATGGATTCCGCTGTCAAATTTGTAAGTACGTAAAGATATCTAGAAGCTTAGTGCTGATACATCTGTTAGTGGGTTATACCCGAGCTCCCGGACGAACAAACAGGTACAGACAAAGTCAACATCATTCACTATCCTCACTTTTCTAGCACTGAGGTACACTCAGATATGGTAGACTGGTCAGTATTCACTAGTAACGATAACAAGTTACTGCATGTTTCATCTGCTAATGGACTTTAGCGTGATGTTTTATGGAGATCTCATCCTTTCAAGATCCGCCAAAGAGAACCAAATTTTTCTCTGGAAAATCGACGGTTTCAATAGCAGCAGTCCGCCACCTGCGCTTTCGACCGCTGGCCAGAATGAAGCTTACGGCATCAATAATCCGGAGGAAAGTAGTGATGCCTACGGCAGCACCTCTTCCGCCTTTGGGAAGCGTTTTCAGCGTCTGCTTTCATTCGACACGCCGATAACCTCTCTCTTTTACAATCGGTTCAGCCTTTTCCACATGCCCAACAAGCACCCTATCCTTGTGATGGGTAATGAGAAAAGCAAATTCATGTTCTGGGATCTGCAGCGGCTGGAAGAGACTGCAAATCAGAGAGACGGCAATCCCAAAGTCGAAAATATCTTCCGCGTGCCTAACAAACGGAAACGTGCAGTGGAGCGAGATGTTCCAGGTTTGGGCATGGGCAAAGGTGGTCTTCTACAGCGAGAGGAGAGCATCACCTCCAACGCTTCGAGTGGCATTGTTTCGACAGCGACCGGTTCATCATCAGTCCACTCGAACAATTCAAATGGCGCAAAGAATAAGACGACCAAAAAGACATGGAGTATCTCAGACCCGTTCGCTCCTATTCCCTCTCACAAGAATATCATCATTCCGAAAATGACCTTCTGCTCCCGTCGGATTGCGTGGAGCGTAGGCGGTGAGTGGGCGGTTGCAGTCGGAGATCATGGCATGGTTTGCTTGTTCCGACGTTGGGACTGAAAGAGAATACATGCTTACTGGAGCTAAACCTTTGTGGTTTGACTAATAGCTCAGCGAAAGTGGGTGGGGCCGATCGGAAACAGGAAGCGTTCTCAGCCGTAAAGCCTGCAGCTAAGGAGCAAGTTTGGAACCGCAGATGAAGCAGAACTTGTCAGGGCCGTAGATCGAACAAGCAAGCAATTCACGACTACTAGCCGAGAAGGAGGCTTGCGGAAAAATACGAGTGGCATCCTCATCCGACCACGAATTCAGAGTCATGCACGTGAGGGGCATTGTGATGTTCGCCACAGCGGCGTTCCATACATAGCTGAGTTCACATCAGCTCGCCTTCAGCGTCGGCGCGGACTTCCATTTTTGGGCTACTGCAGGCGATCATCAACCACGCGAATGGATGCGAGCTGTCTCTTTTTCACGTTTCTTTTTCTGTGCCTCATCGCCTCTGCGCCCCGTCAAACTCCTGCAGCAGCCAGGGCCGCGGCTACAGAGCACACCAGAGAAAGATCTTGTCCGTCAACTTGGGCAAGTCTCGCGGTCTTGGCTCTATGGTACCTCTCGGACAATCGTGTTCTCGGCCGCTTGGAGAACGTCAGCGGCTGCCGGGACCGGGCTGAGCCTCAATCTTATCGCCGATTGCCCAGGCTCTTTGTTGTCTTCCGAAGAGGACGTGTCCGCTGATGTTGCTTCTCATCGACGGAATAATCGGAGCCGTGCATCTCTTCCCACGTCGTGCCAGTCCATCCTTTGATCACTGATTACTCTGCCCTGCGTCATCAGCCATCGGAGAGAAGATACTTGTCGGTGACGAGATATCACCAATCCTTTTCTTCACAAGAACCTCTTCGCGGGATGATTTCCGAAAAGCAAGTCGACCTTGCCACGCTGCTGAACGCTGGATTTCCGGAGCTTACTCCGATATTTGCAGCCGCAGCTTTCAACAATGTCCCATACTGATGAGGCCACAGTGCCACGAACGCGCTTGCCGGAAATGCCTCTCTTCTTCCCATTCGCTCGCGGCTCGGGGGCCGTTGTGTAACGTCTGGTTGGAGGTTGATCGTCGATTGCCCGCATTTCACTCTTGTGTTGTGCCACAGCTGCAAAAGGTGGGCGCAAGGGAAGTTATTTCTCGTTTCGAGAATCTTTGCGTTGCGGTCGTGTGTCTGTGGCGTCGCTGAAATGGTCTGCTTCCTCCAGACGTACCTTGATCCCTCAAGACGTCTTATGCAAGCCAAAGTCTTCTCGCTGCTTCAAAGCCAGTAATTTTTGACGCATCTCCTCCTTCTACCAACCTCTCTCTTCCGTACTGTCGCCGTGTAAGACAGATCGTGCGATTCATTTCTCCCGTTCTCTTCTCTCTTCGGGTTGCCCGAACCGTGCTTTTGTACATGACCTTGGTACCTCCTTGGACGTCCAAAAGCACGTACCAACATATCGGCTTACCCATCTTGCCCTCGCCGGTCGACCAGTTTTATTCTTCGTGCTACCATAGTCCTCCTTGCCATTTCCTCTTTCCGTTCCCACCAAACGGGGCGCTACCGACCGTTTCAATTTCCCCGCCCATATTCAGGTAACGGTTGTAACGGTTGGGCCGTACTACGCGCGGCGAATCCCACGCGGGTTATCATCAATGTCTCTGTTTACAAGGCCTAATTCCGCAGACTGCAGGATTGTGCGAAGGACTCACCGGTCCGCAGGTTCAACAGCCAGCTCCCAGGCCCGTAACCCACAGCAGATCCAAAACAGGAAACCTTCGAAATAGGAAATCCGGCAGAAGGATTGCGATGCATGCAAGCGCGCCCAGAGACCGCTAAAATAGGATTGCTTCCATGTCAGCCATATTCTCCCACATCCCGCGCAGTGGCACCTAAGCCCCAAAGCCACTGCAGCAAATCCATTCTCGACGAGACAGACATCTTGAAGTAGCACGACAGCTATACAAGTCTTCCAGATAAAATTTCCGACGTCTTTCACCTCTAGGCAGCACTTTCCGACCGACGCGCTTTCCTGTGCAACTCACGACCCACAACCGTCGGGGTGGAAGGGTTTGGAATACAGCCTGTTGTTGTTGTCGTCATCGGGAATGGTTGACTGTTGCGATCAACCTGCTATCAGTTACATACGTGAGGCGAATGAAGATCTCCGCCGCTGTCGGCCGTTTTGTGGTCAGCGATTGGTATACGTGGATGGGCCCAGAACGTTCGGGATCAACCGTCAGCGACGTGGGGCGGGCGCTCCCGACCGCCATCTACGCAATTACTCCCACATTGAAGGGAATCTCGGGAAACGAATTAGTGATGGAGGGAGAAGGCTTGTATAGGAGTCAGAAAGCGCGGGCATCATTCGGTTGGAGTGGCGCATGTTTGTTTTAATGCATAACCTAGAGTTGATGGTCCACCAATAGAAGTGCTTCATCTTAAAGGTTCAGCAAACACAAGCATGTTTAAAGGAAAGGGAGGCTGGCTGAAAACTAGTGAGCCATTGACGCGAGAAGATAACCACTGCATCGCTCTGCTTGCATTCTCTTCCTTTTCCGTACAGAGAGCAATCTGTGGTCGTATGCCACCATCAGTGTGGTGTTGATGGACGTTGCCGTGGAAAAAAGAGGGGTACTTCCGCACCCGCGTACCCGACTCCACCACTCGGTAAGCACACCAACGAAAAAGGCGGATGGCGGTAAGCACACGGGCTGTCTGATTTGCCTCATAAGTTTTGCCTCTTCTCTCATGCCTCATCCACACCGGTTGCCTGCTCGCTTCCCACTCACCCTGGTACTTCTTCACTTGCACCCTGTCTCCTTTTGCTACGCCCCTGCTCTTCGCCACCACGGCCAAAAAGAAAAGAGTAAGGAATGAAAAGGATCGCCGGCGACCCGCTCCTACTCCGACGCCTGCACATCGATGCCCCATGCTGTGCTTGCTGTGCTGGACGCACTGCAACGCACAGCCCCTTGTCCCCGATCGGCATCAATCAATTCCGGGGGAAATGATTTATCCTCTGCTACTTGCGCGATGCCGTTAACCGTTACCGTGTAGCATAAGAACTGGCAGCACGACGACTGCCACCACCAGCATCCGTCTGAAACAGAGGACGCCTCTCACGCATCCCTCAAGACGAAGGGGGACGCAGAAAAATGCAGGTGTCCAGTAGTTTCACCTCCCACCGGAGGTTCGGGTTTCTCTACTCTGCTCTTCTTGCTCCAGGATGCATGATGCCTGCTGCGTGACCAGGGCGAATCGATCAGTGAATGGATATAGACGCTCGCGCACACACAGACCCGTCCCCACTATTTCTCGCACTCCTTCCTCTCTCTCTCTCTTTTCCCGATTCTTCAAACACCAAAGAGAAAGAGAGAAGGCGAAAAAGCAAAAAAAAAAAAAAACCCCACAAAGCATCGCACAGCTCCCTCCTCCTCCTCCTCCTCCTCCTCCTCCTCCTCCTCCTTCTACTCCCATGTCGCAAGCGAGCCCGAACGACCCGCCACGCCACGAGCCAACCATCGTTCCCAAACCTCCGCCTCCCTCCATGCGTTCAATCCCACGCCCCAGTCTCAGACCCTGACCTCCTAATTTTCCCCCATCCCTCCTTCCCCTTCCACGCAACCCCTCTCCCTTCGCTGCTTCTGTCATACCGATGCACCTGCCCTTGCCCCGGGAATCAGCCCGCCAACCACACGCATAACACAGAGTACACAAATGGGAGGGGAGGGGAGGGGAGGGCGCCAAGGGCGCACATAAGCACAGCCAACCCCGTGCGCTCTCCGCGGACCCGGTTAGCGGTCAAGCCTCACCTTTCCCCCCCCCCCGTCCCGTCCGAACCAGCTCCCATCGGCGCCCGCATGTCCGCCATTGCGCCAGCCCGCACGGATGCACGCACGCACGCACAAACACAGAGAGGCAGCCACAATCCGCCATGGCTCTCCATCCCCCCCCTCTTCTCTCCGGGCACCCCGCCTCTCAAATCATCGCGGAAGCGCGGGTAGCTGTAGG
Source organism: Neoscytalidium dimidiatum (assembly GCA_037367355.1). Taxonomy (NCBI): domain Eukaryota; kingdom Fungi; phylum Ascomycota; class Dothideomycetes; order Botryosphaeriales; family Botryosphaeriaceae; genus Neoscytalidium; species Neoscytalidium dimidiatum. The sequence goes on along the minus strand of CM074701.1, from coordinate 899,017 downwards.
CAGCCAAGCCTGCTGATCAGCACCAGAGAGCAGGTGCGTCGTCTCTCGTGCCACTCGACATTTCTCCTCAACAAAATGAAGAGATAGAGGGGAAAATTGAAAAAAAAAAAAAAAAAGGAAGAGCGGAGTGTAAAGAGGAGACGTAATGTCAAGGTATGGCATTTTCCAGCTTCAACGCCAGCCGATCGAAGACTCAAGAGTAAGCGAAAAGAGGAAAAGGCAGAGTCGGATAGGAAAGGGTAGATACCTGTTTCGCACACGCGTCACATTCGTGCCTGAAGATAATTGAATAAAAAAAAAAAGAAAAGAAAAAAGCCCGCCCACCAACCTACCGTCGGAAACGCGGCTTCCTCTTCTCTCCGTATGTCTCTCCCTCTCGTCAGCGTAATGGCCATGCTGACTGAGGATGCCCGCTCGCGTGTCGTTGGTCAAAAGGTCATCGACCTTGGCAAGGACTTCCCTGGTTGGCTATTGTCCAGGGGCTGGTAAAATTACTTCTTTCGCCGATGCGAAGACTGTTCTGGCAACGTGGGTCGAGACCAGGGGCCTTGGACATGTAAGAAAAAAGATTTGTCAACGGAAAGAAGGATTCGCTCTTTCTTTGAGCAACAGAGTAAAATCAATCGCGATTGTCAGTCCCCCTGAAAGAGGCTAAAGTCTGTTTGGTCCTTTTCTGCCAAGGGTGAAAAGGCGAAGGTATAGCAACCTAGAACATGTGTTTCGCTTTTCCTTTTGTTTTCCGCTGAAACGCTGGTAAGAGTAACTCCCTTCACTCATATAAAGGGAAAAACGAAGTGTTGGAAGAATAAAATGAAAAAGGAAATATGAAGATTTGGTCCGGCTCTTTCCTAGTCAGCGACATCTTCGGTACATTACCGGCCGTAGCGAAAATATTCGTCAGCTCATTAGCTTTGCACCACTCACTCCTCAACTCGTATCCTCCCACAACCGCTATCATTCTTACAAACATACTGGGGATCTTGTGGCACGCAACGTCACCACACTAAGCACCAAAGCGCCTTCCATCGAGTCCAGGATCGCCAAATGGATCCTTGGCGATACCGCTCATGGAGCTGCCACTGCTTCCGCTGCCAGCTCTGACAGAATCACCGTTGCCAGGGTTCCAAATAGGGAAGCCATCCGGCGGCTGAGACTCGCCCATAGGCTTTCCGCGCGAGTAGTCAGCAAGACTGCCGTTGATACCCGTGAGCGCCCACGCGAAAACGGCGACATCACGGATACTTTGCATGAAGTCGTTGGGGATGGGTCCGCCATGCTGGGCTACTCCACCAGGTCCACCAGCAGCGATTGGCTGTTGAGGAGGGGCCATGAGACCCATACGCGCAGCGTTGGCGTACACGTTCGGCAAAGGAGGCAAGAAGACAGGCTCGGGAGCCCAAGGTGCAGCAAAAATGCCGTGAGCGTAGGCGGGTTGGTCCGGACGCTGGGGCTGTGCCGAGGGTGGCATTAGGGGACGTGCACGCCGAAGGCAGACGACGAGCCCATCAGAAGTGCAGGAGACGACAGCCTCAAGCTCAATGTAGTCCTCATGACCGTTGGTCGTTGAGGGAGAGGTAGGCGCCTGCGACGAAGCAGACGAATGGATTGGTACATCACCAGCTCTGCGAGCGTCGCTCTCGTTAGAGGAGGTGCGTGCCTCATCGTTGGAGGTACTGGGATTATCAGTGTCCATGCCTGAGGTGCTGGTAGATGCGTTTGTGACGAGAGCTGGAGGCGTTCTCGCGTCACCCTCTTCGACATCGACTCCACCTTCGTCTTCATCCTCGGTCACATCGGTCATGGTCTCATCCGTGGCCTCGTCCTCAGATGCGCTCGGGGTCCCACGGTTGGGACGCACGCGGGGGTCGCGGAAGTGGAATCGGAGGTAAGCAATGGAGTCGTTGCCCTTGGCTGTTTCCAGCACCCTGACAGCGTCTTCCAAGCAGTTCTCCTGGATACAGTAGTAGAAGCTCTTGCCCTTCATCTCCTCGGAGGAAATGCCAATGACCTGCTCAATGCCGCTGGTAGCGTACATGATGGTCAAGGTGCGCGTGAAACGGTTCAGGAAAAGAGCGGCGCGCGGTTCGTGGGTCTGTTGCTTGGGGCCAAGGTTGAACTTGGCTGACAGGTGCGACAGCATATGGTATCTCGGGTCCTTGGGGGAAGAGGAGAACAGCTTGCGAACGATGGGCGCCTCCACCGCGCGCTCTGCAGCGGTTGTCAGTATAGAGCGTATGGTACGAGAAGAAGCATCTCTTACTCTGGCTCGTCATTCCCCGGCGGTAAATGCTGGTACAGCAGACCATGACATCGTAGACGACCGAGAAACAGCACTCGCAGCCGACCCAGTCACCGTCGCGATTCCTGATCTGGCAGTAGGCCAGAACAGCGGCTTTGTCGAGCTTGACGCCGCGACTGTGGAAGTCCTTCGCAAAGGGAATTTCGTCCGGATGGAAGAAGTCCCAGCAGGACTTGCCGACAACCTCGTCGGGAGTATGGCCGAGAATATCAACGATCGAATCAGAGGAGTAGAGAATGCGGGCCTCGCGGGTGAGGTCTGTATAAGGCGTGGGTCAGCGTCTCGTCCAGAGTAGAGAGCGGGTGCAGCGCTCACCGTGAATGGTGATGAAGGTGGTCTCCATGGTTGCGGGGGCTTATGACAATGGTCTAGGTTTGCGAGAGCTGATTGGCGGTAGGTCTGGCCGGTGGTAGGTGGCAGGTGGCAGGTGGCAGGTGGCAGGTTGCAGATGGTGGACAGTCACTCCCTCCGAATCAATGGGACACTGCCTAAAAGCAGTCTAAGGACCTGAGAAGGTCTGGGTGATTCGGAGTCTGACTGGGGTCTGGCGGGCTCCTCAAGCAGGACAGCAGTGAGGAGGGAAGCCGAGTTGGTGCGCGAAGCTGGGCAGGTAGGGAATAAATAGCAAACGCCGGAGGGCGGGCAGGACAAGGTGGCAGCAGAGGGCAGGTGTGGAGAAGTCAATGGGCAGGGAGGAGCTTGGACGCAGGGCGCAGAGCAGTGTGGGCTTGCGGGGCTGGGTTGAGGCGTTTGGCGCAGGTGGTGTCTGGAGCGGCAAGCACGGCGCGGTTCAGAGTCGAGATACGGCAGCTGCGAGCGAGTGCCGCTAGCGTCAGGCTAGCTGCGGGCGGGCGGTGAGGCGGGAAAGAAGAGATGATGGAGCTGGAGCTGGCTTGGGCGTTGGCGCGACTATATTTTCAGCGGGGAAAGAAGGCGCAGAAGAGCGTCATCGGGACAAACATCAGAGACACAAGCTAGGTTGCCGCACCATCGCAGCCATTTCCGCCGCCCAGGGTCCCGCGTAACCGGAGCGCTGCTGTCGAGTGCAGGGCCGCACGTTGCAGCAGCCGGCGCCGGTGCGGGAACAGTACTCAGACGCAGGCGCAGGCGTGGACGTGAGCCCCGGGGCCTGAGCCTGCGCGACAGACCTGCATGCAGCTGAAGAGGTGTCGCGGTGTGCAGCGTGAAGCGAGACAAGGCTGCCTTGCCCGCTTCGCCCAGTGCCGATCCCGCGATGCCCTTGACACGTGCCAGTCCAGTGCAGTCAGTCCAGCCCAGCCCTTGCCCTGACAGAGCTGACAGCGGCCCCGGCCTGGGAGTGGGAGTGGGTGTGGGTGTGGGTGTGGGTGTGGGTGAGAGGTGTTGTACCTCAGCGGCAAGCTAGCTGCCCACGCGTGCCCGTGGCAGACGCGTCTGGGCCCAGCCGCCAGTCGTCCGTCGTCTGTCGCCAGTTACGCGCTGGCTCACCGGCCACCACCACCACCAACAACACCGTTCAGAGCGTCGGCCATCAGGTGTGGGTGAGTCCGGGTGCCTGGTGTCGGCTGCGCTCGGCAACAGACCCGGAAAAAACAGCGCCGTCAGGTTTATTGACAGCGTCTATCCTCGCTGGTTCTGGTGCTGGTGCTGGTGCTGGTGCTGGTAATGCGCGGGCCGCGGCCACGGGTCGCGCAAAGGGTCTGGCGTGCGCGGCGGCCATGATTTTTCGCCAACGGCTTCGCCGCCTTCACGTACCTGATCTTCACCAGCACTGCGTCATTCCTGGCTCATGCCTTGCCCATGCCGGCTCGCATCATCCGGCCGCCCACATTGTCCGGAAGTCTCCAGGTCAGTCCCGCGTCCCATTGGCCGGCCAGCCGGCCCTGGCGTGCGAGCAGGTCGCAGTTCCCAGCAGAGCAGAGCTCAGAGCGCAGACCAATCTCGATTCGCAGGGGTCTGTCCAGACCCTTGTCGCTCCAGTCTCTGTTCTTAAGCCTCACAAATCCCGATCTCCACGACCCTCGCCCAAGGACCTCGAGATCAGAGACCTCCCATACGTCCATCACCAACTCCATCACCCCATTTCGCCCCGTTCACCGCTTGCGAATCCGCGCAAAACCGTCAATGCGACCAGCTGCGACTGTTGGCACCCTTGATTTTCCAATCTTTGCGAAGCCCGCGGCGTCATCCGGGGTCCAGCAGTTCCACGAGACCGGGCATTACCTCGCATTTCGGCGCACATCCGCGGACGGGATGCCAACCACAATCAGACCCCTCCCGGCGTACGGCGGCATGCATACCAGCGTGCTTGTCAGGTCTGGATCCCGCGGGCATGGCCTTTCGCTGCCTGTCTGATCCCCGTTTGTGGCAGGAAGGCCTGTCTATCACCCCGAGCTGGTACAAACGTGCGCTGCACATTGCTTTGGTTAGACGCCTCTGCGCTGCGCGTGATCCACAAGCCAACGCTCTTCCCGATTCCGCGCCCGCGCCCTGCGTCTTCCCCCACGTCCGAGGCGTGGTCCTACCGTTCACGCTGCGTTAGAGCCTGCCGCTCTCCCGCTTCTTCAACGGTGCGCTCCACTCGCCACGGGCCTGGCCGTCTCCTTGATTGGACGACACCCCTCGACCGCAGCCCCACGAGCCAGACCAGCACTTTGCAGCTTCCAGGCGAGAGACCGGCATCCGTGTCTCATTCCTGGACAGGGTTCGGCGAGGACAATGCGTACCCACTGCCAGAAACAGAAATAAAATGGGCAGCCAGTGTTGAGCAACCCTCGGAGGTCTTTCCTAGCAGGGATCCGTGTGGCCAATTCTTTCAATGCCTTGCCTTCCCGCTCGCCTCGGAGCGGTGTAAGCACACGCTCCTTGATCTTTGAGCCGGCATAGCGGCTTCTCCCGAAGCTAGTGTTCTGTTCAGAAGGGACTCAGTCAGGGAGCGGGGCGGCGGGGCGGCGGGGCCTGGGGTTGAGTCGGCGGCATAGGCGGTTGGACCAGGTGGACTTTCGTCTGGCTCGCTGCACCAACCCAGGCACTGCTGCAGGACGGGCAACGGACCTTCTACTCCTGCATGCTGTACCCAGCTCCACGGCGCGGCACAGACCCTTCACACCTCCTACAGCACACGTGAACTGCAGTCGACCAAAGACTTGCTCAACGGCCACACGGCACTGTTTGAAACTGTGCCTCCTGCAAGGTGTCACCGCTTCATTCCCTTCGTGGTTTAGCTTTGGCCTTGCTATTGACCAAGGAGCGGCAACGGTGCTGAATACCTCTGATCAACCTCTAACGCCGCGCGCTCTGAGAATCCACTTTTCTCTCTCTGGCCTATCATATGCCACACCAGGGCCTTGGAAAGCTCCTCTTGCAGCTGCAAAATCCAGAAGGATTGTGTGCCCCGTTACGCCGCCCGACGCATCGGTGACGCCTCACGAGAGAAAAGCACCGCCAACTAGGTTCTCAAACCGTTGAACGCTGATCCGCGCAGGAGCCGTCCGCGGAAGGCTTAGGATCACTTCTGATGATTGGTAGGCATCCGCCGATAATCATTTTGCCCCTTATCAAATTCAGTCATCTTCCACACAAGGCCCGAAATCACGTACGCTAGTAGTTGCACCGTTGAGACTGTAGGCAAGCAGGCAAACAGTGCGGGAAAGGGATCTGCAATTCGTACAAGGTCACAGCTAGCAGCATCCATGGCGCCTTCAACATAATGATCCGATTTTCAGAAGCCCCCGTTTCTTGTTCACGTTTACAGTCGGCGTGTGCACCCGAACGGACTGTCTCAGAATTCAGGGCTTACGACACTGCTAAACCTGCAAGAACTGTTGCAATTTCTCGTGCATGGAGATGAACTGTCGTCAAAGCTTTTCGTATGAGCCAGGGTACATGATCAACGTGTGGAGAGCTGCTGCCGGGCATCGCTAAAAGCTACCGGCTAGACCCTGACCCAGCCGAACAGAAACTACCCGCACTCGCAGGAAAGACTTTCCGAGGTTCTGGTTCGGCGAGCGCTACGCCATTGCGATCTCCAAAATATGGCAGTACCTTCAAATTCGATCCCGACCACTGCCTTGATTGATGGTAAGTCAACACATGGATGTCGGTTATAACTCCTGTTTTTGAGGTATGAGGGCAAAGTAATCTTCGCAATGCAATCAACCATTTGGAAGCCAAAAACCAATAGAAGTAATGATATTGACTTCCTCCCTTCTATCCCAAACTTTCCCGGTCATTAAGCCAAATAATCGATCTTCCAAACCTATAGGTTGGGCAAACTATCTTGACTTCTACAAATGAGAGACCCCCTCGATTCTTGGCATCAGACAAGATAACAAGATCCCTGCGATCCCAAGCAAGGAAAACAACAATCGGTCACAAAATTCAATTTACCACAGCCATCACGTCAAGTACGCCTGAAGTCCGGGAAACCGGTATGCCCGGTGAAAGTGCAGTATGAGAGCGGTATACGCATCACAAACCCCATAATATCCTTGTCCAATGTCAGATTGACTCCCCTTCACAACCGGACTGCACCATCCATGATGCGAATTGCTGGCAAAAGTGGAGTTCATCACGCCAGCACCGTGCCATCTTCACCCATCCAGACATGCAGGATCCACGAAGCTTCGTGTTGGATCAGACTCGAGCTCACATCGGATGTCTGTAAGGCGACCAGGGATCGGACCATCAACTTCCCTTTCCGAGGACGTCTCTGCGGGATACCCGGTAAACCTTTGGGCTTCATGGCATGGCCTTTGGCGATGTCGTACCTGATTCGCGGTTGCGGTCCGTCCCGCCGATGTCGTGACGTTATCGATGCGGGTTGTCTGAATTGTTGGTTTCCTTGGTACGTTGGTGGGAGAGCTTGACCTCGTTCACGTCATCTCGGGCTGATATTCATGCTGTGGATTCACATTCCGACCCGGAATTCTCATGAGCAGTACAAGTAAGGCAACGTAGCTCTTTGTAATTCTCTTGTTTTGCAAAGTCGCCTCGCCATTTTGTGTAGGAGAAGTCGGTGGCTTCGAACCAACATTTAATTTTCAGTGCACATCGTCGGAAACTCTTGCCTTTCTAGTCGCCACGCGGTAAGTGTTCCTCGGTGTGGGTGTCATTGCTTTTGTTCTGACCATCTCACGGGGCTGAGAACTACGGACGGTGGCCAAATGTGCAGCCCATGTCACTTCAATAAGATTGCGTGCGAGACTCACCTAGAGGTGATGCATTGAGCATTGAGGTTTGCCCCGGAATCTTCCAAAGCTCTCTACGCCATGTCTAGACGGATTTCTTATCTCGCTACCAAGATGCTTACGTGAACCTCGTCAGTGACGAAGCTTTTGGCTACTTTAAGCTTCCGTGTGCCACCTGTACGGTTCCGGCATAGACGTTAGACTATCAGTTCAGTATTTAGTGAAAGGAGAAGCTTCTAAAATGAGGCCACCTCAGTATTCCAGTTCGAAAGCAGGGTGTAGCTCCTTGCCGCAGATTGAAGAAATTCAGCTCCAATGCGCCCGAGTCACTGCTTGAAGTATGTTTTACATATACGTAAAACCACAGACTAAATTAATCAGTTCGACCAAGTGCCACGTCTCAAGAAAATGGTGAAGAGGCACTTCGAGGAGCTTTTTCAGTGTCCCCAGACTCTGCCTTCCTTTCCTGCTTGAACTGAGATCGTCGACACAATAACCACAGAGCAAGATAGACGTCTCCGCAATGTTTCTCTCCTGACGGTCCTAAACCATTTCAGTTCATTGATACAGGACGAGACTTTTGAGAAGGTGGCAAGAGACATTGGCCACTTCAGCCTTGACATGGCAAAGGCGATGTGTGGCGGAACGCGAATGGGCCACAAATTCCAACACGATAAGTGTGGCTTAGGCCTCGATGTCCATCATAATATCACTAGTTGGTAGGAACATGGAATCGAATGTCCAGACAGAATGCGGCGACGTTAACGATATTACTTGCCATCCATACTGCATTACTTCGTCCCCAATGGTCTCCAACTGCCCAGCAAAAAACTACCATACTTCAGTCTCCAGTGTTCATAATATTTAGTATTTCTGATATTGAAGACGATCTTCATTGCTGTGGAAAGGAAAACATTTGGTAGTGTGTATTTTCCTGGAGGGGAATAGACGTGTTTTTATACCAGCGTAACTGATTTTACTCCCGCCTACTCCAGTTTTCGGTATCGATCAAGCCCGAAAATCACCAGCTTGTACCTGAGAGTATTGAGTGCTTCAACCTCCTACCTGCCAAGCACTCCTAAAGCTGTGATCGAAAGGTTAAAAAACCGTATCGATCTTCGTAAGAGCTGTCGGCCATCCTGCATGCATGAGGTCCTTCTTCATTCCCTGATGATTTTTTTTTCTTCATTTATTTGCCGGAGTCGGTACTAGTTGGTTCAAATTTCACACTCAGAAGAAAAGGGCTAATAAGACTGAGTAGCGATCTTTACTCCATTCTGATTCGCCGAATGCTGCGGTTGTGGCTGTGCGATTCCTTCACGTTACGCAGAATCCTGTGCGGGGGCTGTCCTGGAGTGTGCGCATTCCATTGGACGAGTTCCCCGCTTTGAGCCTCTGTCTGATCGTGATCTTGCCAGAGTCACAAAAGCTGCCTGGAAGAGATGATCTCAGAGAATGCAAAAGCCATATCTTGAGAAGCTCGGCGAAGCTCAGGTCTTCGGATCTTGAAGCGCCAGCTAGTGCACTTTGAGCCCCTTCAGCAACTAGTCGTCCACAGCTCAACTTTACTTTGAAACGGGGGAGCTGGTTCCTTCTAACTCTATCATGTTCTGATGATCTGACATCATTGTGTTCGGCTACACAACCATTGGTGCCGACTCCGTCCATGAACATCGCTCTCCGAGATTTTCGTCCGTAGTACGGGCGCGTGTTTCCTTCTCCCTTTGGCATATGCACATCTCCATTAATCCTTGGCTGTCTCTTCCTTCGGCACAATGACGTCAACGCCAAAGCGGAGTTTTAGACTTACACAGAGGAGAGTTCGTAAATAATATTGGTTGCGTCCCTTTCCCGTTATGCTCAAGAAGCTTTCATTCTCGTTCAGAATGCCTCAGAAACTTAAATCTCTGCTCCCGCTATTTCTGCAGGCCGTTTTCGCCTATATCGGGATTCAAGCTCAAACGAGCAATGGCACACAAAGTCAGAATATTCAGTGGGGCCCTTGCACAATTGATGGGACGCTCCCCCTCGTGTGCGGGAACGTCTCCGTGCCGCTAGACTATTCCGATCCCAATTCCACGGAGACGCTCACGATAGAGCTCATCAAGGCTCCCGCCACGAAACAGCCTTTCAAAGGAAGCATCATATTCAACTTCGGTGGTCCAGGAGCAAGCGGGCAGGAGCTGATGGCCTCGTTGGGAGCACAATTGCAAGCCACAACGGGCGGCTACCACGACCTGGTCAGCTTTGACCCTCGAAGTGCTGGGAAGACAATCCCACTGTTGTGTTACCGGAACGAGACCGAGAGGCTTTATGCAAATCTGTTGAACCCGGTCGTCAATGGCAATGCTTCGGACACTACATTGGGCAGGTTGTGGGGAACCGGTAAGATATTGGCTGATGCCTGCTATGAGAATGGGAAAGAGATCGGGAGTCTCCTTGGGATGGCCTTTACTGCGAGGGATATTATCAGTATTGTGGATGCGCTTGATGAAGATGGCCTCCTCCGGTACTACGGTAAGGAATCAGTAAAATTGGGCGGAGTAAATGTTTTACTGACGACAGATCAAAGGCTTTTCGGGAGGTACTCCTTTGGGAGCAACGATAGCTGCCATGTTTCCTGAAAGGATAGACCGCATGATCTTGGATGGTGTTTGGAACATCCACGAGTATTACCATTATCAGTATGTTTCTCTCCTCAGATTCAGATGTTATCGTGAACTAATGATGACATTCTCCCTGCTGTAGCGGAGTTGAAGGTTTCAGCGACACTGACAAGACGTTTGCGGGCTTCTTATCCAGCTGCATTTCTGTGGGCGAAAAGTGTGCACTCTCTCATCTCAACAAAACCGCTTCCGATCTCGAAAAAGAGGTGTACGAACTCATCGAGACAGTGAAATACCGTCCCATTCCATATCAAGGAACGTTAATTGACTATACAACCGTCAGAAATGTCATATTGCTGGGTTTGGTCGTCCTCGAAACATGGCCGGACCTTGCCAGCTTCCTGGACGCACTACTTACAGGAAACGTGACTGAGCTCGATACTGTATGGGGAAGCCTTCAGAAGGCGGAAGTTCCCGTCTTCACTGAGAATAGACTGGGAATCCAATGCGGCGACAAGCCAGCGCGAGAATCGGAACCGGAAAACGTTCTTCCAGTGATCGACCACTTATCCCAAGTCAGCAAACTGGCTGGTAATAGGATAACTTTTGATGTGGACATCTGTTCACAATGGAGGTTCAACGCGAAAGAGCGCTATTTGGGAGACTTCAACGTGAGGACGGCACATCCGGCGCTCATCATCGGAAACACGTTTGACCCCTTAACACCTCTCGTCTCCGGGAGGAACGCTAGTGCCAGCCTGCAAGGTAGCGTGGTATTGCAACATGACGGCTTCGGGGTACGTCTTCTCTTGACCCTTAATCTGACTCTGATATACTGTTTCCGAGCTTACAAAGTATATTGTTTACCTTTTTTGCAGCATTGCTCTCCCGCGCAGCCGTCGCTATGCACCGCAAAGGTTACTCAAGCTTACCTCTTGAACGGAACACTACCTGAACCGGGGTCTCTTTGCAAGGTGGACGTCCCGCCTTTCTCGAATTTAACCTGGAGAGATGTTCTCCTCTAGCCTTTCAGCTTCTATTGGTGTTACTCGTTCATAGGATTGCATTCTAAACACGAACTCATGAATCATCAGTTATAAGGAAGACATCTTACAAGGATTTGAGCGTAGCAGTTGAATAATTTATCTACTAGAAAGATGAGGCTGACAATGAGTATTGAACCACAGCATCCTCTGCCCACTGCGTTGATATGCGCTTCCTTCCCTGTGAACCCACTCGTCTTCATTGAAGCTTGCTTCAAAGGGAACTAGAGAGAGATGAACAATCATGAACGAGTGGATGTAAATAGCAAGATGATCAGCACAGCAATCCTAGCCACAAAGCCAGCCACATACGCAGCCAAACTAAACGCACAGAAGCCTCACACCTCCTTGTCAGTCCTAATCCTTCCAATTAGCAAGACCGTTGGTATACCATTTATATGTTGCCGTGACCCACCTCGTCTCAATCCTCACACCCGTGCGCACCCTCTGGATCCCGCCATCGTGCACCAACTGATGTGCTTGGCCAACGGCGTTCATCACCTCGGTCCAATCTCCCTCTTAACACCGCGTCAATCTGATTTTGTATCAAAAGCTTCCCATCGGGCTTTTGTGCAAGGTGTCACGTACTCACTCTGGTCCCTGTCGGGTGCACCGAGTACTCGAGCCCGAGCTGCTGCAGCGTAACTTCAATCTTGGAGATGAACGGCGTGAGGGAGGTGGAACCGAACTGGTCGCCCGCCGAATTAGCAAGCAACGATGAACACTTATTGTATTTTTTTTTCCCTGGTGGCTTCTCTGGCAGGAGTTGCTGCGAGTCTTACCGGCACGATGCAAAAATCCACCTGGCACTTCGCCGGTAGGGAAGACGAGGGCGTCGGCATTTTCTGTCTTCTCTCCTTTTAAATTCGGACCGGTCGGCGGCCACTCGTGGAAATATCTGCTTCTCGATGCACTCCTGTATACTGTGATGAGAGGGTTGAGAAATGCGCTAAGTGGCGAGTGGCGACCTCCTCAGCTTTGATATCCTTTTCTGAAGAAGGCTGGATGGTATATTCACATGGCGTCAGCAAAACATGTATACGACGTAAACTTTCAGCAATGCCGCATGTGCGACCGCCACCTTGGGAACGATTCTTTACTTGTATTGGGCTTTCCAGGATCATGGCATGCATGGTGGTGAGGATTTCCCCCGCACTAGACCCTAGACGTTTGCCAATCACTGCGAATGGCCTCACGTCGTTCTAACGCAACACTGACAACATTGTTTACTGTGTCCAACATGATTGGCAGCATCCTTCCACCGCTGAACTGCAAGCGAATCCGCTTCCCACTCCATTTCAAGTACCTAACATACGGTCCATACCGTACCATATCCGTTCGCAGGCTCTGCATCAAAATCATGGTATATTATTCCCGTAGTCCAATCTGCATTCAGCGACGCCAGGTCGCATGAATCTCCGCACCTCCGTATTCCCTGGGTATCATCAGCCACCTGCATCCGCGCGCATTCGGCATCACATCCTCCCCCACCGCAAAAGCTCCTCACCCCACCACAACCCCCTTCCCACTCCCGCTCCCATCCGCCCTCAATGCGAAATCTACGGTATCGGACCCGCTCCGCACCAAGGCCGCCTCTCTCGGCCCCTCCTCTAACGGCGTCGCGAAATCGTCAGCCATGGAATCCTTGCCTTTAACATCCGGCGCCGCGCTCGTGCCGTCATCGTTGAAGACAAAGCCCTGAAACCCATGGTCCGGGTCGGCCTCGTGCGGCGCGGGGAACGGCTCTTCACCATCGGCATCGAAAACGTGTCCGCTGCGCTTGCTCTGGGTGCTCAAGCCCCTGCGCAACCCGGACGAGTAGGGCTCGACGGATGGGAGAGTGGGGAGAGCCGTGAGAGAGGGAGGTGCGCCTTGCTGCTGCAGCTCTACGTCTCCAGGCACGGTTGCAGCAGCTAGTTCGCGGGCCGCCGCTTTGTCGTCCTTCTTCGGCGGCGGGCGCTTCTTCTTCAGCGTCGACCTGCGGCGCGGGACAGGGCGCTGGCCGGGCGCGATTTCCTTCCCTCCAGCATCTCTCGCCGCGCCATCCCCATCCACCTCGCCCTCCTTCTTCTTCCGCCCGTCCCCGCCCGTCCCCCGCCCCCTCTCCCTCCTCACATCCGCCTCCTCCTCCAACAGATCGAACGCCCTCAACACCCTCTCCTCCACCTCTCTCTTCGCGCTCCCCTCACCCACCACGCTCTCCTCCCACCTCCCCTGCAACAACCGCGCCCTCCTCACAAACGCCTCCCCCACCCCCTCCGCCCCGCCCCTCCGCCGCCTCACCTCCCGATGCAACCCCTTCGCGCAGAACCCCACGGGCCCCACCACCGCGCTCACGTTCTTCAACACCAGCCCGCCGACGCCCAGACCGAACCCCCTGACCGCGCCCCCGACACCCTTTTCCCGCCACCCCCGCGCCGGCTGCCTCCACACGCCCGTCCAGCCGTCCGCGACGCCGCACACGAACTCCTGGCGCGACGCCCGGAGCGCGGAGCGCCACCCGGTGATGCGGACGGGCCGGCGCACGGTGTCGTCGCCGTACAGGCGCGGCGCGTTGTGGAAGCCCTGGGCGAGGGCGAAGGCGAGGTCGACGGGGGCGCGGGCGAGCGCGGAGGTGGTCTGGTGGAGGGCGCGGCCGGTGGTGCGGCAGAGGTCGGAGGGGAGGGTGTGATCTGGCGGCGGATGGGCATGGGTGGGTGGCGTAGGACGTTGCTCATGTTCTTGTCGTTGTTGGCTGCCGTCGTTAGGTGAACGTTCTGAAGGAGGCTGTTTCTTGTGGTCGTCGTCGCCCGGTGCTGCTTCGGGAACGCTGGTGGTTGTCGAGTCGACGGATTCGCGGGCCGCGGCGCCGGGGGCGTCCTGGGGAGCTGGTGGGCCTCCAGCAGGAGAGTCCTCGTGGGCGGTGTCCATAAGATTCTGCTCCTTCATATTTTTCTTTTTGGCCAGTCTCGTCTTGTCCTTTTCGTGCCGCCCGTGCCTCTTCACGCTCTTCACCATCTTCCCGGGCACCGACCCGATCCCCTGCGTCGCCTCGACCACCGTCCCCGTCACCGCGCCACCCACGCCCGAAATCGGCTCCCCGGGCCCCTCGAAATCATTCCACTCATACGTGCGCACCAGGCGCAAATCGTTCCACTTGAGCCTCCCCTGCTCGATCAGAATTTCCGCCGCTAGCGGGCTTAACTTGAAGCTATTCCTCTTCCACTTCCCCTTCTCCTTCAGCCGCCACGCCGCGACGCGGTCCCCCAGGATCCCGCACCGCATGTTCGCCGGATCGCCGTCCGCCAGCGGCAAGCTCGCGTGGAACGCCTTCACCGCGTTCGCCGCGCCATCGCCCTCCGCTTCGATGCGCGCCGCCAACTCCCTGGCGTTGCGGCGCGCCTCGTCGGACAGACATTCCGCGATCCCCGCAGCCAGGCGCTCGGCGGTCAGCTTCTTGTAGGGGACGCACTCACGCGCGCCGGCGCCGGCCTGGGCGACCATGGCGCCCCAGAAGGGCTGGTCGCCGAAGAAGGGCACGATCATAGTGGGCTTGCCGCACTTGAGGCCGATGGCGGTGGTGCCGGCGCCGCCGTGGTGCACGACGGCCGCGACGCGCGGGAAGAGCCAGTCGTGCGGAGTGTTGTCGAGGAAGAAAACGTCCGCGGGCGTAGCGGCGTCGTCGTTGGAGCTGCCTAGCCCGCCCCAGCCTTTGCTGATCAGGGCGCGCACGCCGGCGAGGGAGACGGCCTGGAGGATCATTTGCGTGAAAGCGTCTGGGTCGTCAACAACGATGCTGCCGAAGCCAATGTATATTGGGGGCGGACCGTTATCCAGGAAGGCGGTGAGGGCATCTGGGGGTGTAAAGCTGGAGGCCAGGTCGAGGAAGGTGAATCCCGTGATGTTGACTTCGGGTCCCCAGTCTTCTGGCTTGGGAACTAGGGTTGGCGACCACTGGAGGTCCGTTAGCATTTGGGGCTTTGGTGGCTGGATTTGGTGGCTTACCATGTAAGTATAGGGAACCTTCAGACGGTACAGCTGTCCGGGAGCCCATAGGGTACTCACAGGCTCGAGACCCAGTGTCTTCACCCGAAACTTGTTCACGAGATCCCCGAGACCTTGCCAGGTCATCATTTCTACCAGCGGATAGCTCATGAAGTTGGTGTAGCTCTCATCAATGTTGCTCTGCTTGATATTTGCCAGTGGATGCGGGAACTGGGTTGTAGGGGTGTAGGGAAAGGTGAACATCATATGTAGAGGAACGCCCAGACGCTCTGCGATATGCACATGGGCGAAACTTGGTGGGTTGGCGATAATCGCGTCCGCAATGAACGGATGTTTTTCGCCCACTGCTCATGAGTCAGCATGCTTCTCGATTTGGAGCTTGAAACGTTCAGATCTTAACTCACTCATCTTGAGGTTCTCCTTGTCGTTCTCGTCATCAGTCGTGTTGATGCAGGCTCTCCACATGCCATTGAACATCTCGTACATTGACTTCCGTCTTTTGCCGATTTCGCCAGCCTTGACTGTCTCCACGGAGGGGATAAGGCCAGGGTTCTTGACCATGAATGCCATCAACTCAGATGGATCGCCGCCGACGGAGAAGAATTCAAGCCCAGAATCCCTTTCCACAAAATCCTTGAAGGCCGGGTGGGTGGCAATTCGGACACGATGGCCGTGGTCATTCTTTAATACCTTGCCGACCTTAAGAAAAGGTTGGATATCTCCTCTGGACCCGATGACGATGATAACGATGTTCAGCTTTGGTATCTGCCCCGGGACCTGGAGGGTCCTGTCCTCGGCGAGCTTCTCGGCCCTGAAAGTTTCTAGAGCAGCAGCTGCATGTTTCGGTTGTTGCCCGTCAACTGGGCTTTTCGCATCCTCTGCGTGTTCACCTTCACTCGTGAGGCCCAGATGGTGTCTGATCCCTGAACCCAGTGCTTTGGCCAGCCAACCGCGGTTCGCAGTCTCATTGACGGAGATCTTGAGACGGCCGTCCAGCTTCGACACCTTGCCCTTGGTCTTGAAGTACTGATTCCCCACCGAGAAACGAGAGTAGCGTTTCGCCGGCACCTCATCTTCGCGCTCCTCCAGTTGAGGTGCTTCTTCCAAGCTCTTGTTGGTGGGGCGGCGCTTCAGCTTCTTCCTCGTCGGTGGGCCCTCTTGCTGTTGGTCATCCTCGGAGGAGCTGGAAGTGGTGTCACTTTCGGACGGCGAGTATTCGTCGAAGTCATAGAAAAACGGATGGTCGCCTCGCAGGTGCGACGGCATCTCGGAGGTCGCCGCTCTCTTTTCCAACAAGGAGATTCTGAGAGGAGCGCGCAGGCCTTCAGAAGTGGAGCGGGAAATCAAGGTTCGCTGGATGGCGGGGGCTGGAGTGGACTGCGAGTGCGGTCGCGCAGGACCAGTTCGCCGGGGAAACGAAGGGCTTGGGACACTGCTGTACGAGGGGCCGGACCGCCCGCCGCTGGCACGCGAGGGAGGAAAAGGATGAACAGCAGGCGACGGAGTCAAGGTGGAGGAAGAGCTGGAGCTATCAGGTGTGCTGGGTGGCCGGGGTGAAATAAGCTCCGTCATCCCAGCGGTTTCAGGTGGGATAGGCGATGGGAAGATGGGACGACCCTGTTCGTCGGCGATGACAGGGCTGCTTTCTTGCTGGCCGGTCATGGTGCTGATCTGCGGTCTGGCGGTCGACGCAACGGCCGACTGGAGGCAACGATAGCCTGGGAGGTTTTCGTGAGAGGCATTCTGGAAGAGTTGAGCAGGCGGGTGGTAGTATAAACAGCATGTGGCGATGATGTCTTCCAAGACGGGAAACGGATGCACGAAAGCAGGCGGCGGTGCAAGAGGGAGCAATGTATGGGTTGCCGCAGGTTGCGCAGCGAGAGCAGGCCTCGGCGCGGTCTTGGGAGAGCGATGGCGACCTTGATTCGGGAAGCTGTTGGCTGGGATGTTGAGCTCTAGTTCCCGCGGCGGCCACCGCTGCACTAGCGCACTAGCGCACGATGACGCAGCTTGTAGCTCGCCGCCACGAGATCCGCTCTGTTTCAGCCAGCCCGCTGTGCAATCATCCGCCAGGAACACCCGTTGGTTCCTTGCAGCTGCGAGAAATATCATGCGAGCCGACTGACAACGGCCCTTGCGACAGACAGAACAGCCACGTAAACACCGGTGAGATGGATTCGTGAGTCTAGACCGCTTTGAAACACTTCTGCCCACTCGAATTGCAACAAGGCCTGAGCAGAGCCCGCAACATCAGACTGGCTTGAACCATTTATCCGGATAACTTAAGCACATACCTGTCTATACTGCACCGTCCAGATGACTGTTTTTCTCCATCAGGTGGGCGCCACGACTTGTTTAGAATGGTCCGCGACCCCGCCCCAACTCTCAAACGACTCATTTCCCATCCCTGTCGCCTGGTAGATATCATCACACTCCTTGCTTTCCCCACCTGCTTCTTGCGAATTGGGTTTTACGGATACAACAATGGAAGCGTCTGAAGCCATGGTGTGTACGCGCGGTAGATGCCGTCTTTAAAGGCGAGATCAGACGATGTCTTGGGAATCCGAGGTGAAGTGCAGTATTGCTCTTAAACGTGAAAGATCAGATAAACGACTGGAGTATGCTGTATATAGCTGGGCAGTCTAAATAACTGCTCATCTTCACGCTGGTCCATCATCTTCCATTTAACTTTTTCTTTTGCTTTTTCTTATGCATTGCCTCACTCATGGTGAAGAGCTCGCTTTGAACTAGCGCAGCTAAAGGTCATTTCCTTGTACGCACACCATCTCCCGTGGACGAGGGAATTGCCATTACCACCGCTGCTTTCCCCCTCGCACATCTGCTTATATTGTCAACATCCGCTTGCTCATTCACGGAACCAGTCAGTGGCATCCAGTGATACTTGCCAGCATTATGAATTCAATCCGTACAAATCAGTCGTAAAGTATCAATAGCCTCACGCTGGACCCCAGCCGCCAAAAACTGCTTTGACAACGTCCTTTCCCCATCCAGCCCATCCCTTCGCCGTCTCGATGTACTTCAGCAGCACAACCCACCTCCGAGTCCACGTTTCGACAAGCTCAAAATCCTCCGCATAGCATTCCCAGATGCCGGTTTCAGGGCCGTCGATCCCGTCAGCCTCATCTCCAACAGCAGGAACGAGCTGGCCATCCTCAGCTCTGATGGCTTTAGCTGGAGGCCCTATGCACAGGGCCCGGCCGCAAATACTCGAGTCCGCAGTAAGCCGGGTAGCTGCCTCCACTACGTCGTCAACCTTGCCCAGACCGGTGCCCGCAAGCAGCAGTCGCGCCGGACGGACGAGGATAGACGTCTCGACGAAGTACGGGCATATCATGTTGACGCGCACGCCTTCGACGAAGGTCGACGTTCTCAGAGAGCGGAACAGTCCAAGCACGCCATGTTTAGCAGCGCCGTATTGCGGCTGCATCGCGATCGGTGCAAGCGAAGCCATGGATCCGACCAGCAGGATGTGTCGGTCTCGAGTGATACTCGGATCGCGATCGGGCGATGATGGGGTCGAGCCTGGGTTCCGCGGGAGGTAGAACATGGCTAGGTGCACGGTGTAGAGGACGCCATACAGGTTGACGTCCGTGATGCTGAAGTCAGGCCGTGGAGGCTCTTCGATACCGAGATCGCCGGGGTTGGCGAGCACATCTGCCTTGGCTATACCCGCGTTGGCAACGACGGTGTCGATGCCTCCGTGCGGAGAGAGCTTGATGGATTCTTTGAAGAATCGGACTTGGGAGTCCCAGTCTGGAGACCATGAGCTTGCCGCATGTTAAGGGAGAGAACCAGAGCTCCTTACCAGCAACATTGCAGTGGACGAAGTGTATGTTCGGATTTCCAAGCTCTGCTCGGAGGCTGTTGACCAGTTCCGCTCCCTTCTGGGAGTCAATGTCACCGACAACCACGGAAGCTCCGGCGGCGGCCCATCGCCTGGCAAACCCGGCTCCGAAGCCGCCGACACCGCCGGTGATCAGGACATGCCTACCCTTGACCCATGAGTCGTCACAAGGTTTGGCCAAGTCGACAGGCGGCGATTGTCTCGCCATTTGCTGGATTGGATTCAATTGAGCCGCCATCTCGAGGCCAGTCCAATTCGCTAGCGTGACAAGATAAGAAACGGAGCGGATGCGGGACGGAAGGACGGAGATGGCACGGAGAATATCCAGCTTTCTGCCTGTTCCTGCAGCTGGATGCACCCTGCTGGTCCGAGCTCCCGTCCCCGATTGCGGGCGGGGAGATACAGACAACAGACCCCGCCAAAATTATTCTTTTTTCTTTTCCGCCCGCTCCTCCTCTCTCCACTCGCACCACCACCCGCCCAGCCCGCAAAAACTCCCCCCAAATGACCGCCGCACGACCTGCCCCCGTCGCGACGACGACGACGACGCCAACGACGGCGTCGACGGCGAGCGCCCCCGCCCGCATCGTCTGCACGCTCTTCTACAAAGGCACCGCGCCGCGCTCGCCGCCGCCGCACCCGGACTCCGCGCCGCACCGCCCGACCGACACGCTGCCGCCCTCGACCCTCGAGTCCCTCGCCGGCGGCGTGGTGCCGACATCCGACCTCTCGCAGTACCCGCTCGAGCCCCCGACGCCGGGGCCCAACCCGCTCGACAACCTCTTCGGCGCGTACATCTCGCGGAGCTGCCTGACGGACTACTTCCGCACGCTCGACACCGTGCTGCCGGGCTTCCAGGAGGCGGGCGCGACGACGCGCACGCTGGACAACGAGCACTGGCCGCGCGTCGTCGAGATCGCGTTCGGGGTGCCGGGGGGCACCGACGCCGCCGCCGCCGCCGCCGCCGCCGCGGTCGCGACGCTGCGCAACGACGAGACGATCTCGCGGTTCGAGCGCGAGTGGAACGTCGAGGCCATCTGGCAGCGCGGCAGCGTGTTCCGCACGCACAAGCGGCTGGCCGTGTTCGACATGGACTCGACGCTGATCCGGCAGGAGGTCATCGACGAGGTCGCGCGCCACGTCGGCGTCGAGGCGCAGGTCTCGGCCATCACCGCCGCCGCCATGAACGGCGAGCTCGACTTCGAGCAGAGCCTGCGCCGGCGCTGCGCGCTGCTGGCCGGCGTGCCCGTCGGCGTGTGGGACCGCATCCGCCGGCTGATCACCCCCACCCCCGGCGCCGTCGAGCTGGTGCGCGCGCTGAAGCGGCTGGGGTACAGGACGGCGGTGCTGAGCGGCGGGTTCACGCCCGTGACGGGCTGGTTCGCCGAGCAGCTGGGGCTGGACTACGCCTTTGCGAATCACCTGGTCGTGAGCGAGGACGGGGAGACGCTGACGGGCGAGTTGACGGGCGAGATCGTGCACGCGGAGCGGAAGAGGCAGCACGTCCGCGAGATCGCGGAGAAGGAGGGCATCCTGCTCGAGCAGGTCCTCGTCGTCGGCGATGGCGCGAACGACCTCCCTATGATGGGCATCGCGGGCTTGGGCGTGGCCTTCAACGCCAAGGCGAGAGTACAGTTGGAGGCGCCTGCTCGCCTCAACTCGGAGAGCTTGCTCAACGTTCTGTACTTGCTGGGCTTGTCGAAGGCGGAGCAGGACGAGCTACTCCGGTAGGCTGATGATCAAAGGTGGGTTGCAATTGCTATTCATTGTTCCTTTTGCGGTGAAGCCAGGACGCACGGTGCGCACATTATCGTTGGACTAATTCAGTAGGGCGTGCCTATAACAGGGCTTTCATGCATATCTCTTCGAAAATCTTCTCCAGGTGCAAGGGCTATTGATACCACGACCTTCTGCTGTCCGCCACGTGTGGTTCAGCACTTCCTTCTGGCGTTATGTGGAGAAAAATGTGGCCTTCAACAGGGTAGCCCAGGAAAGGCAGGGTGAGGCGCAAACATACCCTTCGATAATAACATGGATACCAATCAAAGTAAATCCCATGACGAGTACGGGCTGACGTGGGTTTTGGCAAAGTGTCCTCTGAAAGCGCATCAGGTGTAAAAGCTTTTACATAATTTGGCCGCATAGACTTATGTGAGGCGAAGGTCGATCGGGAAACAATTACGGATCTCTAGGTTCATAAGCAGGTCACGGACACGATCCCGAGATGATTGTTCTCTCATTGCTACAGTACGGCAGCCTTTCTCTTCCGACCCTTTTACTCCAGAATTGTTTACTGCGTAAGGCTCTCTGCACCTTCTAGCTCGCTTTATTGCGCACCAATTGACCTGTCCAGCGCTCTTCAGACAAAGTTCTCCGCTAGCAGTGACCTCCAAATGTTTTTGTTCCGGTAGTCACCGCAATGGATACAATAGACTCGTTGGAGATGCCCGTGAATAGCTGATAGGTCTAAATGCATAATCTGCGAGCATTCTGGGCACTCGTAAGAGCTGACTTACTTCTCATAGAAAACTTCAGTCAAGTCCAACATGAACAAACCCCCTTTGGTGCTACGTGTTTGAACATCTCATCATCTATCAAAGTACCATAGAATCGACGCGCAATGTTGACCGCCAAATCTCGCAGGCTGCGATCGCTATCCGCCGTCGTATTGTATAACACTTCAATCGCAGAGAGGAAGCCTTCGTCCTTCATAGATTTGCCGTCGCACCAGGTGGCCATCTCTCTTGAATTTGCGTTTGGCCAGATTCGTCAGATTGGCAACTTGGTAATACTCGCCCAATGCGTACATCGTGGCGCCGACGACCAAGCCTGGATTACTGGGGTAAGAGTACTAGTGTGTGCACAAGTACTCGAAGAAGGTCTTGATCATGGCAGGGTCTTCGTAGGAGAGATCGATCGTAGCCTCCTTGGCCTCCTATATTTGGTTATGAGCGCCTTGCAGACGACGATCAGAGCTTTGAATCCACCTTGAAGCCGTACTCGTGGTTGCAAGCATTCGCTAGGACCTTGCTCCGTGTACACACAATAGCTTTGTGGGCCGGTAGGGTGGATCCATCGCCCAAGCGGATCTGGAGGTCGGAGTAAAGATACCGTGACGAGAAAGCGCCCGATTATGAGGGCTCCACCCCGCTGTCCGCAGCCATGGTGGTGATATTGATAAAGAAGTGATGAGGGATGATGTTATTAGCATAAGCGAACTTTATGTATCTCCCATGGGTGATGTCTCGCTCAGCTTGGCGCAAGCAGATACTCTATTGTGAATGTGAGCAGAAGCGCATTACGGTCATGACGCCACGGAAAAAGTCAAAGTCAAAGTTACATAGATAAGCTTAAATTGCAAGTTCCTTTGTATCTTCCATCGTTGCTTTTCCTCCATCGCCCTCACCTTGTACTGGCTTCTTTCAGATCTCATGCACTCGATTCTTCTCCCACAGATCTTTGGGCAAAAATTCCGGCAGTGTGGACACCTGAAGTCAGAATCTTTTCCAGCAACTCAAGGTATCTCAAAGCTCATTTCCACATAGTATACACGACATAAGAAGCTGCTTTCTATACCTTGAAAAGCCCTAGCGACCTCCAGAGCAAATATCCTGATCTTCTGTGATAGCTCTTCAAAGTCTTTTTCATCCTTGAAAGCTTGGAAAGAATATCTTGCAATGTTGGCGACGATGCCACGAAGACCCCGGTTGCTGGCCGGCGTTATGCTATAGACAATCTCGACCGCGGGGAGGAACGATCTGTCTTGTGTCTTTGAGGTAAAATGATCAACGACGAAAGCTTTCGAATGCTCTTTAGCTAAATCCTTGAGACCCTTGACTTGATAGAACTCGCCCATGGCGTACACTCTGGCGTGGTACAAAAGAACTTCATCGGCCGGCTTGGGATACTCGTGGAAATATAGGTAGCAGAGGAGAGCTTCCGCAAGGCTCGGATCGTCGTCTATGAGGTCGATGATGCCATCAGCGGCTTCCTAAGCTGGAAAGTCAGCTACTATTCATTATGGTTGTGATGTACAGTGTACTTGCCTTGAAACAACATTCTGGGTTACACGCGTTGGCTAAGACGACGCTCGGCATGCAAAAAAACATATTTTTGAACCGGAAAGACGGTCTGTCCGTTGTTGCAACGTATTTCCAGGTCTAAATAGAGTTTAGAGTTGAAGAGTCTGGAGCACAGACTTTAGTGCTCTGTTTGATCAAGAAGAAGAAAGTTTATTACCTCGACATGAACATGTGGAACGCGATTGATTTCCTGAGTACGGAGTTTGAAGGCATGATGGCGGTTGATGCGAAGGAGGAACAGTATCTCAGAGTTAAGAACGAAATTTAGATCAGCATGGAGGCAATAATCGCCTCGCTGCAAGTGGCACCTGCGTCAGGTCTGCTTTTGTTTACATTGTGAATGGCAAGGAGGCTGTGGGGAGTTCTGAATAGCTGGATATGCTCGTTAACATTACTCTCAGATTCACGATTCACCGGCATACTGACCGGCATGACGTTTACGGATAACAAGATTATCAAAACCGGAGATACATCAGTTACCCACTGTAAGTCAATTACCTCTGCGAGCATGTGGAGAGGAGAGGATGTCAAACTATGTAGGAAAATTTCCCGTAGAGAAGCTCAACATTTTCGGCGAAAACGTTCAAACTTCTTCTGTGCAGCTTACTGTCAGCCTGAGCTCTTGCTTGTCCGAACTTTCCTGAGATCAATTGCTTCTATATTACACTTGCCGCGCGCAACAACGGCAGACCCGAGCCGAAACGAAATTATGAAGGAAATGTACAAGAAATTAGAGAAACAAAGTATTAAAAAGGAAAGAATATAAAGAAACCAGACCCATTTCCCACCCGATCCCACAAAGACTCAGATCTTTTTTGTTTCTCTCCGTTAAATGACCGGCAATCCCTCCTTGACGTCGAATCCATTGAGCAAACCCTCTAGAATAAACCCTACTGAATTCAATTTCCTCTGCTCTGCTCTCCCTGGCGCAGGATGGACATTATTCGGACTCGTTCCGTGTCTAGTCCATACTTCGGACTCCACGGCAACAACTCCTGTCCTTCAAGAGCCTCGGGCGGACGAGAAGGGCCATAAGTAAGACCTTCCCGCAGGCGAAATCTCGGAGAGAGCAAACCTCTGCAGACCCTACCGTTCCCTCAAACCGTCCCTTTTATCCAACCCCGCAAAGCAACAGTAGAAAGCAGCAACCAGACCACCCCGAGACCCCTCAGACGAGCCCGCCCTCTTCCATGCACCACCATCCTTTCCCGCCACCCCCATCCCACCATTACGCCACCAACCCACTCATCCACACCCCCACTACGCTCACCCCCTCGCAACGGCCTCATCCCTATCCGCCTCCTCCGCCTGCCCCATCATCCGCACCTTCGCCCTCCCATCCCCCTGCACCTGCACCTTGAGCTGCGCCTCCCCCAGCTGCCCCTGCTGCCACTGCACGGGGCCGCCGACCACGAACCCGCCGCCCGCCTTCCGCAACGCCTCCTTCGCGCTCTCCACCTCCTCGATCTGCCGCTCGAACACGCCCGGCGCGTCCCCGGCGCCGGCGCCGGCGCCGCCCGCGGTCGACGGCGACCCGCGCGCCTCGCCCGACGATGCCTCCTCGCCACCGACGGCCGCCGCCGCCTCCGCCCAGCGCAGCGCCGCGTCCGCCCCGCCGCCGACGCTCGCGCCCGGGAACTTGCCCTCGCGCACGCGCTGCACCTGCTCCAGCTGGTGGTAGAACGGCAGGTCCTGGACGGCGGTGTGGGCGGCGCGCTGGACCGTGGTGGGCGACAGCGGGTGCAGGCGGGGGGGCGGCGGCGGCGGCGGCGGCGGCGGCGGGGAGGTCTGGTTGTGCTGGAAGGTGGGCGGGGCCGGGGTGGATTTCGAGGAGGTGGGTTGCGTGGAGGAGCTGTTGGGGGGGTGGTTGCTGCTGCCGACTGCCGGGCCGGTGGACGTGGATTGGTGCAGGATGCTGGCCAGGCTGGCCATCTTGCTGGAGGGCGAGAGCGAGGTGGGTGAGATTGGGGGGCTGGGCATGGTTTTGTTGTTCTTGTTTTTCTTCCCCCCTTTTTTTCTTTTCTTTTCTTTTTTTGGCGGGTTCGAAGTGGTAAATTACTTTTTTTTCGTGTTGCTGGGTGAGAGGCTTGAAGGGTGAAAAGAGGTGAGGGAGGGAAGTGGCGGTGAGGGTGTCTTTGATTTTTGTTTACGGTGAGAGAGGTTCAGCCCGGTTTTTGTTGTGATCCTGGCTGAACTTGTCAATTCACTTGGTGAGGGTGGCGGAAGCTGGGTGAGGACATACGGATGTTTAGCCCTTGAACAGGTTGATGCAAAGAGGTCCAAAAAGCCTAAGGAGAGAAACTTTCTGGGCGCGGGTAAGGGCTGGGGCTTGGCACGTGTGGACGCTGCCTGGGGATGGATTGGCCCGGTGGGTGCTGGGCCTTGGTGTAGGGTGATGTGATGCCGAAGGTTGGGATGGGACTGGAAATGCCGAGCTGAAATGACCGAGAAGAACACGTTGGAAAAGACGTAAGATGCTGAGAAGAGGCAAAATCTCAAGGCGGTGAGCTGTGCTGATTCGGGCAATCTGCGCGTGTAAAGCAGTCACGAAGGATAAGGCAATGGGAAGAAGAAGAGCAAGCCCCGGATGGGCTGTGATTGGCTGGAAACAAGGACAGAAGGCAGATCGTGCGGAAGGAGGGGAAGGGGTTGGTGAAGGCGCAGAAAAGACGGAGAAGCTCATCAGCGGATACGCCGGACCGGAACATCGGCGCGAAACAAAAGCGGACTGCGAGTCAAAACTGCACAACAATCATTTCCAAAAGCCGCAATTGTCTGTATCTAGAACCGTGCTCGTGCCAACCCCAATTATACCAGCCTATTTCCATCAAGAAGTCCAAATCTCTGTGTGCCGCCCAGTCGTACATCGTTGCGCGTAATATCGTCATGATTTACAAGAATGCGGCTCTGTAACCACCTGTTTTTCCTCGTCGGCCCGATGCCCTACTTGTCGATACCGCTGATCCATCCGCGGGATTTCGGGACGTGAATTGGTCATGGAGCATCTCAGCCACCAAATTGGCACCAGTGGCAGTCGAATCGTCCGTCCGTGAGGTTCGCCTACAGTCGATTTGGATCTGCACCCGCGCAAATGCTTCGATTTTTCAATACGACGGATGCCCGGCTGCTTCGATGTTTCACGAACGGACCTCATGCTGCTCCACAGTGACGTCTCGTTTGCAGTTAAACTTGGCTCATGGATGGAGTACCACGACGAATGCCGGGGTGCATGTTGACCCCTCCGCGGCGCTGTTGCCACGAGAAGAAGGCGGTCGCAACGAAGCACGCGAAGCCAAACCACAGGAAGGCAGTGGAGGCCTGGGCTTCCCGGCAGCGCTTCTCCCTGTTCGGAGAGCCGTTCGTCACGACGTTGTTGCGCATGTAGTCCTGCCAGACCAGTCAGCAGCTGTGGATTTGCGGCAACTGAATGGGAACGCACGTCGTTGCTGCAGCTGTGAACACCAAGATACGCAGCCAGTGCGACAGCACCGCAGAAGTAGAAGATGACGTTGAGCACGTCGAGCGTGATCATGACGACGGGGGCGCCGAGACCCTCTCTCAGCGTGGCCGGAATAAGGTAAAACAAACTTAGCATAGAAAACACGGCGACGAACATGCTGTAGTTCACAATGCTCGGGTCGCCGGCGCTCGAGGATGCAATCATGCTGCCGATGAGGGCCATGATGAGCAGCGCCCAGAGGAACTACAAACACTGCGGGTCAGCGGCTTGCTTCTTCTGGGCAGACGGAACCCTGCATACTTCGAGCCCTCTAAAGGCAGTGTGAAGGGCCTTGGATGCCATTTTCGTGAATGTGCGCGGCTGCACGGGCGGATTTGCGGTCGAGGGGGATTGCGGCTCGTGCTGATGGAGATCAGTGGATTATGGCGAGACTGGCGATGGAGCGATGAATGGGCAGAGCGTTTTTGTGCTGATGGTACCAATGACGTCTGAGCGATGACGTAGTGCGAAAGCCGCCGCGGATTCCGCTCCCCCGACTCTAGACTGCCCTTTGTTGGCGCGTGCGACGGACTAAGAGGATAATGCGAGAATGATGATGCCGTAGACTTCTACGCTTCACGAGCAGAGTGATGGCGATGCGTTTCGCTGGGTCTGCGAGCGTGTTCTTATGTATCTGCCCTCGAGTGATTTTCACCCAGCACGTCGCTCGAGCAACGCCCTCTCGAGTAAGAGGAGAGCAACGCGCAAGGGTGTCACCACCACTCATCGCGCGTGAGCTTTCCGCGCCCTGCCGTCCTCCACTCACAGCTGCCATCGCCGTCAACCATGGGCCCATTTCCGACCAACGTCAAACGCGGTCCAGCCACACACGCGACACGTACCGGCGCGCAGCAGCACAACAGCAGCTCCCCCAGCGACCCGGCAGGACCCTGTGCCCGGTGACGGCAGGGCGTTGCTATGGCCGGCCCAGCTCTGTCGATCATCGACGCGCTACCTTCTAGCCTAAGGCCGCCAGCCCGCAGCCCTGCGCCTGCCGAGGAGCCGTGATGCTTGGTTCTGTGGCTCGTGAAGTCACCTGCAGCAGAGAGTCGCGCTACTGGGCCACACGCTTCCCGCTTCTACTTGGGTTCGCTGTTGCCTGCTCCTCCCCGACGACCGCATCCCTGACAATTCTCTTCGCGCTATACTTGACCTGGACCAATTTTCCATCTCTCTCCCTTGCCTTGCACGTGTTCGTACACGGTATAGTTCCGCCGTGCTCTGCACAGCCCTTGCAGGGCTCTTCCTTGGGCTATGAGGGGAAAGTGAAGCTGAAGACGAGAGCTCAGCAAATGACGTACGAGCGTATTTGATCACCTAACCTTTGACAGGAGACCGCGTTTGACGTCGTTCCCGCCCGCGCTGCGAAACACCTGGAGTTCTCAATAATGATGCGACGGACCTGATACTGATTCTACTTCTCACTGAACCGTGTGCCGGCATCCATGGGATTTTCCATCCACATGAGCATCGTTCTGCTCCCGCCGGAACGCATGGGACTGGACGGTTCAGAGCGGCTTAGTAAACTGCGGAGTCAGATCAGCAATGTGCATTGACGCTGGACCCTGTCCCCAGAACTACTATTGCGGGGCGAGCAGGATCGTCGATGCTGCACGCTGCCAGTATTGCGGAGATGTGCGATATTGTAAATGCTTATTTCGACCAATGGAAGTGCGGGCAGAGTATGGCATTTTCCGAAGGCTGATGGTGGAACACTGGCCGTCACGATTGATGACCTAACTGCGATTGACCGTCCTAGTACCTTGAAGTTTTGCCCTGGACGATCAGTCCAGTTTTTCGCACGATAGAGGGCTGGGACGACTCGCTTGGGAAGATGAAGCAATTGATTAGATGGAATCGTAGCAGACTCCTTCAAACACACTCTCGTCGTTGCAGGAAATATCATCACCGTTCGTTCTTGGGAGCCGTACCATAGGTCTGAATTTCCCTGCTGCGTCTAAGAGAGCAGTTTGCTGCTTGTGTAATCGTCTCCGTTGGAATCGGCAAGCGATCACGCAAATTCAAAGCGGCAATAAAACAAAGCCAATATCCGCACACAATAAAAGCAGTCTTCAACCTCTTCTGGTTATGAACTTGGATTCTGAGCACTTTTATCCAGTAGATTAGCCCACTGAGAAAATAAAGAAAAGGGTCTCGCAATGCGGCCGATTTGGTCGTCGAGAAATACACTGAAGTCATCGATATCTGGTGCATTATACGAGAAAAATACCGAGTTCGCGCAAGGAGAAAATGCAACGCATTCCCAAAATGCGAGCACGACGCAACCGCTGGCCAGTACAAGTAGGCTCTTGAATCCGTTCCGAAGTTTCTGTTGAGGCATTTGTGTGATGAGAACCTGGCACAGATATTGTTGGAGTTGTTAATGTCTGTCATCTCACGGACCGGCCCGCGTCGTCTCACCTCTCAAAAGCCTTGCGTGGTCCTTAGGAGCTGTTGTGTAGAGGATCCGGCCGACAAAATTTTTTTGAGAGGGATTTTACGCTGGTTCGACCATTGCATACTCAGCATCAGCACATCTCGCCATGCCACAGTTGCGTCGCAGCAGCACCCTGATGGGTCAACCTGCATGTCTCGGAAAATCAGCTCCCGATCCAGAGCATCTGGCGACCACCGGCATGGACTATCTCCTGTTTTCTTCGCATCTCACGACCCACCCGAAAATCGCGCGGTCGATTCGATCACTCAAAACCTGACCTGTTTCCTCGCACCTCATTGACGATTCCTTTGTTTCAACCGTCGACATAATTCCGGGATCATCTTGAAGGGGGGCCCGGTATTAGCCAGGGTGTGACGTAGCGATGAAAGAGGACCTCGCATGCTCCCTGAGAAGACGAGAGCATAGAGCAACATTCGGGATGGGGCCTGTGTTCACCGGACGGGAGCCATATTGTGCCGGAGAGCCCAACGCTCGGTTAGCATATTCGATTCTTCACTCGCAGTAGCGCCATGACACGACGAAATGCGGGAGGGTCCCTGAAATCGATCGGGCTCAGGTGCTGAGCCCCGATTCATGCTAGCGGACCCGAGCTATAGGTAAATACGACCCATTATACAACGGCGATCGCGGGCTACCTACACATGCAGGTTAGCACGCGCTCAACAATCTCCGACCACACCTGAACTTGGAAGGCGACGAGTATACAGAGCCGGTAGAAAGTACATGCGCTGACGCCACTTCGAGGCATGGTCTAAGATTCGGGAAATCTTCCGAGTCTTCCGCCTCGCACTAGCAGGGAGGTGCGAGGGGACAAAAGAAAAAAGAAAAAGAAAACCACGCATGTGAAGAGACAGAAAAACCGGGTCTCTGAGCTGATCAGAAGTCCAATTGGGAGGGCATTGGCACGGGATAATTGGGGCGCGACGAGCACGATCTCCACTTGGCCGGAATATCAAACGCAAGACGAGCATGCGAGCTGGGAATCTGATTTCCTGTTCTCGAAGTTGCATTGAAGCTGGTGAGCGTGGACACAGCAAGCGTCGCATTTACCAGAGGCTGGGAACTGGAGCTGCAGCCTTAGTGGCGCCACTTATGCTTATGGGAGCCGCGGCATCCCAAGGGAAAAAAAAATATACGGACCCGAAACGGTGGACAGAGAGATTTTTGCGTTTGAGGGTTCGGCAGGCTGGGGCCGCAGCGAAGGCGAGGGCGAGGGCGCGGAGGGCAGGTGGAACGCAGCGGCCAATCCGGAAGAGAGCAATTAATCTCACGACAGCTGGTAATATGGCACCCTGCTCGCCAAACGGCCATGGAGAATCCGCAGCTGCTACCCCGCAAATCCGCAACGGGGCTGGCGCAGCGCGTGCAATCACAGAGGGGCGGCGGAGAAAGCTTGCATATCGAAGGCCCCTCATTTGCGTTCTGGACGCGTGTTGAGTCCAAGGAATGGGCGGCTTTGGTTAGCAACGCGGCACACAAAGGCTCTGGCTCTCCAAGCGGGGCTAGACCAGAACTTACCTTGAAGCAACTGGGCGCTGGAGCTCTAGTGTCAGGCAACGCAAGCGCGCGTGACATGCCCCTTGCGGCCCCATCCTCGCGGCAGACTGGAGAGCGCCGTTCCGGCGGAGCGCCGCTGGGCTCTGGGCTCTGGGCTCTGGGCTCTGGCCGCTGGGCTCTGGCCTCAGGACCGGCGATGGAGAAGCAGCATCAGGCTGAACAGCGGGCGCGCGCGCTTTTCAGCCAGCAGCGGGCGGCGGGCGCGGTCAGGCCAGGCCCGGGCGAGGCGGGCGGTGCGCAGGCAGCGCAGTGCAGCGCGATGCGGAGAGCGGTTGCGTTGCGTGCGCAGGAGGGGGGCGCGTGGCCAGGCGCAGTCGAGCCCCGGGCACGCAGTTGCGGTCGGGGAGGGCTGCAGGACTCCGGGCGGACCGCAAGCCCTGAGGTGATGACGGGCTTCTCGCGATGCAACCGCCATGGATGCCGATCACCGCCTGCCACCGCTGAGCTGCAGGTTTGTCTCGGCGCCGGCGCAGAGCAGCCTTCG
The DNA here is from genome assembly GCA_037367355.1 of Neoscytalidium dimidiatum. Taxonomy (NCBI): domain Eukaryota; kingdom Fungi; phylum Ascomycota; class Dothideomycetes; order Botryosphaeriales; family Botryosphaeriaceae; genus Neoscytalidium; species Neoscytalidium dimidiatum. The sequence goes on along the minus strand of CM074701.1, from coordinate 867,972 downwards.
CGGCGCCCGAAGCAGCCTAGCCTTCTTCCCCGCATGGCCAGTGCGCGCACCAAGCCGCATACATACAAAGTAGAGGCGTTGTGCGGTGCCTGCCTGCCACCGCGTCTTGAGGCGATCTCCTGCTCAGCGCTCTCTCGCGTCACCACGCTCTGTCAGACTCGCGAGCACTGTCTCCAGCCTGCGCACCTCCCCCAACCCGCCCTCGTTGCGCGCGCGCGCCCCAGCAGCCCAGCGTCCAGCGTCCAGCTCCAGCTCGCGCCCCGCCAGCCCGATCGCCCGACTGCCCGCCGCGCACCGGCAGCGCCCCAGGCCCCGAGTCCCCGCGGCCGCCAGACAGATCGCTGGGGAACAACGGCGCGAAGCGAGCTCTCGGCCCACCCCAGCTCCAGGGACTGGATTGTCAGTCCACCAGCTGCAGCGTCGCCTCCCGAGACACCTCCACCTCACGCTTCGCCTCGCCGTCCCTGCGCCTGCGCGCCCACCTCTCCCCCATCGCGACGAGACAATGTCCTTCCGCTGATCTCCTGCGCGAACGCCACCGTCCTGCCCTGCCTGATCGCCCGGAGACCTGCGGCTCGAACGAGGCAAAGCGTGGCGCGCCTTCCCCACATTCTCCCCGGTATACCGTCGCATGCCGCCCTGCTGCGTCCTCTCATGCCACGATTCCGCCCCGACACGCCCACCCACCGCCCACCACCACGCGACACACGCACGCCTCTGAAAGATTTGGGATAGACTGGAACAAAAGTTTGGCGCATTGAGGGTTGCTTGTACGAAGACAGGTACGCTGTCCTCTGCTCGTCCGCCGCCCGACGCTCGAAGCCCGACAGCTGAACGCCCGTGTAAAGCAGCTTTCAACCTCTGAAGACCCTGACGACTGCGCCGAGACACCCGCGATAGAGCTCTCTTTCCGGTACGTCTGGCACCCCGACACCCCTCGGAATCGAAGCGGTGCTGCACCCTTCAGCGGCTCGCTCTGGCGCTGATTGCACAGTAGTGATTTTGTTGAAATATAGACATAGAAGCGCTGTCGCATCCGCCGTCTACTCGCTTGTAATTGTTTTCCAATATTCTGTACACTAGGTAAGCGCTTTCATTCTTCGCCGCCTTCATCGCCTTCGCCGCGCGATCCCTCCGGCCTTGCCTCGAAACCTACGCGCTCGCATGACACCACTGCCTCGCACTGCGACTTTGTCGCCACAGATGGGCTAGCCAAGGTGGCGACCCGGCCTTCGGTGGGGCTCGGACATGCTCCGAAATCGCGCATCTTTCTCTGGATGCGTGGTCAGCCTGCATGTGCACGTCTGTCGCGCTGCACTCGGCAACCCATGCGCTGTCATACGGGCCTTGCTCTCCGATACCATTGAGCATGGACAATGTGGCGCAAGCAGTGGCGGCGGTTGGTGGTAGAGGACTGGCTCCAGCTCAGTTAAGGACCGCGGATATTTGTCCCCTGAGCTTGGATATTGTCCATTCCTCTGCCAGCTCGCGCTATGGTCCGGCGCGTAGGTTTCTTGCGCGACTATCGTGCGCTTATCTTCGCTGGAAACTGTGACCTCAAGTTGTTCTGTATTGACCTGGAAGTACATAGTAATCGCAAGCGCAAAGCGCGACCTAGCTACGTGAACCAGTCACGAGGCTGCGTATTGACCCATTCCCAACGCAACCACGCGCGACCACCTCAAACCTCGACCGCACCATCACATCATTTTCCAAACCTACCGCGACCCTCGGACCACAAAACATATCTCCGACCGTTCTTCGAGCCAGGAATCCTCCGACCCTGTTCCAGTAAAATCAAGGTACGTACGTATTACGAATTCCTGCAAGCCCAAACCTGCTCGCCCCTAAGCCTTATGGCCGCGTGCCGGTGATCCATCATTCTTTGCCAAGGTTGTTGGTTCTACACCTCGCACGAGTTGCCAAGCATTGCCGTCACGTCAATTCTTACGACGGATACTTGTTTCTGTCTTACATCAGTGTTGCGCCTACGCCGCCTCCAGCCTTATTTGACGCCACTACGTGTCGCGCTTTGTTTGAAATGCTTGACTGCACATCAAAGACAAACCCTTGAATCCAGATCAATCTTACTTTGTTTTCCCTTCTCCTCGCAACACTAGATGAATACCGTCATCCCGTGTCTAACCCCGTGCAATGCTAATGGCCAATTTTAGAGCGCAACTTCGACCGATTGGTTTCGCATTACTCGATCACCCGAAGAATAATATTAAGGCGATCTCTTCTCGCCTTTTCTCCGTGACATCCAGCCAGCAAACATAACTGGCGGGTCGCCGCCCAATAGTAAGTAGAAACCCCCCCACCCCCCACAAATAACTTCTTCGCTAACAACACACCAGGTTGGTAACCTTGCCAGTTTAAACTTACCATCGCTCTCTAAGCCTCAAGCTCACTAAACATGACGTCGATACCATCAACTCGCGCACAGCTTAGTTCAAAAGTTGCGCTCCCTCACAAGAACGGGTCTCCATTCTATCTGGATAAGCCTCTCGGACAGGCCCCTCGCGGTGGAAGCCCTCATTCAGAGGCAGTAGCGTCCTCTGAAGACGAGAAGGATATTGTGGTGAAAAAGCCAGCGGGCTCCACGCCTATCAAAGGTGCTCAAGGCCTTCCTCCATTGCGCCGGGGTTCCTGGCTCTCAGAAGTTCAGTCGGGACCTACTGCGGCCCGGAGAGCTTCTCAAGGAGGAGTTTCCATAACCTCCAATAATTCTCAACCGCCGACTCCAGGCGAACATGGGTCATGGAATACTTTGGCGCACAAGTCGTCTGCTGGAACCGTCTCATACAGTAATCCTTGGACATCTGACGCCCGCCGCGAGCCGCCATCGCGCCTGACAGAGTTACCGCAATCCCCCTCAAACCTGTTCGCCTCCGCACTTGGCATTGGAGATGACCTCCGCTCTCCCGGCCACGAGGGACCTGCAGAAGAGTCTCTGCATTCGAGGAAAACTATGAGATCCCAATCGTATTCTGTTGGTCAAAGCGAGGATGGTCCGCTCCCGAATCCGTCCAGCCGCGTGCGCGCCAGCTTTCAAGCAATTCACCAGCCCTCTCGCGCAGGGATCCTTGGTGACCTGCATGAGGAAGAAGTAAGCAGCGTCCAAAGTGCTGTGCCAGTAAGCAAAGCACCAGCAGGGCCACATTCTTCTGCTCTGCTAAAGCAGGCGCTCGGCGTACGGCACCGCGCGTCGAGCACCAGTGTCAATGCTGGTGCTTGGTCGCCACAGCGCTCACAGACGTTCTCAGAATCTGACTATGCTATTGATGAAGCGGATGACAACGAATTGGAGTCAGGTGCTCATAATTCCGTCGGCATGCTTGGCAGAGGGCTAGCCGACAGACGGTTCAGTGAAATGTCCCCACTCCGAACTGACTTCTCTCTCTCACGTGCCAACGACGGCTCGAACCGGTCTGCCTGGAACTCACTCAGCTTCGACCCAATAGACGAGGGCTCACAGAGCCGCCGTCACTCATTCGCCGTCGTCACACCTCACTCTCACTCGCGCATGAACAACTCTTTTTTCTCAAGTGACGGCAACCTAGACGACGATCTGAGTGCTTCACGCATGTCCCAGAACAGCCAGCCAGATATTAGCCGCAGCCTGCACTCACCATCGTCTCAGATGCGATCTCAAAGCTACAACCAAGAACGCGAGTACGATCACTTTAGGTCGAATTCGGGCGATGAGGAATCCGCCATTGAGCTAGGTCAGGCTCATGACCGCGCTTTCGCGCAGTCGTACTTCTCGGGTGTCGGTCCCGCCATGCGCAGTGCTCACACAGTCGTCCCCGGCATCACCGCTACGGCTCCCAGTATGGTGAACCCGTATGCGCCACCAAGCGTTGCTCGTCCCACGAAACACTTGTACATCGTCACATTCAAGTGCTCGAGATCCGACGTATACTACATTCCAGAGAATGTGGGACTTGAGGTGAAGGCCGGCGATATGGTGATCGTGGAGGGTGACCGCGGACAAGACTTGGGCCAAGTCACGCACTGTGATGTCACTCTGGAAGATGCTAGACAGCACCTCAAGGAAGCGTCTGAGCAACATTTCCGGTGGCTTATGATGTTCTCGCGTCATGTTCAAAATGGCAACAGTGGAGTCGCGAATCCCAATGGGATGCTCGCTGCTTCGAATGGCGAACAGTTCGGGAGAGAAGGCGGCATGGGCCCGCGACCTCCACTCCAGGCTCCGATCGTTGATGACATTCGACCCAAAATGTTAAAACGCCTCGCACAAGGCCACGAGATTCAGGTGCTCCGAGATAAGGAAGGCGCAGAGGCAAAAGCGAAGCGCGTGTGCCAACAGAAGGCTATTGAGCATGGCCTTACCATGGAGATCCTTGACGCCGAGTACCAACTCGACTACAAGAAGCTTACATTCTTTTATTATGCCGATTGTTACATCAACTTCAATCATCTGGTTACGGATCTTTTTAAGGTGTATAAGGCACGCATCTGGATGTCTGCGGTAAACCCGGCTTCATTCGCAACGCCGTCAAATGCTCTCTCACAACTCCCCCCTCCGTCCAGCCTTGGCCCCGGAGCGACTTCCAACGCTAACGGAAATGGATTCGCTACCGCCATGGCAGTTGGACCAAGCTACGGACGGGGTGCTTTCAGTGGTATGTTTAGACAGTCACAACCTCTTAAGATAGGTACTAACGGTTGTTCAGCACCTCGTACGCCTGGAGGACTTGAGGTAAATCCGAATGAGGCTCAACAAGAATATGCGGAGCAACATGGTCGTCCGCTCTATAACTATACCCCCTCTCCGGCTTTTGGTGGGTTCAATCCTGTTGCGCCGGCCTACGCACCAGCTTGGATGCAAAATCCGCCAATGAATCGCTTCATGCCGTACCAATATGGTTACGGCAGTGGACCTGGACCAGCTCTTGGAAGCGGCTATCCGGGCAGCTATTCCCCCTTCCCTGGTCAGGATGTCGGCAACTCTCGCGCTGGCGAGACCTCTCACAACGACAACGACCAAGATCTTGCCCGTGTTCTGGGACAAAGCCTTTCTCTCAATCAGCGCGCTGGTCCATAAGTTACTCGGAAGTCACTAGACGGATGACTCCACCTACCCAGCTCTACAGAGACCAACTTGAAGATACAGATTCTACAGATGAAGAATTCGGGCGATGCGAGACACGAGAAAGCCAAGAACGATATGACCAGGGCATGATCATGACTCATTGCATGTTGGAGGCTTTGATTTATTTTTATTCTGAATTTTAGCATTAACCTCACGACTGGCGAAGGCATTGCTGGCTTTTGCTATATGCGTACTCATCAGCTTTTCAATGGTTTCTTGCATGCTCGTCAACTTACTCATTCTTGCGCTCGTTTCTCGACTTCTTTTCTCTTTATCCACTTTGCATATTCCATTTCTTTTCGACGGTACACATTTCGATAAAGTTTACACCCTCCAGGGAGGTGAAGATATGGCAGGGAAAACCTAAGATGAGGAACGAGTACGGCGGTTGGATGGAAGGTTGCAAGGGTCCATGGTAGGGTGTTTTCTGGCTTCTTCTAAGAATGGTTCTTACAAGTTTTCCCTGAGGCAGGAAAAGTGATTTTATCTATTACTCTTGTTCGCTGCATCATTTCAGACGCGTCTGCTTTTATTTTTTTTCTTTTTGGCTATCAATCGGAGAGAAATTCTTTGCTATCTTCCTTTTCTCGACCGTCTTCTTACCTGCTGATGATCACGGATAAAAGGAAAAAAAAAGGGGGGAGGGGCCAAACGTGAGTCCTCATACCATGGAATGGTGTATCGATGGACACTGGAGGCCTCTCTTCTTCATTTCTTGCCTGGTAGCAGGTCCTTCCGCCTTTTATTTGGTTTCTATTGAAACGGCTAGCAGTCTATGTGGAGGAAAGCACCTGCGGGTCGGAACTTCTTTCATGTAGAGTAGCTGGCTAATTCCACAACTGGGTCCTCAGCCTACGTGCTGTGTGCTTATTTGAATGGATTTGATGAGTGATGGGGGTGGCAAAAGAAAATTGGGTAGAGAGACAGAAGAGACACAGAGGAGATACGGAGATGTAGTTTTTGAGGACTCGGTATGTGTTAGACGGGCTTATATAATTCATCGGCGTTTGTCACCGGGCATACTATTTTGCGTCCCTGATTGAAGCCTTGCTCTCGCAGGTTTACCGCGACCTTTTTTCTTGTTTCCCCCCCTTATCTTCTTGCCATGATCTAATTCGAATAACGACAAATTGTGCGTCTGAGACATTCGAAAGGGCAATTATATGACAATTCCTAATCGTGGAAGCAATTATCAATTTATAATTATTCATGTAATCACACGATGGCTTTAGTCTTACTTGCTGTACTCACAGCTGGTCTCATCCTAGAATGCGCCATGTGCGGTATTCGGCGTTGGTTCCTCAACCCAATTCGGGCAGTCGCTCCACGAAGCTTGCCTTCTACAAGCGCCCAAGATAACCGGATCCCTTTTCCTTGCGTTCGCCCTTCGTCACCATTCACACTCCTAGCAATCGTAGCGAGGCATCTACATGCAACAGTGAATCCAGTTCCATCACGCCCGTAAATTTTCCTATTGGTCGCCTTCTTCACCTAATGCAGCGCAGCACTAGAAGGAAGCCTGAAGGTGAGTGATCTGACCGCGCTTCACTGTTCTACATCTCAGCGTGCTAACGTCCTCCCTATACAGACGATAGGGGCTCCAACGCTCACAGAGCTGGCAGCTACACATCTCAGGGTTTCGAGGATGACGAGCCTCCCATCACCGTGAGCCAGTGAGTCGCAGCCTCACCAAACTCCACACCCACCTTCAACTAACCACGCCTTTCCACTGCGCCAGAGACCTACGTCACGCGGCGAGAGCGTTCGACGAGAGCTCCGCGGCGGACGATGACGACGCGTTCTTCGCGCAGTTCAAGAAGCAGATCCAGGCGGACAAGCACGAGATGCTGAAGGCCATCCAGACCAGACAGCAGGAAGCGTGAGGAGCTCTCCCTCTTCAGGTGGTTGATTAACCTGTCATATTCGAAAACTTCACCGACAGCACTGATGCCCGCTCCCGCTTCAGGTCCGACGCGGATGCAGCCCTCCTCGCCCAGATCCGCGGTCCCGTGGCCGACGCTCTCCGCCCGCGCGTGCCCGCTGCTGCGCAACGCGGCGCGAGCCAGCTGGCCGGCGGCGTCGCAGCGCCACCATCGTCCGCGACCGTCGCCGTGGCCGCGTGCCCCGTCGCGGCGGCGGGCGCACGGATACTGCAGGCGTCGAAACAGCTGCTGGCGGACTACGAGAAAGCGGCCAGGGTCGTGGAGGGCCATGGCGAGGGCGCCGCCGGGCGGCTCGGGGACCGCTGGCCGGCGGACGTGGAGAAGCTACGCAGCTTGCTGGACGTCGGGTACAGGAAGGCGCAGGATGACGTGGCGAGGGTTCTACGGGGACATGGTGATGGTGGTGGTGGCGAGGGAGAGGACGAGGACGAGGACGGCGGCGGCGGCGGCGGATGTGACACCGGCGGAGCCAAGACGGGAGGGAATAAAGGGCTGGGTAAGAGCGAGAGGGACGAGGCGGAGGCTCTCTTCGCGTCTGGTAGGGAGAAACGGGGGCAAAGGGAGCGGTTCAATGTGACTGAGGCGCTGTGCGAGGCTTCCAGAGGTGTGCGTAGGCTGAGCAGGAGTCTGCCTCCGGATTTGCTAGAGTAGACGAACGGCAAGGCGTGGAGGGGATGCGGTTGAGATGATGGCAAGAGAAAAAAAAAAAACAAAAGGGACTAGGCAGGGTTGTACGGGCAAGAACGGATGGATGATGCTTGGGGCGGGAGATGATCGCTTCTATTTTGCTAGATGACGGTTTATGCGGCGATGTCAATCGAGCTATAGCGGCTTATAGCGAAGGCGGACCGGTCAATGTGCGTTGCCGCGCCTTAGTCTCTGCCAACTTCTTGCGTGATCGCATGCAGCTAACGGTCGGATATGCGTGGCGGCTGCAGGCAGCGGGCTGGAGGCGTGCTGGAGTCGAGCAAACGCGAACGGAGGCAGGGAGGGGGTCGCGAAGGATGTGGAGACGCGTTCGCTGGCGGAGGCTTAAACAGAGCACGCGGCGGGTGTTTCAGCACTGGAGCTGTGGCGGTGTCCGAAAGGGAAACGGACGACGGGTACGTCATGGGCGCAGCTCGCCGCGGTGATACGTGTAGGAGGGCGAAAAAAGCAAGTGAGGACGGCGCGCCCAGATCGTCTGGGGACACCCTTTGCCTGCATGATCGCTGCTCTCAAGGCTGCAAGCGCCCGCGCGCCAGCGGCGTAGCCCTACCCTTACTCCGCGTGTAGCCCACCCGCCCAATCGTTGTGCGGCTTGTTTACACCAACCAGCCCAAGTCGCGCTCTCAAAGCCACCCGCACCTGCGTAAACCGGCAGATCACGACCACCTAGCGTCCGTCCGTCATCACGCTGCCCGCTCGTCCTGCTCACTCGCTCGCCCGCCTGCTTCTCCGCGTCGTCGTCCCCCGTAACCCAACGTCCGCGTCGCCGCGCCATGCTGCCGGGCCTGCTTTTTTCCTAGCAACGGAGCGCACAACATCTCTCGACCGCAGCACAGCCCAACCGCCCGCCAGTCAGCCTCGTTCCACAACTCGCTCCGACCATCACGACGACGCTGCCGGCTGAGCACGACCGCTTAGCACACGCGCCGCCATGGTGAAGGCCGATCCGAAGCGAAACTACTACGCTGACCTCGAGGTCCCTCCCGACGCCGACGCGGACGAGATCCGCAAGCAGTTCCGCAAGCTCGCCCTCAAATGGCACCCCGATAGGAACCCGGGCAGGGAGGCCGAATGCGTGCCCAGGTTCCAGGCCATTCAGGCCGCGCACGAGATTCTCGGCGACCCCGCCGAGCGCACGCGTTATGACCTCGAGCGCAGGAAGAGAGGCGGCGCCGGCACATACACTCCCAGACAACCTGCTCCTCGTGGAAACCCGTACCAGGCCAGATCCGACTTCCCTCCTCCCCCTCGCCGCACCGGTCCGCAACGCGCCTCACAGCCGCCGCCGCCGCCGCCGCGCGCTGATTACGCCAACCCGACGGGCTCAACGGGCGCTAACCGGTATAGCAGCTTCCCGAAGCCGCCGCCGACTGCGAGGAGGGACAATGCGACGGGAGATCAGAAGGCAAATGTCTTTACAGCATGGCAAAGCATGAAGGGAAAGCCCGGTGCCCACGGTGGCCAGGCGGACTCGTCGCACCAGAGGGCCAAGTCTGCGTGGGAATTCGCGAATGAACAGCAGCAGAAGCCCGGTGTCAACCGCAGTCAGAGTACTAGAATGCCTAAGAGGGGTGGTTTCGATCCCACTACACCTGGCGCGGACGAACCTCCGGCAGCTAGCACATCCTCGTACTTCACGACCTCCAATTATGGAAGACCCGTCCCTCCGCCTCCGCCCCCACCTCGAGAAGCGGGCGCACCCAATCCAAATGCAGCTCGTCAGCATCCAGTAGACCCCCTGAGACAGTTCAGGGAGCAGTTCCAGAAGGACCCTTACCCAGAGGGCATGCGCACGAGAACGCCATACAATTCGCCTGGTGGAGAGAGGATCTTCGTCGATCCGGTAAGGCGCTCGGCAAGCCAACGAAGCTCGCCCCATAGGGAGCATGACGGAGCTCACGCTGGTGCCTACGGCGCGCCTGGTGCTCGACACCATAGCGCTAGTCCACCTAGGAGAAAAGGCAACGCTACCCGTCCTTTCGCTATGTACAGCTCCAGCGAGGAAGATGAGCCTCCAAGGCAGAGTCAGAAGGCACCTCAAACCAACCAGCAAGCAGGTGCAGGTGTAAACGGTAATGCAGCTCAGAATGCTCCCATGAACGGATCCACTGCCGACAATGTCGATGGAGGCATGGGTCAAAAAAGCAAATCATCAATGTACGGCAATTTCATTCCTCTTCAAGCCCGCAATTTCAACAACCCTACAAGCCCCAACATCAAACCGACGCCTAAAGCGTGGCCTTACTGGGCCTATCCGTCCAGCCTGCCGCCGCGTCGTACCTGTGCACCCAGCTCTACCGAGAATGATCAACACACGGTGGCCGAAAACGCTCGCAAGCGTAGTGCCACGAACAGCGTCTCTCCTACTTCATATTGTGCTTCTCAACGTTATCGCAACTCAACTGCTGACGACAAAACCAGCTTCACCTTTCCAGTCGACACCAATACCTTCGCTCCGACGAACGGCGACCAATTCAAAAGCAAGAGCAAAAGTACGGAAAACATCAATACGAAATTTTCGCCTGGAGATTGGCATGGAAAGTTTGAAGGCAAGCCAGATTACTTTACTACAGGTCCGATGCCTCCTGCAGGCAGCCGTACGAGAAAGTCCCCGAGCCGGCCGCCGAGCGCGAGAAAGAACAGTGCGCAGAGTTTCTCGAATGCCGGAGCCCCCCAGATGCCACAGCCGTCACCTCAGCCGAGCGAGCAGCCTGCAGCCCCATCCCAGCCAGCTGGTACGGCACCAGCCACGACTCCCGGACCTGTCAAGTTCTCGCCCGAAGAATGGGTGAAAACTTTCAAGGATGCGACTTTCGTGCTGCCCGCCGAGCCCCCGCCTAAGTCGACGTCTCCCAAGAAGGGTCCGCCGCCGATGCGGGGCAGAAAACAATCGAAGTCTCGGCCAACTACAGCGAATGTCAAGTCAAAGCAGCCTAGTGTAGCTGATGCTGATGACGAGAGCAGCACAGAGAGTGTCGAGAATACGAATGATGCGACTGCTACCGATGGCAGCGCCATGGATATTGATCCGACTCCGCCAGCTCCGCAGACTAACGGAACTCAGCGCCCGAAGATTGTACCCACGCCCATCTCTCAGGCCCGGGCTGCGCAGAAGGAGCAGGCTCAGGCACAAGGGCAATTTCAGGCGAAAGCGCAAGACGAGGGTGATGGCACGCTTCGCTTCCAGGAATTTACCAAGGTCGCACCGTTTACGTCGACCTCACAGGAAGGTCTGCGGGACCTGAATGATCTCACTCAGAATCTTCCATTTGAATCGCGTCCAGCTGCTTCACACCCGGCCAAGCCTGCGGAGCCTGCCACGCTTCGTCTTCCCGAAGTTCCCAAGGCGCCGGAGCTGCCGCAGAGGCTCACTATGAGCGCTTGGGGCGAATATCTGCCCAAGATGGCTGCTTATGTCAGGGCTTTCCAGCAATTCGACTCGCATATGCTTCAGCACTTTGCGGCGCGCCATCAAGAGACAGAGGAGATGGGAACGCCGGCGAACTGGTTGGGAGCTATGGGTGACACGATGAGCGGGGGATTCAACAGCTACATGCGCGGGATTAAAGAGGATGAAAGGGCGCGCGCGCATTGGGACATTGGTTGGCAGAAGCACAAGGATGCTATGGAGCTGTTTGAGGGGTGCAGGGCCCGGGTGTTGAAGGGTGGTCTCCCGGCCTGAAGGAAGAGGGTTGGAGCAGTAACCGTGTCGGTTGCCGCGCTGAGGACTGTAATGTATTTGGACGGCAGCTCGTTCGGGGCCCCTACGACGCAAACGACCACCACATGTGACTCGATGTTACTTCAAAGTTCAAACGGCGACGAACAACGACGGGCTTTTCTTTGTAAAGCGGGCGCAGCTTTCGGACAGGAGTCTTCAGCGGTGGTTGTTCTGGTTCTTTTTGACCTTGAATACCCCCCCTTTCTTCTCTCTCTCACATCTTCTTGTTACTTGTAATTTCCTTTTCGCTCTTGCAGCGCCCGGTGCTTTCGCATTATTCCTGTGGATGTAAGTGCATGGGTTTGGCTAGGGTTTCCAATGCGGGTTCGGCATCGCAGGCAAGGATTTGGCGGGGATCCACGGATCAAAGAAAAAAAAAAAGGTACGCGGGCGAAGCCGGGTTTAATGGGTTTGGGCAAGGGGTTGCAGGTAGGGGAAGTTGAGCCGCAGTGTCGGTACTCGAGCCGACTTCACCAGGTGCATGAGTCTTATTTCGAAGGAGTCAGACGGGCGGTTGGATGATGGAGGTGGCGAAGGGAGAAAGATGGACGGATCATGGGAGTGGATGGTCTCTTCTCGTCCCTCCTCCTGTTGCTCTGTACGGTAGGCGGCGAGAAAGCAATAAAGTAAAGCCGGAAGCGAGCGAGCTCTAGACGGAAATAGAGAATCTCGATCAACAACAGCGTGATCTCATCAAAACTCACCAGCTTTCCCTCTTCTAGGCTGTGCATGTGGGGCGGGCAGCTTTTATCGATTTCCATATTCCGCATTCCTGTTCGACAAGGCCCACCAGCCACACGCAAGCGAGGACGTAACGCCTCATCTCCTGACAGACGACCACCGACCACCGGACGTCGATGCACGCGCGCGCCGGTGAAGACTCCGAGGGACACGGCGTGCCGATGGACGGCGGGCCGCATGATGAGGCTGATTGATGATTTGTTTGTCATTTCTGGCTTCGCGCGTGCGTGGATGACAGCGGCTTTTTTTTTAATCTCTAGGGAAGATTCGATAGAGAGGAAAGGCGGCGCATCAAACACGTTGTGTGCCAGGCGCGTCGAACGCTCGTTCCCTCGGTTTCAGCGGGCAGCCTTCTGGGGCGCGCCCTCAGTTCTCACCCCCACACAGCGCGCGAATGGGAAGGGCGGCCGAGGGCTGCAGGCCAGGGCAGGGAGAAGGGCAGGATCAGCCGTTTGAGTGGCTTGATGTGCGACAGGGATTCGCGAATGGGAGGAGGGGATGAAAGCCTGGCTTCTGCGACGCGCAATGCGGTCCGCTTCAAATAGCTCTCTGGGTCTGGGCGAAACGCGCGCTCACATCCAAGGGCTTCCCGTAAGCTTGTCTGGTCTGCTGTCTCTGTCTCTCCTTTTCTCTCTCTGGTCTTACCATCTGTCCTCACTCTCTCCTTCGATCGCTTCCTCTTTTTTTTTTTTTTTTGAGTTTCGGCGGCTGCGCAGTGCGTAAGGGATAGATTTCCCACTGGGTCGACCATCCTCATTCGCCGGCCCTGGGCTCTCCTTCTTGCGACGAAACAAAGGGCTCCACAATCCGCACTGCACCCACATATCTCTCTGTTCGCCCCGACGTCAATCTCACACAAACCAAGACACGCCTGTGCAGGGCTGACCGCAACACCTCCGCTCCCTTCTTCTACTCTCCACTGCCCGTCGCCCTGTTTTCACTTACGCCTTTCCGTCCCGTCCGGACCATCTTCCCTCCATCCCAATTCCTCCGTGACGCCGATGGCCTAGACGATACGTCACGAGGAGAATTCCGTTGCTAAGTATCCATCGGCGTCGTCATCGCCATGCTGTTCGACCATGAGAGGCAGCAGGTCCCCCTCCTCCCGGGCCTGCTGCAGTTGTTGAAGGGACGACGTGGGAGGACGCTTGTACTAGGCCTATTCCTGGCTGTGCTGTCTATTTATTTGCTCTTTGACTACGCCGCCGAGGTAAGATAATCTATTTCGGCTTGACTCGCCGCCACACCGCATTCAATCGCATCTTCTGTCGCGTTTCTGAAGCCTTCGTTCATCGGTTATGGTGTCACCGTTGTCGAGGCGCCGTTGGCCGTTGCTCGTGCAATTGGAACGGTCTTTCTTCTAGCGTGTTGCACCAATCTACTCGCTGAGGCTAACGGAAATCACAGCACGGCGAAGATACACACTCCCTGTCAGAACACCTGGATTCATGGCGACACTCGAAACCCGACGCGGCGGCGGCGCAAGACGCTCCCTCGGTGAACGGCACATCAGAAACAGAGCCTCAGCCTAGCTCGACCACGTCGGCCACGCCGCCCCTGAAGACCAAGGCCGGCCCAACCTTCCACCTGCTCATCCCGGCCACGGCGGCGGACTCGAACTTCTGCCGGACCGTGCTGAGCACCATGCTGCTGGAGTACCCGCCGCCGACCGTCCTGGGCTACGCGCACTCCGAGGAGAGCACCCTCATCGAGGTCGTCCACGACCACCTGCAGCGCAACCGCGAGATCAAGGACGAGGACCTGGTCCTCCTCGTCGACGGCTACCGCACCTGGTTCCAGCTCCCCGCATCGGTTCTAGTAGCGCAGTACCAGGCCGCGCTGGAGGAGGCGAACGAGCGCCTCGCGAGGAAGTACGGCGTCGCCGGCGGCAAGAAGAAGGGGGAGCCGCGCCCGCTGTTCCGCCAGTCGGTCCTGTGGGCCGCGGACGAGCACTGCTGGCCCGTCGTCGACGGCGACGCGGCGTGCACGGCGGTGCCGGAGTCGCCCTTCTTCTGGGACCAGAGCCCGTACGCGAACGCGTCCGAGGAGGCGTCCGCCTACAACCCCAAGTTCGCCAACTCGGGCGCCGTCATCGGGCCCGCGAGGGAGCTGCGCGCCATCTTCAAGGCGCTGGTGCAGCGGTCGGCGTCGCCGTTCGGCCGGCTGGACCTGCAGCACGCGCTGCAGGGGCTGTTCAGCGAGCAGGAGCAGGCGCGCGAGCTGATCCGGCGCTACAACCTGGGCTACGCGGGCCGCATGCTCGAGTGGTGGTACGGCCTCAACCCGACCGAGAAGCCGCTCCGCAAGACCAACATCACGGTGGCGCCGGGCCGCACGTACGAGTTCGCGATGGGCCTGGACCACAACAGCACGCTCTTCCAGTCCATGTCGCCGCCGCACTCGTTCAACGGCGACATCGCCTTCCTGCGCAGCGCCGACCAGCCGCGCGACACGTACGACTCGGCCTACGCCACCGTCGACCCCAAGACCGGCGCCCGCACCCACCACTCCGCCATCAACCCGGCCCGGAGCGACCCCGTCCCGCTGCCGGACCCCTTGCTGCTCGCCGCCCCGGCCTCGCCCTACGCCCTGCCCGAGCACGACGCCCTCGCCGCCGCCGTCCCCGCCAACATGGCCACCGGCCTGACCATCACCCCGGACCTCGACGACCTGCCCCCCGCCGCCGCCGCCGCTCCCCCCTGGAGCGAGCTGCCCCTCGCCCACAACACCCGCGCCCGCAGCGTCCCCGCCGCCCTGCATTTCCCGTCCTTCGCGGCCTTCGGCGCGACGAGGTTCCGCGCCGCGAGGGGGAGCGGCAGCGGCGTCGGTAGCAGGAACGACACGCTGCACCCGGACGGCGGCGACAGCGGCGACGCGCTGCAGCTGCGCGACCCGCGCGACCAGCTGTGGCGCGACCTGTGGTTCCACGAGCACGCGCGCGCGCTGCTGCGGCGGTACATGCGGCAGAGCACGGTCAAGGCGTACGAGGACGAGCGCGGCGGCGACGGCGACGGCGGCACGTGGTGGCGGAGCGACGCGAGGGGCGGCCGGGGCGGGGTGTGGACGGAGGAGCGCGAGTGGTTGGCGTGGGGGGACGTCTGCGTCGGGTTCGAGGAGGAGGTGTTCGGCGACGGGAAGGGCGTGTGGTTGGGCGAGGTGGGGAATCCGGCTGGGGAGAAGGCGGTGGGGGCCGAGGAAGGGGAGGCAGAGGCAGAGGCAGAGGCGGCGGCGGGGTTGGAGGTCGTGGAGGAGGATTTCGACGGCGAGGCGATCCCGCCGGCGGAGATGGATAGGATCGGCGGTGGGGCGTTTGGGAAGGAGCAGGGGCCGGGGTATGGGAAGGGCGATGAGGGTGACGGGGAAGGGCAAATGGGACCGGGCGTTGTGGATGCGGATGGGGATTTGGTGCCTGGCGGGGGGGATGAGGCGGGGGAGAGCGAGGGGGATAATGATGACGGGTTGCTGGATTTCGTGGGCGAGGTTTGGGACGAGATCAAGGGGGCGGAGAAGGATCAGGTGGAGAGCATGGATGATGTGTTGAAGCAGATTGATGAGGAG
The DNA here is from genome assembly GCA_037367355.1 of Neoscytalidium dimidiatum. Lineage (NCBI taxonomy): Eukaryota > Fungi > Ascomycota > Dothideomycetes > Botryosphaeriales > Botryosphaeriaceae > Neoscytalidium > Neoscytalidium dimidiatum. Next base: position 852,182 of record CM074701.1, on the reverse strand, counting down.
ATGACGGAGAGAGCGTAGGATGTAGAGCTGATGGGTTGGATATAATTCTTTATTCTCGTCTTGGCCTTCGGGATGGCGGATTGTTTGATTTTCGAATTGCATTCGGGAGACGGACGAGATGGAGTCCGTTCGTGGCTTCTTTTCTCAATTCTCCTTTTCTGTTTTTTTTTTTTCCCTTCTCTTCTGTTCTAGAGGGATTGTTCATGACGGTCGTCTAATGCATGGTTGGCGTACCTTCTTTTCTTCCGTGTGCTGCTCCTTCATCTAGGGGTGCGGTGGTTGGGTAGCGGCGTCTATACATTCTGCAGGGTGCGAGGAGCTTTACTCTATGTTCGAATGAATTCAGCTGTTGAGAAGACCTGCGATCATGCCTGGTTCATATGAATTCAGTGGTGGCGGCGAGCGTCCAAAAACATCTACCTCATATGATCTTCTTACCCAGTCATAGGCCCTGCTTCACGAAAGTGTGGCACTGATAGATACCAGCTACTGGCGTTTTCATCTTTCCTTCTCCATCCAGCGCCTCTCTCGTGGCTTGACGCGCAGAGTACCAGACTAGCTCTTCGCCTTCGAGTCCTAGAGATGAGGGCGTAAGCTCATGACTATGTAGAACTAGATATTTGACGTGGTTAAGATGCAGCTAGACGATAAGTACAGATACACAGAACAGGCAGAGGAAAGGAGAGCGCTTGAATAAGAGGCGGAGTCGGATGGAGTATGTCTTAGGTGATGTGGCCACAGCTGTTGTTGATGACATATGCCGAAAACGACAGCGATTCTGGAAGGAAAGCTTGGCACGTCGCTGAGAGGCAAGGATAGAATCTAGGCAGCGGTTTAGGACAAGAAGAATAATTGTGGCGGAGCAGGGCAGCCTGGAGCAAGCGAGCACTGAGGCGCATTCCGAACCAACTCAGTCTGGCCGCAGCGTCAGGCCGTTTCCGAGCCGGCGTTTGGCGCCTCCCTCTGACGCCGCGGGGAGGGAGGCTGTGTGCCTTTCGATGAGCAAGCATCCAATGACCTTGCGAGATGATGGTGAGGGTTCTGCGGCTGATGAAGGTACCGCACCCTGGCGAAATCTCATGACAAAAATGTGCCGCCCGATCTCTTGCCGATGCATTCACAGCCACATATTTGTTGTGCCAGCAGCGGCATGGGTCGTGATCTGCGTTTCGTCTCGACGTGCCCCGTGCGCAGCTTGGAACCCGCGACACACTTGAGCTCTGTGGAAGATTATGAGAGATATATATTTTCCGGAGGTGACAAGTGAACGACCAAAAACAGATCCCTAGTCTTTTTTTTACTCTACGCTATGAGACAGCTTGATATTCTTCTGACTAGGTGAAAAGCGGTACAAAAAAGCTAGCGGCTATGTCTCTTTCAACATCTAATCTGCTGTCGCTTCTTGGGATTGCCTTCACCCCATCAACCGCTGTCGCTGGCCTCGAGATATCCTTCCGGAGTTGGAGACATCAAGTCAATAAAATTAAGAGAGGTACCGCCTCCCAGATTTGAGCCAGCATTTCAAAGTTAATTGAGTGACATAAGATATCGAAAGTGGTAGCTGCCAGGCCATTGAGTTCAGTGCTAGCATTGCATTGAATAAAATCGGGCCAAAAAAGGAATAAATCAACCGGTAATTTAAGATCTAATAGAATCCTCGTTGGTGAGTGAGGCTGTATTTTCAAACTATATACAAGTGAAGCTGACCTCCGCACAACGTCAGTGAACATAATTTTAAGCGTATATTAATCGGCATCGGTAGCATTTATAGGGAGGAAGGGAGATCCTTTTTTATGCTCAAATTAAGATTGTATGTCTATAGCTCGGTTATGTGCTTAGGTGGCATTCGAAGCATGGCGTTCTTTGGAATAGAGAATTTGAAGAGCGGGGCTTGACCTTACTACTAGATAATGCGCCACCGCGCCAAGCATCGCGACTTCCTATTATGCAGACAAGACTCGCTTTAATGGTTTTTCCGGCGCGTACAATTGAGCAGGCCTAAGTATTTAAACTCTCGTCGTGCCCAAGAAGTCTTTTACTCCTCTGGCCGACCGAGACTCCACTCCCGACCACCGTCGCCGCCACCACCACTACGACCTGCGCGCGCATACGCATACACACACACACACACACACACACACACACACACACACACACACAGACACACACACACACACACACACACACACAGACACACACACACACACACACACACACACCACACACAGACACACACACACACACACACACACACATACATACACAACGAGTAGCAGCTCCGCCATAAGTAAGTATCTTGTCATCTATCTGCATGCCAGCCGCCTACCCACCTCATCATGCCAACTTGCCGTCCCGCGCCGACCAACCCCCCCCAAAAAGAAACAGGATAACCTCACTTGCAGTGCCGACCTCCACTGCACGCTCCATGCCTCTGAGCGTCCACATAGACCTCCCCAAGGATGACCCCTCGCGCAGCGCCAACAACGAGTCCGTCATCTACGCCAAGACCGACCACGGGGCCTCGGTCATGAAGATCTACGCCGACGGCTCGCGCGACGCCGACCGTTTGGGCTATGCAGCCGTCTGGAAGGACCCGACCGCCAGGGACCCGGCCCGCTGGGAGCACGAGGCCGGCAAGCAGGTGGCGCCAGCCAGCATCCGGGGCAGCGACTTGCCGGAGGAGGAGCTGCGCGCGTTGGCGCTCGCGCTGCAGCAGGCGTGCACCTGGCACCGCCCGGGCGTCACGACCATCCTGGCCTTCTCGGACTGCCAGAAGGCGCTGCGCATGGTGAGGGACTGGGTCGAGGAAGAGGACGGCGACGAGAAGCACCGCCAGGACGAGGCGTTCCGTCGTCTGTCCGAGATCTTCCGCAAGATCAAGGACTACGCCGAGTGTCTGCACATGAAGGGCATCGCCGTCACCCTTCGCTGGCTGAAGGCCAGGAGCTTCGTTGATGGCCACGACATCGCCGATGTCTGGGCGAGGTGGGCGTCTGGCGCCGGCTACGACTCTTCGGAGTACAAGTGGCGTCACAACGAGATTGGCCTCATGGTCAATAAGCAGGAGCGCGAGGACCGCGCCGACCCCGAAATGACTGGTAAATATCTAACCCTATCCTCTACGCTGCACGAAAGGGGATATAAGTACTAATTTCTTCACAGCCGAGCTCGCCAGTCTGGAGCGGGAGCTGAGGCAGCTGCAGTAGTCAGCTGTCTGTGACCTCCCAATCTCCTCCAATTTTCGACCCTTTTTTTTTTCTTTTCTTTTTCAAGCTCTCCTTCTCTTCCTTTTTTGGATGACGATACCCAGATAGAGCAGTTTTATCGTATTATTGTCTGTTCACATCATCACTAACCAAGCCAAGTGTCTGTTTGAAGTTGATGTGTTATGGCTGTTGTGAGCAATTATATAAGGTAATTTCCAGGATTACTGAAACGGTCAGACCACCACATGGGCAGTTGAAGCATTCGTTTGGACGTAAATGCTCAGAGGCACCAGTGACGCTTACATCAGCACGAATACTTCAACCTATTTCACGCATTATTATAGTTATTATTAAACAAAGCCTCATATGTCGGACGAAAAAGAATCGAAAGGGCATCTAGACTTGAAGCACTGACGCAGATGCATCTGTCCTTAGTAGATCTCACCTAGATGCATGCCTCAACTCCCTACGACGCAAGCAACCAATCTCGTCTATTGGGAAGGATCTTCACAGGGGTAAAAAGGAAGAACAGAAGAAAATAGAAACATGATGTGAGTTTTTCATCCACGTTTAGATTTAAATTTTGTTCCGGAGAGAAAGGGAGAAGAGGTAATAAAAAGTATGAATAGCTAATATTCAGTCAGAGTATAGGAAAGGGATGAGGGGAAAGAAAGTTCCCCAGCAGGTAAGAACACACACAGACGCGGAATATCATCTAACGCTAGTCTTCTTTTCCCCTCCAAGTATATGAAAAAGAAAAGGAAAAAGAGAAGCTTAAGAAACGGAAATTTCTCACGATTCGATCCCATGCTAAAACACTCCGCCGGAGGAAAAACGAAAACAAGGGAAATGACAACAGCAAAAGGGAAGACGCTTAGCCCCATCCGTAGAAAGGTTTCTGTCACAGAAACAGATATGGAAAGAAGAACAGGGAAGTGCAAAGAGACAACAGCAACGCTTTGCTCGCTATAGCTTGCTCGACACGCTTCCGTTTTTTTGTCCTGTGCTTGAAACTATTTTTTTCAAACTACCAACATCCGCCGTCCGCAATCAACGCTTTCTTTCTTGCTCTCAAAATGCCCGAAAACGGGAAAGGAAAGGGAAAAAGAAAAGTAGGGAAAGAGAAACACAAAAAAGAAACACAGTGATTCCAGTTCCCGTGCAACCCAAAAGCCAAAGAAAAGAAACAATAATAAGGAAACAATCTCCCATAGAACATCTTTGTAATAACAGAAGAAAAAAGTGAACAGTAGGGAGATCGCCCAGAGTAAAGACAAACGAAAGGGAAGAGCAGGAGACTACTTCCAACGCCTCGAACGCCGTGCGCTGCTTTGGTGGATAATAGATGCGACTTGGGGAACAAGAAGTGGAATAGATGGACATAGGGAACAACAACCAAAGTTGCACTACGGGGATGTGTGAGTGTGAAAACATCGCTGCGTTGGAGGTATGTCATGACAACAACAAAGGTGAGAAAACCAAGATGGTGATGAGCAAGGCAACCCCGGCTGTTGCAACGTTTGGAACGAAGGGTACGAGAGTGTTAGTGGCAGGATCCATGTCGCGATGTAGAGCAAATTAGAGTTAATGTCCAAAGATGTGCCAGACGGGGTTCCTGGAAGGGGCTACAAATGCGGTTGGATGAGCAACGGATCAACATGAACTTCTGCCGGCTCGCCGTGAACAATGCGTGGCTTCATTCAGAAGACGGCCGCTAGACCGTTCTTCGAGTGGCGCTTGCTAAATCTCTTTCTGCCTTTGATCGAGCCGCTGTCATCATGATCGCCCTTGCGGAGATGCCTTGAGGTTGGGATATTCACTCCATCAAGCGCAGATTCGCCACCTAAAGTGCTTGCTGGGCTTGAAATTGTTGAGCTCAGTTCGTTGAATGCCGAGTCGCCAGAATAGGAACTTGCCATACTCTGAGAATTCGCAAAGTCTTTCGCTTGTTCCAAAGCATCGAGCCACTCCTGCGCTGTGTACTTGCTACCTTCAGGGTCGCTGGGGGTCGCCTTGGGATCCTCGAAGATGAGATGCTTGTCCTTCTGTATTCGAATTAGTTTCGTTAGGGAGTTTCTCAAAACGCTCCGTACGCTTACCGTGTCAATACACCAGGCTGTGATGCCCTTCGAATCCTTGTAGCTCCTCCACGCGGTTCCTTCACCAAGTAGTGATAAGTCCAACTTGGCCTTCTTCTCTTCACCGCCAGCAGCGGCGAGGATAAGCCGAGCGGCCGACGTGATCATGACAAGGCGTTGACGCTTCTTGGTGGTGTTTCCTCCAAAGAACCGTGAGAATTTCTTCGGTGCTTCCGATGATTCTCCATGAGGGCTGTGCGGTGCCGGAGCAGATGTGACCATGAGGTTTCCAAGCTTCAATATGCGCTCGTTATTCCGGGTCAGGACAGGCGACCAGTCAATATCAAGCTGGCTTGGAGGTGGTAGTTCTGTGATGACGCGAGCGGAGGGTCTGGGTGGGTTGTTGCTTGATGACGGGCCAGGCCGAGAAGAGCTGAGAGCAGCCATGTGTGGGGGGAGGGAGCTAGCATGTCCGTTCAACTTGATCGGTCCCGGAGGTGGAGGCTGGTACGGCTTGAGTCTAGGCGCCTTTTGCTTCCACAAGCCCCGTCCCCACTGGATACCATCAAAGAAACGGTGAGATTTTATGTGCTCAATCGGCAGTCTTTTGGCTGGATCCAGTACTAATAGTCTCTCAACCAGATCTCGAGCAGCCTCCGGAAATTGATCCGGGAATGAATATTCCAGATTGACGATCTTCTGAAACGTCTGATACTCGTTACCGGCCTTGAACGGCGGTCGGCCAGCGAGAAGCTGGTATATTATGCATCCGAACGCCCACAGATCGCTGGCCTTGCACGCGTTCTTATCCGTCAAAAGCTCAGGGCTGACGTATTCCGCGGTGCCGACGAAGGATTCTGCTCTGTCGCTCTCGACACCTTCTAGAGGATCCCCAGAGGTGCCCTCGGCATTGGCTGGTTTCTGGGGGTTGAGAATCTTGGCAGTGCCGAAATCGGTGATTTTAACGTGCATCTGGTCATCTAGGAGGACGTTCTCAGGCTTGAGATCCCTGTGTATGATTCCTCGCGAATGCATGTAGTCGATGGCGTCCAAGATCTGTGCACCGTAGTACCTCGCACACTCCTCATCAAACGTGCCAATCTTCTTGAGGAATCCCAAAAGCTCGCCTCCTGTAGCCAGATCCAGCACAAAGTACAAAGACCTCTCGTCTTGAAACGTGTAGTAGAGCCGAACAATCCCCGGGTGCTCGGTTAACCGGTTCAGGGTGTCCTTCTCGATATTCACGTACTTGACCTTCTTCTCCTTGATGATGTGCCGCTTATCCAGGACCTTGATGGCGTATTCCCGTAGTGTCTGTCGATCTGTGGCGGCCAGCACTGTACTGTATGAACCTTCGCCTAGCGTTCTCCCGAAGTTGAAGTCCTTGACGCCCTTCTTGACCACCCTTGATACAGGCTGTCCATTCGCATCCATTTCTTGCCTGACGCCAACAGCTGCACCCTTTTCCTTCCATTCCTCACTGCTCTGCGGTATGGGTGCTTCAGGACCGTACGCGGCGCCAGGTCCCATGGGACTCCTCCGCGAACTGCGCCGGGGTGGAAGAGGGCCATTCCCGGCCATTTGCTGGTGCGGCTGCCGATACGACCGGCTGGGTTCTCTGGTGGGAAGTCCCGCTGCCTGCATTGCCGCTGCGGCGGCTCTCGAGCTACTCCTGCTGATGCCGGGAACGGTAGGCTGCATCATGCCAACGTCGTTGTACCGATACGACCCCTGCATGGAAACGCCGGAGCCAGTGGAGGCGTTGGGATGGTTGTAGAGGGTCGAAGTGGGCCGGGACGACGCGGTGTTTGGAGGGTAGTTGCGGGGTGGTTGTGATGGGTTCGAGGGGCCGGACGTGGAGTATTGGGATTGAGACGGCAGCTGAGTCGCGGGAGTTTGGGCGGACGGCAGGTTCTGCATCGACAGGCGGTGGTTTAGGCGCGCGGAGGACTGCGAGCGGTCGTCCGGGACCGGGGGCGTTGCGCTCTTAGGGAGGGCGAGGGAGGTCTGGCTTGTGGAGAAGGCGCCCGGGTTGAAGTCGAGGGTGGACGACGAGGACTCGGTCGGGATGGGCTGGAGGAGGTGCGATGGCTCGTTTGGCTCGTCCGGGGCGGTGACGGTGTGCGAGGACGAGGCGGAGGAGGAGAGCGGCGGGTCTGCTGGCGCGGGAGGTTCTTCGGCGGGCGGAGCGGGCGGCGGAGAAGGGGTACTGTCATTGTCCGGGTTGGCGATGCGCAGACCGCCCAGGGACTGGGACAGGCTGATGTCGCCGCTCATGGCTGGAGATTGTCGGGGGTCGCAGCAGTGGTCTTGGGCGGGAACGGGGACAATGAGAGGTGCGGGCAGCCGGGGCTGGGGAGAGACGGCGCTGGGCGCGTGTGGAGCGGGTGGAGGGTCAGCGTCGGTTGGGAGTGTGGTGTGGCTACGTCTCGAATGGCGGCGACATCCAGGCGCGTGGGCTGCTCGGGGGGAGCAGGCGGGCCGTTGGAGCTGGGCGCGACCAGCGGAGAGAGGTGTGGGATTGCAGCCGGTGTGCCTGGCTCTGGGTGTAGGTTGTCGCAGCCAAGCTTGGCGTGCCCAGAGCGATCTCGTCGTTTGGGAGGCCTCAGCCCCCTGACTGCCAGCCTACTCGTGCCTACGTATGCGCGTGCGTCGTGCGCCTGTTGGGCCCCGATTAACCGCTCCGCTCCGCCTGCCTTGCCCAAGGGCGTGCTCTTCCGCCTCGAGCACCGCGCTGCCCTGCCATGCCTGCTCATGCCCATGCCCATGCCCATGCCCATACCCGAGCCCATGTCGACTATCCAGTGCATCCGCCGTCGCGACCGTCGCCTATCTGACAGCGCAGCACAGCGCAGCCCGGCCCAGCGCTCGCTGCTGCTGCCGCCGGCGGGCCCCAGCCTGAGCTGCCGTGCTGCCGTTACCTGCTCGCCAATGTCGACAAGCCCCAGGTAGCTGCATCGCGGCCCGCCGACTAATGGCCCACGGCCCACCTCCCACGCCTGTCGCAGGCGCAGGCGCAGAAGCAGTCGCAGTCGCAGTCGCAGTCCAGTCACAGCCAGCGGCGAGCTGCTGACGACCGTGCTGACCGCACGCTCACGTCCCAGCCTGCGCCCGCCTGGCTGCCCGGCCACCGGCCACCTGCACCACCACCGCCGGCCAAGGCCCTCTATCGTCCGGACACGCCACTCCACTGCAGTCCCAGATACCGCCGCTCTGGGCTCCCATAGGCTGCTCCAGAGCGCCGTTCTCGCGTGCGCAGAACAAGGCACGCGCAAGTCCTCCGCCCTGCTGCGCCTTCCTGCGTCCATCATGCCACCCGCTGCCCCAGCCTTCTGCAGGCACAACACCACGCAGCCCTGGCGGATTGTGCTGCTCCAGGCAAGTATTTGATATAGATGCTGCCTCCCGCCCGCCCGCCGCCATCGGGTGTGCTCCTCTCCAGGTGCGCTGCGATCCGCACTCGGCCCGTTGATTGGCCTTCCGCACCCGACATCCTGTCAACTTCATTCCCAGCGCGAGCTCGCCCTGCCATCTTTGGCGACGCAAAGGATGCCGATCGGCATGTTCCGCAGCAACGGGCACTTTTTTCGGGAAGGAAGAGGCATCGAGCCACACCCAAAGTTCGTTTGCGGGAAGGCAGAGCCGCTAACTTTCTCCGCTCACTGACGTGAAATATGCGGCAGCACCGTTGCGGCACAGCGCTCAGTTCTGTCAGTCGACCGTTACTTCTTGCCTGCAGCATTATCGATGGCAATGCGCGCCAGAAAGTGCTGCCTCCGTTTCCTCCTACTTCCCTCTCTGTGCAACATGCCTTCCCTCTATGAATCTTCGGTCGTGCCTCTGTGTTTTTTATGAACTCATTCCATGTCTTGATTTGTGTCTCTCCGACAGCTTCTGGCCAGCCCGCCACCGGGCCTTTGCTCGAGATGCTCCGCTACCGAGCCACTGAGATTCGCCTGACTTCGCAGGACGTCGACGAGACATCGAAGCGGCTAACATTGCGGCGAGCTGCAGCAAACACCCGCTACACCATATGCCAGCAGCCTGGCTCCACAAGCACAGGCCCGCGACTTCGCAGGGGTCCTGAGCGCTCGCGCGACGAGTCAATCACACACGCTGACACCAGCCACGCTGCTCAGTTCAGTGCATTTCTCGAGTCAGTGGCCGGCGCAGCGAAGCCTTCCTCGACTGCTGCGAGGCCGTTTCCGGACTCTGAACGGCAAAAGCGAGAGTCTTACTCCTCGTACCTGGGCAATTCGAGCGCGGCAGATGACATTTCGTATACGTCGGAGCCCGAGCTGGCAGGGAAGCCGATTTCTCTTGAAGACGTCGATCAGCGGGTCCTCGAGCAGACTTCACCCTCGCCTAAAAAGCATCACCGTGGCGTAGCTGCGTCTAGTCGTCGACTGTTGCAACTTGACGGTCCATCAGAGCGCACAGCACGCAAGCCAGAATCCCATGAAAAGGGTCATGACGGTAGCCTCCATGCTTCTCTGATATCAACAGCCTCAGCACGAATCCATGATCCGAGCGCTCGTTTCGCGGCAGTGAAAGCTAAGCAACCGAGGTTTTCCTTGCACCAATCTCGCTCCTCAGATCCGCTGTTGCAAGTTGAGACCGAGGGAAAGCACGCCGATGCTGATCATCCATGCCCCGGTTTTCCGCCTCAGGCATATATAGCTACTTCAACCGGAACGCATCGAGGTTTGCCAGTATGGTTCAATGCGCAAGAGGTCAAGAGCTACCCCAGGGACTCTGTCATGGATGCTTCCTTCGGAATGACGCACATGAGGGAAGCCTTGGAGGAAGATTTATCTGCACCAGACAACGCAATTCCCTCTATTCGTCTCCCGTCGCCCACGTCTACGCAAGGGCATCCGGGGTCGGAAAAGAAACATCATTCATTACCTGCTCTGACGAGAACTTCACCCGTGAGACACATGTCACGCTCACCCAGTGTTAGCCATACCTCGGACCACAGCAGCCGGAACTGCTCGCAATCTTACGGCCTTCACCTCAGGACAACGTCGACTCCAGACCTACTACGTCCGCTTCTCGGACCATGCAGCGCACCATCTACAAGTAGTCGCCATGCGAGCGGTGCCATCTCTGCAGATAACTCACCAACGAGCAGTGCAGCAATGTTGGAATTGATCCGTCAAGATTCGTCACCTCTTGAGCGGCTAGAGCAGGAAACGAGGTCGCGAATCCCCCGAGCGCCATCGGTCCGGCTGTCTTCGGCTGCGGCGGCATCATCTCGATCTCAGTCTCCAGTGCTTGGAGAATTGCGCATGCCTACCTTTGAGTCTCCGGAGCGTCCGTCTCCGCGCCATAGGCGGGCTGCTCGTTATCGGAACGCCCCGACCTTCGCAGAGATACCCAATGCTCCGTTGTCCAATTCATTCGACCTGCTTCCCTCGTTTGAGTACTCACCGCCCAGCCTCCAGCCAGGAACATTTATCGATCGGTACCCCGGCAGTGTAACGACTGGTCGCCGCCGCGGATCCGGTACCGGTCAGGGAGCAACATCCATGCCCTCGCTTCCAGCCTCGCGACCTCTTCGGCGCCGCAATTCCGGCCATGGTCACGCCCCGGCTCAGATGGTGCGCAATACTCGTATGAGTGCAGCTCACATACCCCGGACTCGCGGCGGTGGCGGAGAGGGCGGTATGGAATCCCGTCGCAATACTGTGGGCGGGCAGCAACGACTTCGCAGGTACCGTTCCATCTCCGCTAGGATGCTCCCGTCATGGCAGGATGAGCAAGAGAACTCTGGCAGGGCGGAACGAATGGCTGTCATGGCAGAGATCCAGGAACGGCGGAGATTTGTGGAGCAGACGAACGACGGAAGGCTCGACAGAACGCCGCCAAGCCTTGGGAGATTTGAAAGCACGCTTTTCCAGAACTAGAGCAGTATTGGACTGAACGTTTGGAGTAATGATGTCGCGACTTGGGCGGCTTTGGCAGAGAAAGCGTTGGCAAGTGCTGCTGTACTAAAGAGTCTTTGGTTATCCGGAACAGGAATAATGGCGCGATTAAAAAATGGGTAGGGAGTGCACGTAATAACTTGCGACTAAAAATAGTGGGAATGAACAGCAGTCTGCATCTTACCAATAAGCCGTGTGCTCCGAGTGCAATTAAGTTATGGTTGTTTAATGGCGATGTTTCACGCAGTTGGGGTAGGATAGGCAGGATGACGTGAAGGCGTTGCCGAGTCTCCGACAGGCGGGCGTTGTTGGGCCGCTGGACCCTCTCGAGAGCGAACCTGCTTCTGGGGAAAGCTCGCTGGAAAATCAAAGGTAAACTCAGGGTCGCGGCTTCCCGATGCCAGAACGACCTTCATGACGCTCTCACTCCTGCCATCTACCATGGGAGGGCCCCTTTGCCGATTCGAGGCTGTGACAAATGTAGCTTCCGATCTCCAACAATGCCAGAATCTTCCATCAGCGGGCTTCGGAGAGCATACAAACGTCTGAGGTTCCCCGGCGGGCACGGCAGCGGAGCGCAACCCCCCGCCGACCACTCCGCAGCGCCGCCGCCCCCTCGTCCTCGTTCTGCTACCGCTGCCGTTGCTGCTGACTCCATCTCGCGTTCCGCCGCCGACGAATCGTTCGCTCGTGTGCCTGCCTCGCCGCCTGCCGCAAAAGCCTCCTCGCCGTCGTACTCGTCGAGCTCCGCCGCGGCCGAAGCTGCCGCATCCGCCGAGATGGCGCACATCGCGGAGCAGCTCAAGGAGCGCGGCAACCAGCATTTCAAGAACGGCGATTACATCAATGCCGAGGCGCTGTACACGCAGGCCATCCAGCGCAACCCGAGCAACCCGCTCATCTTCACCAACCGCGCCAACGCGCGCATGAAGATGGGCGCCTACCAGGAGGCCATAGACGATTGCTTGAAGAGCATAGAGCTGATGAGGGATAACATGAAGGCGTACACGTTTTTGGGTAGGTGCATGCGTTGGCTTGAGAGCTGCCTTTCCTTCGTTTCCCTCCGGCGGGTTGCGGATGTGACGTATGGTGCTGCTGGGTGGTGGCATGAATGACGTGCACGAGCAGCGCGGCTGTGCGGTTTCAGATTGGACGTGAAGGTCGGTCCGGGATTTCGATCGGCATCTCTTCCTGGTCTTTCTCTTGCGGCGCGGATGTGCGGTTAAGGCTGTAAATGAGGCGTTTTTTGAGGCGTTTTCTTTTGGCTAATTGCGCCGTGATGCTTTGCAGCGAAATCTCAACTTGCGTTGAACCATCCGAACGAAGCGCTCTCTTCTGCTCTGGTTGCGTACGAATTATGCATCAAGTCAAAAACGCCGACCCGAGATGCGCAGACAATTTCCGCGCTGGTCTTGCAGTGTAAGAAGAGCAAGTGGGAGGGTAGGGAAAGGGAGCGGCTAAGGAGGAAGAACCCGCTGCTCGCGGAGCTGGAAGATAAAATTGAAGCGTCGGCAAACCAGGAGCAGCTTATGATCAACGAGAAGGCGAGCAGAGGTGAGATGGGTGCTGTCGAAGCGGTCGAAGAGCGGAATGCGCTAGCACAGGCGACGCAGCAGAAGATTGAGGATTTGAGGTCAATCTTTGCTATTGCGGACCCGGACAACATGACAAAGAGGGAGGTGCCTGACTATCTTATCGACAATATTACGTTCGAGATTATGCATGATCGTAAGTTACATGACAGATGAGGACTTGGGATGTATGAATGCTAATAGAGATGCAGCTGTCATAACGAAAAATGGGCATTCGTACGAGAGAGCAACGCTTATTGAGCATCTCAAGCGCAGCCCTACAGATCCTCTAACCCGTGAACCCCTTAAAGTTGAGGATTTGCGACCTAATATTGCACTGCGTGAAGCGTGTAATGACTTCTTTGAGAAGAATTCTGGCTGGGTTTACGATTGGTGATATCCCAAACACTCGACCGAGACACGTAAAGCGGTTTAATATCCTTATATAGGTGGGGGCATTATTTTGGCGTTTTTGGAAGATCCAATGGCTCTCGAAATCGACGTTTTCTTTGTGGCGGATACCCCTGCATCTTCTCCCTCTCACGATACAGACGGCTAGCTTCCTTTGGTACAACTTCTTGTAACTATACTTTGACCACTTCCCAAGTCATTGGATATCTCTGGTACAGGGTGAGCTAGAGCAATTGAACCCTTTTTTCGTCTGACTTTACGGCATGTCATACTTTTATAAATAGATGCGTGCGAATGGCATAGCCTTTTAATCAGGAAAGTTTGAAACCCATCAAAAGTCAATTGAGTTCCAGAGTGCATTCACGTGTGGTGAGCATGTGAAGCGAGCGGTGGTGTGGCTGCCTGACTGCCTGAACGCTGCCGACGCTCGGGCCATAGGGTGTGCGATTTCTTGTTAGTCAGCGGCTAAGCGAAGTCCGCGCAACCCACAACTTCGATTTTCCTCGCAAAGCGACTTGACGACCCCAGAAGACGACACACCGACGACCGACGCCGGGAAACAGCCAAGGTGCGTAACGACGCCCGACGATGTGATGCTATCGAAGACTGCGGATTGAACACGCCCGCGCGAGAATTGCATCCGTCGAGAAAACTTTCCGGACCCTCAAGCTAACAACTCCAAACAGATGGGTGCGCTCAAGTACGTCGAGGAACTTCAGAAGAAGAAGCAGTCTGATGTGCTGCGCTTCCTGCTCCGCGTTCGCTGCTGGGAGGTATGAGAAATCTCCATCGCCATGCCTCGCTCTCGCCTCGCCGCGAGCCGTGAGGACGAGCGAAAATCCTTGGTGTCACTCGTTGAACTTTGCTGAGAGTGCATCAATTCTAGCTCCGCCAGCTGAACGTCATCCACCGCGCCTCGCGCCCCTCGCGCCCCGACAAGGCCCGCCGCCTCGGCTACAAGGCCAAGCAGGGTTATGTCATCTACCGTGTTCGCGTCCGCCGCGGTGGTCGCAAGAGGCCCGTTCCCAAGGGTGCCACCTACGGTACGTTTACCTACGCCGACAAAGGAGGAGGGTTAGATTGGAGCGATTGAAATGGAAAGAATTGGGTATTTAAATGGTATTGCTGACGGAGTTTGACGTATAGGCAAGCCCACCAACCAGGGTGTCAACCAGCTGAAGTACCAGCGCTCCCTCCGCTCCACCGCTGAGGAGCGTGTCGGCCGTCGCTGCGCCAACCTTCGTGTTCTCAACTCCTACTGGATCAACCAGGACTCGACTTACAAGTACTACGAGGTCATCCTCGTTGACCCCCAGCACAAGGCTATCCGCCGCGATCCCCGCATTAACTGGATTGTCAACGCTGTCCACAAGGTACGCTGTGCAAAGCGCTGTGTGATTGGAAATAGAAGGGCTGACAAATTATCCAGCACCGCGAGTCTCGTGGCCTCACCGCCACCGGCAAGAAGAGCCGTGGTATCAACAAGGGCCACAAGTTCAACAAGACCACCGCCGGCCGCCGCAAGACCTGGAAGCGCCACAACACTCTGTCCCTCTGGCGCTACAGGTAAATGCTGCGTCGCTGAGACAGGAGTTCAGGAGATGGTTGCTGGGCTATTTGAAAAAAAGCGTCTTCTCTATCATCGGCAGATTTCTCGGGTATGGACTGGCTGGGTACCGCTGCTTGCGCTCGTCGTCGGCTCGGAGGTTGTCCATCAGGTAGAAATGAATGGACGTTTCCATCATGGGATCGTATTGACGACGAGAACAATTAATGACTTGATACCACTTGAAACTTCTGAGATGCCCGCTCCACTTCTGGAATACTCGAATACGTATTTGCGAATCGAGCGAGTTGAAAGCAAGCTTTGAGATGGAATGGCGCTTGGTGTTCCATTGCATCGGTTGCGTAAAATACGCCGTAGATGGTGATTGGCTCCTTGGAACTATTTTGGGATCTATTTCAAAATGGACTTTTCGTCTTCAGTAGCCTTCTGCACAACTGCTCTTTCAATCGTCGCATGCTGACTGAATTGCATGGATTCTAATGTGCACAAATCAAAATGATGTGCTAGACGCTTGTATTGATTCTTGTGGGGGATCTATTCCTCACAACTCAACTACGGCTGCCCTCGTTCAACAGAAAGGTATTTGGCTTATTGCCATGAACGGACGACATTACCATGAGGTTCGTGGGGAATAAACGGGCCATTAGCAATGAACTAGTAGAGCAATTTTCTCTCGATTAGCGCTGTATGAATGCGACTGGGAGCTAACCCTGCTGTCTGCACACAAGCAAGATCTATGTGGTATAATCCTTCTAAATCAAGGTAGAACTGTTATGATCGCAGCCATGAGCAATCATTCTAATATCTCGATCTACCGCTCGAAATATCATTACGGTTCCTAAACATTGAACTCGGACGCCCCTAATCGGTTATCGTCCCATGTCGACTCAGCCCACCAACACTCTTTCACCATGTGAAATTTTGTCCCACACCTAAGGTGACCCAGAGATATTCTATATATCATGAGCAAACGAGCGGAGGAATAAACATGTGGCGGGCCTTACAGCACCCCCTTGGAACAAGGGAAAGTCGAACATCGTGGATTGGTACTCTCTATATGAACCAACAGAGCATCGAGGGACAGAATCAATATGTCAAGCTCATAGCACATATATGTGTAAAAACTCAAAAAGCAGTATTGTAGAATGCTGTCGACAAGCATTTCTGGCGTTCTTGGTTTTTCAAATTTGGGCCGTTTAGGAGGCAGCGTTAGTGAGAAACGCTACTGTGATGATGGGCGGGGCAAAATTCCACGGGCTGATATCATGGACGCTGCAACACTCTTTGGGTGATCTTGGCTCACGATGTTGGCTGATGTGAGTGTTACACAGGTCTCGCGGGTTCTACTAATCTCTGGCGCTTACTACAGCAGCATGGTCAGAGGACTACTAGATCTACTGTGCTTACCAGGGCAATTGAATCCATTAGGAGCAGAAACGTGGTGTACGGACTTCTTGGCCTTTCTTTCGACAGCGAACATAAGCCATACAAACCGACTACAATGTTTCCTGTGCGGGGAAGTTTTCTTTTTTTTTTTCGCCCCAATGTTGCCGTGAAACAAATCTAAGCTGGGATGCTGAAGATCCTCAGCGCAAATGATGACGTTGCATAAAGGACGCGTCAGGATCTTTCTACCGTTTGGGTATCTCATTGGTCAGCCGTTTCTCGAAGCATGCCATACTTACAACCAATCTGGGAGATTCCTGAACAAACAGCTGGCCAATTTGTACCGAAGCTACACTTCTCTCCCAACAACCATGTTTTTAAATTATCCAGTTCCACCATAATTACAACCTATAACACAATAACAGCATTGCGGTACAGATAGCAGGAAGACTTGAGTAAGAAATAGGCTAGGATATTCAATCCCTTCCGTGCTCTACAGAACCGGCGGATATTCGTCGATTCTATGATGGTATCTTGCTTCTGTACACGGAAACGCATATTTGTGCGCCGGATATACTCTCCTATTCGCGAGGAAGTCGCAGCTGTCTATCATTGTTAATTAGTGCCGATTTGTTCAGGCCAATCACAAATCAGACGGCACTAGGTGATGAGCAGGCGCTGAAAATAGCCTTGAACACAATCACTTGGAAAAATTCATAAATATGATTGCGACAGAACAGAATATGTATTGTCAGCAACGAATAGCAGCGCGAGCTCAGCCCATCTCATAGTTTCGAGTCCTCGTCACGAGACAAATATAATCTTAACCATCATTGTGGCGCCACAACTCACGCTTTGAAAAGGTGATATATCATACGCGAACAATTAAATAGACATCACAAGTATTGACATTTGCAATGTTGACTACCTACAGTATTTACAGCTTTGTGGATGTGTTCTGGCTAAGGAATGACGTGAAGCAATCGACTGATGCCCTATCTTGCCGGAATGTTAGTTTACATCCATTATATGGAGGGTATACATACTTACTGTTGCCTTTATCACAAGATCTCTGCGCTACAAAATTTCTCTTGCTTGGCAAGATACACCCCTTGGGCCGCAAATCCAGCCAGCACAGGAACGAAGGCATCCCTCGTTCTGACAGGCGGCGCAGCATTCCTTGAAGCCGTGTGTTAAATCATGAGAAGTCATCAATGTTGATAGCCGAATATGCTTACATCGCACAGCTGCTGGGCAGTTTCCTGCGCCAGGATTCCGGTGGAAAGGGCAAGCAAGCCGAGGATGGTGGCAGTGAAGCGCATTTTTGTCTGAACGAAGAAGATTCGGGATAACTGATGAGAGGCAATTGATCAATTGCACAGTTTGCTGTTGAGCTTGAAAATGGCGTGCAGATGTCCTTAAATATGCTTAACGCCCTTGTCAGACCATCAACGCGTGTATGCCGGCAACGCGGCACACTGCCGCAGAGCCTCTTCTAATTTGTCATGAAACATGACAGCAGTCAGGAGATCTTCACTTGACTAATGGTTAAAGTCCGGCGCAAACACACACGACGCGCATGAAAGAATAGCCTATATGCACGGCCTTCTGGCCGAAGAAGGTGCTGAAGTCCTGTATGAGAGTCAGACAGGGCCGAAGAAGCGAAACATCTAGTACTATGTGCTCTTCTACTGGCTGGATAAAGCTCGGGTGGTCCTCTAGGTCGTATATGAACGGCTTTTTCCATTAAACGTCTCGTTTCATCAGCCGTCTTGGGGCTTAGACTAGGACGTTGTGGTGGATAGTGGACTTCATGCAAAGTGCAGAAGGTGTCTAGAGAAAGAAGGCGGAAGATAAGGGGCTTGCACGCCGATCCAATTATGGAGACTAGGCACCCCAGAGTGCGGAATTAATTCAACATTCTCTCATGCCCCCGATCATCAGTCGAACATCGATGGCCTGCCATTGGATCATGTTCGAAACACCGCTTCAATCTGCCGAGCTTTTCTGGACTCGAGAGCGGAAACACAGCGTCCCTCTCACGAGGCCCTTGCACAGATCTCGATTATAAAGAAATCCGGAAGCTATGTCTTGATTACTTGTGCCAACGCTTCTGACTCCATCCGTTCCTTTTTTTCACCAGGCGTCACCGCCATCATGAAGCTCTTACTCTCTTTCACTCTTTTTACTCTTGCACGGAGTGTCCTCACTGAATCTGAGGAGTTCCAGAGCAAATGCGCGTCGCTAGCGAACACTCTGAATATTCCAGGGGCGCAAGTTACGACCGCACAATTTGTGGCAAATGGAACGACTCTTACCTTCCCTAACAGCCCTCCTGACTGCAGTCGCCCTTCACAAACGATCAGCATTGACCTCTGTCGTGTTGGTCTTCGTGTAGCCACGTCAAACAGGTCGGGTATCTACATGGAAACATGGCTCCCAAAAGACTGGTCAGGACGATTCCTGAGCACCGGCAACGGTGGACTCGGCGGCTGTATCCAATACGAGGATATCGAGTATGCCGCATCTCTGGGTTTCGCGGCCGTGGGCACTAACAATGGACACGACGGCATGACCGGTGTCTCCTTTCTAAACAACACCGAGGTTATCGAAGACTTCGCATACCGCGCGCTGCACACGGGAGTCGTAGTGGGCAAGCAGATCAGCAAAGCCTTCTACGGTGAGCCACACAAGAAGAGCTACTACCTCGGATGCTCGACCGGCGGCCGGCAAGGCTTCAAGGAAGCCCAGTCCTTCCCCGACGACTTCGACGGCATCGTCGCCGGCGCGCCCGCCTTCTCCTTCAACAACCTCACCTCTTGGAGTTGCCACTTCCTCCCTCTCACGGGCCAGCCGGGAGACCCCACCTTTGTCCCCATGGACATGTGGCCCACCATCCACGAGGACATCCTCGCGCAGTGTGACGCCCTCGACGGCGCCACGGACGGCATCCTCGAATCGCCGGACCTCTGCGACTACGACCCCTCCGGCCTAATCTGCGCCTCCAACGCCACCGGCGCTACCAACAGCTCATCCTGCCTCACGGCAACCCAAGCGCAAACCGTCCGCAGCATCTTCTCCCCCCTCCTCGACGCCTCCGGCCGCCTCGTATACCCCGGCATGCAGCCGGGCTCCGAGCTCACCGGCGCGCCGCACACCTACTACACGGGGCAGCCGTTCGGCGCGTCCGACTGGTTCAAGTACGCCATCTTCAACGACCCGTCGTGGGATCCGGCCACGCTCACGCCGGCCGACTACGAGCTCTCGTCCAGCCGCAACCTGTTCAACATCGAGACGTGGGACGGCGACCTGTCGGCGCTGCGCGACCGCGGCGCCAAGCTGCTGCACTACCACGGCCTCGCCGACCAGACCATCTCCAGCCACAACTCGCCCCGCTACTACGAGCACGTGTCGCGCACGATGGGCCTGGAGCCGGCCCAGCTCGACGGCTTCTATCGCTACTTCAGGATCTCCGGCATGGCGCACTGCGGCGGCGGGCCCGGCGCGAGCTTCATCGGCAACGGTCCGCGCAGCCTGGCCGGCTTGGAGCCGCAGGAGAACGTGTTGATGGCGATGGTGAGGTGGGTCGAGGACGGCGTCGCGCCCGAGACGGTCACCGGCACGGCGTTCGTGAACGGCTCGCGCGATGCGGGGGTGGCGTTCAAGAGGAGGCACTGCCGCTGGCCGCGCAGGAACGTGTACAAGGGCCCCGGCGATGTGACTGATGAGAACGCCTGGGAGTGCGAATGAGAGGTGCGGAATGTGGTGGAGAAGGCGGGGAGATTAGTTGCGGGCTCTTGCTCGGTGAAAATCTGTGCATAGTCTGAAATCAAGGGATTCTCGGTCAAATTTTGTCATTTAGCGTGGCTGCAGGGATGCTGGGTGTGAGCGGTGTTGAAGTGAATGGTTCGCGTGTTGTGAAAAACAGCGAGCCAGCATCTACACAAATATTTCTCGTACGATTAGCTACAAGTCAGACTTTTGTAATTCATCTCAAAAATCTACGATTTTGTAACTCATGCACAAGATTTCTCGTGGTTGAATGGCCATCCCTCGGCGGAATGAGATACCGAAGTCAAGATCCATTGGGTAGCGCTCCCCGGTAGGCAGCCTAGCAATTAGCCCGAGAAAAGCGAGGTGCGAAACAGCAAAGGGTTAGCGTGAGGGGTCCTTTAAGAGACATGAACGGTTTTGAGGTCGACATGTAGGGACGGTGCAAGCTTTTGCGGCTTTGGGTAAGCTATGCGCTCACAGGTGTAGGGGATGGTTAAAACCCCTCCGCCCGGACAAGCCGACTCTTGTGCTACAAGGATGCCGAGAGCGCTACGTCCAAGTAAAGCTCCCGAAAGATTTCGCAAATTGGCAGCTTACGCACTTTTCGGACGAAGAGTTCCGGAGAATCGAGTCAGGGTGACGTCGAGGGGTACGAGGTTGATTATTAAGAAGTCGGACGCTAAACCATAAAAAGCTAGCTAACCGTGGCTAACTGAACGTCGACCAAACTCTGGACTTGCTGCTTTGGCATCAAAAGTGCACCGACACCTTTGAAGACCATACTGCTGTCCATTATTATGCCTGTGTCAGGCTGTGTTTCCAAGTAGACGGCTGTACGGAGACTTCTTGGGCCGGTAGCGACCCGATCATAATGCCGTTTATTTGGACGAAAACGGCAAAGACATCCATGCTTCCGTAGCGAGCGTTCTTCTTGCGGCGGCTCCTGGACCATGGACAACGCAGCGTACAGCCTGTCCTTGATACGAACACGATAAAGTTTCAGCATGGTGGGGAGTCGTTCAGTGCTTTTGCTATCTGCTATTTGCTGATTGATCACTACAGTTACCTACACGCAATTAGCGCTACGCCGAGGATGAGTACCTTTGTTGATCAGCGCCATCCGGCTTCTGTGACATCGTTTATCCTTTAAGCATCAATGATTCAAGAGCAAGCTCAAGAATTACCGTCGGACCGAGTTCCTTTAAGAGAAACCGAACTGCATGATGCGCTCCGTGCGCGCCAAGCAAAGTAGGATCGTTTTCTTATTTAGGAAACGGTACGTGGCTTAAGTATGCTCTGGCCTCCGGCGTCGATTCAGAACCACACTATGGTCCTAAGCTCAAAGTCTTCTGAACAAAGCGTTAACCGTACTACCATTGCTCAGCGGACTAGATGACACGGGAACGCTCTGTCAAAATGGTGGATGTGTCAGGAAGGCTGACGCTCCATAAAGCTACGGAAGTCCGTTAAGCTTCACTACCCAAACCGGCAAAGGATATATCTATCAGCATCTCCAGTCGCTACCGAAGGCACCGAACACACCACTCGCAAAAATGACCGTCACAGTCGACCGCTTCACTTCCCCGGCGACCACCATCCCAGCCGAAGATGCCCTCAAAAAGTACTCCGCCGAGCGCACGAAACGCTTCTCCGCCCGCCCCGCCGACGGCAACCGCGATATCATCCTGCCCGAGACCAGCGTGCTCGAGGACGACCCGTGGGTCGACCACGACGCGCTGAACGCGCAGTCGCCGCGGCAGCTCGCCGACGGCCAGCGCACCGACTTCCTGCTCCTGGGCGCCGGCTACGGCGGCCTGATGTTCGGCGCCCGCCTCGTCGACGCCGGCTTCCCCGCCGAGAGCATCCGCCTGGTCGACTCGGCCGGCGGCTTCGGCGGCACCTGGTACTGGAACAGGTATCCCGGCCTGATGTGCGACATCGAGAGCTCCGTGTACATGCCGCTGCTCGAGGAGACGGGTTACGTGCCCAAGCATCGCTATGCGTACGGGCCGGAGCTGCGTGAGAACGCGGAACGGATCGCGCTCAAGTGGGACTTGCACGACAAGGCGCTGTTCCGTAGCCTGGCGAGGAAGTTGGAGTGGGACGAGGGTGAAAAGGAGTGGGTGGTTACCCTGACGGAGTATAGGGGTCCGAAGGAGGGCCGCAGCGAGCTCACCGTGCGAGCGCGGTTCGTCGTGCTGAGCGGCGGTGTCTTTGGAAGGCCGCGGATCCCCAAGGCCCCCGGGTACGACAAGTTCAAGGCGCACGTCTTCCATACCGCGCGCTGGGACTACGACTGTACTGGCGGGTCACCAGAAGATCCGCGACTGGAAAAGCTGAAGGGCAAGAGGGTTGGCATCATCGGGACGGCGGCCACGGCCATCCAAGTCATCCCCGAATTGGCCAAGTGGGCCAAGGAGCTGTACGTCTTCCAGCGGACCCCCGCGAGCGTGGATTACCGAGACCAGCGGCCGATTTCCGTCAAGGATTGGAAGAGGGAGGTCGCGACGGCGCCGGGCTGGCAGCTGAAGCGCATGGAGAACTTCGCGGCGTACGTCACCAATCACGCGACGCCGGAGCGGGACCTGGTCGACGACGGCTGGTCGCACGCGTCCGCGTTCGGCATCCAGGTCGGCAGCGATGCTTGGGGTGTCGTCAAGCCCGAGGACGTGGAGAAGCACGTCGCCACGGTGCACGCGATCGACCTGCCGCGCATGGAGCGCATCCGCCGCCGCATCGAGGAGACGGTGCAAGACAAGGAGACGGCGGAGCGGTTGAAGCCCTGGTACCCGAGCTGGTGCAAGCGCCCCTGCTTCCACGACGACTACCTCGTCGCCTTCAACCGGCCCAACGTTCACCTCGTCGACACGGACGGCAAGGGCGTCGAGCGCTTCACCGCGCACGCGGTCGTCGCCAACGGCGCCGAGTACCCCGTCGACGTCCTCGTCCTCGCGACCGGCTACCGCACCCCCTTCGACGGCTCCGGCAGCCCCGCCCACCGCGCCGGCGTCCAGGTGCGAGGCCGCGGCCGCCGCGACCTCGAGGACAAGTGGGCCGAGGGCGTCGCTACGCTGCACGGCTTCGCGTCCAACGGCTTCCCGAACTTGTTCTTCCCCGGCCTCTCGCAGGCCGGCTTGGCCCCCAACATCACGCATACCTTGGACATCCTGTCGCGCCATGTCGCGCACGTGCTGGCGCGGGCGAAGGAGAAGGCGGAGGTGGGTGGATGGGGCAGCAGGTGGAGCGTCGAGCCGACGGAGGAGGCGGAGAATGCGTGGAGTATGAGGGTTGCGGAGGGAGGTGCGTTCTTCGCTCCCGCGCTGGGGTGTACGCCGGGCATTGTGAATGATGATGGGAAGAAGGACGGCCCGCCGGAGAGCATGCAGGATGCGATTAAGAAGGCCAGGGCCGCAACGTGGCCGTTGGGGATCCTGTCATACAGTGAGATTTTGGAAGACTGGAAGGAGAGCGGGGCATTGGATGGGATTGAGTTTTCTGCTTAGAGCTTTGTGCGGTTCAGAGAGCGCGGATGTTGGCATTAGAATTATATTGAAAGGAGAGAAGAATGTCATTTGTATGATAACGATGCCTCCGAGATAGCCGCACTCTGCTGGTAATGAGAAGTACTGTCTTTTTTTTTTAAATTAAATAAAAAAAAAGATAAAGAACTAGATGCAGGTCTTGAAGTGCTAAGACGCCTGGTTGTTCTTCCATCATCATAGCCAGCCGAGTAAGACTATTAACTTGGAATCTCCATACTTTGATTACACCAACAACTCTCCTCACAAGGTTCTGAATCAAATGCGCTAACCCGTCTGGCGGTTAATGTAGGCGGGTAGAGTGGGAAAGGCGGGCGCCAGGTGATGATAAAGCTATTCTCGCTTAAGGCCAATCCGGAAGCTGAATTCGAGACCGCGGCTCTGCAACTCCAAGTCTACGAAACCGTTAGGTAAGGAACGCGAGGCCGCTTGTTTTCGAATTACCATTTCCCCATCTTCGCGCCCTCTGGTCTTGCCAGCTCCTGAAGGAGATCGTGATGGCAATTACGCCAATAACAAATGCAAGGACCACACCGGTTGCTTCAACGATATTGCTCGTGGATAGAGACATTGTAATTCGGTGGTAGGAGTGATTGCTGGCGGATTTTCGTCGGATTTGTGTAGAAAGAACACTGGATGAGAAGGAAGCAAGGCTTTAGGCAAACGTGGAATCATGCTATTAATTTAAAATGCAACATAACCTTTACTTGATTCTCCCAGGTGAGTTCTTATGCAGGTGGTGAATGTGTGCCGGCCCGGCACTGCCAGGCCGGACGCTAATTGGCTGCCAGATCTGATGCGGACTTGCGGCAAACGAAGACGCATTCGATCATATGTGCTTAAGAGCTTGCAGGCGTGGTTCAAAGTGTGATAGGCTCAATCCCAGCCCACGTTGCGGCGAACACTAATTTCTCACCGACGCGCGCCCTCCCGCTGCTCGATCAGGTGCTTGTTTTAACCACGGCGTCTCACTCAGCCAATGGCCCCTGCATAGTCCTTGCCCCCGTATACGTTGGCCTCGCTGCTGTGTGACCGACCCAGCCAGCAGGTAATATCTTTCATGTGCCGACAAGGCAAAGCAGACTCTGAGACACGCCTTCGTCGCGGCTCGGGCATGGGCACTTTTGTGCATAATATGTCAACTATGACGTCAATTCCTTCGCCTGGCGGACTCATAGCTGACCGACACCTCCACAAGCCCGATAAAATATTGGTATCTTGATAGAACGTAGCAATGCCCGCCGGCACTCGACGCCTATTATCTCTCTAGCAGCGACGATGCTTCTTCATCCATCCATCAATCCATCCGGCAGAATATAATCAAAACAGGAACGCCTTTGCTTACCGACCGCCCGTACCCGTCTTAACCTTTTGCTCCAATCCGTCCAATCATACACGAACAAAAAGCCCCCCATCACTCACCCCTCTCAGGAGAAAAGAAATTCAATGAGCCTTCCCAGCCTTCGCCAACCACAGCCCCACGCTCTCTAGCGCCCTGTCTCCGCCCCAAACGCTCTCCTTCCCGCCGCGCCTGAACTCCTCGCTGTAAACGTCTTCACCACCGCCGCGCGTAGCCTCGCCGAGGATGACCTCGAGATCGCGCTGCTGGGAGCTGATCCAGCGCTTGACGAAGTTGACGGGATCGGTGCTGAAGGCGGTGTAGAACGAGTGCTTCGCCTTGGCGTGCTGGATGGCCTGGACGGCGAGCGCGAGGCTCTCGTCCAGCGACGCGATCTGGTTCAGCATCTGCGGGTTGGTGGTGATGCGGGACATGGCGATGCGGAGGGGGTCGTCGAGCGGGACGAGGACGTCGTAGACGGTCGGCTGCGAGGCGGGCGTGCCGTCGTCGGGCGCGATGTACGACTTGTCGACGCGGATGGTGTAGGGCAGCTGGTAGGGCGGCAGCGGCGAGAGGTGGGGGATGATCAGCCGGGGGATTTCTGGGAAGGGGACGAATTCGCGGTTCTCGAAGAGCTATGGGATTTCTGTCAGCGGGCGGGGTCCTTTTTCTTTCCTTTTTTTTTTTTTTCAATAAGGGAATTTGGTAGTGACGTACCGCCTTCAATTGACTGTCGCATCGGATTTTCCGGCTGTCCTCATCTTCCTGCAGGTTGTTGGCCTTGACATAGATCCATATGCCCATCAGAACTCCACCACGGTCGTCCTCCTCAGTGCCCAACAGTTCGGCCAGGGGCGGGCTGAGCTTGAAGCGCTCAGGGTTCTCGTCACGGAACAAATTCACAGTAACGTTGATGTTCTCGTCGCTCTTGCGCTCAAACTCTAGCGTGTCGAAATTTGCGGCGGCGTCATTCGCGTTGGCGGAATTCTCGGGCTTCTTCCATTCGATTGAGGTGTAGCCGTCGGGCTGAAGGGATTGCGAACGGTCGAAATTGATCGTGATTTGCTTGAAGAAATGCGACAGCTTGGTGCGCTGGGCACCGGCGGGCTTTCCCTGCTTTGCCTTCCTCGCAGCATCACCGCCATCTTGCTCCATAGCATCGCCCTCCTTCTCCTTCTCCTTCTGTTCCTCGGCCTGCTCCTTATCTATCTCGGCATCCTCAGGATCGTCGAGCAGACGTCCCTCAATCTTGACACGGTATGTGGCCTGACTCTCACTGCCAAAGTCGAAAGCATCCGGGTCCATGCTTGTATTCTGCCAGGGCTGGTTCTCGGCGGTATTGCTGATCCAGATGCGCATGGTCCGGTAGCGGGTGAAGTTGCGGGCGCTGCTCTCGGTGATATCGAGGCGCTTGCGCATCATGACGGCGTCGAGTTTGCGCTCGGCCTCGCGCAGCTGGCGGTAGCGCTGGACGCCATCGCCGACGACCAGCTCCTCGATGCCGTCCGGGATGTTCTTATCGGTGGGCTTGCGGGATTGGCGCTTGGCCAGTTCGCGCTTTTGCATCTCAGCTTGCTGCTGGGCGTGCAGCTGCTGGGGGGTGATGGTAGGCTGCGGATGGGCAGTCGACACCATGGGACCTGTGCCGCGGCGCATCGTGGTGCTCAGGTCAGTGAACTTGATCATGGGGCGATTGGAGGGCTCTTGGACGTGGGGCAGCTGCTGGGGCGTGGTAGGGCTCTGCGTGGGCGCGGCTGTGCGGCTCAGGTTATTAGAGCGCGTGTTTCTTACCTGGACCTCGTCTCCCCGGCGCGGCAGTGTGCGGCGACGCCCGCTGCGCAGCCTGCGGAGGGTAGTTCCGGTATTGGGCCTGCATCGTGGAGAGGACACGGCGACAGGCGATGGACTAGCGATGATGGAGTCGGAGGAGAGGTGTGGACGAGGGAGGGTGTCTGGGGTGGCGCGCTGATGCAGTAGCTGGCCGACGCGTTCTGCATCTGCTTTTCATTCGCTGCAGGGGGGGCGCTGAACCAACGACCAGGCGGAGAACCCGACCGCTACTCCACACCCCGACGCGTGCCCGCACCCACAAGCGCTGTAACTGCAGCCCTGCACGGCTCTTGCGGCTCTGTCTCGCTGTTCTGCTGCGCTCAAGACTTTTCGGGGGTGCTTGCCGACGGCTGCTGACACGCGTAGAGTCTCGGCCCAGCCATCCAAAACTCCTCTCTACTCCTCCTCCACTTTCTTTTTCGTCCCGCGATAAATACAAGCTTATCCGCCCAATTTCGTTCTGCGTGTGCTTTCCTTCGCTTTTTCCGCGCTTTCTGTTGGCGCTTTCGCGCTGCTCGATACCCATTTCATTCTGTTTTTGCTTCCCCGCATCGGCGCTTCCACAGTCCTCTCTTCGTATATACGTCATCAACACTCACCATGGCCGGGGCCTATCTCGCTTCACTCGGCATCGATCTCGATGCTGAGATGGAGAAAATCCAATTTGAGAACGAGAAAACTGCTCAAGGGCTGCCCCCCACAGACGCCGTGAAGCCGAGATCTAAACCTCGCCACCAGCCTCCACCGCGGTACTCCGATGTCTTCGCTCCCAAACCCATCTCCAGGATCGTCGCTGTGCGCTTACCGGGCCAACCTTCTTCTGAACTGTGGGACATTGGCATCGCCGACGGCCGTATATCAGCTATTGAGAAGCACAACGACCGGATACCACGCCTGAGCCACCTTCCCGGAGTCCTAGATGCACAGGAACGCCTGGTCGCGCCCTCCCTGTGCCATGCGCACATCCATTTGGACAAGTGCTTCCTTCTCCAGGATCCCAAGTACAGCGATCTCGAGATCGTGGATGGAGACTTCCAAGAAGCCATGAACCTGACCAGCCAGGCCAAGTCCCGCTTCGAGGAGGATGACCTACTCCGGCGCGGGAGGCAGTTGATCCAAGAGAGTATACACCACGGCGTGACTGCAATGCGTGCGTTCGTTGAGGTCGACGCCGACGTGGAGTTCAAGTGCCTCCATGCTGGGTTGCAGTTGAAAGAGGAGTTTGCCGACAAGTGCGACGTGCAGATCTGTGCCTTTGCGCAGTTGCCGCTGTTCTCGGGCCTCGATGGAGGCGAGGTCATCCGGAAACTCATGACGGTCGCTGCCAAGACGCATGGCGTGGATGTGCTGGGAAGCACGCCGTACGTTGAGTCGGACCAAATTAAGATGAAGATGAACGCGCGTTGGATAAGCTCTCTTGCTCTGGCCCACGACAAATTCTTGGATTTTCACATGGACTACAATCTGGACAAGTCGAAGAAGCCTTTCATCTGGGATGCTTTGGATATCATCAAGGGACGCTGCTGGGCGGAGAGGAAAGGGAAACTGATCACAATGGGCCACTGCACTCGTTTGACTTATTTCGGATCGGACGATTGGGAGAAGTTGAAGAAGAGCATCGGAGATCTCCCGGTGTCTTTCGTGGGCTTGCCGACTAGTGATCTGTTCATGATGAGGACGGCGGAGAATGCCCGCGGCACTCTCAACGTCCCGAAGATGATCCAGGAACACGGTCTGCGCGCCGCTATCGCTGTCAATAATGTCGGGAATGCATTCACACCTCAAGGGAACTGTGATCCGTTGGCGGTTGCTAGTATGGGTGTCGGTGTCTATCAGGCCGCGACGAAGAAGGACACAGAAATTCTCTATGTAAGTCACACAATGGAGCCTTACTTTCTCACATGCTAACGGTCCTAGGAATGCGTGTCAAATAGGGCAAAGGAGGTGATCGGACTGGAGGCGCCGACCTTCCACTTGAAGCCTGGGGACCCTGCAGATCTGGTGATATTCGACGGAGCCGGTATTGGTTGGAGGAGTCGAAAGAGCGTGGCGGAAGCGATTTATGACCCTGGCAATATGAGAACCACGATGAAGGGGGGGCGCATAACGACCAACTGAGGAATACACGTCAATTCGGGCTCACACACGATGTGAATATCTGCTGTAGCATAGCATCCTATTCTTCGAAATATGTTTTAGGATCACATTTTCTCTGGCGTTCGTCTCTTTCGCGAAGCTGAGTTCGGCGGAAATAGGAAGTCCGGATGTATGATATCGTGCCAACGCTGGTAGTGGAGGCGTTATTCACTATCACAGGCAATCGATATATGTCATGATAGCCTTGCCAATCATATCATGCTAAGACAATCACAGGCTCAATACGCAATATGGCCCCACTGATCCCCTCGTCTTCCAAACCGTCGTCGTGTGCCAGCTCTTCTTCGGCCACATGTGCTCGCAGATTGTAGCGATGTGACTGGGGTTTCATTCCCAAATTCTAAGCCGTGGCTACGTGCTCCAATGGAGCGGACGGTGACATGACGTCTGGCACTTTAAAGTCCGGCCGAGGAATGGCTTTGGAGAAAGTACTGAACATGCAGAAGGAAGCGGATGGTGGGCAAGACTGGTTCTTGGTGTCATGACAAGGCATGCATCGGACTTTCTTCTAGCTCAAGGAGGGGTGGGAAAGTTACCTACGGGCCGCTAGCCGTGGATTGGACTCACAGTACCAGGTTTTGCAGAATCAGACATGGATGCCCACAGATCGGCGCAGAAACTGCCTTGGCGGGGACGATCAGCTCTTGTACGCGCAACTACAGACGGTAGTCGACACCCTTGAATCTCGGCAGGTCGACTGCGATGAGACAGAACCAAGTTACAGTCGGCGGGCTTCTTGTCAGGAGAGGATAAAGTTTCAGTGCTGCTTCGCCACACGATGCCTGGCAGGCTATCGATAGGCAGGCCGGCAACCAGGCGATTGGCGCACTGATAAGACTTCCAAAAATGGAGGGCGATGATGCCCGCCCGCAGTGTTCCGGATCCGCGCGTGGCCGCTGGGTCGGAACAAGCCACGCTGGGCCCAGCGTGGTAAAGTGCGCTGCGAGGGTGACGTTGAGGTCGAAAGCGTCGAAGCTTGACGAAAAGCCTGTCCCGACGACGCACCTCACCGAGCGCGCGTCAGGGGGCACACCGGGCGCAAAGAGTGCTGCAGGAGCGCCGTACCCATTCTTGCAGCAGCTGAGAGTGGCTTCGCCGATGCACGGCAGCGCGGTCGATGTGCACGAGGTTGAAGTGCGCCGAGTGGGCGGCCAAGCTCAGCAGCGGGAGCGGCGCGCTTTGACACGGCGGAAACGGCTGCGTGCGGTCCACTGGTGGAGATGCTGAGGCCTGGGCAGCCTAGATCCGGGCCGGGTGCATATAATTGCGATGCTCTGGCGCTGCCGCGCAGCCGACGGCCAAGAATGCGCGCGATCGCAGCGGGGCCTCTGCTGGCAGCTGCGCAGCTTGGTTTCTGGGCGGACGCGTGGACGGGCAGCGGTGGAGTCGATAATTACCGTAGGCGTGATAATACGCGCTGACGTTAGGTGCGCCTGGCCCGCCGCCCGGACCCTTGATGGACGGCGGCCGCCTCAGCCCGCCGCCGTCGCCGCTCTCAGCTGTTGTGCCTGGCCTTCATCTGTACCTGCAGGGACGTCCACGCCCGCACTGCTCCGATCAGCGCTGCTGCCCTTTGAAACGCCAACAAAGCCCTGGGCTGACCATGCCCCGGCGCGCCCCGCAAGCCCCCCAGACTTCGTTGGAACTTGGACTGAGGCATCTTGCCAACCTTAAGTGCGCCTGTGAGGCCCAGCTAGCTAATACGAGCTGTCACGACTACCACCGCCGCTTTCGTCAGCCACCAGCGCCTCGCTCGTCTTGCACTCCTCTCCCGCGACTCCTCCCGCCTGCCACCGCACGCCCTCTCGAGTCAGCAGGTCTCGCCCAGTCCACGCATCGCCCACGCGCAGGAAGCGGCGGCGGAGCACGGTACGTACGAGCTCCACGCGCTCCCGCTAGCTCGCAGCTGCTCCGCAGCTCTCGCCCCTCCCCCAGAAACAACCGCAACAACAACCACGCTCGCCTCCCACAACATCGCTAACTCACCAACCAGACTCGCTAGTGCTACGTCTATTCTTCATCCCTTGCCGCAGCCCCCCTCCATGACTCCAAATGCCGTCCTTCGGCAGCAAGCAGCATAGCCGATCCCTCAGCCATCCGTTCCCTTCCATATTTGGCGGCGGCAAGAAGCCAAGGCCCAACGGTGACTCCAATGGCGACTATATCGGCGATGCGGATCCTTATGCGCAACACACACCCTACGCCGACCATGTTCCTGCGAGAGGCCATCCCGCCGCCAGCAGACGGGAGGAGGTCACAAGCACCTGCATGACCTGCGACTCGAAGGTCCGCTACCCGCGCGGCTTGACAACTTTCCGCTGCTCAGCCTGTTTGATGGTCAACGATCTTGTTCCTATCCGCCAGGACCGGCCCGATCGTAACCCAAGCACACAACCGAGCACAGGACCGCCAAGGAGGCCCATGCCGTTGACGGTCGATCGAGCCAAGCACATAATAGACCGCTGTCTGGAGACATATCTGCATAATCTGGTGGAAAGGCGCAGCAGGAGCAGTCAGGAGAGTGTTGAGCGCCCGAGAGGGAGTCAAGATAGCGAGGGTCCTCCCAGAATAAGTACAGATGGGCCGAGGTCGGGAGAGGGCGGGGAGAGAGAAGCATCTCGAGATGGTCGTCTTGCGCCTATGCCGATCCGACCACGAGCGCTCAGTGCAGGCCGGCCCATGATCTCTGTATCTCCTCCCTCAGCTGTGGAGAAGTCCAACGGGTTCAGCTCGCCGAAGGGAGGAAAGAGTCCCCCGATGCCGATTGGTCCCCGTGGCCCTCCTACTCCCGACGAGATCCTTGCACCACCGCCAACTCTCAGGCATCCACCAAGACCTGGAACGGCCCCTAGCCCGCCTAACCGCAGGCCACCGCCTCCACCTGTACACCCACCGCCACCTCCTCCACCAGGTGTCCCTGTCAGTCATGCAGGTCGTGGCTCTCCAAGGGACATCCCCCCTCATGCAGGTTCTCTGCCGCCTCACGGAGCTCCCCCGCTGTCACCGACAGAAATCGCCGAAAGGCGGCGGTACGAGCAAGTCAAAATGATATTCCGACCGCTGGAAGACTACTTGATTGCAAGCTACGGAAATTTCGATTACTTGAACGTCGCTTTCATGCTTGGAAGGCCCCGCCATACCCCTAGGACTCGTAGCGAGGGAGCCATGACCAGAGAACAGCCGAGTGCCAGACCCCAGGCTCCTGCGCCGGCTGCAGATGCGGATTTCCTGGAAGCCGACGCTAGGATGCTCATGATAGGGGATATCGGCGAGAATGCTTCTTGGTGGCCTGGCCGTCCTGAAAAGGAATCGCCGCAGCAGTCCTCAACTTCAGGTAAGCCGAGTACGGATACGATTATAGTTAACCACAAATCGCCGCTCATCAACTGGACCGAAGCGCAACACTGGTATGACGCGGTTAACGGAGCTGGAGTGAATTGGAGGGAAAGGCTGGAGGAAATGCCAAATCTGGATTTCCCGGAGGAACTGGTTCGGGAAGCAGACGAGGAGATTAGAGATGCTCGGGTACATGTTCAACGGACATTACTCAAGGTCACGGAAAACCTGTTGAAGCGTCCCGGACGACCTTTGGAAGACCCGGAGGATCTTCGTTGGCTGCTGATCATTCTTTATAACCCAATGCTCCATGGTAGTATAGGCCAAAGGTCGCCATCTCTACGGCCACCGCCGCAGAACCGCCCACGGCAAGGATCAAACCCAAATCAACCTCCGCTTGGACCTCCTCTTGGTAGACCACCTGCAAACCGGGCGCTATCCCCAGGACCCAAACGATCCGCCAGCAATGCCAATCGGGAACCTGGCCAGCATTCAGGCATTATCAAGAGAGTCTTGGGCCTACTCTCCAACTTGGACAACGAGTGCCATAGGTATCTGACCACATGGTTTTCTCGGTTTTCCGAGGATCACTTCCGTCGCATGGTTGATCTGGTAGGCAAGTTCGTCACGTACCGCCTCACTAGGCAGCCGAGGAAGCGAAGCAACAGCGGGAACCCCACTGCAGGACTGATTCCCGAGTTCGGTTCCAATGGGGCAACTTCGGCTCAACTACACGCC
Source organism: Neoscytalidium dimidiatum (assembly GCA_037367355.1). Classification (NCBI taxonomy): domain Eukaryota; kingdom Fungi; phylum Ascomycota; class Dothideomycetes; order Botryosphaeriales; family Botryosphaeriaceae; genus Neoscytalidium; species Neoscytalidium dimidiatum. The sequence goes on along the minus strand of CM074701.1, from coordinate 819,323 downwards.
GCACTGGGCCTTTCGGGTTCTGGACCGAAGCCCGATGACCGTACAGGCGAAACATCGTACAGCGATGACTGGCAAGTCAGAGCTGCTGCGAAAGTCATGGCGTTACTTTTCGCTGCGAACAATACATACCATAACAGAAAGACTGACCCTGTCAATACTGCTCCATCTCAGGGCGGACAACCCAGCGCTGGACTTGCAGCACGCGAACGAGCCAGGGCACATGGGCAACTACTCCCGACCTCGGACTTTTACAATACCCTTCTTGACTTCCACGATCTCATCGCGGACTTCGAAGCATGGGAGAAACGAACGGCGAAATTCTCATTTTGTCAATATCCATTCTTCCTTTCCATTGGTGCCAAGATCAAAATAATGGAGCATGATGCCCGACGGCAGATGGAGAATAAAGCTAGAGAGGCTTTCTTTGATAGCATTTTGAGCAACAGGAACCTGGAGCAGTATTTCAACCTCCGTGTCCGCAGAGAATGCCTAGTAGAGGACAGCCTGCGTAGAATCAGCGAAGTTGTGGGCGGCGGAGGTGAGGAAATCAAAAAGGGGCTGAGAGTCCATTTCGTCGGCGAAGAGGGTGTTGATGCTGGTGGCCTGCGGAAGGAATGGTTCCTGATGCTGGTCAGAGAGCTCTTCGACCCTAACCATGGTGAGTTTCAACCCCCTCGAGTTCGATTACAATCATGGGGAACGACGATGAGTCGCTGGTTAGGAAGCACTGTTAACGGGCGCAGGAATGTTTGTATACGACGAGGACTCTCAGTTCTGCTACTTCAACCCCAACACCTTCGAACAATCCGACCAATTTTTCCTCGTTGGTGCCGTTCTCGGACTGGCGTTGTACAACTCGACCATCCTTGATGTCGCTTTGCCTCCTTTCGCTTTCAAGAAGCTATTGGCCTCTGCTCCTACCAAGAATGGTGTGGCGCCGGCATCCCGTAACCGGATAGATTACACCCTGGACGACCTTGCAGAATTCCGCCCACGGCTCGCTAAGGGACTACGACAGCTGTTGGAATTCGAAGGTGATGTCGAGTCAACATTCTGCAGAGACTTTGTTGCCGAGGTTGAGCGTTACGGAGTGGTTTACCAAGTTCCTCTTTGCAAGGATGGTGCCAACAGGCCTGTGACCAACGCCAACCGCAAAGAGTTTGTTGACTTGTATGTGCGTTACTTCCTGGATACCGCTGTTGCCCGTCAATTCGACCCCTTCCGCCGCGGTTTCTTCACTGTCTGTGGCGGTAATGCTCTGAGTCTATTCCGTTCCGAGGAGATCGAGCTCATGGTCCGAGGGTCCGACGAGCCTCTCGACGTTGCCTCGGTCCGCGCTGTGGCGGTGTACGAGGGCTGGAGTGATCCAGCGCATGGTAGCCGAAAGGTCGACCGCCCTGGTGAACAAATTCTCGTTCTCCGTTGGTTCTGGGAATTCTTCGAGAATGCGTCTCCTGCGGACCAGCGAAAGATCCTTTCGTTCATAACCGGCTCCGACCGCATCCCAGCCGTCGGCGCGACGAATCTTGTCATCAAGATCGGCTGTCTCGGAGACGACTGCGACAGATTTCCGGTTGCGCGGACGTGCTTCAATATGCTGCAGTTGTACAAGTACAAGAGCAGACAGAAGCTCATAGATAAGCTGTGGCGTGCAGTATTGGAGAGCGAGGGATTCGGGCTTAAGTGAAGAACGATTTTACTTTTGCTCCAACCTCGCTTTCATGTGCGCGCGCGGTTTTGCAGTCATTCCTTTGCACTCTTTCTTTGCCCTAAACTTCTCCCCTGTCCTTCATCCTGCTCCATTTTCTCCCCCTTTCCTATTCCACAAAGGGGTTTTCCGGGAGGCTCGGACACCAGGTTTCAATCACCTGTCACTTGTCACGATGGGCGTGGGCATACTCTTCTACTTTCCTATTCCTCCTCTTTATCCTCCACGTGATGACGTCTTCGTGTGGATCAGGACTAAAATCTCTATCCATCGGGTTGGGCGTTCACTTCGGTTTTCTTTGTCTTTTGCCTCGTGTTCGTGCTGATGCTTTACGGGACCAAGACTCGAGATAGAGTATAAGGGCATTCTCCATGCAAAAGGCAAGAATGGGATGGACGGGCTTATTCGCATTAGTGGTAGCCGTAGTTTGTATGTACGTTTGCAAGGGCGAAAGGCTCTCGGTGATTTGTGTGGTACTGGGCTGGGAGGAGGTATGGTTAGTGGGGTGGGCGGCGCGGGTGTGGTAGAGTAAGTAGTAAGGAGGTCTTTGCGTGTGCGCTTGCGCTATTGAGAGCGAAGTTAGGCGAAACCTTCCCGGCCAGTCGCATTCTGCTGCGGTCATGCTGTACGTGACCTCTGCTGCATCACTTTGTGATCAATATGTTGAGACTCCCGCACTCGAGCTGTCGACGGTGCTTGAGGCTCAAGTGAAGACTTGAATATGCCTACGAAGGAATATATTCGACGTGCCTCTCATCGTTTTCTCATCACCGTGCTTGTCTTACTTTCTTGAAAAAAAAAAAGGGGGGGGGAGGGGGGTTGAGCCTTTGGTACCGTGACCAGGAAACAAGCGTGGTCTGACCCATAGCCCGCGTACGAGGGCACCAAGCGCCTCTGAAGGTCGTTGACAAGCAATTTCTGTGCGGTGCGATAATGGGCAATGCATTTATCCACTGTCTAAGTACGTTCGATGGAGCCCAGGAAGTGAATGTCCAGGCGGACAGGCTTTGGCTCATTAGCCTCCAGCAACTCGGCATGCAGCGCCTCTGTCGTTTAAGCCATGTCTATATCGCGTTCGGCGTCTCTGTTCCATCGCCTGTCGTGTGAGACGTAGGCTTGGAACTTGAAGGAGATAAGTGGCCGTAGATCGAAAGGAGAGAGTGATAGGTTATCCCCATATTGTCTTCATGGTCCCGAAATGGTCTCCATCTTTTGACTACACGTATGGGAGGGCGAGTCCTTGGCTGGAGAATGGACGCGGAGGATTCAGGCGCTCTCGCTTACTAATTGAGCTAGTGCGGCGTCCGTACCTGCTACCGCAGCGTGGGGGCTGCTTGTGCCGCATCTCTGCCGTCGCGTAACTCCGCATATGCGTCTCCTCATGCGCTTCGCTTTGATGCGCCATGGACGTTTCAAGGAAGCGGCCCAGGCCCACGCTATCTTGTCGAGAGTGCCGCCAGAAGAAGCTCCGTTGTGATAGAAACCAGCCATGCCAGCCATGCGTCAAAGGACAGCGGGAGGCACTATGTGTCTTCGATCCTGGACTCCATTCTCCGCAGCCTACACATCGAAGTCCAGCTCAATCCGAGAGTCAGATGACTCAGCCACGAACATCAAACGCTAAGCAGTTAGAGCCGCTACTACAGCGTAATCCAGCATCCTTAGCACACGATGGCATCATCCGAGACCTTCAAGCGCGAGTCGCATCACTCGAAGCCGTTGTGCAAGCAGATCGAACCCTCTCAGATGAGCCTCACAGCCACGCCCAGCAAGCCAATGGGACGCTTTCAGTAAAAGGAGACAGTTGCCGGTACTATGGCCACGGTTATCGGTGCGGCCTGTTCGAACGAGTCCAGAAAATGGCTACCTCACTATTTCAGCCATCAGCACACCCAAACCTATGGTCGTTGGCAAAAGAGGTGCAGAGCCTATCAAAAAGGATAGCTATTAGCAGAACCCCGCCACCAATCTCTGGAAAAGACGCGCTGATTCGTCTACGAGACGGATTGCCGAGAAAGGAAGTCTGTGATTCTCTACTGGAAACTTATTTCTCTCTGTACCAGGAAAGATTGGCTATCCTTCACAAACCCACCTTCATGTCATTTTATTCGAATTTCATGAATGAGCCGGGCAATTCCTCGACAAGCAACCGGGTGGAAGCACATTTATATGCAGCTATGGGATTAGCGGCGTACCACCTGCAATCCTCCGACCATCCTCATCGGGAAACAGCAAATCAATGGCTTCAACTCCATCCATTCACCGCCGTTGAAGCTTCGTTGGACGCGCTTCCACGGAGATCACGTGCCGAAGTATCTGCCTTGCAGACTCGAGCTTTGATCGTCCTTTCTCAACAGGCAAGAGGCTTGCACATTCAGGAGTATTGGCAAGCAACCAACGCACTCGTCCGATCCGCCATGACTTTAGGACTTCACCGCATTTCCGACCAATTCCACAAATTTCCACCAATACAAACCGACTTTAGACTCAGGCTTTGGTGGAGCATCATTGAATTGGACCTTCGGGCCTCTTTGTCCTACGGTATGCCTGCAGCGATATGCCCAGAGGATACTGACTGCATTCCGACTACATTTCCAGACGCTTCCTTTCTGAACTCATACCTCGCCGGCTCGTTCATGATTGACTCATCCTTTCTAATCCAAACATCTCTCGCACAATCACTTTTCAATCGTCTTGCTCTTGCCAACTTAACTAGCCGCCCCCTGGACCCATTAAACGAAGCAAAACTCAGACATCTCTGGGCTCAGACAGAAGCTTCCATGAAGAACTGGCCTCGACTGACTGCCAGCATTGCGAAGACGGAGACCGGTCCCAAGTCCGTCCTTGCCTCCATGAATGCGCTTCAAAATACGCTTCAAATTTCTGTTCAGCGGTCTTTCTTGTCATCAGCCACAATTAGCGTGGGGTGTCTGCGCGCAGCGGCAGCACTTTTATCATCCCTACGGCTTCTTATGCCTGAAGGTGAAGACGACAGGGAATCAGAATCTTGCCTTAATCTCTTCATTGTTGAATTCATGCATGACATCTACAAAGCTATTGCGCTCATAAGTATGCATCTCGACGTCGGCGGAACTGAGACTGCTATTGGTGATCAGTCTCTGAGCTCCGACAGCTTGTTCCGCTTGCTTGAAGCATCTCTGCAAGTATTTATAGAAAGAGCAGCTTATGAGTACAGTAATTTGAAAGACATCCTCTCTGTCAGTATATCCATTTCATTGGCAAAGGCAAGAAGTAAGGGCGAAGAGGAGCGGAAAGTGGTCCGGGAAGGGTTGATGGAGACGTTTACTTCCCTCCGCAAGGTTCTCTCTGAGGCAACCAAGGTATTCATTGCCAGTTTGTCTCCGACAATGAATATTTACTCTTTACAGAGCACCGACACTTTGCTATCATCGGATACGGCGGCCGACGTGTGCTTTGACGAATTCTCATTATCCGAGAGTGCTTTTGATATGAATGTAAGTTCTGCAATTTGTCAAATGATATTCATCACTAACACGGATTAGACTGCTGAAAGCTGGCCATCGTCGGACTGGTTATTTGATATCGATGAGAATTGGCTATAAGAATATTCTTGAGTGTGTTTAGAATACTCGAACGTTCAGTGATAATTTCTACAATACGATTCGATCTCCAGAATGTTGGAACATTCTTCCGAATAGCAACAATTCGTCTAACATGAAATGGTATCATAATATGGACAACTCTTTACGCTAAATCATAAATGGAATGACAAGAAACTCATGACAACATACTACCTCCCTCTCCGTCCCAAATTGGTAACCTAATTGGCAATAACAGGGGTTTGTCGGGACCATTTGTCGGTCTCGCACACATCCACGAGAAAGCCTGCAACACTCTGCCTAGTGATCTTGGCAAACCAAGGTGCTCCTTGGCCATCGTTTCCAAAGGTCCGCACTGGTGAATTTTCGCCCTCCGCCAGCATCGCCGGCCTCACGAGGACGAAATCCAACCCGCTCCTCTTCATTTCCGCGTCCACCAGATCATGGTCCTCAAATTGATACCTCATATTCGTTCCGCGCAGAACCGCCCTGAAAAGGCACATCAAGTTTGGCGACGAATCTGCAACACCGAAAGCCGACATGGTAGCGATCTTGAACACGCCGTGATTCCGCATCACGGCAGCGACGTTGGTGTGGGAGTCAGCCATCATACGCGGCGGAGCTAGAGGCGCAGCGAAAGGGCTGTCCGAGACGCGTGCTGCATTGAGGGTCACGACGACTGCGTCCGGACGTTTCGGCTGGAGAAACGAGGCTTCGATGTCTTGCTGGGACAGCGGTGTTCCTGTGATGTTCTTATTGGCATATGTTATTAAATATATCATGCAGGAGCAGCTTACCCTTGGCAACGAATAATCCGTTCTTTGGGCTAAGAGATTCAGGGTTTCGAACAAGTGCAGTGACGGTGTGGCCTCTTTGTAGGGCGTTATCGATGACCATCTGGCCCGTGCGGCCACTTCCTCCGAGGATGTAGAGATGCATGATGGATATTAATATCGGGCTCTTCTAAGAACAAATTCGATGAAGTGCTTAGAAGTAAAGCTTCGCTGGGTGGCTTTGATAAAATATTGGATTGAATGCTTGATGTTTCTATCAAAGACGTCGTGGATTTCTGTCCATAAGTAGTTGCAGTTCCGGATCCGAATGGTAGTCGGATCCGACTGGTTCGGATCCGGAAGTCAGCGCTAGCCCACAATGGCAATCTTACATCCAATACGTTAAATGTACTGTCTCCCAAGAGAGCAGATACTCAACCTGACTACGGCCTTCATCGCCATAAATACTTCTCACATACCCATTGATATCCCCTCCAAACACGTCCTCACCTCTTACCTCCAACATCGCCATCATTGGCGGAGGCCTCGCAAGCCTCACGCTCGCTCTCGCACTCCACCAACGCGGCATCAGCAGCACCATCTACGAAGCGCGTCCCGAGTCCGCCACCACCCCCGGCGCGCTAATGCTGTCCCCCAACTCCCTCCGCACCCTCGACGACCTCGACGTCCACACCCGCATCCGCACTCGCGGCTTCAACTTCGAAACCGTAACCTTCAAGAACGCGGCCGCCGGCCGCGTCGCCTTCGAGCTGCTGGCCGACGGCATCCACTCCCGCATCCGACAGCAGCGCGTCTCTCCTTCCGCCGCCGCCGCGGCCGCCGCCACCCCGCAGTACCAAGGCCGCGTCGCCATCACGTACGCCGTCTCGCGCCCTGGAGGATGCTCCGGTGGAGGCTCTGGCGACCTGGCCGTACTATGCGGTGCCGAGGCCGGAGAGCTGGGCAGGGCGCGAGTCAGGCGTTGGAGGATGCGGTGACGTTTGCGGAGGTGGTGAGAGTGGTTGGTGGCGGCGGTGGTGGTGGTTGGGGGGTTGGGGCGGGCGAGGGGTGGAGGGGTGCGGTGGGTAGGTGGCAGAAGTATAGGCAGCAGAAGGTCGATCAGGTGTTGTAGTTGACGTTGCAGGTTCATAATGCGAGGCTGCCGGCGGAGGAGAGGAAGAAGTTGAGGGATGGGGAGATGTGGCGAAGTAGTGGGGACGGTGAGCTGGCGTGGTTGTACTGTGCGGACGTCGTCCGTGAGCTGCGCAGCTGCCTTGACTGATTGGAGATTCGCTTTGTATATGCTGATGTTGCCTACATTTGTCTATATGATTATTGATCTGTTGCAGTAGATGCGCTTGATCTGTGCCACCGCATACCAGCGGGCTATGCCTCAGCGCGGAGGCTCGGATGTTGAACATGCCGCTTGCTTAGCAAGGAAGGCTCTTTTCAAACATCAGCTTATATTAAGAGTGCTAAAGTGCGCTGGTAAGGATGAATGTGCAATAAATATGTTACATCTGCTTAGAATATTTACAAAGTTATTTTGGCTTGCGGTATTGTGATCCTGTAATTTTGACACTTGGTCTCTTGAGCAGTTGCGAGCGGTTAGCTGGCTTTGGACTATACGATGCTTTGCGAGAGTATCATTCCTTACTTAGCATACCGTTCTATTTCATTTTCACCTTATCAGATCAGAATTTGTTTTGTCTTCATTCGGCTAAGAATGATCTGTACACTTCAAGTGACGCCGCAGGGAAGCTACATAGCTGTTGACCGTCCGCTCTGAAGGCTATATATTCGTCTGACATCTAGACTGACTGGTAACTTTTCGCCGCGGCTACTCAACCACTGAAGTAATTCGACATACTATCTTGGTCTCTCGATTGAGTTTAGCGCAGAAGCTAATAAAAAACAAATAAAATCGTACTAGTGAGGTTACACGGGGGCTGAACGGGGGCTGAGCAGCTGAAGCCATAGCCCGAAACTCACTTTACCAAGAGCTCTATCTCCACATTTCAGATAAGATTGTCACGGCACAAATAATTGTAAGACCAGATATCCATAAATTCAGAAACGGCCTCTGTGTTGCAGATTCGCTCCAGCATCGTCGGCGAACGGTGTGCAAACGAGGTCAACAGCCCTACGTGCCGCCGTTTTCCGGGTTATTCTGCAAGCTGACAGTGGAAACCTTGATGCGGAGTACCCTGCAAGCTCGAATTGTGGCGTTAGGCAGATGGAGAGACACGTCATGCAAGGCTGCGCTGATGACTGGAGTAGCGCACCAGGGTTTGCTCTAAGCGGGATGGATCAGCGGGCGTCGTGCACAAGGCTGAAACTGTTCTACCAACTTATAAGCTTTTCATCCCGTCCTCGTTCCCTTTCATTCTTTTATGGTCCTGGAGCCAGGTATATCTCAAATTAATTCCTTTCACCTGAACAAACCGGTAAGCCATGGTGCTGGAGGCTCTTGCTGCTATCGGCTTGGCTAGCAACATCCTCCAATTCGTTGATTTCGTATCCGAGGTCTACTCGGAAGCAAAGCAGATACATTCTGCCGCCTCAGGATCCTCTAAGCGTATTTCCGAACTTGAAGACGTCGCGACTGGCTTACGACATGCCAGTGCCGGTATCCAACGGCCCCCGAGATCAATTTGCACGGACAACACCCTTCAGGCTCTCGCAGCCCGCTGCGAAGATGTATCAAATGAGCTTCTCTCCGCCCTTGATAAATTGAAACGGAAAGAGGGAGTAGAGGATAACAGGAGCAGGTTCATGGGAAGGATCATTCGACGAATGGAGAGTGTGAGGGAAGCATTGAAAGTCGTCTGGAAGGATGGCCAAATACAAGCGTTGCATAATCGAATCACAGTGATTCGAAGTGACCTGGAAATACGGTTACAGAGCAGAACTTGGTGAGCACCTACTTTCTGTGAATATTCTGGTGCGTCTATGGTCTCACACATCTCAGGCAAGATGTCAACGAACTGAAACAAGACGTCCAAAAGTTTTTGAATGCCCAAAACGCAAATGATTTTTCTCAATTGGCCACACTGCAAGACGTCAAAAGTATTCTAACAGCCCTTGAAACTCTAAAAAGAGAATTTAAGAGCATAGAAGGCAGTTTCAACCTCTCCACAGCTATCCCTGATTTTGTTGCGAGATCCCAAGAGATCTTGAACAGTCTCCGCTTTTCAACTATGGACATGAGGCTCGGTCGTATCCCTCATTCACATGCACAAACTTTCGACTGGATCTTCTGCAATGACAACTTCGCTCCGGAAGATCCCCGATCATCAATCGCGTTCGTCGATTGGCTCAAATTTCGTAGTGGCATCTACTGGGTCTCTGGCAAACCTGGATCTGGCAAATCTACACTAATGAAACATCTTGCCAGTCATGCTCAAACAACAACCCATCTTCAGGAATGGGCTGGTGAAAATCAGCTCGTCGTAGCCAAATTCTTCTTTTGGCATGCAGGAACGGACTTGCAAAAGTCATTGCAAGGTTTGCTGCAATCACTGTTATACGAGATCTTAAGACAGTGCCCGGACAGGATTCAAGAAGTTTGTAAATCTCGCTGGAACTCTTGCGGATTGTATCCCAACTCTTACCGACCAGCCTTCTCACCAGAAAAGGCGCACGGCGATCCATGGGATGTTCGAGAAATGACTCAAGTACTGACCTCTCTCGCACGTTGGGATTCTGGTTCGACCAAATTCTGTTTCTTCATTGACGGCCTTGATGAATTCGACGGTGATCATAACGAAGTCATCGATTTGCTCAAAGAGATTCAAGAATCTCTCGATATCAAGCTCTGCCTTTCCAGTCGTCCATGGAATTGCTTTGAGAATCACTTCGGACGGGATGAAACACTGAAGCTTTACCTTCAGGACCTGACAAGAGAAGACATAAATTCCTATGTCCGTGATAAACTGGGACAAAGGCTTCAATATATCCGACGGTCGAGCATACGCAGCGAAGTTGAACGTTTAATGGAAGAAGTTGTTGTCAAAGCTCAAGGAGTATTCCTATGGGTATTCCTGGCAGTCCGCTCTCTGGTCCGTGGTTTCGAAAACGGGGATAGCCTGTCACTACTCCGCAAGAGGTTAAACGCTTTTCCGCCCGAGCTCCATGATTTTTTCAACCACATACTGCGCTCAGTTGAGCCGATCTACCAAAGTATCACGGCTCTTCTTTTTGAAGCAGCTTTGAAAGCTTCACACCCCCTCGATCTTTTGACATGTTCGTTCTTGGTTGAAGAAGACGATGATATCCCCGTAACCATCCCAATTCAGACACTCAGCCAAGAGGAGATAGATGCAAGACGAGAAGATGCTCGTAGGGCTATCAATGCTTGCTGTCTGGGCCTATTGGAGGTTTACACTGTCCCCAATGCACAATGGAAATGTGGTGATGACGATTGGTACGGCGAGTCGATCCAATTCCTCCACAGAACTGTGCAAGACTTTCTCATACATGACCAAATCAGATCAGCATGGATCCTCCCGCCAAGTACTTGCATCTACACTACTATTGCGCAAGCGCTTCTTGCCAGATTGAAGATCCACACATGTTCTTACCGACCGTACAAATGCCCTCAGATTGCACGCGTTTTTGACTATTGCAGACTGGCAGAGAGAAGCGGTAATCCCACGGACACGCGAGTTTTGACAGAGCTGTCAAAGGTCATTCACATGAACTACTCTCAATCTCGGCCAGTGAAAATGACCCTGATCTCGCGAGAACTGATCCAAATTGCCGTCCGGTTGGCTGTCGAAAACGGATTATCTCTCTTCCTCTGCGATCTAGCCGCTGCCGGCCAAATCGATCTCTCAAAAGATGGACCATCACTCTTGTATTGGTCTTTGGAGTTCTCCTTCCCTTTGGAACCAGGCTTCGTTGGCGTCATCAAGCTTATTTTGGAACATGGCGCCAATCCTAATATGCCAACCGGAAGATATGGCACGGTCTGGTCGCGAATGATGGACAAGCTACTTTCATCGAGCTTCAGCCACAGCCAGGTTGAATTGATGGCGACATTAGTCGCCCACGGAGCCAACATTAATGTCAGACTTGCCTGTAACCGTCTTGCATGGGGAAGGCTTCTTGTTGAGGGGCTGCATCTCAACGGGGCATCGGACCACCTTGTTCAGTCAATACAACTATTCCTGGACAATGGAGCAAATCCGAATGACAAATATAAGCTAGGATCTCCCAAAACGGTCTGGGAAACTCTGCTTAAAGAACTCTGGACTACTAGACAAAATTGGGCATTAGGGGGACTGATCGAGTTGATGCTCCGGCACGGTGCGAATACTTCTGCCACTATAAATAATGGAACCCAAACATTCACCGTCATGAATGTGATAGAGGCGAACCTATCACCACACGATTTACAGAAGCTAGAGGTGCTGTCCTCGTACGAGACCGAGAGCGTACCTGCTCGGGATCAAGATCCAGGTTTTCTTGAACTTACTGCTACCTCCCTTTAAACATTCTCTAGCGTTTCGTAAATATCACCTGAATTTTTCGAGTTACACTAGCGGGAGCTAATTTACGGCGTTATTGATGCTCTGTGGTAAGCCAAACTGGCCGGCACTTCCGAACGGAAATCTCAAGATTAAGTAACCAGCAAGGAGTCCATACGCAATGCACCAAAAGTCGCGCAGAGAGGCTGGGTGGCCTGTCGGATTTTCTTTTTGTTTCCGTGAGCATATTCTGACAGTTGGCAAAAATCGATGTAGTTTTCACCTAAGGCATCTTCCGGAAAGCATGCCCTCAAGTACATATCCAGGACGCTGTGTCTTGCTGTACTGGGGCCAGATGATGTAAAATACTCGATATCTTTCTTTGCGCCTCCTTGTGACCACTTTCGCTGTCTGCAATGCTCAGCTCAAGTCGTCTTCGAGCGGCAATTGCACTTACTCATGACCCTCTTCACTGAAACTTTAAGAATTTCCTCCCATGCATTCAGTCAAGGGGTTTTGAACATCCTCGCTCAAGATAAAGCCACTTGAAATGGGCTTCAAGAGCATTCTGAGCATTTGCAGCAACGACTGGATACCGTATACTACGGCAAGAGCCACAGCATCTGAATTGCCCTCCTGTTTCCCGATGCTTGATGGTGGTTGGGCCCCGTAGTGTGCTTATTTCCCCAAGAAAACTTCTAATAGAACGTAACTGTGTGAGATGTGCAATTTCTCGAGTCAAATCAGGAAGGAGAAGTTCGCACGAGAGATTGAGGTCTCTTGATTGTTGAGGACCCTGAACCGTCCCAACGAGGCGTTGTGGGGAGAACAACGAACCGAGCCATTCCGGAAGAGTTACGAAACCGTACGTCAGCTGCATTATTTGCCAAACTGGTACATGTCAAGAAGTTTCATTTCAAGTACGCTTGTTGAAGTATTCCGGCAGATATCAACGACAAGCTAGACGATACTAGTCAATCTATCGGATACGTAAGAAAGTTCTTATAATAGGACTATTTGATAAGTTTTCCGTGGCCTTCCAGTCTTCTACCATTCCACATTTTCCCACTTCAGCTATCGAAGATTTGCCTCAGCTTGATCGTCGAGCCACATGACCTGTAAAAAACTTGCACGTCGCCATTCATGTAAACCCAGGCCATAATAGAGCAATCGTTGCAGGACGTGCATCTGAAAGCCCGTGCTATGATGCTCCAATTTTCCGGTTCCGTGCGCTTTTCATTCAACATGTTCGCCACGTCCAAAGTGAACTCGGGAATCACCCACGCTACAGTCTGAAAGTGCTTGCGATTTTTCATTTCGTTGAAGTGCTGCTGGGTAGCTTTGACGACGCAATCTCGGAGACCCCTGTGGCTGTCTGTAGTTGACTGGTAGATCTCCGCGACAGCGTGCGGAAATGACTCCTGTTTCCAGGCGTCTTGTCTCAGTTGAAACTCGAATTCCATCTTCACTAGCTCCATCAGCCGGCTAATTTGGAAATAGTCCGCCGCAGTCCACATCAGAGCGTGGTCGAGAAGCTGATCGTCGGGGCCCGATGAATAGCAGTGACAGTATAGGTATTTGATGAGCTTATCAATGATGCGGGGAGGATGTCCGATGATGTCGATGGAGCCCTTTTGAGATTCCTGTATCAAAACATTCTAGCATTTGAGCTTATGATTCCTCGGGTTTGCCCTGTGCAGGTGAAAATTATCTCACCTGAAAACCATATTCCGGGTTGCAGGCATTGGCAAAGACAGCGCTCTGGGGGCACACAATGGCCTTGTGGACATTCCAAGTAGTGCCGTCACTGCCGCAAATCTTGAAATCAGAATAAAGGGACGAGTTGAGTAAGCTGGCGCAGCAAGTCAATTTGAATGTGGAGTAGAGAAATAGCAAAGATCTTACTCTGACATCGCCGGCGGGAACTGTACTCTCGGCCCTTCTTCAGACGTCATGACTGGGATGAGGCTGCTGGTGGAGAGTATCAGCGGCATTGGAGAGTGTTGAGTTGGGGTGGTTGGGAGAAGATATGGAACCTGTGGGCACTAGCGTCGTGAGCAGCAACCGTCAGGGCTTTCCCTCACATCTACTAGAAAAGGGTGGAACAACAGATGCAATAGTGAGTCAGGGCCCAACGCAGATACAAGAGATAGAGCCTAGAAAGCACACATCCTCCTTAAGAAATAGATATGCAGCCGCCTAATCGCTTGGCAGCTACTACAAAGCTCAGAAACGCCTACCGCCACCCTTAAAACTCTACAATCGGCACGATCAAGTTCGAATCATGGTCACTACCAAAGTATATGACGTGCCTTCCCTTATTCAAATTATGCGGCTTCGCGTGGATATGCTGCGGGAACTCGCGGCGCCGATCCAAGAAACCCTGCGCCCGCAGCACCAGCTTCTCGCCCCTCTCGAACTGGATACCCATCGGCCAGATACCAAATCTCGACACGTGTAATTGTTTCTAGAGGAACCTTTTCTTCTGTATCATGCGGGTGGAAGGTGATTATTGGGGTTAACTTGTTTGGATCTTGGGCGCGATGGGACAGGCGGAGGACGCCGGCGGGGCCGAAGTGCTTGTAAGCGGTAAGCTACATCCTGTCTCTTCCTCTGACTTTAACTTGGAGGGAACTACGTTCACGACGTTGTGTTTTGGTAATTTCTCAGTCGTCCGCACATCTTGCTCAAGCATGGCCGCAACGTCCTCTCTTCTGACGACCGCGAATGGTCTTGTTGAAAAAGAAGCTCACAAAAGGGTTATTCGCGATATCGCCCCGGCAGCAGATCTCGCGATATTTGTCTGTGAAGCCTTCCCAGGGGGTGATGCACCTGAGTGAAGGTGGTTTCCGAACCGCATTTGTCCATTGTGTGATCGCCAGTTATGAATTGCCTTGCCTGCTGATGGAGCCATTGCACCAGTCCTCGGCGGCTGTAAATTCACAGACATCGTAACTGTCGACACTTGTTCACTACAGCTCTGTTAGTGGGGCTTGGCAGGAGGTAGTATATGACATCATAAGCCACCTGGTTGCAAGCCCTCGATGTATAAGTTGCCTTCAGACTCTCAAAATCCTCGCACGTCCACGTCGACTATAGCATACCCTCTTGGGATCCACTCTGCTGGGTCAACGCTTGACGATACTTAGTTGAGGCTATATCAGTGGAATCAGATACACTCACCATTCAAACTTCTCTAATTCGGACGTCTTCTCTTCAGGGATGCCTACTCTGAACGGCGAATATTCGCACACCTTGAATCCTGAAAAAAAAAAGTGATAAGTAAGCCAAAAATCAGGGTAAATGGACACCGACGTACCATTTCCACCATTGCCGTATGGGCTCAATGCCAACAAGGCCGGTACTTTTTCCGTAGTGTCATGCGGCCGCAAGACATCGACATAGATCTGCGTCACCTGGGGTGAACGGAGAGAGCAAATGATGGATCAGAGGTATCTCTGCCTTGAACCGTCTCTCAATGCGACGGGGATGTGTTGGTCGTATACAATCGCAGCCGGCAAAGTTTGCTTGATGCTTGCTTTCTTCCACCCTTTAGGCAGAACTTCTCGTGTTTCTTGTCTGCTTCACATACGGATACATGTCTGTCTGGTTTTCAGGATGTATCATATCCACTAACGGCACCTGTAGACCTGCAATCTCAACGGTTGCCATTTCTCATTCAGGGTCCGAGATTTTTTTGACAAGAGGATTGTTCTCGAGATAATTCGTGACCGATAAAGTAACAGCAACAATCACAAATCTAAGGTCTCGGTCGTTCTCGCCATTAGACTCTTAAGTACGTATCAAAAAGTCATCGAGGAAATGCAGAACGGAAATTCCGTACGCCTCAGTCATTATCGGAAGCCGAATTTCCTACCGAAGTAGCATTATAGCCCGGCTGATACTTCCGTATCCAGCGCGTGGTGGAGTAACGGAAGGCGTTGGCGATTCCGCGGACCGTTCCGAGATTCTTGTCTCCAGAGATCAGCCACACATATCCCCACACACACTCTTCCCCGCAATCATGTTCTCCCCACATCCCGAGCGAGGCAATCTTATAAATTCATGGGGCTTAGCTCCAGCGCACGATTCATGCTCACGGAACTGGGCCAGATGCCTACTGGACAACGAGGTCCTTTATCTACAGCTGTCGCTGGGGCGCTTCACTTAAACACAACACTGATCTGGACCACATTGATTGGATACAATGTTTCTCTAGTTAAATTTCAAGATACGATCGATCAATCTAGCCCATGCCAAGGCCGAGAAGTCCAAAAGCTCCCCGAGCCATGCCACAATCCCGTCCGGTCTGACCAGAACACCGCCGCTTTGGCTGACGCCAGACACTCTTCGCCACTCACCGGACATGTCACGGTAACCGTCAGAGCCTATGTGTATGGCACGCATGCGGCCATCCACCAGATGTGCTGGGAGAGGCTCTTCAATAAACAAAGCCAAGGCGTCCAGGGGAAGTAGGTCACGGATGGGGATCTTCTCCTCCAGCCAACAATGCGGCAGATGGTGGCCGGGGATGGTCGAGGGGAAGTAAAACTCCGAATTCAGCGACCCGTCCGGAAGCCTCTGCCCGCCCTGCGTCTCGCCACCTTCGTCGTTGATGTCGGCCGAGGGGTAGTACCAGCCGACCTCCAGCCCCGGCGCTTTGAATTCCGAATCCAGGACCTTCTGCGCTCGTTCCACCGCCTCCCGCTTGGACACGTGCTCAGGATGTTCGGTGTCGAAGAAAGGAGCGGCGGCCTTCTTGTTCTCCTCCGCCGTCTGCTCAGCGCTGACTTCCAGGACCTTGTCCATGACGCTGCTGTGCGCGCGTATGTTCCTCAAGCTGGTCTGCCCGACGCGCCTGCCCGCCTCGAGGCGTTCGGTCTGGTACGTGTCAAGAAGCCTGACGTACCTCCTCTCGTCCCTCAGCGCAAAATCGAGCTTCCAGACCAAGTTCTGCACATCCTGAATGCCAGCGTTCATGCCCAGCGCGCCCCAGGGCGGGATCTTGTGCGCTGCATCGCCCAGCAGGAAGACTCGGCCGGTGCGGTACTTCTCGGCGCATATGGCATTGACGGTCCAGTGGCTGAAGCTCAGCATCCTGATCTGCAGATCCGGAAACCCCAGCGTCTTTTTCAACCTCTCCGTCATTGACATCTCATCGAAGCGGTCCGGATCCCCCTCGATGCGGCCACACGCGAACACCCATTCGTCGTGCTCGAGGTCTTGGAACGGCCATGGCCCGATCTGGTAGAGATAGCCAGTCCGCGTGCTACCGCCCATTTCCGGATTCGAGAACCAGGTGATAAAGTTACGGGGGTCCGGGTGGAGGGCCCGCAGTACTGGGGAGGCGAAGTGAGCGGTGACCATGTGCATGATGTCCTTCTCTCCCATCCACCGGATGCCCAGCTTGTCAGTGAACATCCTGCCGCCATCGGCGACGAGGGCGTAGCGCGCCTGATACTCCGCGTTACTTTTGTCACCCTTAACGCTGACTTTAGCGACGACCTCGTCCGATGAAGCGTCGTTCCTGACATGCACGACCTCGGCAGTGTAGTGGACTCCGTCGGGGTTCAGCTCGATCGGGCGCCGCTTGAGGATAGGCTCCAGCTGGATCTGCGGCAGGATGCAGAACCGCGAGGCGCAGAAGGTGGCGCATTCTTCTGCTACTTCCCGCCGCCCCACGCGTCTCGCGAGACGATTTTCGCGGCCGGAAGGCCCGAAGCCGGTGTACCACGCCGTGCGGCCGGCGATGTCGCGCGATGCGGCTTGCTGGTAGACTTCGTCATCGATGCCCACGACCCGGAGGACCTCGTTCGTGCGTTGGTTGATGCCGCAGGCTTTTGGGTGGATGGACGTGTCCGCGTGTCTTTCGAATAGGACATGTGGAATGTTTCAAGAATCGTCGCCTCGAAAGAGTTATTACCATGCTACTCGGGTATATCTCTCCCATTTCCTGGTTTGTCATTTGCCCTCATCCTGATTTTCAGAGGGAGCTGGTCTATTCTCTCGTGGCATAGCGGCTGTACGGGCTCAAGGTTGTGCTCTTTCTCGGATTGGAGCGAGCGAACGAAGAGATCAACTATGGGAATACGGGGTATGCGGCTTACGTCACCTACCCCACGTTTTTATTTTTTCGGGAAGCCTAAAAAAAAGTATAAGTCCAGCCGCTATGCCCCGGATTTTTATGATCTCCTGCTTGGCTTATGCAGGTCTTGGCGTCGCACGAGTCAATGAAAACAAACCAACCGCTTGAAGTCAGTATATTTGGTAAATATTGGCTTATTCGTGAGCCCTATTTTCTTGCAAGCAGTGCAGTTGATTGCAACTTCACCTAGCGTTCAGAACCCCCAGTACCATCCAAGCAGACCTATCCACTCGGCCGAGACCTCTTCAATTGTGATATAATCTCAATAGGCCAACACCCAGAATGTCGCAACCACTTCTCCTTCAAAGTGATTCATCAGGATGGGCACTGCAGCTGTTCAAACCATAAACAGTAAATCACTTGAGCTGCGAAGAATGAAGTGTGGCAGAAAGGGACTTGATTGTTCTATCTGAGGCAATCTGAAAAGCTATCCCACTGCCGTCTGTAAACATCCCCCCTGGATCACCATTATCCAGCCCACCAACTATCATCCCACCGTATTTCCCAGGACGTAAGTCCGGAAAAGGAAGATTGGTTTCTCCTCCGGCGGAAAGGTGTTGTGTGAGTAGCCCAGAGAATTGGAGAGGCGAATAGAGAAATAGTGTGCTTCTGTCCATTTTGCGGTGCGGATGGCATAACCGCATAAATCTGTTACAGCGATGTGCCGTGATGGCGTCTATGGTATCCTGGAGTTGATATGTAGCGCCGGACTTGCCCTTCTGCATTACCAGCAACCCAGAACACTTTATGCGGAGAGGAATCATCGAAACGGCCGGTTCCAAATATCCAAGGTATTCAACTGGGGACGAAATCGGGAGGGAGTTGCCAATTTTGTGTTCCAGGAAGGTAGGATGGAGTAACCTACGTCCACGACTTCCAGGGTCCGTGCACAAGGACACGGTGTCATCTGGTAGATAACCTCCATACGGCAAGTTCGGCCGCATGTGCGCCTGCACAAACAGACGTATCTGCCCAAGGCAAATGCTTTAAGTGTGAAAACTCAATTTGTGAAGATGAAGGTAGACACGACATCCTAGCTTGCCGGAAAGCCCGGCCGCATGTATTGGTGATCGGAGGGTAAGGAATCAGACGGGTCATCCTAGTCTGTATGAGGAAGGAAAAGCAGACTGGCCTTCGCGAAAACCTATCGTTGATGCTGATGGTCGGCGGGGGAAAGGGCAGACGGAACAGCCTGGCCTGCGGATACGCACTACCATAAATGGGATCGAATGAAGTGATGGTCATTTTGTGACAGCTTCAAGGGATGACAGAACCCCTCTTGGAGAACAAACCGTGAAAGATCCTCTCCGCTTCCCCACCCTAGATCAATACTAGCGGTGAGATCTCCGACGCCCGAGAGTTTCGTCTGGGGTCATCGTAAAATCCAACATGACAATGCTGCCCGTCAATGGATGGACGGTTGTTCATTCGATACCGACAAACGAGGGTGAAGAAGTGACGCAATGCCTTCAGGAGAGCCGGGCATCAGCAATTTTCGAAAGGGAGAAAGGGTTGCTCGTCGGATTCGTCATTTTGTGCCAGCAGCATGGGACGCCATAACCCGAGATCGTACAGAGAGGATGGCTGCACGACGGATATCCCGTGCGCAGCGGTAGCGCTGAGTGACCGCGTGCTACGGGGCCATTCACACGGGGTTCCGACTTTACTGTCGAAGACGGACAACGACGTCAAAGCGGGAGAGCGAGGTGCTTGCGAAGCGGTCAGCTCCAGGTTCCTGCTGTTGTCGATGGAGGAAGAATAGGGTTGGATGTGCGACATTTTCCGGGGGAGTGCAGAACCCCATGCGATATGTGTACGATAGAGAGAGGAAATGATTAGGACTTTGCTATCCTGGGTAGCTTGTACCCACAAAGACCTGATACTTTGTGCATCCCAGCAATTGACTTGGAGAAGAGGTGAAGAAGTGGGATTCCATGACCTGTTGGCGCACCAAGACCGGGTGCCAGATTTTCAGAGAGATCTTTTGGTGTCTGGCCATATATATCTTCAATAGGCGACAAGAGGTAGAGATAGAAGTAGTTCGGGTGCGAGGAAGCGTCATGTATGCACGCGAAGATGAGTAGGTCCAAGGTCCTCGGGCATCGATCGAGCAGTAGAGTTGAAGGTCGACAAAGGTTGCCATTTCAACGTGTTGGCAGGGCTGGTATACGATCCAAGTAACGGACCCGCAACCGGGCACTGCGCGCGGAAGCGCAGTGACGGTTGGGGGTGGAGAGGAAGAAAGAAGAGGAGCGTTTAGACATCGGGAGGAAGGTTTATATAGGCAGTACGGAACGGCCTTCTCGCTTAACCGCGCATTAGTGCGACCTTTTTGTTTGTTTACAGGGTGATGGAAGCTTCTAGCGCGTGTGATGAGCCAGGTAGATGCACGTTGATGCTGCTTCGTTGCGCTGCAGGCAGCCGAAAGCTTGATCGTCTCTTCGCCACGAGCGGAACACGCCGGTAAACCAAGCTCTGTAAGAGATTGTAACAGAACGCATGGCACGCAAATGTGTCGTGGGCACAGAGCTGTAACGCCTCCACTTATCGACGAAATTAAAGCAGGTAATTTCGTTGTTCTCGATCTCGCAGCGGCACGGCTTCCACGCCCGCACCCAAACCGCGTGTCTTCCATGAACACCTCGAAGTAAACATAAGTCCGTCAGATAATCCATCCAGCGCTGATCCTTGATCTTCAATCACCAAGGACAAGCATACTAATCTCAACCCCTCAGATATTCCCGCCCCTCAGGCCCACCTTCGCAATTTTACTACCCACAAAGCAAAAACCTGCAAACAGCAAACACGTGCCTGCCCACCCAAACATGTATGCATACCCCTCCGGACCCGGTCCGCGTCTCCTCATACCAAGCTCCAACCAATATCCACCGAGAGGGCCACCCACCGCCACCGCAACACCGGTTGTCAGCATCACCGCGGCCATGCGCATCGGCGTCGAGCCCTCTGCTCTCCGGCCTCCTTCGTCGCCTCTATGAGATACCAGCGTAAAGTCCTCGGTGGGTGGTCGGGCGACCGCTCGTGCTGCCTGCGCGTAAAGAGTGACGATTGCCGCGCTGGTGAAGCCGTAGCATACCGCAATGATGTACAAACTGCTCCGGTAGTTTGCCCCGAGGAAAAAGTATGCGGATATGGCGCTCAGAAGGGTAGCCGTAGCGAGAGTTGTAAGAGGTTTGCGTTCAGCAAGCAGGCTGGGAATGAGGCGGCCGACAAGGCCAGCGGCGAGCATAGCGAGGAGGAAGCTTGATGCCTTGGTGGACGAGTGGCTCAGTGCAAACGTGGTGTTAGCATATGATGTGATCTGCGGGATTGTTGATTAGGACTGTTCAGGTTTAGGGTAGGTAGCGGGGTAGGCTTACATAGAAGAAAGGATAGAACAGAACCATGAATGCGCTGAACAGACCCAGGAGCATGAGGGTGAAGCTGACGTCTAGGAAGCCTCGTCCGGCAATGATTTTGCATTGTTTCCTTTTGAGTTCGCTGTACCACGGCCGTAGCACAATCGTCGGAAGTATCATGGTTGCGACATCGATGAGGGTGAGAGCCCGAAATGTCCACGCATGGCCTATCCGGTAAAGCAGATTGGCGATGGTCAATGAGTAGCAGATCCCGCCTGTGGTTGCCCCAAGGACAGTAATTGCCATGGCTATTTCCAACTTCTTGTCGAACCAGGTTCGCAGTACTTTGCTGTAAACACAGCACAGCATACCCAAAGCAGCACCTGCTATCAGTCCTTGGAGAATGAAGAGCGGAACGAAACTCTCAAACCAGCTAGTGGTTATCATTGCAACAATAAGAAAAACTGTGCCTCCATGGAAGAGGACTCTGAAGAAGCTGGGATCGGCTTCATACAGAGCATTAAAGAATGGTGCAAGAACTAATGGCAGGGCTAGCTGAGTTGAGCCGATCGAAGAGATTTGCAGGATCGAATTTGCGGGTAGAGTTGAGCGGTAGTAAGGCTCGAGCATGCCGAACGCAAGAGGAAGGCCCCAGCAGTTGAAAGCTACGAGGAAAACGGCGGCTACCTGCAACCATGCGGAGACACCACTATCAGGGGCAGAGCGCAGGGGCCGGTGAGGTAGTGGAGGCCGGGAGGTCGCCATTGTGACTGTATAAGTCTGCTGTCTTGCGACCTGGCTTACTGGAATCGACTCCATGCCCCTCCTGTTATTGGGCTGGGTGTTGCTCGGCTGCGGCAGAGTGCGGGATGAAGCCTTGCTCTGAATTTGTCTTCCAGTGGTATCCTTTGACTCTACCACAGTTTCCTGTTTCCTCCTTTGCTGACGGACTCCCTTCTTTCCGATTTCACACAGAGCTCGGTGATAGTCCTCAGAGGATTGGCGAAGGCAAGAAGCCGAAGGTGCACTGATGGGTCGCTTCTTGTCACTTTCGGCGCTAGTAATGTTCTTGCTTAAGTCACCAGGAATTCGTTCATACGCAGGTATTGTTGCACGCCGCTGGGACGGAGGCGGGAATTCGAAGTCTCGATAGAGCTTGGCGAGATCGGGAGATTCAGGTATGTTAATTTGGAGTCGTTCAAACTTCACGCAGGCCATGACGAGGCCAATTTGTTGAGATTGTCGGATAAGTCTTGCAAGTGACAATATTTGGATAAGACCACAGCAAAGGCTGTAAAATAGGAGGGAGAACAGTTGAAGTCATGCGCCGAAAAGTTCTGGTTGTGATCATGAGGATAGAGCGGCTGTGATAGTTGGGTACGACCATGAGAGCCACAGATAATGGCAGTTGAAAGTGTGTCATGCACTTCGTTGTCAAGCTAATGAGAACATGATATTGTTTAAACGCTGGCGAATGATGCCAGGCTAGAAGCAGCGACATGGCGGCAGCCAGTAAGCAAATGGCCAGAGAATTCGATTGCACCGAAGCCTGCCGCAGTAGACCAATATCAGAAAGCCACGTCACTGGAGTAGGTTATGAGAGGCTATTGGAGTGGACGGAGGGAAAATGTGTCTTCGATACCCGTGCAGAGCCGCATTAGAGGGGTTTCAAGTGATGAATAAGCATTGGTAACGGCAAGAATCATCTATAATTCATCATGATCTGATCTCCTAGACAATATGCTGTGCCGTACTGGTATTAATGGAGAGACAAGGTTTCGAAGTCGAGGAATAGTTGGTTGAATGGACCGGCGGGAAAATGGAGGGTGGGATGAGGAAGAAGAGCAGGAGGGGTTGCGTCGCGGAAAAAGCTCAGAGCACGGGCTGCGGCCAATCAAACGGCAGCCGACGGGCGCCACGGCTTCATCCTCCGCAACCTCGGCCGCTTCCTTTAACCTTCCACTCTCTCATCCAGCTTGCTCGGCCTCGAACTCCGTTAGCTGAGCAGATTGAGCCAGTATACAGAACGGAACGCCTTCAACCGCCCAAGGCTGCATGTACACAGTTCCCCATTACATCATCCGCTGCGATCCACCATTGACCTGCTCGGCTCCAGATCTGTGGCCCGATCATCTCCAAGTTCCAATCCAACAATCTATATCCTTTGCATTTCTCTTAACACCTCATCTCTCATCTTGTTTCACGTTCCTGAAAGTCCTCGCGTCCACGTCATAACCTTAAATTTTCCTCCCTCAGTCTCAGCCTTTCGTCCCGCTGATTCGTTGATCCGCCATGCCGGAAACCATCAGAGTGCCGTATCTCAAAGATCTAGAGTATCGCGGCTTTATCGAAGGTAGTACCATAAAGGACAAGAGCTCAGGAAAGGAACTTGCCCACTACTTCGGCGGTCTCCCCTACGGCCTACCACCCATTGGACCCTTTAGATGGCGGATGCCGCGACCCCTCCCGCCATGCTACAGATACGGGACGCGCGCAAACCCCGGCCGCTTTACAGGCAACACCAGCATGTGCCCGCAAGGGCTGCCCACCTGGGTCAAAAACGCAACAGACAACAGCAACCTATGGGACGAGGACTGCCTGCAGTGCAACATCTGGATACCCGCGGGTGCACCCCCACCCGGCGGCTGGCCGGTCCTGTTCTACATCCACGGCGGCTTCCTGCAGGTCGGCAACCCGAACGAGTATAACCCCGTACCACTGCTCTCCGAGACCCCAGCGCGCTTCATCATCGTGATGCCAGCCTACCGCCTCAACCTGTTCGGCTTCCTCGCCTCGCGCGAGCTCAAAGCCGCTTCGGACGGCGAGCCGGTCGGCAACCTGGGCTTCTGGGACCAGCGGCTGGCGCTGGAGTGGACCTACAAGAACATCAGCTACTTCGGGGGCGACGCGTCCAACATCACGGTGGCCGGCTACAGCGCGGGCTCGCACAGCACCTTCAAGCAGCTGGCGTACGACCTGTACCTGCCGCGCGACCGAGCCGTCGTGCGGCGCGCCATCATGTGGTCGAACGGGCCGGGCATGCAGCCCAAGAGCCTGCTCGCGGCCCAGGACCAGTTCGACGAGCTGCTCGCCGTCCTGGACATCCCGCTCGCCCTGCCCG
The DNA here is from genome assembly GCA_037367355.1 of Neoscytalidium dimidiatum. NCBI lineage: Eukaryota > Fungi > Ascomycota > Dothideomycetes > Botryosphaeriales > Botryosphaeriaceae > Neoscytalidium > Neoscytalidium dimidiatum. The sequence goes on along the minus strand of CM074701.1, from coordinate 795,168 downwards.
CCGCCGACAAGGTCGCGCGCCTGCGCGCGCTGCCGCCCGCCGCCCTCCTCGCCGCCGTCCCCAAGATGCAGCGCCACCAGTTCCGCGCCGTCGTCGACGACGGCTTCGTGCGCCGCGACCTGTACCGCGACATCGACTCGGGCGCGTTCGCGGCGCGCATGCGCGCCCGCGGCGTCGCGCTCATGACGGGTGAGTGCCGCGACGAGCACTGCCTGTACGGCACCTGGTACCCGCCCGCCGCCGACAGCCTGGCGTCGCTGCGCACCCGCCTGACCGCCGAGTACCCCGCCAGCGCCGTCGACGTGCTCGTCGACCACTACTATCCGCAGGGGCGCCTGCCCGGCGCGTGCACCGACTGGCGCGACGCGTTCGGCCGCGTCTACGCGGACATGCAGGTGCACCACCTGGAGCGTGGGTTCGTCGATAAGCTGCACAGGGGCGGCGCCGGCGAGCTGGTGTTCAGGTACAGGGTCGAGTGGCGGTTGCGCTGCTGCGACCGCTTCCTCCCGCCCGACTGGGGCGTCACGCATACCGCTGATAAGCCCATCTGGTGGTGGGGCAATGGCATGGAGTTGACGGAGAAGGAGAAGGAGCTTGCGTGGGAGGCACTGACGGGGCCGTATGTGAAGTTTGTTGAGGGCGATATTGAGGGCTTGAGGAAGACGTGGGGAACCACGGGACCTAGGCAGGTGCGCAGGGTGGACCCGCAGGGCAGGCTCAGTATTTGGGAAGATGAGCTGTGGGAGGAGGGTACGACAGTTTGGGATAAACTCCGGGCGGTGGCCGCGACGGACTTGGGCGGTAGGAACATCGAGGAGGGTGCGAAGCTGTAAGTTGGGTTCTGCCTCTGGAGGTGGGGAGTGTCGTGAATGTTTGATCGGTTTCGTGAGGCTTGATTTTGACGTTTGATTTTTAGGCACATTATCCTGGATTATGATAGGTCATAGAAGGTATGGCCGGTGGTCAGAATTCAGAAATGTTCAAAGACCGAAGCGCCTGTGGCATGATCTGTGGACTGCATGCTATGAAATTGGACGTACGCAAGGTACGTCAGTAAGTTGAACAGCAAGAGCACTGGCGTAGCGAAAATCTAGGACGAATCAGTGTAACATATTGAGCGGAATCAAGGCGGAACCTGGTGCAGTGTCGGCAGCATCGGACGCGTGCTTATGGACTGGCACTTCTATGTGCGAGCGTATCTTCATTTTTAGACACGACCTGATGTCCAAATATCCTACAATTCGTTCCTCGCTTTGCTTTTAATAAGTACTGATGTAGTATTAGGGTTTAGGTCATAGTTGACAAGTTAGTAGCACTTACAGCTTTCAAAACAACTTAACCAAAGTTAAGGCGTATCTGTGGCTTCACCTCTAGTCGCTAAAGAGTACCACGGACACGACGAAGCTCGTTACCCGAGGAGTATATTGATGGGCTGTCTGCGCCACATCTGGATTGCCACTCACGATACAATGGCGTGGGCGCCTCATTGCTTGGATTCCATCTTCCACCAACCCAAAAGTACTCTTTCCCCAAATCCCCTTACTCTTCAGAAGGCCCATCACTACTGTCCATAGTAATCTAACGGAAATCCCAGCCCCTCACATTGCGCCTGATCTCGGAACCCAACATCCACACTGACGGGCCAGTTTAAGCCTCTATAAATCGGACGCTCGGCATCAACCTCGCTCCATACCCCGCTCCTCTCTGCTGCTTTCAACGCATCGGCATAGCCCCTCTTCACCAAATACTCTCTGTCCACATTCGGGTTCAAGTTCCTCGCAAACGCCGACCATGCGTCCAGTACCACCTGCGCGAACGGGACGTCTCCGTCATCCCGCAGCGGCAGCCCATTCCTGACAATGTTCCCAAAAACGTAAAACAACTCGCCGGAGTGACACTTAAAGTACTCTTTGCTGGGGTCGCCATACGGGTGGTCGGGCGTAATGGGTGCCTCGCAGGTAGGGAAGTTTGGACTGTAGCCAGGGGTCTGATAGGAGCGGTCGAACTCGTAGAACCAGACACTTGGGGAGACATCATTCTTGACGGCAGAGTAAGCGGTTGCGTAGTCGAGGCAGCGCAGCTCGGCGTCGGTGGCAAGGCGGGCAGAGGCGTTGAAGACGGCGAGAGACGCATTAGTTGGGGAAAGGTCGTAGGGGATTGGGAAGAGGGTGGTGATGTTAGGCGTTGAGGGAAACCCCGAGGCGCTGAGGAAAGAAGGAAGCGATTCGTTGGCAGAGGGATACGAGATGAAGGCGGCGGCGTCATCGCGCATGACGCCGATGAGGAGTGGGACAGAGGCGGCGGGACCCGCGCCGGTGAGGACGAGTGAGTTGGTTGTCAGGTAGGTCCCGTCAACAACAAGGTAGCTGGGAGCAGTCAGCAGGATGGCCCAGCAGCTACAGGAATGGCGGAATGCGTGTGGTGTCCAGATCGGGAGAACGAGTGACCTATGTCTTGCTCCAACTCTTGTCGTTGTATCATTATGCTTCACTCACCGAGCTACATCAGACAAGCCCACCAGGTCAAACGCATCGTAATCTCTGAGGCATTGTACACGGTCAGCTGCCTCTACGCATCCGGTCTCCATCAAAATTGGGTTGGCTGCAACAGCCACCTCCTGCTCAATAGTGTAATATTCCGAGTACGTGGTCGCGTAGTTGCTCCCCGCCAGATTGCTCTGAGGTATTGCGGCCTGGTACTTTCCAATTGCTTTCGGAGAGGCAAGAAGAGCCCTGACACTAGCGGCACCAGCACTCTGTCCAAAAATAGTGATACGCTCAGGGTCGCCGCCGAAGTTCTTGATATTCGCGTGAACCCAGTCGAGAGCAATGATCTGGTCTGCTAGGCCATAATTTCCGTTAAGCTCTCCGTCATCAAGAGCCAGGAACCCCAGAGTGGAAAGTCGATAATTGATAGCCACTACCACAACATCTCCACGCGATGCAAAATTGCCACCGTCGAATGTCGGATCGCTGCCAGTACCTCCAGTGAAAGCGCCACCGTGGATCCAGAACATGACGGGTTTGAGATTTTGCTTGGGCGTTGACAGCGAATCCTTCGGCAGATATGGGGACCAGACATTCAAGAACAGGCAGTCCTCGCTGCAGGTCGAAGTGGTGCAACCTGATTGGACACACTGAGCGCCAGGAGCTAAAGCGGAGACATTTCCGGTGCCATCGTAAAGAGACGAATAGTTGAACCGCTCAGGCTGAGGCGCATAGCGGACACCTTCGAAGCGGAAGCTCAACTTGTCCTGTGATCGACTATGTCAGTAGTGGAGCTTGATAACTACAGGTTATGGTTCCCACCCGATATCCTGTCAATTGCTGGCTACCTGTCTTCACGGTGGTCTGCCACCTAGGAGAGGCGTCGATGGCGGTCGTGGTGGAGAGCGGGGCAGATTGCGTACAGAGCGCAGGTAATTTCGTATGACGGGCTTTGACTGAGATGAGGCCATTTTGGGCGATGGCTTGCGCGGTTTGACCTGCCTCTGCGGCAATCCAATACAGTGCATGCTCGAGGTAGCCCAGCGATAGGGCTGAGACACTCTTACTCGAATTGGCGAGTGGGGCCCAGAGCTGCTCACCAAGTGCGGCGCAATTCGACCGAGCTTCATCTAGTGTCTGGGGCGTGCTGAGTACGATGGCCGCTGCGTCATGGGTGCTCCGATTGCCTGTGCTCAGATTAGATCTACGCGCAGATCATTTCATGCAGAAGGAGTAAGGAGTCAGGTGGGGTAGAGGTGCGCAAGAACTGTGTTCACTTGTCTTGGCTGGCTGCTGGAAGCCCTTTTCAGAGCAGGCAATGGTGTGAGCAATAGAAAATGCAGCCAAGCATACCGTAAAGATCATTGTAGACCAGGATAGTCAGGTCAGAACCAATAGAGCCGGGGCTTGGAGCGGCTTGGGCTACGGCTAGTAAGCTCAAAGCGGAGGCGCCAGGGACCAACCAATCGAGACTGCGCATGGCTCATGGACCGGGGAGGAGACAAGGAGAAGATCGAGCACGAACCCAACGGGCCAGGACATTGTTGCTGACAGCAGAAACAGAACTGATATACGAACGAAACACACTGGTCACTAGCACACGAGCCGGAGAGAAGGAGACTACTAGACGACATCGGAATCACCGGGTGAATCGAACATTCGCAGACCGTGAAGATATCCGGGAAGGTACCATGGCCGCATAGCGTTGTAGATTACCCGGCAGATTTGACGCGGGGAAAGCCTGTCGACGCGCCCTGCACGTGTGGCCGGGGGGTCCGACCAACAGGACCGCGAGGCGGCCGGCTGGGGCCATGCTGCCATGTGCACGACGCGGGAGGGTGAGCTGTGTGGCGTCGTTGCGCGCCCTGCCGGTGAGGGGCTGACCCGGAGCGTTGTCGGCTGGCGGCACGGCAGAGCAGGCACCGCGCGCGCGCGTCAGACAAACAGCGCTGAGATGATGTCGTGTCGTCGTCGAAGATGTATTTAGCCAAGCGGAGGCGCGGTGCGCGACTCACGGCCGCTGGTGAGCGCTGCCCGGTGCGCGGTGCGCCGGAAGCTGGCGCTCCGTCGAGGCGTTGCGCGGAGGGAGCTGGCGAGCTGACGGGAACCTGGGCGAGGCTAGCATTCGCGTCACGTGCGCACGCCGCCCAGTGTTTCAGCGAGCTGAGGCCCCTGGGCTGTGCACCGAGAGACCTGGGCTGGGCGGCGTGAGCGGCCGGGACTCGACCTCGAGACGGTCCAGGCAGAGCCAGCAGCGACGTCGGCGTGGCAGGCGGGGCCAGTGGCCGTGGCCGTGGCCGTGGCCATGGCACGAGTGCGCGCATGGGTGGGCGGGCAGACGGCGGACGGCCAGGCGCTCGCTGACTGGCAGCAAGCAAGCAAGCAAACAGGTAGGCAGGCAGGCGGGCAGGCAGGCAGCAGATAACAGGCGGGCGGGCAGTGCTATTTTTGCGCGGGCGGGCTGGGATGGCTGAGGTACGTAACGCCCGTCTCAGGCTGGATTGGGCGGGCGCGGTGGAGCAGGGCGGCGCAAATCAGCGTCGCCGTGCCTTCCAAATTGCCGCACGCTTCCCTGTGCAGACGAGAATAATCCCATCAATTTCCCAGCAGACCTTTCCTCGTCCTTCTGCTGCGCTCTCTGCTCGCCCGCCCGCCGGCTGTCGGTGCTCGAGTCACCCGCCAACTCGCCCGCCTGCCCGTCGCTCGTCCTGCACACGCTGCTGCCGCGAACGTCGCACGATGGAGCCCGCTCGGCGCTGCGTCTGCGTCTGCTGCTGTTGCCGTACGCGGCTGTCGTCGCCGGCCTTGTTGCTGCCCGCCGCGCCCGCTGCTGCTGCCGACTCTGCCAGGTGGTGCGTCCTGCGCGCTGAAGCCGTCAGGGCTTTGGCACCCTACCACACAAGCGCGACTTGCGCACTAACGGAAACCGACTAAACCCTATACGGCCGTGCTGGGCCAGAGAGCGTTCCCTCGCTGGCCTCCCGGCCTTCAACACCGTTCTGCTCCTCCTCGCGCTCCGCTGGCTTCTCTCTCTGCCCGTGCCTCGCTCCTCCCTCCCTCCTCTCCGTCGCATCTCAATCGCCCCAGCTCCCACGTTCCCGCTTCCTCTCCCACAGCCGCACGCGCGCTCCATCCACCGCCCACCTCTCCACCCGACCCACGCTCTCGCCCTCGGCTCCTCTCGCTCCTCCACGCCGCCCACCTGAGCCTCTGTGCCGCTGGAGACCGTCCCCATCGCATGCGCTGCTGATCACCTGCCCGTCTGCGCCCTGCCTGCTGCCGCTGCCCACCGCGCCGTCGCCCTTCGCAAGCGCCCTCGTCGCGTCGCCGCCCACCAGCCTTGACTCCTGCCACGATCGCACAAAGCCTGCCTGCTCTGAAAGGGGACCGTTGAGCGACTGAAGGAGCCCGCCGACGAGCCCAAGGTCTTGCCTGACGTCCCTGCGCTGCCGCGTCGGCCGTCATGCAATTCAACGCACGAAGAGACTGAGCCGCCTCTATCTCCACCCAACACCTGGCGGATTATGACAGAAATCCCCTTGCTGCAGACGCATGCTGTTCCTCAGCTAAGCCCCAGGGCTCCTTTTGCGCCCGTTCCTTATCCTGTCCCCAATGGCCGACCGGCGTCAGACGCCCCTCAGCCCGACGAAGAGCCTGTTTCCGACACTATCAAGTGCATCTGCGGCTACGAGGCCGACGATGGTAGTAGTGTCCTGTGCGAGGTGTGCAGAACATGGCAACACGTCCTCTGTTACTATGACGACGAAGACCAGATCCCTCGGATTCACGAATGCGCCGACTGCCAGCCACGAACACTCGACCAGACACGTATTAAGGAGCGACAGAAGGCCTTCAAGAACATGACCTACATGATCGAGCGGAAACCGAAGCGTCCGGCCGCGAAGAGCCACAAGAAGAAGCTGAAGGATGTGAACGCCGCCGTTGCGCTCACGAACGGACACGCCGACGACGCCTTTCCTGGCCTGGATCGCAAGAGTGGGAGCCCAAGAGATCAGCAACCGCCTACCAAACGGCCAAAGACAAATCACAAGGCTTCCAACTCCGTCGCGTCTCTCAACCAGACGGCTGGTGGCTCCCGGAAACGAGCAACCTCTACTACACAGCCTATCCACAGCCCAGTCAAGTCGCCGGGACCACCCATTCCGACCGGCTACGCACCAGATTATTTTTCGGACGAGTTCCTGCAATTGTACAAGCACCCCGACTATACTCCGATCGAGGCGAATTCCTTCAACGATCTGGGCGTGACCAACAGCTTGCGGACCTGGCTCTGGGATCCCGAAGCGACAAAGCAGGCTTCGGGAGGGAAGGCTCGCGAGCAGATTTTCCAACGACACGAGGGTACAATGAAGGATCTGGAGGAACACGGTCCCGTTCTGAAGGAAAACACTGGTATCGGTGCGATCGCTACTGCCCAAGGACCTCATCCGACCTTCAAATGGATCACTGTCGAAACTGACGTTCCTTATGGCGGTTTTGTCGGTGAACTGAAGGGACAGATTGGCAGGAAAGAAGACTACTGCTCGAACCCTAACAACCGTTGGGAAACACTGCGACACCCGGAACCCTTCGTCTTCTTTGCACCTTTCCTTCCGCTCTACATCGACACCAGGCACGAGGGAACACTTCTGAGATATATCCGACGCAGCTGCAGACCTAACGTGCGCATGCAGATCCTCATCACTGGCGAATCTGAGTACCACTTCTGTTTCATTGCGGCTGAAACCATCTACGCCGGCGAGGAAATCAGCATCGGCTGGGATATCGACAAGGACATCAAGAACGCGCTTGAGGCCTCTCTACAAAACGGTAATATTCACGAGCGCGGGATCCAGGAAGTCGAAGGTGTATCGCACTGGGTCGCTGGTGTGCTTTCTAATTTCGGCGGATGCGCGTGCAAATTGCCCATCATGGAGTGTCCTCTCGCCCTTGCTGATCGTCGCAACACGCCCATCATACTCGCATCCTCGAACGGTCAGGCACTGAAGCCCAAGAAATCTAGAAAGAATGGTACTCAGCTCTCACCTCTTAGCACCGGTCAGGCCACAAACAGCCGTGCAGGCAGCGAGGTCCGGAATCGCGGCGAGCACGACGAGGAGAATGCTGACAGTCGGTCGGTATCCGGTTCGTCCCGCAGCAAGCCAACGAGTCGCGACATTACTCCGATGACGCATGTCTCGAATGAGAATGCCGTCGGACTGGGAGTCGAAATGTCGGATCGTGAGAAGAGGAAACTGTTGCAACAAGAGAGGCTCTTCGAGCAGCTAGAACACGATGAACAACACGCGCAAAAGAAGAGGAAAAGGAACAGTGCTGGATCGGCTCTCAATACACCCAGTGTGGCAACTTCAGTAAGGCACCCGTTTTCAGCTAGTCAGAGAAAGGCTAACCCGCGTCTCAGAAGCAACTTGGCCATTCGGAGTCATCCTTCCCCTCCCCGGTTGTTGCATCCAAATCTCGGGCTGCAGACTCGAACTCTCGCTCGCAGAACATGAACGGTCGTCGATCGAATAATGCATCGCATCAACGTCGGGCTGGCGCACGTGCACCCAAAGAACCGTTACCGCCTAAGAAGCCGGAATACAAGGATTCGGGCGTGCAGACCGAGCCTGACGAGGAGTTCCCCTCGCTGGTGCCTGCTCCCGTCGCGCGCCGGAAACCGAAGGCCTCCTTTCTGCGATCGCTCCTACAGCGCACGCACGACATCCGGGTCCGCAGGGAGCGTTCGGAATCTGCACAACGCAGTTCATCGGTATCGTGTTCACATGGCGAGAAAATGGATGTGGATGAGCCGACCAAGTCGGCCACTGCAGCCGCGTCAGAGCCGCTTTCTACCGCCGAACCTCCCACGGCACCACTCAAAGAAACATCACCTCCGCTTAAGGCCGAGGAAGATGTCGAAATGCAAGATGCGATTGCAGTGGCACCAGCCGAGGAAGCACCTAGAACAGAGAACGAACCTCTGTCGCCTCGCGCAGACGCGCCGCCTGTCGATAAAACTTCTCCAGAAAAGCCCTCTAATTCATCAGAGTCTCTTCCTCCAACAGGAGCATTGTCGGCAGAGACATCAGTCTCTTCGTCCGCCCCGACTACGCAATCAAAGGCAACATCACCTGGCCTGCATGTCGGGCTTCCGCCTGCACCGATACCCTCTATTCCCCGCTCCTCCGCTACCACGCCACCTCCCATCACTACTGACGCCTCTACCTCGATATCTATCGTCACCGAAACACCCGCCCTCTTGACACCTTCCGCCCCTACTATTTCCTTGTCGTCCCCTATGGATATAGCACCTCCATCGACTGTAGTGACTCCTAGTCCTGTCCAGCGCAAAGCTAAAATGAGTCTGAGCGACTGGACAGCGAAGAGAAAAGCCAAGCTTGAGGCGAAGAGTCACGATGGCGACCGGGGCGACGAAAAGGATAAGGATAAAGACGCGACCACTGAGGGTGGAGACTCAGTCAAGGATGATGATGATCGGCCAGGAAGTTCGGATAAAAAGGATGAGGATCCAGAGTCCAAGTCTGGCGACGGCGCATGAGGATACCCAATGTTTTCTTTTTGATACCTTTTCTACTTAGGTTTTCCATTTCCAGAACCACCGCGGGCGGCTTTAGGGGGCTTCATATGGTGGTAACCGAAACGTTTTCACTTCTTCATTATTGTACGATTGAAACGGGTTCTTCTCACGGGAGGTATGGTTGGGCGGTTTACGGGGTCCAAGGGGCTTGCATTTCTGGAAAACGTGCTTTAGGTACGGACGGATGGATGACAGGATTATTGATCTATTGCCTCTTTTCCCTTCTAAACTCATAGGGTTCGCAACGGATGGCTGACGGCGTAGGGTCACATGTGGCTTTGTCCCCCCTTTCCCTCTTACTGTTGCCCTGTCAGCTGGTTGCTGCTTCATTAATGAAGAAGGGTTGGTTGAGATTTTGTTCTTCTACTCCTCTCCCCTTCTCAACTCTTGTTATCCCTCACACTTTCACACGACTGCCGGAAACTTTTCTTGCTACGTGTACGCTCTCTTCTATCTTTGGGCCTTAGCGAAAAAGAGATGTTATGGAGAAGGGACTAGCCCTCCCCTTCTCACTGCCATATTGCCTGGCAGCTGTTCCCGGTCCGAATTTATGGATGGGGACTGATGTGTGGATGAATGAAATGAGGCTTGGTTCAACCGCGTCGCGTTGTTGATGCGTATTTAGGTAGCCGAATCGAGCGGAGTGAAAATACTTCAACTACTGGATCGTTTCTCCCCGTGAAGCTTCCGACTATGGGCTCAAGTTGTAGGCATTGGCGAGCTCAAAGATTCAATATCGCTTATGAAAAGAGCTTGCTGATTACATCTATATGTAATTTTGCCGTATCGGGACACGAATCTATATTTTGAAATAGCTTATAATTCTGTGTGTAATTAGACTTGACGGTACCTTATGTACTTTCTCTAGATGATGAACAGCGCTATGTGAAGATATGCTTATGATTAAGAACTTGCATCACTGAGATCTGTCCAAGGGAAAGCTCGTCCATGTAGCTACTACCAAGCGTAGACTTATAGCTATACTGCAACCCCCTACAAGTTGACATGTTGGTAGTGGCTACTATTCATCAGAGAGGGATAAGAGTTCTCACTATCACGAGGAGATCTCTTTAATTGACAAATAACCATGCGCAGTATTGAAAAGGTCGCCAGGTATACTGTTTCGATATATGTCTAGGCGGGGGGCTTTGGAGAACAAGAGCCAATTCGAAAATTTCTGGGGGACCTTACGCATGGCCACTTATGGGCGGCTATCGATTTGGTGTAAGCTGAGTACTTCCCCCAAATCATCCTGCGGTATCGCCTACCGAATACACCTTGACGAGAGGTTTCACATAGTCCAGCACCACACGGACTCGAGCGGTATGTCTAAATTTATCAAAATGTACATTGGTATACAAACTTCATCTACTACTTCCGCTCGAAATAAGTCCATTGGCCCTCCACGGGCTTCTCGGCCAGTTCCTCCCACCTGAAATGCAGTCAGTACAAGATATCGCCGAGCTCGACAAAGGACGCAGACGTACACCTTGTTCTGCAGCAGAAGCTCAGCGAGTTTAAGTTCGCCCTCGGCAACCTGAATGACCTCCTCAATCAACCCGGCGCCGATCTCCTTCTCGGCAGTAGAGATTCTGTATCATCTCCGGTCAGTCCCCTGTTGGATAACGTATTACTTAGGGTGGATTGGCGTACTGGTCGGCGGTCAAGCTGGGCTCCTTCTCAATGCGGAAAGCCTGGGCCTTCTCCAAGGTCTCGGGCCTGCCGTAACCAAGAGCTTGCTTCTGACCCTTCCTCTCCTCACTGCTGCGCACACCCTCAAGCTCCGGCTGGGCGACAACCTCGCCATCCCACTCCTCCTCACGCTCGTCAGCCTCTGGGAGTTCCCGGACGGTGACAAAGGACCTGCCATCCGCGGTGTGTTTCACAGCAACACCGAATTTCTCAAAGGCCTCTGGATTCTCGGCGATCTTCTTCTGCACACGCTCCTCCCATTCCTTGAGACCGGCGGGCTCAATGCGCTCAATGATGTTCAGGCGCTGGCGGGTCAAGGCCTCGGTAGACTGGCGGTAGACGGACGACTCGGGGAACTGCTTGAGCTTGTCGAGGGTCTTGCTGTACAGGTAGACGAGGGTCGAGCGTGGCGCCGGGTGGGTGAACAGGCCGCAGAGACCGGTGGGGGCGCCGGGCTCGAGAACGCGCCCGACAGGCTTGACGGCTGCGAAGAGACGTAGTGCTGGTCTCATGGCGGTGGTGTGAAGGCGGTGCTTGGGTGGTGATGGGGACGCAATGGACCGGCGGGCCAGTGAGAGGTGTTGTAGTGTAATGCACGCGGGTGGTCTTGGCATCGGTCCGGGCGGAGCCCGTTCGAGTTGCCTTGTCGATCTGGCGCGGTGGCCTGGCGGCTTGCGGCTGGACTGGACTGCGCCCTGGGGAACTGCGCAGCGGCCTCCTTTCGCGACCATCCACGTACGACCGTGGCGAACGCGGCTAACAACGCTCCCGTCTGCTGCGGGTTCCTACGCTCGTCTCAAAGCCCGTAGATGCGCGCTCTGTCTTCGGCCTAAACCCTCGCCCGAACGGCCCCAGCGGCCTCGTCAATCCAGCTACCTGTCATCCTCCCGCATCGCCCATCATGCGCCTTCTTTCCTCATTCCTGTCGCTCGCTCTGCTCTCCACCGCCTTCGCGTCGCCTCCCTCCAAAGATGCCAAAGCATCTGATGAAGAGCGGAAACCCACCGTTTTCAACGGGAAGGAGGTGCCGCCGATGCTGCAGCTTAGCAGCGAGAATATCGACGACAAGATTGCCAAAGGCAACTGGTGCGTATATATTTTGTCTTAACGTAGAGCACAGCAGCTCATAGTACCGTCAGGCTGGTAGAGTTTTTCTCGCCCTACTGCCACCACTGCAAAGCCCTCGCCCCGACATGGCAAACCCTCTACGAATTCTATTATACCCAGGAGCCTCTTCCCAACTCCGATTCCAAGGACGGCGATCACCTTAATACTTTCTCGCGATACTACGATTTCAACTTCGCACAGCTCGACTGTGTTGCTTTCAGTGACGGCTGCGCCGCCAAGGATATCCATTCATTCCCCACCATTATACTGTTCAAGGACGGCAAGGAAGTCAAGAGACACGTCGGCGCCGACAAGCTCAAGTTCTTTGCGGACTGGATTGAGGAGTCGCTCGAAACCATCAGGCCCGGCTCTCGGCCCAAGGATGGCCTAAAGCTGCCCGAAGTCGGCGCAAAGAGCGTCGAGTCCAACGCGAAGCCTGATAAACCCGCCAACAAAGACAAGAATCCTGCCGGCGGAGCTGCCGCTGGGAGCAAGCACAACGAGGAGGCCACCAAGGCAGCTGCCACTGCGGGGGCCAAGGAAACCGGTACCAAGACCAAGACGAAGCCGACGCACAACCCGCAGGGCACCTCTATTCCGCTTACCGCGGAGAGCTTCCAGAAGCTGGTGACGATGACGGAGGACCCGTGGTTCGTCAAGTTCTACGCTCCTTGGTGCCATCATTGTCAGGCCATGCAGCCCAACTGGGCGTCCATGGCCCGTGAGATGAAGGGCAAGCTCAACGTCGGCGAGGTCAATTGCGATGTTGAGAAGAGGCTCTGCAAGGATGCGCACGTTAGGGGTTATCCGACCCTTCTCTTCTTCCGTGGAGGCGAGCGCGTTGAGTACGATGGTCTCCGTGGCGTCGGTGATCTGATCAACTACGCCAACAGTGCTCACGAGAGCAGTGATGGTGTTCCTGATGTCGATGCTGAGTCTTTCGCTGAGCTAGAGAAGAAGGAGGAGGTCATATTCCTCTACAATTACGACCATGCCACCACCACCGAGGACTTCATGGCTCTGGAGAGATTAACGCTGAGTCTGATCGGCCACGCCAAGTTGGTCAAGACCAAGGATCCCAAGCTGCATCAGAGATTCAAGATCTCCACGTGGCCAAGGTTGCTCGTAAGCAGGGACGGAAAGCCCAGCTACTATACTCCGATTGCACCTAGGGACATGCGGGATTACAGGAAGGTTTTAGGTTGGATGAAGACTGTCTGGCTACCTATTGTTCCGGAGCTTACTTCTTCTAATGCCCGCGAGATTATGGACGGAAAGCTTGTGGTTCTTGGTATTTTGAACAGGGAGAGAACAGATGAGTTCGAGAGCGCGAAGCGTGAGATCAAGAATGCTGCCATCGAGTGGATGGACAAGCAGACCCAACAGTTCAAGCTGGAGAGGCAGGAGCTGCGCGACGCGAAACAACTTCGAATTGAGGAAGCGGAAGACCGCAACGATCAGCGCGCTCTTCGTGCTGCGAAGAGCATCCGTATCAACATGGATGAGATCGAGCGCAAGGAGGTTGCGTTCGCCTGGGTCGATGGCGTTTTCTGGGAGCGTTGGATCAGAACCACCTATGGCATTGATGTCAAGGATGGCGAGAAGGTTATCATCAACGATGAAGACGTAAGTGTATCATTCAATCTGAGCAGAATAGCCCGTCCTAATTTGTGTTCAGAACCACCGCTATTGGGACCAGACTTTCACCGGCAACCCAATTATTCCTTCCCGCACTTCCATCCTCGAGACTTTGTCCAAGGTCACGCGCGACCCGCCAGCTCTAACTCCAAAATCCACCATCGGCGCCGTCTCGATGTTTTTCTTCACGATCAAGCAGTTCCTGACCGGCCACCCTTTCCTGTCCATCGGCATCATTCTTGGCGTTGTCCTGGCAGCAACTTATTTCGGTCGCGGCAAGTTTAGACGTGGAAAGCCGTTCGGATCAGCTGGTGGCTTCTTCCAACTGCCCTCAGGAAATGAGAAGGATGGCTTGTTGGGAGCTGTCAATGGAGGAGGGGCTAAGACGGATTGATGAGAGCTCGTGCAATTAATGCGAAGCAGATGGAAGATCATGTGGTTTCGAAATTACGGGGAGTCGTGTAGCATACATTCAGTGTTTCGTCTTTCTTCTGGTCTGGAAAGGTGGGAGGTATTATCTGCTCAAGGACCTGCCGGCTTTTGCGTTAGGCGTTCTGTCTACTGTTTACAACGGGCTCGTTGCCATGGGGCTCTCACCGTCATCCTTGTTTTGATTTTTTTTTCCCCCCCATTTAGATATATCATCATGAGAGCACAGTTCGACATGAAGAACCATGGTCCCCACCACACCAACGTGAGAATGTCCCACAGAAAGTCAGCCGGCTCCACATTAATCTATCTAGCCTTCTAGGGCGGCGCATGGACAGGTAAAGAGCCAAGGGCATGGTCAGGACGAGAAGCTTCCACTAAAACGCGGATGACTCCACAAGTTTATTTTCAAGGCCCTGCTCGTATCTTGGGTCATCTGCCGCTTGCCGAGATGGGGTAAATGTGCGGGGAATGTAGATAGAGATAGCATGATTTAGGCTTCCCGTTGGTTTATCCACAAGACCTTTCCTTGATCCCGTGTTTTTCTTTTTTTTGCCGTCCGCCCAGCAGTCAGTCAGTCCCTTACTTAAAAACCCGACTTACCCCTCCTTCCGTCATACCCCACAGATCGAGCGCGGGACCCATCCTTTTTTTACCCACAACCCCCCTGTTGCTCTGCCGTGCGGGACGACTGGATCCCTTCCTTCCCTCTGCACAGAGATCTCCATCTGAACAGCCCTGCGCTGCTCGCGCCAGGGAGACACACGCGCGTGCGAAACGTGGGGAGCCCATCTCCACAAAAAATAAATCTTACGTGCCTCCAGCTGCCGTCCTGCCGTCCTGCCGCAGACATACGTACATCTGCGGATTCTTTGGATTCTGCTTGCTGCCGCTGCTACTTGCCTGCTGCGGGCGTGCGCTGTTCCTGCAGCCTGCAAGTCGTTGTATTTTTTTTCTTTTTTTTTTAAATTATCTATCGATCATCTTGCATGGACGCCATCAACCTCTACGCCTATCAGAACAAACCGCGCGCGACCACGACCACCACCTCGACGCCGGCCTCTAATTCCCACCCGACCATAAATACTGCCTCCGCCCGCCCCATCCGCATCGACGCCGCCATGTCCTCCCACACCATCGCCTCCCTCAAGCGCATCGACCGCGACGCCCTCTACACGCTGCTCAAGCAAACACCCGCGACGCCTCTGTCTTCCTCGTCCTCATCTGCCGCACCCGCGCCTGCCTCCTCCACACCAGCCGACGCCGAGGCAGCGGCCGCAGCGTCCTCGTCTTCCCCTCCCTCCTCCTCCTCCTCCTCCTCCTCCGCAGAACCGGCCGTCGCGATCATAGACGTCCGCGACTCGGACTTCTTCGGCGGCCACATCCGCGGGTGCACCAACGTGCCGACGCAGGCGCTGGACTACAGGCTGCCCGAGCTGGTGCGGCAGCTGCGCGGCGCCAAGAAGGTCGTGTTCCACTGCGCGTTGAGCCAGCAGCGGGGGCCGAGCGCGGCGCTGAGGTATCTGAGGGAGAGGGGGAGGCTGCTGGGTGAGGAGGAGGGCGCGGGGCAGGAGGTTTGCGTGCTTGAGGGCGGGTTTGTGAGGTGGCAGGAGAAGTGAGTCGTTTCCTTTTACGTCGTTACCCGCTTTGTGGGAGGTTATGGGAGGGGTTGGTGGGGGTTGTGGTGCTAATGCTTTGTGTGTAGGTACGGTATGGACGAGACGGTGACGGAGGGGTATAAGAAGGATATCTGGGAGTATGGATATTGAGGTCTCGAGGATGGATTAATCGATAACGAGGGGTCTAGGGGATCGTACTGGGCGCGGGTGCGGAGGGCGACGGAAGGGCCTCGGAGGAGAGATCGCTCGAGGAGCGATTGCGTGTAGGTTGGCGGGATGGACGTGTGGATGACGGCGGATCTGGTTATGAGGATGTCATTAGACGGTCAGATCTACTGGACAAAGTGATATCACGACTATCACTCAACAAAGCTCGGATGATGTGGTTCTGGTGCTGTCTATCTGGAGACGAGGCACGCGTCTGGATGAAGACCGGCTCCAGTTCACGAGGAGGCACCAAAGGAGCTACAAGCGCATACAACGCGTCGATTGCCACTTATCACGCGTCATTGTTCACAATGGCCACAGCAATAGCGCTTGCTATCCAGCAACCAGCCCGTTGTTGTTGAACGAGGGTCTATGGGGTTTGACGTGTCCAAGCTCCATCCCGCTTTCTCCGCTCTCTCAACACAGGACAGTTTGTCACGTATCAAAATTCTACAACGCTGCCAATTCACTAAGAGATACGGTGCGCCTCGAACGACGCCTTGAGATGTGCCTCTTTTTCTTGTCCGCGGATGGTTGCTTCCGATGTGTGCTATTTTCGCCTGGACTACACGAACGCCTCGATTCGGATACGGACTCGGCAGTGCGGTTGATACACTAGCTGCAGGTTCAACGCCTCGCGCTCGAAAGGATCCTTGAGGAGTTTCAATAGTGATCTATCGAACGGCTGATGGAGGCAAGCTTTCCGCATGAAGTTGGTCCAGCCTGAGGACTCTGCGCGTCTCGAGCACGGCGGCACGTTCGAAGAGGACCGAACGTCCGCGTCGGCTTGACCCCCCAGTTCGACGCAGCGCAAAACAGAACAAGTTTCAGCAACGGGACGAAAGCCACCATGTCGCTGGGCAAACCCTCTGATCGGCTTGGAAAGCCTTGAGAAATGCTTTCAAGGCCTGGGCAGCAAACCTGGGCAGGAGACGCGTACCGCATAACTTGTCACCAACACCAGCACATTGCAGGTCTCGCCTCGAAATTCGCAACACTCAGCAGCCACACGGCGCAACAGATGCTACAGCCGGTCAACTTGCTCGAAACCCGCCGATATTGCGCAGCATTCACCAAGTCCGGTTCTAACCATACCCCATGCCGCCGCCTGCCGCGGCGTACATTCAATAGACGCGGCTAAACCTACCGCCACTGCGAAAAACCATTACAAAGCTGGGCAGGATTGCAAAACGATGTCGCATCATGGACACGACACACGTCCCAGGCGCTGCTCTGCTCAGTTCCGATGGCGGTCACTCGGCGGCACCTGCTTGCTGCCTGCACACTAGCTTGCGTGCAGCAGTGCCATCGTGAACAGCGAGGCCAGCATGCGCACCATGGCGCTCGCGAGCGAGGCGAACGACCGCTCATCTGTTCGTCTGGACTCTATTTCCAAAATGCAACCCTAGTCGCCAACGACCCTGGACCGGAAAGGGACCCTGTCTAGTACGCGGCGGGCGGCCACGTCGATGGTCAGTCGTGGGAATAGGCTGTCGGGAGCAGCGCGTGAACGCCTGTTTTCCCGCCCTGCGGATGTGTTGTGCAGTTCACTAACTGCTTCATTGCCCTGCATGAGCCAACTTCGGCCTTACCTCCCGCGCCTCAGCCCCTCCTTTCTTCCCCGTGCGCTCTCCTCCCAGCTCGGCGCTTTTTTCCGCATGAGATGGCGCAAAAGCGGGCAATGCCAGAAGCAAGAGGCGATTGCCAATACTTGCTGCCCGTTCTTTCACACACACACGCACATACACGCCGCCTTGTTGGACCCCTCACATCCAGGCTGCGCATCTCGCGGAACCGGGTAGGCGGTGATTCGAGTCGCACGAGATCTGGTGCGGGTCCGCATTGCGCGCTTGCCCAGTGGCCGTGGGACGTGGCCATGGGGCGGTGTCCAGATGGGATGGACAAGCTTTTCTGCTTGTCTCGTCTACATGTCACTTTTTTTTTCTTCACGCCCCCCGTTTGCCTCCCCCTTCTCCGTCCCTCGCAGACGCCTCCGTGCGGTTCCTTTTTCTATTCCGCTGGCACTGCGCCCAGAGCCAACGAAACGTCGGGAGCGGTGCGCTGGAACAGAAGCGAGAACGCAGGGCGCGCTTGCTGCGGATAGTATCGGATATGCCGGGGGTGTTGGTTTAGTTGGTTGGCGTGTGCACGATGTGGCACAGCCTTTCTGGAGCCGACGAACCACGTTGGATTGCGGATTGGTTCGATGGGCTGAGGGTGCGCGCACACACACACAGACAGACACAGGCCCATGGAGCAAGCTACTGCCGCGTGCGGATGGCGGATGCGGGAATCGGGGTCCGCGGCAGCGAAAGAGGTGAGAGGGTTTTGGGGGCAAGGTTCGTCCGGGAGCGTTGCTCGTTTGAGGCGCTGCGCAACCGGGACCCTTCGCTGGACTTTGCTCTTCCGGACAGCTGCTGCAGGCGAGAAGGGGCGAGCCGCGGCGAGTATCGCCGGCGGGAAGCCGAGAGGAGCGTCGGCCGCTCGCCACGTCGTCCGCCGTCCGCCGTCCAGGCTCATTTTGGGTAATGGGATTGTGTAGGGGCCCTTGGCGCATGTCCGCGCTGGCCAGCAGCGCAAGCGAGGGCGTGGAGGGCGGCCAACAAGAGGCGGGCGTGGGGATTACATAACGGTTACGGGGATGGCGTGAGCGCGCGGGCTCGGGCGAGAGGGCAATTCTAGATTCTGGCTCGTCGACGACGATAGGGAATAAGATGTGGTGATGGACATGATGGGCGGGATGGGCGCTGATGGGCCGCGAAAGAGCTAGGAATAGGAAAGGCTCGTGTGATGTGGTAGCACAAAGACGGCCGGCACTATAGCTGATCATCCAATCGTGCTGCACGCACGACGACCAAACGGGAGCAGCCTGGCCCAAGGTCACAGCGGCGAGCGAGCCTTGACGTCTCGCTCGACGGGAGCGAACAAGGGCAGCGCCAGACCGCAGAGCGCTCGGCGGCAGGGCAGTATCCACGTATGCAGGCTGCGCCCTTGATGCTTGTCGGCGCTGCTTATTGTTCGCAGCGTTCCGCCGCTTGGCCTGCGTGTGCCGACGTCACTTCGCGGTTCCGGGGGAGCTCGCTCGGCGGATCGCCATTGGCGGTCTGATGAGACAGGCCCGAAGACATGCGGGAAGGGCCTCTCGTCCAGCGCTCCCAGGCACACGGAACACGTGTGCGCGCCACGAGTCAAGGGCACTGGCTGGATGGATGCGACGAGGCCGGGCGCGCGTGGCGGCAGCAGCAACAACGAGAGGAGGAGGAGCAGCATCAGCAGCAACAGCAGCACTGCCAAGTCCCCAGAAGCTGGAGCCGGCGGAGGGCCTTGGGGCGCGCCTTCACCATCGCGGCGCGGTGTTTCCACGTGCAGGCCCGGGACGGCGGGGGCCTGCGAAGAAGGTTGCGGATGGGAAGTGGCCTCTCCCGCCTGCACAGAGCTTGGAGGGAAGGGATGGCATGGATGGGCATGCTGGCGGTTGGCGCACGGGCGTGAGCGAGGATGCCTTGCCGGCATCCGACGCGACAGGGGGCCGTCAGGCCTGGGCGTGTCGAGCTCGGTGAACTTTCCGTGTTTCTCTCGCGACGTTACGCCCGCGGCTGAGCTACTGGGCGGATGATGTTCGGCGCGCCTGTCGCAGGCGCTGCAGCGTCGCAATCACGGCGCGCGAGGCCAATATCCGGCGGCCGCGCGCGGCGCCCGCCGACGCACGGAGAGGCTCGCCAGCCGTCGGAGATAAATGCGCGCGTGGAGGCGCCTTGCCCGTTGCGCACCTGCTGGCCGGCCGCCGGTCAGAGAGCTGTCGGCGTCTGTGTCGGCGAGGCACAGCGACGCTTGGCGATGCGATGGTGGCGGCGTCGCAATCGATAAGCGGGCGGGCCCCTGGGGCCCTGGAGGCCTGGAGGAGAGGGGGGAGGGGGCCGCCGCTGGGAACACACGGGCGACAGACAGACGCCGGACGGCGGGCGGCCGGCGGGCGGGCTGTGGGCTGTGGGCTCTGGGCGCTGGGCGCTGGGCGGGCGAGCGAGGGTGTGCGAGGGCGGCGACGGCTGGCGGCCGTTCAACAGAAAAAAGTTCGCTGGGACGACGGCGGCTGCGAGGTCAGCGGCTGCGCAGCTTGGCCGCGCTGGGCCGGGGCTGCCCTGGGCTGCGCTGGCGCTGGCGCTGGTTGGCCCGGATCGGCAGCCACGTCCCGAGGCGTGCATGAGCGCTGCTGCACGCGTGCCTGAGGCAGCGCCCTGCAAACCCACTACGAGCCCGCCGCCAGCCCGCTGCCAGCCTGTAGCCGCCGGCCCGGGTCTGTGTGTGCAGCAGCCAAGGGCCCCAAGCTGCTGCACAGCATGCGCGCGGCGTGAATAAAACGCTCGCTGCACGGCGATCACGTGGCGGTCAGTTGCCATTGATTCGAGCGCGCTCGTTTGGCACCCGCGGAGCTGTGTTATTTTGCGCGGGCGACGCGCCTCACCACGCAGCTCACGCACCGCAGTTCCACCTCTGCCCGCATCTCATCGCTGCTCTTCAGATCCAGCGCCGCCCCTGCAACGCGCGCACGCACGCCCCCCGGTCAGCGCACGCACGCACGCTCGCTCGCACACACGCACGCACGCACGCACGCACGCACAACCGCTGCTACCAGGGCTCCCTGATCTCGAGAGGCCTTCCCGCCGCGGCACTTCGACGCGGACTCGGCGGCACACCTGGGCCTAGCGCAATCGGCGCGAGGACGTCACCCAGACCAGCGCGAACGCTGCCGCAATCCTTTTTCGCCCTCGCCCACGCCCACGCCCACGCTGCAGAGCTCCCCATTCTTCCCTCCGGCGCAAGCACGTCTCCATCAGCTTCCCCCCCCCCCCCAAAGCCCGCAGTCTCCGGCTCCACCCAGCCTGATCCCTCGCGCCCCTCCCTCCGCCCTCGTCCTCCCCAGCGCCAGCTCACCTCGCTCCACTTTCTGCCGGCGGCTGAGGCTGAGGCTGAGAGAGGCTCTTCGGAAGTGGGTCCTTGATCTGCACGCAATCCCTTCCCGTAGGCGTTGAACCATAACGCCCGCAGAGCCAGCAGACCCATCGCGTCCGCGACACGCTCCGACCAAGCCAGCGAGAGCCGCCAGCTGCGTGGTTGCGCTGCCCTGCCGTGTGCCCTGCTGCCCGCTGCCGCTCCCGCGCCTAAGCTCGCCAAATCCGACTCCGAAAATTTCTCTCGGCCTGCGCGCCGAGCGAGTATCATCCCACCTCGACACGTCCCGCCCAGCGCAAAACCGAAACCCCCACCAATCTTCCCGCGCTGCTCTTCCACCATCTCCACCACCCGCGCCTCCAAACCTCTCTTTTCATTTCCTCGCACTTCCCTTCCAGCCCGCCGCCCGCCTAGTCTGAGCTCGATCGACGCCGAGCTGCAAACTGCCTCCCGCCCCCCGACGGATGTGGACTGAGGGTCGGCCTCCGACAGTGCGCTCTTCGACAATTCGTCCCTGATCCACCATATCATGGACGATCCTTTTCACTCAACCGCCAGCTACCTGCATGGGATTCCAACGCCGTCTGGGACGCATTCCCAGCCGTTGACGCCGCATCAGTCGGCCACCCTGCCGCCCCAGCGTTTCCGCGCGCAGTCGGCTTCCACGCACCAGCTCCCCCCACTGCCTCCACTCGGCAACGCGACCCAGTTCTCCACAAACACCTACGGGAGCGCGCCCCAGACTCCGCTGACTCCGCAAACCCCAGCGACGTCAGCCCCGTCCCTGACGCACAACCGCTCGCTGCCAACCATCGCGCCGCACCCGCCGCTGCACACCAGCACCTCGAGCTCCTACTTCCTGCCGCACTCGACTGCCCTGTCCAACGGCCAGACGCTGGGCGGCATCTCGTCGAGCGCCCACGCTAGCAGCGCGCATGCCATTGCCCCTTCGAGCATGACGGCCTCGCTTCAGGACATCCGCCCCATGCCCGCCGGCGGCATCGGTCTGGCGTACAACTCGTCGCACCTTCTTTCGCAGCCGCCCATTCTGCCCAACCAGGAACCCGAGCCGATCCACGTCGTTGGTCAGCAGGGACGGCGTGGGGTTTTGCCAACCGCCAACGGTCGACCGGCTCCTGGTAGCGCTAAGGCGACCCAGAACCTGACTAAGAACGCCGACAACAAGTACGAGTGCCCGCACTGCAACAAGACGTACCTCCACCTCAAGCATCTCAAGCGCCATCTTCTGCGCCGTAAGTATCGTCTCTTTCGTCCGATCTCGCCTCAGCTAACCCGCCGGAAGACACTGGCGAGCGGCCTTATCAATGCCATCTTTGCAAGGACACGTTCTCGCGAAGCGACATTCTCAAGCGCCACTTCCAGAAATGCTCGATCCGCCGTGGAAACCCCACCGGCCAGAACCACCTGGCGAACTCCCAGGCTCACCTGAGGAAGAATCGTTCCGCTCAGGGGTCAGGTGATTATAGTCACCTCACGGCCGTGAACGCTCCGCCGCCAGCATACTCCAATGGCGGATACACAAACAGCATGGTCGGTAATTCGGGTTTCACCACCGACTCGCCGGGCAGCTATGCCGAGAGCCTGCCGTCCATGTCGGCTCGTACCTCGCGTGCGAACAGCCTCATGCAACCTCAGACCAACGGCGTCAACGGTGTGAACGGCATGCACGCCGACCACGGCCGCAGAAGCGTGTCCCACCTTGACCTCGTTACGAATCACAGCCGTATGAGCTACGACGCGAATGCTCACGACTTCAGGGCGAACAACAACGTCCCGGGTACGCTTGCTGGGCAGATGCCCGGCTACACGATGAATCACTCCGATCAGCTGAACCACCAGTTCAGCAACTACCAAGCTGTCTCTGGTGCTAACATGCACTCAAATTTGGCGATGAAGGCTGACGACAACAACACAGCCATGTTCAACCGCAACGGCATGACTGACATGAACAACACTCAGAACGGCCAGGGAAACGGCATGGGTTGGGATAATCCTTACCAGCAAAATGGACAACAGGACGCATTCGGCATCTCGACCAGCATCGCTCAGGACCCTGTCGCTATAAAAGCCGAGACAGAGATGAACAACAGCAATACTTTCAACCACGGCTCCGGTGAAGCCACGCCGGACGGCATGTTCAGCAACCTTTATTCCAGTGCGTCGGCTTTCCCCAACACAGATACCGTGTTTGATTCTTGGGACTTGAGCTCTTCTGATCCTCTGCAGAATAAGGCTGAAGCTTTGATCGCTTTCTGCTTCCCCGGCGGGACGACCCTCCTTCAACCGAATGAGGTACAAGCGCTCGACGTCCTGAGGAAAGCCTCATCGCTGGAGAACATGAAGTCCTTTTTGGAGGGGTTCAAGAACTTCCAGGAACATTGGCCGATCATTCACATGCCGACTTTCAACCCGGTCGAGGCCAACAACGGTCTCCTTTCTACTATCATTTGCATTGGCGCAGTTTACTCAACGGATCAAAATATTTTGCAGGTTAGGGCGCTCATGGAGGTGGTCAAGTCTGCCATTCAACGAACTTTCCGCATCTGGAGCCTTGTCGACGGCCCGAATCAGAACGCATCCCCTACCCCGAACGCGATTTCCGACACCGAAGAACTCCAAACCCTTGTTCTGCTTACTATGGCATTTTTGTGGCATGGAAACCAGGATCAACGACAAAGAGCCAGGGAAGAGTTTCCCAAAGTGGCGCTTGCCATGCGCCAACTCGAATTGCTCGACCCCATCAAGCATGGCCAAGAGGGGTTCAGCATTCTGCACCACGTCGGTGCCGAAGCTGAGCCTGGCCATTTGCAGCAGTGGAACTGGGAGAGCTGGGTCCTGCAGGAGAAGAGGTCGAGGGTCATGTACATGGCTTTCCTCCTTGACGCTGCATTGGTCATGTTCTGCAACGCTCGCGCACAATTTGACGTCTTCGAGATCCACTTGCCGCTACCGGCTGACGATGCGGCTTGGGATTCTCGTAATGCGAACGAGTGTGCTGACGCCCTTGGTCTCCACGGCCGTGCCGCTCAAGAAAAGAGAAACGTCACTGGGAGCCGTCAGCTCAAGCAGTACAATATCGGCGAGGTTTTGAGGATATTGGTACAGTCGAACAGTGAGCTCCCACCTTGTTCGACTAACATCTACTCAAAGTTTATCCTCATTCACGCCCTCCATGTCCACATGTGGAGCGTCCTTCGCCAGGCGGCTCAGCATTCTACGATGCCGCCCTCCACTAGCTTGGCGAACGCTCTTGCTTCTAGCGGTTCAAGCACCCCTTCATCTCAGCCTGAGTGGGCTGGCATGGACTCTGGGAGCAGCAGCGCCAATACTAGTGGCTCCGTTACCCCAGTCGACAGCATGGCAGCCCAGAACGCTCAACAAGCTCTCAAGATCGTTAGCAACGCACTCGACAAATGGAAGCGTAGCTGGGATACCGACATGGAAAAGCAATACGGGCCGGCGGCACCTCCGCGTCGTGGCTACTGCAGAGACGGCATCCACTACTACTGGCTCGCGAACACTATCCTGCGGCGCCGGAGCAATGACTGGCTCAAGATGAACGCGGACCAGCGTTTCCAGCACACAATTCACGTCCTTAAGCAGATCAAGAACTGGGTCTATTCGGAGCAGAACAAGGCCGGCCAAGAACCAGGCGCAGTCAGCGACATGGACAACAACTACGCTCTGGAGGATCTCTTGTCGGACATGAAACTCCTGTTCGCACCCGTCGAAAAACAGCCCACTATGTCTCCTCCGCAGAGGATTCCCAACGGCACTGCACCTAATCGCGCCAGCTTCTGATGACCCATCATGGTATACGTTTTCGCTTCATGTCAGGCAACCTACCTGCAAACAATAAATCACGACCGCCTTTTGCATTTTGAGGACAAGAACCACTATAGATGAGATCGGCGTTTCTGTATGGCCACTTTTTCCTGGAAGTTTCCTGGGCTTCTCGAAAAATTCCTCGCTTCTTGTTTTTTTTTTTTTTCCTTTTCGAAAACCAAAAAAGTTCATAGACACGGAAAGACTCCGACGGGCCAGTCCCTCCCTCCTCATCATGGTCATTCAGAGCATCTTCAGCGGCGCAGGCGGGTTTTCTCTTTCCATCGCACAGTTGACGGGCGTTTTTTCACGGAACAGTCTTCTTCTTCCAAAGGAGTCGAGGGGTGTGGAACATCGCATCGTCTTTTGTGCTACATGCATGGAGCTGTTTCTCCCTTTTCATGTCTCTTTATTTTTCTCAACTCTTGTCTCATTCATTTTGCACAAAGTTTCCAGTTGTTTCCTTGCGAAAGAGAAGAAAGCATTATAGAGCGGCGCGCGTGTTGAAGCGGCAAAAAAAAAACACTGCTACGAGTTCTGAGAACGAAAGCTTTATGACAAGACAAAAGAGAAAAGGAAAATCGCTGTTTTTGGGTTTTTCTTTTTCCTTTCTTCATCGGCGTAGCTCTTCCTGGTTTTTTGTTTCTCTCTTGCATCCCATCTTGTTTACAAGGTTTACTCTTTCTCCCTCTCTTTTTGGGGACAGATTGATTGGGGTTGAGATGGATCAAGGAGGTCAAATGAAGACTATCGCGCAGATGCATTGGGTGGGCTGGGCTTCTTGCCAGAGAAGTAGAGCTCAGACGCTTTGGGTTATACATTAAAGGGTAGCAAGGGTAAAAATGGAAGGTTCAGTTGGTATGAATCCTCTGTGCTCATGTCTTGATTGTGTGATTCTCTCATGTACAGACCGGCTCGGCATCTTCCCGCACCGCCGAGCTGCAGTGTGCCCGTCTGTCCAGCAGGTGCATGCCAAGGTTGTGCCGCTTTCCGGCTTACGAAATACGGCAAGGTTTCTCTTCTCGATCCCTTCCCAACTCTTTCCGGTCAACTCCTTCCGGTTATCGGAACAATCTCCGTTCTTACTAGAGTCAACCATTCCTCAAATCTCGGAACTGCCTATTCCGGACGCAGCCCTTGTGTTTCTTGTTCCCTCGCTGATCTCAATTCGGCTCGATGCCAAGACCGGGTGCGGCAATCTTGCGGTCATCAATAACTCGTATGTTTTGCCATCTATTTACAACACGATAGGACGAGAGGGTATACAGTAATACGGGGCGAAATGCAGGAACACGATCTTTGCGGCAAGACACGCTAAAAAAAAAAAATAATGAAGGGCGAACCTGTCTCAGTGGGGAACGCCTTAAAACAGAGTTTCGCAGATCCTCTGGATGGTTTCCGGGAAGGGCGCCGACTCGTCCCGGTGTTCTCTCGTTTTTTCATGCTGATCTCTTTCTAGTCGCAGGGAAGAGCCCTCGCTGAACAGGTGCTCTGTTTTTTGTTTACTTTTTTTCGTATGCAAGTATGACTTCAGATCCGCGCCGCCACTCACTTCATGCTCGCCCCCAGGTTGCGCCCGAGGGGAGAGACAGAGCGTTGTCGGCGGCGCGTGCCGGCAACGTCCTCCCTGCCCCCAACCTTCTTGCTTCTTTTTTATTTGTTGTTTTTTTTTTCCTTTCCTTTTCGTTCGCCCTTCCATCATTTCCGGCCTCCCGTCCGTTTTACTGCAGGCGGACTAGCGGCCCCGGGGAGGATGCCGGATAGCGTTGGACCCGAATCAAACCTGGCTCCCACCCGCCGCCGCATTATTATTATTGCTAATCGCCTTCCCCATCTCGGCGTCACTAATGTCCGGCGACGACGCGCTGGTGCTGCTGCCGTCGCTGAGGACCTTCTCGACCTGATCGCCTTCCTTGTTGCTGTTGTTACTACTGTTGTTGCTCTGATGGCAACGGCGGCGGCGCTCCCGCTCGAGTAGCAGCTCGTCGCGGTTGATGGCGCGGTAGTTGAAGCAGAAGCCCGGGTGGAAGAGCGTGAGGGCGAGGACGGCGAGGGAGCAGAGGCTGTGTTGTGCAGCGTGGCGTCAGTACCCGTCGACGACGCCGCCTTATAAATCGTGATCGAAAAAAACATTAAAACAAAAAAAAAAAACAAGAAGACGCTGGAGAAAAGGGCTGGAAAGGGGGAGATAAGATGCGTGGAGGAGGAAAAGGAAGGAGAGATAAAAAGAGAGAGAGAGAGAGAGATAGAGAGAGAGAGAGAGAGAGAGAGAGAGAGAGTGATTTTGCGGTTCCGACTCACCTCGAGTCCAGCACGATGAAGCCGACTTCATTTTGCATCACCGCGTTCCTCCACCCGCCCGCCATCTCGACGACGCGGTACGCGCAGCGCGCCAGGATCGCCGCGAACGCGACCGCCTGCGCGCCCGCGAAGGCGGCGAACCGCCCGCCGCGCCGCGGGCCCGCCGCCGACTCCGGCCAGAGGGCGGACGGCCCCGGCGCGCGGCGCGCCCGCGCGCAGTAGTCGAGCGAGAGGGCGAGGAGGATCAGCAGCGTGAGGACCTGGAACGAGAGCCCGGCCATCATGATGTGCTCGCCGTTGGCCAGCCGGGCGAGGTCGGTGGCGTCGCCGGACGAGGCCGTCGCCGCCGTGCCGCCGCCCGCGGCCTGCAGGACGAGGGAGGTGAAGTCGGCGCTGATGAAGATGTAGGTGTAGTACCGGGGTGGGATGCGGGACAGGGAGGGGCTGGTTGCGAGGACGCTGTTGGGTTCTTCCGTCAGTGATTGCTCTGGTGGAGAGGTGTGCAGATGGGGAAGCATGAGGGAGAACTGCTTCTCCTTGGATTTGGAGCGCTATCTCCGTATCTGCCTGCGTGTGTGGGGGGGAGTCTGAACCTTTGCTGGTGGGTTCGAGGAACATGGTGTATTGCTGGTTATGGAATGGTAAGAGTTGCTTACAGATGCTTCAACATCAAGTACACTGCCGCAGCCAGGAACGCCGGCGCCATGGTGAGCGTGCATATCTGCAGATTGAATCCGACTTCGCCGAAAGGATCGTCATGGAGCAAGATACGGCCCGCGTGTCCGATAGACTCGAGCACACAACCGCAGACCATGGCGATGCAGTAGGTCCAGGTGCGGTATTTGATGCCTTGTGCTGCCTGGACGATGGCTGCGATGCCGAACAGAGCGACGAAGAAGGCATTTGCGGGGACGTTGGGTCGGTATCCATAGATGGATTCACTGACGGGGCAGGTTTTTTCGGTGCAGTCCATTTTGGCCAGTTTGCTTGGGATGTGGTGTTGATAGGCAGACGACAAAAGGTGGACTACAACTCAGAATGGTGGTTAAGTATTGTAGGAGCCTGAAGGAGAAAGCACTCTGATGGAGAGATGGAAAGCCGGTGGGTAGAAGAACCGAGGTGTTGGTAGATGCTTTCGAGATGAAAAGGTAGTGCTGGATCTGTAGGTCGCTCTATGGTGTTTGCTCCAGCAGGATCTCAGAGGCCTTGAGGAAGTGTCACGAAGGCTGGAATGAAGACTGACGGGTATCTTGAAAACGAGTCCTGGACCTGGTGTGAAAGTTAAGGCATGTAAACGTCTCGATGCGCCTTTTTTTTTTATATATCCATCCTGTTCCACACAGCAGCACTAAGCCCGACATCACCGCCAAGTGGCAGCGGAGAGATATTCCTCCAGTGCATTGCTTTGCATCGCCCATTCTATGCATACCGCAGTACACCTCTGACGCATGGCCGCCTTGGGAGCCTTCAAGCCATCCGGATCTTGGCTTCCCTGGACCACTCAACTATCGGAAACCAGACTACTTGGTTGCACGGAAAGAAGCGAGAGGCGCTCATAGGCCAGTCTTTCACCAGCCCCTTCTGAATCAGGAAATCGAGTGCGCGGCTAAACGTCCATGATGCGCGCCGACCCTCAAGCGGGGAGATGATCAGAAATGTGGCTTGGTCTCGTCCCTATGAGGCTCTGTCTAGCTGTCTAGGTGCGTTTGATGCCGGCGGGTGCTTGGTCGCTTGTGGCGCACTCAAGTCGTCGGGCGAACGTGTGGCCGGTCTTTGTTGCACTGCGTGGTGAGCTGCCGCCGCCTTGCTGGACGGGGATGATGACGGCGGCAGCTGATATTCCGGATGGCTGGGACAGTTGTGTTTTGGATCGTCGCGTGCTGTACCCCTTCTCCGGGAGATTTGTTGATGCTTGAGGAACTTCCGACTTTTACATATTGAGAACAACACTTCCTGCTTGTGCTGCGTAGTTTACGGAGACCTCTCAAAATGTACTTCGATTCGCACTCTTTCAAGGTCACTCTGAAATTGAAATTGCTCAATTATTGCTATCCCTCATGGGCTCTATTCTTGTTGTGTCAGTCCGTAGTCAAGTCCGGCAGGATCGATAAGGTTGTGACGTCGTTGTCGGTCCGGCCGCTCATTGGTGCGCACAATGAAAATGCTTTGGGATTAGCTCTCTTTGTTGCGAAACCGTTGCCTATGTCATGTTTACGGCCGAAGCGGCGGAATATGTATGCGAAAGGATTCCTCTCTTTTCTAAGCACGATCTGGGGACCTTCTGTCGATGTGTTGCGCACTTCGATCAGAACTCAGCCACCACACTGTGCGTCGATAACAGAGCTTATATGATCTGAGCATTGTCAATGCCATTGTGCAAGATATCTCCGCTGCAGGTAATGGGACGGGCAAGTGCTCATGGCCTTCACTTCTGTTTTCGGTATGATTGCATTACCGCTTCGTTTTCCAAAGCTGATCTACTACAAGCCCATAATCTGGTTTCCTGTCGTCCAGAGTCTACGGAGTCTGTCTAAGGTCAGAAAGAGATCTCCATCCTGCTTTTAGCCAGCAGAATTGTAATTAGTAACTCCAACATATATCATGAGCATCATGCACTTTCACACCCATCTCGTCATCCATCTTCCCCCAAGCGCTTAGAGCCCTCTCAATTAATGTTTTTTCCCGATGTACCCGGCTCCTCTGAAGGCCACGCCCGCAATCACCACCGCCGCAACAGCCAGCCCGAACGTAAACCACTCCGCCGCCCTCAGTCCCGACAACAACGCCGCGTCACCCCCCTCAACACCGTCGCCGCCGACCGCATCCACCGATACCCCTTTCTTATCGGCAATGACCGCCGTCTCGACGGCCGTCGCGATCGCCAAGCCAATCGCCCTCCCCACCTGTCCCACGGCATTGATGAGCGCGCCTCCCAGCGCCTGGTCTTCCTGCGGCAAGCTCTTGGCGGTGAAGAGCGTCAGGCAAGGGTAGACGGTGTCGGCGCCGAGCACGGCGAGCACCATGGCGGGGAAGCCGTAGGCCCAGTAGGTGGTGCGCGGGGGGATGGGCACGGCGAAGAGCAGGGCGGAGACGGAGACGCAGGCGGTGCCGAAGACGAGGATGCGGTTGCCGGGGACGCGCGAGAGGAAGAAGCCGGTGGCGAAGGCGATCAGGATGCCGCAGACGCCGGTGGGGATGAAGCGCAGCGTCGTCTGGATGACCGAGAGCCCCTGGTAGTCCTGGTAGAAGTAGGTCGCGAAGATCAGGTAGTTGTTGAAGGCGGCGAAGAAGAGGAGCATCGTCGCCATGGCCGCGGAGAAGCGCACGTTGCGGAAGATGGACGTCTTCATGAGCGGTCGGCGCGCTGTGCGCTTCTCCAGGTGGTGCTGCCAGAGCGCGAAGAGGAGGAGGATGATGAGCGAGACGGCGATGAGCGTAGGCACCCACGGCGTTGACCACCCGACGACGTTGCCTTCGGTGAGCGCGAACATCAGGACCATCAGGCCGATGGTGACCAGCGTGCCGCCGATCCAGTCGACGGCGGATTTAGCGCTAAGGTTGGGATGTTGGATGGGCGGGGGTGGGATGATGAAGATGCCGGCGAGTGCTACCAACGCAGCGAGAATGCCCAGGATCCAGAAGACCCATTTCCATGTCAGATACTCTCCGATTATTCCTCCCTGGTCTGGTTAGCTCCGTGTGGTTCATACGGTTAGAAGACGCGTACCATCAGGTTTCCGAAAATGGAGCCTAGAGGAGCTCCCGCACCGTAGCAGGAGAACGCATAATTTTTTGCCCTTCCTGGTGGGAATGTGACACCGAGTATGCCAATAGCGGTGGGAACGTTTGCAGCGGCGCCCTGATCTGAGTCAGACGTCTATCGAGCAAGCAGCTGGGGGGGAAAGTACAAGTCCTTGCAAGCCCCGCAGCACGTCAAATCCAATCTCATTCTTGACGAATGGTAAGATGATGGAGATGACGGTCAGCCAAACAGAGCCCCAGATGAATATGATTCGCTTTCCGTAAACATCTGTAATAGGTCAGATAAGCGCAAGGGAGAGGACTGGAAGCAATTCAGAAATTACCAGCCAGCCTTCCCCATAGGAGCAGGAAGCAGCCGAAGGTGAGAGAGTAGGCGGAGACGATCCACTGCTGCCTACTGTCCGGAATATCCAGATCTCGACCGATGGTTGGCAGTATGATGACTGCAGCTTGCACGCCGAGGGTCTGCATGGGTCACACGTTCATTAGCATGAATGGTCATAAATGAAATAGCTGGTGGAGAAACTCTATTGCTACTGCGCACCTACATTAAGGAATGCTGCTCCCGTTACCGACAGCACTAAGGCAAGCAGCCGTAAATTCGAAAACGGCGGCCGGACATTATCTTGTGGTGGTGCAGGTGCTCCTTGCTCTTCGTCACCGTCAATCTCGCTGTCGCTGCTGGGCGCCGTGTCTTCGTGGTCGTTGCTGGTTGCCTTTTCCTTCTTCTCGCCCGCTGTGGTGTAGTTTTCACCAGCCACACTCACGGCTTC
The DNA here is from genome assembly GCA_037367355.1 of Neoscytalidium dimidiatum. Taxonomy (NCBI): domain Eukaryota; kingdom Fungi; phylum Ascomycota; class Dothideomycetes; order Botryosphaeriales; family Botryosphaeriaceae; genus Neoscytalidium; species Neoscytalidium dimidiatum. The sequence goes on along the minus strand of CM074701.1, from coordinate 763,757 downwards.
AATTTCGCTGCGGGTGGAGCGCGGTGATGCGGGCCTATCCACCGCAAGGGCTGGGTTGCCGGCGGCGGTGTTCATAGCGCCGACTTACGGGGAGGAAGAGGGAGAACCCCGGAATTCGAAGGCATGGTGAAAAGAGGAGGGGAGAAGAGGACGTCCGAGGCGGATGTATAATGAACGCGGTCAGATTTCCGCGTGCCGAGCGTAGGTACAAGAACGGCTAGACTGGGCGATTGCGAGATCCTGCTGATTGCTGGTTGAGTTCGGTTCGCACCGGAGTGTGTGGAGGTGGCTTGCAAAGGTGCGGACACGGCAGGTGGATGCGGAATGAGTCAGGCCGAGAGCGAGGGGCTACCGCGAGGAAAGCGGGTTTTGCCCGCCTTAGCGATCTGGAGGTAAAAAAAAAAAAAAAACAAAATGAGAAAGAGCAGCGGGAGAGACTCAAGACAAGACGATAGGCAAATGCTTGACCATACGTTGCTAAAGGGCTCCTGAGTTGCTGGTTTAGGCATTGCCATGTCCCGTTTTCGTGATGAGTATCGCAAACATTCTTCGGGATCTCCTTCCCTACCGTCGCCTCAGATGTGGGGCAACAAGGGTGGTTTACACCTCGCATCCTGATTCTGCATCCCGGATGTTGCAATTTCTCGCTTGCTCTGATGATGGACGCATCAAGTCCTTCAGCTCTCGCAGGCTAAGGACGGTCCGGAAACAGAAAGATATCTTCAGCATCTCCACAGCAGTATATTTAATAACTGTGTGGATCAGCAGTCGGAAGCTCCCGCCATCTGCCGACAGGACAACTCGTACTTTCAACACATGATTTGTAAGTGTGGTACCAGTATAGGAGAGCTAACGTGATAATATAGTTTAGTGATCTTGAGCTCTATCCGTGAGACCCCTGTTTAAGGTTAGGTGCATCTTAAGGCCGAATGCCTTCGGGCGTGTTGAACTAACCCCTCGATGTGAGCTCATCGAGGACAGCTCCTGTATTTCGCCCATCGCGCCCGCTCAACTTTCCATTCGCAGTCCGATGTTTTCGTGTCAGTCGCGTATGAGACTAGGATGAGTGTATATCCAGATCTTCTAATGTTGCACCGCAAACCTGGTGTAGTTATCGCCAAAGAACGGACTTAATCGCTCGGGGTCGGCCAAAGGTCCGAGGGTAAGGAGCAGAAAGCCGTAGCAGTGAACGGACACGATTTCGACTGGTTTCCAACACCAAGGGTTTTCATCGTGGCTTACAAATGATGGTAGGAAATCAGCAGTCATGCCGTAGGTTTGTGCCGATTTTTTTTTTTCTATGATCTCATCGGTATAAAACCCCTGGCGACGTTCCGCGGAAGTTGATTAGTGCCTCCAATCAAGCTTCGGTCTTCACCACCACCAACCTTCATTCACCGGCGTCGTTCAAAAACTCCTTTTCTTAACACCATCCTCGATATTCTTCGAGCTGTCTTGCATTCACGATGGGTTTCGACTACAAGAAGGTCCTTCTCATTGGCGCCACTGCGGGCATCGGCGCCGGGCTGGCGGACAAGTTCGTGCAGGAAGGCGTCAAAGTGGTAGCAGTCGGCCGCAGAAAGGAGAAGCTCGACGCATTCGTCACCAAGCACGGCAGCGATAGGGCGGCGTCGTTCGTCTTCGACATCACGGACCTGGCCAACATCCCCAAGTTCGTCGATGATGTCACCAAGGCGCATCCGGACATCGACAGCGTCTTCCTCAACTCGGGCATCCAGCGCGGCATGAACTTCACCAAGCCGGAGAAGGTGGACCTGCGGACGTTCGACCTGGAGCTGACGACCAACTACACCTCGTTCGTGCACCTGACCAAGTACATCCTGCCGTTCCTGCAGAAGCAGAGCAAGCCGACCAGCATCATTTACACGACGTCCAACCTGGCCATGGCGCCCATCAACTTCTGCCCCAACTACTGCGCCAGCAAGGCGGCGCTGCACCACTTCATCCTGGTGCTGCGCGAGCAGATGAAGGACGGCGGATTCAGCAACCTCAAGGTGATCGAGGTTTTCCCGCCGGCGGTGCAGACGGAGCTGCACGACGCAGACAAGCAACCGTACATCGAGAACGGGCGGCAGATCGGCATGCCGCTCGCCGACTTCGTGGCGGAGACGTGGGAGGGCCTTTCCGGTGGCAAGGAGCAGATCCCCGTGGGTATGTCGAAGATCTCGTTCGAGAGCTGGGAGCAGGAGAGGCAGAAGGCTTTCCTCACGGCCAACCAGCAGATGGCGGGACTGCTCAAGGCCTTCTACGCATACTGAGTTTCAGGCGGGGTGCATGCTGCGAACTAAGTAGGCTTGGCAGGGTCATGATTGGGCTAGCTGTACACCAGGATAATCAAAGAAAAAAAAAATGGAATTGATATTCACAAGGCATTGAGATGCTCAACGAGGTGCCGGAGGCGGCGGAGGTGACGGGCAGTTGACCTCAAATAATGGGTCGAGAGCAATAAATGATTACGAGCTTGGGGCGGATTGCGGGCCCCAAAGGGTCACAGGCGGGCGCCCTTCGCCGGGTGCACAGCCCCAGCGCACCGCGCAGCGCCTTCTCGTCCGTCGGGTCGGGGCGCATTATTGAAACAGCTTGCCTCGCCCTCTGGACAGTTTGCTCTCCCCGACCCAACACCAACGCTCTTCTTCATTTAACCCCCCCGCGACCCTCGCTCCACGGAGATCAGGACCGGCGATCGTTCAGATATAACCCTCAGGCCCGCACTGCAGAAGCTCTGACACCCCCGCATACCGCCCCACCAACCACGACCTACACACACCCCCAATGGAGCAGTTCAGCGTCGCCATGATGAACCGCTCCGTGCGGAACATCAAGACTGTACGTACCCTCCGCTCCTTTCCCACCCGCGCCCCCGCGGGCTCGACACTTCAGGCGCTAACGCCACCGCCGCCGCCGCCGCCGCCATCCAGGAGCTCGAGTTCCTCTCCGACGCCGGTCACATCACGCCCTCGCAGCTCGACACCATCCTCTCGCAGCTGCCCGACGCGCCCGCCGCCGGGAGCAGCCGCGCTCCCTCGACCGTAGCCTCGCCGCAGCCCGTCGCCGCGCCCACGCCCTCGCTGCCCATCCGCAACGGCAACGGCACGCCCGCGAACACGGTGACGCCCGTCACGCAATATCCGCCGCCGCAGACGAACAACAACAACAGCAACAACAACGAAAAGGTCGGCTACTACGCCTCCAACCCGACGCCGCCGCCGCCCGCGTACGCCGCCGCGCCGCCCGCCCCGGCCGCCCTGTGCTCCGCGACCGCGCTGTACGCGTACGCCCCGACGGATGCGGGCGACCTGGCGCTGCAGGCGAACGACCGCGTGCAGGTGACGGAGTACATGAACGGTAAATATCCCCTCCCCTCCCTGACCTCCTCGCCCAGAAATCAGGAGATAGAGAGAGAGAGGCAGCATATAGCTAACGCGCTTCGTTTTAAAAAAAAAAACAGCCGAATGGTGGAAGGGCCGCAGCGAGCGCACCGGCCAGGAGGGCATCTTCCCGCGCTCGTACGTGCGCGTCGACGACTCGAAGATTCCCGCCGCCAGCCCCACGCCCGCCCAGCAGAGCATGAGCTACGGCAACATGCCCATGGCGGTCTCGCAGGGCGGCGGAGACGGGAGCGCGGCTCAGCAGCAGCAGCAGCAGCAGCCCAACGGCCAGCCCAGCAAGGGCCAGGAGATGGGCAAGAAGTTCGGCAAGAAGCTGGGGAACGCGGCCATCTTCGGCGCCGGCGCGACGATCGGCTCGAACATTGTCAACGGCATCCTCTGAGCGCCGCGCTTGCGCCCGCGGGTTCGGGTGGGGGGAAGAGGAGGAGGAGGAGGAGGAGGCTGGAGGGTCAGATGGCATATGTTTTTTTGGGGGGGGATTGGCATTGTGGAGTTAAGGGAATGGTTCTCTCTTTTTCGCTGTACGGTATTTTCTCTGGAGGGAATTGCGTGGTAATTCTGAGGCTGGATTGCCTGTCATTTTTGCTCAGGCGAGAGGTTACGGGCTATGGTTGGAAATCCTATCCCTATCGTTGCTCGCTAATTACTTTTTTGTGTCCCCTCCCCACTGTACTCTCCAGTGGCAGCGTTTTGACTATGCATACGTCTGGCTTGGAGAATTCCTACAGACTTTGGCTGACAAGCTGCTCCCCACTATCCGCTTCACGTCGGCGGGAAACTGATGGCATGTAGAAGCGCGCTAATAGACTAGACGTGTCACGGAGATGCGAAATCACTGCCCTGCATCCAGTCACGCCTAAATGTCTCAATGCCTCGTATTATGTCCAACGTGCAACTTTGATTCCTTTCGCCAGTCGCAGTCGCCAGCTGATCTATCCTTGACGCATCGTATATTTCCCTCCACGACCTCTTCATCAAGTCTCAAGGCACCGGCGCTGCCCAATCCTTCACTGGCTTTCCCGGCGGAAACCTATGCAATATCGCGCCCAAGATACCCTTCCTCAGTGTCTCACAAACCCCCATCTCCCGGTCGCCTGATTCTGTCTCCATCGTCACTTCTTTCCACCAAGGCTTCGTAAACCCGTGGCGATCTCTATAAACCGGAACCGCTCGCTCGTGCCGTTGACGGTGTTTCGAGCGGAGGCACTGTGGAACGATGCGAAGGTCTGGAGGTTACGGAAGGCTTGGAAGAGAAGGCTTGAAGTTGACTGGCCTAAGGACGGGAACGATTGAGCGCCGGCGCCGACAGGGCGCCTCAGAATAGCCGCCGTACTCGAGTCGACACAGCGGGAGGAGAAGGCGGAGGGAAAAGGACGCGTGAAAATCAGCCGACCGACGTTGTGGATTTTCTAACGTTCAATTGGCGGTGTCTCGCGGGTAAGGTTGGGGTCCACGAGTGGGAGGTTTAATTGTGATATTCTTCTATATTTCCATCTCGCAGAGTTGCAAGAGCTTCTTCGCGAAGCAACGCTCTTCGCGTTCCTCTCAAATGTAGTACATCCTGCCCCACTTGGCACACGGCGGCTCGATCATGGTTTACAGCGACTCGGATAGCGGACGGGGGTGGAACGGTGATCGAGACCTGTAGCGGTATCCGGGATTGGATATCTGAGCTTTGCCTGCATATTCCTGTGGACATGCGGCTAACCGATAGTGGGATGGAGATCAGGCCAGGTATCAGACATGACGGCTGACTGTGGCGGCTGAAAAGTGAAGACCTCCCCTCGTCTCAAATCACCAATCCCCACCCTCGTCGCCCCTTCGTCTCGCAAACCTCTCATAGTCGAGGGGTGTGATGGTAGCCCCTCTTGCAGCAAAATCTGCTCTGATCCCAGGACTGTAGGTGTCGTGGGTCGTGTAATCCCAAATAAGGCCTGTAACTCAATCGCTGCCTTCTTATCGCCATCTGCCCAGCTTACTGCATGGATTCCTGATCGATCGGTGGTACAAGAAAAGGAAGACGATGAATACGTGAGACATGCACACAGGACGTTCCGCCCCAAAAATGAAAAATGAAAAAAAAAAAAAATCTCCGAGTTGTCGAGATGCTGTAGCGACTTCCCCGCTTCACCCTTTGGAGAGAGAGGGCAAGTGAAAATGAAGATCGGTTTCCGTTGGTGTTGGCGGCTCTGAAATGGATATCCGGCCAATGGATTTGGGGTATCTGAAAAAAAAAAAAAAAAAAAGGGAGGCTCCCTATCGAACAGGCGAAAATAAGGTGCAAAGTAAGGAAAAGCAAAAGGCTTGCGGAATGGAGTTGGTAGTCTGTTGAAGTAGTCGAAGGCAATTCATCACACACCGCTGTACTGCTGCTCCGACGCCTGCGACAGCAGCTGCTGACGCTGACGCGCGGCAGCGGTGCTGCTGCTGCCAAACCGCGAGCGCTCCTGCCGCCGGTCGACCCAGCTGCGCACGTCGTCCCAACGGCGGCAGGTGCGCGATGGCGCGGCGAATTCGAGGCTGCTGCTGCCACTGCCGCCGCGCGGGATCATGGGCACGATGCTCAGGTCGGCGGAGCACTGGAGCGATTGCCGGAGATGATCGAGGCAGTAGTCTGTTCAGATGTCAGGAAAAGGAAGGAGGGAAAGCGAAAGGCATCAGGAGATGGAAGTCAACGACATACCCAATTGCTCACGGTCCGAACGAGTGGTCCTCTGCCATCCGAGACCGTCCTGGGGGCCGTGCTCGGCGTAGAAGTCGTCGTCGAGCGCCAGTCGGATGGCGTTCAGGCAGGACAGGCTGTGGAAGACGTCGAGCTCGGCGTACACGGTGGTGATGGTGTTGCTGGTGGTGCCGGTGCTGGTGCTGACCACCTTCTTAGCATTGGCGGTAGAGCTGGTGGTGGAGGAGGTCGTGGCCAAGTCCTTCTTGAGGTAAGGGATGACTTCTTCATCGGAGAGAGGGAACCTGGAGCCGCTGAGCAGGTCCTTCCACGCGCGGTCGAGGCCGGGCGTGGTGCGGGGGTTGCCGACGTATTGCGGCTCGGTGGAGTTGGCGGTGCTGCCGGAGCGGTAGAGGTTGCCGGTGGTGGAGTTGTACTTCAAGGCGCCGGTGAAGGTGCGCTGCTCGTAGCGGATGTGGGCGCGGGCATCGCGCGAAGCGGCAGATATCGAGAAGGGATCTAGGCGGTGCGGCAGGACGGGACATTGAGCGTTGGTGTAGAAGAAGACGGCCAGGGCGGCGAAGAAGATGTTGGAGCAGAAGAGGGCGAAGATCAGGACGTGTTGGAAGGACTGGGTGGAGAAGGATGGCCGCGGATATTCGTCCTCGGGCTCCCAGAGGTCGACGCGCTGCTGATGCGGAGGCACGGCTTCCTCCATCTTCTTCTCGTCGAGAAGGGTAGTGTGAGAGTGCTTCTCTTGCATGTTGTTTGTTGTCGGCATTGTCAGGGAGTGAAGCAAGCGAACAAGCGATCGAGCGGGCGGCGGTTGGTGGCAGAGAGGGAAGACAAAATAAAGGGCTCGTCGGACAAGGACTGCGGCCAGCTTGGTAGTCTTACGAGAGGGCTACACAGGATAGGACGCTAGGCGAGGAGAGGCCCCAGGGCATTGCCGAGCTTTGAGGCTTTATTTTTCAGCAGAGCCATGGCGGGCCCAGGCATACGAGCAGTGGATGGGTGTCCATCATTCCAGCGGGCGATCGCCGTGGCTGGGCTCAGGTTCGCGCGACTAGCCAAGCCGGACAAGCTTATACGAGCGCACCCCTTTTTTACCGCATGCGGCAGCCAGAACACAACTGCGGCGGCGTTGGAGATGTCTTGGCGCGCGCGCATGCAGAGTGGGATTGGCCGGCGCTCAGCCCATCCTAGCCCGCCAGCACACGTTCTTTTGCGCCAGCAACCCCCCAGTTGACGTGCGAGCGACCGACCAACCGACCGACTGACCGACCGACCGTCCTGCTGCTCCGCCGCCCGCACGTGGGACCGCCGCCCGCAGCCCGCCCAACGCCGCGCGCAGTTGGCCATGTTGTGGTGGAAATGGCAGTCGTCCGATCGGAGCTTTTTTTTTTTTTTTTTTTCAGCCAGCCAAGCTGCTGATGTCAGTTGCTTGGGTGAGCCCACTGCCCACTGCCCGCTGCCCGCTGCCCGCCTGTGTGCGCAAGCGCTGAGGTCAGTCGTCGCGGCCGCTGTCAGCAACAGGCCTGCTATAGAGCTCCAGGGCGACGGTCCAGGCGGTGGTCATGCGCGTCGGCGGCCAGAGGGCTGAGCGGGCAGACTAGGCGCATGGAGCGTCGGTAAGAGTCAGGCAGAGACATGTATACGGAGGCTTGTGTAGAGAGACGGCGACAGCGGTGGTCCGTGGTGTCTCTCCGCACCAGCAATTTCTCAGTCTACCGCCCCGCCGCCGGCCCCAGCGCTCGCCGAGGCGCCGCCGCTGTATTTTTAGATGCTTTTCTAGACCGCCGCCGCGACTCTGCTGCCTTCACTGTTTGGGCGGCGGCTGGCTGCTTAACCAGCGCGCGGTGATGCCAAGACGGCCGCGTCGCCGTGGTGTTGAAGATGGAGCGGACGGCGGGAGTTGAGACATTGCGCCATGTCCCCAGGCCATGGCTTGCTTGCTCGCCCGAGACAAATGCGCTCGTCGGCATTCCGCCGCATACCTAGCCCTCGCCCGCGAGCTCGCGAACTCACTTCCTGGACCCTGGGACCCACTCCGGCTCTACCTTATCGCGTCCGTCGAGCCCACAATGCCGTCGTCTTCGCTGCAGCATCTTCGGTCTACCAGCACTCAGCCTCGCCCCCCAGCTCTCCGGCGCGGTACCCTACACCACACTGTCCCGTTTCGCGTCGACACTCAGGAACCCCTTGCTTCTTGTTGCTGAGCTGCTTGAGACACTTCTAACGGCGCCTGTGCACCAAACGTGGCCGCTATTATTAGCCTCGCCGGCAGCTTATCGCCAAGCTGCTCTAGTCCACGGCATCTTGCGTTTTTGTTCCTGGCGAGGCGGAGCGGACTACTTAAGCTTCCGCCTTGACAACAATCCTACCGCCGTGAATTCCTTCCGCTGCCTTAAAATGCGCGCCGGCTCCCTAGAAGGATTGACTGATCGTACGTTCTCGGCCGGTCCAGCCAGAAAGCAATCAGGTGTCTTGAAGGGCTCCCTCTCGCCGTTGGCTACATCGAAATTGTCAGAGCAGTTTTGATGGCAGCGGAGATATTCATGCGAGCGGAAAAAAGCAACTGGCCACAAGCCGCCCCCATTGCCGTGACTGGCGCTGTTTAGAGTTACCCGTCGCAAACACTAACAGCCCATATTGCGATCCGCATAAGCCGATGACCCAGCCCTACATACACCAAGCCTCCGGTCACTTCCTAGATGCCCATCAGCAATTCAGACGGGTATGGCTGGCGAGCAGTTGGTTCCTTGCGCCTACGCGCGTGTGGAGAAACGTTTAGAACCACGGCACATCTACCATATTGCAATTCTGCCCCAATCGCGGCCCTACACATGGTCCATGCACCAGAGCTTCTTCACACGAGCTCCTTTTACCGCATTTCTTTCTTTTTGGCCAGGATTCCCGCTTCTGCCTCTGCTTTGGAAATTTCTCCCGAGGCGCTAAAGTTCCGCGCTGGCAATACGACTTCCAGGAGATGCCGCCCTCGTCCGGATTGCTAGATCATCCGTAAGAAAAAGCTTGGCTTAGAGCTTCGCATTAAGGTAACGATACTTCGCGATCTGTGCGTGTCGCCCTACGACTTCACACAACGACTCGATATGTCTCACGCCGTAAGGTGATCCGCAGTCTGGGCGCCCTTCTAGAAGACTTCCCCGAAGTCTGCCTTGCCAATTCGCCATCGTGAGTGCCTCGTGTTAACCCATAGATCGTCAGCAACGACTGCGCCGCTCACGGACACACCGTCCACGGATTCCGCGGCCTCCTTGACATGGTGACATCACGCGCGGCAGAAAAGAGACGGCACATCGGCAAAAGAGGCCTCGCTTGAGCAGAACTGTAACATCACCCGGCGGTAATGCGTCAACAGTCAACCCCCAATTCTTCCTCGCCGGCGTGGTGAACTTGCACTGACTCGACGCGTAGGCCTACCCCTTTCGGGCTGGTAGTGCCAGCATAGACCAGCGACCTCGTATTATTCGCGCGCAATCAATGGGGCCTCCGCCTCACAACCAATGGGCGAGTCCCTAAAGACCGCAGACGGTTGACAAGGCGCAGTAGTAGTAGGGGGCTTTGCCAAGCACTGGTCGATTGCCGCATTGGGTCACCGCAGCGGGGCGCAAGTCGAACTCCGCGGAGTGGTAACAACATACAGCATGACTGCGACTACGAATTCATGCCGGCCTTTTGAAACAGCACGGCGATCAGCTGTCCGTGAGACGACATCCGTGTTGCTGTCGTTTCGTCGCCCAGGATCCCCTTGCGCCGGTCCTATTCCTTTACCTACTGCAAATGCGCTCTGCCACCGCGCTAACCACGTGCGGAAATGACTTCGCCCGGCCACGTGAAAATAGTGTGCGCTGGGAAAATCCTTCGCGCGCGGCTTCGCCGGTGGATGCCTAACGTTAATCGTCGGTCATCTGTGTGCATGAGCGCCGGGAGGGCCGCTAGTCGTTCGTTGGCGTTGGTGTCGCCCGACTGCTTGTCTCAACCTTTTTTTCCCCCCCACGATCACTATTCATCACCACTGCTCCCGCGGCAACGAGGATCTCGCTCTGCCGATTGTGGGGGAATACGATGCCAATCACACCTTTCCCCGTGGAGGATTGGACCAAGTGCCGTGTCGATGAGAGATTTGCGGCGGCGGTGGCGCCTCAGCATGCGGGACGACACACGGCGAGGGCGCAGCTGAGAAAAACAGCCCTCGACAGCTTTTTGCCCGCCTACGTGATATCCAATGGATTAGAGATTAGCTGGCGCTCGACTAGCCAGCGCCATTGACCATCGTTTGTGTGCCTGATCGATGTTTTGGTGAAAAATTCTCTCCCTCAATTCCGACCGGTTGTTGTAGGCGGCGATGTCCGGTACGCAGGAAGCCCAAAATCCTCTCTCAAGCTTAACCTCATCTTCAATCACGGATCGGCGGCCTTGGCGCTTCTCGATAGAGCGTAAGTCCTTCATGCCCCGAGTCCTTCATCAACAGATTCCTTCTTCGGGCCGGTTCGCTCCCTTAGTTGCCCATCTTAACGAGCGGGGAAACAACAGATCACTGAGTCGTTTGGCATGTCAAGAAGCTTCTAAGGATATAGTTGCTGAGTCGCGCATTCAATATCCCAACAAGGGCACAAGGGACCTGGTTCATCATGCACGCTCGTCGTGACCTTGGGGCGTCAACGCCATGCATAAAAAAGGGCGATTTCTTTACGCAAAGGCAGACCCATGCGAACCAAAACATTAGGCTCAACACCCAGCGCAAAGAGATTCAATCACTGCTGCTTAGATTGCAGTAACAAATAACAATAAGAGGATGCAACAATCGGCTGGCAAGTGGATTGTGACTGGCAGATTGCCTAGGCGGTAACGACCTTCTTGGCCGAAAGGGAGATACTGCTACTCAGTCTGCTGTAATAACCTCTGCATGTCCGTATATTTAGAATGCAAAAAATTAAAAGAAATATTTGTATTTCCGTTACCGGGAATCGAACCCGGGCCGCTCCGGCTCGTTCAGTGATGTTGAAAGCGGAGAATCCTAACCCCTAGACCATAACGGAGGTAGTTGAATATGAGTAATCAAAAACAAACAAAATTTATAGCCTTCATTTTTTCCGACCAGACTCCCCTCCATGCTGGACGCACCTCCCAAATAGTTGGCATGATGTTCAAAATTGAAGAATCATCACTCAGTGATAGTGGAAAATTAGGACGATACTTTCTGGCTTTGAAGGGGCGGGCTATGTTGAGATTTGTAGGTATGTGTATACTTAGCACTATTGAGGCTTGCAATGAAGTCGAGCAAAACCACAACATTTGGCGGAGCATAAGCAGAGTAATAAATTTACTGGTCATGGTCACATTACTCCAATGAGCCCAATATAAAGTAGACTTTTTGCTACACTCATCGTGCTCATACGGTCTCCCTGCGGCCACACAGTATGCTTACTAAAGCTCGGTCCTAAGGTCATCTTCCACGCGTTAAAAACTAACAGACCAATTTTCTATAGGTACATTCTAGAACGGGGGGTTTTATAATCCGTCAGGAACCTATTGGGATCGCTCTGGCAGTTGCTCACCACAATAGGTCCGGGAAACCCAGAGATACCCCAGCTTTGATCGCAGGGGTCGATGTTAAAAGAGGCGATTTGAGAATGAGATCTCTCGAATCAACCAATTACGCCTACCTTGATGAATTCCTAAGCTTTCTGAAAGTTGCACAAGTATATTTTAGTATCTCTGATATACCTTAAAGCTCACGTCAACAGTGAACACTTGATCTTTGACCTATACTTAGCGATATAGCGAAAAAATTTAATTCAAGCTCATTTATACCTTTTAAACTGTATGCACGCCTGTGGATTGAATCAAGCTAATTAAAAGCTATCTGGCAAACATCTCCTGGTTTTACAGGTCTTTTAATGGACTATATAATGAAATCCGGGTGCTGTGGAGTTCGCCCGCCGGTAGATTACATTCCGTGCATTGTGATTAGCGCAACGGGCACGGGTCGGAGCAAGAAGTAAGTTGATTTGCAAGAGGTTGTACGGCCTTCGAAACGAAGATCGTATGAGTGAAAAATACTCAGAGCCGTACATTCACTTACGCGGGTACCTAAGGCACTACCGCTTACTGGATAACTGTGACATTAGGCACAGTGATATAACATAAACTTCTCACTCATACTTACATCTCTGTCTCTTCTTTTTCTTTCCTTTTTCTTTCCTTTTTCAAGCTACTCGTGCTCTCAATCGCAGTCGAGTTTATGTAAGCATCCTTGCCATAAGGACGTTCTGTTACTTGGAAATACCGAGCATTACGGTGATCTAATTATAGACATGTATCCACCTTATTAATAAATTGTCCGGCGCTTCCGGTCAGCGCTTGGGTCCATCTAAAGCGAAGACATAAAGATCCAGCAGTTTAAAAACAATAAGGTATCCCTATATGTGTACTCTATAGAACATAAATCATATCTAAAAGTATATATTTTGTGTTCCGCCCACGAAAATAATTTTAAGACACATACGCGTAGCATACGTTGTTCCTCGCTGGTAGTCTCTGCGCCTTTAAGTATCTGGATCCTGGATTTTATCCGTTTGTATACCGTGTGAAGCTTAATCCAGCCGTGAGGTTTTCTATAATCGAGTCTATGACCTTATGTAGCCTTTTTATTTTTTTTTCCTAACATAAACAAAAGGCAGTGGTCTAATTGTTAATACGTTTAGATCTTTCTGCTACTATGTACCAAGGACAACTTAATTCATGGTGTAGGTAAATTCCGTCTCGTAAAAGCTTTTCTTACCATAGTTACTTGTCACGCCACCAGATTCTGCATCAAAATTAGAAAAAGAATACCCTGATAGCGTCAATATCAGCCTGTCGAAAGCTTGATGAGTACTCATAGATCAACGGTCTTCATTTAATTACTCTGTGGGTATAATGGATATTAGATCATTAATGAGCTTAATGTTGATTTTTACATTATTCACTTGGAGAAACCAATGGCTCAGCTGCTTCCGCACATAGCCCTTATCACCGCCACTTTCTTTACCATTGTCCATAGTGAGGAAATAGCTGACTTCAAAGACGCACGCGACTCCTTTAAGCCCCGCCTGTACAGTTGGATACAGCCTGAGGGCTTAGAGGTGTTTTCTGTGGCTGAGCTGCTGCCAACTCGCTCCCGACACTCTACCATTCACCTCCTTCGCCAGGCACGAGTCTGGGCACTATCCGCATCATGGGTTGTAACAAGTCCATCACAATGGCTATCATGTGTCAGGTCTGGGAATATGCCGTCGGATACTACTGTCCGACGTTTTGCCAAAATCAGTCTACCTTGCCGTACGAATGCTCAGGCATTGTCAGCTTATGTACTCCGAGTTGGAAAGCGAGGATATCTGTGAACGCCAATGGGAAAGGTGTTATCTTGATATGATGCCAAAATGTGACCCAGGCAGACGAAGGTCACTCCTCTTTGCTGTTTTCCATCGTTCCTCTCTTTCTTAGTTCTTCCGGCATTCAATAAATAATTCGGAACCTCAACCAGCCTCGCTGATAGCAAGTTCCAACCTCGTCGCCAAAGCTTGAATTATAGTCCAAGATACGACGTAGGCAACGCGAACGGAGAAAGCATCATCAAATTCAAACCGGTTCCAAATCTCAGGGAAAAGCTACGTTGTTATGGAAGATCGTATATCAGTAAGCCGTGCTCGTGGTCATGACAATCTTTCGATCTCCTTTGTAGCCTCCTCTACTAGCCCCTTACTTTGAGGTGTGACACCATCATCCTTCACCTTTCTCCACTGCTCCACCCAAAACTTCCACCTCTCTTCATCATAACCCTTCCATTCCCTCCCCGCAACAGCCTCTCCAGGAATCGCGACCCTTCCCTCATACGCCCGCCCTTCCTTACACCACGCCCTAATCTTTTCCCCCGCGTACACAAACCAAGCCGCCGCAGCCGGCACTTCAGTCAGCCCAGCCGTCCCTGCCGCCTCCAACGCCCCACGCAACGTCCACACACCGTACAGCGAAAAGTCCGCCACTTCCGCCGCCGTAAGCCTTGCCGCAAAAGCATTCAAGCCCACCCGATCCAACGCATCTACATCCCGCTATCAGCAACAAGAACCCCCTCAAAAAAAAAAAAAAAAAAAAACCGCACACCAGTAAGGGAAGGAAAAGCAGAAAGGACGTACCATCATCCCACCTCTCCCTCAGCGCCGGCCCCAACAGCGGCAAATCGCCCCACCCGAGCCTCTCGCCCCAAACCTCGAACGGCGGCCCGCCCAGCCCCTTGATCGCGGCCACGACGTCCACCACGCGGCCCTGCTCCGCGTGCGGCGTCCGCGCCGCCGCCTCGACGACCCCGTTCCAAAGGTCCCACAGCGCGGCCTCGCCGGCCGCCGCGGCTTCCGGCTTCGCGTGCGCGGCCACCGCGGGCGCGGCCAGGGCCTTGGCCGCCTCGGCCGGCGGCAGCGAGGCGTCGGCGAGGATGGCGACGGCCTGGGTGGTCGCTGGGGACGGGGGAGGCCTGGTCGCGCCGGCGCTGCTGCTGCCGCTGTTGCCGCCGCGGCCGCGGCCGCGGAAGCCGCGTCCGGAAAAGGCGCCTCGGGTTGGAGTGGTGTCGGTCATGGTGGATGGCTTGTTGGTTTTCTTTTTTTTTTTTTCCCCTCTCCTTTGGTTGTTGTGGTTGGAGGAAATGGTGGCGACGCGACGTTGGCGGTTTGGACGAGGGTGGTGCGCGGGCCGATAGAAGTATCGCTCCCGATGTGCGCAATTCGAAGCTTCTCGGAAGCGTGCGGAATTGTGATCGTCTTGGCTGGCGCGCGCGAGCTCTGATCGGCCCGCGGGGCGAACAGAGCGGCGTCGTCTTGGAGACGCTGGCGGTGTGGGTTGGTGGGTTGGCGGTGTTTGGCGGCGCCGGTGTGCTGGTTGGGGAATCTTCTTTTTCTCTTTAATTGATATGTTACTACAAACGTGGCAACGTCTTTTCTTGCCTTGTTTTCAAAAACGTGATACGGCACGTGGTTGAACATGATCAAGGATACCGATCAGGTTTAGCGGTTTCAGATGTATGTATTATTTGTGAAATCCTATGTACGGAGATTCTGCGATGTTCCATTTTCCCCCGCCGTTCAGAAAGTCCCAAGTATATTCAGTCCCTACACCACGTAAAAAATGGAGGAAACTGAGGTAGTTCGAATTGCCGGAGACTGTGGGGCGCTTGATCTCATGGCACAATCGCAGAGGTAGACGACCACAGGCGTCAAGCTCAAATTGCCGAGCACTTCACGAAGCCATTCTTGCTCGCTGCTCCGGTGTGCGTCATGGCACCCTTTGCGACGCAAGCACCTGTCGAAGCATCGTAATCCGCAACGCATCTATCCGCTCCAGGGGCCCCTTTTCGGAAAAGAAGTAGAAGTCAGTGACTGGAGAAACAGAGGATCAGAGATTGCTGGTGATGTATCCATACCTCCGCTGTAAGCACCACCACTGACCAGAGGAAACTCGTACAGAAGACCATTCACGGATCCAAAGTTGAGTCCCTCGTAGTTGTTGTACTTGTGCGGATAGCCACCAGGCCCCGCTCTGTCGTCATATTGGCAAAGGGTGTTGATGCAGTTGTTGTAGTCTGATGCACTGTAGGTCTTTGACCCGCACTTGTAGCCAGCACGCTTTTGCAGCTCCACGGGAGTGCTGACTGCTCCAGCAATAAGCAGTGCGGTCGGGATGATGTACTATATGCAGGGCGAGGGACCACGTCATCAGCAACTCTCGCGCTCGTCAATCATTTGCAGAAGTCTTTATGCTTACAGAGATCAGCATGGTGAAGCGTTGTAGAAATTGGAAAGAGTGTGAGATATGAGTAGCTATACAAAGAGAATGAGTGGCCTTGCCTAGTGAGATTCTCCCTCCAGAAGTACTCCCGCTTGGCTCATTTATAGACATAGTAAAAGTCCATCTAGTCAGGTATCCGAGGGGAACAAGACGTAGCAATGCAAAGACTCGTGAACCGAGTCGAGATGCTACGCATTGTCATCGTCTAAGGACACATAGTAAAACGAAGCAATTTCCGTGCGCTTCCGGCCTTACTGCTACACCAACTATGGCCATAGCTACGAGTTGTGTTAGCGTGACCTCACCGCAATTACTCGTATGAGCGGACGCGGGATGCGTCACTAGTAGGGTTTGCCCGACACGATCAAACTTGTCTAATTATCGAGATGGTGCTGATAGAACACATAACAGCAGTTGCAACAGTCTCTATAGCCATTTTGACTTTCGACGAATGAATTGATACATCTGTTTGAGACCTTTCAAGATTTTGCTGATGTCTTTAGCCGGCACAAAGTATGGGGTTTGGCATACCTTTGTCGCCATCGCCGCCTTAGGAAGCCCCAGGGGTAGACTGGGATCTGCATATTTGAACATATGTATACATCCTTTTGGGCTTGAGCGCAGTACGGAATACGCCCTACGACAGGGCCAGCACTATTGAGGTGCATGGTGAGACACCACAGTGTCCGCCTGAAGCTGAGTCAAGAGAAAAGCGTATACGAAGAGACTGGGCAAAGCAGCGACTCTGCTGATTCAAGATGGAATATGGTGGACAGACCGAGAATTTTAGTTGGGTGGCCGTGGGCATGGAGTTGCGGCGAACGGCTGCTCCGCACGGCCCGCAGTTCGATCTGCCACGGCCTTCAACGGTCATACGGGTGACCGATTAGGTTTTGGTGTGTTCTGCGCTTTGACCCTAAACTCCGCACTACGCCGCAAGTTTCCGTATTATGGTGGCAACGGCAGGTGATGTGTCTATACTACGACGAAAATCCCCGTGCATGCACGAATAAAGAGGCCGATTGGTCAAAATTTTTTCATTGCATGGTGGCCTTTCCCACTGCACGGAAAGCGCACGAAAAATACCATTTGCGGTTTGAGCTCGGACATTGCAATAAGCATATCGCCCAAGACTCCTGAATTTAAGTGCGGCGGTTGTTTAAACCATAAACGCACGTTGCACATTAACAGTATTTGCGAAGAAATAAGGCATTTGAAACTGATATTCATGATAACCTCTTAAAAACTACTAAAGACTAATAGAACAGTAGACACTATGGTCTAATATTCTAGGCTATCCCATCTACCAGGGGCACGCAGCATCTCCGGCGCCTTGAGAGTGGCAACACTCGTACCAGGCATCCCCATCAATATCGTGCTGGCACTGCACAAAAGTCGGTCAACTCTCATCTCGGTCTTGGGGGCCCAGGCCGCCACTTACGTAGTCGCCAGCCCAGCGAATCCTGTTTCCTGCAGGGACGGTAGTGAGCTCGCCGCCCCACTGTCCACAGCAAGTACCAGTAGCCTTGTCGTTGAGTTGACTATCGGTTCCGACCTGGCAAGCACAAAGGCCATGAGAGTCTGCATGAATGGCCCTGTAGAGCTCATCAGCGGCTGTTGTACATATACCTACGGTGGTGAGGCAGAGAGCTTACGGCAGGAAGAGGGCGAGAGCGCCGAGAATGACGGTCGGGAACTTCATTGTGTATGAGGTAAAAAGATGTTCGTTGTTGCTGGGATGATTCTAACGTTTCTTCTGAGACGAATTCAAGAGTCACTGACAGGTGCTTAGGCCTGGCGCTTTATATTTTTCTTACGATCTCCTTTGCAAAGAGACCTCAGTAATGTCCTCGGGATGTCTTGGCACTACGACTCGTTGAAAGATCGTTTGTACGAGCATTCAGGACCTAACAGAACCAATCGGAATAGCACGCAATATCTTGTAATTAGACTATGAATCATTTCTACCTGAGGGAGAAAATCTCATGGTGGATGCGAGATGGTCGAGGCCCTCACCGCTGCATATACAAGGGAACTCTAGTTCGGGTCAGTAGGGGGTCAAGGGTGTCTTTGCGCTGACTACAGCGCCTACGGAAATCCCTAGGCCTCAACAGGTCAAGTGGCTACCATTGAGGGTAAAGGCTTTCAAGGACCTGCTGACACCGAGGCCGGCCGGAATACGGCCCCCTCTTTGGTACACGGACATTTGCGTCGTATCAGCGCAAAATCAGCAGCAGGCCTGGTAAGTGCCTTCTGACAGTGAATCGGTCGAGCATCCGTCGAACATCCGCTGAGTAGGAGATATGTGAGGATAAAAGGGCCTAAAGGCCCTTTCGCTCACCTGGACCATCATTGAAATACTTCAGTCCACGACGAGATACCCTCCATCCAAATCCTTCAAATAGCAATCATGAAGTTCCTTGCCGTCGTCTTCTCGCTCCTCCCTTTCCTCTCGTGGGTACTCCTCCAGGACCTTTCCGAATATCAACTGACATGATTCCCCAGCGCTGTGTCGGCGGACAACCATGGTGCGTGCGCTTGCCAGGTTGGATCCGATCGGGCACTCGTCGACACCGACACCGAGACCTGCTGTCCTAAGTTTGGCGGCAAGACCGGTATGCTACCCAAAGCTCCGCTTGCGATACCAATACAGCTAATATTACCATTTCAACCCAGCCTACTTCGACGAGGGAGGCAAGGTTTATTACCAGGGCATCTACTGCATCGCCGAGAGCATCAGCGGCAACGACTGGCACGACTGCTGTACAAGCCAGGGTAGCGGCGACTCGGCCTGCCCCTGGTAGACGGCTGCATTTCTTGCGGTCGTTATCCACAAAACAATGCATGTGATCTGTAGATAATGGTCGGGCTGGGCTGGCAATTCACTTGAGATTTTGTACGTAGGCATAGACGCTAAATTCATGTTTAACATGCGCAGTCCGTATGCCTGAGAATGGAATCTTGATGAAGTCATCATCTCAGATCAGTGTTTCGGTGGGGGTTCTCATGTGGTGAAGCTGAAATTTGCAGCGCACGCGACACATAAGCGAAAGTCAAAAAGAAAGGGCCTCACAATCCATTTCCTCTCCTAATGTCAACCACACTCCGAACCAGCTTCTTTGATGATATTCTAACTTATACGGACCATCTCCAACCTTTGTTTTTGTGCACTACTGGAGACTTCAATATGTTTTTCTGGTGCTTCTGGGATCATCACGCTGATATAAGATAGAGCACGAAGCATCCTCGTGGCGTTTTTTCTCGCAAGTTGAAACAACCTTATATCAAAGTTTGCTACCTCGTGCTCTCACTAAATAAGCAAATGGAGTTTGAAGTATTTATTGTACTTGATTGAGAAGGTTCTTTTCCGCTTTATTTCTGTCCCCGTATCTCCATGAGGAGCAGCAAGGCATGCCACGATAATGGCCCAAGCTCAGTCCCTCGTAACTATCATCACGTCTGGAATCATCTATTCGGAGTTGGCGCGTCCGCCAGTGGTGAAGGATTAAAGTTCACGAATAGCGTCCGTCGGGGAAAGTTAAAGAGGTCAAAATGTGATCACCCAGTGTTCGTATCGGGAACCTCCAAACCCAAACCAGGTTTCGATAATTTCGGTTGAGGAGACCCTGACCTGATCATGGAATTGGGGTATGTAGGGAATCAATTCCCATGCTTCTTAGCCTAGATATTTGGCTAACGAGAGTATTCGATCGCTTGAACCTCGGAATGTGGTTCTAGCTCCATCAGGGAAGACCGTCGCAGATCGTATACATAGTGCCAGATAGGCCATTAGAGTACTCGTCATTCTTGAAGCCGCCGAAAATACAGTATTTGCCACTATACCTGTTGTCAGATGAGCCGTGATCAGAACTGGAGCTGGATCCAGAGATGGAGCCAGAACTTCGGCCGGAGCTGCTCTTATCAGGCATTTTCGGCCAAAGTTCTGGAAATTTCGAGTTCGACAAAAGGTAGATAACTGTCATGACAGAATACTGATTTATTTTGGTGGGTAGCTGCTGGAAGGTTGGACTGCAACACAGTAGAAGTGATAACATCCCTCTAACTTGAGAACGAAGACACCGCTGGAGGTATCATAGCGTAGCTCCAGGCTAGAACAGGGGAATACTCGAAGCATATTTTTGAATGAGAGGTGAGAGAGATTGACGTTGACTGTAGAGTATTTGGATATTTGATAAAGGCCCTACCTGATAGACAAGATACAGGTTTTTTCGGGAGTGACTCATCAATTTGTAGAATTCTGGTAAGGAAATTTTCGTAAAGGGAAGGGATCAAAGAAGAAAGTCTAATAGGTCAGAATAGAAAGGAAAAGAGTCAAATGAAGTTGAGAAGAAAGTCGTGGCACATCTCAAATCATCATCAATCAGACACTTACCAAGAGATGTCTGATGTTCGCCAAGGCACCCACTCTGTAAGAAGAGGTCAAGTCGTCTGAGATCGAAAGACACACCATAACAAAATGTTCTCGAAAATCGGTGTTGCAGGTCATTTCAGAGCGTGCCATCCATGGGTGTCAAGATCGACTTGACAAGGGTTCGCTGAATTCGCAAATCTTCCAACAGTTCTCCATCGGCCGGGGTATACGGGTGCCTTTTCCGTCTGGCCGCGAACCTTCAGTTTTACTTTAGGCCAGATGACTTCACCCGGTTCTTCCGAGGCAAGAGTCACGTCTGATTCAGACGACTGGTGATGGAGCATTAACATCCGTAACCGGCGGTAGAACTTCTCCTGAGCAGCCCAATCCTCCTTGTAGTCGGGATTTGATTCACCATCCCAAGTCGTCATGTCAATGCGCTCATAGGCAGCCAGCTTGTCACCATGGGTGGTGGCCATAGCATCGATCCAAAGACGGCAGCCATGGAAGACAGCATTTGCTTGTGCTTCGGCGTTGAACTCGTCGGCTACGGGAAAAGGACGAAGCCATTGGAGGCGGAGCAGTTCGAGATCGGTCGCAAGCGCGAGTGGATACAAGCCCGACAGAAATGCAGCATCTCTCAGGGCGTGAGGGGTGAAGTCCTTGCCATTCCAGGTCCAGAGGTAACGCAAGTATTTAACTGAGGGCCCGATTTGGACGAGAAAATGGGGAAGCTCTACGTAATTCATGAAGAAGCCATTCTGGCCGTAAAGGATGGGGGTGGCCTCATGGTGGATCTGGCGGCAGACTCGCAGCAGAGCGATGCACAAGCGGTGGCCGCAGGCAGATCGGTAGAGCCAGATCGAACGCAGCATGCGACGGATGTGGTAGCCTGACTTGCGGGCTTCGCTTTGCAGGCATCTTGAGATGAGGGGACCGGATTCAGTGTTGTCAACGGTCGAAGGGCGAAGTTCCTCTCGGCCGGCGAAGCGGATGACCAGCCAGTGGCGGTGCTTGGGGCCTTGGAACTGGCAGTCGTGGGCAATGAAATTCAGCGGGCGAGGAAAGCAACCGCCGGGCAAATCGTCGTTCCAAGGAGCGACGACGGCATATTCGTAGATCTGATTGCGAATCTCTGCGGGCAGGTCGAGGAAGGAAACTTTCGCTTGGGGAGAGGAGGGGAACGACAGGGCCTTGACGACGTAAGCTAGTGGTGTCAAGGCAAGCAGCGGAGAGGCATGATTGGCGCACCGGATCGGAGAAGCTAGTCATAGCGATGGGAGCTAAGATTTAGAGACAGAGGAGATCGTGGCTCGGGCCTCGAGGAGGGGAGAGGTTGGCCTCGGTCGACAGGCACCAGCTGGGGCCCACAGTGGTGGGGGCTGCTGCTGAAAGCGGCGCAGCGTCCGGGGAAAGGGCCGATTGTGCCTGGCTCCATCTCAAGGTCAAACGCAGCACTTGCTGGTGTTGTTGAGCCACGTCGACTTGGGTCGAACATACGCATTTTGGGTGGAAGAGGCGGTGCGTGTGTGTTCGACAAGCGCGAAGTTTGTTTCGGCGGGCCGAAATGGGTTTCAGGCAGGCTCACGCTACCTGACCGCCCGCGGGCACTAGCCTAGCGCAGGCTTCAATGTCTCTGTGCGGAGCTGAGCGGAAAAGCAGGAACAGCAGGTCAGGGCGCATGGCGGAGGTTGGAGACAAGGCCGACTCAAGAGCAGTTCTGATGTCCGAGACTCGGTGACCGAGGTTCTGGTATGGTGCGGAGCTGAAATGCGGCAGACAGATCGGTGAACGGACGGCGACCATTGCGGCCGTGGCGTCGCCCGCCAGAAAGCCACCGGCCATCGCGGATGGCATTCTAGGGCAAGATCCGGCTGGGCAGACAAAGGCCAGCAGGCGCAGGCCAGCAGGCGCAGGCCAGCAGACCAACGGACGAGCACTGGCGGCTGTGTGATCGCAGTCGCAGCGCAAGTGATGGATGATATAATATCCAGGGCCTGGACGGCGGCGTTGCAGAAAGTGTCTTATCTATGTTAATGCAGGGTGCTGATCTTATCTACGCATACGTATGTAGATGAAATTGCGTTGCATGTCTGTCGTCGCAGAAGAGCCCTGTTTCCCCAGTTTTTAGCTTCACAGATCAGGCCATTCGCTATCGCTGCCGTAGGATGAAGTTACTTCCTCGCCCCGCTGATTGGAGGCGGACCGCCGATGTGGTAGCGGGGTGACGACTTGTGTGGGCGTGCGGGCGTGTGGGCCTGTATCCGCTATTCGCCCTGGAGCGCTGCCGCTTGGATCGGCATTTCCGAGCACGGATGGGGGAGTGTCCCTTCCCCACGGGGTGCGATCCGCCATCAACTCCCGTTGCTGTCGGAAGCAGCACCCAACGCGTCTGCCCAGCGTTCCCTCCACGATCGCGTCTCGGCGTGTCTGGGCATCCAGACCTCCAGCTGCTACAAGAGCCACACCCGCGCCTACTTATCGGTTCACGTTCTCGAGCCGCCATCTAACCACCGAAAGCTTCGCGATTCAGCAATGGCAACCCTCGAAGAGAAGGCTGACGTCGAGCACCACGAGACTCTCAAAGATGAGGGCTTCCACGATGCCGCAGAGCGTGGCCACGCCGCTACCGACAGGTGCATCGCCGCTGCTTCCGCCTTTATCCGCTGCATGTTGACTAGCTCTCTAGATACGGAAACGCTCTTGTCACCTTTGATCCCAAGGCCGAGTCGCGTCTGAGGTGGAAGATTGACCTCTACATCGTGCCAACCGTTGCTCTGCTCTATCTTTTCTGCTTCATCGACCGTGCCAACATCGGGTATGACCTAGTCCTCCTTTCCTCGTACGAATCTACAAGCTAACGGCATTGCAGAAATGCTCGACTGGCAGGTCTGGAGAAAGACCTTAAACTCGAGGGCTACGATTACAATCGCCTCCTGACCGTCTTCTACATCTCCTACATCATATTCGAGATTCCGAGCAACATGTGTTGCAAGTGGGTGGGCCCCGGTTGGTTTATTCCCAGCATTTCTCTTGGTTTTGGTGTGTGCTCCGTCTGCACCGCCTTTGTCGACAACATTCACGAGGCATCCGGCGTGCGCTTTCTGCTCGGCGTTTTCGAGGCTGGAATGTTGCCCGGCATTGCCTATTACCTTTCTCGTTGGTACCGCCGCAGCGAATTGGCCTTTCGTCTCTCCCTGGTAGGACTGATCCTTTCCCCCCTGTCATGACGCAAATTGACCTTGTCCGCAGTACATCGTCATGGCGCCACTAGCTGGCGCATTCGGCGGGCTACTGGCATCGGCCATCCTCAAGCTTGATCACTTCGGCAGTCTTCATGAATGGCGCATGATATTTGCTATTGAAGGCATCATCACCATCGGCCTGTCCCTGATTTCGTTCGTTACCCTGACTGACCGCCCCGAAACGGCCAAGTGGCTCAGCCAAGAGGAGAAAGACCTAGCCATCGCCAGAGTCAAGTCTGAGCGTGTGGGAGCAACCGAAGTTTTGGAGAAGATCGACACCACCAAGATCCTCCGTGGAATCTTCAGCCCCGTCACCATTTCTACCTCGTTCATTTTCTTGCTGAACAACATCACCGTCCAGGGCTTGGCCTTCTTCCTTCCCACCATTGTCAAGACTATCTACCCCCGGGACTCCGTCATCTCCCAGCAGCTGCACACCGTCCCTCCGTATATTGTCGGTGCCTTTTTCACACTCTTCTTCCCCTTCCTCAGCTGGCGCTATGACAAGCGCAACATCTTCTTCATTGTCTCCGCGCCCTTTATGATGGTTGGTTATATCATGTTCCTCGCAACAGATGCAGCAAAGGTCCGTTATGGTGCCACCTTCCTCATCGCTAGTGGCGCCTTCGCCTTCGGGGCGCTCTGCAATGCCCAAGTTTCTGCCAACGTTGTTTCTGACACCGCCCGTTCTGCCGCAATTGGCACGAACGTTATGTTGGGAAACGTCGGCGGTCTCGTCAGTACATGGTGAGTATACCCTGCCCTCTGGGCACATTCATTTGGCTCTTTGTACTAAGACATTATACAGGTCCTTCTTACCTTTTGACGGTCCAGACTACCATATCGGCAACGGATTGAACCTTGCAACTTCAAGCACTATCTTCCTCCTCTCTATTGTTCTGCTGTTCTGGATGCTGGCGGACAACAAAAAGCGCGCTAACCGCGACGTCGACGCCGAGTTGGCCGGCCTTGACGAAGGAACCATTCAAGATCTGGACTGGAAGCATCCTGCTTTCAGGTGGAGACCTTGAGATGGAAGGATTGTCAGGTGAATGGGGTTCCTTGAGCAAGAGAGGCTTTGATACTTCCGTATCTTGGTGATCGCATGAACGTATGAATTTTTGGGAGGTATTCATAAACTGAAGATGACCAACGACATGAATGTAATATTTGAACTTGCAGCTCAAAATCATTCAAAGACAGGTGAACCTGAACGTGAATAAGCCTGCCCCTACCCGTCCACCAACAGTCCAGCCATGTTTCGACCTCAAGCATTGGTAAGTACGAATTACTACGGCCAATAGATAAGGACTAAATGAAAATGATCTAGCCAAATTCAAGCAAACCGTTCCTGGTCTGTGATTCGTGGAGGGATTTTCTACGCGGCGAGACGAATAACCTCCAACGCCGTTCCATTTCCAAACCCTCCCTTTTGGAAACATAACCGTCGCTTGAACAAGCAATGCAATTCTGTTGGTTGATGGAATCCGTACCACCGCTTTATTTTCATTGGACAGGTACTCTAAACTTTCGAATGCCACTCCCTTTCTCTGTCCAACGCCCATGAACCAAATAGCCGGTAACGTTACGACCCTTGAAATTCACCCACTCCCGACTCGACCAATAGGCACCGCATATCTGCATCGTCGGAAACTCCGATGCAGTTATTCTGTGCTGTTTGCAGCTGTGAATTGCGCAATCATGAAGGCATCAAAATGGTGCGCATAAATAATGATCTGCACTCGGGAAATCCGAGACATGTGGGCGCTCTGCACTTCCGACATGTGTCTTTCATGCTTATGTCCTCTTTGCTTGCACCCCCTCCTATTTCCTTCATAACCAAATTTGGCGTGACTAACTTTGGTCATCGGAGCTTTACCAATCATATACCACTTTCCGCTAGCATAAATAGAGAATGACTGGGACACTCAATGGTGGACACATGACTACCACGCCATGCATCTTCCATTAATGTCGGATCAGTCTCTAACTATTTTGCAGTAGTTCTTGCGCATACGCGCTTTGAAATTGTCATTATCTTCACGTACAAGTCGATACACTTAATACAGAGCACTTGCTCCATTGCATTGTTACGCTGTTATATGAAGAGCTTGCTCAAGGATTGAGTCATTATGTACAGGTATGGAGAGGCACGCAACGTCTCGGACATCTTTGTGCCGAAGGGCCCTCAATGTGGGTCCCCTTCGGTCAAATGTTTCAATCGACCAGACAAAATCTAGCCTTGTTCTACTCCACCCACCTGATCACGATCTTCCCTCTAGGCAGAACTACCACGAGCATCCGCTCCTGCAACCTAGTGCTATGACAATTACGCGGCTGCTCCCACATACACCACACTAGCTCTCACGTCTGATGCCAAGCCACTTTCAACTTTCCTGCTTATTCCCGAGTCCGCCTCAAGCCTCGCCCCGTACACGTAGAAAAGTGCCGAGAAAGGGTCCACAGAGTCCGTTCGTACCCAACGCCTTGACAGCTGTTGCCCAGATTATCAAGTGTTTCTCCATTACAAACATTGCGCGTTAAGGATCAACAAAGAAGTACTATTTACAGCGTTATCGCTCGAATGACCGAGCATCCGGGGCCATCTCCGCAGAAAAAGGTGAGTATGCCACATGAGCACGTGTACTAAGAATGCGGGCTGAGGCCGGTAGTCCCTTGCATTCGGCGGTAAGCAAGCACGAAACCTAGCGTGCGAGGAACATTTGCATTCTGTGTCCTGTAGATTGAGGGTACTCAAGAGCCATTGCTATAGTTTCGTCTTGTCCTCTGCATTTAAGAACGGTATGACCCCTACAAATGTGCGACTATTTCTGTACGTAAAGTCTTGTGAAGTGTGTGGCCCGTTGCGTTCGGCCACGACCAATGTCGTCGCTCCATGAAGTTTTTGAGTCAGAGCTACGAGATGCGCCAACCCTCACACTGAGACCTTTATCGATGTCGTGTTCTCTGTCCGTAGTCCTACCGGGCAACACCGCACAGTGACTCCAGACTTCTTGGGACAATAACGACGCTGGGCTGGAAGAACGACGCAGCCAAGACCATAGCCCACCCATGCCGATGTTTACAGACCGCAGCCTGGCCAACCGCCCGGCTCAACTCCACAAGGCTGAACAGCCACGCTGACGTGCATCCCTTGCTTTGGCTGCGATCTGGGCCGCTGCAGGCGCCTGAACGCCCGGCGAGACCACACTCCGCAGGATCTACAGGTCCACAAGCCAACTCCGCGCAGCCTTGCGAAACAATATGCCTTCCCCACTTCTAATCAAACACCCGTGCTTTCACATCATCCTCCTTCCACAAGACAACCACGGTTCAGCGGTAGGAAAAGAAGGGTCTAAAAAAAAAATTAAAAGGTACGCATCGGCGACCCCGTCCACTCGCCTCCTCTCGCTCTCTCTCTCTCTCTCTCTCTCTCTCCAAGAACGCCACGCGCCGCATCCTGCAAGATAGCCTCCCGTAGATCCGCGGAAGGCGCCGTTACTCCCCTCCGCCGTATGACCAGCGCTACCCAGCCGCCACGCGGGCAAAGCAGTAGGCGTTCTGAACCGCGCTATCGACGCGCTCATTACCTGAGCGGGTTTGCCTCCAAGCAACGTTGCTCATCCTCCGAGCCGTGATGGCGTCGGCCAAGAGAAGGATTTCGTTAGCGGTGCCACGGATCTTATTGCCGGTGGGACCCCCCCTTCGGTCCCGGGGGAACGTGGTGAACTGCGTGCGGGAGGTCTATCCGAGGGAGAAAGACGAGCCTCTGTCTATCCGAGCCAGTCAGGTCTGACCGGCCGGGCGAGCGAACGAAGTGACTCTTGCTTCGTCGTAGATAGACGAGGCTTTCCAGAGCGGATAATTTCGGCCAGGAAACCGATGCGTAGTAGCGTACGCCTTCTACGCCAAGCCTCAGCGGTCGGCAAAGGGGAAAAGCAAGAGATCTGACGAAGAGATTCTGGTATCACGGCATTGCATCATAACCGAAATAGAAGACAGAGAGACACGCAGTGATTTACTATTGATCTCACTATCACGTCTCATCCAACGCGCACATTATCCGTGTCTGCACATCCCGTCCGTCTCCAGTAAGATATTCCTCTGAAGCCTGACCTCTAAACCCTTTTTGCCCGAATATCTCTTCCTCTGAACAGTTTGCAGAAATGCAAGCAGATAGCACAAAGCCGCTCCAAACCCAAGCTAGAAGGAGATAGAAATTTTGATAAGAGTGCGTGCTGTCCACACCCGCAAACAAATTCAACCAGCGAAGGTATTAAAAAGAAGAAAAAGAAGAGGAATAGAGAGTCAAAGCCAGCTTGATATGTTACATCCCAATATGCTTACCCATAACACGCGCCCAGCGCCCATTTTTGAACTCTCCTCACCCACCAAGCGCAGGCGCGCCGCCCGGCAAAAGAATGAAGCACAACAGCCACAGCTAAAGCAGGCAGCAGCACCAACAGTCTCGACCCGTGACCCTACCAGCTCGCTTCACATCCCGGGCAAAAGCGGAGGAGTTCCGTTGCGCGCGCCCCATGCCAGCCATGGACCAATAGGCCATTCCGTCCTCTTACATGACATTCCCCCTGGCCGCCAGCATCTCCTTCGCCTCGGGCAAGCACAGCAGGCCCTCCCTCTCCAGCGCGGCCAGGTCGCCGCCGGCCTCGATGATCGCACGCGCGGCCGCCTGGCTCAGCCGCCGCCGCTTCTCCGCGGCCTCCTTCTCCCGGCGCGCCTTCGTCTTGCTGGACCCGGACGGCGCGACGCCCGTCAGGATCTTGCGGCTGTCGTCGGGCGTGTAGTTGACGAAGCCGACGGACGCCGGGCGCGGGGTGACCGACGGGCCGGTGGCCGCGGCCGAGTGCGAGCTGGACTTGCGGCGGTGGTGGGAGCGAGGGCGAGAGGATGGAGGAGGGCAGGGCTGCGACGAGTCGCGGCGCGAGCGGGCGATGAAAGCTTGCTGGGGCATGGCGGAGTGATGGTGTGGAGGGGAGCAGGTGGGACTGCGGGAGGGGGAGGGGGGGCTGATTTGTTGTTGGTGATGCATGTGTTGTTGATGCTGTGCGGCCGGGTGAGGGTGAGGAGGGCCGGTCGACGGTTGTTGGTGAGTGTGATGCTGCGTGAAGGTAGGGGTGGGCGGCATGGGCGCAGACGTGTACATTTGTGAGGGGTACACGACCGGTGAGGACGTCGAGAAGGAGGCGTCGGGCGCATGTGCATCGAGCATGCTGTTCATGGATGACGGCTCGCATTGGATCATCAGCCCGTTCGTCGCCAGGTCAGACGAGGCTGCGCTGACGGCCAGGAAATCAGATCGGCCGCTGTGATACGTGGTATGCTGGGAAGGCTGAGAAACACTTGTATTGGTCCACCAAGGCTGAGGCTCTGACCGATCGTGCGAGTAATCAGACGAGGCTGGGAAATTGCCGAAGTCGAAGGCAGCGGTCGCACTCTGAGTCCATGACGATGAAGGGAGACGAGATGATTGCGGGGGAGTCTGCAATGCTTCGCTGAGGTCGTGGGTAAGGTACGGGTTGTTCGAAGGGTCGTGTGGAGCGTGGAAGGATGACCTCGCGCTGCTCGCGTCTTGTGTTGTTGGCGAGGCGACGGGAGTCATCTGTACTTGTGATCGGCTGGAAGAGAAACTTGAGAAGGAAAGTTGGCGGTCGATGTCCGTAACTTCTTCAGACGTAGTATATGCTACGTTGGGAGAGAAGTTGTAACCATAATGGCTCTCCTCTTGAGACACCTTGCTGGACGGCGGAGGAGAGAGTGGCGGAGCACCAACGCGTTTGGCCCAGATCTCTTGGTATCCGGTGCGGTATGGCGTTGAGCGCATCATCTTTGGCGAGAAGCTTCCCTTGGAAACGGTTCTCCTGATGACAGAAGGGGTCTGTCTCTTGCTGCCACGAATGGGAAGGCTGTTGAATTTTCTGGGCTCACTGGAAGAGACGGCTGGACGTGGGGAGGAAGGAGCAGAGAAAACGAAGGGATCGGTAGGTACTTGAGGGGAGCAGGAAGGCGGAGCTTCTAAGCTGAAAAGCTCCGGGGCGGATGCCGCAGCCTTGCCACGGGAGTCTGGTAAGATCGAAGTCTGATTACCTTCGGGCGCGGCTGGGGCTACGTTTGAGCCAATATAGCCCCAAGTCTGCTGCCAGGCATCCTTTGGTTCGGTGTGCCTTGATGGGTCCCAATTGGGCATAGGCGAGGTTTTGGTCGGGGCGCTCACATTCGAGGATGACGAGATGTCAAAGAAGTTGGCCAGGTCATCCGAGCTGGTGCCCTCGCCAGTATTGTCGCTGCTGAGATCCAGCAGGTCGGCATCAACGTACTGGTCAAAGAGCTGGTCGTATGGAACAGACCAGTTGGTATCTTTGTCCGCGGTCCGGATTGGGAGATCGTCGAATTGCTGTCGCAGGAGGGCGATGTCGCCAGGCGGACGGCAGGATCGGCCCCGCACGTGATGCAGAGGGACTTGACTGGCAGCCTGTCGGACCGGGGGAGAGGGAGCCATGGAGACGGGGCAGGATCAGCCGGTACGGCGAGATGTAGGTAAGGAGGGTAACGAGGAGCAACGAGGGCAGGGCTGTACCTTGCAGGTACCTTGCAGGAGAACGTGGAGATCTTGAAGCAGTGCAAACATGCAAAGAATCACGAGCATTGGAAAACAAACAGAATCAAACGCAAATGAAGATATATAGAGCGAAGGTGGAAGCAGCCAGCCTCCGGATTCTGGCAGACATTCCTGAGCGTTGAGGAGCTGGCATAGGCGCAGCCCTCAGGAATGCTCGATCAAGAACTCCCGTGACTGGGGATATGGGGCGTTTGACACGGGCGCAAACCTCGCCAACTGGGCAAACTCGACAAACAATGCTCCAGAAGAGGAAGAGGCTGAAAGGCGGGTCATTCTTGCCGCACATTGTCCGGCATGGTTAGAGTTGTGGAGGTCGGGCATTCCGCATGCAGCCACTTGTCACTGCGGCATGCAACGCCTAGCAGAAACCAGCCACATGTTGCGCCAAGCTGTCAACGGATACGTCAAAGTCGAAAGGGGCCAACGGGGACAGCAATTACCGGCATTAGCTTCCAAGGGGTCGCCGAGAGGGCCGGCCTCGTCCGCAGCGGGCATAGAGCGAAGAGTGGACGAAGAGTGGTAGAGCGTCTGATGGCGCAATGTCAGCGGACGATTGAAAGTTTAGCCACAGTTGAAGGTTTAGCACAGGCCGGCGGCTGGCGATCCTCCCGCCAGCATGCCGGTGATTAGCCCCGGCCTCTTTTTTCTTCAGACAAGCTGGGAGGCGAGGAATGCCGCAACCGGCGTGGCAGCGGAGAAGGGAATGCAGGCTAAGCCAGATATCGTGGTAGCGGAAGGAAAGACTCCGCGATAAGGGATGGGCGAGACTCAATGAAAGGAATTAAAGAGAGCTCGGTGACCCGACAGAGTGGTCGAGCGTACTGGAGTGAGATTTCGTCCTTGGGCAGACGACCAGCCGTCGTCTAGCTTCTGACCTATGCCAAGCGCAGCGGAAATCAGATCAGACCACGGCCTGAAACACGCTTGGAGTGAAGGGGCGGTGGATCAGAGCAGCACGAGCAAGATCCACGGTTAGCATTGGACAGATTTGAGGCAATGCTCAGCACCCTCAGGCCATCTGGATGGCGAGATGCGCAGCCATGAGCGCAAGCGCGGCCAGCAGGTCGATTGGGAGAGAAGGGAGGTAGACAGTTGGCTACGGCGGGCAGGCGCGGCGTGGAGGCCCAGAGGTAGCGATGAAAGATGAGATGAGCGATAGCAGGTGATGACGATATCGGATGGTGGTGGTAATGAAACTGATGGTGTTGATGGAGGACACGAGTAATGCGCGCGCTTGGATTGGCCGGCGGCACGTGAGAAAAAAGGCCGGCCATGATGTCAACGACTCTTGCGACTGCGCCCGCTCTACGAACACAGCCAGTTCCCTCCCATCCCGGATCCATTGGTGTACTTCTCTTGTCGCAACACAATGGCTTCCGCTCGCCTCATCCTGCGCTCGTCGCGCGCAGCGCTCGCCTTTTCCCGCCCCTTTGCGACTTCTGCCGTCCGCTACAAGGACCTCAATGAACGCGGCAACGACACCACCGCGGAATGGCGCAAGAAACAGCAGGAAAAGCCGCTGAACCCCCATCTGACCAACACCACCTCTACCGTTGCCAACGAGATGCCCAGTGTCGGCAAGCACGCCGCTCCGCCCGAGATGCTCTCCTCTGTCGACCCCAGTTTCGTCCCCAGGGATGCGAAGCCTGAGAACACCGAGAGCATGACCGGCGGCACCCAGACCGGCGCTCCCAGCGAAGGCACCAATTCCGAGCTCGAGGTCGGCGAGATCGAGGGCGGCAAGTTCAGGATCGAGCCTCTCCGGAGGGTCGGCGAAGATGCCAATACCATGCGGGCAAGGTTAATCTGTCTGTCCTTACATGCACCTCACATCTCGGGCTGCACGTGCTGACTTCTCCTGTGCCACAGATCAGAGTCGTAAACGCGGAATCCTCGAAACTGACCTTTTACTGTCCACCTTCGCCGACGTCCACCTTGGGTCAATGCCCATCGAACAGCTGAAGGAGTACGACACTTTCCTAGATGAGAATGACTGGGACATCTACTATTGGGCCACGCAGGAGCCTGCTCCTACTTCTCACGAGACGGCTGAAGGTGCTGGATCTTCTTTGGCTACTCCGAATGCACAGGGCAATGCCCCGTCTAAGCCTGCTTCGGAGGAGACATGGCGCAACGGCCAGCCTAAGTCTGGCGAATGGGCGCAGACTGTAGGCACCTTCAAGCCTGCTTACAGGCCTGTTCCTCAGCGGTGGAAGGACTCGCAGATCCTTGCATTGCTCAGGCAGCATGTCAAGGAGCGCAGTGCGGGCGGTGTGCACCCGGGCGATGCCAAGGTGGGTGGCACGTCACTGAACCAGAGCGTAACTGGCACTGGCGGCGGTGGTTTGGGCAGGATGCCCGAGCTGAAAACCTTCGACCAGTAACTCTTCCGACCACTGCTTTTCATTGCAAAACGTCGTACGGTCCGTTGTGCGTACGCGCAGACTCGGGCTATGTGCGACGCGAATGTATGTATTTGTAGCTTTCCTTGGCCTGTCAAAACGAAAACTATCTCGGTTAGCACAATGCAGGAACCCACAGTCCTCGCATGTCGCTGGAAACAAGATTCCGTGGCGGCATGATGGGTGATCCAGGTAACCCCTGACGGTGTGTGCATTTGCGACGAAATGATCAGTCTACGTCCCTGAAAATCGAATATGCATCGCGTGCAATGATCGAAAGACCTGCAATAGGAGACCTCACATTAACTTGAGCGAAGATTCGAACGGGTGGGGACCGTTTTCCGCCAGGAGTAAAGGACTTGTACATTGCTGGTGGTAGAAGTGACGCAGGAAGTGGCTGGAAGTTGCTTCCGACGTCATGTTACATTAGGGACGTAAAGTATAGAGACCCGGGGACGCGGTTGGCTTCGCCGTGGTCTTGAGTTCCATCTAGTTGAGTTCTGCATAGTGATTTGCTAGGGGCAGCGGCCGATGAGCCGATCAGCTGGGAGAGCTGGGGGGAGCTGGGGGGAGCTGCGCAGGGCGGGAAGGAGCCAAAGAAAACGGCGTCGCTGCATCCGTAAGTGCTCTTTGTCACAGGCATCAGCCATGGCGGTTTTGAATCCTTCGCATGGGACGCTGCTGTGCGAGTGCCAGATTCCCATGCCACTGGCCCCGCATAACCTTCCGCAGCCCTCCGTGGCCCGCTGGACCCTGTTCTTGGGACGAGAGACGAGACCCAACACGACTGAGCCATCGTGGCTGTGGCTCCCCATCAGCTGCCCGTCCTCAATCCTCCCGCAGCCAGTCTGAAGCCCAGGAGCTTCGCTGCTCGGTCCGCAGCGGGGCATAGCCCCCTCCCCTTGGCCACGTCTGAATTGCATCACGCGTCCCCCCATCGTCAAATTGCACGACCATGTATCACTCGGCGCTCTTCAAGGCCCTGCCGTCAAATAAAGCTGCAGTGTCATCGGGCGCCAATTCTCCTCCCGCCTCCTTCGAGAGCATCGTGGAATTACTCTTGCTGTTTTGCACACCTGCTGTAAACCACGCTCGACAGCATCTCTTCCACTCTTCTTTCCGGCTCTTTCTTTGTCTTCGTTCATCATTATCATCCACCATGTCTTTCCCGCGCTCCACTTGTCAATTACGCCTGGCTCGCACCATGCCGTTCCGCCCAGTCTCAGCCCCCTCGAGCGTTAGCTCCTTGCGAGCTTTGAGCATTCCTGCTGCCATGTCATCTCCTCTAACCTCCATTACTCTAGGCTCCCCAAGGCCATTGGTCGCCTTTTCTTTTTCGAGACCAACGCTACCAGCAAGGCGTATAGCAGATTCATACACGCAACAACGGTTCAATTCATACCGTCTCTCCGATGCAGTCGGTCACAAGCGCCTCAAAGACTTTGACATTGAGGACGGCATTTATGTCGTGACAGGCGGTGGTAGAGGACTCGGTCTCTGCATGGCCGAAGCATTGGCCGAAGCTGGCGGAAAAGGTTGAGTAGTTGACCCCGTTCTTTTCTGTAGGGAAGATTGCAAACAAACCCTCCCCAAAATAGCCTTATCCCAGCCTTGCAAAGCCGCACATTGCTCTCCAACGTCGCCACAAACACGCCCAAACTTCACGCCTGTACATGCGCATGCGCACCTGCAGTCTTACCGCACTGTCGAGGATGGATTTCTGGGATTTTACCAGGCGAAGCGAGCAAGAAGTACATCTTATCTACTTGCGGACGCGGGCCGGATGCTTTGCGCCATCCAATGGCCGCGCCCGCTCAACTTGTCGATTTCGCATCGTAGGCTCAGCTGCGAGTTGCCACATACTCTGAAGCAGGCTCGCCAAGAGCATTCTGTCGGGTGACCTCAGAGCTGTTCGAGCACCTTGCGGCTCCCCGCCACACCCCAAAAAAAAAATAATCCGACAGCGCGCGCACCAATACATCACCATCGCATCACAATCTCACGGCGATCACCCGTAGCACAGCACCGATTTGCACCGCCACAACCTCCAATCATCTGCTTCCGAAAGACCCTGTTTTTTTTTTTTTTGCAAATGAAGAACGAGAAACAAAAGGAACTTACACTGACATCGTCACCGCATCACCACAGTCTTCTGCCTCGACCGGCTTGAGCAGCCTTCGCCCGACTTCTTCGAAGCATGCTCGCGCATCCCGCCCGAGTTCGGCGGCTCGCTGTCGTACGCGCGCGTCGACGTGCGCGACACCCGCTCGCTCGACGCCGTCATCGGCGCCATCGCCGACAAGTACCAGCGCCTGGACGGCGTCATCGCCGCCGCCGGCATCCAGCACCTCAAGCCCGCCATCGAGTACCCGATCGAGGAGGTGCGCGAGATGATGGACGTCAACTACTCCGGCGTCTTCATGACGTGCACCAGCGCCGCGCGCGCCATGTTCAAGTGGAATTTGGGTAAACGGAACGGTGCGATGGTGATCATTGCGAGTATGAGCGGGAGCGTCGCGAATAAGGGGTTGATTTGTCCGGTGTATAATTCGAGCAAGGCAGCGCTGCTGCAGCTGACCAGGAATCTGGCGATGGAGTGGAGTGGCGTTGGGAGGGAGCAGAGGAATGGGCTGGGTGGTATTCGTGTGAACAGCTTGAGTCCAGGGCACATTTTGACTGTATGTTGGTCTACAGTTACGTCAAGGAGCTGGGTTGCTGATGAGAAAATAGCCGATGGTCAAGCGCAATTTCGACGAGGTGCCTGGGCTCCGCGAGAAGTGGGAGCGCGAGAACATGATGGGCAGGTTGGCTGTGCCCGAGGAGTTCAAGGGTGCAGGTCTGTTTCTGCTGAGCAGCGCGAGCAGCTTCATGGTGCGTGTCCTCCAGTTTCCCCACCCTTAGCCCAACGTCTGTCAGATGCATTCGCATCAGTCCAGTGTTGACCTTGTAGACTGGCTCGAATCTCATCATCGATGGCGGCCATACTGCCTGGTAAGCCAGTCACCTGCTACTCATCGACGCGTCTCCTACGCCGCCTCGAAATGCTTGAATGTTTTCCAATGTACCATCACGCGATCGTTCGGCGCGAGATGGATATTTGCAAAAGGCGTTTGCATTTTTACCAACTTGTCAGAAGTACCCCCGCATGTTCCCTGGGTTTCTTTCTATATCCGGCGTTTGCTCAGAGCTTCTTACTCTATTCCATAAATATCGGCACGACTTAACGATCAATTCATCAACGTTTTAATAGATGTACACAATAGTGTAAACTTTATGCACGTCTTTTCGGTCAACGCTCGTACCTCGCTTAGCTGCAGATTACGCGCTACCCGAATACGTTAATTTTGCGGGGGTGGCGCTACATGGCATGCATGAGAAGGAGGGGGAATCAGAGTTCTAGCGCTGTGCCCAGATTGGGGAACGGTTTCCAGGCGGCCAATCAAGGACTTGTTCAGCCAGTCGGATGCTGTGGGCTGCAGGCCAGCTGGATGAGGGGTCATGGGGATAGCCTGGTGAGATCCTGCACGCGTGGACCAAGTCAGGGCGCTGAAGGGTGACCTAGGCAGGTTTGGCGAGAGGGGGTTGCGTATCCTGTATGTTGGGACAAGGCGGACATGATGCGTGTGAGACGGATCTTTCGTGCCGTCGCGTGATATATATGCTTGGGGAGGGGTACGATGCGGTGCTGGATAGATGCGGACGGTTGTGTCACCCTTTGATGCTCCAATGTTGGAATTCTGATTCGTTGACCTGTATGCTTGATGTGCTGTTTGGCGCCAGCTGCGAAGTCAGCCCACACGCTTCCTTTTGTCGCTAATCAATCTTGTGTGACCCTAGAGCATAGCCTCTCACATCGAATACCAACAAATGCAGCTTTCCTTCATGCATCTTCTCCGGTGCCCAATACATTGCGGTCCTAATCGGCCATTTACTCAGATTTCAAGGCTCTGTCCGGCAATTCTACTTCACTCAAAGACTGATCCCTAGCAAATAGTATGATCCGGAGGTGAGCGGAAGAGGAGACTGGTTGAAATTTCTTGCCACGGGAATTCAAGACATGAGCTAATCTGTTGTCATCATCTACTTTGAATAGGGCTTTGCTGGCCGTACAACGATATCCTATTGCAATATACGGCAATACAATTGCTTATAATATCCACGATGCGAACCTCCAAACGAAGTAAGCAGGGCTTGTCCATAATATTTGGTCTACTTGTAATGCCCATCAGTAGAGATTCCGCCGGTATACCTTAAGGTAACCTGTCAGTACAAAGGAATGAAAAGAAGAACGAGATGCTGGAGCACTTCAAGACAGATGGAGTTGGAGAGGTGCTCACTAAAAAGTATTGAACTGGGTAGTTGATGGGGTGCTGTATTGAGCAGTAATAATGAGTAGAATAAATGAATTGGCATGCTGGTAAAAAACACCGAATAAGGGTGATTATATATATTCAGTATACGCTAATAAGTAAGCGGAATTAGTAGCGGAACTAAGTATAAAAGGAACGTACTATAATAGAAAAATAATAACTATAATACTAGTATTTAATATACCCCCTTCGTAAGGTGCGTAGAGTCTTACGAAAAGACCGTAGGAAGCCTTATTAAAAGCTATAGAGATATTACTTTACCGTATTAGTATAATAATAAGTAAAATCTTTCTTATAACTTACTAAGCACGTATTAATAATTAAATTTAATAATTTTATAATTTTCTAGGTAGTTAGAAGCGTAAAGAACGAAAAAATAAAGAGTATAGTAGTAGGGAGGTAGTCGTATAACGTAATACCTATATAGAGTACTAGTAAATAAGGTACTTATAATCCTTATAGAGGAAAGAAAGTTAGTAGTAGAGCGAGGATAGCGAGTATATATAGGGCGTTTTCTACTAGGCGGTTAGCGAAAACGTAACGTCCGAATACGATAGTAGACGTAACGTTAGAATAAATAATTCGCTATATCGTATAGAACTAACTAGAAAACCTATAGTATTAAATAGGTTTACCGATAGGTAACTACTAATTACTCCGTATTCGGTATATCGTATAAATTTAGTAACTATACGAAAGTAAGGTATTATTACCTTATAAGTACTTTCGTTATACTATTAGCTACTATTTTAGCTATCGGCGTCTATTTTAGCTTAATTATCTATATCTATACTTTCTAGCGAAGCTAGTATTAGTATATATTAATATATCGTAGGCTAGTATTAAGTTTTAGTTCTAATTCGTTTATAAGCTCTAGTATTCGCCTATTATCGTATTATATTTTAATTTTATATTCTAGATTAAAGCTTATATTCTTAAAGAATCTTTTCTACTAAATAGTATAGCGAGCGGTTTCTAATAGTACGAGGAGTTTAGCTTTAGTAGTAGAAGTTAAGACTATACGTTACTTTCTAGCACTTTAGTCTACTAGTATACCGAAAAGAATAAAGATAAATTCTTAGTAGCTTTTCCTTATATCCGTATCCGTAGCGAATAAGATATTACTACTAGCTACGAAAGTGCTCTCGCCTATATTAGAGCCGTCTATAAAGAGTACTCTCCTTCGTATATTTTCTAAGTATATAAGTACTTACTTCGCTAGCCTTTAATAGTACTCTAAAGGGTTTTATAAGTATTCTAAGAGCTTAGACGTTATAAAAGTAATATTAGGGCGTATAAATATAGAAGTAAAGTTAATCGAACTAACTTTACTCTAGTACTTATAAATTTAAGTAGGAGTTACCTACCTAGTATTCTTCGCGATTTACTTCTAGATAGGTAGTAGTATTAATATCTTAATACTTTTATCGATATAAAAACGCTTAATAAGTATCTTTATATATAACTCTTATAAAAGCTATATATATCTTCTATTTCTATTCCGTATAATCTATACTATAAGAAACTATTATACTTTACTAATTAGGCGTATTTCGTAGTACTAGAAGAGCTTCTTTTAGAAGCTATTAACGTACTTCTTATAGTTCTTACTATAGGCAATAATAATATCGTCTACGAAGAAGAAGACGATTAGGTATTCGTTTTTAAATAGATATAGAGCTTCTAGTACTTTCTAGAGCCTAAGCTCTTAAAGAGTTTTATAGAGATACTTCTACTAGAGCGCTAGTACTTATTTAAGGCCGTATAGTACTCGTAGTAGGCGTAGTACTTTTCCGGGCTTAATATTTATACCGTTTAGTAGGTAATAGTAGACTTCCTTATCTAGAATAACGTAGGGGAAGGCGTTTACTACGTCGTACTAACGAGTTTCGAGGTCGAAGGCGGAAATAAGTGCTATAAGGATTCTAAGTATACGTAGAGCTAATATAGCGGTATATATATCTTAAGCGGTATACTACTTATCCCCTCTTATATATATTCGTGCCTTATACTTTATTAATTAGTTAAATTCGTTAAGTTTATATTTAAATACTTTAGTAAGTAGTATAACCTATTTCTACTTATTAATAGCTTCGGTAATTAGCACTTCCTTCTAGACGTTCTTTACTTAGAGCTTCCTTATTTCCTCTTATAGAGCTTCTAAGAACTACTCTTTATACGGATAAACGAGTAGCTCTTTATAATTACGTAGTTTAGGAGGGAGGTCGTATACTTTAGCTTCTAGCCGTGTTATTTTCGGTAAGATAGACTAGGCTGCGTAAAAGGCCGTCTTATACTAGTAGTTTTACTATAATAAAGCTACGTAGGCCGTTTTTCTAAACCTAGTACGGCGTCCTTTAATAATATTAGAAGGGTTAATTTTAGAAGAGATTTCTACTACTCTTAAGGCCTAATTACCTCTCTATAGCGATTTCTAAGCTTCCTATATTATTATAGTCTTACCCTCTACTCTAGAAGCGCTCTATAATAGTAGCTAATTTTCTACTTTAGGTAAGGCTTTAGAAGTCGGTAATTAACTCTAAGGAGGGTATATTTTAGGGTCTTCGCGGAGACTATAGCTAGGTAATAACTATTTTATATAAAAATTTAGCCTACTATCGTCCGCGGAGGGCGTAGTTCTCTATATAGAGCTTTCTTCTTCCTTCTAATTACTCTTACTTTTAGAACTTAAATTAATTATATTATTTAGGTCGAGTATAATTAGTAGATACTCT
This sequence comes from Neoscytalidium dimidiatum, assembly GCA_037367355.1. Taxonomy (NCBI): domain Eukaryota; kingdom Fungi; phylum Ascomycota; class Dothideomycetes; order Botryosphaeriales; family Botryosphaeriaceae; genus Neoscytalidium; species Neoscytalidium dimidiatum. The sequence goes on along the minus strand of CM074701.1, from coordinate 724,081 downwards.
ATTAGAGGTTCTACTACTTCTTTAGGTACCTCTAGTATAAAGATTTCTTTTTCGTAAGGCTAAAACCTTATTATTTCGTTAAAAGTAATATCTCGTATAATAATAACCCTTTAATCCGGTAGGTACTATATTCGATAGATATTTCTAGAATTATAGCCGATTAAGTAGCCTACTAGGGCTCTATCTAATAGTTTATCGGATAACGTAATAGTTTTATTTAATATATAGGCTTTACTACCGTATACTCGTAAGTATACTAGCGAAGGCTTACTACTATATACTAACCCGAATAGAGTTTTCTACTTTAAGCGTCTACTAGGGGTTCGGTTATAAATATAGGCCGCTACGGAGTAGATTTCTAGCTATAGTTCTACTAGAAAGTTATCTTCTACTCGTAAGGCGCGAGCTTTAGTAGTAAGGACTCCTCTTAACCGTTCTAAATGTCTATTCTATTTAAGAGTATATAGTATAGAAGCCTCTTAGATAATTCCTTACTTTCTTATAGAGTCGTAAAATATATAAGTTAAGGAGGTCTCGTTATTAGAGCGAAAGAATACGACTTTCTACTTAAAACGGGTTTAAATTAACTAGAAGAACTCCTAAAGAATATCTACGTATTAGTATTTATTTATATATAAACGAACGAGTATATAGTTCGTTACTATATATTCTAGGTATATAATATATCTATGCTTATTATACGCGTCTATTATAATAATTATATTAAATAAAACGCAAAAGAAGGATTCTAATAACTATTCTTCCTTCTTTTCTAAACGTAAAATAATCTAGTACGCTTTCGTTCTTATATATACCTTATAGTACGATTCCTAATTTAATTAAGGTTTAATTTTAGCTCTTTAAGCGGCTTTAGGGAGATAAGTTATTACTTCTCTACCTATATAAGCTATAATCTTATACTAGTAATTAATTAGAAGCTTCCTAGTAGTTATAATAGCTAGAGCGTAGCTTATATTCGATAAAGTTAACTCCTAGTAGTATTTAATAAAGTAGGTATCGTTTTCTACTATAATATTATAGAAGGTAGACCGATCTACTATCTCGTATATACGTCTTTTACCAGCGTCTATTAAATAGCCTAATTTCTTAATAGTTCGGATTAAGATAAGGTTCGCTAATATATTAGATACGTAGTAGACGTTCTTAAGAAGTATTTTAACTTTCTTACTATTTCTTTATACTATAACTAGTACGTCTACGTAGCTTTTAATTAGTTAAGGTCCGCTACCTAAAATAACGTATTTACCGTTTACTACTAGGCGAATATTCGTAAGTCGTTATTTTATATATTTATAGTAAATATAAGCGTTTAACCTAGTGTCTATAATCTATAAGAGCTATATTATAGTAGAATCTTACTTTTAAGCTAAGAAAGCTATTAGTGCCGTCTCTACTATAGCTATAAGTAACCTAACTTTTATAGTTAATACTATAGGTTTCTTTTAATTAAGAATTCGTTTATTCCTTACTAGTGCTATATCGACTTTCGCCTTAAATTTAGGGTTCCTAAGTACGTTATTAACTTTCTCTACTATCTTCTTACGTAGTTGCTAATTCGTAGGATAAATAGATAGATTAATATAATAGTATATAGAGTACTAATAGTGCTTATTATAGAGGTATTTTAGCTTCCTCTATCCTAAAGAATAGCCCCTAAATTCTACTAAGAAGGCTTATTTAGGTTACTTATATAGGTTCCCTTTTAACTCTACTTCGGTTCTATACTATTTATATATTATAATAATACTATAGTCTAATAAGAGGTTATTCTTAAGTAGTATTCGTTAGTTTAAGGCGTAGATTTCATCGTACTTCTAAAGTATTACTAGAAAGACTATACTAGTATACTTAGTAGTTATAAGAGTAAGGTTATTTACTTCTATATAAAATGCCTATTCTTTCTATTTATCTATCTATAAGAGGACGTTTTAATAAGTAGGTAGTATCTAAAGCTTCGTATATTCTATATATAGCTATTCAATAATACTATCTTCTAGTAGTACTACTCGTTTCTAAAGAATACGGAGTAGCGTCTATAGGTAATAATCCTTAACTCTCCTAAGAACTAGTTAGTATTAACGTCTAATTAAGTTAGTAATAATCTTAGATAGCTATAAAATACGGTCCTTAGCCTTTAAATAGCGCGAGAGATTCCGTTTATATTTTACTTTAAGTTTATTATTCGACTATAGGTTAAGATTTAATAACGAGGAGCCTTATATAGCTAAATTTAGGCTTAGTATAGGTTCCTCTAGTTGCGTTAGCTTATTAGGCTTACTAGGGTCGATATATTCGAATATTTTATCGGATTTCGCCTTAATTCTAATAGTGTTAATCTAGTCTTCCTATTTATTAGGGCTAGTTAGTATAACTAGTATACGTAAGGCTATTATAGCGTATATACTAGTATTTAACTAGCCTTATATAGCGTAGTCCGTACGTAAAGGAAGCGTTCCTTAAAAAAATAACTAAAGAGCTTCGTACTTTTAGGTTCGAAGAAGGCGTACGACTCTCGATTAAGTGCTTAAATACTAGGTAGTAGTAATAGTAGGATATACCGATACTACCGTATATATTATTACCTAGATACTATAGGTTAACTTATATATATATATTACTCGAAAGGTATTAATACGCGGGCCGGGCTTATAACTATTAAACTAGGTAGTTAATAGAGTACTATATTAAGTAGTAATAATAAGTAGAATAAATAAATTAGTATACTAGTAAAAAACACCGAATAAGGGTAATTATATATATTTAGTATACGCTAATAAGTAAGCGGAATTAGTGGCGGAACTAAGTGTGAAAGGAACGTGCTATAATGGAAAAACAATGACTGTAACACCAGTGTTTGACAAAAAGCAAAGGCTCTGAAGAATAAGGGAAAACAATAAGCGGCCAAACGTAGCTCAGAGCCTGTCTATCTCGGCGATCCTGATTCCAGCCGAACCATTTGTGTCGCCAGCCAACCGCGCAAGCCCATGATTGTCAGCGGACCAATTGCTAGCGCTTCTAGGTAAACTGTAACACACATCCAGCTTGATGCTGCCTGCTAAGTTACACACGTCGTAATTACTGTAAATTTCCTGCATATTGCTGATACGTTTGGCGACTGACACGAATACAAGGTGAATCTGGTAAAATCCCCATTTTCATCGTGTAATAGACGCTCGACCGACAATCAAGCTGGCCGCCACCCGTAGTGATGAGCCCACTTTGATGGCTTACCGGGATCCTCCGCCTGAACATCCGGCTTATCAGAAGCATGCGCGCCCAAAAAGTCTATCTCTGCTTCTGTGGACTGAGTCGCCAGCAAGGCTCCGCCAACGTATTTCAGATACTCTAGACTAGCGCTCAGAGCAGGAGCATAGTTGTCCCACTTAACAGCTTTCAATACAGTTTCCTTCAAAGGTGCGAAGGTCTTCTTGAGATCGGAGGAAACTTCATCGATAAGCTTGATGTTCGTGACCGACTCCTTTGTGTTCAACAGGATGGGTTCAAGCATGTTTGCGATGTAGGCTTCCTGGATGATGCAGCGAAATCTCCAGATCTGGATGCATCTCCCAAGGTTGACATTCCAACCCTCACCCTTGGAAGCATTAGCAATGAGCTCAAGAAAAAGGCATGAACTGCCTTTCGAAGGGTATCGATCAAGCCATCCTTGCCATCCTTCACGCCAACCTTCTGCGGCTTGGAAATGTTGAGTTTCTCGGTGACCTTCAGTCTCTGTGCGCGGTCTCCGCTTGCAACACGGAAGAATTGCCCAGCAGCAATGGTCGGCGCAGACACGTGCCGGTCAGCAGCTTCCATTACCGTCCAGTAAAGGGTATCTTCAGAGTCGTCATCGTCCTGCACGACTTTATCAAGAACGTCATCTAGGACGTAGTCACCGTCTCCCCTGTCTTCTCCGTTCTTGTCACCTTCGAGAGTCTTCTTCCTCTAACAAATTTCCGAATCCATATGGATCAAGTAAGTATTTTTGAGTTCTCCCTTCGCATGCTACTAAAGATTTTGTCAATCTCCTCGTAGGACAGCTCAAGCGATTTGTTCAGAAAGCTCCAAGCTTCACAGACGGTAGAGAGCATGTCATTCTCAATTCCATTATGGACCACCTTCACATAATCACCTGCTCCACGAAGACCTGGACATGCGTCATTTTCCTACCCAATTCTTAACATATCAAGTATGGCAAAGGCGTCTTTGTAAGAGGGAATGAACACGAGAACCTACCCATATACTGAACACATGGCTTGTCGTCCTTTGCGGACTTTGCGGAGAACTTCTCAAGTAGCGCCAAGACAAACTCGATTGCTTCCTTCTCACCGCCTGGAGACATACTCGGACCGCGTCTCGCAGACTGGCAACCACCGTTAACACCCATACAGATCCACTTCACACCTTTAAGTTCCAGATCTCTCTGCTGCCTCTCGGTGTTGCGGTAGTTCTCGTTGTCGCCATCAAGAATGATATCACCCTCTCTCAAGCCATCCCGGATCTTCTCCAGGACGGAGTCAGCAGGCCAGCCATTGGCGATGGAAAAGACGAATATCTTCCATGGCTGGGAGTTCAAGCTCTTTGTGAACTGGTGGATGTCCTTGGAGTAATCTATTTTGCCCTTGAGCGTATCCGCCCGCTGCACCATCTCACGTGCTTGATCAACGTTCTGTTCGGACACATCCGAGAGTGAGACATCGATGCCGTTCTCGGAGAAACCGAAGGACATCGTCGTACCCATGTTACCGGCGCCGACGATGCCGATCAGCCTGATCTTGCTGATATCTGGCATGATGATATTGGGACGAGCGATCATTCTATGTGATGGAGTGTATATGAATAAATAGCTTGCAGAAAGATCTAAGACTTTTAAAAGAAGGCAGGATTGGCAGAAATGACAGCCTAAGCATATAGCCACGTCTTGGGAAGTGCTTCACGGTTACGCTGGCACTTGACATTCGTCTTACGTCATAATAAGTGAGTCCATGTCATCTCATCGGCGATATTACGAACAAGACATGTTATAGATCCTATGGTGTCAACACTGACGTAGCTATGTTAAAAGCAACTGTGGGTGTATTGTGGCTAATCCTGGCGTAGTAATGATGTGTGATAAGTTTGACGGCAAAAAGCCTGTACGAAAATAACCTGGAGACGTTCTGGACCGTTTGGTGTCCAACGCAAGGACTACCTACAACGTTAGGCCAGACATTATAGGATGAAGCATCAGCATCAGCTCCTAACCTATCTGTTTCCTTTTACTGCCTACTAATACACCAGTCCGTCAACGTAGCGCCCAAGGCTGCGTCTCTGGTCAATTCATCGCATGGACCAACGGCGGACTGCCATTGACCAAATGCTCATACCTCTATAATTTCTATGAAGATTCCAGAATTGGACGCGAGTTTAGTTCTGCAAATAAAGCATAGAACTGGAAAGAAGGTGCAGAGGTGGCGGCAAGCTCTACGGCGGCGCATATCACTTCCCTCACAGTTACTCTCCCATGACGTCATACTCGCCCCAGCCTTTTAAACAGGGATATAATTGTGAGGAGAATGATAAGATAGGGGTATCCGAAAAAACAACTCCTTATCATCTTGTCAGTCAAGAAATCATGGCCTTTGAAACGATTGCTCTGTTTGGTGCAGACGGCCAAATTGGCCAGCGCATCCTCGAACGGCTCAGCCACAACCCCATGAGGAACTTCAAGGTCTTGGCATTCATCCCTCCAGATGATGGTCTACCCTCAGCCGGTAATGACCATAAGACCGTGATCAAGATATTCGACGTGTTCAACCTGTCGAGGAAGAATTTGGCGAAGGACCTGAAAGGCGTCGACGCCGTAGTGTCAGCACTCAACGGCAAGGCCTTGGAGGCCCAGTCTGTCATTCAAGATGCAGCGGCAGATGCTGGTGTGAAACGATTTTACCCAAGCGAGTACGGCATGCACAACATTTACCGCAAGCCGGATGACCCTCAAGGATATGTGCATCCGGTAAGCTAACACCGTTCATCCCGCAGGCTGCAGGTTGCTAACATGTTCCAGCTGTGGAATCAAAAAGCAGAGTATGTTACTTCGAGACCGAGAAAAGATTTGTGCTGACCGAGCTCACCAGGTTGAATGAGAGGGCGGTTCTGCACCCAAGCGTTGAATCGGGGGAAATGAGCTACACGATTATCGGTTGCGGTGACTTCTACAATCAGGACCGGGAGAAAGTCTGGTGCCCATGGACCCAGGACGACGCCCCAGAGTATACTATCCATGTCGTCGGTGATCCCGATGCGAGAGCAGATTTTACGCATCTGGACGACTTTGCGGAGTATCTCGTTGAAACACTCGTTGAGCCGGAGAAGTCGGAAAACCAATACCTGAACTTCGTCAGCGACACCATTTCGCACAAGGAGATTGCCGAGTCTTTGCGGAAACATACGGGCAAGACGATCAAGATTGACAGCTTCCCAATCGACAAGATGCACGAGATTGTGGCGGATCCATCAAAAGCACCGAAGGAGCTTACAGAGAGCGCTTTTCCTGTTGACTTTTGGTTCTTGGTCAAGGGAAAGCAGGGGCAAGGAAAGTTTAGGCGGCCGAGAGGACAAATCCACAATCATCTCTTCCCACGTGTCGAGGCGAGAACATTTGACAGATACTTCCGACAGAAGTTTAATAGCACATAAAGTAAAGGTTAGTCTTCTTATTACGACTGATACGAGCATTTGTTTTAACCTTTTTTTTTTTTATGGTAAGGATTGTAAGATCGAGGGTCTGTCACAAAGCAACAAAAGCCTAAAATTCACGCAACCTACAACTCCGTCCCTTTGTAGGGCCTCAGGAGTGACCCACTACCAACCATCGCTAGACCATATCCTCACAGTAAGAAGAGCTTCCGGATCAAAAAAGCGTTGCAAATGTCTCCGGTGCGCGCTCGTTCGCTGTAGGTCTCAAGAGGTGTGCAGAGGGGGGAACCGATCAACCAAACTTTTCCTCGTTGCCGATGTAACGCTGTCTCACGACGTTGGAAGTTGCGAAGCGCACGGCTGAATAACACGGATGGCGCAATAGATGTTACGTTTTAGTCATGTTCCTGTGACCAATCGACCCCGTCGCCATCCAGAATAATGGGGGTGTTCTCCAGAGAGTGGCTTAATTGATGGCCCATCTGTGGCAATGCTCTGATAAAAGATTCCCTCGTCGGTCGCATTCGCCGCATCGTTGCATCCATTTCAACGGCGATGCAGAGGACTGGGCCTTTGCACTGCGAACGAGAGGGAGGCTGCGCATAGCCGAGGCCAATGACACCATAGTTAGGGCGCACATCGTGCTGCATGTCAATCCATCATTTGCATGACCTTCCTGTTTGAGAAACAAAGATTTTCGCGCTTCCGAGAACACGACCTTTTTATTTAAGGCTGAGGCCAAGCTCAAAAACCAAGACCTTGGTCCGCACGCCCTTAGGTGTCAAGCATTGTGGATGAAGGCTGCATGATTCAAGAACACCATGGCCCCTCCACCCTCCACGACTCAACAACTTCCTGCGGACCCCGACGAGAAGTCTGTCTACACCGCCACTCAGCCGCTTCCGCAGCCCGAGTCGGATCTCGAGAAGCCACCCTTCATCCTCACCACCCAGGCCAATGGTGAAGAGGAACCCTTCGACGACGATGACCCGCGGGTCAAGGACATCCCGCCCTACGTCCGCCGTGTTGTCAGCCTCCATGATGATCCCACCCTGCCGACCATCACGTTCCGCTACTTTATCCTCTCCATCTTCTTCATCGTGCCTGGCGCCTTTCTCAGCATGATGAGCCGCTACCGAACCACCTTTGCTCCCTACTCCGTCTTCTTCGTGCAGATCGCATCCAGCTACATTGGCACCTGGCTAGCCAAGTACTTACCGGCGTGGGAGATCAAAGTCCCCTTCACCAAATGGTCCTTCAATCTCAACCCAGGGCCGTTTAGTGTCAAGGAGCACGTGCTTGTAACCATCTCCGCAGCTTCTGGTGCCACTTACAATCTGGGATACGGCCCTATCTCCATGTCTGAACTGTACTTCAATAAGAGGATCAATCCCGGTGTTGCCATTTTCTTCATGTGGTCGATTGTCTGGACTGGCTACTCATTCGCTGCTATTGCCCGCCAACTCCTCATTTACGACCCCCAATTCCCATGGTTTACAGCGTATGTTTCTACTTTCATGTGTTTGTTCCAACTCAAGCTGACCCTGCCCGCTCCAGCCTCTGCCAGACAGCTCTCTTTGAGACGCAGAAGAAGCAACGTGAGAATCCAACCGCCGCTTCACGTAAACAGAACAAAGTCTTCTTCCTTGTCCTCCTGGCCGTTACCCTTTGGCAATTCCTCCCGGAATACGTATTCCCAATGCTAGGCTCCCTCGCTTTTCTTTGCTGGGTGGCGCCGAGAAACGCCACGGCAAATTTCATTGGTGCTGGCTTTGGCGGAATGGGCTTTCTAAACTTGTCCCTCGATTGGTCTAGTATCGCGACCAACTACAGCCTGTTCCTCACCCCTTGGTGGACCCAGGTGGTAATGTTTGCCGCCTTCGTCGTCAATTGCTGGATTCTTCTACCGGCCGCTAAGTTCGGTAAGCTGGGCTCATGGCATGATCATCTGATGTCCAACAGACTGTTCCTGAGTATGTTTCCACCTTCTTCCATTTTCTTATATTGACTGGGCGCGGCCTCTAACGCTTGTCTCAGAGAACGGAACATCCTATCCCGCAACGGCTCTGCTTACTCCGCAAATCACCTTCAATGAAACTGCTTACCAGGAACTCGGACCTCCATATGTCGGTACCCAGATGCTTTGGGGCATGTTCTTCGACTACGCTGCCTACACCTCCGCCATCTCGTGGATGGCCTTCTTCGGCATCAAGCAACTTCGCGCAAGCTTGATCAAGGTACGCGACCGTTGGCGGCAGGGGGCCAAGATCAGCCACCAGTTCGATGACCAGCTCAGCATCCTTCAACGCTCCTACAACGAAGTGCCCATCTGGTGGTTTATTGCACTCTTCGCGGCATCTTTCGTATCTCTCCTCACCATCGTCGCGACTGGAAACATGCCGATCCCGACGTGGACGTACTTCGTCGCTATCGGCACCGGCGCTTTCATCGTCACGCCCCTCGGCTGGCTGTATGCATTGTCCAACTTCCAGCTTCCCATCGGCACCGTTAACGAGCTTCTGTACGGCTTAATGGCCAATTCCGTCAGCGGATTCAAGAATCCGGTTGGCGCATCCACGTACGGCAGCATCGCAGGCAACGCGTGGTACCGCGCACAATTAAATTTACAGGACATCAAGATCGGACACTACATGCACATCCCGCCCAAAGCAGTCTTCTTTTCCCAGATCTTCGGCTCGCTCATCGGCGTGCCTGTCGACTACGCTGTCATACGCTGGGTCCTCAGCACCAAAGCCGACTACCTGACCGGCAAGCTCGAAGACCCAACGCACCAGTGGACCGCGCAAGAGCTGGCCTCCAATCTCACCATGGGCGTGCAATACGTTCTCATCGTAAGTTTCCTCCCTCCTCAACCCCTTCAAATCCCCCGCCCAAAGCCCGAAACACTAACAACCCCTCCCCCGCCAGGGCCCCCGCCGCCTCTTCCAACAGCACATCTACAAAGTGCTCCCGTACGGGTTCCTGGTCGGCGCGCTCGCGCCGGCGCTGATGTACGGCCTGCACCGGCTCTTCCCGCGGGCCAAGTTCCAGCTGTGGAACACGACCATCTTCTTCTCGGCGCTGTCGCTGTTCTACGGCAACATCAGCACCGGCTACTTCTCCAGCTTCGTCGGCGGCTTCGTCGTCATGTTCTGGGCCTACCGCTACCGCTACGACCTGTGGGCCCGCTGGAACTACATCCTCGCCGCGGCCTTCGACGCCGGCTTCAACTTCAACATGCTGCTGGTGTTCCTGTTCTTCGGCGCGGGCAAGGTCGTGAACATGCCGTACTGGTGGGGCAACGAGGAGGCGAGCAGCGAGCGGTGCTTTGCCCTGGACAGTTAGGTTGTTGTGATGGATGGCGAGTTTCCGCGCTTGAGACGGGGCGGTCATAGAGGGCAATGAGTAATGCAGTTCAATGAAACTAGGTGCACAGGGAAGGACCTTCCGTTGGTGACCGTTCCTGTCACTGTCCCACTTTTGGCAGCGCTGTCCAGGAACCTACTCCGAGTTCCAATTCGCCGTTCCAAGCAGCGTCTTCGGGATCGACGTACACTTTCATGCCCATATCGGCCCGGCCCAGGGTGAATACCCGCATGAATATGTAGATACTTGTGGCAGGGACTCCGGGATGCAACTTCATCTTGTACATCTAGGTCACACTTTAATATTGTTCCAATGTTGATAGTGTAGCGAGTCTCGTGAGTATTATAACGAGCCGGTCTTGGGGGTGTTGAGAACTGAGGCACTCGTGTTGATGCAGATGTGTAGTTGTTTTTTTTTTTTTTTTTGGAAAGAAAATACGCCCGGGTGATTGCTTCGGTTCCTCACCGCTGTTACAATACTTGTGAGGCTAATTTGGTGCCAGACTTACCATCTCATCCTCCTGGTTAGTGATGATAAAACGCTCGTCACCAGATTCTGGCGTCGTCTTGTCTTTGATGTGGTACGTGGGGCTGGTGGTGATCCTTGCTACTGATGGGAAATAGCCTTTGGAGACCAGAAGCTTTGTAAGAGCAAGATCGGTATCATGAAATACGAAATACTCCGCAGAGTTGTCTGTCAAAATAGGAGGAAGACCGCTATATTTCTGATGGGCACGGATTTTGTTTCTTGTGACACTCGTCCAATTGGAAGGACCGAAGCCGGAAAGATCGCTTTTGCTGAGGAGCTCGAACACCTACACAAGTACCAGATATGAGCTGAACAAAATTCTTCGCAGACTTTTGAATGCGTGTGATTGAAGGGCTCTTACATATAACTCTACCGCAGCGGATACGTCATCTAGAGAGACGTCCTTCGCATGTCGCTTAATTTTCAGCGTGAAAGCACAGCCTCCTAGAAAAGAGGCCGATTTGCAGTTTTCCACTGGGAACTCGTCTTTCGTTGCGTTGCGAATGATCTCGTCTAAGAAAGAGAGAGGTACTTGCTCTCTGTCCTCGCATGGTGGGATTGAACTCGAGACCAGCCAAGGTCGCATTTTCAAAGATGGTCGAACTTTGTGATGATTCGTTGCATCCTTTGCCTGCGCAACACTTGAAACATGTTTTAACCACGGTGCATGGAGTCTTACCATTCAGCTTTCTACCTGACGAGCCGTTCTCTTCTGCGACATTCAAAGAGAGCGTCTGAAATGCATCAAGGACGCCCCCGAACTCTGGGCGGAGATCCGCGATGTTCGGTTGATTTGGTCGAGTGCATCCATCCACTTCAATGATCCCAGCGTATCTCAAGACTCTGTCAATCACCTGGAGATTGCTGCAGTTCAAAATCTGGATCATCAACGCCTTTGAATTGTCTTGGAATACCCCAAAATGTTCCAGCAGGCGCTGCGGCAGCTCTTGCAGAAAGCAGAACTCTCGTCTCTCCTTGTCGATTGGAACGTATACGTTAAAGCAGCCGTCATCATCCTTCACAAGGCAGTCGACTGATTTCTCTGTAGCTTGTTGATGCAGAACCATTCTTTTTGACATGTTGTTGATGCAGTATACTGTTACTTTGTTTAGTGATTGGACCGTAGTGGCAGTGCTGATGCTATGGGGATTCGAAGACCGATCATCATGTTTTCGTAGCTTTCGAAAATGAACCAAACAATGTTCATATTAGCAACAAAATTTGACATGTTTAGGTATTCGGCTCGCCGGGCGATGGCATATGCTTTCAATCTTAGAGAGGCTGTCAAGCCAACTTCTTTAACACTGTCATATGATACGCCGTGTTCCCGGGCTGTGGACGATATTCTTTGGAAAGCGGCCCCAGAGTTCTCCGACACTGTCAATGGTGCATCTGCTCCCGTTTGGGTTTCACCTGACACAACTCGTAACGCTTACAAGAAATTCTTACAGGCCTCAAGCTCTTCCGGAATTAAGTCCAAGATTTTGATTTCGTCCTGAAAAGCAGCTCTGTATTCTTCACGATTAGCAATGAAGAACATCTCTTTTGGAGTAACGAGCTGAAAGCTCCCATCTGGGCGCCGTATTGGAATTATCCTGGCAGATGCTAATGGTTTCAGATGCTCAGGCGTAGGAAGCATTGAAGAAATTATCTGGATATGCCTCTTGATTCTGTCTGCATGCACATCTTCTTGGAACAACTCGTGCAAGTGAAGAACTGCGACATCGATGGAAAAGCAATTAACCTTCGGGATGTCCCGGAAAAAGAAAGCCAGACATTTAAAGAGACTCCTAATAGGAACTACGTTATACCTAAGCCGGAGGTAAAGCCATGCATTGTCATTGTTGGGTGTGGGGTGGGGGGGGGGGGGGGGGAAGGGGGAAAGGGGGGCGAAGCACTGCACGTGGAGGGTGGTGGGGTTGCCCTGATAAGCGCCTGCATGCTTGTCCTGAGGAAATCCCAAGGCCATTAAATCCGATTGACGTCCCACACATCCGGAACATTGTATTCACCAAGAGTGGGTAACCCTTCCATGTTGACAGTTTCCGAGCTTGCTAGGCATTTCCGTGACTGGTAAGGCGAAAACTCCTAGGAACGTTAGCATATGTTGAGGACCAGATCTACAATGATGGAATGTCGAGTCAGGTTGTACACACCCTTGCCGCGAGGACATACAGCCGAAAAACAGTCTCAGAAAGTAAACGGCGACTGCGTGGCAAGAGTACAAATTTACTGAAGACCTGCATCGAAAGCGTGCCTTAGCTATCCGTCTGTGAAAGCAAATAGATCTCAATGACAATTTTGGCCTATGCCAGGTATACCCCATGTTCTCAACAGAATGACACTATTTCCAGTGCACAGGAAAAAAGGGGCGCTTCCACATTCCTATGCCATCTACAAAAAGATCGTTATGGCCAATGTTGTTCGTTCTTGTAAGGCTTGTCCATTCATGTTGCATCAGATCAACGGCATCGCGTGAGAGACATGGGACAAACCCTCTTCGAGCGGGAAACCATGAAGCACTCCAGCACCCAGAAATTCTCAGAGTAAACGGCCACAGCTCTTAAACCTAATCTTCCCAGCAACTTCTAACCTACAACCAGCCTCCTCTCCAGCCCCTGCATAGCAGTGACTGTGGGATCTGATGATGCGCAAAAGACTTTCTACCTCCACGAAGCGCTTCTTTGCTACGAATCGGACCGTTTCGTCAAACAACTCAAGGGTGGGTTCAGCGAGTCCACGACACGATGCATACCCGAGTGTGACGAAGACCCGGACCTTTTCGGTTATTTTGTCGAGTACCTCTACCGTGACGGGCTGGTTAACAAGAACAACAATACCCCGATGAACGACTGCGAATACGTCCGAATGGCGCGCCTCTATAGCATGGGGGAAAGGCTAGGCGCGGAGCGCTTCCAGACAGCCTTGTTGTGGAAATTTTCCTCGAACTTCAACAGCAATGTCGGCCTGCCGAGCGAAGGGATCTTTGATCTGCTCGAGGTCGTCTGCACTGAGCTGCCTGAGCGCGCAAAAGAGGACCCGTTACGAGATTTGGTGTTCTGGTATGCTGCATATCGGCTGAGCAGCTTAAGACTCTATCCGAAATTTCAGAAATTGCTGCAGGAAGTTCCAGATCTAGGCCGGTACTTGTGCCTGCGGGCTGGAAATGGAAGTCAGGATCGTCCTGTGCAAAACGTCCAACAGCCAGGCCCAAGGTTCAAAAGGGAGGAGGACATTTAGCGCTGCCTGTGAAAAATGGGCTGCAAGAAGATGATGGAAATGTAGGTGAGAATCTCCCCTCACAAGGGCTGTGTTCGAATTATAGGGAGAGATATTTTCAATAGATGTCCATAACGTCTTTTGCCAGTTCTAGAAGTATTTGCCGTCCTCTGGCCAAGTCCGATGTCTCGAGTTCCCAGTACTTGAGAAAGGCTAAGATATGATCCAGGTGCATTCTCCAATCCGGTGGCATATCGATCTTCCTAGATTTTGCCGAAGCCAGAAGAATGAGGCCGACTGAAAACAGAGACCTCGCGGCAAAGTACGTCCCGTGGTGGCGGTGCTTGATACCAACGGAAGAAGCATGCTGCAAACACCTCTGCAGGCATTTCTCAGCGAGCAATTTCACTCGCGGATCCAGTTGGACGGGTCGCGGAGTATGGACGGCAATGAACAAGAATGGTCTATAGAGGAACATGTACATATGGACTTGTCGGGCTTGAGTCATGAAGGCCAGCTCCTCTTGCGGCACGTCCACGCCGGAAAAGCTAACTGGTTGGGGAACATGCTCGGACCTGAAGGCACAATTAGCAGTTTTTGGTTACTTTCAAGAGTAACTTACCATCGGTCAATTTGAGATTCAAGTTCCAGGGCTATTCCTATCATGTTTTCCAGGTTCGAGGATAGCCAGTCAAGCTGTTCACCTTTGTAAAAGGCGTTCAGAATTCTATTTGCAATACGACGGCTGGATATCTCAGCCAAGTAGTAGAACCAGCTTTTCTCGAAGACACTGTCCAATGAGGAATCCGCATTGTTTGGCTCAGAAACCGTAGCTGGTAGAGTGGGGAAGAGGGGATAGTCCAAGCTTGCAAGCCCCGAAGGCGGAAGCGGAAGCTGCTCTCTTATTTCACTGAAGTCCTTATCAGCGGAGAGGCAAGTAGAACTTGGGGGTACGAGTTACCTGATTGACTTGAGACAGGACCAGTAGAGGCGATGCTCAAGACTGACTGTCGAGAAGGGTTTGGGCGTCGTTGGATAAGAACTTGAAAGCTTGAACACCTGGATGACACCCGCAGCTCTGTTGAACGATTGCTAATTGGACCGGTCAGCTTAGAGTTACCTCAAAGGGGATCAGCCATGTAAAGGACTTACGAAAGCTTGCAAGGGCCGCAAAGAGTACATCTCATAAACACCTGATAGAAAAAAGCACTCCGCCGCGACTAGCGAATTCCCGAGCAGACCTGTTCTTTTTCTGGATGCGTTGTAGTAGGTCTCTGCTGTTGTGTAATTTTCAGTTTCGGACAGAGACGACTCTTCTGGAGCTATCACCCGAGTGGGATCAAATGGTGACGAGAGTACGCCAAGGGCACAGGCGATCAGCTATGCAAGATCAGCATGAAGACCGGAGTTGGACATAAAGCAAGGTACCCACCACGAGGCATGATTTCGTATTCCATCCGAAACCCTGTCTTGAGATCGCTTTCGCCCACCGCTTCAGGTCCGCCGAATCGACGACCGGATTCTTGATGTGAACATTTTCCAAAAATTTCTGAACTAAACTTGGGACTTCTTCTTCCAGGATACCTCTGCCAGGCTTCTGACACCGCTGCAACGATTGTAATTCAGCCGCATCAGCCGGATCGTCCAGATCTGAAGTGCCACCGGCAGTTTCGATGCCTGGTGGATGCACGAACAAGGCGGTATCCAAGGACGTGCGGTCATACTTGTTTCCTAATATCGGCCATTCAAGCACTTGTGTGGCCGGGGTTCCAGCCGGGACAGATAATTCCAGTGTTTCTATTTCGTGAGCCTCTTCGTCGACAGTGGGGGCGAACGGCGCAGGAGGCTGGGCTGACGGAGGAGTCCTGTCTTGCGGTCTACTGGCCTGGCTTTCGAGTAGACGCACAGCGTAGTTAAGACGCTCAAGAATAGCCAAGCTGGCAGGGTCAAATCTGAAGCGGTCAGCAGGCTGTTGCGAAAAAAAAAAAAAAAAAGAAAGAAAGAGGGAATTGGAGACGCATACGTTGAGTGATCGGCTGACGTGTCTGCATAAGAGCAGTTGCATCCCAGAGCAAGGCAGGAGCCACATGTCGGCCTTTGGTTATCACACTTTGTCTTGCGAGTGCGGCATATTTCGCATGCGACTAGGGCACGTCGCCGGGGGTAGGTCCGAGAAGCTCTTGCATTTGTCCTCGGGCGTTTGCCGCGCTCATCGGCTTCGTGATGAGGCTCGTCGGGCGGCAGCCTGCGCTTGGTGGCCGATGAGGACTCGGCAGCCTGCAGCAGACTGACCAGGTTCGGGAGCGCGCCTGGCCGCTGCTCGGGTGCGATGTCCCCCCTTCCCCGCAGGATCTCGGGCACATGGGGTAAGCGGGAAGGAGGATAGCCACAGCGGAGATCGCCCTCAGGCCCCATAGATGACGCCAATGGGCGGTTATTCATACTTGCTTCATCTAGCCTCGAATCCATGGAGGCGGTTCGACGGGTGGCGAAAGCTGAGAGGCTGGGGAGTTTCGGCAACGAACGAGGGACCAAGCGCCGCTTTTTCAACTCCCCAGAGCCCCGCTCTGCCGCGCCGACCCGCAGCTCCTGCAAATGACTCGTGCAAGTTCGTATCAAAATCTCTCGCCTTCCAACGCGAAGCCTCTCATTTCTCGTACATTTGCATGTTCTTTCGCTGTAGTCGTCCGTTACGAATCAACAATTTTTTTTTAAAAAAAAGAATAAATTGGAGTTTGTTCCTACAGCGAGCTATATTCAGCAATACAACATACTTAATCCCCACTTAGAGTGAGAATGATAAGACCTACGAACATCAGAGAATCAGACAGGCTTAGTGGGCAGTCGGCACCGACGCACGCATTTTCCGTATTGGGCTGTTCATCGAAATTGACTGATCGAATCAAACATACCCGACTTCGGGAGGAGACGAGTCCGTATTGCACTTGAGGTTGGGTACGCTCTTCAGAAGCTTGACCGAGGCAAAACAAGCAGAAGCCCGCGAACAGGCGGCAGATATCCGGACTAGGTAATCCTAAGCACCACTGCTAACCAGTACGATGCGAAGCGATAAATCGGCTAATCTGTCGTGGAATAACCCCCGGTTCATGCGATCCCGGGCTAAGAGCACGACCAAAGCGGCATTACCCACGGCTAAACTCTGGCTGATACCCCGGATGCCACCCCCATCCGATCACTTGCAGCGCTATCCGGCGCCTTGGCAATATTTGCACTTCCGGCGACATGATTTCTGCATGCAGCATGACTGCGGGCCTAAGAACTCGCCGTTGGGAAACGCACTATTTGGAGGAAGTTGTCGAGAGTGAACAGTATGCTCATACAAAAGAGAATCAGATGTCGTTGCACTAGTTCACGTAAATGATCATTTTCAAATATCTACCTTAGGCTTATTTCCACCGTTTGTGGTATGATGACATTCATTCTGTCACTCACTTCCCGTGTCCACCTTCTCTAGCCTCTCTTCTAACGCCTCCTTCTCCGCCACGGCCTTGTTTCCCGTCGCAGCCTCTGGTACAGCATCATCTCCGTCGAAGATCATTGCGATTCTCTCGAGCGTCAACCCCTTCGTTTCAGGGTACCGGAAGTAAGCAGTGATGCCGTAAAGGATGATGATCACCACGAAGACGATGTAGTACTTCCACCCAATGGCATCGAGCGCAACCGGGTTCACGAACGTATTGAAGAAAATGGCGCTAACTGTCGTAATCCAAGTCACGGCATTGCCTCGTGACCGCATCATGAACGGCCAGATCTCGCAAGGATAGGCCGTGAGCAGAGGGGTCAAAGCGATATCGTACCTGACGAGCACAGGTGTTAGCGTTTTCGAAACCATGCGAGGAAGTCATCATAGGATTAGGCATACCCAGCGTAGTATATGAAAAGGAAAGGCACGACGGCGATACCGACGGATGCCGTGCCAGTCTCCGCGAACGAGCCCGAAAGGCCGGTGATGACGATGAATGCGACGAACTCGATTCCGGCAGATGCGAGGAAGAGTGTGCGTCTGCCTAACTTATCCACAGAAACGGCGGCAAGGACGGAGAAGATCAGGTTCCAAATCTGTAGGCAGCCGGAGATGATGAGTTGGTGGCTGACATTCGTGATGCCGGCAGTGTTCAAGACCAGGGCGAGGTAGTAGCTGACGACACCGTTGCCCGTCCATTGAGCGAAGACGCCGAGGGTAACGGTGATGAAAAGCCTGCGCCGGTTGCCTGGAGTCTTGATCATGTCGATGTATGACGTCTTCTCGCCGGCGAGCCTCTCGACTCGGAGCGCCTCTTCGATGGACGCAATCTCATAGGCGACCAGTGCTGAGGAGGCATCTCCAGCACCGTGACATTCTGTCAGGAGCTTCCGAGCTTCCTCCGTCCGATCCATCGAGACGAGCCATCTGGGACTCTCGGGGATGGCGATAAAACCAGGGATAGCCAGAGTCGGAAGTGCGATCTGAAGAAGGGACGGGAGACGCCAGCTCCAGGAAGACTCGAAGTCACGAGTGCCGAAGCAAATCCAGGCGGCCACGATACTGCCAGCGTGCCAGCCACAGTTGTACAGAGCGTTGACAATGCCGCGGTGCGTTGGATAGGCGACTTCGTTGATCAGGACGGGGATGGAGGATCCGAACCAGCTTCCCGCCACACCGATGAAGAACCGAGCAGCGATGAAGGCTGCAGCATTGTGGGCTGACGTCTGGAGAGCAGTTCCAAGGACCAGGAAGATGATGCCGATGTACACTCCGGGCTTCCGGCCCCATCTGTTGGCGACGAATGCTGACAGCGGGAACACAACCCCGACGCCGAGCCAGTAGATAGCATTGATAAAGCCAAGCCAGGAGCCAGAAGGATAGTCCATGAACTCGTTCCATTGCGTGAGGGCCTGGAGACTGTTCATGAGTGTTCCGTCAAAGCCGTTGGCAGACGCTGCAAGGGATCAGCGATGAGAGGGAACAAAAGCATGTGACGGTGGCAAGCTTACAGAACATCAAAATAGAGCCAATGCTCAAGTTGAGCTTCAGCAAGTGGCTTTGTTTCCACCATGGCCGGCTGTCTTTGGGTAGAACAGCAGCAAGCTCATCGTCAACAGATGCTGGAGGGGTGGAGCGAGACTTTGATCTGCCCATTGTGAGGTAATGCAGATGTTTCGTAAGTGTGGGGAGGAAACCGAGGGAGCCGTGTCAGGAGCGAACCATCATCGGGCCACGCTAAGTATAAGGTGCAAGAACCCCATATAAGGTTGCCCGACGTCCGGGGACTGGGGGTTAGTGTGGGGCGAGGCACTGGGCAGAAATGGGGACTGACGAAGATCTTTGGGGGGGGGTGCGGCGCGTAGTGCGAACGGATACGACCGCGCGGCAGCATCTTCGGCACGACTGACGCACCTTGCCAAGCCAGCCGCCCGATGTCCGGCCTTCCGGTGTTTGAGGTTTCCTTGATTCGCCGGCAAGGTGCAACTATTGGTGCGAAACATCATGCGAGGTCTTCCAATCCAGCGCTGAAGTGTTTCTTCGAGAACCCAATCCAGAGCCGCACACCCTGGCAGCATCGTAAGACTTCGCGGCCGTCTCCTTTTCTCTCGGTACCACATGACTCGGGCAGCAATCCGGGCTCTCTGCGCACTGTACTTTTGTACCGCCCAGCTCCACATTGCACCATGTGCTGTCGTGGTGTATACGATTGCACTTACGTGATGGACCACTTGGCTACCACATGTGTCCGTGTGACGTCGGATCTGCTCCTTGGGGCGGAGTTATCCTCTGGAAATGGGGCCTTGGCTTCCACTTTCAGCATACATGCGCCATCTGCCGACGCTGTCCATGGACGCTGCGATCGGTAGGCATATATGTCAAGCCTCTAATGACTCCCCCGGTGGAGGTCGAAGACTGAAATTTACAACACCTAATGGATGCATCTCGGGTCTGAAAAGACAACCCGAATCGCGTCCTCCGCGTCCACTTCACCCTACCCTTGACTACCCCGCGGCTTCAATCTTCTTGGCAACGAAATCCTCATGCTTAGCCGGGCTACAATGTGGCTGATACCCGCTCCCGAAGTGATGCCGTCAACGCCTCGGGCGGCGACCTTGTCGGGTTCTTTACCTTTTCGGGCAACTTCTCGTTT
Source organism: Neoscytalidium dimidiatum (assembly GCA_037367355.1). Classification (NCBI taxonomy): domain Eukaryota; kingdom Fungi; phylum Ascomycota; class Dothideomycetes; order Botryosphaeriales; family Botryosphaeriaceae; genus Neoscytalidium; species Neoscytalidium dimidiatum. Next base: position 704,135 of record CM074701.1, on the reverse strand, counting down.
GCTTGCAGCCACCGTTAGATGCTGCTGCTGCCATCGTCCACAGGTGGGAATGGTTAGCGCCCGCTTATACATTTCCCCTGTCATGAACGCTCTACTCCCCGACATATTCCCGCATGTAGAGTAAGACATAGACACAGCTGGCCAGGATTAGCGCGGATGTATTCCAGACGTTGAGTTGCATAGCTGAGTCCCCAACTTAGCCCCGGTTTCTTGCGTGAGAACAATTTTCCTCTGCTTATGGGTGAGTGATCAGCTCCGCACGCCCATCGGTCTCGACGCCAAATCGGCATGTTATGCCGAGCGCCACCTCGGTTGCGGCGCTCATCTTCAACTGCCGTAGCCCAGTGCACCGACCTCCTTGACCACCACCGAGGGTCTGGCCAAACAGTGTATCTTCAGTGTTGTACTTTGATCCGCCAGATATAGGATGATCGGGTTGCTTTGGGCAGTCCTTTCAAGCACGTGTGTTCTTAGTAACGATGGGTTCCTGGCACACTAAATAGCTTACGAGCTCCTACTAGAGTGCTTCGTCTGCGAGATGTACGCCAAGAACAATATCTCGATCGTAAGGGATGCGGTAGAGGTGGGCTCCGCGTGTGGCGTGATGATCCGGATGGCGGTGTAGTTCTGAGAAAATAATTCGCCGAGGCATGCTAGCCTTCGAGATCTGCATGGTCTTCCATAGTCCTCGGGGGTTACAGTATTCGTTGGAGGTGTTGCTACCCCTGGCTTTCGTGAAGTGTTTACCTTTCCGCTAGTAGTCGATGCATTGCATCCGGATTACCTCTACCCCAACAACACAAATCTTGCCACGCCAGCATCACTGCCGGTCTTCTGCCTTGTGCTCTCAAGCCATACTCAAGGCCGTGAAGCAACATGTTCAGCTATTGATACTAAGCCGCCATTCCACCCATACTCTCCATCATCTCGGAGTCGTACCATCTCTGCCGTGCTTAACATTCTTCAGAACAGCTGGCAATCGGCTACCACTGGCGTTCTCAAATCTCGCGGGCCATTGTGTCTGAAGACTTCTCTTTCGCCACTCGTAAAGCGCGTTCGCAAGGAGGTCTGCGCGACGCCACGCTTCAGGGGTGTGGCATGCTGAAAATGGGCAAGTCGGGGCCACCGAGCGGACGCACCATTTCGATATTGGAACCCACAGTCACCTCTTCGAAAGTTTCTCATTGCCACGTTGAATCCGTTCATTCGCCTCTTCAAGAGATCCCAGATACGTTTTACTTGACTATTGTCTCGTCGGAAAGGGGCAATGGTAATGTCGTCGGTACAGAAGGGGAGTTGATGGAGTTGGTGGACTTACCGGCATGAACAAGCGACGATGAGATTTTAGCAACATATAGAAACCACAAAACAAGCTCAACTTCCGATTGAGTAATATAAACGGCGTGTTCATCATCATATATCTTGTTTACCCATACTACGCAAGAAACTACAGGAACAATGCCGGACGTGAACTAGTGAAGGAGTTTCGAGCTTTAGACATCCATAGTATTACTTTATTGCATCGAAATATGTTCAGGATTTTCTTCTTGGTTTTCGGATGGCGCTGTTGTCGGGCTCGTGATCTACTCTGTCAACGAGGTCAGCTCGAGAAGTGTTACAACAGCAAGCAGAAGGGCATATGAGCAGTAAGAGCAGGTCTCTAGATGTTAATATTCAGAAGAAAAAGAAAAATTTCAGTCAAATCTTGTCATAGATGACTGACTTAGTCACCGACGTAATGGACTACCCGTTGCAATACGTGTTGAACCAATCTTATACCGCTGGCTCCTTCAATGCAAATTTTCAACGATAAGAGTAACTACTCAAAGGCAATAAGTTCAATTGTTAGAGCGATGAGAAGACCGGCGTATCGCCGTCCAATGTCTCGGCAATGGATAAGTGGCTTGTTACGCATGTTTTTTGAGCAATTGACGCAATTACCAGTCGCACCTACCAGCCAGTTTGTAGTGTGCAATGGACTTTAAGAAATTTAAGTCCAACCAATTGGTAGCGGCCTGAAAGAAGATTGCAGGCAGATCGTATCCAGAACGCGCTCTCATCTCTTTCTGGTGCGCAAATAGTTAGCAAAAGGGGTCTTCATACAACCCGTGCACTCCACAACACCAAAAACAAATCATGGACAAAAGAACAAAAAGAAATGACCACACCAGGGGTCGAACCTGGAATCTCTTGATTCGTAGTCAAGCGCCTTGCCATTGGGCCATGCGGCCAGTTGAAGTAACCGGTTGCTCCAAACCATTCTGCTTGATGGTTGTTGGGAGGACTTCGGCGTGTTGCAACTATGTTCAGACAATACAGAATACAATCAGCAAATCAGCTCTGGAAAAGCCACATCTAGGGTGGTCCACTCTGGCATTGTTTTCCACGAACGTTCTTCGGATCATGGGCGTGTGGGTTCGGATGTTCCCGCAAGAAAATTTTGTTGCCGAAAAATTGCCGTAGTCCTCCAGGTTCGGATGGATCCGATCAACCAATAGAGAGTGGCTATTACTTCAGACTTCGGTGATAGCAGAAAAACCAGGAGTGCTTGATAATGAAAGTGCTGTCATAGGGGCATACAGGTACCTGGAGTGAGGATCAGTCTGGACGTCGTGGACCAGGGAAACAGCTGAGAAATCCTTACAAAGCAGGTATTCCGAGCAATGCCGGGCAAGATTGTCTCGTAAGACAAATACTTCGGCCTTGAGACGTAGCTCCTTGTAGTGTCGGCGGATTCTTGCGGAGATGGTCTCATTCCGCCAGTATCCGATGCAGATAACCGGAGATTTGGACTCGGAAGAGATTGACCAGAGATCTATGCAGGGAAAAGACCTGTGGGCACATCCATAGCTGTGTAATTGGCCGTATTGGCTGATGCGAGGTATGTCGGGGATACGGAGAAGAGAAGACAGGGTCTTACTTGACGAGTAGAAAGACTCTGGTGATCTCACCTAAATCTGATTCATTGATTGTGATGCAACACAGCTGTGCCGTATAGTGATTTGTCGACCAAATCGATACTCGTGATTTGAGACGTAGAAGGAGAACGAAGATCGAAGGCGGTCCCACAGTATTATAGAAATAAAGCAACACCCAGCAACGCAAGAGCATTGGATGCCACCGTTTGGGAATTAATGTTCAACTAAAATGATGGCATCTGTGTCAAGCTTGCCACCCACTCCATGTGCACACCTGCGCTCTTTTTGCAATTGCATTGCAGGCCATCTAGTACCATTGACATCGAAGTGATATTTTGCAAGCAAACAAAGAGCCGAGCCCTGTGCTTGACGAAAATAAGCCGTGGCATCAGTGCACGGCGCGGAGGTCGCCCATCTTAAGGCTTACACCCTTTAATTACGATGGCTGGTAGAGGGAAGGAAACTGCCCTATAATTAGGGGACTATCTTGGAATGAGTGCATCATCAGTCCATCCCTAGATTTGTTTCATTGTCAGTCGACTAGTTACCCGGGTGCATACTACCAGCCAGTGCCAAAAGATTGCATCAACCCCATATACAAACTTTCGTTTACTCTAGCATGTTATTGATACCACCACTTTGCAACCAGAAAGTAACCACTGCCAACAGATGGAAAGTCGTGTAATCTCACGCACAAACTGTGGGGCGAGTAAGGGCTGGGTCGACAGAGCGGCTGGCTGATGGCATAGAACTCTGGCTCTATACCATTGATATCGATGAGGGTTTTCTATCGCGAGTCTGAAACCCACTCTACGTGAGAAACTATATTCAAATGGTCGAAATAGACTGCGGGCAGGATGGCGTGCGACGGAAACGTGTCCACTGCAAAGGCGGACCAAAATGGACGACAGAGGTAGACTTTGAGAACCAGGCGAGAACAAAGAGTTGAGATGGATTGTTAGACGCCTCCAGGTGCGGGGATGAAACACACAAGTCGAAGGTTGTGTGTCGAGTAGATGGATGGTCCCGTCCGGAGGGAGCTTGGGAGCTGCGGCAGGCAGATACGCCATGCCGTTCCAAGCCACGCCCTGGCAACCTCACATGCACAATCGCGACCTTTTGTCCTCGTCCACAACAACACTACACCAGCACGCCTGCACTCATACCTCGTCGCTGTTCCCAATCTACCGCAACCATGGACAAGTTTCAGGCTTTTGGCAAGAACTTCTCGTGCGTCGCCAACTGGTCCCCGCAAGCTGCCCCACGCCCGCGCCCGCGCTCGCCGACCTTGCGTGAAGCAGCTGCCTGCGTACCTATCGCTGCTCTCACCGCTGACCACTCGCCCTCCACAGTGCTTCCTTCACCCCTTTCGCCGCTCGCACCCAGCAGTATGTCAAGGAGCAATTGGGCCAGGCTGAGGATAAGGTAGCTTCTCCGCCGCAATCCGACACGCTGCTAGATCGCTGACGCTCTCCATCCCCTGCAGACCCAGCTCCCGCCCGACTACATCGAGCTCGAGAAGCGCGTCGACGCCCTGAAGCAGGTCCATCAGAAGATGCTGCAGGTTACGTGCGTCCACCAATCCGCTGCTGTCCCGCCACATCCCATATCGCCCCGCTGACCTCCCACAACAGCTCGCAGTACACCAATGAAGCCTACGATTACCCCACAAACATCCGCGAGTCGTTCAACGACCTGGGCCGCACCGTCTCCGAGAAGGTGACCCTGCTCTCGTCGGCTACCTCGCCCGCCGAAGCGCAGGCCGCCCTGACGGCCCCGCCGTCGGCCAAGCCGCAGCCCAAGACGTTCAACCACGCAATCGCCCGCGCCGCCCTCAACAGCTCCACCATCCTGAACCAGGATCACGGCAGTGCCTCCGAGGACCCGCTGGCCACCGCCCTCGAGAAGTATGCCATCGCGATGGAGAAGGTCGGCGAGGCCCGCCTCAGTCAGGACGCCCAGATCCAGAGCCGCTTCCTGGCCGGCTGGAGCACCACCCTCAACACGAACATCATGTTCGCCACCCGCGCCCGCAAGGCCGTCGAGAACGCCCGCTTGAGCCTGGACGCCACCAAGGCCAAGGCCAAGGGCGGCGCTTTCTCCCTTCCCGGTGCGAAGAAGGACGGCGGCGACGAGGAGCACATCTCCGAGGAGGCCAGGGCGCAGATCGAGCAAGCCGAGGACGAGTTCGTCGGCCAAACCGAGGAGGCTGTAGGCGTTATGAAAAATGTAAGCCGAATTTGCACTCTTACGCAACCCTTCCCCGCTGAGCTCGGACACATCGGAGCAAAGTCAAAAGGTGGGAAAGGAAAGCCTTGCTAACATGGGGGGGGTTCCCCGGGAAACACTAGGTCCTGGACACTCCCGAGCCGCTTCGTAACCTCGCCGATCTTATCGCCGCCCAGCTCGAGTATCACAAGAAGGCTTACGAGATCCTGAGCGAGCTGGCTCCCGTGGTCGATCAGTTGCAGGTCGAGCAGGAGGTGCGTCATCACGAATGATCGTGTCCTTCAACCGAACACGACCTCTGCTTCTACCACCCAAAATAAAGTACGTATCTAACCTGAACGCGCGAGCAATAGGCAAGCTACCGCAAGAGCCGCGAGGGTGCGTGAACCCTTCAATAGGGCATGCGCTCTCTCCTTCTTGAACGGCTATGAAATTGGGTTATGGTTCCTTGCTCTTCCGTAGCGACCAGACCTTGATAGATTTTTCATCTTCTCCCCCGCGGACTGGTCTCAAGCGGAAGGAAGGACCGGGTAACTCTTCTGAGGTGATCGCTGCCGTGAGAGGGGGGGCGAGGAGAAGACGATGTATTGCCTTTGAGCAGATACCCGGGACTAGGCCGCGAACACCAATCACCTCTGTTTGTATAGCGTTTCCTTTCTACTATCTTCTTTACTGCACTATCAGCGGAACGGGCGGTCTGGAATTTAGCCTTTTTTGTCCGAAATGCCATGTGCAGTAGTGCTATGGTTCAAAGTTCCTGCGTGATATGATATCTCGGGGACTTTTTTTTCCCTGTTCTCCCGCCCAACTATAACTTCCCGTCCCCGTCCCGTATTCGTGTTCGGCCGAACCCTCCCCTTTCCTTTCCTCCCGGCCAAAGTTCCGGACCGTGGGGTGACCGAGAGAGACAGAGAGAGAAAGACAAGGGAACAACACGGTCCCTCTCCTTATAGCGTGACGATAGCTAATTGCGCGCGGATCCGATGTATTAAAAGGCAACGCATGGCCGCACAGACTAGCTCAATCAGCTGCTCCGCCGCTGCTTAACCCGGACCTCTGCTGCCCTTTTTTTTTTTTTTTGGCCCCGAGCGCAGCGCAACGGCAGCGCGGCGCACAGCGACGGGCATGGGAAAAACTATGTCCTGCACATCTTAACCCGCCGCAGCTGCGCGCCGGAACCCCGTCAACAGATCCTCATCAAACGCTGGCCACCACGCTGCCGCACTCCGTTGCGCTTTGCCCCGAAAAGGACCCCCGTGTCCATCAGTTCCCGCCGATTCGGGACAAACGCGGCGTCCGTGTGTTCTGGCCCGATCCTTTCTCTGCCTCTCTCCGCTCATCTTTGAGTCGGGCAGCACGAGGGGCCGCCGCAGGAAATGAGGCTGGCATTACTGCGGAGAGTTAGAGGGGTAGAGAGAAAGGGAAATCCGGATTAAAATAGCATAGCATGACGGAATAAGATCGACGCTTTATCCCCTCTTAGAGCGCCCGGGCTTGCGGGCAGTGCAGGCTACGGGCGCGGATGTGAGCTGTACCCGTGCAGGGTGAGGCGCATGTTCCCATGGACCCGAAAAAGAGGATAACGTGTGCGTGTGTGTGCGCGTGTGGGTTCGTGAATGACGTGACGTCAGGCACATCAGCCGCTGCTGCCTCTCGTGGCTTATGTGCGTGCGCGTGCGCCCTGCCATGCATATGCAGCCTGATGTGCATGATCTTTCTTGGAACTCCTTTCCTATTCCCGGTTGCTGATAATGGTGATGCCGCTGCTGCCTGGTCTGTTGGCAAGGAGCTATAAAAAAAAAAAAAAGGTGATGCTTATGTCGTAACCTTATCCTGCCCGTCATCTCTGCTCCTCCTCCCCGCGACAACCCCCCTTCCGTGCCGGAATTGTAGAAGATTGACGCTCCCACGGCCCCCGCATTTTCGAGGTTGTCGATACGCGCCTGCCCCCGATTGTTGGTGCGATAATATTCTTGCCTGCATCCTTAAGATCGACAACGCGCGAGAGGGTCGCGCCGTTGCTCCACGGGAGCCCAACGGTTTGTCAAATGGCATTTTCCTTAGATCAGGGTATTTTCCTGGGACCGTGCACGGATTATACATAGCGAAATAGATGGAATTTTGCAAGACGGGAGAGCGCTTCTTCGTGACTTTCGCGCAGAGTTTGATCATTCATGAGGTGAGCATGTTATGGAATGACTCAAGAATATACAGAGAAGAATATGACAAAAGAGATGCTCTAATGATACAGATGTTGAGAATTTTGGTTATCTTATTTCCCAAAAAGATGAAAGATATGACGCCTTTGAGCCAGATCCCGATGGCACCTTCTTGGAACCGTACGCCTATCATGGTAATCCCCGTTGCGTAACTCCCAGGAACCCGCCCATCTCTTTTGAGCCGTATTTTTAACTTGCTTGCTTCTTTTATATTTTTTTTTTGGAGACAAAGGAGACAAGAAAACTTCAGCTAGTGAGAACATCGCTAGCTGAATGGTGGAAAGTAGAAGACGCAAAAGAACTAAACCGAGCTATATGTGCAATCAAACGATAAGAAACAGATGAATGCAGAAGAGGTATCAACGAACTGAAGAACATTTACAAGAAGATAAGTCCGGTTAGAAAAGAGTAATGAGAAGTGAACAAGAATAGGAATGAAGATAGATAAGCAGACGAGTCTTAGGACAGTAAGTAGTCACTCATCAAGATGGAAAGTGACGTGCGCGGCGTAGTCTGAAGGATCAATATCCAACGTCGCTGCCCCATTCCTAATCAGGCAGGTACGATGGGTTCCGCCGCCGGTTATTTCATGACCGCGAAGTGGGTCATCCTCAGACCATTACCCAACTTTGTTTTTCCCAGTCGGAAGGTCAACCGACGAGCCCGCGGGTCGCACGTGGATGTCCAATATTTTTAATCCTTCCCTTGACCCACATGTAACACTGGTCTGATGGAGATTTTGACCAAGAGCTTATCTCGACACGAGCTAGGCAATGGTTACCGGCCGCGGCCGTCGCTAGCCGCTATGGGACTGCTGCAGGCTTGGTCGTGCAACCCTATTACCCCTCACGACCCACGGGATAGCTGAACATGACAGCAGTGCCGCTCAATGCTCCGAGAATTGAGTGCCCTGTGGACTGTAGTTCCACCCATAGTCAGGACTGTTCTCGTAGATCATGGCATCGTCCACGCCAAAGTCCATACTGGCCAGCTCTTCGCCAGTGGCGCCGAGGTTGAAAGTTGCAGCCGCCGCGGCTGCGGACGCTGAGTCATGACTGGCCCCGCTGCTCTTGCGTTCTTTCACGCTGAGGTTCTCGAAGATGCCGCGCATCTCTCGGAGGTCTTGTCGATTCTGATCCTTTGGGATTGTAGCGCGCTCTTCGATAAACCCACGGATTTGCAAGATGATATCCGGCATTCCTTCGTTATTCGGGAGCCACGAGTGGGAGACGTCGACACCCCAGGCTTCGCTCAAGCCCATCCGCATGCTGGCTGGATAGATGTACCTAGAGAGAAGCGCAGTTAGGATCTACTCAAACTTCGGGTGTTGGGTTCAGCTGCTTCGACTCACCCTTGCGCCTCAACTTTGGCGAACTTGCGACGACCCCACATAACGTGTCTTTCATCTCTTGGAAGGTGGACGACGCCCATCCCGATAGCAGCACTGGCCTCGATGACAATTCCTGGGGGGCTGTTGGGGTACATTTCAAGCGCCTCGAACATCTTGCAAATATTGTAAGCAATCTTCTGCACCTCGGGGGCTGGCTCCTTTTGGAAGAAATTGCAGAGCTGCATCTTGAACATGAGAGTGATTGCCCAGTAGTCGATGAAGACAATGTTCATCGGGAAAAGCTCCTCTCCGTACATAAAATGAGGGTCGTAGGGGTCTACAACGTCGTTGGGATCGCGAGGTGGAGCGCCATCAAAGTTTGTGATATGCTTCGACGAGTCCGTAAGGGAGGGGTCTAGTTGCTCGACCCACTCGTCGATTCTCTTGTCCAGGGCCATGCATTCCGCTGCGAAAACCTCATCGCTGATTTGGCCCTTTGCCTTCCTTGCGAATAACGTTGCCGTGTCGTTGGCAAACAGCCTGCAAAGAGACAGCCTTTCGTCAAACTTGCAGCCCACATCGTGGGGCCTATCGCGCGTTTGCTGGGTGTAGTATTCGGTGCAAGCCAGGAACCAATCTCGTCCGAGCACTGTTTCGTATCCGGACATGATGCCGCCCATCAGATCGAAGCGCTGATACCATGTGATGATCCTGCGGAGCGTTTCGTTTTGCATAATCGTCTGAGGAGTGTACATGGATGTGATGATTTCGTATGCGGCTCTTTGGTGACCAATGAGGTTGACCCAGTCACCAAGGTATTCCTGCACGTCACTGTGAGCAGGCATTATGTGAAACAAAATCGAAGAGAACAAACCTCGATCGTGGCCAGCTGAAGAATGGTTAGAAGGGTAGCCGGAGTCCGCCTTTGACTGCGCTGCAAGGACAGGCGAAGAAGCTGGACAGATCTGTTGTAGTAGCTGAGGAAATCCGCGATCCTTCCATTTGGTCTTGACAACGTATGGTGATACGCGGCGAAACCAACAACGGCATAGAGCAGATGGTCGTTATGCACAGCAATCTCGAGCAAAGTGGTGCGCATGAAATCAGCCCCGTCATACTTGAGGCAGTAATGGTGGCAGGTAATGTTGTTTCGGAACCAGTCGAGATAATAGCGGACATCTGATGGAAGTTCGGCCCAAGTGCGTTCCATGGGGGACTTGCGCAAGTTTGATCGACTCGACGTCCGGGATGGCACAGGCCGTGGCTGGGCATGGGGAATTGTGCTCGATCCTTCCGTGGATGGAGATGGGCTTTTCCCGTGCGTCAAAGACGGCGTATTCGACGGTTCTCGACTGCGGCGGCTTGCATTCGAAACACTGGCCCGGTGGCTGGATGCGTCGCCAGGTTCATCCTCATCGGGGATTACGGGCAACGGCGCCTTCCCTTCCACATCGTCGTCTTCTACGGACGAGTTGCTCTGAGGCGAAGAGCCTTTGGTCTTGCTGCGGCTGGACTTGTTGGTTGCGGCGGGCTCGGGATAGACACACTCTCTGTTGCCTTTGCGGCATCCTGCATGAACGGGCGCAATTAGTAGGACGCCACCAAATGGAACGGGAGACACATACTTTCACAGATTGGGTGGGTCTCATCACACTGACGGGACGCGCATGTCAGCCATCTCGAGCGGAGGAAAAAGCAGGCTCAGCGTCTTACCTTGACTCGTCTGTTTCTGCAGGTGTAGCAACCGCTGCGAGTCCTGCGGTGTTTCACATGTTCTGCGCCTGGAGCAGGCCTCCGGCGAGCTCTGGCTGCGCTCTGGGCTGGCAACATGGTCCGGCTGGGGTCGTCGAGGTCGGCGTAGCTTTGGCGGAGGTTCTCGGAGGAGAGGGTCTGGAAGGGCTGCAGATTCGGGGCGAAGCCAGGCGGCGGATAGCTGTTCTCCATGGGCATCATCGGACGCTGGGAATTCATGTTGAAATATGGCGGGATGCCGGACATGTTGGAGAAGTGGCCGGCCATGGCGCGGGAGCAGAGAGGGACTGTGGAGTAGGTCGTGGCTCAGTCACGGCGTGACCAGCAGCATCCGGCGCAGAGGGCGGGCTGGAGGAAGACAGGTAGCGGGCCTTTGGTGACGGGCTGGTCGTGGTGGTGACGCCGTTGGAGACGGTGAGGTGCGGGCTCGATGGAAGAGGGCGGTTCCTTGCCAGACCCCTCCAGCGTTGGAGTAGCGGGACGTAATTATGTACCGGGAAGGCGTGTAGAGCTAAGATTAGTGAGGGCCAGGGACGGACGGGCAATCTGCACTGGTGCGGGCGGGTTGGCATGCAGCCCTGCCTGGCAGCTTTTGGAGACCACGGCCGTAAGCGTAGATGGGCGCTCTGATGATGAGCAGCAGCCGTCCGTACTCGTACCTGAGCGGCGGGCGTGGGCCCTGCACGCGCTGGGAGCCTTGGGTGGATATTGGATATTGTGGTGCAGGGGGAGGGCAATTCGGAGAGAGGCCGGGCGTTGCCGTTTCCGCGCGCGAGGCCTGCAAATCCTTGGAGCCGTTCAGCATCTGGCGTTGACAGCAGCGCCGCCCCGCCTTGCCAGGCTTCGAGAACGGCCCCAGCCCACGCCGTCGCCTTTTTCTGCCGTTCTCATGCGTCAACGCCCGGCACCCTGGGCGCGCATCGCAGCTAGGGGCCGACACCTCTCGCGCGTGCCCGCTGCCCGTTGCCCGCTGCCCGTCGCTCTCACCATGCCCACTGGCCTGAGTGCCTGAGTTCTGCGGCCACACGATCACCACCAGCACCAGCACCAGCACCACCACCCAGCGCGGGGCCGGCAGGCGGCCGGACGGTGCGCAGCACGGACAGCGGCCCTGATGCGGCTGTTGCTGTTGCTGTTGCTGCTGGTGCTGGTGCTGGCGCTGCGCGCAGGGCCGGCCACGCTCGCAACACACGGCTCGCGGCCCTGCCAGGGCCTCGCCGCTGCCACGGACGGCGGGCGACGATGGGCGCGGTGCGTCGACCCGGGTTGCTGGCGTATCGTTGCTCTATCGCAACGCCATCAAGTCGAGACAGGGCCACGGATGAAGGGTGAGTGCTGGACGGCGGCAAATCTGGGAGCGCGGACGGGCCAGCAACGTGCCCGGGCGGGCTCAGCCTGCACCGATTCGGCAGCGAAAGCCGCCGCATATGCATAAAAGCCGCCGTCTGGCCGCGAGGAGCAAATGCGCCGAGGCCGCCAGCGGTAGCGTCCCAGCGCGCGAGCTTCTGCGCATGGCGGAATCAGAGCTGCAGCTGGGCTGGCAAGGCCACGTCCACCGTGCCCACCACCAGAGGCGCGCGACAACGGCCGGCAGCGTCAGGCGGGCGGAAAGCGCAGCGCGGCGGACGCGGGCGCGGGCAGCCCGAGGGCCAGGCTCCGGGCGCTGGGTGGGCGCGGTGCGGTGCGGTGCGGTACGGTGAGCGGCGCGCGGGCCACGGCCACGAGGCTTGGGCGTGGAGTGTGGTGAGCACTGGTGCTGGTGGTGCTGGTGCTGCGGTGCTGAAGCTTGAGGCCGGTGGATGTGCAGGCAGGGGCTCAGGCAGGGGAGGATCCGCCCAAAGCCAAGACGAACCATGTTTCGACGACGGCTGTTCTCGCTGCCCGGTGATATCATGCCAAAAATCGGACAATCTCGAATTGCTCGGAGATTCAGTCAATGCAGCACGATCTGCAGCATGGAAGCCCTCCTCGCCGCGCGCCCCGCCCGCCCGGCTGCGCTGGCCCAGGGCTGCTGCCGCTGCTGATGCCGATGCTGATGCTGCTGCTGCTGCTGCTGCTGCGGGAGGAATGCAGAAGCATTACTACGTATTACAACGTTGCCCGGCCGCATGTTACGGACTATTGGCAGTCGAGGTTGAGGCTGTCGGCCCAGGTATAGCGGTCCGGCCCCCATGGCCAACCATATGTGCTGCCTCTATATCCAGACGACTGATTCAACGTCAAACCTCCCTCCCCCCCTTTAGGCGGATTCCTCTTTCGTCGTCGTGACCCCGGAAGACCCAGGCTTTTGCCACCTCTGCGCTGCGCTGCGCTGCGCTGCGCTCGGCAGCCGCGGGCCTTGGGGGCGCGCGGCGGAGGATAGCTCTCTCGCAGCGCCGTGTTCTGCAGCCAACGGCGCGGCGGGCAACGTTGTCGCGGATCTTCGTTTCAGCGCCAGATCCATGACGGCTGCACGCAACAGACTGCAGGGCCACAGGGCCTTCTGGCGCGCGCTCGCCGGCGGGACAGCTGGAGACGCGGGCTCCCTTGCTCGTCCACGTGCTGGAGCAGGCTTCTCCCTGCAATTAGCAGCCGAGTCGCGCGCAGCCGGAGAATGCCTGGCGCGGGATCCCCTGCACCGGCGGACGGCTATATCTGGGCTGGTATGACCCAGGGATTGGTATAGGGAACAACCTTAATGCTGCTGACTCGGCCAATATTGGGAGCCGTGCGCGCAACGGCAGTGTGGCAGCGCTGGACGGGTGCCTGGCCGCCTGCTCTCGCCGGCCACCCGATATCTCCGCCGCTGAGAAGATCCACCACAAAGATCCACTACCGCCTGTCTGCCATCCCGCCCGCTCCAACACGCCGGATCGCAGGGTTCATGGCTCACCACCTCGCACATGGGCCGACAGCCTGCCGCTTCGGGCTACTCTTAACGAGTTCTCTCCACCACAATCTGGCAGCCAATACTTGCGCCCGCCTGACCGCGCGCCTGGGTCCGCCGAGCAGCAAGAACGCACGCCTTCCGCTCCCATCCGCACTGATGCCCTGCATGTGAGGAGCAAAACGGCAGCAATACGGCGAGACTTGCTGCTTGCTGCCCTGCCCGTCCTGGTCCCCGCCGCACAGGACTCCCAGCCCACCGCCCGCCGCCGCCCACCGCCCACTCACCCGCGCACCCACGCACCCACTCACCCACTCACCCACTGCCCTCCGGTGGCAATTGCAACCCCAAGCCTCCGTGCCTTCAGCCGCTTGCCCGTCTGGGAACGCGCGCGCCACGAGCAGAGCTGTCACAGCGCGCCGGCTGCTGCGTCGTCCAACCCGCTTCATGCGGAAGGTCTCCGCCAGCGCCTCCACTCCCGCATCCCGTGCAGCATCATCACCTGCCGCGCGCCGCCAGCGAGCGCCAGGAAGACGTCGCGAGCCCGCCCGTCAGCCGCTCGACGATGCCATGAAACCCCGAGCGGGACAGTCGCCCAAGATGACCAAGACGACGTTGATCCGCCGGCCCACCGCTCTTCCTCGATTGCCCGATCAGTGCCCGCTGATCAGACTGCCGCCGCCGCAGAAGTCGCCAGATTCGCGGCGTCAGCGCTTTCGCAATGCCCCCATAGGCCGCTAGGCCGCCGCCCGCCCGCCTCCTGGATTAATGTGATTGATGGAGCTTTGTTCTTCCCGCTCCCGAGCACAAGCAAGCAAGAAGCAAATGCTCGACAGGGGCAGTCAAGCCGACGATTCTCGCTCGTCAGCGGGAACGAGGCGCTGGCACCGGAACGCCCCCTGCGTCCACCGATCTCCATCATGCCCCTAAATTTCTCCTTTGCAAACACACACACGACGACTTTTCTTTTCACTCTCGCCAAGCACCAGTCCACAATGCTCGGGCTTGATTCTGCCTTCCCCACTGAAGGATCCCCCCGATCATGCCACCGCAATCCCGCCAAGCTCCAGCGCTACGGCCCTTTGCGGCCGCCGCCCCGACCCTGCTTCTTGATCCCTCTTGGCTCGTGCTGCTCTAAATATTCTCTGCGCTGAGTCCAGAAGGAAAATGTGGTCAACGCAGACGTGCCTCCCGCCGCACTGACGGCCCGACGGGGAGGCGAGCATGCCTGCACATCATTGAGATGCATCACATCTCCTCGCTGCTCGGCAATGCGTCGCTGCCCGGAGTCGGCTGAGGCAGACACCGCCCAACTGACGCACTGCTCCATGCTCGGCGAGATCCTGAATGTATTACCACCGCTCGGCAAAAGTCCTGAGAATCATTGATGCTTCACCACCGGTTCCTCTTGGGGAGATTTGCTCTCTCTCTCTCTCTCTCTCTCTCTCTCTCTCTTTCTCCATCTGTCGACCCTCTTGAGCTCTCTCTTAGGAGAGCCGCCGGCCGGCCGGCACCGGCGCTGTCTGTTCGCCCTTAGCTTGCGGGAGCCAAGCCAAGGGGGAGCGGTGCGCGCCCGTATGGATGGGCGGGTGCAAGATGATCAATATAAGCCAACTTTATGCGAACGACGTTACGTGTCAAGACATCTACGACCAACACCTCTAAGCCTCCTTCGACCCGGGCCGCTCAATGAAAAAGGCAAAAGGCAAAATGAGATTATCAATAGCATCCTGCGGGACAGTCGGATTTATCGCACACAAGATTTCCATCGGCCGGACGTTTCGGGTTCGGGTTCGGTGCGGACAGAGCAAAAAAGCTACTCGCTGCTAACTTCACGACGTACATCGCTCGCGCAGAGCACGGTCGGAACAGGAAAGCCAACCGGCACGCGGAGAAGGGAAGCCCGACCGGCCGGGGCCATGCCACGGGAGACGGGAATCTAATGTCGCATGGCTTGCCTGGGACGGTAATGTTGCCCTGCTTTATTGATTGCATGTCGTGTGCTCGCCCGGTTTCTCTTGCATTTCAGCGCAATCAGAATACGCCCAGCGGCGTCTTTCACATGCAAACCGGCGCAGGTGGTTCGCAGATGCCCGTGTATACCTGCTATCCCTGGCAACAAGCTCTGCCTCTGGCGCTCCGACTAACTCAACGGACACGAAGCCTGCGGATGACAAGGCCAATCGGTTTATACAAGCCCGAAATTCGGTGCGTGCCGACTTCCCCATATTGAAGTATCGTCATCTCGACGTCCACCGTGTGTTGGATTGGGGCATGATGAGAAAACGAGGCCAGGGGCAGCGAAGATTGCGGTGTTTATGCTGCCCCCCTGACAGTCCACAATCCCCCACCCCCTCTTTTTCCGGATCGGGGAAGCAACAGACCACGCCGCAGACGCGCCACCATGTTGTCATGTGTTGCGCAACGTGAGCTGGCTTGCAATTCAGGACTGATCATTTTCGCTCCCAGGAACCGGCGTGTCGGTTGTTTCCGCGTCATCAGTCATGGCCAACGGCGCGCTGGCGGCCAACCAAGCCGCTGCCCGCGTCGTGGCGCCCGCTCCGTCGGCCAGGATGCAGCGACAAAGCTGAAGAAATTGCGAAAACGCATAATCCCATGACACAAAACACGCAAAAGCTTGTACCTACGCGGACCAACGTGCTCCGTGATTACCTCTGGTGTTGCCCACTACATCCAAAACGCGCTGCTCATGGAAGCGCGCGCGTGCGCGCGCAATGCATGCGGCCAGCAGCCAACAGCATGCGGGCTCGCGGTTTACGGCGACCAGAAAGTCAAAATGTGCTGTGCCGCGGCAAATCGAAATGGCGCACACTATACGATTACCGATTGAGGGCAAGCGTCAGGAACGGGGCCAGCATTGGCTGTGCGGCTGTTGCCGCGTGGGCTTGGGTACGTAGTTTTTTTGCTGTGGATTTTCGTATGTGAGCTGCGTGTGGTTGGTAAATTAGACTGCTTTCTCATCGCCCGCCCATGCCCACGCCCACGCCCAGACGGCAGAGAGACAGCAGGGACCGGGGTTGCAGATTGTCTGCTGTATCTCCGCTAAATACCGACAGCAGGCAGCGATACAATACTGCCTGACCTGGCACTAGAGCCCACGAGGCGCAGGCTAACCCGCATCTGCAGCTGTTGCTCCGCGCGTAGCCTCCCTTCAAGACGGCAGCATCCGTGAAACGGTCTGTACTAGAAAGACTTGGGTCCCACACCGCTGCCTCTTCCCGAGCGTGCAAAAGCCCGAGCCCAGCACGAGCATAGAAGCTGAAGTGCGAGAGTAGAAGTGCCGGCACTGATGGCTTCCGTTGTTTTTTTAGTCCCCATCTTTCCCGTGAAGCTAGGGCCGTGGAGCATCGGAGATCACGATGTGCTAGCACAGCCTTCTGGGATCCGGCCTGCTGCTGCTGCTACTGCTGCAGCTGCTACTGCTGCTGCTGCTACTGCTGCTGCTGCTGCTGCGTACGTAGGAGCCTCCGATCACGCTAGCACGACCGGAGGCCGACGATCCTCAGGGCTCCGGCCGCGGCTAGACACGACATCCCGAGCTGAGCGGGTCATCAGGGCCCGTGGCGCTAGGAACAATCAAGCCGATGACTTGAGGTGTCGTGTTCCACATTCTGGGTACCACAAAAGGTAATGCAGACCTGGCACAGTGCATATGGGAAGCTGAGGCACCACTCCTGCGCCAATTTTGCGATGATCTCGATGTATGTGCTGCGGGATGGCCTCACCGATTGCCTGTGGTTCGTGTGCTCTCTCTGCATGCCACCGGCGAGCGGATTTGGTAATCGAGAGCTGTATCGCGCATCCTTCGTCACCACTGAGTCGTGCACTCGCCATGACGTTCTTGGCGCAATCCGCCAGTCGCCGCTTACTCACTTTGTGGCTTGCTCAGCACGTTTCTCCGGACGCCATCTTCATCCCAAGCTCCCTTATCCTTTAGCGTCCACTTTCGACATCTTTTTCAGCCTCCTTTGCAGCCCAATACCCTGCCTAGGACCCCCATAGCGCGGCCGCCGTTTGCCTCACCGCGTCCTGAACTTGAAGCCCTCTGCTCCCTTCCGCCTCGCTCTTTGAAACAAATTCTCCGAGATGAAGCAACGGAGGCCCCGGCCGCGCCCCTCACATCCAGCGCCTCCCTCCCCAGCCCCGCTGAAAGAGGGCTGAAGAATCCTTCCCGAAGCGTCATACGCCCCATCGTGGAACACCAGAGAAAAATTCAATCCTCCCATACGGCCACCACCCCTTGACCCCTCCAGCGGAGCTGACCGACGCCAATAAATCCGGCCGCACCAACTCACGCTCTAAAAAGTTTCCCCTTCGATCTCCGTCGACATCCGTGGCGGTGCATTTGCCTATTTAGGTCACAGCCCCTCGGAGATGGAGCTGACGGGATGTGCCAGCAAAAGCTGAATACCAAAGAGGCCCCAAATTGACTCTGCGATGATCCCTTCGTGCCATGACTTGTCGGGGGGAAAAAAATTGTAGGGGCATCGAATTCACACGATAACAAAAATATATTGAGCGCCTGAGGTGTACAGACCATGAAAACCTCTTGTCATGACTAACCGCCCGACTCGAGCTGCAAATCAATACTTCTTCCCACCAAGGGTGTCCATATCTTCCAGAAGCGGGACAGCCCTTGCAACCATTCCACCTCAGCGCAATCAAACCTATAGTGGGTGCCCCGTTAATGCGCTGTGGCTGTGCTGGTTGCCTCTTTCGGCCACGACAGGCGAAAAGGCAAAGACAAAACGGTGCATCATACGAGCCTTCCTCACCTTTTTTTTTCCCTTTTTTTTTCTTTCTAACTTTGGTCTCTGCGGCGCGCCGGACCGGCTCCTGTACATCAGTCAAAGTTACGGCAAGGCCGATCGGCTCCCAAAGAAACGCCGAGTTCCGTCTTGTCGTAAGCCCTTTTGTCTTGCTGTACAAATCTGAGACATGCCTGTCTCTCCTTTGGACATGGGAGCCCGCACTTTATTCGGACACGTCATGAACTCTCCTGTGGCCTCACGGTCGGATCTCTGGGTTTGACGGGCTCTGTCCGTCAGCTGAGAGCGGAGGTGTATTCTTAGAATAGCCGACGATGGGAATGACTAGTGTTGACTTGTGTGGTACGGCTGTGACTTGGCCCGAGATACGGTTGCCCGGCCGAATGTTTGGGTCAATATGGAGTTCCCAACGAAGATTGCGAATTGGCAGAAGGTCACGAGGATCGGAAAGGGTCGAAAAGGAGGCGGATCAAATCCTACGGACAGAGTTGTCTCCTGTAGCAGATCCTTCACATTCATGAACTGCTGCAATTCTGCCTTATCCACTCAGTTGGTGGAGAAGAAAGTAATCTTTGGTTTGTAGCAAGGTTGTTTAAAAAGGTTCTTGGCAATGTCAAGGCTCTCGCACACCATTATCCATCGGAAGTCGAAGTAGTCGACCAGACATATAAGTCGCCGAGTCTATCAAATACTTACCTCCGGATAACTGCCCCAGTTCCTTGCATTGCAGTCTAAAGAACAGTTCTTATACAATTTGCGGTGTCTGCTGCCTGTGCTTTCAAAGTTTAGTCCTTAAGGGAATGTCGTGTTTCCGTGAAAGTGGCCATACGCGCCACAGTCAGTCGCATAATTCTTTGAAGCAGTTGATCTGCTGTGAATGTTGTAAGCTTCGCATACAAGAGAAGCTCGAAATGCTTCACGGATACTCCGTATCAAAACCATTCACCGTCGGATGATCCAGTCCGCCCACGTATTACTGACGGCACAGTAGATGGTAGAAGAAATCATACTAGTATGGATACCAGAGATACTG
The DNA here is from genome assembly GCA_037367355.1 of Neoscytalidium dimidiatum. Lineage (NCBI taxonomy): Eukaryota > Fungi > Ascomycota > Dothideomycetes > Botryosphaeriales > Botryosphaeriaceae > Neoscytalidium > Neoscytalidium dimidiatum. The sequence goes on along the minus strand of CM074701.1, from coordinate 684,998 downwards.
TATACTATAGTCCATTCGCCCACATTATGGTTCATCGGCAATCGAAACAGTCGGCCGTACATAGATGTCACCAATCTCTCTGGTCGGGCGACTGCTTTGAAGTACCTATATCAGCCTTGCCCTTTTGGATTCGAAAAGAGTGAATTCTCCTGTCGGTTACTATCATGGCTGTTGAACGCGGTAAACGGCTGGTGTAGAAACGTCTTGGCGTTTTCTTCCCTCATCCCCTCCTCTTGAACCAAGCCCATTCACGCAGAATATGCAGGCATTGATATACCCGATGTAGCGATATGCAGTCCGGATCTTCAAGTCATACTTCCACTGCGAGAGCACAGAAATATCTTGCTTACCATATAAAATTGCTTCAAGTTCTCACGCAATATGACTATGACGAAATAAAACTGCACGCGTCACGCAGTCTCCACTTCAAAAGAGAGTGTATTCCTTACAGAGCCTCAGGCATCAAGCTTCGTTATCTTTGTGCCCGCTCTGCAGCAATTACTCACGAATCTACCAATTCCTCACCCACACATTCTCCTGAACTGTCTTTGACTCCCGATATCCGATGGCGGAACAAGAGAAATTCATCAAATCATCCACAGGTGGGAATCCCAAAAAAAAAAAGACTAAACAGGGGGGAAAACGAGATCCACGGAGAATCATGACCAGAACAGAGACAAGAAACCAGCCGTGATGAATGTTAACACTCCGGGGCGTCGTTAATACGCCAACTCCTGAACTAATCGCCATGGCTTGTAATCAATGACCATTAAAACCCACAACCGCTTCTGCACTGTGCTTTCCCTTGACCGTAAAGAGAATGTGTCGCTTCCAAAACAAGTCGAGTCAATATGCCAATAGCGCCGTGCTTAGGAAATGATGAACGTGAGCGAACGGGTGGCCAAATAAAAGCGCCTCTCCGTGGTGGACGTGTGCGCTGAATACGCCTGCAGCGCCTTACATCGCGGTCAAAAATAATAGTGATCATGAAGTTTCAAAAGGAGGAGATGGTGGCAATTCCATATTTCAATGGAAAATCACTCGATAAAATCGGGGTTAATTCTCCAACTTTACAGTTACTGCCGCCTACGCATCTATCCTTATTCTATCGTTGCTTTTCAGCGAGAAAAAGGACCTTCGACACGTGGATCTCTCGAGTGAAAAAAAAAAAAAAAAAGATCATGCAACAGCTGGCATCGTCGGAGTTGCGGGTATCTCGGGTGTGGCAGGAGCAGAGGGGCGCTTCTCGTGCTCTTCTACCCCCTGGCCTCTGCAGAGCGGGCAGGAATTCCGTCCCGTAGTAAGCCACTAATGATGACGTCAATGTATGGCCATAAATCTGTACGATACTTCAACCTACCTGATCGATACATTCCCGGTGGAAAAGATGCCCACACTTAATCAACTTGCGGGCTTCTTCCTCTGCTTGGTACTCGCTCAGACAAACAAGACAGCGTTGATCGGGAGCAATGATGATAGTCTCTTCTCCTTCAACAGCTGCGGCAACTAAATTGCCAGATTCCCCATGGATCTGGGAAGCTTCCCGGACGGTGTAGATGCCGCCTGCAGATGATACATCAGACTCGCTAGCGACAGGTGGTTTAGCGGGGCCCAAAAGAGTTGAGAGGAGCATCATATCTTCGTAAGTGGGAGTATCCGTGAAGAGACTGGGCGTAGTGAGAATAGGGTGATTTTCCGGGTAGCTACCACCGAGTACATAGATTATCCAACTGCGAGGGCCTTCTCCTGGCGCATGATCGGGTTCGACGACACCGTTCCGCCGAGCAGAGCCTGCACCGAATCTCGTGTGATCAGACTCGCTTAGTCGACGCTGTCTGGCAGTTCTTAGCTGGTGGAGGGACCGTGGCTCTTCAGAGGGAGATTCCAAGCCAGAGGTTGTTCTTGGAGGCGACCTCACAAAGCTTCCCCGGCGTGAGGACTCCGCGGAAGGCAACGCGGAGACATCTGAAGGTGGTGTGAATGTGGGCGTAGTCGTTCCTGATGAAAAGGCAGAGAGACCAGAGGGAGTAGATGGTGGAGGCCGAGGGCCAACTGGGGTATCCGAGAGGGTCGAGAACGGACGCGGGCGCTCAGATGGCGTAGCCCGTTGATGGCGTTGGTTGTCATAGGCCGAAGGAAACGTGTTGATGCCTCCCATAGAAGCACGTCGGCGGTGGCTGAATGTGGTTCCATTTCGAGGCTGTCGCAGGATTCCATCAATGGTTGGTTCTGAACCTGGAGTAACGGGATTCGGGAAACTGGAAAGGGCGTCTAAAAATGGAGGTATATTGTCGTCATGTTGAGTGGTGCCAGTGGAGCTGGGATTGATGGAACGAATGCCAACGATTATGATTGGAACCATACGGCTCTCAGGACCATCCTCGTCAGCGCGCTGCGCACTGGATGATGCATCGTCTGAGCCGTCTTGACTGCCGGGAGGCCTTGAGACGGTGTTCTCGCGTCTCAGTCCGGTAGCTGAACCAAATCTGAACATACGGAAGAAGTTCAGCGGGGCGGGCGGTCCAGGCTCGTCTGCGTCTACATCCATGCCTGCCGTGTGGCCACGAAGGGCAGAAGCTATCCTACCGTTCTGAAGGGACTGAAGGAAGCCATCGAATGTGCCGTCTTCGTCTCCGCCCACGAAATTTCGGGCCTCGGCACCAGCTCGGTGATCTTCACCCATGAGTGTGGCAGCAGTTGCAGCTGCAGCGACTGACAAAAGGCGTGAGAGCATGGCTGCGTTATCTTCGCCCTGGTTCAGTTGAGGCCTTCTCCGCCGCAGAGAGTTCCTCATGCTCCTACCGCTCCTCTCAGGGACCACGCTGCCTGCCACGCGATCAAGAATGCTGTTCGAGCGCTGTAGGCCGGTTTGACGTTCAGGCTCGGCATCTTGGTCCCGCACCTGTGGCGTTGGCCTCGACAACAATGACTCCGTCTCAAGGGTTTCGGGGGCAAAGTCATCGAAGTTTAACGCACCGGCCAGCTCGGGCATCTGTAGATGAGGCAGAGGCGAGCTGGGCTCGTCCGAGGCTGCGGACGAAGCTTGACCAGGCGGCCAGAAGGGCGAGGAAAAGCGGTGAGGGTTCGGGCGCGGAGGGCGGTCGCGAGATCGGGAGGAGGAACGCGGGCGACTGAGGATGCTTGATATGGAGGACTGGGCGCGGCTCAGCCTGGAGCGGCGGCGGAAAACGGCTGGGGGCGAGGCAGACGAGCCAGCATCTGAGCGATCGGAGCGGAGGCGGCTGAAGGAGAGAAAGCTGTGGGTAGAGGAGCGAGAGGTGGGCTGCGACTCTGGCGTCGCGGGGCCGTCGAGGGCGCGGGAGATACGGCGCGGTGTCGGTGAGGGCTGGCTGCTCCGCCGCCGCTCGGCTGGGGAGGACACGCCGCGCGAGCTGCTCTGGCCCATGGTGATGGCGGGAGAGGCGGAGGCCCAGACTGCGTGGGCGGGCGAAGAATAGGTGGGTGGGAGGGGAAGGACGAGGTGGAGTCGGAAACGAGGGCGAGGCTCGTGGAGAGACGCAGCTGGCTGGGTTCGAGCATGCGGCGTCAGCGGTGATGACTGGCCCGGCGCGTGCCGGCCACTACTTCGGCGACGCTGGTGTGTGACGGCAGCAGGCCGATCAACAGGCGTGGCCGCGGCCCGCGCTCAGCCGGTGAGATGAGTGACGACTGACGCCGTCCGGGCTGTGCTGCGCTGGCCAAAGCGGACTCTCCGCCGCTGCTTCTCCACCACCCCAGCATTCTGCTCTCGCGCCTTGCTGCTTGCGATGCCTCCCGCGCTCCCATTCGCCGGTCCGCGCAAGAGATCCCCACGCCACCAGAGCCTGCGCTCGAGCCTGCATCACCAGATCCGGAAGCGCAAGCGCGGACTCGATGACGACGGCGACGCGCGCGAGGAAGAAGCTTCCGACGACGAAAGCTTTTGCACCGGAAACGACGCCGCCTCGACGAGACCGACCTCCTCCGCAATCACCTCGCTCTCCGCCGCCCAAGCTCACCAATTTCGCGTTGCTGGCCACGACCCCAACCGTCCGCTCCCCCCGTATCCGTTTCCTCATGCGCCAGCCTCTTCTCGCGGCGAGAAGAAGCTCACGCCCGCCCAGCTCCAAGAGGAATTAGCATCCCTCAAGCCGCCGCTCTACACCCCGAACCTCTCCTCCACTGAACGCTTTCCCCGATCCGCATCGCTCGAGGCGAATCCACTGCGCAACAATGTCATCCATCAAACATTGGAGGTCATGCATTATTGTTTGTTGCGCGGTGACTACCAGCGTGCCGGCCGCGCATGGAAGCTGATACTGAGTCTGGGCCGGGGCAGAAGCAAAATCGACGAGAGGGCGCACTCAAGATGGGGTATTGCTGCAGAGTTGCATCTACACGCGAGAGCTAGTGACGATCACGCGTCAGGTGCGCAATCCTCAAATGCCGATGATGCAATCTTTTCGGAGGAAGGCTTCAAGGCCGCCCGGATGTATTACGAAAGACTCATCCTCGAACATCCCTTCCAACAGAGCCATCCCAAGGCCACCAGTGCCATCGTCTTTTATCCGGCCATGTTCAGTCTATGGCTTTACGAGGTATCCCAGATTTCTCGGGCTGCAGTTGCCGCCGCCGAAAATTCTGACTCAGAGGAAGAAGATGCAGGCTCTGCAGATGCTTCGGAGTCCGAAGATGTCCTAAATAGGCATGTCTCAAAACGCGAAACACGCCTCCTGGCCGCCAGAACGGACGAACTCCGCCGTGCTCGGGAGATCGCTACCCGGCTAGATGATTTGTTATCTTCTCCGCACTATGACAAACGCCCCAATCTTCTACATATGCGCGGCATGGTCGCCGTTTGGATCGGCGACCTCGTCTCACAGGTTCATCGATCAGAGAGAATAGTTGATGGCGACGCGTTGCCTGAGGTAGATCCCGATTTGAGAGATGATCCGGAGCGACAGGAGCAAATCTCCAAAGCGAAGGAGCTGTTCCAGCGTGCGAGAGCCTATGGCGGCCAGCTAAGTGAAGGCGGGATGCAGGTTCTGGAGCCTACCGGGGACTGATTGACAGAACAAGATATCGGAGAGTACTGGCGTCCAAAATCCACGTATTCTTACTATTGTACCCCAATGGACTAACTAGTTGAGAATTCATCGAAACTAATGAGACCGACATCAAGTAGAGGAAACGACACATCGCCGAACAGTCGAGAGTGTACTCATTCTTCAATTGATTTTCAACCACCGAGGTAACGTGGTCCATACCACAAAGCTTTGCGCACGATGATTAGAAATATCGGAGTGACCTTGCTCGTTTGAGGTCATCGAGGACGGCTGCCGGCCCCTACACTCAGCTTGAGCACAGGTTAGCCATCCAGTCTGCGCCACTTTTATACTAGCTTCAAAGCCATGTGCTCCTACATTGACGGCGGTTATGCTCGCGCCCATTCCCAACAGTGAGGGCGCACACGAAAAATCCCATTGTGCAGTGGATTTGGGAGGATTTGGATGGTGATTGGAGTCTTAGCTCAGAAACTGAAACATGACCGGTCAGCTTACATGCCTTGCCGAGCGCCCTTCAAGTAGCTAGCTCTCTTACCACGTGGGAAGCAGTTCCGAGGTTATGCTATTCCGTTCTTGCATGAGGAGCTCCCACATGAAACAGATAGCTAGCCAATGTTGCTGCCAAACGTTGCGAAATATTATTCGTGAGTTCCTGGCGCTTGTCAGTTCTACAGTAGCATCGCAGTAGCAGGACGCATTATGTTGGCAAAATAGATAGACTTGACAAGGGACCATGAATCATGTTTTCCTCGTTGCCATGCCTGTAAAAAATGATTCTGCCGTACAGGGTGGCAGGATATTAAAATACGATTACCGCAGGCAAGGTCGCATGGGGAATCTAAGGGATTGTACGGCCGCTTCAGCTCCTTAAAAGAAATATTTAATGCTATTATTGCTGTCACAATCTTTCTGCTGTATAACGAGTTGTAGCATATCTCGGAGTCCATCGTACTAATGTTCAAATCTTACATCGTCTTTTTGTAAAAGATTTTGGACGATGAGGAACGAGAGAAGGTATCACAGACGTTTGTAACTCTTTGGTGACATGAAGCATTAACCAAGGTGATGAGTTTGTATACCTATATAAGTATGGAAATGGTTCACCGTTCGTTTCAATATGTATTGAGATGAACAACCTCCTGTTCTCATCTATTTGTAGAGTTACGACGCCTACGTTCTGACATTGGGAGGTAGACTTAGCGGCCGATGATGCTAACGGCCATCCAGCTGAGAGTGGTGCAGACCATACAACACGAAGAAAATGAATGGACATTCCGGCTAGCTAGCACCGAAATTAGGAGCGTAGATGTGAGAAAGCAGATTTTCTGCCTGAGGCAAACAGGCAGAATGCGGCAGATCGCGCACGGTCCGCGTCGGGGTTTTCCGCCGCCGCGCTTGCCCTGAGATGTAAACAACAAAACAGCCGTGCCCCGTTCGCGAATCGCGACACTCTCTGCCTCACTTCGCCGCTTTACTAACCTGCAGGCGCCTATCTCACTCAACATTACCTCCGCCTCGCTCTTCCTGTTCCGGCTCCCTCTCTGCCTGCCCCGGTGGGCGAAGTGAGGTTGACAGCACATCACCGTCGTTCGCGCCGCATCAGGCACCGTCTGCGACCGGTTGGAGCCTTTTCTTTTTCTTCCTTTTCTTTGCAGATACCCCTTGCGATACCCACATTATGTCATCCGACGACGAGTCCGTTTTCGAGGTCTCCGACGGAGGCTCCGACTTCGAAGAGGCGCCTACCAAGAAGGCAGCCACCAAACCGGCGCCAAAGAAGCCCGCTGCACCGAAACGCGCCGCGAAGAAGAAAGAGCCGCTACAGCCTGTCCACAACGACAGCTTCATCCGCGACGACGAGGACACTGTCATGAGTGACATTTCATCAGTGGTGGCGAAAGCGCCTAAGGGCGCGTCTGGCAGCGCGACCGAAAAGTACCAGCGGCTCACTCAACTGGAGCATATCATCAAGCGTCCGGATACATACATTGGCTCTGTGGAGCGCGATTCGAAGCAGATGTGGGTCTTCAACTCGACAACCGAGTCCATGGAAATGCGCGAAGTGAGCTTCGTGCCCGGCCTGTACAAGATCTTTGACGAGATCCTGGTCAACGCGGCCGACAACAAGCAGAACGATAAGAATATGAATGAGATAAGAGTCAAGATCGACCGCGTGGAGGGGGAGATCAGCGTCAAAAACAACGGCAAGGGTATCCCCATCGAGATCCACAGCGTACGTATGCCTCACTGTTTCACGCGATCATCGACTAATACTCTCTGCAGAAAGAAGGCATCTACATCCCGGAGTTGATTTTCGGCCACCTTTTGACTTCTTCAAACTACGATGATAATCAGCAAAAGGTTACTGGCGGCCGCAACGGATATGGTGCGAAGCTTTGCAACATTTTCAGCACACAGTTCACACTCGAAACCGTTGACTCTCGCGTGGGAAAGAAGTACAAGCAGACCTGGACCGACAACATGGCAAAGTGCGGCAAGGCTAAGATCACGGCGCACAAGGGAGATGACTATACAATGGTCACCTTCAAGCCTGACTTCTCCAAATTTGGCATGGAGGGCATCGACGATGATTTCGAGGGCCTCGCCAAGCGCCGTGTCTACGATCTTGCTGGCACATGCAAAGGTGTCAAGGTGTACCTCAACGGCGAACGCATCAAACTTAGAAGCTTCAAAGACTACATGAAAATGTACACCAAGGCAATCAAGTCGGAGCAGGTCGCCAGCGGAGCCAGCACCGAAGGGGAGAAAGAAGTGATTCTCACGGACAACCCTGACGAACGGTGGGAAATTGGATTCGCAGTATCCGACGGCTCGTTCCAACAAGTCTCTTTCGTGAATTCAATTGCTACTACTTCCGGTGGTACACATGTTGGTTACATTGCCGACCAGATTGTCAACAAGCTCACAGATATCATAAAGAAGAAGAACAAGGGCGGTTTCCAGTTGAAACCGCAACACCTGAAGAACCATATCTTCCTCTTCGTCAACTGTCAGATCGTCAATCCGGCATTCACCTCGCAGACGAAGGAGCAAATGACGACCAAAGTCAGCCAATTCGGAAGCAAGTGCACTGTCTCCGACAACTTCCTAAAGGCTATCGCTAAGACGGAGGTTGTCAATAACATTCTCCATTTTGCACAGCAGAAGGCGGACCAGGTTCTGAAGAAATCCGACGGTAGCAGGAGACAACGCATGAACCACTCCAAATTGACGGATGCCAATAAGGCCGGCACAAAGGATGGCTACAAGTGCACTTTGATCCTGACGGAAGGTGATTCGGCCAGTTTGCTTGCGCTGGCCGGTCGTGCTACGGTCGATCCGGACTTATTTGGAGTTTTCCCGCTACGTGGAAAGATGCTCAACGTCCGTGACGCTTCCATTGACCAGATCTCCAAGAACCAGGAAATCCAGAATATTAAGAAATTTATTGGCCTCCAGCACAAGAAGGAGTATACGGATACCAAGAGTCTCCGATACGGTCACATCATGATCATGACCGATCAGGATCATGATGGCAGTCACATCAAGGGCCTTCTCATCAATTTCCTGCAAGTCCAGTTCCCTAGTCTGCTAAAGATTGAGGGATTTCTATTGGAATTTATCACTCCCATCGTCAAGGTTTGGAAGGGAGATCCCAAGCATCCAAAGCAGCTCAAGTCGTTCTTCACCATGCCCGAGTACGAGGAATGGAAAAGGGATCCTACGCACCAGAAAGGATGGGACCACAAGTACTACAAGGGTCTGGGTACCAGCAAACCAGAAGACGCAGTCGAGTACTTCCAGGACCTGGACAGGCATCTGAAGGAGTTCCACACAATGAAGGATCAAGAAGCTGAGCTCATCGATCTCGCCTTCTCCAAGAAGAAGGCTGATGCTCGCAAGGAATGGCTTCGCAACTTCGTCCCTGGCACCTACCTGGACATGTCGGCTCCAAAGATTTCGTACGAAGATTTCGTTAACAAGGAACTTATCCTGTTCAGTATGGTTGACAACCTTCGTTCAATTCCCTCTGTTATCGATGGCTTCAAGCCTGGTCAACGCAAGGTGCTTTACACTTGCTTTAAGAGAAATCTCAAAAAGGATATGAAGGTCAACGAGCTCGCGGGTTTCGTAGGAGGGTTGACGAACTATGCCTACGGTGATGCTTCACTTCAGCAGACGATTGTCGGGTTGGCGCAGAACTTTGTCGGCTCCAACAACATCAATCTTCTCGAGCCTAGCGGTAACTTTGGTTCCCGTATCCAGGGTGGCAGTGATGCAGCCAGCGCCCGTTATATCTACACTAGACTTTCTCCAATAGCCCGTCGCATTTTTCACACGGCGGACGAGCCCCTACTTGAGCATGATCAGGACGATGGAAAGCCGATTGAGCCCACCATGTATGTGCCTATCTTGCCGATGATCCTTGTCAACGGTGCAGACGGCATTGGTACCGGTTGGAGCTCATCGATTCCCAACTACGATCCAAAGGAAATTGTCGAAAATCTGAAGCGCCGAATGGCTGGCACTTCAAAGAGCGACATGGTCCACATGAAGCCTTGGTTCAAGGGCTTCGAAGGTACGATCGAAGACATCGGCGGTGATCGCTATAAGTTCACGGGCAAAATCAACCAAACTGGAGACCTTGAGGTGGAGATTACGGAGCTGCCTATTCGCGTTTGGACTCAGGATTTCAAGGATAAGCTTGAGGAAATCATCAAGGGTGAGAAGACAGCGTCCTTCATTAAGGACTACAACGAATACCATACCTTGACCAAGGTCCGCTTCATCATCAAAATGTCGGATCAAAAGGCGATGGCCACGGCCCTTGAAATGGGTCTCGAGGAACGCTTCAAGCTGTACAAGACAATGGCCACCTCCAATCTCGTCGCTTTTGACCATCAGGGCCGCATTCACAAATATGCTACAGAGTTAGACATCTTAGAAGAGTTCTACCTGATCCGCCTCAAGTACTACGAGAAGCGCAAGCAGAGTCTTCTCGACGAGATGAACAGAGAGCTTGAAAAGCTTTCCAATCAGTCCCGCTTCATCAAAATGATCATTGATGGCAAGCTGGTGGTGTCGAAGAAGAAGAAGACTGTATTAGTGGCGGAGCTGAAGAAGCTGGGTTTCAAGCCTATCTCGAAGAATGAAGCAAAGAAACAGGGTGAGGAGGAAGATTTTCTGAATGAGGAGGAGGATGCCGATGACGAGCCCGGCGCCAACGACTATGACTACCTGCTTGGCATGGCAATCTGGTCTCTCACCCAGGAGCGTGTCGAGAAGCTTCTCAAGCAAATCGGCGATAAGGAGTTGGAAATCGACATTCTCATCAAGAAGTCACCCAAGGACCTGTGGAATGAGGACTTGGATGCCTTCCTTGAGGAGTACGAAAACCTGCTTGCGTTCGAGGCAAATGAAGCAAAGAAAGCCCGTAGCAAGGGCCGCCGCGCTTCAGCTAAGCTCCGCATTGGTAGCAAGGGCGGCAAGAAGCGCAAGGCAGATGATAGTGATGCCATGAGCGACGAGGATTTCGAGATCAAGAAACCGAAGAAGAAAGCTGCGCCGCCGCCGAAGCAAAGCAGCGTACTGACGGGCTACTTCTCCAAGTACGCTGACAATGCCACTGCTAAGGAAAAGGAGAAAGAAAAGGAGCAGGAGAAAGAGAAAGCGGCTGCTGCAAAGGCGGCCGAGCCGAAACCTAAGTCGGCGCAGCCTAAGACTAACCTCCTGTCAAGCTACATGGCCAAGCATGGTAAGGCAAGTGACAAGGACGAGTCGGACTCGATCATGGAGGTGGATGACGCTCCAAATGCTGTGGACGAAGTTGAGTCGGACGAGCCAGAAGTTGTAAGTCGCACATACTAACCCGTAAATTGCAATTGCTGATTAGCATATAGGCTCCTGTGGCGGCATCCAAAGGCAGGGCCAAGGCCCCCAACGGCACGAAAGCCGCTTCGAAGGCCAAGAAGACGTATGATTTCGAGAGCGACAGCGACGATGTCTTTACAGATGCCCCCTCGAAGCCTACCGCAAAGACTGTGAAGTCTACCGCCAAATCGAAGGACATTGCCAGTGATGAGAGTGATGATGATTTTGAGGATAACGAAGAGGTTGCTCCGAAGCCTGCGGCTAAGCCGGCGAGACAGGCTGCCAAGTCGAAGAAAGCTGTGACCAACGATGACAGCGAAGAGGAGGTTATCCCGAAGCCTGCTGCGAAGAAATCGAAGCCTACTGCCCAGACAACTAAGGCTGCTGCTAAGTCCAAGAAGCCTGCGGGTAGTGACGAGAGCGACGACGAAGATGTCTTCGCGGCCGTCGCCAAGGAGACAAAGGCAGAGGCGGCAACGCGTAAGCCTCGTGCTGCTGTAGCTAAAAAGAAGCCGACCTACGTCCTTTCGGATACAGAGAGCGATGGGGAGATGGTAGATGATGGTCTCGGCGATGTCAGCAGCCTAGTCAAGGGCATCAATGGCCCGTCGGAAACTTCTGGCCGGCAACTCTTCTCGGCTTCGAAAGCACGTGCTAAAGGCGCCGGCCTCTCAACTGTTGCCGTTGGCAGGACAAGGCCATCGCTGGAAGACTCGGACCTCGAGGAGTCTCAGACAGACTACACGCTCCTTGTCCCACAGCCTTCTCCGCAGAGGCAGATTCCTCGCACTGCCAACGATACTAGACTCTCGGATGACAGCGATGTTGACATGGAGGACCAACCACCGGTAAAGACAGCACCTAAGCCGCGTGGCAGGCCAGCGGGCGCCAAGCCTACTGTAGCGAAGGCGAAGGCAGGTGGATCGAAGGCCACGGCGTCGAAGGCTACCGAAATGGCACCGGAGAAGCCTAAGACGTTAAGCCCGGCTGCGCAGGCGTATGCCAGGGGACGTCCAGCTCGAGCTGCAGCAGCGAAGAAGTTCGTCATTGATGACGATGAGGAGGACGAGGATGATTCAGAGGCCAGCGAGGCCAGCGAGGATGACTTTGATGACGATGACAGCGAGTAGAGGCGCGAGTTTACGCGTTCGAAAAACATGGTCATAGGACCATTGATAGGAGTTCGGAAGACTATCAGACAGGACTAATGGGCGTTTCTTGGAACGAGATCACGGCAGGCGGCAATAATCAGTTTTTCTTTGGCTCTAGCATGCATACCTTCCCCACCCCTACCCCCTTTCCAGCGTGGATCAGGACTGAACGCAGGCCGTGCCTTGCTATCTATATTCTTGCAGTACGTGCACGCTATGGGCAGCAGTAGAGTTTCGCAAGGTTGCAATTAAGATGACTTTTCAACTAAGGAAGCACAGCATGAAAAGTATATCCGGGTGAGATTGTGTTAGGAATGAACATCGTCACTGCCCGTCCAGAGGAGTGCTCCGTATCTGCTTGAATTAGCACATGCTATGGACCCTGTCGGGTGTGCATGGCACAAAAGTACCAGGTCCGCGGAGTTACGGTCGGGCCGGGTTCGGCGCATGATCGGATGGGCGGCGGGCAGCCCTAGCCTGCCGCTCGCGGGTTTGTAGTGTGTGCTCCGGCTGCTTCATCACCATCTCCATCCGCTGCACTCTGCTCTCGTGCAGACCGCCCCGACCCTTTACCTCTTCTGTTCCAATTGCGCTTCTTTACTTCTGCAGCCGACCTGCATTATCTTTAGCGCTGCTTTTCACGCCTTCGTCTACCAACCCTGTCCGACCTGCAGACCAGCTTGCAGCGTCGGTCAACAACGAAGCCAGCTTATCACGCCGGCCTTTTGCGCCTGAGCTTCATACTCAACCCCTTCTAGACGACAGCGCATCATGGCACGGACCCGCAGCACCTCGCCGCCTGGCGAAATCCCGTTCGGTCAATTTGCAACCTCCCCTCCTCCACTGCCGCTGTCGAAGCGCGACAAACGCCGCACAATGCTTTCGGAAAAGCTCAACGACATGTTCGCATCTTTCTCCGAGAATCGCGATCAGCATTATCGCGCCCAGATTCAGGCTGTCCAGACTGACATGGCCCTGATCATGCGCGCCGACCCCTACCAGAACAAGCCGTTGGACGATACTGGTGACGAGATAGCGGAGGCTATCCAAAGCACTACGGGCGCTCAGCCGCCGCAACCCGGGACTGCCACGGGCGACTACGTTGCGCAGGTTGGCCGCTTCTACAGCAAGTTCGTGAACGAAGCGAACGATGCCTTGGAAACTCGCGATATCGCCCTCACCATGCTCTGGGTAGGTAGATCTGCGCATGCAATCTCTGGCCGCCGCTGATTATTTCGAACAGAACAAATACCAGGCGAGCATGCGCGAGCTCGAGCAATCGCACCAATACAAGGTCAGGCTTGCCCAGGAGGAACACCGTCACCTCGCCAATACACTTCGGGAGCGGCTGGTCGCCAGCGTGAAGCAGCGGCAAAGCCGGCTGTTGAAGGAGAAAGAACAATTGGACATCGCCGACAGCAATGCTCTCCTTCTCCACCCGAACCAGTTCAGCATTACGAACCCTGCTTCCCCCGGCGGTCCTGCAAGCAACCGGAAGACCCGTCATACTCGTCATCGTGTCGGTGATCCAGACGATATGGTCAGCTCTGCGATAGCAACAGACAAATCGCGCAAGAGGAAGGCCGCGTTCGAGGATGCCGACAGCGGTTCACCAGGTCCCTCGGGCGGCCGCAACCCAGATCTGGGGTTCGCGTCGCCTTTCCGCGATGCAAAGGCGAAGACCATGCACACGCAGTTCGAGGCTCCGGCATACTCGATCGATCGTCTGTTCACTGACAAGGAGCTCGCCATGACCATGAACACGGCCGCAGTTGCTACCACACATTTTTTCAACAAGCTCAGGGTCCAGGAGCAGAACCAAAACGGCTCGGCCAACGGTACTAACGGCACCCATCATGGTGGTGCTGATGGCGGAGACGACTCAGGCACTGCTACGGCCAACGAAGGCGAGGCAGATGGCGACGAAGAAGCCGCAACTCCCGCTGCACCTGAGATGGAGCGCACACAGTCCCATCATGCGACTCGTGGCTCGACACGCAACAATCCCTTGGCAGACCTCGCACTTGCCGCTGAGCGTACGGGTGCCCTGCCTTTCTCTAGCGTGGCTCCTGTCATTCTTCCAGCGAACGTGGGGAGCAAGGCCAACGCTTCCGCGCCGACTCCTCCTGGCCTTACGAACGCGGAGGTTGAGAATGACTTCGCTATCATGGCGCGTCCGTCGGATGGGAACGACGACATGAACGAGAAGCTCCTTCATAGAGCTTGTGGTCCGCTCCAGTCCAGGGAATACCAATATCAGCCAAGCAACCTGCGCAGCGATCATAACGGCAACGGCATGAACAGCCTCGCACCGCATATGGATCTCGGCGGCGTATCAATAAGCGCGGCGAACAGCGACAGTGGTATGGGTGGTGTACCTATGAGCAGGCACGGGAACGGCAGCTCAATAGGTGGCGTCGGCATGAGGCGGACGGGCAGTGGGATGGGCAGAGGTAAAGGGCGGGCTGCGTAGGGGTTCGCTGCCGTCTTTTCGCTCTCGTCTGGCGCATCTTGATACCCGGCGGCGACTGTTGTGGTTGCGAATGTTGCATTTGATCTGCGTTACGGAATTCTTAGGCGGCGTGTGGTCGGGCAAATTCATGGGCGCATGGTGTACTGTACAAAGGAGGTGGTGCCTTTCTTTTTTGCGTGCTGCGGCTCTAGTCGCATGGAGCTGACATATGAGTTGAAGCTCGTCGCAGATGCTTCACGTGGTCTCGTCATTGATATCGCGTGCTCCGCCCGAAATAATGATTTTTTTTTTTAGGTGTGTTGATGGTCATCATCGTTTGTTCATTGTCGAATTTCCCCATGTCCAAAAAGTGGATCTTGGCCTTTCTTGCCTATTCAGGCAAGTGCCATTCGGTAGTGGAGCTGAACTGGGTCATTGAAAGGCAACTATGGCGTTGCTTTTTTCCTTTTTTTTTTTTTTACTACAATTCGATAGGTGCTATATTCTAATAAGCACGGCTAGACAAGCTTGGTACAAACATGGTAAGCTACAAGCATACCCTATTCGCGCGGGAGGCTTTATAGGTAGGTCATTTGTATAATGGAGCTTAGTAGGGGAGTCATTTGTGCAACTTATCAAAGGAAGTCATCCAAAAGCCTTGATAAAGACATCTGAAACGCGTGGATAAAATGATCAAAATCCGTGCACTTATATACTGGCACTATACTCCCAACTCCAGTAAAGATCATCCACTAGCATTGGCAACACCTTCAACAACTCCACTAAATCGGCTGCGGAATTCAGTACACTTACTCTAGAGAGACGTCCTAATTTCCTTCTTAAGAAGTTGGCTGACGTCGGCTTGACGCATTGTGACGCAAGACGAGAGCTTGCATTTTACTTTCATACCATCAACACGACACCACTATTCAAACTTCACAAATAATCCTAACCCCAAATCATCACAGCAACTACCATACCACACACCTTCTTCACTCGCTGTATCCTCGCCATCAGAAGCGAACCATGGCACGACCGACCATCCCACCCGAGCGCCGCACCAAGCTCACCACCGCCATGCAGCACATCTACCGCTTCCCGATCCCCACCCCACCCCCGACCCCCGATGATTCCACCACGGCCACGACAACGGCCACAGCCATCCCGGCGGCATGGACGCCTCCCCCGGCCTCCGCCGGCCACCGCGGCCGCTACCTCTGGACCGACGCCTTCGGCCTGCTCAACCTCCTCGCCCTGCACCACCTCACGTCATCCACCTCCCCTCCCCCCCGGTTCCACCACTGCTCCCACTCGCCCGCCCCCGCCTCCTCCCCGTACCTCGCCTACGCCACCACCCTCGCCACCGCCGTCCACGACACCCTCGGCCGCGCGCGCAACGACAACGACGCAGACGGCCCCTCCTCCGCACCCCGTCTGCCCGGCGCGACGGACGCCGACCCGCTCGGTGGCGGCCTGCGCATCGGGAAGGAGGCCGACGAGGGCGCGCCCGACGGCGACGGGCAGTACTTCCACTACCTGGCGCTGTGGGCGAACGCGCTGGCGCGGCTGGGGGTGGCGTGGCGGGGGGAGGAGATGCGGAAGCGGGAAAAGGGCATGGAGGAGGAGGAGGAGGAGGAGGAGGAGGGAAAGGAAGGAAAAGAAGAAGAAGAAGGGAGGAAGTGGATTCGGCTGGCGGTGCGGTTGATGGAGGCGGTGCACCCGGCGTTCGTGCACGGGCGGGGCGGCCGAAGGCCGCGGATGGTGTGGAAGGCTGGGGTGGGGTTGGATCGCGTGCTGGTGGCGAGCGAGGGGAATTTGGATCCGGTGGATGGGTTGGGAGTTTGTAGGGTGTTGAGGGGGTTGGTGGCGGCGGGGGAAGGGGAGGCCGGGGCGGAAGCGGACGTGTTGGGTGAGGAGATGCGAGATTTCGAGGCGATGGTGCGGACGAAGTGGCGGACGTATGGGAGCGATGATCCGTTGGATTTGGGGATGACGCTGTGGACGGCGCATCGGTTTGCCGGGAAGGAGGAGTGGGCAACAGGGTTACTGGAGAGGGCGAAGAGGGATTTGAGGGCGTTGATTGAGAGAGGGTATTTTAGGAGGGACGTGGGGAGGAGGTTGGCGTTCAGGGAGTTTGGAACTGTGCTAGGTATTCGTTGTGCACTAGCCGGTGAGCAGTGGTGGGAGGACGAGGCGGAGAAGATCATCAAGACATGGGAGGATGCGGGCGTTGTACCAGTGCCCAAGGAAGACGCCGCTGGGAATATTAACGCATCACCAGAGTTAGTGCCAATTACGTTGGTCATGTATGCTGCGGCTTTGGAGCCAGGAGGTGAGTGATAATATTTCTAGACGCTTACGAAATTTGCTAACAACATCAGCTTTCAAGCATGGCTGGCTGGAGAGAGTATGATCAACTCGATAATAGCACCTATTAATGTTGAGATAGATGGTCTGGATGCCACAGAAGATAGTGAGAACGAAGCTATATATATTGAAAGGCTAAAAGGAAGTAGCCTGCAGGAAATGTTTGCAAATAATAATATGAATAAAACGAAAAAAAAAGTCTTCGAGTCACAGGGGCATATTCCTGTGAAGGATGTTGCAAGAACAGCAACTCTCGCATACTGCGGACGGTCCGCAGGTAGTACAACAGCTGTCAGGAAATTTCAATTAAGATTGGTGACACTTATATCCAGACCACTGTTTCAACTTCCTCCTGCGGTTTGAAAGGTGAATTCTTCTGCCACCCACTGTACCGGGACGTAAGTGATTACGTTGAACAAGCCAGGCGATAGCGTGAGAGCAAACTTTATTCCAACTTCCTAAGTCACCGAATGGATGCATGTGACACCTTTGATCGTGACCTAAAAGAGAAATAGAAGAAGGGAGTTTGAGCTTATATGCTCATCCACCCTGTTAGTTCAACCTCGAGTTCACAATCATGATAGGGAATGCCCAGTCTCAATTGGACAGAATGAGCGCAGTTTGGTGATCACCGCGCAAGGGCAAATTACATGGTCTGTTTCGGAAAGGCCGACCGAAGTATGCTGGTGCGAGAAGCCTATAGAGTTGAGCCAACAATTTTGATTCAAATGATTAAGCGTAGTCAGGGCCTTGACGTCAGCAGCGATTGCTTCTCCACCCATGACCAGGCCATGACTTGCAGAAGCATGTGAACCTTGTCACGGTCACCCGATGTTTCCCCTCGAAGCTTGGCCGGTGAGACATTGTCTCGATCTGAGTTGGTTTCAAAACACTTGCAAACCTACTTCCTGAAACCCATCAGGATCCGGCATTGCCATTGCGTCACTCGCAAGCAAGGCGGTTCGGCGTAGCACTCGACAGACTTTCCCAGCGCCCACCGCCACCATCTCTCGTACTCGGCAAAGCCACGATAATCTAAGCGCGATCCGAATTGCCGGAGCAAACCCACATACCTATAGTGACGGCCCGCTAATAATACCCACGCAGGTCCAACTCGAACAACAATTTCAATATCTCAAGCGAGGAGCGGAAGATACAGCGGATAGTCCCGTCGTAGACTTTGGCGCACCAACTCAGCTCCAATTCGAACAAAACCCATGTAAGCGAGAGAAACGTGGCTTGCGGAGCCTCGATCAACGTCGAACCCCAGACACCTACCCCTTACTATATAGCAGTGAGCGCCAAGCTCTCGAGTGGGAATCCTGACACAGGAGACCAGGATTTTGCGCGCAAGCGGCGAGAAGACGACATTTTATCCGTGTCTACGCTGTATTCTTGGACGGGGAAGAGCGGGTAGTGGTGCAGCGCCGAGCCGAAGCGAGGGCACGGGACGAAGTCAGCATGAAACATATACCTATACAATGCTTGCCTGACCGGCGCATCGGTGCGTTTTCGGACCAACGAAGGGCGGCGGAACGGGAGAGACGAAGGAAGAGCCCCACAAGAAGGGAGGTCGAAGGCGTCGTGGAAGGCGGAACGGTGGGCTTGGCATGCAGGTACCCTCCATGTGGCTGTGCTAGTCCGTGAGATTCGGCGGTCAGAGCAGAAGCACGTTTGTAGCGGAGCAAAGGTGGCCGGCGGAACCTCCGCGCTCTTCTATCCCCTGAGCATAAGAGCGTGATATAGCACATGCACAAGCACAACAATGCGGCGCAGAGCGCTGAGCGCGGGAAACCGCCGGGGGACGAGCGATTGCGATCAACTCGCGCAAAGAGGTGGTCCCCGCAGGTGCAACACGAGGAAAAGAGGAGCCACGCTCGTTTTTTCCCTCTCCTCCACATGGTGCAAGACAGTGATGGGCGGTGATCGACGTCGTCAGTGGCCAGCTGTTCGTGGGGAGAGGGGTGGAAAAGGGTCTTGCGTTCGAGATGGGTTGCGTGCACAGCGCTCACACCTCTTCTTCTTCCTCCTTCACTTCTCTCACAATATCAGGCGACATGCCGGGCAGGCGCGGCGCAAAGGCGGGCGAATGTGCGTGTGTGCGCGTGTGGTGGTGTGGGCGGGCGCGCGCTTGGCCCATCCTTTAAATAGTGCCACTCTGATCCATGCTCTTAATCACCCAGTCCCCAGGCCGTACAGCATGGCGCGCCGGGGGCGCTTGCTGCCAACATTTGGTTCTGGCCCCCCCGCGCGACAACTCGGACCCATGTCGACAAGTGTGGTGTGCGAGCGGGTGGTGAAGAATGAGGCAATGAGTGGACGGGAGCGGTGATGATGTGTCTGGGCGGGAGTGCGTGAAAGGAGAGTAGGAGGATTTGGAGGGGGGCTCGCCAGCCACGAGACACTCGTGCTCGCGGTCGAACCGTGGCCTCGTAACGTCTGGCGGCGCCAAGGAACCCCGAGGTGACGCGCGACGGGCTTGTTGGGTGAACGGGCCGGGCATGTGGCAATGAGCGAAGATGGCGATCGGAGGTTGGCGAGGCTTCTAGAGTGTCCAAGAAGGCAAAGGATACGTTGTAGGTAAGCAGGAAGGGGGCGGGCGGCAGAGGCCAATTTTAGCAGTGACGGCGTCGCACAACATGATGGGTCGTGAGGGCAGCTCGCGCGGTTGGTGCTCTGGTTGGGTGCGGAGATTGATTGAGGGTGCGCGGGACGTGTCGCGGCCGCAGTCGTGGTGTCAGCTCAGTGCGCTTCCCCCTTTGGGCGGCACGGGCTGACTCGCGCGCCTCGAATGGTGGACGATCGCCGGCGTTTAATTTGCACTCGCGGCGCGGAGAGACGAGATGATGCGACGTGAGGCCCGCCGGCGAAGAGTGCGAAGCTTCACGGCGCGCTCCAGATTAAGGTTGTCGCCCAGTTGCCTGTCGCGGCTGTCAGAGCTTGTCTCCGGTCTCCAGCCTCCAGCCTCCCGTCTGTCTCCAGTCACCGGTCCCGCTGCCGGGCCCTCGTTTCGAGAAGCGTGCGTGTGAAACCCGAGCATGCAACCTAGAAACACCACGCTTGTTTGCCCGACACACGACAAGACTTCTGTTTCTCTCAAGATATCGCTGGCTGGCGCAAGCATCGTGACCACCGTCGCCGCGCCCGCGCCCCGCCTTGAGAAGATTGGTGGCGAGGCCCGTGGGTGGAGCGCAGTCGTCAGCAGTCTACGTCTGCATTCCAGCCTCGAATAACGTCGCCCGCTGCCAAGGCCCACGAGCCCGCTGCCAGTCGTACGAACACCGGGCCAAGTATCCACAAGTACAGAACCTAATTTGAGCCGCATCATCGCTGCGCTTGGACGATCTCCGCCGTGCAGAAAGATAGATGTGCCGATATCACGATAAGAATGAGCTGCCGCTAGCACACCAGTCGAGGGCGAGAATGAATGTTATTTACGACTAAGCGCAGAGACACTGCAGGTATATACCACCAAGCCCGGCACGCTTCTCGTCCCCCGCTGTGCCATTGAAAAAAAAGGTGTATCGGCTTTTGAAGAAGAAGAAAAAAAAACGAGTCATGGCATCGTGACAGAAGAATGTGGTAAAATCGCCTCCCATTGTTCCGAAAACGCTCTCTACCCAGTTAAAGGCCTCTATTGACAAGAAGTGAACCTCCGCGCCCAGGCCGACGCAATGGGCCTGGCTCCGGAGTGAAGGATGTACGCATCATCTTTTTACTCCACCGGCCCATCCGTCCCGTCTTCTGGGTAATCCTTGTCGCGCGCGCGCCGGAGGAGAGAATCCAATCATTTAATCCCCGAGAAATGCAATTGAAAATGACGCATCCGCTCCCCAAGAACACCCCATTTACTTGCGGAAGTGAGGGTGGCCGTGGTGACGGTGCTCGCGCCTGTGGTGCGCGTGAGTGGGCTGGGCCGCGCGCTTCTCCCAGTGCGTGACCACCGCCGTCTCGTAAGCAGTCACGATCTGGGTGATGATGTTACCACCCTCCTCTTCCTTGTTGTCGTCGCCGCTGACAAAGCTCTCAATCTGTACCTGCGCAGCCGGGGTCGAGGTGATCAGGGTCGTGGGAACCTGGGTCGAAGAGGGCGCAACGTAGGTCGAGGTGGGAGTCACGATGAAGCTGGTGGCCGAAGAAGAGGTCCAGGCGGTGGAAGAAGTCTCCTCGGTCGAGACCTCAACCGAAGAGGAGGAACCGTCCTTGCCGCACAGGTAGAGGGTGGTGTCCTTGGAGGACTCGGTGCCATGGGTGGCGTGATCGTCGTTCCAGAGGTTGTAAACCGCGTCGCAAACGGCAGTTAGGGGGCCGCAGTCAACCGCGGTATCGGCATCCAGGTAGAAGCCGCCGGTGTAGAAGGGGCAAGCGTCACCCTTGCAGTTGACGTTGGAGATGTCGTACCAGAGGTCGGGCTCGCCGGAGGAACTGTACGTGTACTCGTACTGAGTAATGGGGCCGGTGCAGGAGTCGGTCGTGGAAAGCTTGATAGAGACACCACCATTGTTGGAGCTACCGTCGCCAACCATGTAGTACTCTTCGGACCACTTGCCGCCGGCCTTGATGGTTTCGGGGCCGAGCTGGCCGCGCTCGGTGTCGGCAGTCCAGACGTTGACGTCGCTGTCGCAGTTGTTGATGACAATAGCACTGCCGGTGGCCATGACGGCCGGGATGGCGGCCAGCAGGGCTGCGGAAACGATGACGGGCTGCATGACTAAGTGGTCAAGTGGTTTGTTGTGCTATACAGCAGTTGTTGTCGCGTTGTGAAGTGAAGGATGAGAAGATCAAGCCGAAGTGGTTGCGTCTGCAAAGAGAGTGTATGCCGGAAGCCTTGGAAAGCAGCTAGAGAGCCAAAGGAGTGTGTGCAAGACCCAGCTTGGAAGCAAACAGACAGCAATGCGGAGACGGATGAGAGTCGGCAAGGAAAACGGGCGGTGCGCGGTTTATGAAATAACAAGGAAGCAGACGTCTTTGCGCTAGGTTAGGGGTCGAGCGGCGCCGGCGAATAACGCGGGCTAGCGGGCAGGCTCAAAATTGAGCATCGCCGGCGGACATGGGTGGAGGTGAGGTGGCTTGGGCTGGCCAATGGGGGCGCATTCGTGCCTGGGGCGACGCCCGGGCTTCTTGATCGAGCTGCACGCTGACTGGGCCCCCTGACAAGCGCCCGGTCTGTGAGGATGGCTCATTTCAGCTTTTCGCCATGCCTGCGCGGCCTCGGCCAGCCCGCCCAGCAGCCGGCGCCAGTGCCTGCGCGCTGCGTGCGTATGCCAGCGCTCGACAGCGTGACAGGACCGCGCAGGCGATCGTCCCGCCCATGCCAGTGCTGTGCCGACCGCCCGCGCGCGCCCAGCAGCCCAAGACGCAACGGCTCTCCGCCGCAGCGTGAGGATCGACAGGAACGGGTGGCCCGACCCCAGCAGCGGCGCCAGTAGCCAACGCGACAAAAGAAGCACCCAATACCAGCGCCTGCAAGGCGCGCCTGTGTCGCCCCAATCGCAGTCAGAGCAGGCGTAGTCACAAGAGCTGTTCTCCGGCGCTGTCGTCAGCCTGCGACAAGCGTGCTGCAGCCAGTAGACAGACGGTTAGCAAGAGTGCGTTGGCGGGGCGGTCGAGGGCGATGTGACCAGAGCTGCATCTCCTTGAAGGCGACAACGGCGGCGGCGGCGGCGGCGGCGGCGGCGGAGTGGATCGTGGTCCCTCGGGTGCCATTGGCGGCGCGGGTATCGATAGGGTAATCCGGTATTGATGAATCTGCAAATCTGGAGACAGAGTTTTGGCGGCCGGCAGGGCTGGCGGGCAGCTGTCCACCATGACAGGCCGGCCAAGGCTGACCGGACTGGGGCTCCCAAACGGCGCGGCGCATCCCTTCGTCCCGTTCTCAGGGACAGACTTCCGATTCGCCTTCTTCACCGGCCAAGTGCAGACTTTTCACCTTCACCACCGGCCGTCCTTGGTTCGGGAGCCTCCGGGCAGACCCACGCTCATGACGCTGCCGTGAGGCACAGAGCGAAAAACAACCGAGTCCAGACGCGGTCTTTAGTGCGTCCCCTCCATCTGCCGAAGCTCGCTGGATCCAGGGCCCGCTAGAAGTCGACGCGAAAGGAAATCGAAGCTGCCGTTGCCGCTGCGAAAGAAAAGTCAGAGGAGCTTGGGACGAGTCAGGCTGGTGCGCCACTGGGAGAAACTGCAGCGACAAGTGCCAATAAGGACAAGACATGCGTCGAGCGGCGCGGATGCGGGCACGACGCAGGCGTTGGGACACATGGCGTTGAGCAGCAGGCGTGTTGCTGGCGGGTTCCTGGGGCAGCCCTGCACGTGAAGGCGGTGCTTGCAGGAACGCGGCAGGCACGCGGCAGGCAGCCGTGACATCAGACCGCCCGCCAGCTCACTACAACCGAATCCTCCTCCCACCCAGCGAACCATTCCGTCACCATGTCACCGCTTATCTTCAACCCCGTCGCCCACCTCCCCACCGCCAATCCGCTGGCCTTGCTGAGAATGACCGGTGCAATTACCTCCCGAAACTTCGCCCTTTCCGACATGCCTGACGTGACTGGCAAGGTTGCCGTCGTCACAGGCGGCTCGGCTGGCATCGGCCGCGAGTTCTGCGCTCAGCTGCTCCTCCACGGCGCAGCCCAAGTCTACGTGCTCGCCAGATCCGACTCCAGGTTCTCCGAGGCCAAGGCCGAATGGCGCCAAAAGCACGCCTTGTCCGACGAGGATCTGGCTCGGCGCGTCCACTTCATTCGCTGTGACCTGACGGACATTGAGGTTGTGCACCAATCCGCCCAGGCTTTATTGAAACAGCTCAACAGACTGGACATCCTCATTCTGAATGGTACATGACTTTTTGTTTTATCTGCATGCATGCAGTCAGCGCCGTCTTACTAATGCACTCCGCTCAGCCGCCCTACCCCTCTCAGCCGAAGTTCAGCTTTCAGCTCAAGGTGTCGAATCCCAATTTGCTGCCAACCACCTTGGCCATTTTGTCTTGACCAATCTGCTTCTTCCTACTATCGAGAAGACGGCTGCTGAGCATGGTGACGCTCGCATCCTGACCGTATCTTCCATGATGCATCTGGGTTGCATGGAAATAGATCTTTCCCTCCTCACATCCCCCACACCCGTCAAGCCCACGGCTATTCTGGACACCAACTGGAGATATGCGCGCAGCAAGCTTGCCAATATTCTTTTTACCCGTGAGCTTGCGAAACGCCTTGATAAGAAAGGCGTTACTAACGTCTACGTGAACTCCTTCTATCCGGGCAACATCCCTACGGAGGCGATGGATGCTTGGAAGGAATTGCTTGGTAACTCGGCTGGCACAGTCTTTAAAGGAGTCTTCAAATATACTGGCCACACACCTGAAGATGCAGCTGCCACAGCCATGTATTTAGCAACAAGTCCAGACATTGTCACCAAGGGAGTGAAGGGGAAGTACTTTGTCCCTATCGCCCAAGAAGAGAAGCCAAGTACAGTGGCAGAAGACAAGGACCTGCAAAAGAACCTCTGGTACTGGAGCGATAGCAAAGTTGCTGAGACCCTAGGGAAAGGCTGGCAGAGCCAGTAAATGCTTATAAGGAATGGAGGTCACTGTCCGGGATAAGATGTTCACCGTCCTTGGTAACATTTTTATCAGACAAGTCCTCTAAATGCTCACGATTAGTAATGAATTACCGGATTGCTATTTTCTACGTAGAACCGAAAGATGAAGCTTTTCTGTCAGCCAAAGTGACATTGCAATATCATTCCCCCACAGACTATCTAAAGTTATTCAAGAATAGGCGTTTTAAACTAGAATAGAGGCCCCCACATACGGCAAGAATAGTATCCGAGCTGCTCCTGTAGACTGAGCTCCCGGTTCATCACGTGAAAATGGATCTCTGGTCCGCTCCATACATTTTGTGGGTATGTGTACGCGCCAAGCAGGAGCGCCAAGCTTTCTGTCGAAGACCCTTTACCTTCCTTGCAACAGATGCACTAGCTCGGAACACTCGACAACATCACATCTCCCTGAATCGAGGCCGTGTATCGCTTGTCAGTATCCAGATGTTCCAGGAAGTCATTAAACCACCTGACGCTTTTGGCGAATGGGAAACAGTTAATCGCAACATCAACTACTGCTTCATGCAAGATGTGAGAGCTTTTTCCGACCATGCATGCACGCGGCGGACAGGATAATACGATCACTAATCGATACCCTTCATTTCCCACGCTGTGGAACAGAATGCAGTTATCCGACCAAGATTTTATCGCTATCGTGCTCGTGACCCCGCATAAGAATCGATTTCATGAGGTCTAACAGTAGATTTCATTAGAGCGGCGCACCGCTTGCAGCACTAGCTCCAAAGAAGAACATACGCACGGGCAAGTGAATCTCTTTCTTGGACGTAGATATGCGTCATTTTAGGAGTGTACGCATGTGTATCTAAGTTTCAACCCCACACGTTGACGTGTCCGTCGAGTCGCCGTATCAGTCCGGTGGGCCGCTCTTTTTTTTTTTTTCTTCTGTTCATCTGCAAAACATAAGCACAACCGTTGTTATATGGCCTCCGTGTGGGCGAGATGCTTGGTACTGCAGATCGAGCACGCAGTCTGAGAGAACGCTGCTGTTGATCAGCTGGCGTGATAACTTTAAACGCTGCAGATTGCATATGCGAGTGTTCGGGTAAAGCGTGATTCAAGTGCTACGGCAGTTACTGGTATGTCCCGCTTATCAGATCCGTTTATGCTGCTGGAAGGGTCAAGCCTTCTGAAGCCTCCCATCGACTGTCTGAATCAGTGTCGAAAAGAAGCTGAACCACACCAAGAATCCCATCTCCTTATCTGACCTCGACTACGTACAAGTCCGGAAAAAGAGGTAGGGATGGCCGATTCAACGCTAGATAAAAAGAAGTCGTAGTTTGGCACCAGCAACAGGGTGATCGCGGATTCCAGACCGGCGCTACCGGCCGCAAATGGACGCGCATGAACCAAAAGCTCATCATTCCATTCATGTCTCAAAAGCAGACATGAACGCTCTCGGCGCCTTCGACATTATCATATCCTGCGCGCCCACTCTCCGGACGACGCGGAATCGGCCGATCTGCAACCCACATACTGCTCGGCTGTGAGCAGGCGGTGCTACGCGGAAACCGTTCTCCCCATGCAACAACCTGTAGCGGCGGAATCAGAGCTGTGCGGGCTGTCAAGTTTCAGAGACCTACATGGCATGTAAGCGGTCTTTCTCGTGTTGCGGCTGTTGTGTCACGGAAACGCGTCGTTGGATCCTCGTCGCAACTCACTCCGCGCAACGCAACGCAACGCAGCCGTACATTCCACGCTTCCCGAACCCTCGGTCTTGCTTTTCTTCAGGGCGAAACATGAAATGCCGTGCGACTCGAGCGAACGGCGCGAGCTCCGCCTGAGTGCTGACGGGGTCCCGGTATCTGGGTAGGCTGGAGAAGGCTGCATTCGTACGTTCGCTCTCCCTTCGAATTCCATCGGACGGGAAAAGGAAAGCAGCCAACAGTTATGAACAGATTCTGCAGACGAAAATGCGGCACGGCCTCGTCCTCGAATTCGTACGATCATCTTGACCCGCTCTACCGCGCCTGCCGCGAGGATATAGTATTTGGCGAGCGAATATCATGAACCGGAATGTCGGCACGGGCAGTGAACGCGTCTTGAATCCCATGCACCGCAATCCTCTCCACGCAGGCTGCATAGATGGGTGAAGCTGCCGCGCTCCCTGCTTGACTGTTCGTTTCTAGCATTGCGCAGCGAGATGCTGTTGCTCCGCGCCGCAATTGAAAGGGCGGTCTCGCCCCGTTTAAAAAAAAAAAAAAAGGCGCAAATCAGTAAATCATTCAATGAAACCCAGACGGCGTTGACCGGCGTTTACGTCAGAGCCTGCGGCGAAAAGGCCAGAAACGCGTTATTGAAAGGAAAGCGAATAAAAGCAAATATGGACTGCCTGTGACAGTGCGCGGACGTTGCTCCACCATGTTGTTTTATTTTTCCGGTCCACCTCACGTTGCTTTTTCTGTCCTTCTTGTATACGAATATGACATGTCTCTTCTTGAAAATTTATGTTTACCCTCGATAGCCGCCAGCACCAAGACAACAGCGGATTACGACTGTCAACCAAGCTTCGTAATTCCGGCGCGCTTTTCCACACTTTTTGGTTGCAGGGAAGGGGGTGCAAAAGGTTTAGTGTAAGCTACCTATCTAAGATCAAGATTGTCTGGGTTGCCTCTGAGAACCCGCTTCCGCGTGCTGGGATGGTCCGGGTTTGGGGGCTTGATCACTGGGGGTGTTGTTCGTTCCTTTGCCGCTGAAAGGGGCCCTTTGCTGCGGCTGCAGCGCTTCGCAACGCCTAGAAAAGGAAAAAAGAAGCTAAGGAGGAGCGGTTTAAGCGGTTTGGCCAACATCCATGCTTGGTGCGAATCGGGAATCTCGGGGCCGTCGGGACGACTCCACATGCTGATAGGTTGCGTGACTTTTTTTTTTTTTTCCTCCCTCTCCCCCTTCTCACCTGTATGTACGACATGTAGCTTTTTTGCTTTCGAGGGACATAGATTTTGGGTTTTCGGATTACAAGCATATCTCTTGCCGAAGCGACCACTAGCTTGGGATTGCGTGCGTGTCTGGCATGTGTTGGAACCCCTCATTCCTACATTCCCGACGGCCGTGGCCGCTGCGCTTGCGATGCCCTTGTTTACGTCGTTGTTGGTGGTGGTGATGGCGTCGGCCGATGAGTTTCAGCAAGACGCCACGCCCGAGCAGAACAGCCCAACCCGCCGTGTGAGACACGTCGTGCCTGGGGCAGATCATTGTTCGGAAGAGATCCCGAAAAGTGATGGATCTAGCGTGTAACAGTCCTCCAATCGAAAATGAAGACGCCTCTGTATTATGGAGCAGTCGCATGGTTACCCTCATCATCATTCAACGGCAACTGTGGCGAACAGCCGGAAAGTTTGGATCTCTTTCCCTGCGATGAGGAGAGAAATGACAGGACATCGTAGTGGTTAATGATCAACGCATCACCCCTCGCCGTTCGAGACGCATCCAGCATTGCCTAAACAGCTGAGCATGACGTCAGGCCGAAAGATGCGGTGTGCGGGCATAGCGTGCGAATAATGCTACACGTATAGGCCAAGCAAAGTCAACCTTGAGTTTAAACGAGTGGATCAGGTGAAACATGTAGAATACGAATGACGAAACTTGCAAGGCCCTTGGAGCCGCAAATTGGACGAACAACATGCAAGCGTACGCGCAGTACTCGCGGTCTTGAAGCAAGAGCAAATTTTCGACTTTTTTGTTTTTGGTACGTATTATCTCTTCTGTGGAAGAGAGAGGGGGAGGAGAGCCGCGGGGAAAAAGGATCAACCAAAGACTATCACACTACAGCCTCCGCCCGAAGCTCCGAGAATGCTTCATGCCGAATTGGGAAAGGTATAGATATGCACAGGCCGCAGAGCTGCTTAAGCACGCCTGCCGTTGATGGCCTTGAGCTCGACGTCGCTGTCCAAGAGTCAGCGGAGGCATTCCAGACGGCGAAACGTACGGCGTTGGAGGAGCAGTAGAGGCGACTTACAAGATGAGATCGGCGTTGGGCGGAATGTGGCCAGGGAAGCCGCTAAAGGTTGAAAATGGGGGTTAGCACCGCCACTCTGGTTGCAACGATCGGGGAAAGCTTAGGGCATCAGGATGGGCGCGAGAGAAGGGCCGGGGGAATCGGATTGAGAGCCGACAACCCTTGCGCGTTTCTGGATTCGAACAACAGGGGGAACAGGGAAGGTTTGACAGAAGGCGGGAGAAGAAGCTTACTTGGCACCGTAGCCGTAATCACTGTGGAAATTTTTGGCGCTTGTCAGCTGTCTGCGTCATGGGGCGCTGAACGGGCCAGGAACATACCTGGAGATGGTCAAGGTGGCCTTCTCGCCTAACGACATGCCCTCTTGGCCGTCCGCGCCGATGATGCCGTCGTCCCAGCCTGAGAGATGAGTTAGCCTGCTTGTTCGTAGCTCGCAGCTCGCAGCTCGCAGTTCGCGGGTGAGACGGACCTTTGATGACGCGGCCAATTCCGATCTTGACGTTGAAGTCTCCCCTGCCGATGGAGGAATCGAACCTAAAAGGCGCGGCGGCAGCGTCAGCCTCGCAGCTTTAGGACGGGTGAGCGGCGCAGGGCCGCGCGCAGGCTCACTTCTTGCCCTTGTTCTGGGGGGCGCTTGCGTCGAAGAGGTAGCCGGTGTACTCGATGGTGACATCGTCGCCGGAGCGTGGGCGGTCGACGCCGTTGCCTGGAGCAAGAGTCTGCTTGGTGACGCCCATTGTTGCTGTCTTTTTTGTTGGTGGTGGTCGTGCGGTGTCGGTCTGGTCTTTTTTTTTTTGTTTCCTGGCGAGGCTGGCGGGGGGGTGCTTGGAGCTGGCTGGCGGGGAGGGCGCGAGGGCGAGAGATTGGAGCAGTCTGTCAGTGCCGGATGCGGCGGTGGTGGGCGGGGCGATGGAGGAGTTTTTATATTAGGGCGCCGTCACAGGGCAGGCACAGGCACAGGCACAAGGCACAGGCAACTCGGGCACCGGCTTGCTGGAGCATCACGGGTGGTATGGTACCATCTCTTGGGACGCGTCGAGTCGTGAGGTCTGGGTGCCCTCGGCTCCGGTGGCTGCGGCTGTCGAATGGGGGCCCTCCGCGCGCAGGCCGGCCCAGGGCTGCGATGGAAGCAGCTCCCCGTTCCCCGTGCCCCGGCGGCCGAATAACGACGGGCGGAGCGGGTTGAGCGAGCAGCGAGGCGGTGGGCGGGGGACTCTTAGCTGTGTGCTTTTTCATGAAGCGCGGTTGACGAGCAAAAACCGGGCGCGCTGGCCTCTGTGTAACCCGGCCAAGGGCTGCAATTGGAGACAGGCGGACGTCGGATCTCTGGCGGCGCAGTGCGAGCCTGGCGAGCCCGCAGAGCCCACAGCCTGCCCGTTGCCCGTGGACCGTCGACCGTCGACCGTGGGACCGCGCGCCCGCCGCACTGCGATCTGCGGCGAGATCGCCAACCTCCCCCGAGCACGCCTTGCAGCCCACGTGCCGCACCTGTTCGCAGCTGCTGAGGACGCCTGCCCGCCTGAGCCCCGAGCCCTATCTTGAGCCCTGAGCGCTGCCGCTGCCGCTGCCGCTGCCGTGAGGGGCACTGTGCGCTGGGTGCGAGGCGCTCAGCGCTGAGCGCTGGCCGCAACCGTGCTGCCGCTGGTGCTGGTGCTGCTGGTGCTGCTGGTGCTGCTCTGCGGGGCACGCATATGTGTGTGCTCTCTCGCGCCGGGCACAACAAACGACGGTTCGCAGCGGCCGCGGCTGCATTCCGCTCTGCCACTCATGCCAATGGGCAATCTGCTGCTGCATCTGAGCTACCTGCATCTGAGTTGCTGCATCTGAACTGCTGCTGCCGTTGCTGCTGGCGCGCGCGATGCCGTCGCGCTGGGCCGCGGCCGTTATCAACCAACGCGGAGACGTCAGGGGTGCACGCACGTCGGCGCGCCCATCACACCTCAACGACTCTTGCTCAATCAGCAATCTGAGCCAAGCTGGCACACTGGCGCAGCAGCACCCCGCTCTCGGGGCAACCCAGCGCTCCGGTACGGGTCATCGCCTGGTCCAATTGCTGGGTGGTCCAATCACTATCAAGCCAGAACTGCCCCTACCGTGCGCGTGGCTTCGCTGCGGGCCTTGCCGTGCTCGCCACCCCTCTGTTTCCGGGATCCAAGAGCCCTCCCAGTGTCATTCGCCCGCCCAGCAAGCTCCCTCCGTGCATTTGCCCCTTCCAGTTGACAGCTGAGCGGAAGCTAAGCCCTGTGCGTGCCGTATGCCCCTCCAACCCCGGTCGCCCCTACTCGCGAGCTGCCCTTTATGCGCCTTGCCTCGCCAGCTGAGCTGAGAGCTCTGCCGCCTCCACCCTCGCCAGCGCAATGCCGGGAAAACGCGCGTCTGGACCGGCCGCGCCCGCCTGCAAGAAGAACACCTCGCGGATCCCGACCCGCGAGAGGAACTCGCCTACGCGCTCGTAGTTGGTGCCGACGTGCTCGACCTGGTGGCTGTCGTCTGACAGCGTGAACCGCCCGCCTAGCTCGAGGAATGCCTGGTGCACGCGAATAAGCGTGATGATGATTCAGAACCAAGAAAGAAGAAATTGGAAGAAAAAAAAACGCGCTGACCACGGAGCACATCGCTGCTCGCCAGAAAGGCGAACATCCTGCCCAATACGTACCTCGCAGATTTCGCTCGTCGGATACGGCTCCAGCAAGCCCTTGCGCAGCCCTGCCGTGTTCAATTCCAACAAGCCGCCGTAAGCGGCCGTGAATTCCAGATTGCGCTGTATCCTGCGCCAGACGCCCGCCCACTGCCGGAGCTTCCGGTTCGGCTCGTCGCTCAGCAGGCGCACCAGGTCGAAGTGGCCGACGACGGGCGGCCGCAGCGCCTGCAGCATCTCGAACTGCGCGTCGAAGTAGTCCTCGAACAGCCGCTCGTCGCTGCCCCCGGCCCGCCCGCGCGCCTCGACGTACAAGGCCCTGTCGAAGTCGATGGGCACCGTGTGCATGTGGTGCACCGAGCCGACGAACAGGTCGAACGCGTACCGCCGCTGCAGCCCCTCGATCCGCTCCCGCGAGTCGGGCTCACGTATCCATTCCGTCTCCATGCCGATCAGGATGTTGATGCGTCCCCGGTACGCCTCGCGCAGCCGCACCGCCTCGTGGTAGTAATCGGCGAACAGCTGCGTCAGGCCTGCCGAGTCCGTGGTCTAGACGAATGCGATGCACCCCTGTGTCAGCCCTCACCGCTCTTGCTGCTGCCTTGTTTCGCCGCACCGAGTGCAAAAGAGAGCGTGGGAGTGGTGGGAATCAAACGTACGCACTTCCTCAGGGTACAAATCCTCATCTCCGCGAGGGATGTGCTCCGTCAGCGCGAACGTGTGGAATCCTTTGGCGATCGCCGCCTGGATCATCTCCTCGAGCGTGCCCTTGGCATGGGCGCAGAACTGGCCCGAATGACTGTGGTGGGAGAACGGCATTGTTTCGAATGCGCCGAATGGACTTTTTGATTGTGTTGGGGAGATTTCCTTGCGCGCGATAACGCGTAGGAAAACTAATGGAGGGGTTGCTGACGTCTGCGGGGTCTTGGCAAGCCAGATGATCATCGACATAAGCCGAAGAGATTTCCTCATCGTCCAAGGACGGCTGGTTGGCGATTAACAAAGGTTTTAAAAGAAATATTATAAGCAAATAGTCTATTAAAGGAATGTCAAACGCTGGACTGTATATAGATGGATAACCCGCGAACTTCTGGATTAAGCGGATCACCAGCGTCTCGTTGGCGAGACCTCGGAGGATCATGTCTGAAGATGGAACCTCAAATGGCTGGGCTTGTCTATAATCTCTTGCTCTGTTGACTCATCAATTAATAATCTGAAACTTTCGTCCCTCTGTCGACCCTCTGTCTACCACACGTTTCCCACAGATAACTACTTCAGGCCCCGATGAGTACCGACGGATGTTGGAATCGAAACGCACAAAATTCGATTAACGCTGATATGTCATACTCCGTAACGTGCTACGTAATCTGAATAGTTTGTCTCCGTTCGAAGTGGCATTTAGTTGATTAAAATTCTGTGAGATCGCTTTCGTGGAAGGCGCATTATAGCGCGCGTGAGCCATAAATGCTCTTTTCAAGCATCTTGCGGAGAGCATCTCCAAGCTTATGTCTATGGGATCACCATACGCGCATTTCTCACCTGCCGCCCTATTGAAATTTCTATCCAATGTCTCTTTTCCTGACCTCCATGGCCATCTAAAGCAGAACCTTGCCCACCATGGCGTTTGCATTA
This sequence comes from Neoscytalidium dimidiatum, assembly GCA_037367355.1. Classification (NCBI taxonomy): domain Eukaryota; kingdom Fungi; phylum Ascomycota; class Dothideomycetes; order Botryosphaeriales; family Botryosphaeriaceae; genus Neoscytalidium; species Neoscytalidium dimidiatum. The sequence goes on along the minus strand of CM074701.1, from coordinate 652,267 downwards.
ACGACCGGCTAGACATCGAGCTCTATGCATGTAGCTGCGTTAGTCGTATGGATCATTAGGTAGGATCTGCATCGTTAGCTCAGCTACGCCAGCAAAGATGATCTTCTTGTGCCGCTCACATAGCGGTAACGGGCGACGTACGACCACCACGACCTCCCAAGTGCGCAAAGCCCAAGTAATGATTCTCTCTGCCAAGATCGCGACGGCTAAAGCTCCGGGCGAAGACGTGTTCCTCCAAGCGCAGACTGAACTGGATGGTGGAGAGCGAGCGAGCGAGACGGCAGATCTCTAACATGGTTCTGATGTCCGAGTCTTCGGACACTGCGTCAGCAATCTTGTCAAATTTTCGAAAGGAAGGTTGCCGATCATACTATGTTAGATATCAGCAGTTACCGCCCACTCACTCATTGCAGCGCGATTGGCTATGCTTCCCCCAACGGATGCGTCCCTTTGCCGAGAACGGGTCGGGTGCTTCGAGGGTGCCAATGCTATTGGCGTCGCTGTCCGGACGTGCTCTCTTCTGGCATGCATATCAGCGTGGCTCGTAAAATGTGTGATTAGCCAGTGAATTTCACTTATACCAAGTCCATATAGCAGCATTTTAAGAACAAATACTTTTAAAGATCGTTGGGTATTTGAAGTGGTCCCCTGATTCCCTCTACCACTCGCTTTAGTCTGTGTCTGGAGCGGCACTGTGAAGATAGTTGGCCTAATCATATCGAACTAGAATTATTCACGCGTCCGCTCTATTTTTCTCTTGTTTTCATAGTGATCACGGGCTCTTCGAGTGAAAATACGTTGAGTTCAAATCGCATCGATGCACCCCGTAATAGCGCGCACAAACCTGACTCATGACGGGTTGAAGGCACCTACCTTTGCGGGCCGACGCAACAAGTCAGAACCACTTTTCACACCCAACGCAGCCTGATCTTCAACAACATCGCGTCTCCTGCATCACGGTTTTGGTCCGATTCATCACGCCTGTGTTGTGCCGCTCCAGGTGCCCTACAGCAGATCAGGCGACACCCCCGGCACCTTTCAGCGTACTGAGGGATTTCCGCTTTCGATTATCTGACACCGTGACCGCATGACTTGAGCTAACCTCGAATTGGCCAGCACAATAACCCGCGCATCGGACTTGCTCCGTCTAGTCTCTCAGCCCTCCATAGTCCATTCAAGTGCCGTGCCGCTCGTATGCTCCCGCCCGAAATACACGCGACCGTTATCGCTTGTTACGAATGAGGGTGAAGCTATTGACCATAGCTATTCTCCCCGGCGTTCCCGGCCTAGAGGCACATGTTAAGGTCGATGGCTCGACCGCTGAGGAATACGATAGCCACAATGAGGGAGAAGAGATAGCGAACTGAATCACGGAATATATTGAGGCAGCTTCAGATGTGCCCTTCTCGGTGCACTGGACTTTCAGCAGGGAATTCGAGCACAAGGAATACCAAATTCTCGGCGTTCTTAGTGTTGACGGGAAATTTGCTGGTGGTCGAATTATTTTGACTCAAAGTCTGAATGCACCGAATGGGTGCAGCGCGCAGATTACCCAGATTCGCTCCTATGAGCAGGGTCAGCACTTGCAAGAGAGATGTTCTTCTCTGCAGTGCATATCGGTATGTAGCTTACCACTGCCGTAGACCTCCAGAACCCTCATCCTCTTACATATTTCTTATCCTCTTTTGATCATCCTCTCACATACTTTCCTCGCCGCCATGGCTGATGGGCTTTTGGTTCGGGATCCCGAGAGCTTCCACGCCCTAGAAGACAGGGTGCCGAATGACTATATCAAACACCTCGAAGAGATCAGCCTATATCTATATCGAGGCAAGAAAGACGAAACTCTGGGTCCATGCCCTGGCCATCGCTCAGAGCTCTAGAAAAAGTTTAAGAAAAAGAATTGAAAGACAGAGCCGTGTCTCACCAGGCAAAGTGTATTCGTAGGGCCCCTTGAACTCGTCACCAGCTAATCAGTAACAGGGTGGACCTTCCACGACCGTCGTGCGCATACGAAAATTGTGATTTTGACTTTCTCGACCAGAAGAACCATCCCTTTACTTGTTTTTTTTTTTTTTCGATACCGTTCCAGGGGTGCACTACAGGCAGAGTGCATCATTCCCAAACCCCCATTTGTAGTGACCCTAGAAGAACGCCCACCGGAAGACCTAACAGTAAAGGAAGCTCGAGAAGTCATTCGCCGCCTAAGAGTATGTGATGATAGTTTTTCTGACAAGCGCCCCCACAACGGACATGAAGGTATTGCGGTACCTCACTGACCTTGTCGAGTACAGGAACAGAAAGGAGGCTTTGCAGCAATCCATTAAGCAAGAATTGAAGAGAGAAACACATGTGAGCCAGGCTAACATCGTCGACCTGGGGAGTGATGATTCGGAGATCGAAATCATAAGCGTGCGTCCACGGAAGCGGCGGCGTGCTTCAGAAAGCGCTGAAGTCATCGATATAAGCGGTTCTTGAGCAAGGCCAAAATATTGGTAGAAACCCTGAGGCTCAAGTTTGGATGATATCCCTCGATTACAGCCCGTAAATAGCTTCCTTCGATCATGGTTACTTCCACGTGTGGCTACATCTAGTTCAATATCGGCTCATATGGGCCTGGGTACAAAGCGATTGCTTGTTTGTTTTCCTTTATCCCCACAACGATCACATAAGAAATTATCCTGCTAAGCCAGGAGATTGGTCCATTATGTAAATCGCGATTAGTTACAGGTTTGCTCTTACTGGAACCAGATCAGAACGTTCCTGAACAACCCTGACGTGGAACAGATGAGGATTCCCGACAAGATTCCGATGCCTCAGCAGCCGTGTAGCCGTCCTTAGAACTTGCCCTCCCACGGCAGCGGCTTGTTCTCCCTCGACCAGAACTTCTCTGCCTCGCTCTTGAAGGGCGGGGGAACCAGACCGTTGATCTTCCACAGCCGCCTCTCCGTCTCATCGATGTGGAACTCCCAATCCCATCCCTTGTCCGCAATGTGCGGCTTCAACGCAGCGTCAACCGCGTCTGTAACCTTCTTGTATTCCACATCCTCATTAGGCATGGTGACCGCGATATGGTCAACGGTGATGCGGATGAAGGGTTTGCCGTCTCGGCGCTCGCCGCCGACCCAGGTGTCAGCGACGGGTAGTTTGACGAAATTGGCGACCACGTAGAAGGCGGGTAGGCCGACACGCGTGTAGATTTTGGTGATGTCGGAAGTGAAAGCTTGTTTGGAGGCGTCGTCTTCGAACGTTCCGGGAGGATGGTAGATTACCCAGAGAGGCATGTTGGTCGGGGAAATGTGACTGGCTGAAAAATGGAAGTGCTGTAGATATGGTTATGGGACCGCGGTGATTTACGAATGAGATGATAACTGCTAAACAGGCTCATGAGAACTCTATATAAGCCGCAGCCGCCTGGGTGAGCGGGGTGTCTTGTCTCCCACTGCGAAGGCTGCTGCCTTACCTCAAGATGGTTGATTAGTATACTGATGGTCTCCGATGCTACCTCAACTTACCACCGCCAATAGTGGCAAAAGCTGTCTGACATGATTACTATCTTTGCCCAACGTTGCGACAACTAATCAAACATTGTTTTTGTTCCTTCGGAACGATGCATAGTAGGGGGTGGGCTACGGTGGTAGTGGGATTCATATGGTCCGAGCACCATCCACCTACAATGTTCAGTAATCGTGCTAACGTGGCCACAATATTTTCCGACAAAGTTAAGCCTTTCTCTATACATACAAAAATTTATGAAAATTAGCTACAATGCTAGTAACTTGACATTCTAATACTCGTTTGCCACTGGGTTAGATGTAGACTCATGTATTACTCCGAAGGTGGAAAGACGGCTCCAGCGTGGACTGTCGCTGATGGTGGGTATATCATGGTTAAAAACTAATCATGGGAGACGTCCCACACACCGAACGATTATTTGTGGGGTCCCGGCATGTCTGATGGCTTGATGGCTCATGCGACGCTGAGCCGCCATGCTGCTTGGATGTCATATCTGTGGATACAGCATGCTGAGAAAATACGCTAGTCGTAGCTTCCCCGCATGCCCGTGAGGGAGCTGTAAGACTCTCCTCACCAAGTGGAGAAAGCGGACGTTCCGCCTATGTGCTCCACGTTTCTACGATAATGGCATTGGCCTGTGCTTGGGTAACCATCATAACTTTTCCCTGAATTCTGAACTGGTTGCGGAGTTGAACAAGCATGAACTTATCATACAAAATTTTATGAAACGAGAGCACATCCACTGACTCGATATTCGTCGCAAGGGTCATTATATCGCCAAGTCGTCTTTTAAGAACTGGAGGCATTGCACGGTTCACATTTTGTCGTATTTCATACGGATCTTCAGACCAGAAAACGATACGACCCAAGTCCTGGCCACAACAATTTCCCAAGATCTATTCCCAGAACTCTTCGCAGCGCTGGACCACGCCTGAGCAGGCATAAACTTCGCAGTTTCCTGTGCAATTCTCGTACTCGATCGAAGCGGTGTCATAAGGACGGCAGATTTCGCAACATTCCTGGAACCAGTCCAATTATTATCCCCGGTAACAGGAGAACGAAGGAGAAGGAGAAGGAGAAACACAAACCTGGCAAGTCATAATCTGAGCCGAGACCCCGGCCAGGAACACAGAAGTGAGGCCGGCGAGAATTTGGAAGCGCATTTTATTGCTATTAAGGTTCTGCCCTATACCAGACAATTAGTCAGAGAATCTCAAGAAACAAGCCGGAAGATTGGCACCAGCGAGGAGAGAGTACCAGATCCGATCTTACCTTATTTTAAAAAGAGAAAATGCTGTAACAATATACAGACAGGAGTAGAGGTTGTCTTAAGGTTATATACGCCACCTCGACGGGGCCCCCCGCATCCACTCTACCCTTTCAGCAATAAAAGAGGGTCCGCACCCCTCCTACGCCCGTACTTCAGTCCTATGGAAGCCAAGAGCTCCCTGCGGCATAATCGGCCTTATATACACAAATAGGTAAGGTGCTGTAATCGGGTCTCGGGATAGTCTGTGCATACGAGCAGTCAGGCTTTATATGCGAGAAGCCAAGCCTTGACTTCTCGCTTCTGGAAGGACGTGAAACGGCTCCCAGAACATATCGAGAAGGCGGAGGATCGCAGTGGGTCTTATCTTGTCCCGAGAGCTGACCGTTTGCCACAGGTCCGGCGTGCACTATTCGGAGCGTCCTCCTGCGTTGACTATAAGTGAACAATGGCACAAACCGACGCCTCATCCTGAACACCTCTTATCGATGTCACTTCACTTACATAGCACTTATCATAAATGCTTAGTATGCGTCTTTCAATGATCACGCGAGTGAAATGTAATGAATTTTAAATTCGGACCTGATGAGGGTAACTTTTCGCACGTCGTATGGAGAGCCTAAGCTGTCGTCGGGACGTGGACGGTGCCGATGATATCCAGCGCTCATTAAGACAACTACTTCAGGCCCAATTAGTCTCGATGTATGTTGGGATTGCAGCACAATGAATTCAATTCATGCTGATCTGTCATACTCCGTAGTGTACTACGTAGTCCGAATGGTTTACTTCCATTCACGGCGTGATGGAAGCCCTCGGAAAATAATAAACAAAGAATCGAATGCCCATAGGAAGCCGCTAATGCTGAGATGTGAGGGGAAACCAGAGCATCAACGCCATAGTTCTGCTGCCAGAAAGCCTGCGCAAACCACGACTTCTGTATTAGTGTTGTGATAGATAACTCAGGCGGAGGCGATAGAGACAGTTGAGCTACGCAAAGTTAGAGATAATTTGTCAAAGGAGTAAAGCTCGCAGCATGTAGCAGATGGTCGGACGGGCGGCATCAACGCTTAAAGCTCCGCCTTACCCTTGCCTTTGTCCATTGACCCATTTCTTCGCTCGTTCTCGTCTTGCTTCACACCGTTAGCGTGAGCGTGTTGCTCATCAGGCGCACATGGTTTTTCCGCCTTGGTCTCCGATCCTTCATCGGGCTGTGCTTGCTTAGGCGCTCCTTCCTCTTTAAACTTTTCTGTACCAGCCTCATCAGTCTCTCCAGGTCCACTGTCATCCAATCCTTCCCAACCATGACCCCAACCATGGCTTTCATCCACAGCACCAAGTGAGTCACCCTTTCTCGTGACATGGCGAATATCGCTCCAATACTCGAGCTTACGGCATTCCTGGTCGGCGGCGTGCAGGGCATTGAGAAGATTATCGATCTTGCGCGACTCTGGCGAAGACTCTGGCTGTTCTCGTTCCTGATGGGCCTCGCGGTGTGCTGAAGCACCTTCGAAATGCCGTAGTAAAAGTGAAAGCAGTTGACGTCGAGAGGACTGAAATACAAGAAGTGACATTATGGTAGGCATCTGTGACTGGTTAGGGGAAGGAATGGAAAAAAAAAATAGGTAGTTTTACCTGCTCAGCAAGATAGTACAGTTCTTCACCGCCTTCATCAAGAAAGCGTCGTACAAAGACTATCTTTTCTCGATCAATGGATGCCCTCTTTAAGCTCCTTATCAGCTTCGGAATGTCACTGATCTCCTCATCCTGCGTCTCGGGGATCTCTTGACTATTGAAGCGAGTCTGAGAACTCGCGCGACCAAGGCTTTCACTGACGTAAGTTGATCTTTTCTTAGGTGGATGTATGGTGAAGTATTCGGCGGTGAGCATGTGAGCTTCGCTGAGATGTTTGGGGTCCGGTTGACCTCTGGTACCCTCACGAACGCGTTTGCGTAACCAGCGGCGTCTCCGCACAAAAGAATGGAACCACGGGTGTGTTCCATGCCATGCAAAACCATGGCGGAAGGAAAAGGAGTATTGCCATCCCTCCTCATCAACGTCGTGAGACATATCCACATACCACGAGGGCCAGGCCCAGTCCCAGCTTGGGTCAGGAACCGCAGCATTCGTGATGTTCACGGGAACTGGTTTGAACTTGCCATCAACCCAGGGTGCGGGGTCGAATTTGAGCAGAGATTTAGATGAGAACAGAGGGATGCCAAAAAAGAAGGAACCACGTTGATTTTCGTAGAGAACGTCGACGACAGCATCCTCTTCCTTGGACTGCTGAATAAGCCTCCGCGAGTTGACAAGGCCCTTAACACGGCTCTTGCCCCTTTCAAGTTTACTTTTCTTTCGCGAGATAGTATCACCATCCTTGCTATTTGTCTCGGTATTCTGCTCAGTCTCTTCGGACTTCAGCTGAGCTGTCTTCGAGTCGATCTGTACCAGACCAGTGTCCGTGGAGGCAGAACCCTGGCCAATGGACTCGAATCTGTCCTGCTGCCACTTTGCGTATTTTTGACGGGCAAGGCCACGCTTCGCGAGGTCTTCTCGAATCGAATCACGGTTCAAGCGACGAGACAGTTTCGGTTCGAGTGGAGTCTGGGTGCCAGAAGAGGGTTCGCTTGGCGTCTTATCGCCTTCGTCTGACTTGGTGTGGTCTATGAGGTGGATTTGGTGGTCGTATTTCGCAGTTGCATCGGCGTCGTCATTGCGTGAGGATGCCAGGCCAAGGAGGGGCATGTCTCGCGCACGCGGGTTTCGTTCGGTGAGAAAATTATAGGGCAGGCGAATGCAATCGACGGAACGGTAAGTATGTGAGCAGGAAGGATTGTGGAGATTTCGCCAGTGGCAGCCACTGGAAGTGTAGCCTTACGGCGGAGCTGGCAGGTAAATTAGGGGTTACAGGCTGAGCATAAGTATGGCGATGCAGCTTCGTAGCTGCGATGGACGAACAAAGGCAACGATACAGTAATGAGGATTGGGCTGTTGGATTAGCTCGGGCGCGGTCAGTGTGTCATGGAGCGTCTGTCAGGAGTTGCAAAAATGACGGCGTTGGCGCCAGAGTTGGAGCTCAGTCCAAGCGTCACACCGGGCGCGGGCGCGGAATGCGGAGAGAGCTTCGCCTGCACCTACGTCATCGCCCAGCCAACTTCCACCACTACCATCACTCCACCACACGATACCTCGACGCACATTCTCCGAGAAAGCCCCTCCTTGTGCTCAAAACAGCCCAATTAGTCGGCCTTCAACCCCAACCAATCCAAATTTCGGCAACCATGGCCGCTCGCGGTGGCTCTCGTCTCGGTCTCTACGGCGCTCTCGCCGCGGCTGGCGGCGCTGGTTACTACTTCTACAGCAAGGGCGAGATCCCTAGCAAGGAACCGGAGCAAAAGACAAGTGCAAAGGCTCTGGGTGAAGAGGCCGGCCAGAAGGTTGACAACGCGGTGAGTGCTTGTACAATCATCCCAAGCTTTTCGTCGCTGAACTTTCAAACGTGCACAGATCGCTGATGCAAAGGCCACGACGAGCAAGATCGACGAGAAGCTTGAGGCGTATCGTGCGCAGGCTGACAAGAAGATTGGAGAGGTCTCTTCGCAGACGGCTAAAGACCTGCACTCGGCTGTCGACAAGTTCGACAAGACGGTCGAGGAGAAGACCGCGCAGTCAAAGAGCTGGCTGTCGGGATGGTTCAAGTGATGAGATGTCCTCCTGACGGCGGGCAATCTCAGTTACTGTCATAACAGATGGCAGAAATGGTCCTTCAAGTCGCAACATAAATTGCATAGGCTATTGAAACAGTCGTCCGGACGTCAATGTCGTGTGAATTTAGCGATATCTGCGTCCAGACGACTGCTTCAACTGCCCAAGAGCCTTCATGTAAGAGTTTGATCTTATTTCGTGCGAAGAGGGAGGGTTCTTATACTACTCACTATGCTATGTGTGACGAATGGCTAATGGCGGATTTGGGGTAATGGGTTCTGTCGTAGTGCACTTGGTATTTACATATTCATTTGCTTCATTGAACGCTGTGCAGCGCGTTTCATGTGCTTGAGGAGACGGTTGCCAAGGACCTCTGTGCCTGCCCCTTCAGGCCACGCTCTGCCGCCCGTTGTCGTTGTTTCTGGACGGCGTCCGCCGATTGGCGGCGAGGTCTGCAAGCACTAAAGCGCGGCCGGAAAGTGATTGCCACTCATCCCAAATGAACGAGGGATCGGCCGCTCGAGCCCGACTATCCCTTGCACAACGTGGGCGTATGGATGGAGTCAAAGAGGACCATTTTCCCGTGGAACACCGTGACGTGAGCCGAAACTCATACGACCGGGCCGTTGTGAGCGATGCAGCCATCCTGGAAGATGCGGAGGTGTGTGTGCATGCGTAATTAAGGCCAGTTGCTTGCACCCTCGATCCCTGTGGCCTTGTCCAGAGCCCACGTTTAAAACGTTTCGCTTGCGCAAAAGTGTTAAGAGACAATTTATGATCAGCAGCCTCCGCTTAACCGCAACCATCACGCTCCTTTTTGCCCGTGAACCGGCGGCCATTGCATGTGCTATGGTCCCACCGTACTTGGAGTCCAGCTACCACTAAGTGCTTCACTCTCGGCTCTTTCCTTTTTAGTACCCACCACCTGGTCGCCCATAACCTCGCCCCGGCCAATATAAATCTGCCGCCCCGGATCTGCACTCATTTTCTTCTACACACTTCTTATCCGAAGCACCCGGTCTTCACTACTCTCGACTTCCTTCGCAGCTCACCACCGCCAACATGAAGTCCCCCGCTCTTTTAGTGCTGCTCCTCAGCGCTTTTAGCCAGGCAGCATCTGCTGCCTTGGTTATTGCCAACTTTGAGCTCCTCTTCGCCGAGACTTACAATATCGACACCTGGAAGGCTGACATTGACTCAGCTAAGGCGGCCGGCATTGACGGGTTTGCTTTGGTAGCCGTTCCTCCCAACTGCCAATCTCAGGACCTCAGCTGGCAGGCGGCCAAAATCAAGGATGCCTACAGCGCCGCAAGCGACCTGAACTTTTCGCTCGTTCCTGCCTTCGATATGAGCTACCACTTCCGTACGGATAACTGTCCGACTGGAAACGCCTGGAATATGACCTACATGTCAACCTTGATCTCGGACGCCAGCAAGCAACCTGCAGCCTATCATTGGAAGGATGCCATTCTGGTGACCACACGGGAAGGCAGTCTGTACGGCGATGATTTCTTTTCCCAGATGAAGGGACTTCTCGAGCGCCAAGGCGTCAACATCAGCCTCGCTCCGTACATTGAGACTTATGTGGAAGCAGCCCATCGCTTTGGCGAGCCCGAGAAGGATGCTGAGACAGCTTTTTCGGATTATCCCTCCATCGACGGCTTCTACAATGGTAAGCGGAGATACTCAGACAACAATATCGTGAAACGTTCTACTAACGGAACAGAAATGGCGTGGCCGATGAATGTTCGCCAAAACCTAACCTGTGATGTTGACAATGCTTTCAAGGGCGCCATCGAGAAAGCAGGAAGGAATGGCCCCTACGTTATGGGTTAGTGGCCATGTCTTAGCTATATTTTACCGTTCTCACTAATAATATGCAGCGGTCTCACCGTGGTACTACGAGAATCTCAATACCAACGATCCTGCCGACAGCCGTGTACAATACAGTGACACACTCTGGTATTACCGCTGGAGTGGCGTCATCACGGACACCAAACCTGACATCGTCAACATCGTAAGCTGGAACAGCTGGAACACTTCGTCTTACCTGCGCGATGTGCCTGAGGCGAACAGCACTGCTCCCGGCTGTGTCAATCTTGGCGACCAAGGTAACTACGTCTATGGCATGAACCATACGGCTTGGCGAGACATGGGTGTCCACTATGCCAACTACTACAAGACGGGATCTGAGCCTGAGATTCAAGACAACAAACTCATCTACTGGTACCGAGTGCATCGTAAGGATGCAGACTGCAAAGGAGGACAGGGTTCGGCGACTGGCTCAGTACAAAACTCCCAATTCCCTGACGACTCAGTCTTCATCTGGGCTGCCGTTCGTGCCAAGGTCGAGATCGAAGTATTCTACGGCAACTCTCCTCACTCTCAGGACATGCGCCCCGGTTCGCCGAAGGTGACATTCACTACAGTCAACCAGACCGGACCGCAAATCTTTGAACTGCCGTTCCCCGACGACTTTCCCACAAACAGCAGCGACGTGCTCTATCCGCATGTCTTAGTCTACCCAGCCAATATGCACCGTCTTGCGTACTCCAAGTACAACAGCGTTCCAATAACGGCAGAATGCTCTTGGGAAAACTTCAATCCGGTGGTGCAGAGCCTGGGTGATGATTTCAATCAGATAATCGGGTAAAGCGGGGCAAGAGCATCCGCAGCTTTACGGCATTGACAGCGAAGAACGGAAGGAAAAAGGTGCATAAACGGACGGCTAAAACAAGCATAACCGAAAACATGATTTGACATTGAGAAAGCAATATGAACGTCATTCCCTGGATAAAAGTATAACAGCAAGTGGCAATAGAAATGACCCTTATAAACACAACGGAATCTTCAGGGATAGTGGAAGCATTCGTCCGGATATGGAAATCGCGAGCTCAGTACCATCTGCGTCCGAATGACTACTTTAGCTGCCCATGGACTTTGACTCGAGGAGTTGTTCTCCTTAAAGGTGGTCTCATACTGCGAAGAGAAGTGTGATTTCTTTTGCCACTCGCTGGGGTGTGGATCTACCGTTGTTTATCCCGAGGTGTTGTGAAAGTAGAAAATGCCGATGGAAGAGAATTGTCCTCATGTGAAACACCCCGCGCATCTGCCTCATGATCTATCCAACGACATATCGATACTCCCAGATCTGTGCTGCGGGGTCGTATTTTTGGAGGGGCATCGAGATGTTTATCCCGGTTGACGTCTGTTCATTGGCTACCCCAAGGGTACGCCCGGCCTATCCTGAAACAGAGGTAACGGGAAGGCGGCATGCAGGTGCCAGTAAAATCAAGGTAAGGCTGGCGCATAAACTCAGTGATCGAAACAGCCAGATGACGCCTACACAACTCGTTGTTTCACGCCTGCAGTCAGCCGCCAGTTAATAGAGGATGCTTTCGGGGCAATTAATTTAGGTGTGCTGCAGGATGCGTCGGTCGGATGACTATGGCTCAACCGGCTTGGAGGGCCGGGAGGGCCGCCGAAAGGGTCGCGGAGACGGCAGAAGCTAAAGACTGTGGATGTCAAATAGGTCAAACTAGACGGTCGCGACTAAGCTGAGAGCATAAAGCGGGTGCGGACGGCGGGCGACCGTGGAAACGCGTAGAGTTTCGCGAGGCTGACTTGCTCAGTTCCCATAGCAACACGGGAAAGGTCAGCTGTATACGCAGAGCAACATTTGACAGCCCAACGCAGTATAAAGTCTTCATAAGAGTACAGCGGTGAACCTTTTCGGTTCGAGAGTTGTTTTTCATATCGAGATCCCTGCGATAGTGGCGCGCCTGCCGTGTGCTGCTCTGCTCTACCGTGCTCTTACATTTCCAGTCTAGGACTAACGTGTCGCAATCTTGGCGCGAATTTTCGCGTTTTAGTCGCGCTGCGCGTCATATCTCCCCGGCCAGCTCTCCACTCGCGACCGCATACACCACAGACCACCCATTCTACAGAACCGTATCGACAGACCAATTTCTACCCCAGCCACATTGTAGTATCGCAACCATATCCCAGCGCCGCATCATGCCCATCTCCAAGAAAGCGCGACCAGCCTCGCACCCGACGACCGCAGGGGTAAACAAACGCGCAACCCGATCGCAGACGGACATCCAATCCTTCGCCCGCGTCTCTAAACCCACCGCCTCACTATCAGACTCGAAGAAAAGGAAGGCTGCGACCCAGGATGTCGAGGAGGAAGTGAAATCGCCGAAGCTGGTGTCGTGCAAGAAGCTGCGCCGCCCGAGAGCCTCCCAGCGTCCCATCTCAGAAACGCCCACCGACACGCCCACAAAAGGCGCAAGCAGTCTTCTCGCCGACCTCGACCTCTCGACTCCAACCAAGCCCCTCAAGCTTGGATCGGCCTCAGACTCGCCCTCTTCCACTGTTGAAACGCCCCTGACGAGCCCCTGCTCGTCAAGCGCCCCGAGCATTAGGGACGAGAAGTCCGCCGACGATCTACCTCAAGGCATCCATGACCTTATTTTTCTGCATTCTTCGTTCCTTTCTGCACTATCTCTACACTACGCTCATAATGGCACGGCGTCGCCGGTTGACCTCCGCACTCTCACACCATCCATAACCAAGGTCTGGGGAAAGCGAAAAGTTACAATCGAAGATATCAGGCGCACTTTGGGAGTGATGCAGAGCAGTCTTTTGAAAGGCCGCCCTGCGTCAGCTCTAAAGTTACGGACCTTCCATCTTTCCGATTACGGCCGCGGAAGAATCTGCCTCGAGCAGCAAGAGAGCAAAAAGGGCCGCACCAAACGCACCGCTGGTGTCATCCCGCAAGTCATTGATGAAAAGGCCTTGAATGCTCTTTTCGAACGCGAAATTCACACGCGATGGATTGAGTACCGCTGCAAAATTACTCCGAACTCTAAAAGCCCGTCATCCGTCTCCTATTTAATTAGCCAACTACCGCTCGCAGAGGTCACGGAGAGTGCGTCGCTGACAAAGGTTGCGCCTCTCCTTGCAAAAGGACAGCGCCGCCTTGAGGATTTCAAGGCCGGCGCCATCCACTCACGATCGAGCAGTAGCTGTTTCAGTGCGTCCGCAGATCTGGCTGGTGCAGGACTTGAGCATGCACGCCCTGCAGCTATCAAGACCCTGTCTACTAAGGCTAGCAAGGCCAGCTTCTCCAGCCACAAGAAGACGGCCTCATCCTCTACCGCCACAACCACGTCCTCCACTGCCTCTGACGATGCCAAATCTACTAAAACCGCTTCATCCGAGACTCCTCTCATCTCCAAAACTTCCACTTCTGCTGCAGCACCTTCCCGTGCTACCTCCCTCCTCGACCGCATTCTTGCCAAACAGGCGGCTGCTGCCGCTGCGCCTGTAGGCCCCGCTCCTGAAGCTCGTGCGCGCCAAGCTGCGCTGCACCGCTGTGAAGACGTGCTAGCGACGTTGAGTCTACTGGCTACCACTGCCGGCTCATCCACCGTGTCTTCGCGCGTCTCTTTCCCACTGCCGCGCCTGGTGCGTGACATCCAGACGAGCTCACGCAGTCCCATCAGCGCCGAGGAGGTCAAGAAGGTTGTCGAGGTGCTGGCTTGGGATATCGTGCCAGGGTACGTCGGGCTGGTGAAGATGGGGACGCTGGAGGCTGTGGTTGTGGATAGGGGTCAAGCTGTTGGGGGTGTAGAGGTTAGGAAGAGGTTAGTCGCCGCCGGTGCGGAAGGATTTTCATGATTGTGCTTCTTTTAACGACTTGCATTCTTCTCTCTTTTTTTTTTTTTTCTATCTGGGTACTGTTTGGATTGCACAGCGAAAGGAGTAGACGGAGCATTCCTCATGATGTATACCCGTTCTGTGGTGTTTTTCAATAAATCTTTCTAGAGATAATATCAGATCCAAGGCTCACGGATGGGTAGCGGTCTTTTAGGTTGAGCAGCAATGCAGCAATCGGTATGACTATGTGACGAACAAAAATGATGATCACTGGTTTCCTTGTGCTGCCAATAGTTGCATGGTATGACTCGAAGCAAGTTTCAGTTAACCTGATCTAATTGCCTGTACGAATAGCAATTGCTCAAGGTCTTGCTTAATTGTTGTCATCCGGAGTTCGACCTGAATCACCCAGAGGCCAAGGTATCAGCTAATTTCCATGTCGTAGATACGAGAAAAGAGATTTACTTCACTGAAGTGGGACGAAGAAGGGCACAGACAGTTAAGCGAGTTTTGTAATGGAAGGTCGCTGGTAGGGTGGTGGTGAGGAAGGTCATCGGAGTTCAGCGTCAGCCGACGCAAGCCGCTGGGTCGCTGCGAGTAACAGCGGCAGCACGCGAGCGCAACACCAGGGCGCAAGATGCACCTGCCCCGCCTGGCAATTCGACTCCCCCACCATCGGCCTCTCTGCCTGTCTCTGCCCTCCCGTTTCATACCACCTGCCAGCTCTTTGTCGTGCAGGACCTTCGCCTTCACCCCGTCCGTCCATAGCACCAAGCCTGTCTGGCCGTATCTATACAGCCCACTCAATAACATGACTGCGCAACTGGACCCGTACTTCCAGCAGGTCGACAGCCTGTCAGACCATTTCATCGACCGTCTGCGCAAAGCCGTCGCCATCCCCTCCGTCTCCGCGGACGACGAGCGCAGACCCGATGTCGTCAAGGTGTGCCCCGCCGCCCATCAGTTACCCCGCCGTCCGTGCCGCTCGCTCACGCAGACTCCAGATGGGAGAGTTCCTCGCCAGCGAGCTGAAGAACCTCGGTGCCGAAGTCCACCTCAGGCCCCTGGGCAAGCAGCCGCACAAAGAATACCTAGACCTGCCTCCCGTCGTCATCGCCCGCTACGGCAACGACAAGAACAAGCGTACCATCCTCGTCTACGGCCACTACGATGTGCAGCCCGCTCTGAAGGAGGATGGCTGGGCCACGGAGCCCTTCAGCCTTACCATTGACGACAAGGGTCGTATGTACGGCCGCGGCGCCACCGATGATAAGGGTCCGGTGCTGGGCTGGTTGAACGCCATCGAGGCCCACCAGAAGGCCGGCGTCGACTTCCCGGTCAACCTGCTCATGTGCTTTGAGGGCATGGAGGAGTACGGCAGCGAGGGTCTGGACGACTTCATCTTCGCCGAGGCCAAGAAGTTCTTCGCGGATGCCGACGCCGTCTGCATTTCCGACAACTACTGGCTGGGCACCGAGAAGCCCTGCCTGACATACGGCCTGCGCGGCTGCAACTACTACAGCATCGAGATTTCCGGGCCCGGTGCGGATCTGCACAGCGGCGTCTTCGGCGGCACCGCCCACGAGCCCATGACCGACCTGGTCCACGTCATGTCCTCGCTGGTCAACTCGCAGGGCAAGATCCTGATCGACGGCTTGGACAAGCTGGTGGCGCCGGTGACCGAGGAGGAGAAGTCGCTGTACGGTGACATCGCCTTCACCATGGACAACCTGTACGAGTCGCTGGGCAGCAAGACGGGCCTGTTCGAGGACAAGGAGCGCACGCTGATGGGCCGGTGGCGCTTCCCGTCGCTGTCCCTCCACGGCATCGAGGGCGCCTTCAGCGCGCCCGGCGCGAAGACGGTCATCCCGGCCAAGGTCATCGGCAAGTTCTCGATCCGCACCGTGCCCAACATGGAGATTCCCGAGGTCAACGCCCTCGTCGAGAAGCACG
This sequence comes from Neoscytalidium dimidiatum, assembly GCA_037367355.1. Classification (NCBI taxonomy): domain Eukaryota; kingdom Fungi; phylum Ascomycota; class Dothideomycetes; order Botryosphaeriales; family Botryosphaeriaceae; genus Neoscytalidium; species Neoscytalidium dimidiatum. Next base: position 636,165 of record CM074701.1, on the reverse strand, counting down.
TCAACAAGGTCTTCGCCAGCCTCGGCAGCAAGAACACCTGCAGGCTCATCGAGCAGCACTCGGGCAAGTGGTGGGTCGCCTCACCCACCCACTGGAACTTCACCGCCGCTGCGAAGGCTGTTGAGCGTGTCTGGAAGGTCAAGCCTGACCTTACCCGTGAGGGTGGCAGCATTCCCGTCACTCTTACCTTCGAGCAGGCTACTGGCAAGAACGTCCTACTGCTGCCAATGGGTAGCTCGACGGACGGTGCGCACAGCATCAACGAGAAGCTGGACAAGAGGAATTACATTGAAGGCATCAAGCTGTTAGGTGCTTATCTGCACTATGTTGCTGAGGAGCCGATGAAGGAGGCATAGATTGCTATGAGGGAGATGTGACGGCATTGGATGTTGATGGGCAGGACAAAGGACGGGGCTTTGGATATCAAGGTCGGAAAATGAATTGGGTAGCGACGCATAGTCAACCACGAATTGAAATCAAAAGTATGAGATGTAGTCAAACGTCGCCGTCGTTGACGATAAGCAATATATGTTGTGAAGATACCTTTTCATTGATTTTTGGGAGCGAAATACACACATATCCTAAAGACTCCGGTTTTTACCCTTCCAGATAGGAAAATGAATAATGTGATATACAGGAATATGGTGGTTGTTGTTAGTAATCCGTTGCTCGTGTATCAAGCATAGCAACCACGGTCTATATCTCTTCCTGGGTCGCTTGGAACATTGCGAAACTAGTCCACCCGTCTCTTCTTCCTCCATTCCGCCTCCAATCCTAGGGTTCTCGGAGCCGAATTCCCCAATGCCCTTTTACGCAAGATATGTGAAAAGGCTGTGCGGGAGCTGCGACATCCCGTCTCTCAGCCAAACCCAGCATCACCCAACTCATCGGCAGCGTCGAATCTCGACGATATCTCTGCCCCATCCCTTCACCCGGTGACGCTCCAATCTATTTTAAAATTACCCACCACACACACGCACACACCCACTGACTTCTAAGCGTCCCTGCCCCAAGCCTCCCTCCGCCGCCGCCTGTCCTCCCTCGCCTCCCTCTTCCGCCGGCCCCAGCCCCGCTTGACCTCCTCGATCTCGGCGGCTTTGCGGGCGGCGTGCTCGGGCGCGGGCGCGACCAGGCCGACGAAGAACTGCGAGCACTCGAACTTGGCGGCCAGGCGCTCGCGCGTCCAGTGCGCCGGGTCCTGCGCGCGCAGGCGGCGGATCTCGGCGATGTCGGCCTCGGTCAGGTGGTACTTCTTGGTGTAGGGTTGGCGGACGGGCGCGGGCAGGGGCGCGGCGGCCGAGGCCGCGTGCGCGAGGTGCGGCGGCAGGACGGACGGCGCGGCGTGCGCGCCCGCGGCGAGGGCGGTGCCGGTCGTGGCGATCGGGGAGGAGGTGGCTGAGGGCGAGGTGGCGAGGCGGGAGGTGATGGCGTAGAGCTCGCGGCGTCGGTCGTTGGCGGGGAGGAATTTGAGCGGCGTGTGGTAGACGTTGGGCGCCGAGGACGGCGGGTTGAAGACGATGTGGTCGCTCGTCTGGCTGCTGGAGGGGGTGAAGGAGGGTGCGGACGGCACGGAGCGCAGGCGGTTGAGTTGTCGCCGGGTTGTGGATTCGTGCCGGCGTTGGGTGAAGGGCATTGACGATGGCGATGCCATCGATGTGCCGGGTTTTGCGGGTGCGGTGGGTGTGGTTGTGGTGGTGGTGGCGGCACCGCAGCGAAGGGAAGCGGTGATGGAGGCGGACAGCGGCCGCATTGGCCGGACGAGGAGGGCGTTGCTCATGTTGTTTGATGGGGCTGCTGGGGCATTGGCTGGAGGTAGGATTTGCCAAATGCTCGAGGTGTTGCGGCACGCGTGGGTTCATGCGAGAAAACTGCCTGGCCTGTGCGCTACTCTCTCTCTCTCTGCGCGTCTGGCCTCTGCGGTCGCCCGTGCGGCACGCGACACCGTTCGGCGCCTGGCGGACAACTCCTCATCCCACCTTATTCGAAAGCAAAATAATCAGAGTTCACGTCATTGTCAGCAGATGGTTTCTCAATATGGATCTATCATACACGTGGAGGCTGTGAATTTATCCAGACGTGAAAGTACATTTGGAGAATATACAAACACGTCTGGGGCGGATGCTTCAACTCCGGACGGTCTTCTTTCCCCCATATTCCATTCAAACCGTTCGACGTGACTCAGTACTTCGGCTTGCCAGTCTGAGCCCATTTGATCTCGCGAGTGTCCTGGAGCAACTGGTCGCGAAGATGGTCATCCTCCTGCACATTCTCAAGGAGAGTGGCGCAAATATCGGCCAGGGCTTCATAGAAATTCATGGTGCGTAAACCAGCAGCACGTGAGTCTACCCTGTGTACACTGCGCCGGAGCTCAGCAGATCCGAAACCGATCATGTCCTTGCAGCCGATCACCTGTCCTGAATAGGATGCCGTCCGGGTGCCGACACGTGCCCCCATAGCAGCTCCACGCATAGCTTGCTCCATTTCCTCCCACGTCAAAGGGGAACGTTTGGTGGTGAGTGGGAATTGACGCTGGATCTGGAACTTGGTGAAGCATGCAAAGGCAGCCACTTTAGCGGCCAGTTCCTGAACCTTTGCTTGAGATATGTCCAGCTCCAGCTGCTTGTCGCGACGCTTCTTGTCGATGCTCAGGATCTGGATTTGCTTCCGCTGATCCTTATGGCACAGAGCAGAGTTTTCTTTGCGCAGAGTCTCGTTTTGCGCCTTCAAATCCTGTTGCTCGCTAGATTTATGGTCGAGATTGTTGAAGTGGAACTGCTTCCGCTGATCGTTGCGGAGAGCAGTGTTCTCATGGCGTAGCTTCTCATTCTGTGCCTTCAGATGCTCGTTCTCGCGCCTCAAGGTTGTTGTCTCTATGTCCTTAGCAAGTAAATCCTTCTGGTAAAGTTTCCTCTCCGCCGCGTTCGTTCCTTTCATCGACTTCAGATCGTTCTCTTTCTGTACAAGTGACCTGGCAGCCTTTTCGTTTTCAAAGCTGAGGGTCTGGATTTGGAGATTGTGCTTAATATCCCTTTGGACCTCGGTCTGCTTCGCGTCGATCTTCTGTTCGAGAACTTGAACCCGAAGGACGTCCATCTGTCGGTCGTGATCGATAAGCAGCCTCTTCTTATGTTCCAACTCCACTTCCAGATTCCGAATGATCGCGATTATGTCGCTCTTCAAAGCCTTGTTGTCGTCTTCAGCCATCTGGTCGAATAGCTCCTCAGCGAGGGCTTCATTGGGTGTAGGCACTTTATTGAAGGCCTTGCCATCCTTGGGGGTGGGGTGATCCTGAGGCATGGTCGCGAAGGTCGCTGATTATTAAAATGAGGCACATTCACGACTAAAGGTGTGGCGTTTATCCAGCAGACAGCTCTTGACACGCGGAAAGAAGGCGGCGTTGGAGTGAGGTGCGCGTCCAGGCGACAGTGAGGATTGCTCTCCGCAAGCTATGCCTGGGTCGGCGTAGCAGGCGGAGCGCGCAATGTAGTCGGTCTTTGTGCTGTCTCAATGCAGAGCGGTAAGCGAGCGCGACAGGCGAATTTTCTGTGGTTGGATTTGAGCGAAAGAAGAGGCGGTGGAAGGAGTGTAAAAGATCTTATATCCCGATGCAACGGTCCCGCACGTGACGTGACCACTTCTGATTATCATAGGGAAAGTTCGTGCTCTTCCGGAAACGAGCGCACATAGTAATATCATAAATCGAAGTGCTGATGATTCTTCAAGTCTTCCAAGCAGATAGTTCGATGGCCCACTTGTGAAGATGTAGTGGAGACTTGCATGTGTCAGACAGCATTATACAAGTTTTGAATGATATAATATGCTCCACAATCATCTGCTTCGTCGTAGGCGAAGGAAGGAAAGGTATACGCGGATTAAATAACCGTACGGATATCAAGCCATGCTTTACGTCCGGAAAACTGCTGCGAATCCTCACGACTGCAAAACGATATTTCGCTGAAACCACAGCCGTGTCCAGCACTTGATCCTACGTTGATGCTATTAGGTCAAACTACCATTCCCCAGAAACCATGTGGCAAGCTTATGATAGAGAAACCTTGCTCAAGCTTGAAAAATCCGCCAAATGGATGACTGCCAGGTCAAGTATCAGCCCGCCTTCTCCTTCGAGAAATGCTTCTCAATGGCCTTGGCGTCCTCCTTCAACTTCTTTCGAACAACCGGGAATGACTGAGCCTCAGAAAGGATGTTAACGATCAGGCTGTAAAGCGCCTCGAAGAAGTCAGCCCTGACGACACTGCGCTCAGGCTCCTGATCCGTGAACCTTACGAGATCTGCAGACCCGCGCTTCAATGTCTCTTCCACGAGGTACGCTGAGTACTCATCTGTAAAGACCCGGCGAATACGAGGGGACAGTCCCACCGCCGCGGCGCGCATGGTATAAGTCATCTCTTCCCAAGTCATCTCTATGAAGTGATCGTTCGAGAAATCACGTTCGTTAAGGAACCTCTTAAGTGGTCCAACTTTGGATAGATCCTCCTTCAGTTTCTCCACTTGCAGCTTCAAGCGTCCTTCTTTGTCCTTCGATTTCTTCTCAAAACGATCAAGCCTCGCCTCCAGGTCCATGATAGGGCCAGTGTAGTCGTGAGACAAGCCGGTTGAAACGACGGTTTGTGTGTTGGTTTGGGCGACCCTCAAGATCTGCTCGAAATCACAGCGCTCACGTTCCTTCTCGTCCAGGAGGAAGGAATTCATGTGTTGCAAAGAGGAAATTTTGTCGTCTAGTTCCTTTTTAATTGTGTGCTGGACCTTCTGGAGCTCCTGGATCTTCTTGTCTTTCTCCTTGAGCAAGCTGAAATGCAAGATATCTTCATCTTCCTTCTTGATGCTAAAGGAGATGTTCTCCTCAACGAGAAGTTCAATTTTCTCTTTGTACTTCTTCTTCTCTTGAGCATGCCGGACCTGGAGACGTTCGATATCGCCAATTTTCGAGACTAACTTGTCTTGGATCTCTTTGATCTCATGTGCGTGCGTGCAATTATTTTCACGACCCGCTTGTTCTGACTTGTCCAGCTGAGATTGGAGCAGCTCACACCGCTTCTGAAGCTGCTGTTGGATAAAGTCGATGTTGTTCTGCATATCACTAATCTTGTTGTTAACCTCCTCGTTGGGGTTGTGACCATCGGATACCGCATCATCGTGGCATGGAAGTCTGTTGAGATGGTTCCTTTGCTCTAGAAGCTTTCTCATGGCTGCGTTCTTGCTCCTCTCAATCTCCAAGTCCTTCTGCAAACGAGTGATCATGTCGTAGTTGTATGCACCTGCGATCTGCTCTGGCAGCATTTCTGTCTTGCTTCCACTGATCTGCATGCTATTAGCATGCTTAGGAACGTATCCCTCCTTACATTTCAAAGCCTGGCGCGTGGCGGCCAGCTCAGCGCGCAATATGATGATCTCCTCCTCCCTGGCGTCTTCTTTCTTTGCAATCTGGAATTTGGCCCAACGAAGGTCGTTGCGGAGCTTCTTGATGGCATCATCCTCCTCGGCCTTCTTCGCAAGCTCAATCTTTGTGCGATCTAGGTGTGGCTTAATATTCAACGGTTCTTGACCCTGGGCCCTTCCAAAGTCGCGCTGGCCGCTCTCGTAGGCAAGTCGCGTAAGCAAGATGGCTGCCTCGGTTGATTCGGTATGACGAATGAGCTCCACGGCATGTTCGGCACCAGCCCTCGCTTCAGCACGAATGCGTTCCACGAAGATATCGTGGTTAGCTTAGCTAGGAAAGCCCATGGTTGTGTAGTGGGTCTCCAGAAGGGTGGGGCGTTCGGGTTTGATTCAGTTGTAACCTTTCGTCAGGACAATTTGCTAAAGCAGAACGAGACGCGCGCGACGTGTCGTTGAAGTTCCTCTCTGGGCCAACTCTAGCGTGCGACAGCGTAGGTTGGCACGCGCCGCCTGACGGACAGGACGGCTGTTGCGAGAGATTCCATGTTAGACAGTGAAGAGTGTCCTGGATGTTCTGAATATGAATCATACCGCGATAGAGGCTACTTGTACACTTCCGCAAGTTCTCAGGTCGGATGGTTGTCTGGGCGCGTTGAGGGTTGGTTGTGGTGGAGAGGCCCGTTGGAGGAGGGGAGGGTGCTGTTTTGAACTAGAGTATGCAAACGGAAGGAGCGCACGAGAATGGCGCTTCGCGACTGCTATACTGATCGATGCCGGCCAATCTCAAATGTGCGTTAGCTAGACCACACATGGGCAATTGAAGCAGCCGTCCGGACATACATGTCACGAATATCGTCCTGTGTTTACATATGAAAGGCTGCTTCAACCGTCCATGAAAGTTCTTGACGAAGCAATAATGGCAGACTTCCTCATATATATATTATGTATCCGGCAGATAGGCTTGCAGCAGAGCACAAACCAAGCTGCGTAAGCATTATTCTAATTCTGCTTACCCTATAAGCTACGAGATTACTTCTTGTACTATTTCTTATCTTCTATGAATCATTAATGCATATACCCTCAAGCTTAACTCACGTACACCGCCATCTCGTTACAGTCACTGAAGTGAGTGGCCGCGTTTGAACAGAACATCTCCGCCCTCAACATTCGTCCTCCCAGCTTTACTCACGCTCACAATCCCCTCCACAACCAGATCCTCCACAAGCGAGAAAATCATGCCATCACAACCCTTTGCAGCCATGAAGTCCACGGTCACAGGCAGCACCTCCGTGTGGTTAGTGATCGTCGAGAAGTAGCTCGCAGCCCCAATCGGCACGACCATATCCGGCGCCTCCGAAAACACCGACACACGCGACGTGCTGAAACCATACGGGACGCTTGGCGGGCTAAGATACTCGTTACGGTAGTCGACGTCCGCCTCCGTGCTACCGATATACAGCAACAGGCTGCTTGAGCAGGTCTCAGCGTCAGGGGCCAGGACGCTGCTGTTGAACCAAGCCATGAATTCCGTCTTGTTAGCCACAGCTTCCTCGATCGTGGCGGAAGAATTGTCACCGTAAGCCCAACGAGCTAGCGGAGCGGGGTCAACGAAAGGGAGACGGCCGTCGTTGGCAGCTGCGTACTCAGCGTACCACGGGTCCCGGACGAGCTGAGTCTGCTCCTTCGATATGAGGAGCGGATAGGTGGTGTTGAGGAGCTCGGTGACTGGCGCCGAGTGGGGCTTCTCGGACGCCCAGGCGGCGGTGATGTTGTAGGCAGTGGTGTTTGCGCCCAGGAATGATGAGAGCTTGTTCACGAAGTCGAGGAGCAAGGCATCGCTCTCATACTCGCCGGCTTCCATCGGGAAGTCTACGAGCAAAATCTGCTTTGGATATGAGGAGGTGATGGTGATATTGGACGAGTACATGGCTTTCGCCGCGGCGGTCCATATAGCGGGATCACGAGCAAGGAGACCGGCAGTATCCAGCTCGGGGGCAAGAGGCATGACATTTGTAAGCTCGACAAGGCCGTGGGAGGGACGGTTGCCGAAAAGCCCTTGGGCTTGCGAAGGCCCACGAACAGAACCGCCGGTGTCGCTTCCGAGTGTGATGTCTAGCCATTCATAAGCCCCTTCGCCTGCGCCAGGTCCTGATGAGGAGGACGAAGGCTGCTGATATCCATCACCACGAGGATTGAACGGCGAAAGATAGTCCACCCAGTCAGCTGTAGCACGCTCACCGTTGGCAAATTGAGATGTTTTCATTTTGCCGACGATAATAGCACCAGAGTCAACCAATCGCTGAACGGCCACAGCAGTGGTGTTTGCAGCGGGATAGAAATGATACCATGCGCGGTTGCCGTTGCTCGTCTTCATCCCAGCAACATCATAGATATCTTTCACACCAAGGCGAACACCAGCCAGGGGTTTCTCTGCAGTCTTCTTGTAAGACAAGCGGGAGGGTACGGCAACCGCGAGAGACTGGCCCTGCAAGTTTGCAGGAAGGACACTGAAGGTACCATCCGCGTTCGGGATAGTAGTTTCGGAGAAAGCACCCATCACGTCGGCATATAATCTCCAAGGTTGATAGATATCACCTGAAGAGGAGAGAAAATATGGACCCTCGGGAATGGCACTAGAAGGGTTGACCTTAGTGCTCAGGACGGACACGTTGCCGAGGTTTGGATAAAATGGCGTCTTTGCCCCTAACTGAACTGATCCGGTGTATTGAACGTAAACGCCTGTTTTGTATCAGCACGTTTGTTTGTAGGGATATGCGGAAATTGGGGTGATAATAAGTTGAAAATTGGCCAAGAAATATCCGTTCCGCAGATCCAGAGAGTTAGCAAGGGAACAAATGCCAGCGTACAATTCGCCAAGAGGAAACTTCGTACAAAGAAGGGGAGAGTGAGCAGCAGAAATTTAAGAGGGAAAAGATTTTACGTGTTCGAGTGCTCAATTAAATAAAATATTTGTTACCTTCAAGAAATCCATTTTGGAAAACATCGTCCACTCCAGTCCAGTTGGAGGCCAAAGACGCAAAGGCGTCCCCGGAAAAGCCGACATCCTCAGTACTGACGACTGTGATTGGAGTAAAAAATCCAGATTTAGGGCTGCTGATGAAATTTTTGCTGACATTTATAGATGCCACAGGATCCGGAGAGATGTAGTATGGGATATCGTTCAGGCTTACGGTGAAGCCAGTGGAGGAAAGCTGGGCATTGCTCGAAACGATGAATGCAGAGAGGATAGCGGTGTAGGAACGGAAGACTATGCCTCTAGGAAACAGGGCCATGATTTCGAACTTTCTAATGCCGGAGGGAAATATTGATTGCACCTACGGACGTTATGGGAGATTGAGGCGGGAGGGCTCTTAATAGCTCATGGTAGCACTTCAAAGAGTGGTGCAGGAAGCAGCCGGGGGATCGGCTAAAGCGGCCAATCACTACCATCTTGGGATCGGCCGTTGAGGACGATCCAATCCAGTGCATGCCAGCCCGGTAGTGATAGCATAAGTGCCTGGGCAAGGCCTTGTCCGTCGGCGGGCGTGGCCTTCGGGACCCAAAGCCTATCCGATCTTCTCCTGTTCCTGTCATTTGCTTGACTCTGCGAATATATGTCGGTGTCGACCATGAGTCAAGGAAGCCTCGAACCCTAAAACCAGTTCTGAAAGGGAAACATTGCTACCCAGGAACCGCCATATCGACAATGCGTCCTGCCGTGGTACATCAAGCCAGGTCCTAGGTGTCATTGGTACGGGCAGAATCTAGAAATCGAGGAGATGATGACGAGGCGGCTGGTCTGACCACCCGCTCTTGCATAGGAAATGCATGTGCTGTCGTAAGGCGCAGGAGACAGGGCGGGTGTTGGCAGCAGCTTGCGCGCCGGAGGTACTGATAGCCTATCTATCCGGCAAACACCCCACTGCTGCCGATACGCCATCGGCAGCAGACGGGCAGCCGCCAAGCACATGGCTTGTCGTGAGTAAACAGAATACGAACTATCATTATCGCGACCAAGATTCTATCTGGACGGTTGAGCGTGGAATACCAATTGTGAGAGAATGGGTTCAGTTCGGTACCGTATCGCGACCCAGCGATCTGGACAAACGGCGGAACTGCTGCCTGAACCGAAACCTTAAAGGTTGAACGGCGGCTAATATTCGGCTATTCTCTGAAAACGGACATCTTGGCGATTCCCAACTTCAAACGTCAGGGAGCTTCGTCAGCCCTTAGAACGTTCTGGGGACGACTTGCATACGCAACAGCCGTGCTTCTCGAATGCGCCAAAGACGCGTGCGCCTGCATGCTGAGACCATGCAATAGGGACCGACGCTTAATGTCCAGATAGTAGAGACCTCTCCCCACGCTGTTTGAGACGATTCGGATTGAAACAGCAGCGTCATGGCTCATGGAGCTTGCGTAGAGCTATAGCTGGGAGCTGGAGCTTGGAATGTGGCGACCAATCGGAGCTTGGGCGCCCCTCGAATGTGATCCAGGCATCGTTTCCCAACTATTGGAGGTGAGGAATGTGATTTAATTGCAGTGCATCTGACCCAGACATGTGTCGATAGGAGAGAGCAGAGATACGGCCTTTGATGGTGAGCCTGGGGCGCGTCGTCGCCTGTGAGCCGTGGGTGGGGAGGTCGTACCGACGTTTTCCCTGGTCGCGTTCCCGTTGACAGCCGCACGGAGCACCGCGGTGGACCTCTACCATAGAAACATCAGCCACAACCATCATCTCGTTCTGCACCATGCGCCCGCGGCTGCGTATGTACCACAGTCATGGATGACCCGCATCGTACCGCAGATCACCTTTCCATCACCGGTGAAGAGATTAATCTCAGCCTTAACAACGGTTTTCTGGGTATGCCAACTCGGCCACAGCTCTTTGCTTTTCCCACGCACTGACATGCGAAAAGGGAACTGCTCCTCTATCAGCTCCTACGTCAGGCTTAATGCGATTGGCGAGGGTGGTACGTGCCATGTTCTATGCTCATATGATAGTCCACAACTTTGCTGACGCTCGGCTGAACGCCCGCAGCCTACGGCATTGTTTCCCGTGCCCGCGACACGCGCACTGGATCCGTGGTCGCTCTGAAGCAAATCCGCATTCTCGAATACGAGCGAAGCAACGGTATTCCGCTTACGGCGCTCCGCGAAATATCGATCCTACGATCCCTCCGCCATCAGAATGTGCTCAATGCTTTCGAGGTCGCTGTGGACGATAACGTGCTGGAGGACGTCTACATGGTGATGGAGTACTGCGAACAGGTTGGTAATATATGCCGGTCTGGTATTTGAAGATCTCGGGATAGTATTTCTGCTGGCTTATTCTGCCTCTGCCTTAAGGCAGGGGTTTTGCCAGGCTATCAGTAGGATTTGGCAAGCCTTCTCGATGAGCACAGAGTCCAGTTCACTCTGAGCCAAGGTGAGTATTGATGGCGCAGCTGGCCTCGTGATGCAAGCCGTGGCTGACACTTGTCTCAGTGAAATGTCTCACACGCCAACTACTCGAAGGCATCGAGTACCTACATAGGAAAGAAATCATTCACAGGTATGCTTACACCGCCGGCCGCTTTCGGCGTTGTCCCTGACGAATGCAGAGACATCAAAATGGAAAATCTGCTGCTTACCGCGAAAGGTGTGCTCAAAATCGGTGCGTTTGTCAAGACCCTGCTGTTAGACAGCCATGAGTTTCAAGCGATTGACTAATTAATTGCATGGGGACAGCTGATTTTGGCATGGCACGGGAATGGACACCACGGCCGCTCACGCCAGGTGTGGTCACAATTTGGTACCGTGCGCCTGAACTTTTGCTTGGTGCTTCTCGCTACACTCCATCGGTCGACATGTGGTCAGCAGGTTTGTTCGTCGGGGAACTGCTGCTGCAAATGCCTGTTTTGGATGGCAACGATGACCTGGAGCAGTTGTCGCAAATCGTCAGGCTTCTCGGCAGTCCAACATCTGAAGATATCAGAGCTCTATCCTCCATGGGTTGTCCGGCGTTGATCAGGTGGCAGCGGGAGTCCATGCCCCATGGGCGCGCAGACAACCTGGAACGAACATTTCTCCCAAGGTCATCCAAGGGGACTGTAAAATTCCTCAGCGGGCTTCTGCGATGGGATCCCAAGGCGCGGTGGACTGCGAATGAGGCCCTTGGGAAGTCAAGGAGCAAATTCGCGTCACCCGCAGAGGATTGGTGGCGGGAAACTCCGAGAGCCGTCGACAATGAGCAGTTGCCCACGTTTCCTGTTGTGCAACATGATCCAGACGGTCGCCATGAGCTGCAGAAGGATCCAAAGGACGCGACAGCACCCGGCAAAAGGCACAAGGAACATGGAGACATGCCCACCGATTTCGGTGGGTTCATTTTTGATTTCGGTGACGCCGAGCCGGCAACCAAGCTCCCGCCAAGGAAGCGGAGAAGATAAGAATTGGCGCAGACTTCTTAGCATGCAAGCAGACGTCTTGGATTCGACATCATAGCAAGCAGGATTGCCGTTTTCCCTTCCCTTCCTGGCGAGCCCCATATGCTGCTGTCGCCCGAAAACACAATGCAAGATGTATCGTGGCACAGTAGGACACAGATGAGAAATAGTGGAGACGACGATGGTACCTGACAAGGGTGTCGGGGTGGCAAGGGAGGCGGCTCGGGACGTGCGACGATAGCAAAAGATAGCAGAAGCTTCCCAAGAAAATGTCTTGAGGGCGATGCGCCTGCTCGGCGCGCTGGCAGTGCAGGCACCTCCCCGACGCAGGCGTAGCGCACGATGATGAGAGGGAAGCCAGCTCCCTAATGGAGAGATTGGATGACGTGCGCTGACGCCAGCTGCAGAAACGCAAACGCTGCAACACGCCGGCTCCAATCGCGGGGCCGTAGTAGCGCGCATCTCCCCAATTCGCGGAGTGCCGAGCCCCCTCGAATTTCGTCCGGCCTCCTTGCGGCGTGCAGGCAAGCGTGGGACGGAGGTACGGGAGCCGCTAGATCGCACAAGGGTGCCGGCCGATGCATGGTTGTGCAGGCTGTTGAGTCGTGATCGACAGAGCTGCTCATGCCCAATGGGGAAGGACCACCAGCCTGCCTTCCGTCACGCGAGTAGCGGCCGCCGGCTGCGGTGAATGGTCAACGCGCCAAGCAAAACTGCGGACCCTGCGTTTCCATGCGCCTGTCTGTTTGACACCAAATATATATTCCCCCCCAGCGGCCTCCTTCCCTTTCTCCAACTCACTTCGCGCGTCGTCATCTGCGGTTCTGACTGTGCTCGCTCCCGCGTGTACTCACCCGCAAGCCCTTCGCTGCGTGAGCACCTCCCCTTTCTTTCGTCTTTCGTGTCCGATCCTCCCCGACGGCCTTTTCTCTCGCTCGTTACAATGCGCGCTGCAACCCTCTTTGCCGGACTGCTGTCCGTCGCTGGTGCCGTCAATGGCCTTAGCTTCTCGGCCGCCGAGTTGTTCGAGAAGCTGCGCGGCATTCCTGAGAACTGGCACCAGATCGGCTCGCCTGACGCCGCCCAGAAGCTGCGATTCATGATTGCGGTTAAACAGGTACGCGAAACTCCCTCCTATCTGCACCCAATGGCTTTGCATGATATGCCGTGCGACCTCGGCTGTCTGCGTCATCGTCATGGGGTGCTGCGCCGGTTTCACATTAATCTTCTGTTCCCGGCCCACCTCAGAATTCCAAAGACATGCTGACACCGCCCTTAGCCCAACCCAGCCCTGTTCGAGCAGACCCTGTTGGACATTTCCACCCCGGGCTCCAAGAACTATGGCAAGCACATGAAGCGCGACGAATTGAAGGCAATGCTTCGCCCCGATGCTAAAGCCACCGACTCGATTATCGCTTGGCTCGAAGCCTCTGGCGTCGAGAGCGATGACATTGAGGACGACGGCGAATGGATCAACTTTGTCGCTACTGTCTCCCAGGCCGAGAAGATGATGGATACCAAGTTCAACATCTACAGGAGCGAGATCCGCAAGAACATTGAGAAGATTCGCACTCTCCAATACTCCATTCCTTCTGAGCTTCACGAGTACATCAACATGATCCAGCCCACCACCCGCTTCGCTCAGATCCGTCCTGAGAGGAGTCAGGTTCTGGACAAGGAGGTACTCGGCCACAAGTCTCTCGTTGCTGGTCCCAACGTGTCTGCGTCTTGCAACTCCAGCATCACTCCTGCATGTCTCAAGGACTTGTACAACATCAATGGCTACACTCCCAAGGCGAACAAGACCTTCCTTGGAGTTTCTGGTTTCCTTGAAGAATATGCTCGCTACGATGATCTTGCATCTTTCATTAGCGAGTACGCTCCCGAAGCCCAGGGCAAGAGCTTCAGTTTTGGTTCCATCAACGGCTCGACCCTTCCTCAGGACACATCTGACGATTCTGTCGAAGCCAACTTGGACATCCAGTATACTGTGCCGCTCGTCTATCCTCTCGACGTGACTTACTTCTACACTGCTGGGAGGGGCCCTCTCGTCCCTGACCTCGACCAGCCTGGTGAGTCGTCGAACGAGCCTTATCTGGAGTACTTCACCGAGTTGTTGAAGAAGCCTGATTCTGAGCTCCCCACTACCTTGTCCACTTCGTACGGTGAGGACGAACAGAGTGTCCCCGAAAGCTACGCCAGGACTGTGTGTGACTTGATCGGCCAGCTTGGTGCTCGTGGCGTGTCTGTCCTCTTCTCGTCCGGCGACACTGGGCCTGGCTCTGCTTGCCAGACCAACGATGGAAAGAATACAACTCGCTTCCTCCCCATATTCCCTGCTGCTTGCCCCTATGTCACCTCGGTCGGTGGTACCTACCAAGTTGAGCCCGAGAGGGCTGTCTCTTTCTCGTCCGGCGGTTTCTCGGACCTGTGGGAGCGCCCCAGCTGGCAAGACGAGGCTGTTACTAAGTATCTGGGCATCCTCGGTAGCAAGTGGGATGGCCTGTACAACCCGAACGGTCGTGGTTTCCCCGACGTCGCTGCTCAAGGCTACCGCTTCCACGTCATCGACGGCGGCGATGAGATTCTCGTTGGTGGCACTTCTGCTTCGGCCCCTACCTTCTCTTCCATTGTGGCCCTGCTCAACTCAGCTCGGGTCGAGGCCGGCCAGGCTCCCCTGGGCTGGCTGAACCCGTGGCTGTACAGTACCGGAGTCAACTCTCTGACCGATATTGTGGACGGTGGCTCCAGGGGCTGCACTGGAACCGATATTTATTCTGGGTTGCCTGCACCCTTCGTCCCGGGTGCGTCATGGAACGCTACTGAAGGTTGGGACCCTGTTACCGGATTGGGTACTCCTGATTTCGGTGGTCTCCTAAAGTTGGCGGTGCAGACCAGGTATGGCGGATACCGCAACTAAGCGACGTGCAGTCTTTTTCTTTTCACATGTATCTTACGACTTGGTTTTTAAGGAATTTCTAATGGAGTGAATGAATAAAGCGGGAAAGAGATGATCCTGCTTGAACATTTACAACTACCGCTCTTGTCGTGCTATGAATCTTCCAAGTACTACCGTTTCACGGAAACCAATATTGAATCCATCATCCGACTGATGATGGGGGAAAAGAAAAGCCGGATAGTTCCAATAAGACCTGATTGCGCACTTACGCTTGCGGCTAGGATTTCTTTGAAACACACTCCGTATGTTGCTGGTCAAGACATCATGTCCGGATACGTTTGTCGTGGTTAATCATTGGCCCAATGCGTCCTTGCTCATCATATTTGAGTCCCATACGAGATGAGCATCAAGCACGGCATGTCGCATTAACCATAAGAATAGGCTATAAGCCTATACTCGTATTTATGCCATCCCGTTTCCGCCAACCTTCTTGACTATTCTGCGTTTGAAGTTTGAGTTTACTTTTCGCCACCCGCCAGCCACTCAGCAGGCGGCGTTGCAGCCGACCATTCACAGCCCACGGATCACAGCCAAAATCCAAGGATCGCTTGGAAGACTCTACGCCAAATTAGCCATTTCGCTCCGGTCTGCCCGCGCTATGCCTCGCCAGCGGCTGTGGCAGCAGAGCCGCTTGGCACCCGTCGCCACGCGGCTGCTTGACGAAGCTTGGACGCGGCATCTTGGCGCCTCCCCATGATGTCGCTCCACATTTTCCTCCCTCACCTGGCATCACTTTTCTCGGGCCGCAGACGTAACGGCGAACGCCGAGGTCGCGTAAATGACATAAATTAGTCTTGTGCGTGATAAGCAACTGCGGCGTGCGAACGACGGAGAAAAAGAGGAAAATTACTCGCATGATCGGGCGGAGCCCGTCAGGCGAAACGCTCGGGTACCTGAAGGGCGATGGGTGTTCGAGCTGCTCTTTCGGGAATGGTCTTATCGGGGGCGCCGCGGTGGGGAGCTCGTGTGGAGAAAACAAAAAAGGGACGGCCAGGGAGCGCGCCGTGGGCGGGGGCGGCGCCCGCGATGACAGCTCGCGTTTTGTTTTTGCTTTTGCTTTTGCAAGCGGGCGACCGAGGCAGCGGCGGGGCGGCGGTGGCGGACGGCTCAGCAGCGGTCAGATACGGCGCAAGGCGCGCCGGTGAGCGAGGCCGTTTGCTCCCATGAGCGGCGCTGCGCCTCTGGGAAGCGATTGGCTTTTGGGCGGCGTCGCTGCTTTGGGAAGGAGATGAATGGTCGAGTCTCTGAGAGAGACGCGCAATGTCATCATGCAAGAGTTGCGGAGGCTGCCGTGGTCCCTGCAAGCTGCGAGAGAGCGGGATGCAATCAGCAATTCGATGTCGGTGAGTAGGAGCACGATTCCTGGGTCTTGGTCTTGTCGGCAGCTCAGGTCCTCCACTCATCGCTTCGTAGCTTTGGTCCGGAAAATTCAAAGGAAACAAACATGAGCTCAAAGGGCCCCTTGCAGCCCAATATCCTGTCGTCTTCTCGAATGACGGCCGTATAATGGGCGAGATGCGCCACTATCTTTCTTGCGCGCGTCATTGTTATTGCTGGGCGTAAGGTCGTTGGTCGAGTCGCGCACCTCCGCCCGCCGGCAATGTAACCACCGAGCACCACCGCCGCAGCATCCCGCCATTCAGGCCGGGGCGCATGCGAGGCACAGACAAGCTGCCTCAAGCTACTTGCCCGAGAAGGCTAAGCCTTGGCCGAAATCCCTGCTCTGCGTAAATATTTACGCCCTCCATCCCGGCGTGTGCCGCTCGCCGCGGGAGACATGTAGTACGAATCTCTCTTCGAATTCTTACAGCCGCTCTGCCCCTCGTTACTTTCTGTGGCCCTCCTGTCGGTCTCCTTCGCCAGCTCTGCGGAACCTTTGAGCGCTGTTCAATTCTCCCTTGTCACATTGACCTTGACAGCGAAGTCCGAAACATGCGCGTCGCAACCCTTCTCTCGGCGTGCGCCCTCGCTGCCTCGTCCGTCCTCGTGGAAGCAAGGTCGGCGCAGTATGCGGGAAAGAAGGTGCCTGAGATGCCGCGCCCGCGCCGTGGAGATCTGCTCAAGAAGACCCCTCCGGTCGTCGAGAAGCGCGCCGACTACATCATCCCGCAAACCGTAAACACCACCAAGTTCGCGGTCAATGGCTCCGCCATTCCTGAGGTCGACTTCGATGTTGGCGAGTCCTACGCCGGCCTGCTCCCCATTTCTGAGAAGGCCAATGAGACAAGTGAGCTGTACTTCTGGTTCTTCCCCTCGGAGAACCCTGATGCTACGGACGAGATTCTCATTTGGTTGAATGGTGGTCCCGGATGCTCATCTCTTGAGGGATTTTTCCAGGAGAACGGACCCGTGCTATGGCAGTACGGTACCTTCAAGCCTGTGAAGAACCCCTGGACTTGGGTGAACCTAACCAACATGGTTTGGGTTGAGCAACCCATCGGCACCGGCTTCACTCAGGGCACTCCCACGGCTACCAACGAAGAAGAGGCCGCTGCTCAATTCCTTGGTTTCTGGAAGAACTTCGTCGATACCTTTGGCCTGCACGGCCGCAAGGTGTACATTGCCGGCGAGTCTTACGCCGGCTACTATGTTCCCTATATCACCGTACGAGGGTTCCCTAACTTTAATTTCCCCACACAATTTGTCTGACAGCATTCTATAGGACGCTATGCTGAACACAAATGACACGACGTACTACGATGCTCAAGCTTTCTTGATCTACGATCCTAGCACCTCGTACGACGTTGTGCAGCAGCAGATTCCCGCAGTCCCCTTTGTGGACTACTGGGCACCGTGGTTCAACCTTAACCAGACCTTCCTGGACGACATTCACAACCGCGCTGACGAGTGCGGCTACACGGATTTCTTCAACGATTACCTGACTTTCCCTCCAGCGGGTCCTCTGCCCACTCCACCGAACGTTGACGGAGATGCTGCGGGCTGTGACCTTTGGGACGACATTTACTATGCCGTCAGCGCCGTGAACCCCTGCTTTGACATCTACCAGGTTGCGACCACCTGCCCGCTTCTGTGGGATGTGCTTGGTTTCCCCGGATCCTTCGACTACATTCCTGAGGGCGCGTTTATCTACTTCAACCGCACCGACGTTCAGAAGGCCATCAACGCTCCAATTCAGGAGTGGGCGGAGTGCTCCAACGGTGTTCTCGATACCGACACGTCTCCTGCCTCCGGCCTGTCCGTCCTCCCCGGTGTCATTGAGCGCACCAACGGCCGCTCCATCATCGCTCACGGCAACCTCGACTACATCCTGATTGCCAACGGCACCCTCCTGATGATCCAGAACATGACGTGGGGCGGCGCACAAGGCTTCCAGACCGCCCCCACCGAGCCATTCTACGTTCCGTACCACGAAGAAGCTTCATTGAGCACGCTTGCCGCATCGGGCATTATGGGAACCGCTCACACCGAGCGTGGCCTGACTTGGGTCGAGGTCGCGATGTCCGGTCACATGGTAAGTCACTTCCAAATACGCAGTACTACTACAGGATGCTAATAGATTCACAGGTTCCGCAATACCAGCCCTCGGCTGCTTACCGCCAGCTCGAGTTCCTCCTCGGCCGCATCGACAGCCTGAACGAGCGCACCGATTTCACCACCCAGTCGGGCGATTTCGGCAACGGGTTCAACTTCACCAGCGCAAATGCGACAGCGAAGATGACGAAGAGGCAGATGGGCATCGAGTGGTCTTTGTAAAAAAAAAAAAAAAAACCGTAATAACGCTGTATATATAAGAGGCCGACCTACGGCGAAAAATGAGTTGAATGAATAATAATGTTGGTTGAAACCGGATCTCGGCGGCAACCTCTTAATTTCTTGGTCAATGCTTTGTAGTAAGCGTTGCCGATGACGTGACCGCTCGGAACTAGTTTTGGACCGCGGCTTCTAATCTGACTGGCCACATCCTTTTGGGGCACTGCAGCTTGTCCGTAGCACTAGTGAGTCAACATCGAAGACCGAGGAGACCCTTCTGCCTGGTAGTTCAGAGAGCCGACAGAGCTTGGGAGTATTTAGGAAGTAAGGCGGGAGATCACGGTATCACCGAGCCAAGCTGCTTTTTCCGTCCACGTCGCATTTTTCTTTCCCAGTGCTGTCATCAAGATTTTGTAAGATCTCCTCCAATACTCCTTCCTCTATGTCCCCTTTATCACCTCAAAAGACCTTAAGTTTCTCGCCTACTTCTCCAGTACGTGGCTTTCACCGAAGTCCGGGGAAGCAGAGTATCCTCATGTAGCATCTCACTCTTGCCCCAATTCTTCTGAATATGCGTTGATCCAAATTCGACTTCATTCACGGTTGCGTCTCGAGCCAAACACCACATTGGGTAGCAGAAGAAATCATCCTTCGCCACGTAGGACGAGTCCGATCAAACGGATAAGCTCTCAAATGAAGGCACATGGCTAGTTGAAGCAGTCGTCCGGACGTAGATGTCGTCAACTTTCCATGGCATTCACGTGCGGACGACTACTTCAATTGCCTGTAAATCATGATTTGACTGTTCGTTCTCACGAATGGCTTCGTCCTGCGACGCGGGAGATCATTTCTTTCACCACCCTCTGTGGCACCAACAGCAACGGTGGACACAGTCTTCCGCAACACTCTACAGAGAACCTGCCACAACCTCCGCAGCCATTGCTCACAAACGCGATCCAACAGACCGACAGCCTGATCCACCTTCACCTCCACCAACCCTTACCATGCCACCCGCCGACAAAACTCTCTACTTCGCCTACGGCAGCAACCTCTGGCTCGCGCAAATGTCCCGTCGCTGCCCTTCCTCGACCTATCTGGGCATCGCGCGCCTATGCAATTACCGCTGGCTTATCAATGAGCGCGGCTACGCGAATGTCGTCTCCCTTTCGCCCACGAGTACCACCACCGGCGAGAAAGAAGATTTCGATACAGTCGTCTACGGCATGCTGTACGCGCTTACGCCGGACGACGAAGCGCGACTTGACGTCAATGAGGGCGTGCCGGACGCGTACACGAAGGAGTATCTGGATGTCGACTTTTGGAAGGGGAGTGAGGATCGCTGGGTGGATGTAGGGAAGGAAGCGGCGGAGAAGAAGAAAGTGTTGGTTTATGTGGATCGGTTGAGGATTGGGGAGGGCCCGCCGAAAGGGGAGTATGTGGGGAGGATGAATGAGGCGGTGCGTGATGCGGTGAGGTTGGGGGTGCCGCAGAAGTGGGTCGAGGGAGTGGTGAGGAAGTTCATTCCGGAGGAGGGGAAGTCGTAGAGGAAGGGCGTGCCGGTTTTCATGGTGGTTTTGTGTTGCGTTCTAGACGTATATTCAGGGTAACCCTTCTTAAAAGAAGATGAGCAAGCGCAGGATATTGCGATCCTGGGCCAGAGCGGAAGTATCATTGCAGCCGTAAATATTACTGATATTCTTGAGACCTTCTAGACTATCATTCAAACGTGATCTTCTTGCCCGTCCCTTCCACGATCGCACCAGACGCTCTGGGTGCATTCGCCAGCGCTGCTCCAGGCTTGATAGTGCGTGCATCGACTTTACGGGCCTCTTTCTTTCCCTTGTGCCTGGGCTGGTGCTTTGTTGCATCAACTTCACCGAACTCTTCGCCACCAGCATCTGCATTGCCCCCTTCCTTCTCCTTACCGAACCGCTTTTTATATCTTGTAGTCGCGTCTTCCGCGAATTCCACGCGCAGCTCCCTGCCGTCCATCCTGTTGACATACCACTTGCGCGCCTTCTTCTTTTTCCTCTTCTTCTCAACGCCATCCGCATTGTCCGCGTCCTCCACTTCTTCATCACTTTCATCATCCGCGGGGATCATGGTATATCCTGCCACTGCTGCAGCGGCAGCATCCAGCTCCTCAAACGTAACCCAGGCATAGCCCTTGCACTTGCCAGTATCCTGGAACGTGGCGATATGCACGTCTACGACTTCTCCGCACTTGCTGTAGTGCGCGATCAAGTCCTCCTTGGTAACCTCGAAGCTCAAATTGCCCACAAACACGCGCTTGCTCGGCTCCTTCCCTCCGCCTATCAGCACCGCCTCCGTCTTGCTGAACTTCTTGCGTCCCTCATCCTTCCCTTGTCCTTCCCCATCCTCCTCCTTCTTCTGTTGCGGCCTGCCATCGAAGTTGCTTGCGTCCTTGATCAGCACCGCGCGACCGCTAATCAGGGTCTCGGACGCCTCGATCGCCGCTTGCACGGCGTCCGGCCCGTCGAAGTCAACGTAGGCGAAGCCCTTGTTGTGCGGCTTGATGCGCATATTCGCGACCGCGCTCTTATCCGGCGGTGGCATGTGGATACGCGTGATGCGCTCGCTGGCGATTCCCGCACGGTCGGCGAAGAACTGGCGCAGGGTGTCACGCGTTGACGTCCACGGCAGGTTGCCGATCCAGATGCCGTGTGGAGACTTCTCCTTCTTCGCTTTCTTCGCTTTGTTATCCTTCTTCGCGGCCTCATCTCCCTCAGCGTCCTCTTCCTTATCTGAATCCGAGTCGGGTTCGGCGGAGGATGCGGCGGGTTTGGGGGCTTTCGAAGCTTTGGTGGAGGGGTCGAGCTTGCCCTTCTTGGCGAGACGCTGCTCGCGCTTGGAGAGGGGCTCGGGCGCGGTGATGTCGACTTCTAGCTCGCCATCTTCGGGGAGGGCGGAGCGCTTGCGCTTCTTGGAGGAGGAGTCTTTGGCGGGCTTGGGCTCTTCTGTGGGCTCCTCGGCGGGCGTCTCGGATTCGGGCTTGGATTTCTTTTCTTTCCGGTCCTTTTTCTCCTTCTTTTCTTTCTTTTCCTTCTTCTTCTCCTTCATGGAGACCTCAACGGCCGTTGTTGAGGCCATTGTATTTTGCGTGCGGACGGAGGCTGAGGTTTGCGTAGGTAGGCGCGAGCAGTGAGCTGTGCAATGATCGTCGGCAACTTTTTTTTTCTGAAAATTCATAAAAAAGTACGGCCGATATTCTGCCGGCGCGTTCCGTCCCTCAACACCTTCAGACTTACGGCGCTTCTTATCCACCAACTCTCAACCTCATCTTCCGTTAAGAGCAGCTCCAGTCTTTCCAGGCAGAAAGTCGCCAGGGCTTGCGTCTTTCGGTGTCGCGCCACGTGTTGAAATTGAGTTGACGCGTGGCGACGGCATTTTCCCACCCACCATGGAGGAAGACGACTCCCGAACCGCGACCGTGGGTCGCAAGCGTCAGCGCGAACTCCAGGATGCGCAGACCGAAGAATCCGTGCCGACCCCGGATAAGAAGATGAAGCTGGACGACGATGACAGCGACTACTCACCCTCACTGGATCCCCAAGAAGACGTTTCACGTGAACGCCCAGACGAGCCATCCCAGCTGGACCTGGGTTATCCTCATATGGCTACTGAGTCCGAGACCGCCGTGAAGGTTGATCAGCTTAGTACTGCACAAGAGAAGGCTGAGGTTTCTGTACCACCGACATCGGCGAAGCCGGCATTGCCGCCACCCGAGGCTGAAGATTTCATTGCCCTACCTGCGGACGACGATGACTTTGCCGCCGGGAATGACGATGCGTCATCAAATGGCCTTAGCAGTGATGACGAGCGTGAAGACGGCGAGAAGGAGAAGTCGAGTGACCCCAGTGATAGGGCTGGTCAAGACTCAGTTGCGCAAACCTCCCCAACCGTTGAAGCTGGTCCTATTACCTTGACGAAGTTACAGAACAAGCTCATCCGCCAGTTCGAAGGAGACAGAGCACTCCGGATCCTGAAGAACGGTATCGGTGGTTACTGGACTGTCCAGAAGGGCTTTTACGGCCAAAATGTGGCGGCTACCATTGTCACGATGGCTATTCCCCAGATTCCAGACAAGAAGAACCCAGACAAAATCGTTAATGCTATAAACAAGGAGACTATCCGCAATAGTCTAGCGACCATCATTGGAGCTAACTGTCCGATTGGTCTCCTGGCTATGTATCATGATCAGCATCCTACCTCGACGAATTTCAACCAATTGGTGGTCTACCGCAAGCAGGAGCAAATCGACGACCTGAAGAGTTGCCTTGCAGCATCGCCGGTCGAGTTCACCCAAAAGGGCGACGGCAAAAAGGAGACCTTTGTCTTCAATGTGCTTGCCGTAGATCAAAGCAAAGGTCTCCAGTTCAAAAACAACTTGAAGGTGAAGATAACTCGCGGCGTTGCCGCGTCGCTTCATGAGGGCCTAGTCACTTACGTGAGGGCACTACTGGAATCGGGCAAAATGGGCCCCGAGGAATACGAAGGCTTCAACCCGAAGAAGCCAAGGAAGATTCTCAACAAAGCCATTAAGCAGGATATTGGAGCTGGGGTCGTCAAAGCAGATCCTCAATATGCCTTCGACCATTTGCAGAACGGAGTAGAGCCCTCTCTACTCCAGGCACAGGAGACTTCGCAGTTTCAATCGCAGGCTACATCCAAAGCAGCCAGTGCACCTTCCACGAAACCCTCCACCCCCGCAAGCGAGACCCGAGACAAGGATAATGCCGCAAGCTCCGGAGAGGAGGGTGAGATATCTGACGAGGAAGCTGAATACTCTCCACCCTCACCACCTGCACAAATCAACGACCCCACTCCCATATCCAACGCTCCAATACGGACCCACTTGTCGCAACTCTCCGAAGGGGAGCGCCAACTTCAAACCCGCTATTTCGGTTCTTCCAGTGATGACGATCCTGTCCACTGTCTCACCTGCGCTGAGCCAGGACACATGCAAGAGAGTTGCCCTTCCCGGACATGCCAACATTGCAAGGCTGTTGACCAACACTTCACGAACAACTGCCCCATGGTTGCGAAATGCACCAAATGCCGCGAGAGGGGTCATACCAAGGACAGGTGCCCATCAAAGCTCGCACGCACAGCTGCAGATGGCTTTTTCTGCGACATGTGTAATCAGCCTGGTCACGTTGAAGAGCAATGCTCTCTCCTCTGGCGCACCTTCAACCCTGATAAGATCCCGA
The DNA here is from genome assembly GCA_037367355.1 of Neoscytalidium dimidiatum. Lineage (NCBI taxonomy): Eukaryota > Fungi > Ascomycota > Dothideomycetes > Botryosphaeriales > Botryosphaeriaceae > Neoscytalidium > Neoscytalidium dimidiatum. Next base: position 612,439 of record CM074701.1, on the reverse strand, counting down.
ATCTCAACAAAGTACCGAGGATGACCGTGTCATGCTATCAATGCGGCTCTCACATGCATTGGGGTGATGACTGCCCCATGAGACCTCGGAAAGTTACCGTCAATTGCGATACATTCTCCGCCAAGGAAGCGAACAAATATCTTCTCGACCCCGCAGCTGCCGCAGCGGAGCTCAGGCAGAATGGTCATAGCGGCCAAGGCATGTCCATCAAAGGTCGTGCGCAGAACCAGCACACCTACTTCACCTCCAGCGACGATGACGGAGACATTGACAACTTTTATCGCAACAAGCGCAGCAACAACAGCAATAATGGTCCCTCTCGCAGCAACATCCGCATCAACACCAGCGCAGGTAGCCGTGGCGGCCGCTTTTCGCAGAAAAATGACAGGAGTGGCGGCAATAATGGTTACGATGAGTATCGTCCGAACAGCAATCAATTCGAGCCCATTGCTCGAGGCTGGCAACCTCCGCTTCCAGACGAACCTCCTCCACCTCCACCGCCGCCGCCGCCGCCGCCGCGTGGTGGACATGGAGGCGGCCGTGGTCGCAGTCGCGGACGTGGTGGTGGAGGTGGTGGTGGTGGAGGTGGGGGCTCAGGTGTCAACCAGATGCCGGTGGCACCCCGGCAGCAACAGCAACAGCAACAGCAAGGAGGAGGTCCGTCCAAGAGATCACGCAACAACAGGAACGGAAGGAAATGAGGAACTAGAAACGGGTGGTTGACTACAATGTAGCGAAGGTGAACGGGGACACGGGGAAACGGTTCTTTTGATGATTGGATTCTTCAGGATAACATGCATTGGGCGGTCTGGCGGCGGTTCGATATTCTAGACGGACGGATAGCATTGCCCGGCTTAGCATACCACACATCAACGGTTAGGCGTATTCACTACTACGCCAGGTTACATTCAGTTCATGATGTGAATAAATCCCGGTAATGACCGGATATTGCACAGCCACAGAATGCCAAACCGCGGTCCAAGAAGTGGCGGGCATATCTGTGGACGGGTAGTTGTCGGGATGCCGGGGTGATCGGCAGACGCGGATGCTGCTTGAAGCACATCCGCATTCCCTACAGCTGAGCGGTGTAGGAGAAGGCTCCGCTCTTTGTTTCAAGACCGACTGCTACTTCTACCCGAACACGAAGTGGGTGCTCGACAGAGAGCAGTTACTGACTCAAGATGAGCTCAGGAATCGGCCGTGGTAGGCTGTGTAATGTGAACTCCCAGGTTGCGTGGTTACTAGAAGCGGCTTCTGCATCGGCGGTGCAGGATACGTGTACAGAAAAAGAAGCACAGAGTTGAGCACAACTTGTTTGAGTGCAATGCGATGAATAGAGCATGATGCAAGCTCGCCACATAGAGCAAGGCGATTGGCGACGGTGCACAGCAGATCAGCCACCATGCTGTGCAACGCAACGCAAAAGTAGCATCAAACGACGCCTTATCTTTTGTTTCTTTGACGACATGGAATCCGATGAGCCGGATAAAAACCTGCTGGCTGCACCCACGGTTGTCTCGCGACACGACACCACATCATCGCCCCTGGGGAAGAGATACTTGGCACGATGCTTGTCTTCATCTGCCTATAGCGTCGCTACCGACGAGGTTGCCGGAGGGCTATTGGGTGATGAGGCAGGGATTAAGCAGGATCGCCCAGCCAGTGTCGTTGCTAAATTTGAGCTACAAAAGCGCGATGGCAGATGACTCGGGTGTCGATGACCCAATGGAGGGAGACAAAGCGATGACAGCACATCTAGTGTAAGAACAATCAGCATATGCATCAGCAGTAATTCCCCTTATTGCGCGAGCGGCTTAACCGTCGTTCCAAGAATAGTGGAGCGTCAAGGGCAGCGAAGCCCTTCCTGTTAGACGGCAACTCCGCACGCCTTCTCCTTCCCCGACGCGCGGACCGGCCCTTCTTGCTGGCTTCTCGGCCTGTTGGGGTTTCGAGAGATGCCCACGCCTGAACCAGATGCGGTATCGCCTTATCACAACCCCGGCCGCTGGCGCTCAAGCCCTTGCAAGCTGTAGGCATTCTCCATGGCGGACGACTCGGATTCACGCCATCTGGTCTCGGATGGCTGTGGACCCATCATCCAACCCCGGCTCCATCGTCAGCTTGCTTTTCCCCCTCCATCACGATTCCACGACTAGTCTCCTGCAGCAGCGAGAACTACCCCGGGCGGGCACATTTTGTGGCGCTGGCGAGCGTACAGGGTAGCTTGCGGTAGCCGGGGACCAAGGTGCCGAATAATGACGTCGCTGGACACGGTGCGTGTGCAGCCATCACGCCCGCTTGTTCGCTGCCGAAGCTCCCGGGGGATGGAGTGGGAGGAGGAGGAGAAGTACCGGTACTCTACCAGTACTCCGTGCTCATGCAGCAGCAGTACCTATCTCTAGGAGCTTTGGCCGCCTGAGGACATGAGGCATGACGACGTCGGAGGCCCTGCAGCTGCAATAGCCATCGCCGGGTACCTCATCGCCATCGGACCAACCAGCTGCGCCGGACGATGGGGCGTTGGTGGGACAGCCTGTGAGCCTGCCAGCTCGCTCACGACACACAGCCGCCACGCCATCGTTGTTGAGCGCGTTTCAGGCACCTTTTCCAACCCCCCAGGGCCAACGCTACCGCATCGATGCGATCGCCCAGTCGGCTGTGACCCCGTGCCAGCGCTTTCGCCCCATTCGCCCACTGCTGTGGTGGTGGATCGTCACGGGGCGTGCGTCAATGCAGGGCCCCGATGCTTGATTCACACGCTGCCACTGCCGCCAGAGCTGGGCACCGAAGCTTGACGAGTCTTGCGTCATGGCAGTCTGTGGGACGCGCATGCCGCCGCCGCCGCCTACTACCTGCCTGCAAGGGCATCGAGCAAGCCCATGCCACGAGTAGGTTGCCGTAGCACGCAAGGGTAAGCCCGCCCGAGCTGCATAAATAACCACCGCCTCTCCTTCTCTGCTCATGATTGCTACAATCTCCCCTTCTCCATTTTCCCATCCTAGCCCTCAGGACAGCAACTTTGCCTGAGCTTCACCGCGCATTGAACAAACAACATATAGCAAAGAAACCCAAAAGAACAGCAAACATGGCGAGCAGAGGCTTTACCCGCATCCCCATCATCACGAACAAGAACTACAAGGCCAGTGGCATCAAGTCCTACGCCTACGCTCTGCACAAGTGTACGTGCATTTCTCTTCTGCTACTCGGAACACTAGTCCACCTCCTAAAAACTGTTTTTTTTATTTGCACAATCAACGCTGCAATTACCGCGTACTCTTCACCAGCCACTAATGTCAAGTAGATGGCATCGGCCCAACCAAGGAGGGCCCCTACTTTGTCTCCAACAAGATCCACCAACAGGGCAAGTTCGGCGCTGCTAAAGCGCTTGGCGGCCACGCCCGCGTGCAGAAGCATGTTCTCCAGAAGAAGCTCGACGCCGCGGGCAACTCGGGCGAGGTGCCAGCCGAGGACATCCAGAACGACTCCTTGTACCTATGCGAAGTGGGCATCGGCACACCAGCACAGAAACTGAAGCTGGACTTCGATACCGGCTCTGCCGATCTGTGGGTGTGGTCGACAGAGCTGCCATCCAACGTGCAGTCACAGGGGTCGTCCTCCGGCCACACCGTCTTCGACCCGTCCAAGTCCAGCACCTTCAAGAGTCAGGATAACAGCACGTGGCAGATCCAGTACGGCGACCAGTCCAGCGCGTCGGGTACCGTGGGCACCGACAACATCACGCTCGGTGGCCTGACGGTCGAGAACCAGGCCATCGAGCTGGCCAAGAAGCTCTCCGACCAGTTCATTCAGGGTTCAGGCGACGGCCTGCTCGGGCTCGCGTGGGGCTCCATCAACACGGTCAAGCCGACGCCCGTCAAGACGCCCATCGAGAACATGATCGACCAGCAGGACATCCCCAAAGACGCCGAGCTCTTCACTGCGTACCTAGGCAGCACCAAGGACACGAACGAGGCCGACAAAGGCGAGTCGTTCTACACCTTCGGCTACATTGACCAGGACGTCCTCAAGGCCGCCGGCGTCGATGAGCCCTACTACGTCGACATCGACAATTCCCAGGGTTTCTGGCAATTCCAGTCCACGTCCGCCTCCGTCAACGGCCAGACCATCACCCGCAGCGGCAACACGGCCATCGCCGACACCGGCACCACGCTCGCGCTCGTCGACGACCAAACCGTCGAGGCCATCTACAAGGCCATCCCCGGCAGCAAGTACGACAACAACCAACAAGGCTACGTCTTCCCCAGCAGCACGACCGCTGATCAGCTGCCCGTCGTCACCTTCGCCGTTGGTGATAAGCAGTTCACCGTTCAGAAGGAAGATCTGGCGTTCGCGGATGCCGGGAACGGCTTCGTGTACGGCGGCATCCAGAGCCGTGGCGATATGGTGAGTATCAACTCCTGTCATTATTTAGCCGCGAATGGAAGCTAAAAAAAATATATTTTAATAGACTTTCGACATTCTCGGAGATACCTTCTTGAAGGGCATTTATGCCGTAAGTCTTTTTCTCTCCGCGCGGTGCTGGTGCAGAGTGAGATTAGAGTGCTGACACGCCACCCCGCGCAGATCTTCGACCAAGGCAACAAGCGCTTCGGCGCCGTGCAGCGCAAGGAGGCTGAGCAGAACGTCTCGGTTCCTTCCGGATCGTCTTAAATTTGCTGAGGCGATGTGCGTGGCGTCGGGTTTTGATGACCGGCGACCGTATCGCAACGCAGATTCACTGGCGAAAGTGATGAGCAGCGGCCTTGTCGAAGGCGCTGACCTGTTCTTTGCATTGACCTCAGCGCCCGTAATGAGGATGTGTATGATTGATGGAATGTTAATGTGGGTACATACATAGCGTTGTGGTTTCATGTCATCAGCGCGTACAAAGTTGCTTTGGTTTCCAGCAACATAGACAAATGACATAAATTTCTTATGAAATCAGCAAAAGGATAGCAGAACCCGTGAACATGCCTAACGGCGTACTGGTAATTCGGGACGGGGGGAGACGATCTTAGTATGGGGAGTTGAGTAACATCCGAACGCGAATGTCTCAAAATACTGACGACGCCCGCGTCAGTATGGTTGCTTCAATTCCCTACGAGGTTGCACATTGAGTTTTTCAGGAACGAGAGTAAGGAAACGTCATGTGGAGATATTGCACTTTATAAATATTTCCTTCTCAATACTCGAGTAGCAACATGATGGAAATTTTAATGTGTGCAATCTGACATGTATTTACAAGGTTAGCGTCCAGACGCTGCCTTTCTACTCATATGTACAGCTCTGAAACTCTAATCATCTAGCCCGAAACCTACAGGTACTCAAGTTCCTTATCCCAAAAAATCAAAGGGAGTCTACTTGCAGTAGATCTCACCGCTGGCATCGTCGTACGTGCAGTATGCATCGTTGTGCTGAGCAGCGTAGTTGATGAAGCCACCATCGCCGTTCGGCGTGAAGCGAGCATCAGGGCTACATACGTCGTCAGCACTCACATTCCAAAAAAAAAAAAAATAAACACTTTCTAAAAAGAATCTATCGAATAGAGAGAACTCACCCTTTCAGGAAGAAGCAATCGTAATCCGCATTCAGGGGCCCCGAGCGGACCTCCACGCTGGCCAGCTCGCTAACCTGGTCGGGCTTCGAAACCGTGTAGTCCATGTTCTGCCAAAACCTCCGCATCAGTTTCATGGGAAAGACAAATAAAAGAATTCCTCGAGACGCTGGGAAGGTAAAATTCTTTTTTTTTTTTGGAGAGGGGAGGGGGTTGATGAAAATCTTACATAGCAGATGGCGGCGTACTCGTCGCCGGGCCGCTTGTTCCACATCTCGGCCACCGTCTTCTGCGTGAACTCCTCGCGCACCTTCTCCCACGTGCCCAGCGCCGGCAGCAGGCTGTTGATCTGCCCGACCGCGACACCGGAGGCCGTGCCGACGACGGCGGTCACGGCCGCGCCGCTGATGATTCCGGCGGTGATGGGGTCGATAACGCGCTTCTGGAGGGCGGCGGCGTGCTCGGCCTTCTCGGGGGTCGGGGCCGCGGTGGTGGTGGTGGTGGTGGTGGTGGTGGTGAAAGCCGCGGCGAGGGCGATGAGGGCGGTGCTGGTCTTCATTGTGGTGGGGTTGGGGATTCGGTCGGTTGCTTGTTTTTGGAGTGGGTGGAGGATTTGAATGAGGAGCTTCTTGTTGAGGAGGAAGTGCTTGCTGATGATGGGGACGGGGAGGCGTTTCCGCGCTGCTTTATATCTTCGTCTGGCAGCTTTCCGTCTGCTCGCTTTGGTTTGGCTGAAGGGTGGAAGAGAGCTGCACTGCCTGGTAAGGCCGCCTGCTTGAGTCGGCGTTCGGCATAGTGGTGTGGATGTTTGGTGACACGGGAAACGCATTCTTGGCTCCTTGGTGTAGAGCAGCACTGCCTTCAAGGTGCTGTAGGGCTGCCTGTGTGGTATGGATCAGCGCCGCATCCAGTGGCACGGGTCGTTTAGATGCATATGCAGGTACAGAATAGGCTTCCCGGCGGCTGTCACCGGTGTGGGGTCGAAGTGTTGGAGTTTCTCCGCGCGGCTTGGCAGCTGTGTGCCTCATACGGCGAGTTTCTAGAATTTTTTCTACTGCTGTCGATGGTGTCGTCCGTTGGATTCCCAAAAAATTTGCGCAGGCTTTTCTTCTTTGGTCCTGCAGGCATATTGACCGAGAGAAAGGCTTTCTGTAGTGCAGCGTCGACGTCCACCTTCCTCCTGTTTGGGTGCCAAACTGGATTTGCCGTTTGCGTGATGCTAGCCTACGTATTCTCGTTTGCTGTGGCACTAGGTCTTCTTGGTGGTGGGGATAATTTCGCCGAATGGGTCGTGGATAAGGTTGAATCACTCCCGAGTGCTCTATTTCGAAGCTTACTACATGATTTCGCCAAGGGTCATAAGACATACAGCTGTAAGCAGCCAAAATTATGCATCGCATAGTGTGTTTCTCTTGGTAGGGGCATTTAACCTTATGCTCGACGTCCGGGGATGCACCCGCCGGCAAGACAGGAGAAGCCGGCATTCAGTGCCGTTTCTGCCATGAGTGGAAGGACGGCAAGGTTTCTGAAGCATAACCCTTGCGCATTACGAAGATATGCTCATACCTTTGATTTTCAGAATACTTGGCGTGACAACGTACAGTAGCGGCTATATGCTGTTTCTCGACGCTTCGCAATGCAAGATCGAGGGTTGATCATCCAGACGGCTCCCAAAGTGCGTCATCCAACCTAGGAATACTCACAGCCTTACCCACATTACCCTACAGCATCCAATAGGAACGCGCGGGATGTCGAAACCTTAGTCGCTCTTGGCCTCAACACCAAGCCAAGATCCCACGAGAAACTCAGAACGCCGTTTAAGCCAATGACGTATCCAAGCGCCCCTGGTGCAGAACAGTATACCATGTGGGCTATTGACTAGCGATGTTACGTACTCAGCCTCAAGACGAGCTTGTTAAGCATGAGACTGAGTCGTCGTCTATCTCTTGCCCGATAAGGTAATGCGCGGCAGGGCGGCGCTCCTTGTGCGGGCCGACTCGGGTGGCTGATCAGGCCAACCTTCCACCCCAAGTTTCACCCTACGGCCTCAGCCGCATGCCGATCAGCCCTATTTTCATTAAAAAGCCGCCCGATCCTCCACCTTTCGGTCTGTATGCACGCGTGATCTCGTAGAATCATCCCGGCGCATCATGGTCGAGGCTGAGTTCTTGGCCGCCATCATGTGTTGCTCACATGGTGGGTGGGCCTGATGCTGGATACGAAGCAATCCGTGAAGGTATGGCTACAACACAGCTTGCTATATCGAGTCGAAATTGTCGTGAGGACAGACACAGTGTGGGGTTCTACAGTAGACTTCCACTCCTACGACTACTTCAGCTCCTCATGTCCGCCCTCTCAGTTCGCTAAGGGATTATGGACAGTGTCATGGATAGTAAGAAACCAAAACGTCGGCTCATGTGAGGTAGTTGCCGCAGCAGTTACGGAGGATGGCCGATCGACGCGTTCCGCGAAGTTTAAGTCATGTTACCGCCATTCCTCCCGCTCCTTTACATAAAGAATTCTGGGGAAGACGATGCCTCGGAGAATCAGGATTTCCCCATCGGGATTCGGAGTTGTCCCAACATCTAAGAGGCATCTCACCCCACGATTCCTCGCCCCTTGCCAAGCAGTACACTGCAAATCCTCCGTTTTGCCAAGAACCGAATAAGCAGCCTGGCAAAGGAATAAGGGCTGCAGACTGCGCTTTCTCAAGTCCACTGCTGAAACCATGCTATAAATTGACTGAATACGAAAGAGAATAGTACGTCCGAAGCAGTAGCCAAATTATGAGAGGAGTATACCAAACAGAGAAGAATGAGCAAAATGATTCCGCCTACCGCCAGTATGATCGTTATAGACTCTCGTCGGCTCGGCTGATATGTCGTTTCATCGGAATTTGTAACAGCAGCGGCGCTTTCCTCGGGAATTGCCGCCACATTCTCGTCTTCTGCGGTCTCCATTGGCTCCTTACCGTTCTTTTGGGTATGACTGGGCACAGAGTCGCCGTGTGCTGACGCCTGCGGCCCGTCTTGCTGCTGCTGTCTTGTCACTTGGGATATTCCCCTTTTCACGGACTCCTTGCCTCTCGTTCTCGCTCAAAGGTAAGACTATATCCGGAGGTCGGCGATTTTCCTCCAGATTGCCGAGACTTTGTTCTACGGTCCTTGCCAGCTCCGAAACATTCTTCGAACTGTCCTCTCTGAGGGTGTCCAGAATCGCCGACACCGGCAGAATTTCTCCCTCGGCGTCTATGGAGAAAACAGAAACAGCATCTGACCCCAACAGGCGTGCTGCCTCTTCTATCCTATGGAACTGCCAGCGTGTTAGATCCCAACGGCTCCTAACAGTTTTGAGCGGGTATGCGCCAACTTCTTCACTCTCTTTGTCAAGCAATAGTCCAACGCTTCGCAAAGCCCTCCATGAGAGCCAAATGCAGTGGATGAGAAGGAGTGAGATTCATTTAGCATGACTGCATTGATCTTTTGGATATGATCCGAGGAAAGGTGACATAGAGGAAGGTTGAAGTCATTGTCCGCTTGGCAAGAGCTATCTCTGTTTCCAGGAGCAGGCACGTTACAAGCGCCCATAGGATGGAGCTGCTGAAGGAAGGAGCCTTTCTTTCTGGGGTTTAGATTTAGGAGGATCCATCCGCTCTTGAGCGCTGCCTCCACGACTTGGCTGAGCAAATACACTCGTTCGCGTACTTCGTAAGCTGAGCCTTCGGCCAGGTTAGGAAGAAGGTAGCTCTTGAGCATCATCACCAACTTGGGCAGAACTGGAGCCGGGATATGGTATTCCAAACACGCTTGTTTTGTTTTTCTGCCCGTGAGAGGATCTATCGTGTGGTCCACAGGAACTTCGTGGATTGTATAGGACTTTTCGGTAAGTATACACTCGTCCTCACTTCTTTTGGGTGTGCAAAATGCGAGGAACATATTGTGAAGATGGTTGATGGCCCATCTAACATCCCTGGCATAGATTTTGCGACAGAGCTGCCGCATCCATTCGCCCTTGGGGTCCATATTCAGATCAAGCACAGTTCCGATATTGCGATGCAAAACCTCAATGGGTTTCCGGAGACCCTCTCTGCGCATATACTCAAGCATATCTTTTCTGTCATTGGATGAGTACGTTTCCAGATTTCTGTCAAAGAACCTTTTGTGCTGATTGGATCCGCGGTACTTCATAATGAACAGGACTTTGCGCAACTCGTCCCATTGCTGGCGTGTAATCCATATGGAATCAGCTCCATCTCCTTGCTCCTGACGAATTTTCGCATAGGTGGGCGCCACTCTGTCCTCGAGGCGGGCGAGCTTATTCTCAACATGTTGTTGGTCGACAGCGCGGTGAAGATCCCTGTGCACGTCCGAAATGCCCTGGCTAAGGGCCGCTTTCCGAGATATACTCCCGGCCCAAATCTCAAGATAAGCAGAATTTCAGGCTTCATTGGCTTTCTCCGTCTCATCTGGTTCTTGCGCATTTTACTTTCACCACCAACTGTTGTTGATCCAACATGATAAGCGAAGTTCCGAAGGATAAACCGAGAAATGTAGTGTTCGTCTTGGCTGCGTTCATTTGGAGCATCAGCCGCGAACGCCTTCGCCTCAGAGCCTTGTTGCGGAGATCCAGCGTTGCCATGCATTGTCATACAGCAGTCGCCGTCTTCCTCGTGGGAATGGTCTGCGGGTTCCCTGATTGGTGTTCAAACTTGCAATGCGCCGCATGCAAATAGGAGTTCAATCAAGTTTAGAAGAGATTGTGTGTTGAGATGTGAGGATGTTGCAGAGCCGAAGCGTTGACGTGGTGTAGCACAGCATGCATAGACTGCGGGGAGTCCGCAAGCGCTCAGTGGTCACTGGAGCACGAATAAAGGGTAGATTCCTGCCAATATCAGGTTTGTAGGCTTGCGCTAAAATCTTACGAATAGAGCAAAAATCTTGTTCTGGTTTCGTAATTCTGCATTTGTCGTTAGAGAAATATGCATATGTCGGAATGAAGGTGGACTGCTCAGCAAGAAACGAAGTGAGCTTGTACAGAGAGGTAGAAAAAGAAAAAAGAAAGAGGAGAAACTCACAAGCCATCTTAATACATACGTTTCAAGCGCCATGGTACGAGGTTAACAAAATGATCCAGACTGTTAGATAGCCTCTATACAAAGATCGCTACAGGTGTTACATCTAGCAGCAATAGCCAGAGCATTAGTCTGGGTGTGAATCTGCAAGAGCATCTCGAATGTCCTTATCCGGATGGCTGTTCCAACTTTCTGTGTGCGCGTTCTCTGGTAATTGCAATATATTGATACCGACCTCATCGCCGCGAAAGAGGCTCTGCAAGTCAATACCTACGTTCCCCGCCTCTAATGTTTTTCTTCTCTCTTATTCTTTTTTAATCGTCCGACACGCCCAAGGTTTCTAGAATAGCCTTGAGAGGAAGAGACAAGAAGTGCAACAGCCACATGGATAGCTGAAGGACTCAGGCGGACCTACAGTACTTAGCGAATCCCACTGGAAAGGGCTCCATATATTAATCATCAGTTCCCGACTCTCTTCATGCTGAAATAAAATGGTGGTTACGGTTTCTCGTCCAGGCTGTCGGCAGATTTAACGGTCCTTCTTTCCGTCTGTGAAGCTGCACCATGATTTTCAGCTAGCACAGCTGTATATTTCCAGGAGAATGTTTCCTGCACTTCGGTGCAGATGATGGCGGAGAGGCTGTTCAGAACTCAGTAATGAAAACTCGGCCGAACATAAGGCACCCAAGACGGCTAAAAATACGCAAACGAGGTGCGGGGTAGCCCCGGCAAATAACCTAAACCTGCTTGTCGCCAGATCCCACAATTTCGGGTGAATTTAAGACCAAAATAAAAGCCCAATAGTCATTCCATGTGGGTTTCCGCAGCCATCCCACCGGAGCATCTAGACTGTCACTGCGCTGATTGGTGCGTTCCTGGGAGACTTCCCATTACGGGATCTTAGCCCGCCTCGCCTTTGTCTACCGCCCTCGGTGCATCCTCAATGCTTCGCGGTGGATCGAGACGCCAATATTGCGGAGACTCCGTTGATTGCAGAAGCTCGCTCTCCGGTGTGGGTAGCGTGGTAGCGTGACCACGCTCGTATACAGTCCTCGTACACGAGAACTTTATCATGCCTTGGCTTTTTGCATATAAAGAGCAGAGGATCCCACGTCCCTGCTCCATAGCATGTAGCTTGATTCTCCTCGCCAGCCGCAACCGCAATGGCGTCGCGAAACTCGATTAAGAAGGCGGCTTTGCTCCTGAGCAGTGCCGCCGCCGCCGCCATGGCCGACTTCACGAACCCGGTGCTGTGGGAGGATCTGGCAGATCTGGATATTTTCCGTGTCGGTGAGTTCCCTTTTCTCCCCATCCTACTGCACCACAGTTGGCAGCGGAATTCATGATACCTAAAATTGGCCGAACACAGCGCCCTCAGCATAGCAGGTGGCAACATTTGAGCATTATACAACGACAGCGACGCTGATTGGCCTCCAGATGATACCTTCTACTACTCCGCCTCCACCATGGCCTACTCGCCCGGCGCGCCCATCCTCCGCTCCTACGACCTCGCCAACTGGGAATTCATTGGGCACAGCGTACCGGTGCTGGACTTCGGCCCGACCTACGACCTCTCCGGCGGGCAAGCGTACGTGCAGGGGATCTGGGCGTCCTTCTGCAACTACCGGCCGTCCAACCAGCTCTTCTACTGGGGCGGCTGCATCCGGTCGGACCTCAAGACGCACATCTACACCGCGTCCGACCCGGCCGGCACGTGGAACAAGCACGCAGTGATCGACACGTGCTACTACGACGCGGGCCTGCTGGTCGACGACGACGACACGCTGTACGTCGCGTACGGCAGCACCGACATCTCCGTCGCGCAGCTGTCCGCCGACGGCACGAGCGAGGTGCGCACGCAGGTCGTCTTCCAATCGCCCTCCAACCCGGGCTACATCGAGGGGTCGCGCTTCTACAACATCAACGGCACCTACTACATCTTCCTGACGCGCCCACCGGATGCCGAGTACGTGCTCAAGTCCACCAACGGGCCCTTCGGCCCCTACGAGGGCCGCTACCTCGTCGACCGGGTCGCCGCGCCGGTCGCGAGCGCCGGAGCGCCGCACCAGGGCGGCATCGTGGACACGCCCGGCGGCGACTGGTATTACATGTCCTTCATCGACGCGTACCCGGGCGGCCGCATGCCCGTCCTGGCGCCCATCACATGGGACGCGGACGGGTGGCCGTCCGTGACGCTGGACGCGAACGGCGGGTGGGCGCAGACGTACCCGTCGCCGAACGTGCCGACGCCGCCGCGAGAGGTCGAATCGCCCGTCGGCGTCGACACCTTTACCGGCAGCGCGCTGAGCCACCAGTGGGAGTGGAACCACAACCCGGACAACACGAAGTGGTCGCTCGAGGCCGCCGGCGGGCTGAGGCTGCAGGCCGCCACCGTGACCGACGACTTGTATGCGGCCCGCAACACCCTGACGCACCGCATCATCGGACCCAAGTCGACAGGCACGATCGTGCTCGACTACAGTTCCTTGGCAGACGGCGACCGCGCGGGACTGGCTCTCTTCCGCGACCAGTCGGCCTGGATCGGCATCGTGAAGGACGGGGCTGGAGCGACCAGGGTCGCCGTGTGGGACGATATCACCATGGACTCGAGCTGGAACACCAACAGCACTGGTTCGGAGGTCGCGAGCGCCGATATTGCGGGCAATAGGGTCTGGTTGAGGGTCGAGGCTGATATCGCGCCGGCCGGCACTAAGCAGGGCGTCTTCTCATACAGCACGGATGGGACGACATTCACCACGCTGGGCTCGACGTTCACGATGAATACGGCGTGGCAGTACTTCATCGGCTACCGTTTTGGCATATTCAACTTTGCCACGCAGGCGCTTGGTGGTTCTGTTCTTGTGGAGTCGTTTGAGATGCAACTGTCGTAGACTAGAGTCGAGTCTGATTATTTGAACGCTAGCCATCAATCCATTCCAGTTAATTTGTAGAGCTTACAAAAGCAAACGGTCTCTTGGGGTCCCCTACTTTCGCATTTCCTGTTTACAGTGATACAGAGAGCTGTTGACGTAGAAGACCAAATCGATTGGACCAAGAATTGGCCAGCTGCGGATAGTCGCAATATAGATGACCTACTGTGCACCCAAGCTACCAGGATATCCCCCAACGCCATTGCAAATGCCGAATACCTTTTTACACAGCCCAACGACACCGGTCTAATCATCACTTTCATCCGATGCCTTCTTCTTTTTCTTCTTTTTCTTTTCTCCGTCCTCCTCTTTCCGCTTCCTCTTCTTCTCTTTACCGCCACCGAGGTCCTCCTCGGGAGCTTCGAATTCCTTCGCCCGTGCCTTGCGTTTTTCGTCCATCTTCTCCCGCATAGCCTCCTCTCTCCTCTCCTTCTCCTTACGTTCCTTGGCTTGCTTGCCCAAAAAGTATTCTCCACTCTCGATCTGCAGGTCGACCTTGCTCTTCTCCTGGGGCGGTGGGAAGGGCGTGTAGACCTTCTTGCTCTTATCGGTAACCTTGAACGGCACGCGACGCTTGGCGGTATGCCTCTTCTTGAACTGCGGCAGGAAGCGGTCCCAACTCTCGTTCTTGAGGTCCGGGTCCTTCGCCAGCTCACGCTTGATCATGAGTTCCTTGATGTGGTAAATGGGATGGATGTTGGCCATGCAGTCCTCGACGACGCGACGCACCTCCTTCAGGCCTTTGTAGCCGCCCATGGCAGCAACCGTATTTCCCTGCACCAGGATGTAGCAGCCGGTCAGCAGCTCGAGCGCCTTCAGCGTGCTGCCGTCCGGGCCCAGGATGCGCTGGCGGCGCTTGACGAAGCGCTCCTTGTTGCGGACCAGGTTGCGGATCTTGATGATGTCGCACGCCTGGCCGTCCTCGAGAATCTTAAGGGCCTGCGGTGCGGGCACGCTACGGGACAGCAGCTTTATCAGGTCGCGGGCCTTGAGGATGGCGGCCGGATCCCAGGTCTTGCGGGTGGTCTTGACGGTCATGGAACCCTCGACGAGATCGAGGGTGCAGGCGATGCCTATCTTCTCGAGGGCGCGGGTGATGACGGGCCATGCTTCACGCAGGTAGACTTCGCGGTACTTAGGAAAGAGGGTTGCGAACGAGGACTCTTCGGCGAAGGTTCCGCCCGCATTGTCTTCGGGCTTGAATTCATCGATCTGCGCTGTTGGTCAGACATTGTGAAAGTGGGATTTGGATGCGGACAGAAGAGCAGCGGCGTACCTTCCACTTGTCGATATCATCGGTATCCCATGGCTTGTCTTTCTTGTATGTAGAAGGCATTTTGACGGATGGGTAGCCAGTGGACGAACGCGGCGCAGGTCGTGGCCCGCCGCTCGAGAAACTTTTGGGACGCGCATCGAAGGCGGTGGCAGAATCAACGCCAAGACTTAATATCTATTTACCCTCGCCAATACCTGCCGTTCCGGGACCAACTACTCTATTCAATCTTCCTTTCCACGGACAGCCGGAGCAGTCGGTATCTTCCAATACGTGTGCGCCAACTGCACGGCGAGTAGCAGAAGAGACCATCCTCAAATCCGGATAGAGCTGGCATGGGCAGTTGAAGCAGCAGTGCGGACGTAAAGTTCGCGTAAGGTTGGTGACATTTTCATCCGGACGGCTGCTTCCTCAAAATAGCTTTTATTGCGACTCGAAGAGTGATCTTTCTATATATACACACTGTAAAGTAAGTATTGTTAATGCATTAGATATTCGCCAGGATCAAACAACCATACGTAAGTGCTCACGAATAAGTAACAAACTAATTCTCTCGGCGAAAAGTGTATGGTTCATTTTACTGACACTATATCTAGTTTTCCGTCCGTCCCTGCAAGATAACAGTGCTCGAGAGGCGTTGCTTTGCTACATGATCAATTTGTCTTCTTTACACAAAACACCTAGCTGTCAATTTATTGCGACATTCCTCCCGCCTTCTAGCCCAGGTACTTCTTGAACCATGCAAGCATCGTCTCGGGGTTCTTCCCAAAATAATTGTAACCATCGAATCGCACCGTCGTCCCCTCAATCCAATGCAAGTTCTTCTCCTTGCATCCCAGCTTCTCATAAATAGTCTCCATGTCGCTCGGCCTGGTCATCACATCTCTATGCACCTGCGCCAGCATCGTTGGAACCTTGACATCCTTCGCATACTCAATCGGGCTCAAGTCATTCATGTGGAACCCCGTGCGATGGTATATCGCTGTGTCGAACGCCTCTGCAGTGCTCTTCACGTCCAACCCGGCATTCTTAGCGCCCTGCTCGACAAACGGGCGAATGGACAGCGGCTGCAGTGCGACCATGCATTTGATGTCTTTGAAATACTGCGGATATTTCGAGAAAGCGACGATGGTCGAGTTGGCGCCGAGACAGCGGCTCAGGAGGCCGATGTCCATATGCTCGGTATCCTCTCGCGAGCGGGCGTACTTGATGGAGCCGACAACATCGCGGCATTCGAGCAGGCCGATGCCGCAGATGCCGCCACTGCCGACGCCGCTGCGCCCATGGTTGCGCAGATCGTAGCACAGCACGTTGTAGCCGGCATCGTGCAGGTTCTTGTAGTCCTTGATGAAGTTGACCTCGAAGCCGCCGAAGTTGGGCACCTCCGGCAGGTGGCCCGCATAGCCATAACGGTTACACGGCATCGGGTGGTTGGCGATGATCAATTTATTCGAGCCCTTCTTGGGAATGAACCAGCCGTCCAGCGGGACGCCGTCGAGGGACGGGAAAAAAACGTCTTCGTATTCGAGACCGTACTCGGTGGGGTAGCGCAGGATCGGCGTACGCGCCCCATGAGCAAGGAGGTCTACTGTGGGCTTGACGAAAGCCGAGATCTTCTCAGCACCTTCGGTACCTGGTGCGCACTTTGAACAGCATTAGCTTCAATGTAGTCACGAAAAGGGTAATATGTGGTTACCATTGTCTCTGAGATGTTTGTTGATTTCGAATCGAGCACAGCTGGTGGTTTTATGGTGTTCTCCAGACTAGAATCAGAACAACTTTATATCTGGGTCCATGGTTAAAGAGGTACGTTGGTTGATGGATGCTAGCGCGTAAGCAGGTCGCATTAGGCGCTGATCTAGAGATCGGCACAGATAATCCGGATGCATTAGATTGGCATAGTGCCGAGCAACGGCTAGAAGCATATGATTCGTTCCCCACGTTGGCGACGCCAAAAGTTGGTGGAAGCGAGCAGCTCTGGACAGTCCCTGACCACCCAACCCCACTTTTTGGCAAAGAGTTCCGTTACTTCCCACGACCAAGGATCCCAGGGCTCGCCCCAAATGATTAGACCAGTATTTTCCGAGGGTGCGTTACAAAAGCCTGCGATGTCAATGCAGAGCTGTTCATGATTGAAGGTGTCGCCCGCGCGGATAAGGTTGTCTCGCATCATAGGAACAGGAAATATGTCCAACCAAGGATGGTGAATAATGGCCTGTTGAAGCATGGTAGGTCGGAGGTTCGAAGGTAGTCTGGCCATTTTATTCTTGTCCGATGTAACCATGCTGAAGGACGATACTGAGTCATCATCGTATATTCCTTCTACGGTCAGGCCAAGTAGGTGGATGTTGGATACAAATGCGCAGAAGGTGTTGAATTGAATAAGGGAAAGAAGTTGATCAACGAGCGGAGAACCTGCAAGGGCTTGCTTGGCAAACCATTCCTCTACTTTATTGATCTCAGCTGGTCCCAGGTCGCGGGTCCTCATGCGGCATCCGCTCCCAAGCATATTTGGCCCAATAGCGGGATTCTCCAATGGCGCAAATTGACCTGGGAAGCGTTTTGGCGATAGAGCACCGCCTTCTTTATGTCGTCTTCCTGGTGGTTACTGTGAGCACGCCTTTTCAGTATAATGTGATAAGACGACTCACTCCACGCTCTTTGATTTAGCCGATTTTGAGCTCGCCTTCGAGCAGACGAATTGGTGATGCCGGTCCAGTCATCGTCTGCCGCATGGATCTCCTGTTGCGGAGCCATTAAGCTCAAAATGATTGACATTCTTCGATTGGCATAAGTTCCTGCCGTTCCCAACTGTTGAAGAGGTGGTGAAGTTTGCGCGGTTCCAGTTGGGGGCTGGGCTACACGTCATTTTCAGCTGAATATGCAATCTGCTTACGCGCTAAATCGATCCAGGCTAGGACGGAAATCTTCCCGAAAGCCGAGATTGGGTAGGATGACTTCTTTAGTCCTACCAAACGGAGATAAAGAATTTGTCCCGGAAGTAACGCTTCCCGAATCCGTATGTGGAGGATCCTCTCAACCCATTAATGATGTCCCCACCGGACTTATCGTGGTGCAATAGAAATCTTCGCAGACTTCTCTATGGCGCTTATACCCGTTAAGACCGATCTCGTATGTTAATCCCGCATATCCATTTCGGACGAACGCTTCAAATGCCCAAGAAGACAAATTGATATTACGCTTACTATGGACCTACCATGGAGATGCCGGGACTTGGAGAAGCTCAGACTTCAAGGTCCTCACCGTCGCCGATCATATGCTTGAAGTCACCTAAGATTGTCTTCCACGAGTCTTCTTTACTCTTACTCCAATCCTGTATCTTCTTCACGCCTTCCAAATCTTCGCGCATCCTGTCGAAATTTGTGGTGCCATTCAAGACGACGATATCCACGGACATTACCAAGGCGTAAAGCGCCACTTCCGGGCTCACGCCTGCGAACTGAGCCAGCATTGTTACAGGTGTGGACTTCAACAGTTGCGGGTTGCCAGTCAGCGTCCAGAAACTCTCATACACAATGCCATTCTCGCGGCAAAAGCGGCGGAGTGGCACATCGTAGCCAGTTGCTGCGTAGAAGCGGTTCTGAATCACGGCCGGCTTGACCGTCGAGCTCCGGTACACCACCTCGAGGATGGGCTGTGACACATTGGATATGCCCAAATGTCTAATCTTGTGTGGCACGTATGTTTCGAGTGTCCTCCAAGCCTCAAGCGTCTGACGCATAGTCGGCAGCGGCGAATGGAGCAGAAGGCAGTCGATGTATGATTCCTCAGTATCGTTCGCATCGTCGTCGGAACGCAGGTTCAGTAGTGAGGATTTGACGGAGGTGTGGACCTGGGTAGCGACAGGGTCATCGGGCGAGTACGGCATATTATTGAGATCTTGACCTGCTGGCGACGTGAATTTTGTTTGGACCTTTTGCCTGCATTAGGTCTGTCAACCACCCGAGTCCTGGCTCTATGCGCATACGTATATTTGGTCCCGCTTGAGATTATGAGCCTTTAGAGCGTCGCGGATACCGACGCCAACAAGAGACTCTTGGTAGTGACGCGGCTGTGCGGCTGTGTCGACAGCTACGAAGCCAGCTGTCAGGGCATCCTTGACGAGGTTTGCGGTGGCATCTTTCTTCCAAGCAGTGCCATAGATAAAGGGAGGGTTGCCAATGGCATGTAGAATAGCATTACCGGGGCGCGCAGGCGGCATGGCGAGGAGGTTTTCTTGAGAGGCGTGGAGGCAGGGTGTTGCGGCAGATGAAGTCATTTCTCGCACAGACCTGCCCCGCGCCTGCAAAGCTCCCGTGCCTCCCCAAACGCCATCAAGCCGCCGCCTCCTTGTCGCCCCTTTGCACAACCCAGCTCTCTTCTGTTCCTCAGCCACGCGCAATGCTGATGTGCTCCTCCACGTGCTGCAGATGGTCTAGGCGCTGTTTCATCATCCTGCTCGCACCATTTCCACAGGAGAACCCCCACTGCATCTCTAGAAAAATGTTGATTGCTGGATTGCTGATCTTCATAGGAGCTTGTTTCGAATCTCGCTCTCGTGCTCTTTAATAACACATGAATCAAAACCTTGCGGCTTCGCCGTTTCTGGCAGCATCTCTTTTCTTTACTTCACGTCTTATTTCCAGCCCGTTCTTTAATCATGTGCCTTGCGGAGAGCAATCTCTCTTAATTGTCCACTACCTCCATATTCCCGTTTGCCTTCCATATCCTACTTTCCCCGACTCCCCGCTACTCCAAAAGTATCTAATATTGCCATTCTCGAGCATCTTCCACGCTAAAGTACGTCATTTTGAGCGTTGAGCCCGGAAACTTTCCGCTCCTCCTGTTCACCTTCCTGCTTGCCCCTTTACTGGGTGCCCAGATATCAGGATCAGGCCACCGGTCTTGCTACTGCTGGTTAGTACCAACATCATGCGCAATCCTCTGCGTGCCACAGGCCGGACTTGACGCTCACAAACCTGGGCGCGCAGGTGACTGTCGTACGGGTGGCGTTCATCTGGCTTTGTTCTCCTCGCCCACTAACGCTTCGCTTCTGCTGTACAGGTTCACTGTTGGCGCACACGCACAGAAGGAGTAGTGACCTGCTACAAATGTCGTTCTTCGTCAGATATATGAATGCAACGCCAGTCGTCCTGCCATGGACACATCCGCAGCAATTGCAGCACTCGTCCATACCGCAAGCGATTTTCAGCTCTGCGCGAAGATACAGCCACCAGCACCAGCCTAGCCAGAGCCCTTCCGAACCACTCAATAGCCCGCCCAGTTACATCAAAATGCCTTGGGTCTGCTGCAGCTGCGACTCCACCTGGGAGGGCGCAAGCCCCTCCAGCTTCTGCAATTCGTGTGGTCACTCCACGAGTGGGTGCATGAACTGCTTCGCGTACTGAGACTCCCGGCCTTGGTCCGCACCACAAAACGATACCTAATACCACAACAAACATTTCGGCTAGGCGTTTCGGAGCATATAATAGAGTTTCTGGGCGAGCAAATAATATTCTTCTCTCTTATAATTTTGTTCCAAGTCCTTCATTGACCGGATCACTGACCAGTGTGATAGATTATGTACGTCTCGTTGGCCTTGACCGTCTTTTGTTCATCTACACTGACTAACAAAGAGCAAAATCCCATCGACAACATTCAACATCCGTCATATCGAGGAAGCGGATAAAAATGACGAAATCTCGCTTTCCCTCCAAGCAGCACATTTTACAGCTTCATCTGCTGCTGCAGCATAGCAGCTACAACCCTAACAGCAATGGTGAGAATTTATGCAGTCGTTCGGACGTAAACGCATTGCAATATCGACGACAATTGCGTCCGAACGATTGCTTCAAGTCCCTATGCGACACTGCCTGCCATAGACCCGAGGGTAATCTCTTCTGCAAATATCTTTCCCCCCTCTACAAACCGCACTTTGTTCAGGCTTGCATCCTGTTTGGGCGTTCAGCGCTAAGCTTCGGTTACGCGCATCACTCCCCATTCGACGGATTTTTTGCCTCATCCAGCTTCGATCGGCGTCCACTATGTGGACATAAGATACCCTAATGATCCTTCTAGGCCTCCATTTATACCTTTGAAATTCCCACCTCCCATGATCCACCAACCTCCACAACCTCCACTTTTCAAGAATGACAACCGACGACCCAACCCAACCGCTCCTCTCCGGCAGAGCCAACAACAACTCAGTCGATCCCCTCCCATCCCCGCCAATTCCCTTCCCTAAACGCCTCCTTGACTTCCTCACTGTCTGGACCCTCAAATCCATCGTCCGCACCTACACGACCATCCTGCATATTCTCTCCCTCCTTCGCCTCCGTCCACGGCCCAATCTCACCAGAACCTACGCCACCGCCCCGCACAACCCAGTCCGCATCTTCCTCCCTCCGCAAAACAGCAACAACGACAGCTCCAGCCCCCCACCACCCCTCCTCATCTCCATCCACGGCGGCGGCTTCGCCCTCGGCGCCCCGACCATCGACGACGCCGACGCCCTCATCTACGCGACGACGCACCGCATCGCCGTCGCGACGATCGGCTACCGGCTCGCGCCGCGCGCGCGCTTCCCCGCCGCGGTCCACGACGCCGCCGCGCTCATCGCCGCGATCCTCTCCGACGCCAGCCTCCCCGTCGACCGCGCGCGCGCGGCCGTGTGCGGCTACAGCGCCGGCGGCAACCTGGCGCTGGCCTCGACGCAGCTGCTGGCCGCGGGCCCGCGCCGCCGCGTGCGCGCCGCCGTCGCCTTCTACCCGGTCGTCGACTTCTCGCTCGACCACGCGCACCGCGTCGCGCGCGCCCGCGCTCACCCGGCCACGCGCGGCGCCCCCAACCAGCGCTTCGGCTGGGTGCGCTGGGCCTACGTGCCCCGCGGCCGTGACCTGCGCGATCCGCTGCTGAGCCCCGTGTTCGCCGCGAGGGACGCCCTGCCGCGGAAGGTGTGCTTGGTCGGGTGCGAGCGGGATATGCTGTGCGCGGAGGCGGAGGAGATGGCGGAGGAGTTGGCGGCAGCGGAGGGCGAGGGGCCGAAGAGGGTGGAGGGGGAGGGGGCCGCCTGGAGGACGGCGAACGTGAGGTGGGAGAAGGTGTTGGGCCAGGTGCATGGATTTAATCAGATGGTGGGGTTTGGGGAAGGGGCGAGGACGGCCAGGAGGAAGACGGAGGAGATGCATGCGGGTGTGGCGAGGTGGTTGTGGGAAGAGGTTTTTGTGGAGGGGTGAGGTGGTGAAGCAGTTGGCGAGATGTAAGTTTTGAAAGAGGTAGACAATGGTCATATCTGTACGACTACCATAGCTTTCCCACGAGGGACTGTTCATGTGAATGACTTTGCGGGTGCGAATGTTCGCGGGCGACTTTCTATTTGCAATAGGTGCAGTCTATGCACGGAAGAGTTTCTGGATATTAGATCCATGTCCCGGAAAGTCAGAATCGGGAGAAGAATATATGTGCCCCGCCTACTGACTACGCTCTTTATGTGGTCCATCCAATAGGCCTCCACTGCGGTCAGCTATCATTCTATCGACCTTGGACGCTTATCTCATAATAAAAAGACCGGGATACTGAAGAATTCGAGTATCCTAGCACATGTATCTCGCAACATTTATACATACAGGTTATTGGGGGCATTGGTCATGTTCCAATCCGCATTATATTCAATGATATCTATTTTCCGTGGCAAAACTTCATTATGTTCCAACATCCAATGCGTCCAACAACAGCTTATATCCTCTCGCCCTCCAGAATCGGTCTTGCCTCTTCACTCCTCCACCAGCTGACACCCTCCTTACCAGGGAACTCAAACTTATCCATGCTCTCCTTCTTCATCTCCACGCTGTAGCCGGGCGATGTGGGCGTGACGTAGTAACCGTTCTTGATCTCGCTGGGATGCAAGAAGTGCTCGTGCAAGTGATCAACATACTCCAAGACGCTGAGCTTTCCACTCACAGCAACGTAGTCAATCGTGCTCAAGTGCTGAGTGTACTCAGGCAGACCGACACCACCAGAGTGCGGGACGATGGGGACATTAAACTTCTTAGCCATCAGAAGGACAGCCAGGACCTCGTTGACACCACCCATGCGGCAAGCGTCGATCTGGCAGATGTCGATAGCACCCTGCTGCAGAAGCTGCTTGAAGATGACACGATTCTGGCACATCTCACCAGTGGCCACGCCAATACCGTAGGGCTTGAGGGCCTCGCGGATGGCCTTGTGGCCGAAAACGTCATCAGGCGAGGTGGGCTCCTCGATGAACCAGGGCTTGAAGTCGGCCAGCTTCTTCATGTACTCGATGGCCTCGGGCACCGACCAGACCTGGTTGGCATCGACCATGAGGATGTTGCCCTTGTCGTAGCCGATGACCTCGCGCGCGATGCCCAGGCGCGTGCGGTCATCCTCGACCGACGTGCCGACCTTGAGCTTGAAATGCTTGTACCCGGCCTTCAGCGTCTCCTCGAGCAGGCCCTTCATCTTGTCCTGCCCGTAGCCCAGCCAGCCGGCGCTGGTAGTGTATGCAGGCACAGCGCGGCTGGCCTCCGCGTCCTTGATGCGTTGCTCCTTGCCCTGCTGGGCATCTGTCAGGATCTTAATTGCCTCCTCCGGGGTGATGGCGTCGGTGATGTAGCGGAAGTCGATGCAGCGGACGAACTCCTCGGGCGACATTTCGGAGACGATGCGCCACACAGGCTTGTTGAGGGTCTTGGCCCATAGATCCCAAATTGCGTTGACGACGGCGCCGAGGGCGAGGTGGATGACACCCTTCTCAGGGCCGATCCAGCGCAGCTGGCTGTCGGCGACCAGATACCTCCACGTCTTGCCCCAGTTCTCGACGAGACTCTCGAGTGACTTGCCCTGCACGCGAAGAGCGAGCTGGCTGATTGCCTGGCACACAATCTCGTTGCCGCGGCCAATAGTGAAGGTCTGAGTAGATTAGCACGGTTCTGACGTCAAACTGAGGGAGTAGGTGGAGATACCATGCCGTGGCCCTCGAATTCGCTGTCGGTGTGCAAGATACAGTAGGCGGCCGAGTAGTCGCCGGCGGCGTTCATGGCATCAGAGCCAGTCTTGTCAAGAGAGGTCTAAGACGAGAGTCAGTTGAGAGCGCGCGATGCAGGATAGCGGCTGAATTTGCGGTACCGGAAAGCGCACATCGCGCGTGGTGGCATGCGTGATGGTGACCATGGCTGCAGCAGGACGCGTAGGAGAGCAATTGAGGAGAGAGTGGGAGATTGGTCAAGCCAATGGCTGGAGCAGCGGCGGATATAAATGACCATGGCGGAAGAATGCTGGACCCCACGGTGCCCCTCGGTGCCCCTCGGCGGGGCTCTGTGCGGGCTGATAGGTGGGAAAACTTGGCGTGGGGAAAGCCGCCGCCGTTGCTGTCAACCTGGGACCGACAACGCGGTCAATTTTGGAGAAGACGGGGGCCCTGTGCCGGCTGCCAGCTCGGGCAAGCGTTCTGCGAAGTCTCCATGCAGGAAAGCCGAATGCTTGACCTGGCGATCCGCTGCTGTTGCACGAGCTTGTCGCTCCCCCACGCCGTCGATCTGCTCCCGGGCCCAGCCGGCTGAATCAAATCGCCGCCGTCGGCATTTGCCCGCTCCTGCTTCTCAGCTAGTCTGCTGTCTCCGCACTCGAGCCGGCTGTCTTTTCTCTGCCTGTGATGCTGCCATTGGTTAGTGCAGACGCGGCCCGCGGTGAAGTTCGAGTATAGTGTCGAACATGCAGAAAGTCCCGGTCAGAAGGCGGAGAAATAGTCATGGAACCAATCGCATTGATTTCGCTGCCCTGTAGTTGTGAGACGGCAATAGACGGCCACAATGCAGGGCAAATAGACCACCATCGTGCCGGTTACCGGATGCGGCAAGGGATGAAGTGCCCACGCGACCGAAGCCCTGTGCGCCCGCACTACAGTAGGTGCTGCTGCTTGACCACATCTGCGCTATGCTCTACGGGCTTTTTTTTTTTTTTTTTTTGGCTGGATGGAGGCGTTGGATGGTGACCGTGAATTACGTTTTAACACGGCCGGTAGCGCGTTAATGAGTGGAGGACATCGACGTACATATGGGCGCAGCAGGGGTCGCGCTTCGGCCCTCCTTCTGACGACACGCTTTCCAACCACTGCCGCCTCTCAACCCTCCCACCTACCCCCAACACCGCCCACGCTATCTACGCGACAGGACTGTCGCGCACTTTGACACCCCGTCACTCGCCGAGCCAGCCCCGTCACCCCGCACCGCCTGCTCCGCATACCGACCCTCAAGTCCACGCCTACGCCCGCCGTACCTCCGCTCATGTCCGACAGCGGCAGCACCCTCAACATCCCTCAGCTGCTCGTCATTATCGTCGTCAGCTTCCTCATTTTCCGCTGGTACAATTCTTCGTCGCCCGCCCAGGCCCACCAGAGGCCACATGGCGCCCGCAATGCCGCCCCGCGCGTGAATCCTGCTGCCGTAGAGCAGATATCGCAGATGTTCCCCCAGCTCAACCGGCGCGATATCATGTGGGATCTGTCGCGTAACGGCAACAACGTCGCCGCCACTACAGAACGCATTCTGAGTGGGACTGGCTTGGAAGTGGTATGTCGCGATACTGCCCACTGCCTCGAGAACAGCTCACCGACACAGCTTCTTTCAAAGCCGCCTCCCTCCTACCAGCCCCCGATGCCTGCCCAGCCTGCTGCCAGCCAGACGCCCTCGAACCGAAACGAAACCCCGACGTCCTCCAAACCTGATCTGATAACCAGATATAACCTTGCTTCCAAAATCCAAGACGGCGACGCCGCACCCCTCAACGAAACGCCCAAGAAATCCGCCTGGTCGCAGAACAAGGCAGAGCGCCAACAGAACTTGCAGCGACGGCGCGAGGAGATGATCCTGGCCGCGAGAAGAAAGTTGATAGAGAAGGAAAAGGCCAAGGCTGCACAGTCGTAGCTGCCAGTGTATCGTCAATAATTAAGCCTCGTTATTTGTGGAGCATGTCAAATTACCCATTCGGATAAATATACCACTATTTTGCAGACCACGCTGGAGTCTATGCCTACTCAAACATTCTGAACGGGGCTCAGCCCGGGCCGGTGCGCGAAGAGGTCGAGCAGGGGCAAGAATAGGCGCGGCGCGTCCTTCTGGCCTGCCTTTTGGTTCTCCATCCACTCCCGCAATTCCTCCCAGCTGATCCATCGCCATCCCTCGCACTTATCCGGTTCTAGAATCTATGAAGGTGTCACTTGGAGTGTGATAAGCTACGGGCGAAAGATATACCTCCGGCTCCTTCTTGTCACCACTGACCTTGGCCGTCATGAAAATAGTCACGTAGTGTGCGTCTTCGTCGGTCATGACGTTGTTCGTGGCAGTAAAGAAGCGCACGTCTGAGATCTCGAGTGCGGCCTCTTCGAGCGTCTCTCTCGTAGCGCATGTCTCGAACGTCTCGCCAAACTCGAGATGCCCGCCCGGAAGCGCCCAGGTGCCTAGCAGGGATCAGTCTAGACAGGGAATTACCAGTGTGCAAGGAACAACGTATTTATAACGATGGATTCGTGATGCGTAGCACAACGTGACCGTTTAGACCAAGCGAGAAACGTGTTCGAGCAATTGCACGGGATACCCCAAACTAAATGGTGGGGAAAAAGGGGAGAGAAAGAAAGAGGCGGACGATAAGAAACAGAGTATGCATAACCAAGTGAACCAGTAGTGCAAAAGTCTGTTCGTAAGAAAGGTACATGGCTGCATGGCTGCTTCTACTCTCCTACAGCGGAAACGACAAGTCTGATATGGTAACTTTGACTTACCTGAACCATGGGCACCCTTACGTTTGCCGACAATGAACTGGCCTTTATCGTTTAGAATAAAGACCCCGACGCCGATTTTAGGAATTTTGACTGGTGCTGGTGACATTTTCGTGGGTTGGCTTGAGTCCCGTTCTAAATGTAGATGGTCGTGTATTCAAGAGTGGGGATTAAGTGAAGCGTTCGGCGGGAAAACATTGATGAGTCATCATGATCCCAGTGAGTTTAACAAGAATGCCTTCAAAGAAAAATTGAGATATGGTATGGACTCGTTGAGATACGACCAACCTCGCCCATTAAAGATAAGAATAAACATAATGGGGTCATACTTGTGTATATGCATTGATTACGTGAGTGTAAACTGGAGACCTGAGACTATGTACGTGTGCTGATACTAACGCTGATTTGTGATCACAACGAACGTCCGAACGAAATGAGAAATGATTCCGGTAATGACACTTCCCAAGAAACCGGATCAAGAGGAGCTGTAGCTTTGCGCTCGTCTTCACCAGCATCGTAAGCAGCCAAATGATCGTCCAAATATACCATTGCCCCGAAACAACCTCCGCATTTGGAACGGTAGACAGATCGACTCTTCTGGATCTAGGCTCCGTCTGATTTCGTTTTGTAGTAACATGCAGTCTGACACCAGAAAGCTTCTCAAAATCAGTCACCTTTTTGTGGCAATACCCACACTTGAGACCGCTCGCTTCTTCAATGAGCTTCCGATTTCTGAATGCGTGACGGGTATGGGAACATTCGCAATGAGACGACAGTCGGATCAAGTGCAGACGTATCAATAGGCGGGCTCATGGGAGATGCTCCAGCACCTCCCACAAGATCCGCCCGCGTGCTTTCTCACTATCAGTCCATTGTGGAAAAGAGGAAAGTAATGCACCTTTCGTAATAGCCTTGTAGCTGAAAGTTGAGTCGAAGAGCAGTTGACCAGATTGGAGGTCTCTGATAGCGATCTCAGTGAGGATAGGTGAGACACCACCGCCCGTTGGTAAGAATTCCGTATCTACTATTAGCCAGCACTGGGATCCTGGAGTCATGTATTGTCGGCGCAACCAACAAATGTCAGCGCGATCTTGCGTTGACATTTTCGATAAGTCAACGACAGGTTCAAAAAGGGTGCGAGATGCTCTAGTATCCCGCACCTAAAGATCCCGGATTACTGGTATGTGGTACCGAAAATAACGAAATCCGTCTTCGGGAGGGAAATGACAAGCCCGGAAAAGATCACAAGTCGGACGGTTGTCGACAATAAGACCGTGAGACAAGTCATCATCAGCATCAATTCCGTGATCGTCGTATGAAACATTCCCAGTAGAATTTGCCAGAGTCGATGCGGAAACTGCCGTTTAGAATGTGAATTCATCAAGACCGACAAGCGCGAAGGGTTTCGGAAGGGCCCGTGCCGAATTGATCCACGTAATTCTCTGCCCGATCTCAATTGAATACTCAAGTAGAGAATCGAGGCGTCTGAAAGAATTCGAGAAAGTGTCCAGATCGATACGATAGCCATAAGCGGAGATAAATGGACTGTAGCACACTTGCCATGCGTCCGCGAACCGTCTGGGAGCACACGTAGTGAAGTTGAAATCCAGTTTTGATCCCACGAGAACATCTAGTACAGCAGACGAATCGGAAGCATTTGTAGATTTTGCTGTACCATCACGAAGCCGTCTGATCAGGCGTGTGATGTAATCATGCCGATTGTTCAATTTGAGTACGCGGAACTGATCAGCACGAGGGCCGGATAGAAGACGTTACTTGATGGCGGCGAACACGTCAGATTCTCGTACTAGGCAATCGACCAGAGCGGTGCTGAAATTGTGACTAACTATGGAATGACTGCAGATATAGTGCTTGG
The DNA here is from genome assembly GCA_037367355.1 of Neoscytalidium dimidiatum. NCBI lineage: Eukaryota > Fungi > Ascomycota > Dothideomycetes > Botryosphaeriales > Botryosphaeriaceae > Neoscytalidium > Neoscytalidium dimidiatum. The sequence continues at coordinate 583,941 of CM074701.1, read as the reverse complement.
AACTTACTACTCTTCATTTGAAGGATCTTCCATAACTGTAAATGTGAATTTGGGACAAGAGGAGCGCCCAAGGTCAAGAAGAACTTAGAAGAGGATGTGCGAGGAGAGTGTCAGGCAGAGAGTGCAGATTTTGGAGAGAGAGAGAGAGAGAGCTGCGCCTTTCGGAAGATCAGACTGTGAGTTGACAGAGATGTACAGAACGAAGAGCGCAGAACTGGAGAAGCAAGTTCTTGTTGTGAGTGTTGAGTAGAGAAGGTGGAGAGAGCTGTCGAGAGGTAAACAATGAGAAGGTAGGCGCAAGCAATGCCGACTGGCGACAAGGTATAACACTGCAGGCACGCCCCTCGCAGCCTGGCGTTGGTATTCGCGCAGCTCTGCGATAGTCTACAGTAGAAAACAAGCCTACGCAGTTGAACATAAAATTATCCAAATAGATCTTCCGATATCCAAAACAGGCAAGCGTATTATAGTAATAGAAGACTCTAGGATCATACAATCAAATGAATATATAAGTCTAATGGGTTGCGATCCGTTCTTTCTCGGTGTTAACATATACAATGAAAAAAAAAACCACGACCAGCACGGGACTCGAACCCGCAACCTTGTGCTGTACGATATTTTGTCGTAGGAGGCACTGTTTTCTTAGCTAAGAGTGTGTGTGAAATAGGACATATCAAGTACTTACCACGCGCTACCATTGCGCCAACCGGCCAATGTATTTGTAGACAAATTCTGGGAATTTATTATCTATCTTAACTTTTCAAACTCCGAGAATCGTTGCTCTGTATGTTGCATGCTGTACTGCAAATCATATCAGAAAAAGAGTCTATAGCCGGGATGGAAGCAGCCATCCGGGTGTAGATATGTAGTGTTTCTTAAACATTCCGTCCGGATGGCTGCTTCAATTGCTTATAGCTACAGCATGCGAGTGGTTCGCTCCTAACTGTTAGAGCCGCTCTAACTTAGAGCCATCCTTTGCCAACTTGAGGATAAAGTACCCGCCACCACATTTGGCATATTGGGCGTCTGACTGATTTGATTCAGAATTGCAACCATCTCAGTGCGATTCCGAATTCGGCACCTTCATCTGCTCCGGCATCGAATATTGACCAGCCTCTTTTCTGTCTTTCAGGTTATCAGCTTTTACGCTTCCGCAGTCCACTTTCTGCAGCAGCTCCCACCTTTGGACCGCATCAATCATGGAAATATTCCCTTATTCTACGCTGCTTATCTCACCCATCCAGGAAGTCAAATGTTGTGGCTGGCGCTGGTGAGCTCGGCAAGATTCCCTCTGCACTCAACACATCCTCTGACCGATATCTGAAAGTAAACTCCGCCCACGGCTCATCCGTAGGGTCGATCTGTTCTGTCAGGACCTTGCCGCACCTTCCAAAAGTCCTCTTTACACTTCCCGTACTATATAATCGTCAGCATCGTTTGATAATAGGTATTTTCTACCAAGGGAGAGCACTTACCAAGCTTGATGGCTCACTGCTTTCCCTGCCAACGCCTTCTCAGCCACCTTCCCAAACTTCACCAACCCGGTCGGACTCGTCGGGCTGGGGCAGTCCCGATTCAATATCCTCCCAACTTCCTGCACGCGGTAAAACCTGGCCTTGATCTCTCCCAAACACTGCACCTTGTCGAACTGGGTGTAGTACAGACTCTCCCGCGCGTTCTTGTCTACCATCATTCGTCAACCCGACCATACCCGAAAAGATCCGGGAAGCAGAGACTCACCAACACTCAGCCGTCTGAACCTCAACGCCCTCTGTACCCACTTCCCCTCCTCGAACCCCATCGCGCCATCGCACACGTACCAGCACTCCCTCGCAAACTCGTGCCCCTTCAAATCGATCACGCTCCCTTGCACCCGCGTCCCGTCCACGTATATGCACAACCCCAGACTGTAGTCCTTCAGATCGGAGTTCCGTGCCGTGAACTTGATTACTACGGAGAAATCGGCGTCAGAGAGGGCCTCGATGTACTTGGTGGTGCGGTTGGGCTTGTCCGGGACGTCCGGGGCCGGGTACTCGGCGCAGGGTGTCGGGGGCGGAGATTTGGGCGAGATGGGGCCGTCGGAGTGCGGGGTGATGCGGACGGAGACTTCAATCCCGGGACGGTCGGGGAGGACGGCCATTGCTGTTGTGGTGTTTGTCTGCTGTGAAAGACTGAAACTAATCGCAAAACGAAAGCAAAGAAAGGAAACAGAATGTAGAAAAAGAGCGGACGAGCAAGACGCGACACAGAGAAAGAAGAGAGAGACAACCGCAAGACTTGGATAGTGGCAGAAAAAAAAATTAAGTCAGCTCCCGTACTTCTCGGTTCGAAGATTGCCGAGAAGGGGAAGCAGAAGAGGGATGTCGACCAATCGTAGCCGAAAGAAAGAACAACACGAAAATCACCTCCTCATAAAGCAACCAAATGCACAGTGCAAGCAAACGAAAAGAGTAGCGAGCGACAATCAAAAATCTGGCTCCGAACGGGAGAGAGCCAAGGGTGAAGAAGAGAACGACAAGGAAAGGAACGCGCGGCAAAAGATAATGAGCGGACCGGGATGAGATACCCGAAGCGAATGACAGTCGTCAACAGCGAGATCTATTCACACCACCAAAAAACTCCAGATCATGATTTTGGACCAGCAAGGAACAGGAAAGGTTCGAAAGGTTCGAAAGGAAGATCGGAGGCATCGACAATATTTAGAGTCCAGACCAGCCGATAAAGCGCGGTCTTCGCTTGTGGGTCAGGGGGCGCGATGGCCGGCAACGGGCAGGTCGGGGCACGGCGCAGGCTTGCACGACGCGAGGCGTTCGCGATAATTGATATCTCACCTTAGTTAAATTATGTACCCCTAAACCCCATATTGCATTCACATCCCGCTTGATAGAATCCATAGTGGCAGCGACTCATACGTCAACACATTTGTAAATGGCAGTGTCATAGTGAGTGGCAGAAAATACAACCTTTCAAGATCTGAATCTAACATGGGGTCAGAGCAGGCGGCCGAACGCCATCGTTATAATTGATTAAGCGCCTGTTGAAAAATAAGGTCTTTTGTCATCAGCTGAAGGGAAAAGCAACTTACAGCATGGTTTGGGAGTGAGACGCCTGTCATCAGAATAGGCGGAAACGATATCGAACGAAACCGCAGTAGCACTGATAAATGAGAGGAGAATTTTCATTACACGTCATTTCGATCCTACAGAAGACTCACAAGCTCTCCTCCATCTGTTCGGCGCTGCAAAGCATATCATGCGCACAAATGAACCAAAAGAGAAGAAACAAATAACCATCACGACTTTTAGTCGCTCCCTGAAGTCCTTACCCATACTCCACCCTCCCAACGTTCCCGAAAAGGTGAGTTTTTTTTTGCCGGCGTAACTGAGGATATGAGAGATTTAATACAGAAAATGATGAAAGAGGATATTCTACATGGAGCAGCTTAAGAAAGGAAAATGCTCCGCTCAAACCGACCGGGATATGCAAGATCGCTTTTCTAGACACGCAGAACTAATAGGGAAAAGGGATGAAAGAAGGTATAACCGTGGACCTCTTTACTCCTTCTTCTCACCCTCACCCTGCTGCTGTTGCTGCTGCTCACCCTGCTGCTCAGAACGAGCCTTGTGCATCTGGTCGAAAAGGCTCAGGGAGGCAGACTGGAGCTCATCGGTCTTCTCCTTGAGCTCCTGTGCGGTGGCGGTACCCTCGCCAGCCTGGCTCTTCGTGACGAACTCGCGGAGGGACTCGATCTTCTCACGGATCTTGCCAGCCTCGGTCTTGTCGAGGCGGTCCTCGAACTCCTTGAGGGCCTTTTCGGTGTCATTCAGAACAGAGTCAGCACGGTTGGCGGCCTCAATGGCGGCCTTGCGCTCCTTGTCCTGCTCCTGGTAACGCTCGGCATCCTGAACCATGTTCTCGATCTCGGAGTCGGAAAGACCGGAGCCAGAAGCAATGGTGATGGACTGGTCCTTGCCGGTGGACTTGTCCTTGGCGTGGACGTGGACAATAGAATCAGCGTCGATATCGAAAGTGACTTCAATTTGAGGAACACCACGGTGTGCCGGAGGAATGCCAACAAGCTGGAAGTTGCCGAGGAGCTTGTTATCACGGACAAGTTCACGCTCACCCTGGTAGACCTTGATCTCGACAGCGGACTGGAAGTCGGCAGCGGTGGAGAAGACCTGAGACTTCTTGGTGGGAATGGTGGTGTTGCGGTTGATCAAACGGGTGAAGACACCGCCGAGGGTTTCGATACCGAGAGAAAGAGGGGTAACATCGAGCAGAAGGACGTCAGTAACCTCACCGGACAGAACGGCACCCTGGATAGCAGCACCAATGGCGACAGCCTCGTCAGGGTTCACGGACTTGGCAGGGTCACGACCGAAAATGTTCTTGACGGACTCGGTAACCTTAGGCATACGGGTCATACCACCGACAAGGATGACATCCTGAATGTCCTTGGCCTGGAGGTTGGCATCCTTCAGAGCCTTGCGGACGGGCTCGACAGTGCGGCTGATGAGAGGGTCAACAAGACCCTCGAGCTGGGCACGGGTGAGCTTAGTGTTGATGTGCTTGGGACCAGACGCGTCGGCGGTAATGAAAGGGAGGTTAATATCAGTGGAGAGCGAAGAGGACAGCTCAATCTTGGCCTTCTCAGCAGCCTCGCGGATACGCTGGATAGCCATACGATCGTTGGAGAGGTCAATGCCCTGCTCCTTCTTGAACTGCTGAACGAGGTGACGGACAAGAGTGATGTCAAAGTCCTCGCCACCAAGGTGGGTGTCACCGTTGGTGGACTTGACCTCGAAAACACCGTTCTGAATCTCAAGGATGGAAATATCGAAAGTACCACCACCAAGGTCATAGACAGCGATGACACGGTCCTGCTCCTTCTCGAGACCGTAGGCAAGAGCGGCGGCGGTGGGCTCGTTGACGACACGGAGGACGTTCAGGCCAGAGATCTGACCGGCATCTTTGGTGGCCTGGCGCTGGGAGTCGTTGAAGTAGGCGGGAACAGTGACAACGGCGTTCTTAACGCTCTTGCCCAGGTAGGATTCAGCGGTCTCCTTCATCTTGCCGAGGACGAAGCCACCGATCTGGGACGGCGAGTACTTCTGACCTTGAGCCTCAAGCCAAGCATCGCCATTGGTGTGCTGGACGATCTTGTAGGGCACCTGGCCGATGTCGCGCTGGACCTCGGGGTCGGTGAACTTGCGGCCGATCAAACGCTTGGTGGCGAAGAGAGTGTTCTCGGGGTTGACAACGGCCTGGCGCTTGGCGGCGACACCGACAAGGCGCTCGCCATCTTTGGTGAAAGCGACAACAGACGGAGTAGTACGGGTACCTGCGGCGCCGAAGTCAGAAAAACTTCGAGAATAGGTTCGTGCGACCTAATTGACAGCATACCTTCCGAGTTCTCAATGATGCGCGGCTGCTTGCCCTCCATCACAGCGACAGCGGAGTTGGTGGTACCAAGGTCAATACCAATGACCTGGCCCTTAACCTTCTCAGCCGACTCGTCCGCATACCGTCTCACAAACGATGAGCCGAGAGGAGTCTTGGTGAGAGGAGAGGCACGGGTGAAGGCGGTAGCCCGGGGAAGGAACTGGCGCGAGTGTTAGCTTTTGATCTCTGGCGTCATGGGTTCAGCGCGTGCTTACGGTCCTGGATAGCCTTGAGGACAGCATTGTGGACGGAAGCGCTCAGCGAAGAGGTCGTCGCAAGCAGCGGGTATTGACGGAAAGAGTACGGGGATGGGTGGGAGAAAGCTGGGTATTATACGGATGGTGGTGATGGTGATGAAGAATGGACGAGGACAAGAGAAAAAGTTGAGCATTCGAAGCTCTTCTACGCCGCGCTAGTCAGTGCGCCAATCCTGGCGCTCGCGCAGCTCCGGGACGCCGAGTGGCCAATTGCCGCGGGAAAAAGCTCGACGCGGATGATGCAAAGACAGCACCTCGCCGCCGCGCGCTGCCCGCGCCCGCCGCGCCCGAGAAATCTTCGTCAAGCCATGTGCGCGCCTTGCTGCTGCGTGCGTGGCGCGTTCCATTCGCACAGCCAAAAAGCATACAGAGACGTCGCGCGCACGTGACTGCTGCGCGGGCGGGCGCGACTCAGTGCGGCGGCGACAGAGCCCAGATGCGCTCACTTCACCTCGCCCGCCTAGATCGGTCGCTTCGCCCTGTCCGCGAAGCTCCTGCGTGAACACTACATCATTCTCGCTGCACTATCTCCCTCCCCGTCGCATCCTGCATTGCGCCCGCTCTGCTCGGTTGATCGACTGCCTTTCTGCGCTGCCGCGAATCGCCCCAAGCTTCCGTCTGGTTCCTCTAGCTACTCCGTCCGCCGAGCCGGGTGACGTATGAGCGGCCGCCGGCTCATGCGTGCCTGATGCAACTCCAGAAACCACACTGCACTCCCACGGTCATGTTACACGCCTGCATTTGAATCACCAGCACTTGATAATGGCCGTTGACGAGTACCTGTGAGTTGCTGCGCTGCTCCTGATGCACTCGCTCAGCGCCCACACTGATTGCTCCCTATGCAGCTTCCGCGAAACCGACTCCCTTGTCCTTCCGCTTAAAACCCTCTATCCTCTCTCAATACCCGTCGCCCACTACCAGCTTCGTCACTATATCTCCTGTGAAGGCCAAGACGTGCTTTACTACGCCAGCGGCGCCGACCTCTTTGCCCTCAATACTACCACCCAAAAGCGTACACACATCGCAACCCTCCCCTTCGAGACAAGATGTACGGCATCAGGATATGGCTGGCTCTGCTGTGGAGGTGAAGATGACGGTCATTTCGCTGCAGTCAAGCTGGACGGTGCTGCCTCTCTCGCAGCAGACGTCGATGCTCTTCTTCCGCTCGATCTTGGCAATCGCCCGCTTGGTCGTCCGTCCGCAGCGTCCACGACTCCAGTGGTAAAGCTGGAGAGGATAGGCGAAGAGATTGTAAATTCAATATCAATACACAAGCTTTCCAGCGAGGAAGAAGGCGAGGAGGATGAGGTAGTGGCAGTCCTCACGAACAACGACAAGACCGTCCGTATCTACTGTCTAACACATGGACTAGAGGAGGCCGTGCTGGATCTGCCCTTTCCAATGAACCATGCTACAATATCACCGGACGGAAAGCTCATGGTCGCCGTTGGCGATTATCACCAAGCGTTCTTTTTCGAACGTGCTCGATCGCGGAACAGATCGCATTCTGCAAAAACGGATACGAGAACCGGCATAGGTCATTCTGATTGGACCAACATCTGCGTTGCGCAGCTTCATCTACCACCCAATTCCACAGCGACAGGGTACTTCACAACCGCCTGGTCTCCGTCTGGATCGCTGTGTGCCGTAGGTTCTGAATGTGGATACATTTCCGTATTCGATACGGATCTCCTGACCAAAACCGAATTCGGCGAAGATGCAATCGTGCAAGTCATTTGCTCAACCCGCCCGGATACTTCACATGGTCCGGGTTCTGTGCGCACCATGTGCTTCTCGCCGCAGCCGTGGGATCTTTTGATCTGGGCGGAGGATCAGGCACGAGTTTGTGTCGCTGACTTGCGAGCAGGACTCCTCGCAAGACAGGTCCTATCACTTGATCCCAAGGAAGACAGCGTGATCAGGATCGAAACACCTCTAGTGGATATTGAAGAAGATGGAGAATCATCGAGCAGTGAGCGCAATCGAGAAATCGCCCGCCTCGAGTCAGAGTTGACTCAAGAGCAAGACCTCATCAACAGACACAGACGAGCTTTAGCTTCGGCGGCAAATGATACTTCGGCAGCGCTCGAAGTCGTTGGTGAGTTCATGAGCGCAGTTCTCCAGCGAAGACGACATGCTGGAGTCGTCGAGTCGGATAATGACCCGCACGGCTTGACAGCACAAGAGCGCTCAATCCTCGATGCCTTAAGGACCAGAGAGCATCGAGACATAGTGCAGCGCGAACGCGAGCGGATCGCGTCGATACCTCGTAGTATCAACTACTCAACTGGCGAGACACGACAACAGAGATCAGAGCTCTCAACGGAAAGCTTCCCGTCCTTGACTGGGAACAGAAGCGAAGGCAGAAACGTGGCTCTCCCGTCTCTTGGATCCCTCAGAGACTTCCTCCGCGATCGCAGTGAGCGCGAACGTGAGAGTGGTTCGTATGTTCCCCCACATCCACCGCGTCGGCAAGCGTCCGTCATCCTCACCATCGGCAGCAGCGCAAATGACGACACAAACCGCTCCTCATCAACTGCAGGAACCAGAAGTTTAATGAGCTCGTCTGAAGCATGGCGGACGATCGAGGCCGCCATGGCAACAAGTCCTGAGCCAACCTCGTCTCGTCCAAGCGGTAGCACTAGCAACAACACATCGGCGCCGCGCACTATGGACCCTCTCTATGAAATGGGTCGGCTCAGACAATTGGCACGGGCACGTGAACGCGTCCGTAACATGCAGTCAGCATCCCGTGGGTTCGATGACCATGGCGTAATTGGCTTGCAACGCCGAGTTGGCATGTCAGGTCGGTGGAATCCAGCATTTGGCGTCCGAACAGCAGGACTCGCAATGAGTGACGACGGAACAAAACTTTACGCTGGTACGGAGGAAGGCATTTTCGAGTTTGAAATTGACGTGCGCGGACGGAAGGGATGGGGTGCCGTGCAACCAAGATGATTATGGCGAGGGATTTCATCATACCGCTTTCGGATGTCCTCATCTTTACTTCTTCCCAAGTTCTAACTCATGGGATACATCATACTTTTCTCTCACAGATTTTATGCGAAGCCAGCAGGATCGGCGCTTTTGGATATAGTGAATGGGGGCGGATATGGAGTTCATAGGAACAGAACTGCGTTGCAGTAAAATTTTATTTCGTGATTAGCTGAATTTTTCCCTGTTCAATCCATAAGCTTGGTGACGTCCATCCTATTCGTCAGATGATGACAACGTTGGTCATCCAGGCTGACACACTTCCAATCGATTTCCTGGAGGTCCAGAAGAGCTGCTTCGAATATGGATTATCAAAATACACGAGATTGGTTTAAACTGCTTTGTACTAGCTGGACCATGGCAACGGAGGTAGCAATTACCTAAATGTAAATGTTCCGAGCATTCGTGACATTCATGTCCGGTGGGCTGCACGATAACAAGGAATTGAGAACATATCCGTCAATCCTACCCTAGCACAGCTTACACAACCATCACACCGCAATTTAAGGGCCGTACGTGGCACCAAAGGTGAGCATTTGTCAGTAACGGTGTAACTTGAAGTGTGTCAGGATACCCGTTCGATGATTGTGAGCGGCCAGGACTTTGCCCAACCCGAGGCTGACCGACTTCGGAGCGAATGAGCGGCCAAGAATCTGACGCCATCGCAAAGAATGAGTCTTCGGCTGGACCCCACGGTTTGTGCTCCACCCCAGCCCGGCAACGTACCTGCAGCTTCCGAGAGCCCTCTCTCCAATCTACTACTCGCCGTTTCTTTTAACAAACTCTACCAGCTCTCACCGCACGTTCCTCTCGCCACACCACAACTCATCAATACTTCATCAATTGGGGCCCACCTCTCTAGGCCTCATCTTTCTCGTCCGCCCTCGCACGTCACTCGCGGGGAGTCAGAACCTTAAGTCCTCATCTTCCGCCCACCCGCCGACCATGTCCGCACCAAACGACGGCCCCAAGAAGACCGGCCCTTTGGGCAAGGCCATGCAAACTGTCGACCTTGATGGCCACAACCTGCCACCCAGTCCCGCACCTAGCAGTCCGCACAATGGCCGGAAATACGCTCTCGCGACAGAGTTAGTCTATACCGAAGGCAACGACCAATACAATGCGTCCAGCACGCCAATCTACCAGGTAAGCCTCTTAGGTAAATTTGGAGCTTTTCTGGAAGCACTCAGCCCATCAATTGAGAATTTTGGCTTACCATGTCCATCTGTAGACTGCGACGTTCAAGCAGGACTCTGGTAGCGGTGGCGGCGAATATGACTACACACGCTCCGGCAACCCTACGCGCACCCACCTCGAGCGCCACCTCGCTAAGATCATGAACGCACGACGAGCCCTTGTCGTTTCATCCGGTATGGGTGCGCTGGATGTCATCACTCGTCTTCTGAAGCCAGGCGACGAGGTTGTGACCGGTGACGACCTGTACGGAGGCACCAACCGCCTCCTCAAGTATCTCTCTACGAACGGCGGAATTATCGTACACCACGTAGACACAACGGACCCAGCTGCCGTGCAAGCTGTTGTCAGCTCGAAGACTGCCATGGTTCTCCTCGAAACACCGACGAACCCGCTCATCAAGATTGTCGACATCCCAACCATCGCATCAGCAGTCCACAATGCCAACCCCGCCGCCATAGTCGCCGTTGATAACACCATGCTCTCTCCACTTTTGCAAAACCCTCTCGATCTCGGCGCCGACATCGTCTACGAATCTGGCACCAAGTACCTCTCTGGTCACCACGACGTGATGGCTGGCGTACTGGCCGTCAATGACACCGCCATTGGCGATAAGCTGTATTTTACGATCAACGCTTCGGGCTGCGGCCTTTCGCCCTTCGACTCGTGGCTGCTCATGCGCGGCATCAAGACCCTCGGTGTCCGCATGGAGAAACAGCAAGCTAACGCACAACGCATCGCTGAATTCCTCCAGAACGAAGCCGGATTCCGTGTCCGCTATCCGGGCCTTAAATCTCACCCCCAATACGATCTCCACTGGAGCATGGCGCGCGGTGCTGGCGCGGTTTTGTCATTTGAAACCGGCGACGTGGACCTAAGCGAGCGTATTGTCGAGAGTGCGAAGCTTTACGCGATCTCAGTGTCTTTCGGCTGCGTTAACTCGCTGATCAGCATGCCGTGCCGCATGAGCCATGCCAGCATTGATGCGAAGACGCGCGCGGAGAGGAACATGCCTGAGGATATCATCAGGCTATGCGTGGGTATCGAGGACCCGGATGACTTGATTGACGATTTGCGCAGAGCGGTACGTACATATCTTTCTCTTGATGACTGCTTTTGATGATGTCTAATTTCCTAAAAGCTTGTCCAAGCCGGCGCCGTCAAAGTCACCATGGACGGTATCTCCGCCCTTGACTCTACCGATCCCGCCACGCAGGCCACCGCAGACGGTCAGCAAATCGCCGCGGATGGTTTCAAGGAACCGGAAGCCGCGGGCACGGCGCCTGCGGAGGAGACAAAGTAGAAACTTTCTTGGACACCGAGAGAAGCAAGTGCAGTGAATAATGAAATATGGTCTTATATATGTGACGGCTGCTTTGAGGGATTTAAATGGCAATTGCAAAAGCTACATTGGAGTTTGGCGCATTTACTGTTATCAAGTTTGGGTTGGGTAGGCATCTTACGCGCATCATTTGCGTAAGAAACGAATGAGTGTGAAATAGGAGGTTCTATTTGCTGATGGCAAGACACTTTAGTGACGGTTCGCGTTGGAGATACCAAAAAGAGCAAAAGAGTTGATTACAAACAGGGACATGATGAAGAGAGGAATTAAGGAATTTCCTTGTACAACTGACTTGCATGCTGATTTAAGATGGGAAATAAGGGTTGGGAAGAGTATTCTCATGTGGCCAAGCGGTGCCGATTGGTACTTTCGGCAAACATCTGGTGGGGCTTGCCTGTTGATAAAGGGAGAGCAATGCCTTTGTCCGAACAGGTTTGCTACGGGTACCTGTCTCCGGCTGAATACTTCAACTGCACATACCCAGTAAACATTATTCTTACTGAACTACCATTCTTACTATTTTACTATTACTTAAGAAACCTATTCAAACAAGCTGAGCAATCAAAAGACCTAGAAATATATCTTTTTTAGCCCTGTTTTCGAATGATAGCCTCTATCGAATTCATTCTAGTACCAGTAGATGTTACTAGCCAGACTAGATGCAGTGTTGGGTGTAATCATCGGGGTCGGAGTGCGCTCCTTCCGAGTGCTGGATCGCGAAACTTATAAGGTTGTGAAGAATACGACCTCAATCAAATAGCAAGATATCATATCTTGCCCCTCTCCTCTTCATCACAAGTACCTCGATTCTTATCCATTTGCTGACGTGGACCTCCCCGGCTTGACCAGAACGGTTCACCGTGCTCAGTACCCTGCCTTCGATCCCACCAACCATCTCAACTCTGCGACTAGAAAAGTTGTCATCATCAGTAGTAGAGCAGCCAGCATATTATTTGGCATCTCACGTTCTTTCTCTGCCGCCGGAGCTGCGACCATAATTCTACAAGCACGCCGCTCCGAAGCATTGAAGGAAGCGTCGACCAGGCTAAACGCTGAGAATTCCGTTGTAGAACGAAACACGGCCGTCTGGACTTATTTCCTAGATATTCGAAACACTGAAGCAACTTGGATGATCTTTAGCGATATCAGAAGACGCTTGAAGGGGCACATTGATCCCCTCGTAACGAGTGCAGCCGGTGTGGGAGCTGTTTCGATCGTTGCGGAATACAACCCGCAGATTATTCAGGGGGATTTCGACACCAATGTGCAAGGGAGGCTTAACCTCGTTCGGGGGGTTTTTGGAGCCGGAGGCACTCCCAATCCCACTCTCACTAATAGCTGGCACGGTCAAGGACACCAGCAATTCGACAGCACCGGCGAAAGAAAAGGTTATACTCGACATCTCTTCCACGGCTGCACACGTCCTCTTACGGGGATTGGCATTGTATGGCGCGAGTAAGCTGACCTTTACACGGTGATGCAGCAGCTTCAAAAGGAACTGGACTAACTCAAAGACACGCCCATTCGAGCCCATAGCTTTCACCTGGAAACTCTTTTCACGCCCGCAACGTAGAAGGCTGGGATGAAGGAAGACGTCATATTTTATGACGACATTAGTCTGCCGGCTGGATTTGCTGCTTGGCTAGCTAGTCCAGCTGCGGCTTTTCTGAAGGGCCGTTACCTTTTGTCCGCCTGGGATGTCGATGAGTTGATTTCTATGAGGCAGAGATTCGAGAATGCCCCCCAATTCTGCAGTATCACGGTAAAATTGTAATCGAAGCCCTTCAGGATATTGTAACGAAAGTAGCGTCAATCATTTATCATAATTCTCTCTTGGACAATACACAAAAAGAAAACCCGTAGTAGGAGGATAGACTGGCTACGCAGGAACAGTAAGAACGTTTGTGCCTTGATAACTGCTTCATATCTCCTGAAATAGGCCATCATGTGTAATTTATGTGGCGTTCCTTGGCGATGTAGACATAACGAAAGAAAGTCCTGCGCGTGCATGTTCAGGGTGATGTGACGAATCCAGCAAGCCAGCAGTGGGTGGAATTCGTTACATCCATTGAACTGGAGGGAGTTAAGATAACGATGTCGAATTTTTCTCAATATCATGGTGAAACAATCAAGATGAGCAACCCAGGATCTTTCTCAACCACCGAAGCTGTCGCACTCTCATCGTGCCAAGCAACACATCCCTCCGTTCTGATCACCTGCCCTTTTTCTTGCATGAGCCCGGGACCTCCACACGCATCATCAACCAGCATATCCCACACATACCGCCACCTCCGCTGCCAAGGCCGCTCTGCTGATGCCTAGCGAAACCTCCACGTCAGCACCATATTCTACACCTGCCAAGAGATGCTCGAAACTCGAAACACTTGTTCCGGAACCTGTGGACGTCACCTGCCAGCGTTTCACGCTTCTTTAGAGCTGTTTTTAAGGTACGGGTGGATTAAATGCCGCGGCACGAATTGTCGGACTATCAAGCTTCTAGAAGCATTGTTGGTGCAGTGGAAGTGAAACCGGGAGTAGCAGACCAATCTTCGGCCTATATCCTGTACTGATGCGGGCTGCTTGAGCTGGAACCTGCTCATGAATGCGGCTCTAAGCGCTAGGTCGTCATTGCCGTGATAATCATGTGGCGCACGGTTGGGCGGTGGTGACGACGCTAGATTTTCGGGAATAGTGGTGGAAGTCGGGGTTTATGAAGACATTTAGAATGACTGATGTTCTGTTTGCTCAGGCTGGTACGAAACAGTAGCTCTCCGAGTTTGTGTATAAGCTGTACGGGCCAATTCAGGACTAGGAACCTCACCTACAGAGCTATGGCAGTGGTGAATGAACTGTATGAGTGGGATCTATGCATAATTCTTTGCAAGATACTCTCGATAAACCTATGGTACATGTGTTCATTTCGTGTACGAATAATGCCAGGATTATGGCTCAGGATGCTGTGGGCAAGAACATTGCGATGGTCTGTTGATCTTCCATCGAGAACCGCATCTATGCTCTATTCTACCTGCTCATGCAGAATATTTTATTCACACGATAAAAGTGAGAGGAATAGGAGAGCGCCGTACCGCTTCACCCGCCCATTGCTTCCTTCACAATTACACTACTCCACATCACCAAACTCCTTCCGCCACTCCGCTAGCATCTCAATAGTAACATTACTCCCACCACAAACCACAACCACAACAGCTTCATCCTCTCCTAACCTCCTTCCCACCGCCCCCTCCAGCCTTCCTCCGAAGCACAACGCAGCACTCACCCCGCAGGCCAACTCCACCAAGAGCCTCTCCTCATCCGCCAGCCTCAAACACCCCATCGCCGCTTCCCCATCCTTCAGAACCACCGTCTTCACCCCCTCCCTCAACCCATTCACCAACGCCCGCTCACTCACCCTCGTTGCACCCAGGCTCGTCGCCCGACTGGTAATGCCAGGCAACGTGACCAGCCTCCGCTCCGCCACGCTCCGCGCCAAACTCTCCGCGCCCTCCGTCTCGACCGCCACGACGGTCGTGCCCCTCGCGAACCAGCCCGCCTCCTCCACGCCCTCGCAGACGCCGTTGAACAGGCCTCCGCCGCCGACGCTGCACACGACGGCGGCGGGCCGGCCGTCCGGGACGCCCGCGTCCGCGAGCTGGGGCCGCGCCTCGCGCACGACGGTCGCGTTGCCGGCCCAGACGTCCGGGTGGTCGAACGGCGGGACGTACACGCCGTCCGGGTTCTGCCGGAGCAGCACGCCGCGCAGGTGCGCGTCCGCGTCGGCCCAGGTGGCGCCCGTCTGGACCACGTCGCGCGCGCCGGCCGCGCGGAGCTTGTTGATCATGAACGGCTTGGTCGACAGCGGCACGACGATGGTGGCCGGCCGGTTGAGGGCGTTGGCGGCGTGGACCTGTGGTGGAGGTGGTGGTTAGTGGGTTGATGGGGTGGGGTGGGGTGGGTTCGGGGACCGTACGCAGGCGAGGCCGGCGTTACCGCCCGAGGAAGAATAGAAGTGGATGGAGTGTGGGGAGGCGTGCTCGAGGAGGCGTTGAGTCATGTAGTTGCCGATACCTCTATTTATTTTTTGCCGGAGTGGTCAGTTACATTTCACGTGGGGATGGAATTTAGGCGGTCTGGAGAAAGGTATTGTACCTGGATTTGAAGGAGCCGGAAGGTTGGATGTTTTCGAGCTTGAGAAAAACTTTACTTCTGCGATTTTAGCTATCTTGCAAATTGAGATTTTGGATTGGTGGACATACCATCCTGCGGCTTTGGACAAAGCGACGGATTCGACGAGCGGAGTGCTTCGCCACGGGCGCGTGTCGGTAGGTAACTGTTGCTTCTTGGGGAGTGTCATCGTCCTTTTAGATTAGATTCGTGCGATTGACTGAAGAGACGGCAGAAGAGAAACAAAAAGGATGAGTGTAGATGATGAACGTGGAGGTATAGATGCTGAGTAAGTCGCGGTGAAGAATAAGCGGGCTTGTCGTAGGGCGCGGCTTCTCGTCGCCGAAGCCGCCTCGCTTTCCAGCGAATCTCGGATTTTACATTAATGTCAATCTTCTCCTTCCGGCAATCCCTTGATGAATGTTGCATGGCAGATAAAAAAAATTATTCGAGACGTCATTAATCGATATAGTGCGCTGAATTCGGAATTTCAACACAGCTTAGCTTGTAGATTTTCCGCAGCTTGCATTCGACAATATCATTTCATTCTCCGCTGGTTTTTGGAAGCAGTCCTTGGAGTACGATTTACTCGCGCACTGAGTAGATGACAAATCTGAAAAGCTAGAGACTGGAAATTCCTAGGCATAAAATAAATTTGAGATCGGGCTCAAAATTGTCGCAACAGTAGATACGGAATCGAAGCAATCATCTATACATATACGTCATTAATGCCTATTCGCGTTTATATCTGACAATTGCTTTGACTGCAAATGTAATTGAATTTTTTACTCACTTCTTGAGATTGGCTCGTTAGAAATCAATGATCCCAAAAAGACAAACAGTACATCTGATTTGCTGAATGCAAAATGCTTATGATTTTCCCCTTCATGACCCTTCATGGCGAGCCGCCACCAACGAAACCACCAGGAATAAGCTTGATAGACACATGAAAATCAGCGGTCGAGGCAGGCTGGTCACTTTTAGAAGGCTTTTCCCTTCTCTACATACCACATTAGCGAGCGAGTGAAGTCTTTACGGCCAGCCCCCGTCAAACGAGTCTCATCGTATACGTTGAACCACAGTTGATGAAGATGTGCAGTCACTAACGATGATGATTTTCGTCTACATGTAGTTAAAGTTAGGGCAGTACACCGGTGCTTGAATTTTGATCTTTCTGAAATTCGACGCATTCCGGTAAACGGTGCTCAGCATCTTCGCAGGGCTTTAGTGAACAGCACCACCGCCTCCCTTCCGCAAGTGTGCGCCACTATCTGCCTTTGAGGAGACTTTTCTCCTCCAGCGTTTTGTGTTTGAACAAGCATGGTTGAGTAACCGCGAAAATAGCAGTAGTAGAATAAACAACAAGAAAAAAAAAAAAAAGAGCCAAACAGCAGTGAGAACAACCCAGCCCAAGGAGAGAGAGTTCCAGAGTGGAGGCGATTGTTTGCTTCTCAGAAGATGCTGCCGCAGAGACAAAAGACAGTCCTCAGTCCTTTTGTGTGCTTGCCTTCGCGGGAGAGAGCACGGACAAGGGACTGCGCACGTGTTGACAGTATCGCCAGTGTTGTTTAGAGTATAAGTCTGGTTAGTGGATAGTCTGAAAGGACACGCAGAGGAAGTATAGATTGCCAACAGTGAAGGCCACGATTGATTTACTGCACTCGAGAGGTGTTATGGAACGCAATAAGAGAATGACACTTGCATGATAATGTATCGCAAACGCATGTGAACGTTCGGGTCCTCATAGACTGAGTCGATGTTTCCTTCCGCAAAGGATTTCCAATGTTGTCATTGCTTCCTTACCTTCAATAAGCCAAAAACAACTTGAAAAAAAAAAAACCGGAAAAATCACCAGCACCATCCCTCACAAGATGCTCACTTTAGCCTCACTCCACTCACCTACTGGATACTATACCCACCATCGACTACAAACGGCTGACCAGTGACCCAACGCACGTCTTCGCTTGCAAGGACAACTGCCACACGTGCCACGTCCTCGGTCTCGCCCATCCCACCGAATGGATGGGCCTTATCGACCTCAGCTTGGGCGGGCCCGTCATCTTGATGGTTCTGCGTCATAGCAGTACGGAGAACTGGATGATGACCGTGTCAGGCAAACCACATGCTAAGAGACGTGGCCAAAACGAGAGTCTTCGTACGAGCACATAAGATTTGAGATGATAGACCATGACCGAAGATGCCGGTCGTAAATGAAGTGGCGCATTTTAAACTTTAGGCACGTACGAGCGCCGCGGGAAAACGAACGAACGGACAAATAGACGAACGCAAAGGTACCGTGAAAATACTTACAGCCAGGACAAAGGCAGTTGCAGTGAATCTTATCTCTCGCGTAATCAAGCGCAATCTGTTTGGTTAGTTGCACGACGGCGCCCTTGGACGCACAATAAGCGGCTGTCCGAGGATCAGCAACCGTTCTTACCTCTTCGCATTCCGCCCCCGGGAAAGGGTGGATAACACGGCATTACAAGAAAGGAACTTACGCGTGCCGTGGTACGCAAGCAGCCCCTGAATACTTGCAGTGTTGACGATCCAACCTTTGTCGCCATTCTGCCCCTCGAGAGGATCCTGGCGCAGCATCTGGGCCAACGCGTACTTGCAGCCGAGGAAGACACCTTTGATGTTGATGGCCATGGTCTTATCATAATCAGCCTCAGGGGTCTCATGGCAGCGTAACACGCGTGGGTGGCTGCTCTCAACGCTGATGCCGGCATTGTTGACCATCACGTCTAGGCGGCCGAATATTTGAACGCACTCGGCAACGGCGCGCTCAACGTCTGCCGCGTTGGTGAGATCGGCCTGCACAAAGACAGCGTCGCTGGCAGGATTCGATTGGCGGAGAAGTTCATGGGTCGGCGTCGCGGAAGATGAAGCGACCAGCCGCTGGGTAAACAGATTCGCTTTGCCGGTAGCGGGATCTCTGGCGTCGCGCAGGGTTGGGAAAAGGTCGACGCAGCATACGCGTGCGCCTTCTTGCGCATAAGCGACGGCGATGGCGCGACCCAGGCCTGACGAGGCGCCTGTGATGAGGGCGACTTTGCCAGCGAGGCGGTTTGGCATATTGCGGGACAGGGGCGGCGTCGAGCTAGGATCGCGGCTATGCGGCTTCTGGCAATCTCGGCGAGACTGGGGCCAGGGCGTTTGAGCAATCGAAAAAGGTGTTTCAAGCTCTTGGGCTTTGTTTCAAGGAAAAGATTCGGGCGATATCGTGATGCTGTGGACAAGTGTCGTGCTCGTTTCAGACGAGCAAAAGCGATTGCTTGTTCCTGCGGGACGACCCGACGTCATGTTGGGAGTGCGGGGACGCGACCCTGCGAACCTGCACGGCGCATTGAGATGAAGAGTCGATGAAAGTGGAATGCCGGCCTGATAATATCCCAGCCGCTTGCCTTGTGAGCACAACTGCATGCGTTCCTGCTGTCCTGCACGCGGACCGTTCCAGTGAACGCCGAGAGAAGCTGTACAAGGTCAAGACGGAAGATGTTGCCGGGCAGAAACACGTTGTTCCGCCAAGCCGTTGGTGTTTGTCTGTTTGCATCCCTGACACCCGACACTTGTCCTACCAATTGGTTTCGATACTTATGCATGTTCAAACATCCAAACGGACGCGTTCAGGCCGCCAGGAGCAGACAGGGCAAGTTGTGCTGCAGGAGCGTGTACTGGGAGTAAGTCCGAGTTAACCATCGGGCAGGGGTATTTATCTCCGATGAGAAAAAAAAAGGGAACCAATCTCACAGCTCCCTGAGTACGGGCTGGCTGGTCCACAAACAATGGCAATAACCCCGTGTTTCGGGCAATTTGGGGGGGGGGGTTCCGGGTGCCTTATTGTAGACAGGTGATGTCCACTCACACGACCGCAACCGGGTTACCGGCACAGGCGTTGCAGGGCTACGAAGGCTATTCCGGGGAGAGCATCTCCACAGCGTTGAACCACAAGCCAGCGCCAAGCTCAATTCTACACGGTCATAGTATAGTTGCCAAGCCGTAGGTTATTTCCGCGGTGGCGCTCGCTTCCACGCTGCCGCCGATTAGGATCCGCGGGCAGCGTCATGCTCATAGATAGGCGGATACGAGAGCAGCAGAAGCAGCAGCAGCAGCAGCAGGACGGCAGCCGACGATAAGCCGGGCGCATGGGAGAGATATACGGCTATTTGGGGAGGCCGAAATGTGGTGATGTCGTAATTGCCTCTTCGACAAGAAACGGGAAGGTCGCTGGGATAGGGGCCAGCTATCAGGTTGTGCGCAGCCGCATCGCTGGAACAGGGCAATTTGCAGAAGCAGTGGTGCGGGCTGGTGATCAAGAAGGACGCGTCACCTTGGACAGTTTCCCCAGGATTAGAGGAAGCACAGGCTGAGCGTCCACGCGAGCGTCTGGATCGGTGTGACGGTGGCGTGCGGCTTGTGTTCGTTAGGCTGGAGCAGAGGCGGAATGAGGCAGCGGGCAGAGATAGGGACGGCATGGAAATGGAACGCCTTCCCGGACGGAGCTTGAGCGGTGGATTCCGGCAGCTTCAGGTGGTGCTAATCAGGCGGGCTGGTTAGCACGGCGCCCGCTCCGTCAGAGGCTCCAGGAGGGCGCGGCAGCGAAGCTTGACTGCGAGGCGCTCCACACGCTAGACGGCGGTGCGAGTGCTTCGCGGGCGAGGTTAGTGGTCCCTGGTGAGCAATGCGGGCTGACGGGCGCGTGGGAATGGCGGGCAGTGTGGCAGCGCTGGCTGATGGGCTGCAAGCAAGGCTCGCCGGGACTCGGGAGTGCGGCAAGCTCGCAGCCGCCAAGCTGCGTCTTGGCAAGCCCGCGGGCCCCAGCAACAATGCGGATATTCCACGGTCGATCCCAGGCCTCTGCCCGCTCATTC
Organism: Neoscytalidium dimidiatum; assembly: GCA_037367355.1. Taxonomy (NCBI): domain Eukaryota; kingdom Fungi; phylum Ascomycota; class Dothideomycetes; order Botryosphaeriales; family Botryosphaeriaceae; genus Neoscytalidium; species Neoscytalidium dimidiatum. The sequence continues at coordinate 563,674 of CM074701.1, read as the reverse complement.
GGTGCTGCCAGCCTGCCTGCCACATCCCAACCGGAGCCTGCACCTCGCCCTGCGCCCGCCGCCGCCCACCCACCGCTGCCACAGAGAGGCTGCGGGGCGGCGAGCGCGCGCTCAAGGCCATTCCGGCCTGCGGGCACGCCGTCAGCCGCGGCTTCTCGCAGCTTGCAAGGGGCATGGGCTTGTCGGGAGCCGCACCGCCAGTGGAGCAGCCGCTGCGGAAAGGTAGGGCGACGCCCAGGAGCGCTCACGTGCTCCGCCCATCAAGGTAATCAACGGTCCGATGCCAGGGTGGATTGGCAGCGCTTTCCCCCCACAGCGGCCGTCATCACAGAAAAACCCGCTGTCGTCACTGCTGCAGCGCCGCCACAGCTAGGCTGCGCGCTGTGTGCGTGTCCGCCGCCGCCGCCGCCGCCGCTGCTGTGGCCCGGACTGGTGACCCCTGCACCACCATTCCCTTTCGGCCAGCTGATCCACGGATTTGGCACAGGCCGAGCTGGCACAGGCCTCCCCTGAAGCAGCGCCGGCTGTATCGGCGCTTTTCTTGGCTACAGAGAGCTGTCACGGGCGGCGGTTTTGGGACGCTGTCCGCCGCACCCACGATGGCCAAGAACTCCAAGCGCCCAAGATCTCGAAGCTCATGAGCAGCCTGGCGTTTCCTTCCGCTACACTGGCTGGCTTGGCTCCGCGCGTCGCCGCCAGGCCTTTCCTGCCACCGCTGCCAGCTGCCGCCGCGGGTTAACCTGAAGCGCCAGGCATAGCGGCGCACATGAGCCGGCCGCCAGCAGCAAGGCCTGGCGCCAGGGCAACAGGGCCACCAGGGCACCCCTAGAGAGCGGTTCAAGCCACGGTCCAGCGGCGCGCGTTCACTTGCGCCCTGAAGCAGTTTAGCGACTATGGCGTGTGTGTCCCCCATGCTTTGCGTGCTGCACGCTGCCCATCCCGCGCTGTGGCCTCAGGCCCGCAGAGCGGCTGACAGGCCGTGAGGCCCAGTACTTAGGGCTGGCCCTCGCTCGGATGGGCAAGAGAGGCAAAAAAGGGGGGATCGCTTTCTCTGCCGGTGCGCGCGCGGCTCTGCTGGCGCTTCTTTACGTGAAACACAGTCATTCTGCGTCTTGGGGGCGCGTTATCTTCCGCTCTTTTCGCTCGCTGTCCGGGCGTGCGCCACATCCGATCGGCGACCCAGGCCTCTGCCAACGGTATTCTAGCACATCATCCCGCCGTCAGTGCGACACACGCGCCTCAGTAAGGGCTCCCTCCTGCTTCCAAGCCAAGACTCCGCCAAGAGAATAAGGAGCAGCCTCTGCGGCAACGCTGTGCCGACCCATCCTGACACGAGCCGCTGATCCCTCGTCTCCATCCACGTCCTGCCTGCTTTGACACCTCCTACATAACTCTAGCTGACCTCGTCAATTGTCGGTGGCTAGCGGTCCTGCATTCTTCAACTCCGCCAGCTTTGTTTGCGCGCTGTCCTCGCCCGCAAGCACCACAACCACCACCACCATACCCTCCCGATCCTTGCATCTCTCGCTCTTTGTCACGACTGACCTCGCCGTTCTTGGGACGCCGCCGACGCCGACGCCGACGCCGCCGCTCGCCCTGTCTTCAGCCCAGTCCTAGAATTTCTATATTATAGACCTGCCTCACTGGATGAGCACTTAATTACCAACCATGGGCAATGAGAAGAACGTGAAGTGGGTCGAGGTACGTGTTCAGCCCAAGCAGCTTCACCATGCGTGCATTGTCGCTCACGCCAGAGCAGGGCCTGCGAGGCATTGCCTCCGTCAGTGTCATCATGACCCACCTTACCCGCGCCTGGTACTTCAGAGCCTTCCTGGCCTCTGACGGGGAGGGAGTCGCTCCCATTCTATGGCAGATGCCTATCTTCCGCGTCATCCCCCAAGGCCGCATTGGAGTCACCATCTTCGGCTTCCTCACTGGTTTTGTGTGCGCCTTGAAGCCGTTGCGCCAGGCTAGGGCCGGCCAGCACAGCGACGCCCTCACTTCCATCGCTAAGAGCGCCTTCCGCCGCATTCCTAGGCTCATTCTTCCCTCCACTATCGCAATGATCATCGCTTGGCTGCTGGCCCAACTCGGCGCCTTCAACGTCGCTCATCGCACCGATGAGGTCTGGCTCCGTGAGGCCAGCCCACACGCTGCTGACTCGCTCTTCGGTGCCTTTGTCGATCTGTGGAACGCCTTTCGCTCAGTTTGGACCAACGGGTACATGCCTTACGATGATCACCAATGGGCCATGTTGCCGCTGCTGAAGGAGTCCATGCTCGCATACGTCGGCCTCGCTGCTACCATCTTCATGAAGTACAAGTACCGGGCCATCACCTATTTCATCATGTTCTGCTACTTTTTCCAAGATAGCCATGATCTCATCGGTAAGATATTCTCTACCAGCATGTATGTGGAAGAATCACTTGATTTTAACAGATCCTCTGTAGAAACTTTCGCGCAGCAGCTGTATTTTGCTATGCTCCTTTGCGATCTTTCCCTGCACCCATCCGCTCAGGCTTTCATGGCCAACAACCGCTTCACGCTCAATATGGTCTCGCCCTTCCTCGTCATTTTCGGCCTTTACCTCGCCTCCTACCCCGCGGACGGTCCGGAATGGCTCACCTGGTCCCGTCAGCTCATGGAGACTGCTCAGTGGTTGTTCCCCGAAGGAGCGGATGTGCCGCGCCGCTATAGCGCTCTGGGTCTTGACATCATCATCCTGGGCATCATCTTCTCATCCGGCGCCAAGGACCTCCTCTCCAACAAGTACTTCATGTGGCTCGGCCGCAACAGCTTCGCCGTCTACCTCATCCACGGCACGCTCCTCCGCACCGTCCTGGTCTGGATGCTGTACGGTATCACTGGCGAGCCTTTTGAGGAGGTCCGCAACGAGGAAGGTATCATCATCGGCAACTGGCTCCAGCGCCCCGGCACGCTTGGCTTCGCTATCGCTATCCCCATCTGGATCGTCATCGTGTACACGTGCGCACACTTCTGGACCACGTACGTCGATAACTACTGTGCGCAGCTAACGCAGAAGCTGGAGAAGTATGTGTTTGAGGAGGAGGAGAAGTCGATCCCCCTCGTGTAAGTTCGGGATAAGAAGAAGTTGATATGGTTTTTGCAACATCCGGTACAGCATATGGGAGCTAAAGGCGTTCTGACTACTACGACGACAAGTCCGTAAGGGTTCATTCGGTGAACGGTTTTTTTTTTTCTTTTCTTTTGTACAGCATCAAGCATGGTGGCGTTTGGGTCTGGTTTGATTCGTCTGGCATAGCGAGCGTGCGTTTATGCCCGGTGGGAGTTTTCCTTGCTTGTCTTTGGCATATGGCCAACCCGATCACACAGCATCAAACCGAGACGAGGGAAAGAGGAGATGTCTTCGGTATCATTTTTCCACACCACACGGAGAGGAACTCCGAGAGACTGGAAGATTTCTGGTTGAAGAAAAACACTTTATTGTATCAACTGTTACAGATACCCAACCTGCTAGCGAAACCATAAAAAATAGTCTTCGGATGATTTTCCGGGATATTGCTTCTTCTCTCTTTCCTTTTTCTGATATCGGAGTCAGAGATAGGCTCGGTTTTTTTTTTCCTTTTTGTCGTCGTCACTCCTCGCGAAGCTTCCTGATAAGGGGAGGTGGGCGAGGAAACAGCCGTCGCCGCAGAAGAGGAGAAAGTGACGATCTCTAGAGGTCGATATCAACGTTTATCACTTAAACTGTACTTGTAAGGAGACAAAAAGGACAACGCTCATGCGTTCCCACATCGTAGATAATTCATTGATCCACACAACCAATCACGACTCTGGGCTACGCTCTTTTTTTGTTCCCTCGGTGTCCCCGTAAGGCGCGGCAAGTCGCGCTAACTGCCGTGCTAGGTGGGCGGGGATTGTTTTGTGCATGAAAGCTGTAAGGCGGATGGGATTCGGAAGGGGGTTGGTTGGGTGGGGGGTTTTTTTTTTTTTTGGGGTGGTGGGGTCCTTTGCCTTTTGGGGCGGTGGTGAGACGGGTTTGGAGGCTGTGTGGAGGGATTGGGCCTGCTTTTTCCCGCTCATTTCCCGCCCCCCCCCCTGCTGGTCTTCCGGTCGTCCCTGAAAGATGCTTGGCTTCAGGTGTGCAGGGAAATGCTTGCGTGCTTTTCACCTTGTGTTGGGCTTGGTAGGGGTTTGTCGGTAGAGGAGGGGGAAGGGAGAGAGCTTGGGAGGGGGAACATTCTGGACCGGGCCTCGAGGGGTGTAAGGCTATCATGCAACTTGAATGCGTGTGCGTGTCTCACGAGTGAGCCCGGAAGGCATTGTGCGAGTTTCTCGGGGTTTTCATTTTCTTTTTGGGGGGAGGAGCGTTAGTCGGAAGGGCGTTATGCGGGGAGGGGGGGAGGGGGGGTGAACGCGAACGGGTAGTGTCGGTATGTAACGGGAGCCCGTTGATGCCTTTACTCCGAGACCGAAAGACTAAATTTTACCTTGTATTGGTCGGACTTAAGAGGAAATGGAGTGGCTGTGAGCGCTGGGTTGCGTTAGGCGGAAGCGCTGTGAGACAGGTCGGGTGTTGGATTGATTGAATGACGATGGAGCTGAGTACGGCACGTTACGAAAGCGGCACGATGGCGAATACGTGGGAGGCGAGGCGCATGTAAGTGCTCTACAAGTTCTAGGAGCTTAGCTGCATGCAGGTCAGAGAGAAGGCTGACTTCAGAGCTCGCGGGTCTGAAAGGGCGGTTAGGCGCGTTGCGAGGGGTGAAGCTGAGCGTGGGCTGGCAAGGGGCCTGAGAGGAATTCCTGGCCAGCACAGGGAGGCGCGTGCCTGGCGACACAAATCTGGCAGGGCACGGGGTAGGTGTTTGCCTATTTTTACACGGGTTTCCTCCTCTGAATACAGCAGGCAGGGACGGGCGGCTGGCTGCTGAACGGGATGCACAGCATGGTGGCTGCATGGTGCAGCGCAGCACAACGCAGCTCAGCGGCAGCAGCATTCTTCTCAGCTGGATCTGCGCGGATAAGACGGCCCCTCGGGACGGACGGCATTGCGGGCAGGTCAGATGTAACGGGGCGATGAGCATGATGCAGGCGGTGTCGTGGTCCCTGGGACGTGATTTGCGTTCTTGAGTAAAGTCTGCGGTGCTGGACGCTGATTGACTGATGAGGGGAGCCGAGCTCAACACAGGCAAGGGAAAGCAGCGGACAGCGTGGACTACTGGGCGTGGCGCAGGTGGTCCCGTTTGCTGGCACGCGACGGATCGGCGGGAATGGCTGGCTGCTGCGTGGAGCCCGTGACCGACTGCTGCAACTGGCGCCGCGGCACTTTGGTGGAGATGGCAGGCGTACGGGCGTCATTGCTAAAATGCGGAGGCGTGTAGGTGGTGTGGCGGGTTCGCTGGGCCGGTTGCCCGCGGGCGCCTATGACGGGCCTGGAAGCCTGGAGGCCTGAGAAGATCGGGGGTGGGCCCGCTGGCGTAATAAGGTTGGTTCGCGCTAAAGTCGACGACAACTGATGCTTCACTCCCCAGATTTCTAAAGACTATGGCTGTTGCGCCTGCCTGTTTCCCGATATCAGAATGGTAACGATCTGGTCCGGTCGGAGCGTCTGCTTCTGACCAGCGTGCTAGGCTGAACGTTCTCGCACCGCACCAGCCTTACGGCCCATACTTTCGCGAACCGACAGCAGGCAGAAGACACACGAGGTTATTCGTGGCGAGGCACAATTTGTTGGTGTCACAATCAAATAACTATTCCGAGGCGATGGACTGACCTTGGATTCAAGAAGGGATGATACAGCTGCACCTCATGTCGGCTTTAGATGGCTGTGTAGCACTGTTGCCTACCGGACGAGGGGTTGAATTGTGCAACTCCAACAGTAACCCACTTTAGCTCTGCCGCTTTCCTGGAAAAGGCGGGGCACATTCGCGACTACGATCATCGCGCCGTCAACAGCCAACGGCGACGCTGTTTGCTCATCCTGTCCCGTATACATGGTGTAGTGTGGTACCGGCCCACAGCGAGACACGTAAGCTGCCTCATGGATGAGGCAAAGAAGAGACGGCATTGTCTCAGAGCCCATATGCTTGGACCCATAAACAAGATAAAATCAAGCACCATGATCCGAACCCTGACAATGCGGCAGTAATGTGCACATCTTTGTCCTCCTCTTACAGCAGAAGCATAATGTGCAGCTTGACTGCGAGGAAGGGAAGCATTGCAAGAGCAGGCAAAATTATATACGTAGCTGAAGCAGTCGTCTGGACATCGAATCCAGAGTTATGGGCAATATTCCATCGGAATAACTGCTTTGATTGCTGGCGAATCTTGGGGTGACGTACGACAACTGATAGCCTCACATTGGCAGTCCGCTCTTGAGTCGATTGAGCAGACCAATTGTGCGATTCCCACCCAACCTCTAAGCATTTCACACAGAATGCAAGATACACACAGTTTTCGGAGATGCTTTGCAACGGAATGGCAACCCCCCATCATTTCTTTAAGAAGGAGAGCAATCAAGGTACTGACAAGGTTAGTCATTTTCATCCAGGGGTTTGAATCAACTGCTTCACATTGACGTATACATGTTGCTGCAGAAAGCCAAAGCTCGGAGTCTTGTGAGGGTAAAGGCGATTGCAGCAGAGCATGCGATCGCTATGAGACGCACTACAAAGTCTTTCGAGAGGGTCTCAACATTGTGAATTTGCAACAACACTATCATGATACAACAGCAAAGGCCAAAAAAAAAAAAAAATGAAGCAAGTATCGGCAGAGGTGAATGTTGCTCAAAGTTATCAGGAACAGCCCCTCGGGTCAGATCCCGACAGGCATGCTGCCTCAACTCCTGCTTGCTGCGCACAGCTAAAAGTGCAAACATCCTTCGCTTCAGAAGTCGTGCTAATAAGCTCTTCAGAGAAGTATCCCCCACATCCCGAATCCCTTGCAAGGCTTGATCTGTCAACTCGCTGTCCTAGATCGGAAATTCTCTAACGCACTTCGCTACAGAAGGGAAAGGATTTGAAACATCCTCAGACGCCGTCCGGCCTGACACCACTCACAAATGTAGCCCAAATTTCTATCGCAGTTCTTGTGCTCTCGAATCCATAGCCTGGAATAAGTGGGAGCGGAAACATGTGAAAAGCAGATTATTTTGCACCTCGGGCAACCGGAGGCAGATGGCAAGAGAAGAATCAAGAATACGGTGTTTTGATAAGGCTTCCACAAGAGCTGCGAATTTAATACGGGAAATGGCAATGTCTAATTGCTAGTGTAGGGTCTTTATAACCTCTGCATCTATAGAATATTAACCCTCGTGGTTTGTACGTTTATTTTTTCTTTTTTTTTTTAAAAAAAAACTAACACGATATATCTTGGATATAGATGCAAGTGTTTTTTTTTTTTGACGCCGGCCTTACAGCCATTCCCTGCCAGCACTCCTGTGGCATTGCTAACGAGGTAAGGACCCGATTCCATGAAAAAGAAAATGGATATCAAAGTATTGGCTATGCGGTACAGCTTCATCAGGGTGCTCGACGTAAATCGCACGAAGCTAATATTCACAGACCCAGCCGCGCCCATCGATGTACAGAAGTTACTGGTAACTGCAATTTGAAATAGTATACCATATGCCGCCTTCAATGTAGCTGAAATGACGGAGATTGATCACGAGACTCCAGACATTCGATAGACTATAGGACATAACGGTGAATTTACCGAGGCATTCAAGTAAGTACGCTCCTCTTTATACCTCCATCTGAGCAAGTCAAGCACGCCAACAATCTATCCCTGTCATTCCGGCATGGTCCCAACGACTAGAGCGTTACGGAAATGATGGTTCTCTTGGACGTTCGCTGATCACGAATAGAAATCAACACCGCGGCGCGAAGAGGCTAAGGGAAAGTAGTACGGAAATGTTGTACCTAGGCGATACGCTCTCGATATCCACGTAAGTAATCATCACACGCGGCCCTCAGTTGATGTTGTACTGTAGCTCTTTCCAAGCCAAGAGCTATCCACTGAACAATTCACAAGGGGGCCACCCGGCGGGGACAAAGAGGGTCCAGTACGGCGGCCGCAGCGGCCCATGACCGCTGAACTTCCGAGCACCTCCGGCTTCGCACATCGTCACGCCTCCTAAAAAGCCCCTTATCGTCGCTCCACCATCCTAGGCTTGCTGCCGTCACGATCTGCAATCAAGTCGACGGGCGTGCCCATCTCCGCCCCCTCAATGACTATACTCATCCGCTCCGCCGACAGAGGCTCAGCCAGGAGAGTTCCTCGGAACGTGGCCAGTCCGCAGCCTCGACAGCCGTAGCTACCCCGCAGCTCTTCTTCACCAACCGCCAATCAAGCCACCAGCCCCGCTTTGCTTCCATTGCTGCCGCCTTTTCACCGCGTACCCACTGCCGCTTTATAACCTGCTTGAGATTGCTCAGACCCTTGACATATCGCTTATCTGGACTGACCTCGTCCCACCCTCATCAGAGATCTCGCGTCATAGCTCTTACCTCAAAATCCACCGCTGCCCCGCTTCACATCATTTACTGCTGCAATCCGCCCGCGTCTCGCCCTCATCAACCGAATCCATCCCACCACAACCGCCATCATGCCTGTCCACGTCACCGTCCTGTATCCCAATGTCTCCGATGCTACCTTCAACCTCGACTACTACCTCAAGACCCACATGCCGCTGGTGCAGAATCACTTCGGCCCTCATGGTTTGAAGGGCTGGAGGGTCGCTCGGTAGGTCTTTTCGCATGCGCTCTCCATCCCATCTAACGTCCTATCAACGCTGACTCGTTCTCAAACTACAGCATCCTCGGTACGGCAACTGGTGAAGCTGCCCCCTTCAGCATTCAGTGCACGCTCGAGTACGACACCAAGGACCAATTCGATGCTTCACTCAAGGCCGCAGCCGGCCCTGTTTTGGCCGACGTGCCCAACTTCTCGAACAAGGAACCCACCTTCTTGGTCGGCGAGATTGTTGGAACGTCGTGAAGGACTTGCGACCTGGACAACATGATACTGTGGAATATCGTTCTGTAGGATGAGGTAGATAATTCAAGACCCCTTTCCGGCGCACGTCCGCAATATGCCGCATTCATCATGTGCAATTGCCTTCGAGAGATCGAGCTGGTCGCAACGCCGCGTGCCACCAAATACAGCTTGCCAGCTACTCTTCGCCGTTCAGCACCTTCTCCGTCATCTCAACGCTCAACCCCAAATACCGCGCCGGATCGCACAACTCTTCGCATTCCTCCCTACTCAATCCTAACTCCTCACACTCCACCAGCTCCTCCACCAGACCCGTCCCCTTCTCCCTCGCCTTCCGACACAACTCGTACACTAAATCATGCGCGTACTGCCTCCCCAATCGCTCCCCCACCCTCATCATCACCGCCTCCGACACGATACCCCCCTTCGTAATCTCCAAGTTCCGCCTCATCGCCGCCTCGTCGACCTCCAGCCCCTCCAGCATCACCGCCGTATGCCTCAACGCCGCATGCGTCAGCGTGGCCAGCTGCGGCAGCACCACCCACTCGACCTCCCACGGGCCCGTGCTCCGCTCGTGGTCGGCCACCACGGCCGCCACCAGGCTCGCGCTCAGGCCCCGCGCGCTCTCCGCGCACGCCGTCACGTACGCGCACCCGATCGGGTTCCGCTTCTGCGGCATGGTCGAGCTGCTGCCCCGGCCCGCCGCGAACGGCTCCGCGCACTCGCCGACCTCGGTCTGCATCAGCAGCTTGACGTCCAGCGCGCACTTGGCGCACGTCGCCGCCACCAGCGCCATCCACGACCCGGCCTCCGCGATCCCGTCGCGCTCCGCGTGCCACGCGATCGCCGGCACGCGCAGGCCGAGCGCGGCGGCGAGGTCGGCCTGGCACCGCAGCGCGCGCTCGGCGGAAGCCTCGCCGGACGGGGACGAGGACGGGGGATCCGGGCACAGCGTCGCGAGCGTGCCGGCGGCGCCGGAGAACTGGAGCACCTGGACGCGCGGCCGGAGCTCCGCGAGGCGGGCGAGGTGGCGCCGGAAGGCGGCGAGCAGGCGCGCGAGCTTGAAGCCGAAGGTGATGGGCACGGCGTGCTGGAGGTTGGAGCGCGCGGGCATGGGCGCGGCCCTGTGCCGGGCGGCGAGCGCGCCCAGCGCGGCCGCGATGCGCCCGACGGTCGCGGCGTGCAGGTCGAGCGTGTCGCGCAGCTGCAGCGCCGTCGCCGTGTCCGTCACGTCCTGCGTCGTCGCGCCCCAGTGCGCGTATTCGCCGTGGCTGAGGCCCGCCGGCGAGGCGGCGTTGGTCGCGGCGACGAGCTGCTTGACCACCGGCAGGACCGGGTAGCCGATCAGCTGCGTGTCGCGTTCGAGCTGCGGGAAGGAGAGCGTGTCGAGCGTGCAGTGCTGCTGGATCAGCGTCGCCGCGGCGGCGGGGATGATGGAGAGGCGGGATTGCACGGCGGCGAGGTGGGATTCGAAGAGAAGGTAGTAGGAGGTGCGGCGCTGGTCGGACCTGTATGTGGTGTGAAGGCTGGTAAGCGGATTGGGAACGCTATTTCATTGGCTCTTCGTTCTTGCGTTGGGAGGTGGAAGTGGAGAGGAGTAGCAGACCAGATTGCGGCGCTCTCAGGCGTGCTGAGTATGTTGCGGAAGATGACGGAGTCCTGAACGGAAGTCATAACTATGGTTTGAGACCAGTTTTGTTAGAGATGGCTATTCAACTTAATGACAACTGGGAGGTGTAGCTCTGGTGATCGGAGGTATGCCTTGAGGGTGGCATTAAGCTTTAATAGATAACCAAACAACGTTGCGCAGAGACGCAATTAGGCCCTTGTTCTTTCTCCTTGCAGTATTCGGGTAACTGAACTAATTTTCCAGTATCATTTGAAATTTTATTCGCAGCTTTTCGTCGTGTTTATGCCAAAGATACTTTGGTTTGTGCGGAGAACCTAAAGGTGGAGTCGGGAGACTACATGTGCGGTGACGTCAGTTTGAGGGGCTCGATGAACTGAGGGGGTTGTCTTTCTATCCTCTGTTGCTTGATGAATTCCCGCTTCACCTGAAAGTTGGAAAAGGCACTTCAGACCATTGAGTATTTACTTCTGGAACCGATTAAGGAAGCTATTGAAGTTGTCGAAAGAATCTGTAGCAGTGCCTTTCACATAAGGGTCATTAGAGATGCCTCCCCGAAACTGCTTGATAACTGCTCTTAACAGCCACCAAAGTTCGTCAGCATGGCCAATAAAGCAATTATAGCTGCGCTTCTCGTCTTTGTCTCCCTGAGTTGCCCTGTCCCAGAGGGTTTTCCACCGATGTGACATATCGAATATTACGTTGAGGTGTTTTACGTCCAGTCGAGCGTACACGAGTTTGAAAGCTGTCCGTACATAAAGCTTGGATGATGTTAGCAAGATGCAAAGACTAAAATATCTTACCACCAACCGGAAACCGCCATCAGTAGATGAAGGATAGAGACTGCCTCATATGGTATACATCGCGAATCCCACAGAGATTCCTGCCTCAAACAGATTAGGAGATCACGCAGACAAGGTGGCCGCTGGCCTTCATGATTCAGGGGGGCAAGCACTTCGAAATCCGCAGATGTCTCGGTGTCGAAAACATCCTTGTTGCACGGAAGATCTCCAGTCATGTCCGAGGCTGTTAATGACGGCGGATAGTTGAAGCAAATGTTTAGATGGCAGTCGGCGAGGTAGACGAAAGTTGCGAGCCTTATCCTTATGCCTTAGTGAAAACTGGAGGGCATGAGTGCATGAATCGTTTTGCAGAGTCTCACCTGATTCGGACTTCGTTTGATATAAAGTTTTCCCAATCCGGTTTTCTTGCAAGATGCAACGATATGTTGTGCTTAATAGAAAGCAAGCCAGATGTTTTCGCGGCCTCTACGAACTTCGGATGGCGCTGCGTAAACACCCTCAGTCGCATCTCCGTATCACCCGTATTGGCCCCGATTTGGGTCATGAGAAACGCAGCCATTAGGGCCTCGACACCATCGTTTCCGGGGTCAACCTCGCGTTTCTCAAAGATCTTATGGCTGAAGATGTACTCTTCAGCAACCGCGAAAAACCGCTTTGTAGATAGAGCGTCGTCACATGGAGCAGATGCCAATGCACCAGCCAAAAAAAAATTGCAAGTAGAAGCGGTGAAGAAGCGTTCTCCAGGTGAAAGGTCGGTCGATGTATCATAGGACAGGTGGGGTAGATGTGGTAGAAAAATGCCCAGGAAAAGCCTTCGAGGTTGGAAACAGTGAAGACTGTACGCGCCAAGTCCATGGCAAAATCTCCTGGTAGCTGTGCTCTTTCGTGGGTGAAGGCCAAGAGATGTATGATATCGTTCATACGTGCATGGAAAATGGAAAGCGTCTCGTAATGGGGCGAAAGAATATTATGATCGGAAAGGCCGTCGTCATTCAGTCCGGGGAAAGAGGCTGCAGAAGAAGTCGCTGGGCTCGGAGGATGGCGCAATAGCTGCACTTATTCCATCGCCCAAACCTTGCGGCATCGTTGCGCTTGAGGTAGTATGGGGTCTACTATACAGCTCAGCTGATTCAACAGTGATGGTCCCTATCGGACCGGATAGGCTGAGGTCTGTGAAGCTTCTAAGAAACCCTGCATCTATAGGATCATCGATCCTGTCTTGTCGACTTGGTGAAGCCGAACTTTCAGTAGGCGGGAAGGGATGATTGCCAGGATAAAGGCATTGATGGCCACCAAATGCGCAATTGGAGCATGGTGTATTCGCGTCGCAGGAGAATCTTCTTCGAACACATCGTTCACAAGAATGACGCTTCCTTCCTCTTTTTCGCATTGGGGGAGGTGGCTGACCTTCTCTGGCTGCGCATTTTAAGGAATGGCGGCGGGCGACATCTCTGATGAACTCAGTATGCTCGGCAATCTGCGATTGGGGCAAAATGTAGCGTACGCTTTGACGAAGGCTTTGCCGCAGAAGCTGCATGCATGCTGCGGGTCCTTTGTATCTGGATAATTGTGAGCCCATGGCTGTGCGGCGCAGCAAACAGTGGCTGTACATACGAGTGAGTTGATGGCGACGGAGGTGACTGCTTCGTGTATACGCCTTGCCGCATTGGGAACATGCATATGACGCTTCCAAAGAACGGAAAGTGTTGCCTGGAAGAGCTGACATGTCGTATTCGTGAATGGAAGATGGAGAACAAGGTGGCGTGCGGGGCGGCTGCTTTAACGCTTTGCCATGTGGGGTTTTTCCTATTGGCTGGTAGGCTTAACGAGCCTTACGACTGAACCGATAAGACCTCTCTTTCTATCGCGCTGCAATTAGCCTTTCCCCAGTATACAGCTAGAATGATTGAGGCAGTACTAAAAGGAGCATATATAGGTTAGGCAGGGTTAGGCAGGGAGGAAGGCTCTCTTCGAGCAGTGTGTGGACGCCGCATATCCATCCAACTATCCCTCTCCAGAAGCCTTCTATCAGAGAAGCGACCAAAATCATATGTAAATGAGCTTCTGCGATAATTGCGAAGGTTGGCCTCCGCGACACGACATTATGAACACCTATATGGAAGTGGTAAGGATCAGAAACTCTTTTGTTGGTGGGAATGGAAAGAAGAACTACGATTTGCTCTGTATACTTTTAGAGCAAGGCGCTCCACGCCTGCTTCATTTACCCCTCTATAAGCTCCGGCTTTCAAAATGTATCATCACAAAGCTTTTGTAGCTATATTCAAGTTAAAAAGCCTCCATCGACAGGAATAATCGTGCCGGTGATAAAGCTAGCATCGTCGCTAAGGAGGAATGCAATCAGCGCCGCAACTTCCCTCGGCTCTCCCGTCCGATCCAGACACTGGTGTTTGGTTGGAAGCGGGTGCCCTAGGGCCTTTTCGGACTCGCGAGACAACGGGGTGTCAATAACGCCGCTGGAAAGAAGAGAGGAACACTTGTCAGTGCATGTTTCTCGCCAAAAAAAAAAAAAAAAAAAAAACTTTGGCGGTATGTACATACATACGGGCAGATGGCGTTGATTCGAACGTTCTGAGCGCCACTTTCTCTCGCTGCGGACTTTGTCAAGCTGATAACGGCCGCCTTGCTTGTGCCGTACGGTGATGCGGTCGCCGCGCCTATCATGCCGGCGACGCTTGCGATGTTGACCAGGGCCCCACCGCCGTCTTTCATGATGGAGAGCTGAGCTCTCATGCAGTTTAGCCTGTCGATGAGGGCATTTGTCAACAAAGAGAGGCAAGGGGCGAGAGTGACGAGGGTCGGGTATGAGTAACTACTCACGTTCCGCGACAGTTGACATCCATGGCGAAGTCCCAGGCCTCATCTGTGACATCCTTAACCAGGCCATATGCGCCAGTCGTGCCAGCAGCATTAACAGCGCCATCAGGCCTGCCGAGTTCTTCCTTAGTCCGCGCGATCCACGCCTCGACCTGCGCCCGGTCGCGGACGTCAACGACGGCTGAGATGACCGTGACAGCTGGGGTGCGCGTGCGAATTGCATCTACGGCGGCGGCTAGCGCCTCCGCTTGGATGTCCGCGAGCGACAGATTTGCACCTCGCTGGGCCAGGAGCTCTGCGGTAGCGAAGCCGATACCACCGATCGAAGCGCCGGTGATGGCAATGACCTTTCCAGCAACATTGACAGCGGACATCATTCTATTGTGATGGACTCTGAAGATACCTTCGAGGACCTTAGAGGAAGGAGGTGAACGGAAGACAGAACTTTGGCAGAGAACGGAAGTAGATTCGTGACTATTCCAGTAGGCGCATCATCTCACGACGAAGCAGCTCTGACTTATATAGCGACAAAAATATGCCTTCTCGATGTAGTTCTTCCCCAGAGCTCGTTGTCTCCTACACTATAGTCTCGTATAGCGGGTGGGCGGTACGACGGCGTTTTCGGGTCGAAGCTTTGGCGGTACGAGCAGCACACCAACAATGGCCTCATTTGCCTGGGGTAGGGCATACCCGACGGAGAGAAGCACACGACCATAGGTAGCAAATGGGTTTTATTGGACCTCCGCCACCGGCCACCTCATGTACTCCTGGTACGCTGGCGCCAGACTTTCATGAATCTCTTCCACCAGTATCCTTCCCAATCCATTCAGCCACCAAACGCCCCGCAGCCGCTGCAGTAGCACGGCGAAGTGGGCGAACACGAGCAGCGCGCAGGGGTCGCGCCCATGCAGCAGAGCCGTAAAGTCCCTTGACACCAGCCCAGCGAAGCAGAAGACGGCTCGCACGGCGGTCCTACTCGTGGAGCCGAGGTTGTGCGCGGCGACATAGCTCTTGGTCAACTCTTCTAGCGCGTCTAATAGGATATTGAGCTTAACCGGCGCCGCACCGCTAAGCTCATACACAAAGAAATGCCGCAGGGACCTTAGCTGCTGCTCTCCGGAGTATGATAGCTCTAATAAGGGAAGGTCGGTGGAGCTTGGCGGGGGAGCGGGGACAGAGACGATAGCGTTAGGGTTGTAGCTGATCATGAGTGCTAAGGCTGAGTTGGCCAGCCATGGGCGAGCATGAATAATGATTGTGCCAACACCGCGAACGTGGTTCAGCCAGTCGAACAGGCACCACCGCGGGCACTGGCTTGGGCTCGAGCTGGGCTCGCGGGGCGTGTAGCGCACCAGAGCGAGGGAGAGGACGGCGGTCAGGAAGGCAAAGCAGTACAGAGTGGTGCAGTTGCTCTCGTTAAGCAATGGCATCATGCTGGCAGACCTGCGGATGCCGATGTTGTGATGCTTGACAGCGCGCAAGACGAGGGAGTGGGCGTGCATCTCCTGCTGGCACGAAGCCATGTGCAGGGCGGACGTGGCCAGGACTGCATGCATCAGAAAGTCTTCGCAGACGGCGAGCCGAGGAACCTCAGCTTCCACGACCTTTGCATTCCGCTTGTCTCCACCAGTCACGGTGGCAGACGTTACGGTGATGAAGTGAAACAGCAACTCCAAGTTCTCGGGCTGAATCGTGCTAAAGTCCTGTTCGTACAGGGGTCAGCAGATGGTGAACATCGGCCGTTGGAATGCATGCTGCCTTACACTAAGACTGACAGGCACGCTCCGCTCCGCTGCGTTGGAGAACGGGGCGTTGGCGTATCGACATGGCAGAAGTAATCTGCTACACTTCAGGCAAGCTGGCCGCGTCTCATCGCACTGCCCGCGTCAACTTGGACAAGCCACATTCGCTAGTCCGGTTTCCATAGGCGTACCTTGACCCTACGCTGCTTGCAGGTCAAGCATCCAGTCGTTGTTTTGCGGTGGTACCTCCTAATTCTACCCGGCTGGTCCATAAGTTGCGTACGTGGGATAAGGTTTGTTGTTTTTACGAGCCGTGGACGAGACCGAGCGGGAGTTTACGACGCTGGCGCCGCTTGCAGCCGCTAAGCCGCCGGAGGGTATGGAAACACCATGCGCCACCTTGACCGGCGGAATAGTCCATTAGCATGAGAGCATGGCCCCGCTTCTAAAATGGACCGGCACTTCTCGCTCGCTCTCGCTATGAATGTGACTATGCTCCTGAAAGACGACTTGTTGAGCGGTAGATATTTCTTGTCCCGGTTTCTCTCGGTGAAGTAACAATATTGCCACTGAGTCTGCCCGGCTGGATGTTCGTAACACTTTCATCCGATAGACATAGAGTCTAGGATATAAGAATACTGACAGCTATCAAGCTAGAAAGTACTAGATTCCCGTTTAAGCTATCCACAATACTTTGCGAGACGGAGTCGGCTGCCGATTCGGATCCCATCGTACCGCTTCTTTATCCGATTCGCTT
The DNA here is from genome assembly GCA_037367355.1 of Neoscytalidium dimidiatum. Lineage (NCBI taxonomy): Eukaryota > Fungi > Ascomycota > Dothideomycetes > Botryosphaeriales > Botryosphaeriaceae > Neoscytalidium > Neoscytalidium dimidiatum. The sequence goes on along the minus strand of CM074701.1, from coordinate 546,931 downwards.
AGCCTCGTTCACGTCGGATTACTACGTAAAATGCAATCCCGATCTACAGCCATTCCACAATTGGCCTGTCTGATGATGGATGCGCTGTTTTGTAGAAAATTTACCTTTTAATGTTATTTGGTAGTCATCAAGCGATGAACACAGGCCAGCTGACCTCATACAGACCCTAAGCTGGGATGCCGAAAATTGGCACTGGCTGATCGCCTCCAGGCGGCAGGCTTCTAGAAAGGGACCCGACCGACTTTGTATTGACATTGCTATTTGTGAGCTTCTCATACCTTCAGTGTGAATTCCGCGATATACTAGTGCCCAGAGTAAAGCAGTACATGTTCTTCTACTGATGTTGTAGCGCGCTGCAGCCCCTACAAAACTGGATTTCTTTCATGCGTGGCTCAAGTGCATTAGCTCAGGAATCCCACTAGAGACGGAGGCCCTTGGAGAACAAAATACAAATGGAGGTATCATGCTACGGAGGCAAATCGAGGTTGTAGCTGTACGCGTTATATGTGACGCTAGGCAGAAGCCAGATACATGAATATCCAATGCGTGAGGATGAAAATCTGTGAGTTGATGACAGGATGATTCGGAGGAAGACAGCGGGTAGTCAAATGTCTGACTGATGCTGAGCTGATAAATATCCTGTGTAGTAATCATTCAACGCGGCTGCCCCGCTGTTGGCATGAGAAGCAGCTTTGGAGATGGTGGCCAAGCAAATGGGAACATGGATAGGGAAAAAGCAAAGGCAAGAATGGAAAGCCATCGGTGGGCGCGTCTGCCCAGCTGATGATGTCGAGGGATTGTAGGCTGATCACAAAAGCAAAACGATCTTGGAGATCTATAGACATGTGTGAGTGTTGGTGATACTACTTGGTAACAGATTCTTTACGTCAGAAGAACAAACCGCAAACCAACAACCATGGACCCTCTATATCCGCATCTTAACTAGCCTTTTCAGTCTGTCGGCCAGGTTGTAAATACCGCTCACGGACCTTATTGCAGAATGTCTCGAATTGATAAGTGGCTGCCTAAGCAGCAGTCCTCCTACGGTAGCTGGATCTCACGTGTTTTCGATGAAATTATAGATGATGCGGTCTCGGAGGGCGACCAGGAGCACGAGAGACGCCGTTCAATGAGCGCAACCATCGTGATAGGACCCTGCCACCGCCACGGCGAGATCGAGGGCGTTTCTCCCGCCGCTGCTGAATCAGGTGAGTACCTCTGAAGAGAAACAGCTATTTACGTGCTGGGAATCTAGTATCCTTGGGTGGTGGAGGTAAAAATTCTCTATCATATGTAGACACAATCCAAAAACTCGTTAATCGGATACTTGCATTGGCAAGGATAGCATGTGAAAGAATGGAGACACAGTTCATCGTCGTCAACTAAAAATCAAATGTTTGTTCCTCATAGCCATTATATCCACACAACCAGACTTCAATGCCCGTCAGTATCCCACGAAACCCCACCTATCCCCACCTTCCCTCTCCCCCGGAGCCCCTACACAACCGCATTCCCCACCAAAAGCACCTCCCCACCCTCCACAAAATTCGCATTGGGCCCAAGCACCCCGCTCCTCGACGTTCCGACGACCTTCGCCTTCGCCGCCACCGGATCCGTCGCCAACGACCCATCATCGCCGATGAAATACGCCAGCAAGCCCGACACGTGCGGCGCCGCCATGCTTGTCCCGCTGTCGGCGACGTACGCGTCGGGCGCCGAGACGGCCGCAGACACGACGTCCGTGCCCGGCGCGTAGACGTCGACGCAGGGCCCGCTCGAGCTGAACCACAGCAGGGTGTCGTTGATGTTGCTGGCGCCGACGACGAGCACGTCGGAGCCGGGCCCGCCCAGGCTGGCCGGCGAGTGCGTGCACGCGTCGTCGTAAGTGTTGCCGGCGGCGATCTGGTCGGGGTGTTAGTGACGAGCGTTGCGCTTTCGCATCATGATGCAAACGGAGGGTTGCAGGGGGTTGGAGAATTGGATAAGGGTCGAGGGGAAAGGGGGCTTACGGAGACGTGGATCCCAGCGGCGGGCAGCTCCTGAACGGCTGCGTCGACGTTTGCGAAGACACCGCTGAAGGAGATGGACATGGAGACGATGGAGGCGACGAAGTCGGGCTCGGTTGAACGGTTGGCGTGTCGGGAGAGAACCCAGTCGATGCCAGCGAAAAACTGTTGGTTATGCATGTCAGCTTCGAATCTGATGGTCTTTCGGGGGATATCAAGGGAAAGGGCCAGAACGCACTCCTGAGGACGAGCCGGTGCCTTCGTCGGAGATGACTTTCACGTCGATGAGGTTTGCGTTGGTGGCTACACCGACAGTCTCTCCGGCGGCGCTACCAGCGCAGTGGCTTCCTAAAATGAGAGTCAATATCACCGTCAAAGCGCTAATGGTTTTGCTAGGGTGTCAGACCATGGCCAAAGACGTCACCCGGGAAGTCTGGATAGTACGTGTAGCCTAGAACAGCGCGCCCGGCAAATTCGTTGTGTTCTAGATAGATTCCAGAGTCCATTACATAGATGTCAACTCCTGCACCCAACGTTGAGGTGTCGTTCCACGAGTAGGTATAGCTGGAAGGAATAGTCAGTAGCAAGTTCAACGGTAACAATCGAATACTTTCATTTTCCCCCCACTCGCAGAAGATGTTTCCCGTAGAGGACTCTACTGACTCTTCCAAGTACTCATCAAATACCAGGGGAACAAGATGGAAAATAAATAAAGACGCAAGGAGCACTCACCTTCTCCCCTTCACCGATCCCACCACATCAACCCTCCCCTCTTGACTGATCCTCTGTAGACCCCACGTTGCATCGTTCCTGCTCGCCGCTGGCAAGATTTCTGCTGCTTCGTTCACGCTCAACACACCTTCGGCGGCCCTCAGCGTCTCCACCTCCTCCTCGGTGATGGCGCCGGAGAAGCCGCGGAAACGAGTGTTGTCGAAAGTCGCAAAGACACCGTCGTTAGCAGCAGAGAGCCCGAGCTTCTCCAACAGCGCGGCGACGTCGGCATCCGGGGCTGTGAGGATGTCGTACTCCTTTGTGTTCTGACGGCGAAGGAGGGGTGAGGGCGCCGCGGCGACGGTCACTGCGAGGAGGAAGGCGAGGGTGGCTCTCATCGTGCAGCGTGTGCTGAAGGTGAATAAGGTGCTGATTGCAAGGACCAATGCTGCACCTCCGTCGGGGGCGAAGGGAGGCTTATATGCGGAGGCATTGTGGGGGAATGGATGGATACACCGCTATTGCGCTATTGAGTGTTGACCTAGGATGTCAGGCGGTGTTGCCAGGGGTTGAGCAGTGCGAAAGCGCGGAAGAGGTTTAGGTGGTTGATAAGTATACGAAGTGTAGACAGGAGCCAAGCATGTTGCCGGGCGGACCAAGAGTGCTTAAATAGGAAGGCGGCAAAGGCATGTATAGCGTGATGACCCGCCAGAGTACACGAGGGCGGGAAACTGCACCCCAAAAGAGTGGAAATGAGGCTATGCTCGCCATTAGACCCGGGAAATCGTTGGAATAAATATGCGAAGAGTATTGGACGAGTTGAAAGTGATGCAAGGTACGAGCTGGGCTGCAGGGGTAATGGCGAATAGGCAAGGGTGCGATTGGCGATCCGGTTCTCGGAACATTCACATTACCGCCGTTTATCAGTATTACCTGCTGCGAGGAACTGATCAGCTGGTAATGCTTCAGATAACTCAATAGTCAATACTTACGAGTTGCGTTACTTCAGCTAATGAATGCCTTCTTCCAGTTGTCCAATGTCCTCTGTAGATAAGCCGGCAATTTCTCACTTCTCAACTCTCTCACCACCTAATCAGAAATTATTTTATTTTCCTAGGTTTTCCTTTTACTTTCTTCATATTGCTCCGTGGTTTGTTGGCCACATGATGTCAATTATTAATCCTGGGGCTCCTCTTCCATCACAATCTTCCCTTTATGCCTTCGTGTCCAGCATGATGGTCCCCCTGTATACCTCTCTCTTTCTGAACTCAAACACATCCGGCCTGCAGCTACTCACATTGTTGAAATACCATCCATGCGCATCGAAATCCACCGACAGATCCCCCGTATTTCCCTTCCAGTTCACACTGCCTTCCAATGGCCCTTCGATACTATCCGTCGTCACCTCCTTGTTCGTATCGACATCGATATAGTACTCAGGGCTAACGTGCACGAATCCCAGCAAGACCGGTGGCAGCTTCGGCACGGGATCCTTCTTATGCGTGATGCGGAAGTTGCTCCCCTGATTCGTGATGTAACTGCTAATCTTGCTCGTCCCGATGCGCGGCTGGCCGAACGTGTACAGCTCGACGGCGTAGCCCTTGTTGCGCAGCTGGGCAGCCGCGAAGACGGCGACGGCGCCGCCGAGGCTGTGGCCGACGGAGACGATCTTGTAGGCCGGGTTCGCGTCGGCGGCCTCCTTGACGGCGGCGAGCACGCCGTCACGCGCCTCGGTCCAGGCGGTCCAGAAGCCGCCGAAGGCCTTGCAGCCGTCGCACACGTCCGACGCGTCGACCACCGGGAATGAGATGTCGGTCAGGTAATTGCGAACGGAGCCCGAGCCACGGAAGGAGACGACAATTAGGTTGTTCGTGCTGTCCGTTGCGACGAAACCGGTGACATCGGTGAGGAGGGAGCTATGTCTAATGTTAGTCGCGGAAGATGCGTCCGTGATTCTTCGATATGAGGAGTGTGCGAATATGATCGTGTCAGATTTCGGGACGAGCAAACATAGAGTGTCTTGAGATGGCGTCGATCAACGGTCTCAAGCTTTCGTCTAATTGACGTGAATTGGAAACGCGAGAGCTATGACACAGGGGAGTGGGTGATCATGAAGTGAAGCAGAGAGCTTTGACAACCACGATTCAGTATGCTCGGCAAGAGCCGATCGTTGGTATCTAAAGCACTACAAGTATGGCCGAATATATGTAGAGACAGTTAAAAGAGGCAAAGGCACGCGAGAAAGATAGGAGACGAAACAGCGGCAGAGCGCAGTGCCAAACAATGAAACAATGAAAGCACACAAGCGAGTAGACGTGAAAAGAAAGGGGGAGATTGAACTCACTTCTCGAATTCACTAACGGTGGTGGTGTTGGCGGACTCGACCAATGGGCAATTCTCCGTGGCGCAGGTCAGCTTGGTGTCAGGCGAGTCGTTGTTGTCAGGGCAGTACGCGGCAGCGGCGTACTGCTCCATTAGAGAGAAGGTATCGAACAAGTCCTGCGAGATGGCTGTAGCGGCTCCGACATCAGCATCCCTGCTCCAAGGTTTGAAGTGTTGTTTCAAGGTGGGACTGGTGACGACATACCTCTGCGTTCAATACGGGAGCCCATTGAGGCAGGTGCTGCGCTCACCAGCGCCGCAGCACCCAGGCTGACGGCGAGACGCGAGAAGAAAGAAAGCATCTTGAGAGATGGCGTAGAGGAAGAACTGGGAGGAACAGGCAAGCGACAACCAACCTATGGTTGGTGAGTCTTCAAGCAAAGAGCAGACGACTAAGGGCCGGACGGGCCAACGATGACAGAAGAGAAGTGGGAGAGAAGTGGCGGGAGGGAAGCGGCAGCTACTGCAGGAACAGGCCGCTATAACAACGGATTGTTTCCACACACGACTCGCAGCGGAAGCGACTGGCTCATTCACGCTGGGTGTCCGCAAGAGGAAGGCTCGCCGTTACCACGTGGAGGTACCAGACTCTTTATAGCGGATAGTATTGTATCCATCCAAGCCACATCGACTCAATGAGAGAGAGCACAGGGTAAAAAGAGGCGAAGGTGACTACCCATGTATGATCGTCTCCACGCACGGGCTGTGCACACGCTGCGCGGGTTGGGGCATCGTCCTGCCGTCGTCTCCGGGTCTAAAAGGGTCGGGCCACGAGGCTCGAGGACGACCGAATGGCCAGTGCATCCTTTGGCGTTATGCTTGCTCATTTGCTTGGCTTCGTTAATCACTGTTCAGCGCACCGGATTGGGGGAAAGGGTCGTTGTGGTGGATGGAGAGCGGGCCGAAAGCGGTAGTGATTGAAAGCGCGCTGCTGAGCTGTTCCCGGTCCTGCCGCGCTGATTCGGCGATGCTGTCCGCCACTCAGCGTTTCGAAGCGCATTTAACGGTGCTCACAGGTCCGGGCCAGAATGCCCAAAATTCCTGGATTCGTGTAGACGGGCTGGTTAAGCGTGCGCTTAGCTCCCGCCACCTGCAGCCTGCATGAACGTACAGTACGTGGAGGCGAGGCTGTGTGCTATGTGTCTGGCAGCCTGCAGACACGAAAAGACCGACTGCCTACGCGCCCACGCTACTTGCAGTACGTCTCGGCAAGGAACGACAGCGAATTCGGATGCATGCTGGCGGCCCACGGCGCCTCGTTCGGCGGCATTCGTGGCACACTGAGTCGTGGGGACGTGGAGTCGCAACGGTTCTCCAGCTGACGTGCAGTTCGGCAAAACCGATGCTTCTGTCGCTCTCTCCGCCATTATTTGCGCAGCATTGTAAACGCAGTGAAGCGAGGGAAGTACCTCCGCCGGCTTGCCTCATCTTGCACTGCCCTCTGTGATTTGGGGCCGACGACTGCCACCTCTGCGGTGAGCCCCTGCAGCATTGTCGGAGACCCGGAATGCTGCGACCTTCTTCGCGTTGGGCTGTCATGGCTTTCGCTCGGCTATCGCGCGCAGATCTGCTCGGCGGCAAGCCAGGGTGCCTGCATTCAGCCGCCTGCCCGCGCTCGTCCGGCTCCGTGACCGCTCGTCAGAGGTAACAAGACCTTTTTCCGTCCAAATTGTTGGGCGGACACACATGATTTGAATCGGAACTTCCCAGTGCGGTTGGGATTGACAGGACGAAGTGATGTTCAGGTACATCGCTTGGAATCTCGGCCAGAAAATGCGTCAAAAGCCCGGTTCTTCGACGTGTTGCAGCCGATGCGCAGAAAGCATGCGTATAACCTTTCACTATAATGTTAAAATTCGAGCGAGAGCGAGCAAGCTGAGTCCTCCAGCTTCTTCTCAGGTCCCATCTGTTGAGGGCTCGCACATGCGTCTCAGGAACAAGCCGTCCCACCTCACGGAGCATCATGCTATAATCGGAAGGTCAATATACCGCTATTATCGACCGTTTGAACGCGCCAAAGTCTTGTCAGAAGCATGCGACCAACTCGATGTTTTAAAAACTGAACCTTGACTTTGGACTCGTGTCTGCTGCTATACCTTTCTCATTGGCATCATTGTTTATGCTCCGTCTATCGCCGAAGGGAATATTCTCTCCATGCAGCTCGCTTCTCAATGCCTGCAGAACCTTCTCAAATGCGCGGAATCCATCTTCCTGACGAGAGTTTATACCGTTGTCATCTTGGAGACAGTCAGATATGACGTCATTCCATCCCGTCTCCGGGAACCTGCATATATTCTGTTGTTGCATCGCTCTATGGCCAATCCAATACCAGATACACTTATGTATAGTCTTTAGAGGCGTCAAATAGGTATGACGGCCAGCAATACTGTCCTAATATATTTGTTTTACTCCGGAGGAACGTACGGCTTGACGAGCATCTCGCTAAACCTATTGGAAATGACATGTTAGCAAATCCATCGGCAAGCAGAAATCAATAAGCGGTGCACTCACTTCTCCAACTTCTCCTTCCCTCTTACCTCCTCCACCAGCAGCGGCATCTTGACCACATTGAATTCCTCATACAGCTCCTCAATCTGATCCAAGTACTTTTTCTGCATCTTCCTCCTAGCATTGCATTGCTCGCATGGGTTATCCTTCTTGGGGAAAAGTAGCTGATTAACCACAATCGTATGCGTATCGATCTCATAGCTCGTGAGCTCCTGGATCATGCGCTCCGTCTCGTACAAGCTCAGGAACTCCGGGATGCACACGCACACGAACGTGGTCATATCCGCATTTTTGAACTGTGTGTTCACCTCGGAAATGGTCTCGCGGAGGCTCTCCATCTTGGCCAGCATATCGTCCAAACTCTGTCCGCCGGGAAGCCCACCGCGCGCGCCAAGGACGCTGTTCAACATGGGGCCGAACTGCGAGGACAGCTGGCTCAGCTTGGCCAGCGCCTTCTCCATGACCGTCGGGAACTGCAGGAAGCGCAGCGTGTGGCCCGTCGGCGCCGTGTCGAAGATGATGACCTCGTACGACAGGCTCTTGACCTGCTTGAGCACCTCCGCGAACGACATGGCCTCGTCGACACCGGGGATCTAGTTGACGCGCAGACTTGTTAGCCCTAGAACCGTCCCGCACATGCGCCAACGCTCATCGCCTCCCACATCAACCCAGATCACTCACACTAAACGCCAAATCCTGCATCATGTTCCCCATGCCCCCCAAGCCCTGCATCGCCTCCTCCGCGCCCTCGCCGCCCGCCGCCAGGAGGTCCTGGATGCTGCCGTTCGGATCGATCTCCATGGCGCTCAGGTTGTCGAACCCGTTCACCAGCCGCGCATCCTTGCCGAACTTCTGGTTGAACGCGTCGCTCAGGTTGTGCGCCGGGTCCGTCGAGATGAGCAGGACCGACTTGCGGTGCCGGGCCAGCTGGATGGCCAGCGAGCACGACGTCGTCGTCTTGCCCACGCCGCCCTTGCCGCCCACGAAGATCCACCGCAGCGTCTTCTGGTCCAGAATCGACTGCAGCGTCGGCTCCATCGCGTCGTCCGCCGATACGACCGCTGCTGACGCCATTTTCCGCTCTTGAGGTGTATCCGTCGGCGTTGTTTCTTGCTCGTTCTGTAGTGCTGGGGCGCGCAGTTGGCGGGGTGTGGGTGTGACACGAGCTTTTAGTGCAGCGGTTGCGGTTGAATGGTCTTATGTCTGCTCTTCGTGGCGAGGGTCGAGTTCGAGGCGGGCAGGTGAAAGTGACGTGCGCAAGGACAGGTTGCAGTTGTGACTGAGAGGGCGCGGCTGAGGGCCAGTGGTTGGTGACTAGGTCGAGAAGCGCGGGGAGTCTGCAACTTTCCAACGTGTTCGGCCAGGGAATCTCTCTCGCCTACCGTAGCGCGTCATCGTGCAGCGCGGCTCCTCGGCCTGCGTAGCCTCGACTACACGCAGGAGCATTCGTGCTTGGCCACAGAGATTGTATAGCTGGAAAGCACAATTAAGGCAAAAAATAGTATGGAAGAAATTTGTCAAGTACCATATTGTTAGGGTATATTGACACTCCCCCCGCAGTGCAAACTTCTGTGGTTGATCCATCGTATCGAATTCATAGGGTAAATCAACCGTCTTGTCTATAGCGTACAGAGCAAAGATGCAATTCTACGGCATATCCCCAGTGATAACCGCCCGAGTGTCGTCATGAAAGGCAACCGAGTTGCTTGTCCATCCGTGATGGCAGAGCCTGTTCCCGTGACGCCTAACGCCCACACCAGTTACCTGTTCATAGAACGAAAAGAATAGAAAACAGAAAAGTGTATCCGTTTGTATGCTCATTTCTTCTTGCCCTTGGCCTTAGCACCCTTAGGTGCCGTGGCCGATCCGTTCGATACCACACTACTGGCACGCGAGACTGATGCAGAAGCTGACTTGCTGCCACCGCGAACGTTGTCGAGGGCCTTGTTCTGTGTACAGTTAGCAAATAGCCAAAGAAACTCATGGAATGGAACGAATTGCAAGAGCGGAGTTACCTGCATGCGAAGTGAAGAAACCGTCCAAATGTGTTGTCCCATTCCTTTGCAGACATGCACATCCGACCAATTGCCTCAGCTCCTCATGCTCTGCACCCTTGCAATTGTCTAAGCCTGATGTGGGATCTCACCTTTACACCGTTCTTTGCCTTCTTCTTGGCTGGAGTCTCCTCGTCACTCTCCTCGTCATCGTCCTCTTCAGCTCCTCTCTTCCCTCCCTTGCCAGTGCCGTTCGTGGCCTTCGCACCATCTCCATCGAACTCCCTAACCACCGTCGTAAGTAGCGTGTTGCAACGACGACTGATCTCAACGGGGGTGCGGCTAAGGAAAAACCAATCGAAGCGGAAGAGCGGAGATTCGCGAATTTCATCGCGGATACGCTCGTAGATGCCCTCTGTATCCACGCCGTATTTGTCAAGCATGACCAGGAGGAACCTATCTTCCTCCTCAGTATAGACCTTCTTATTCGTGGTCGATACCGAGTAGTTGAGCTTGAGCTGTTGTAGGGGTGCCCTATACATGCTCAACTTCTTGCGGAGAAGCTGACGCTGGCGTTCGATCTTCTTGAGACGCTCCTCACCCTCCTCGATGGAAGTGATGTATTTCTCCCAGTTGGCAATCTCCTTGTACTTCTTCCAGAAAACTTTAGCATACTCTTCAATCTCTTCCGCAGTCTTGCCATCCACCTCATCCTCGATCATCTTGTAATTCTTCCGGCCATACTTGGCTGAGCCGTTGATGAATTGCTGGAAGTCGCGCCTGTTCCAGTCGGCGAAACCTTCAGCAGCAAGACGCTCCTTTTCTTCCTTCTCAGCTTCGGTCAAGGGCTCGGCATCATCGATCTCCTTCTGATCAAGTTCCTGCTCTGCCACACGAGCTTCCATCTCCGCGTCGTCGCCCTCCGGCAGAGGCGCCTTGATGTTATTCTCCTTGCGATACCATGCCGTTTCCTTGTCCTGCAGTTCCTGAAGGCGAGGGTTGAAGAACTGGTAATCGTGAATCTGGATTTGCTTGGGTGCCCTAGGGATCTTCGGCTTCGTGTCGGCAGTGCGACCTCCAGTCATCAGGGCCTGGCGGTAATACTTGTCCATGGAATACGACTGCTCCTTTCTTTCACGCTTGGACGGGTTGATCCAATTGATACCTATCTCCTTCCTCTTGTTGACGAAGTTCTCTCCGTTCCACTCGTATGCAGAGTCCGTAGTAAAGTTTTGCAAATCATCGATACCAAGCTTCTCATACTTCGCATTTAGCTCTGCTGTGCGCTCTTCGCCACGTTTGAGAATGGCATCGATATCATCATCAGTCGTGCCTTCGCCAAAGGTTCCGGTGCCGCCATTGCTTTGGAACACCTTTTCGGCACCATGCTGAATCATGTTCAGCAATTCCTCCTTGGACTGAGTATTCTTGGCGGGTTGTTGAGCACGGCCTTGTTGAATAACTAACTGATCCAAACGGAGCTTCTGCGCAGCACGCTCAAGAACCTTCTCCTCGATTGCGTTCTCCGTGACGAATCTGAAAACGACGACTTGCTTGGTCTGGCCAATACGGTGAGCACGGTCCATGGCCTGAAGATCGGCCTGAGGATTCCAGTCGCTGTCGAAGAGAACGACAATATCTGCAGTCGTAAGGTTGATACCAAGACCACCGGCCCGAGTTGTAAGCAGGAACAAGAACTTCTCGGAACCCGGCTTGTTGTACTCATCAATGGCAGCGATACGATCTTCGTGTGCAGTGGAGCCATCGATACGGCAGTACTGGTATCCCCTCATGACTGAATAATCCTCGAGGATATCCAAAAGACGACTCATCTGAGAGAAGATGAGAACTCGGCTACCTTGGGCCTTGAGGCGCTTCAAGAGCTTGTCGAGCATGACCATCTTGGCTGCATTGTTGACCAAATGCTCATCCGTAGTGTAAGGCGGTCCGGGTTCGGCTCCATCAAACAGGTATGGATGGTTACAACATTTCCTCAGCTGCATGACAATGTTCAGCAAACGGGTCTTCGACTCCTTCTTGCCACCAGCACCGTTGACGGCATCGATATCTTTCTCGAGAATCTTCTTGTACCACTGGACCTGCATGTCCGACATACCGATGTACAGGTTGACCTCTTTCTTTGGCAGCAAGCTCTTCTCCACATCGCTCTTGACACGGCGAAGTAGGAAAGGACGAAGAACCTTGTGAAGCTGCTGAACGACAGTGTCCTGGTCTTCCTGCTGACCGGAGAACCATTGATCGAAGGCCTCAGAATCTCCAAATACGTCCGGGAGTAAAAAGTTGAGAAGAGCCCAAAGTTCATGCAGGTTGTTCTGGAGCGGAGTTCCGGTGATCAGTAGCCGGTTGCGGGAATTGAAGACGCGAATGATCTGGGCAAGAGAAGACTCCTCGTTCTTGATACGATGAGCTTCATCGATGATGATGTACTCCCAGGCAAATTTCTTGAGGTGTGACTTCTCCCGCAGAATCATCTCATAACTGGTAATGCAGACGTCGAAGCCTTCGTCAACGAGGCGCTCGTTAATAAGTTGCTGGCGCTCCTCCTTAGCACCTTGCAACACGAGCACGTTGATCTCGGGGATCCATTTTGCAAATTCTCTCTTCCAGTTATCAAGAGTAGACTTGGGAACGGCGACCAGGTGAGGTCCAGTGATGCCACGGATGAAGCGAAGGTAGCCAATGAATGAGATGGTCTGTAGCGTCTTACCAAGACCCATCTCGTCGGCCAAGATACCAGAGATACCGTTCTCGTGGAGCGAGATCAACCAATTGAGACCAGCAATCTGGTAATCCCGCATCTGGCCCTGGATGAAGGGGGGCGATTCCCGGAAGATGGTCAAGTCGCCAGCACCGCCGTGCTTCTCCTCACGCAGTAGCTCCGCATCTTCCTCCTTCTCGGTCCTCCTGCGGCGGTCGCCACCAGCGCCACCCTTGCGCGCGTGTCCTTTAGCCGCCTTTTTGGCCTCCTCTTCGTTCTGTCGGTCGATCTCAGCCATGATCTCCTTGATGCGGGGATTCGGATTCGAATCGATGAAATGGCGAAACAGGTCCGTGAGACCCAGAAGATAGCGGAATCGACGGATGGAGTCATCTTCCTGCGTCAGGGTTAGACCTTCAAACAAGAGGTATCATTTTTGCCAGATGGAGGAGGACGCGGCCGACGCACCTTGGATTCGCCTAGACGGTCGTGCTTCTTGCCGAGCACACTTTTGCGAAGCTGCAAAGCCTCGGAGCGTCGCCTGCGACCGTCAGTGGGAGCTGCGTCGCCGGCCTCGCTAGGTGTGGCGGTGTTGAGATTCGAATCCGAGTCCTGGCGCGACGTCAGTATATATAGCGCGTCGCAACAAAAGCAATGAACGCGTACCGTGTAGTCTGGGGTATCTTGCGGGTCGGGAGTGTAGTCGTCGGTCGCGTCAGGAGCGTCAACCATTGACACGTCGGTGGCCGAGGCGGCCTCAGAGTTGCGACTGCGCGAGGGCGCCATATTGCCCGTTTGGGCACTCGGACTATGAATTTAAATATTCGGAGAGGCGTACGCGTCGAATGCGCTCCGCGATGCAAGGCCCGGGCGATGGGGGGATGGTTGTTGGGATCGACGCGTCGGGCGCGCAGAGACTGTGGTGTCGCAGAAGGAGAGGGTGCGTCGGCGGAGGTGAGCAGAGGATTGCTGTGTTCGCGACTAGGGTCAAAACCCGCGTTCTCTTATTCAGGCTCGCCGATCTTCCCGTGACGCGTTGGAAATTCTGCCTCCAATCAGCGCCAGTGATACCTCACCGCCCCGCACGCATTTGGACCTGCTTGCCCCCCCATCTCCAAGCTCGCTTCTCCTCCAACATGACTGTGCGTTTTTGCAAGAGAGCGAATGATGTCCACCATGCCGTCCCTATGCTCTTCGCACAGTTGCTGCAACATTTTCAAGACTTGCCAAAACAGGCTGGTCTGACGTCATTCAATTTTCCCTTTTTAGACCATCTTCCATCCGAAACCCATTTTCTCTGTCTTGCCATCTATCCGCGTGCGACTGGCCGAAAGGGTTGATGATGTTGCTTTTGTGAACTCTAGAAGAATCTAGAACAGCAGCGGAAAGTATCTCTGGTGCCAAGGGTCGTGGCGAGATAATATTTGTAAAACGTATAAAACCAGGATTTGCCATGGGTCGGCAGTCAGATTTGCTTACTCTCGCCGTCTTCCCTGATGACACTTACAGCAGGTTACCCTGAAATATTAAGCTGAAAGTCAGTATTCTGGGCCATGCTACAGCATCATGTTCCAAGAATTCTCCAATCAAGCATACATCTAACATTACAGCGAATAGTACTGAAGAAGACAGGTGTAAGTCTCTACGTAGGTATCACGTTTATTCTTCACAACTTAAGAGCTAGGAGACTGAAGATGTACATGACATGTAGCACAGCAAAAATATGATATTATATAGAGTAGCTTGCTTGACGAAGAGCTGGTTGTTCTCAGGTGGCGAAGCATAGGATGTAACAAGATGCACCAGTTTCCCACGGCATCAACTTTCCAGACATCAAACGTGAAGTCCCAAGGATTAATGATGCAGTTATTGAATGACCAAACGAACCCTGTGAACGCCTCACCATGCATGCATCTCCCACGCCAGCCCATCCCATCCCCACCCACCTATGTACATTTGTACGATATTGATCCCACAGACCTAATGCTAGATGGCATAGTATATTCTACCGAGCCATGTATCTCCACATTACATACCTTCCTCCAGACTATCTCTAACACACTTTCTGACTCTTTTCTTGAATTCTTTCGGATCCTCGCGCCACATCCGGCCGGCCTCCACATTAGCTGGGCTTTCGTCGTTCGGCGAGGATAGCATGGAGATGACGGAAAGAAGGATAGTTTCGGGGGTCTGGACGGGTGACCAACGCTCTGAAGCAGACTCGTAGCCGTATTTGTCATCACCAGGCGGGTGAAGGATCGAGATGCAGACTTCGCCGGTGGGGTAGACTACGAAATATTAGTTAGCTTCGGTCGGGCGCCTTGATCGCACATATGTATGAGTTTAGGACCACGGAAGATTGGACGTGAATCGTGCGCCTTGCACTCAATTAATGACGATTGGTGGATGCGACGTACTGTTTGGGTGGAAAATCGGAGTCTCGAACTTCATTTTGGGAGGAAGCAGTGGATACTCGGGTGGGAAAGAGAGGCGTGCTCTAAAGAAGCCACCTAAAACTTGATTAGTATAGTATTACTCTTTCAAGATGTTGATTCTTTTGGGCACGCAGTTGAACGGCTGCTGTACAAGACCCTGGGAGGGTCGTGACTAGGCGCACACTGCGATGAGCGTCCTTTTTAGTGGCGCACCTCCATAGAATTTGCAGTCATCGTTGATCATAAGCATAACCTCCCACTCAAAGACGTTGTTATCAACAAGCCCAACACTGATGCCCGGGATGTCCTTATCCGTCTGCATCTGCTTCAGTTGGCGGCCTAACAGACCGGCGGCGGCAGATGTCGATGCCATGTCGGTGTAGAGCTAGCGACTTGTGTCTCAGATGCTGGGGGGATCTCGCACGCGGCAAGCGTGAAGTGGCGATGGCGGCTTGTGTGATGCGCTGAGCTGAACTAAGCTGGTTGGCGGGGTGGAGGGCGGCGGGGGAGCAGAGGTCTTGCGCCGGACTGGTGCTCGCTTCTCTGGGCGTCGATGGGCCACAGTCACACAAGGTGGAGAAGAGAGAGGGTGTGCCGCGTGAGGAGTCTTGGAAAGCAGGCTGGAGGGTGTGGAGGCAAGTGGGCGTGAAGGTGAAAGTATGCGCCGGGGATGCGGGCACCTGCATTTCAGGCGACGGCACGGCCAGCGGGCCCGCCCTGCTGAGACCGCCCCGCCTTTCCGGCGTCGGAAGAGCCAAAGCCAGGAATGAATGCCGACGGGGCGTCATCTCTACGCGAATCCGTGTCTTTCTTTTCGTCCATTCCATCACCACCGCGATCTTTCATCTGATTTCTGCCGTCGTCTTCATTGCTGCACAGCCGCAGTCTTGGAGTAACATTGATATGATTGTCCCGTCGTCGTGCGCCATCAGACGCGCTCCGTGCAACATTGCACGCGCACACATCGCTTCTACAAAATGATTCATGTTTGCTGCAATGCGTGAGGCATGTCGGTGCAAACGCCATTTACTTGCAGCAAAGGCCACCATGCAGCACGGAGTGAGGCGCATGCGTCGAATAAGACTCGTCCGATCCCCGCTCACCGATGGAAACCCATGTCCGCTGTAACGGCTTCAACTTTCTACTCACGCCGACATAGCGTCCGAGGTCACGAGTTCTGGGGCCGCCTCGTATCCGGCTGGGGTCGAAGGTTGATGGTTCGGGAAGGGCCGTGGTGTCGAGGATGCGACCAGTTCTCCCCAATTACCCTTCCCAAGGTAGGAACAACACGGCCATCGTATGATACTTCCCGTGAAGCAGTTATGCCGAGTTTAGAAGTTGCCAATTCTTCGCCCCCCCCCCCCTTCTTCGTCTTCTCTCTCCATCCCCGTCCAGCGCATTTGTTATTCCGTGATCATCCTACCGTCAGCTTGCCGTCGATACACCCTTCCAGGGAGCTCATTCTTCTTCGGTATCAGGTACGACGTGGGCGGCAGTATGTCGATGCCTGCCTCGTCTGAACCTGACTGACCAGGCCAAGAGATCTCCATCCCACCGATACTCCCACCCCCCGAGCGTCGGTTCTGGACCAGAGTCTCCAACAGGGTAGTATCTTCGACTTCTATCAACCTTTTCCCAGCATATTCAAGAGCAGCCGTTCCGATGTCCGCATTCAGCGAAAACTCAGCTTATTGGTCGGACTCTACACCTACACTTCCGGACATCGAGAAACAGCCTCCCTTGACTCTGTTCCAAGCTCCGTACGGTTATGACGGCGATGTCAGTGTTGATACCTTTGCGGGCCCTGAAGAACCCACTGTGGAGAGGGTGGAAAGTACAGGGCCTAGACAATATGTTGTGGCCGAGGCTGTGCAAGATCCCGGCTCTACTGAAGTTCCTGAAGCTATTCCCATCGTCGAGCAAGTTCCTGTGGGCATTGGTGTTGTGGAAGAAACGCCTGTGATCAGTGAAGGCGAGTGTGCAAATGCAAGCTCGTCAGAATCCAGTTCTTCGGTTTCGACCACGCGACCAGTTGATCCCGCACCAGCCGCCGACATCTCACGCAAGAGCTCTGTGACCTTTGCACAGGGTGAACAGACATTGAGTCGTAAGAGTACGACATATGTGATCAAAGTTCCTGCGAAGTCACATTCCGACCCGGAAGTCTCACTTACCAGGCGGCGGTCAACTACAATCAAAGTTGTTATCGAACCTGGGCAGTCTTCGGAGGAGCACTCAGCACCTGTCCGCAAAACATCGCCTCCATTGATTACGGTGCTTCCTGAGAAACCTGTCCTGGTTACACCGCCAGACAACCACCTGGCGGCGCCCCTCCATCCCATTCTGAAAAATAAGACAGATGAGTCCATCATGAGCAAACAATCGAAGCGAGCACGTGTTAGAGCAATGTGGCGGCGACTCATAGCCAAGATAATGGAAATGAAGGCTAAAAGGGCAGCCAAAGCAGCAGCCAGAGAAGCGGCTAAAGACAGGCCAACATTTTGATCCGTTAGCACTGCTTACGGCAATCCTGGAACTGCCATCGATACTTCCTATATCTCCGTATCAGGCGGTACCGAACCACACCGTTGTGTTGGAACCCATGGCGTTGAAGGGAGCTGTTTGTCGACCTATGGAAATGGATTGCGGGAGAAGCCTGTCATTATACTCTGTTTCGCGGAGCACTGATACCCTAATTCTGGAAACTATTGCTATTCCTGCCCTAGCGATGTCTTTTAGGCTGTGTTGCTTCGAGTAATAAACTGGTACTCTCTTGTTTTTCTGATTTAGCTGCCTCGCGACGCCACTTACTCGAAGGCTAAGCAGCAGCAGTTCTAACCCTAAGTTAGATTAATGTCGGACAAGACTAATCTAGCCTTACAGGAAGACGATTCTATCATGGCACAAGAAAAGTCGGCATTCTGAAAGGCTGTGTATGGGATCACCCGTTCTGCCAAGACGCGTGACAGCGAAGAAGCGAAGCAAAAAGCCGGCCCCCAAATCCTACGCGCCTGTCCACCAGTAACGCTGCAGCGTTATGGCAGGTCCCCGCTTGCTATTGAGTTCGCGTAGCGCCTACCTTACCGCAATGGGGCAGTCCGAATGCTATTTCCGGCGCCTTTCAAGATTAGAGTACGGGAGCGGCGCATTTTTCCAGCGCCAAGACGCGCTGGTGCCTGGCAGCCTGGCGCATGAGAGGCTGAGCAACGCAGGAAGATTGATCCAGACAACTCAGCCGCAGCCACAATGGGTGTTGCACATGGTGGTCTAAGGTGACTTGCTGCCCTGTGGCTTGCTTATATGAACTGTGTCTCTCCCAGCGTTTTTTTAAACCCTGTGCGTCTTCACCCTCCGCAGAACTCAAGTTTGCGCAGAACCACAGCCACTACTCAACTCACCTACAACACCAATTGTGCAGCAACATTCTATATCGCTACTGCACGTCGCATTTTCCTCCAACCAGTAGGGTAAATATGGCGCGCTACTCGCGAGAGAATTCGCCTTGGAAGAAGCGCGTTCTGCTTCCTTTTTGGATCCTTCGTGGGCTCTTGACCATCCTCCTTATTGGCAGCTACGCAATTATTCTCTCCGCTATTGTTGATTATAGCGACGAACTGCGCGATTATGACTTTACTGACAGCGAGATCAAAACTGCAAAAATGTAAGCGCGTACATTTACTCTACTCAATTCTCATCCGCTTACTTGGTCGCAGTGTTGTTGCCGTTTACATGAGCCTTTTCGCCATCTCGCTCCTCCTTGACTTGTACTGCATGATTAGAGCCGTTCAACATAGCTTGAGACCGCGCACCTTCCTGATCATCAACGTCCTCCAAACAACGTGGTGGACCGTCCTTCTCATTCTTCAGTTCATCGGCAACGCCTCGTACGGCCGTGCTTTCGTTAGTGTATTCGCAATCGCTTGCTTGTCAGTTCCTCCTCCTTCAGACCAACTTCCCGGTCTCGAATCCAAGCTAATCTTTCCTCTCCCAACCAGCCTCCTCTACCTCGGGCTCCTCATTTACGCCGCAACCATTTACCACCGCGACCGCCGTGCCCGCAGCAACGGCGGCTCCTACGCTCCCACCACGAACCCGCTCTCCGCCCAAGAATACGGTCAGACCGCCTACCACACCGGCTATGGCCAAGCGCCGCCGTACAACCCCGTTCCTTCGGTCCCTCAGCCCGCGCCCTACTACAGCGAGTCGTACGCGCCGCGCGCCCAGGAGTTGAAGACGATGTCTCCGCCACCGCAGCAACAATACCAACCGACCGAGTACTTCTCGCCCAGCGAGGTGCGCAGTCCCCAAAGCCCGGTGTATGGTGGTGGTGCGGGGGGCTATGTGATGCCGCCCCCTCACCCTTCAGTCAGCCCTCACCCTTCCAGTCCGCTGCCGCCTAGCCACCCGAGTACGGGACAGGGCCCATACGTGCTGCCACCGCCCATGAAATAAAGGCTTGTGGAGATTGATATGATATGATGGAGCGATGCACGGTCCAGCCCATGTTTGTGGGCGATGGGGGACGTATGCGGTTGTTCTTCTAGTCTCATTGCAGGTTACGGGCTTTTTGCATGATGTTTTGCGATATATCCCTGGCGTTTTTGGGCCTCATGTCGATTTGGAAAATATGATACCTCATTTTCCCCTTTTCGCTAGTTTGGGAATGACAGATATTGAGAGTTATTTGAAGTTGGCCTGTCATTGGTTTCACCGGCTAGTTGAGCAGCCTTTTTTTTTTTTTTTTTTTAGGCATCAGCGGTCTGTTTGCGTGCTACACATTAGCTGCTAACATGTCGCTAGCTCTTATTCGAAGATTTTGCAGATCCAGGTTGGACAGTATTGCATGATGACACATTATTCTTTGTCAGAGATGTTGAATGCATCATCACACCGCAGAGATGCACGTCGTGCAATCCCGAAGATGCTGATCGTTGAGTGTCTTGCAGCAATGATGGTCCTCGTTGTGTCGTGAAATATGTGAGCAGTCTGCGTGGTTTTCCATGATCTTTCTGGTCCTCGGGGATAAACCCGCATTCTTCCTTGCATACGCAACGAGTGCTGCTATGTCTGCAAATGTAAGACATCAAACCACTCAACGAAACTTTGCGGAGGCAGAGCCCTTTCTTTTACGAAGCTCTTGAGGGACTTGGTGATGAGCAGGGATTTGAAGGAGTGACAGGGTTACTGATAAGCGATATCGGCTGTTAGAGCGAGGGTTGCCTCTCCTAAAGTGGCAGCGAGTTCTCAAGCCTGTATCGTTCCTGCATGAAGCTTCCATGGCGTCTTTTAGCCCCGCCATTGCCAGCATTGTTTCCTCGTCTCGCCACACCACCCGCGCATCGTCTGCTACGGGACCCTCAGCGCTTCGCTTCCGGTGCCGCTCGTAGCCGGGCAATCCTCCAGCTTCTCTAAACCGACTGTATCCCCGGTTGCTCATATGTCGCTTCCTCGCGCGGCCGTCCGTGTCCCGCCGGCCAAGCTGCCAAGCAGAGCGGCCTGACATTGCGCGGGTTGCCAGCTTCCTCTTTGGGATATGCACATATGGTGTACGATGCTGCTGCCAAGATGACCGCAAATCTATCGCTGCGCGTCACTGCAGATGATGGCGAGATCTCCGTGGTGCGTCCAGTGTGCAGTGCCTATAAATTGAGCACTGCTGCACTTCTGCGTACCCACCATCCTCCCGCTCTTTTGAGGACCTCCTGCTGGCCCGTTCGGCAGTACCTCGTACCCGGCTCAACGCCATGCAGCCATCTCTGTTGCTTGCTGCTCTTGCCGCAGCTATCGGCGCGGACGCCATCTACCCGCCTCGTGGCACCACGCCGCCCACTGGAAATGGCACTAGACTCCTGACCTTCAACGAGACCGTCCCTGCCAGGCTCTCTCCCTCTTCCATTTCTTTGGCCTGGGTAGCAAGCGACGTCGACGGTCAATACATCTATGCAGGGGACGATGGCGCACTAATCCTTGCAAATGCCGTCACCGGCGAGAACGAGACCTTTGTCGCCGCTGATCAAGTGCCGGCCGACTACTGGGACTACTGGATTAGCTCTGACTTGAGCCGCGTGCTGTGGGCGACAAACTACACCAAGCAGTATCGCCATTCTTATTTCGCTGATTACTTCATCCTGGACATCGCTTCTGGAAGCCTGGATCCCCTGGTTGCCGACCAGGTTGGGGACATTCAGTACGCCGAATGGGACCCCAACGGTGAAGCAATCGCTTTTGTTCGCGGAAACGACCTCTACATCTGGAGAGACGGCGAAATCACGCGCATTACCTCAGACGGCGATCCTGACACGTTCAACGCCGTGCCCGACTGGGTTATGGAAGAAGAAATTCTGGGTGATCGTTATGCGCTTTGGTGGAGTCCTGATGGTGAGAAGATTGCCTATCTCAGCTTCAATGAGACCGGTGTGCCAACTTTCCGCGTGCCGTATTACATGGACAACACAAAGTACGGCAATTCCTACCCGCGCGAGTTGGAGCTTAGATATCCTAAGGTCGATGCCACAAATCCGACGGTGGCCTTTAATCTTCTGGATGTTGCGTCTGCGGAGATCACTAATATTCCGATTGACGCTTTCCCCGCTGATGACTTGATTGTCGGCGAAGTTGCATGGGTCACGGATGACCACTCGAATGTCCTTTTCCGCGCCTACAACAGAGTTCAAGATTCCGAGAAGATTGTCAATGTCGACGTCGTCTCCGGTTCGACCAGCGTTGTGCGCGAGCGCTCAGAAAAGGAGGGATGGCTTGACAACAACCTTGCCATCACCTACGTGGGTGCCGCAGCTGGTAACGGCACGAATGGAACCTACTACCTCGACCTCTCGGACGTCTCTGGTTGGACCCATATCTATTTGTATCCCGTCAGTGGCGGCGCTGCCATTCCACTCACCTCTGGCGAATGGGAAGTCCGTTCTATCCTGAAAGTCGACAACGAGCGGAGCCTTGTCTACTACACCTCGACCGAGCACCACAGCACAGAGTCGCACCTCTACTCCGTCTCCTATGCGACCTTCAAGAAGACGGCTCTCGTAGACGACACCGTCGCTGCCTACTGGTCCGCCTCCTTCTCTTCTGGCGGTGCCTACTACGCCCTCTCCTACCAGGGTCCCGACGTTCCCTACCAGGAGCTCTACTCCATCAACAGCACGACCACTCCGCTCCGCACCCTCGTCGATAACGCTGCTTTCTACGCTCGGATCAACGAGTACAAGTTGCCTGCCATCTCCTGGCTCGAGCTCGACCACCCCTCCGGTGAGAAGCTCAACGTCATGCAGCGCCTGCCCGCCAACTTCGACCCGTCGAAGAAATACCCCGTCCTCTTCAACCCCTACGGCGGGCCTGGCGCGCAGCAGGTCCCGAAAACCTGGAAGGCGCTCAACTGGAACGCGTACGTGTCGTCGGACCCGGAGCTCGAGTACGTACAGTGGGTCGTGGACAACCGCGGAACGGGCTACAAGGGGCGCGCCTTCCGCGCGCTCGTGGCCAGGCAGCTGGGCACGCTGGAGGCCGAGGACCAGGTGTGGGCGGCGCAGCAGATCCTCCGGAACGAGTGGGCCGACCCGGAGCACGTGGCCATCTGGGGCTGGTCGTTCGGCGGGTACCTCAGCAGCAAGGTCGTCGAGCTGGACAGCGGCGTCTTCACCCTCGGCCTCATCACGGCGCCCGTCAGCGACTGGCGCTTCTACGACAGCATGTACACCGAGCGCTACATGAAGACGTACGCCCAGAATCCCGCCGGGTACAACGCCACCGCGGTCAGGAAGACGGCCGGCTTCAAGAACATCGCGGGCGGGTTTCTGGTCACGCATGGCGTGGGCGATGACAACGTGCATTTCCAGCATTCGGCCGTCCTGGCCGACGTGCTGATGGGCGAGGGCGTCGGTCCCGATAAGTTCGATTCGCAGTGGTTCACGGACTCGGATCATAATATCAGGTATAACGGAGATAGCGCGTTCTTGTACAAGCTGCTGACGAAGCGCATCTACGAGGAGAAGATAAGGGTTCCTGGGGAGGAGGAAGAGGTGCATCAGTGGAGTAGGAGGGAGATCGTAGTGTAAGAGGTGAGTGACGAGGGTCGGAGGCCGGGTGGTTGTTATTCTTGAACGCCCTATTCTTGCTTCGCTTATGGCGATTGTATTAATGAATGATTGATATCAAGACTTATGGGTTGGACCTCGTACTGGTTCTTGAGCATTTGTTCACGGATCTTGAATTTTGCACATCCACTGAGAGAATTTGGATTCCGCAGCAACCTTGGTCTAAGATGAAAGAAGCCTTGTATATTGAGAAGATTCGGAAAGGTTAAAAAATAGTGTACGTTCATAGATGACGGACGCTATCATTCTCTTTAAGCCCCATAGCTATAGCATCCCTCTTTAGTCGTCGATGGGCTGGTGACTGAAGGCGTGGGCGGAAAATATACATACTCAGTCATGTCGGGATGAGATATCGAACGGCTGCTGGCCCGGTGTCTGCCGGACAAAACCACCGGGAGTGGGTCATGGAGGCTTGATGAAGTCACCTGGGTTTCTCCTTACCTCCTTAAGTGTGTTTGGGTGTCGTTGCTCCTGATATGTTTTAGCCACCGAAGTGGAGAGACACGATATGTATCGTCGAGATAGAATGATCGTGGTGGCTGACATTCTATTCGTCGAACCTAAATTTGGAAGATGCTGTGCCTTGCTCTGGTGCAGAGAGCTCGAGCAGCGTTCATCAAGAATCCCTGTGCCACACCTTACTCGGCATCCGAGTGGTCAAGATGTTGGGGAGAAACTACATACATCATATTTTCCGCAGTTGATTGCCACCTGCTCAGTGCGCTGAAGCTTGTCGGCAGTTCTGCCCGGAAAGACAGCCCGGGCACGAGTCCTGAAGTGCTGCGGGCATCATAGAATAGTATAAAAAAAAATCGTTGATCGTAGAGATAATTCGCGACTTCACGAGATTGGAAAACTATAGATCAGATGGTCTAGAAGGATAAAATACCGTATTTTACAACTATCGACTCGGAACAAAAAGTTGTGTTATCGGTAGATGTAGCAAAGTCCCCGCTTTATGTAGAGAAAGTCAATAGATGCGACTGGAAGCGACCGCGAAAAAACAAGTGAAGATAATAAGAGTCCTGAGTTAGAGAACGCCGCTTGACCGAAGAGTTCATTGAGTGACACGAAACTAACAAATATTGAGAGAATAAATGCACCTTGTAATAGTGCGGAGAAGAAACGAGAACTGCAGCAATAGAATGCAGACAAAGGGGCGTCCAAGAGGGGTGTGAGAGCTCCAAGAATATGCTAGTCGCAAATTTGAACCACCGGTGTCTACCTCTGAACAGTGGAAATGACATGCGGCACCTCTAACAGTGGGGTGTCAAAACTGGCTGAAGTGCTGGAGTGAGGCGCGGAAATGAAAGGGTCCTGTCACCGAGTAGCGTTGGGGCGCCTTCATCGTGTGATGGAACAGCATCATGATCGTGAATCACAGAAGAAGTGAAGCACTAAGCAGCTACCAAACGTGAAGAAAGTAAGTAAGTAAGACGGATTTCTCCGGATAAGGAACCCAGCTTTTGTGTGCTGTATACGAAGGCTTTCCGCCTGAGGATGCCTGACTTATTGATTGGGAAAGTGCGAAGATACAGTTTCAACATCCATCCGTGCACTGCGGCTGCGCTGTCAGCTTTGCTGATCTCATTGGCAAGAAGAGAGCCAGGGCCAAGGTGCTACAAATTCGGGAGAGGCGGCGGAGCGTTCGGAAGCGCTATGAGGATGGTTCCGTAAGTATTATGGTGGCAAAGAGAATTTACATCACACTTCATGGGCAGTTTAAGCAGTCGTCCGGATGTATATATTTGACGGTACCGATGACATGTGCGCCCGGACGACTGATTCGATTCTATATGGGATGAGTATCGAAATAGGTGCCTGATCGACCTCGTCCCTCACCCAATATTCTACCTTCGCACACTTAGCCCCGCCCAATCCCACATACCAGCCAAGCAACGATGCAATCCACTTATTTCCCCTTTCTCGCCATCCTTGCTCGCAAGACTTCGTCAGACATCCCTGCTCACCGTGTGCACGACGCGTAGCTCACCGTTGTGATCACGGCAGTTAAACCAAACGGCGAACCTAACCACGCGAGTGACGTGTTCAGGCAAGCCAGGCTCGCGAAAAGTTAGCGGAAGCAGGCGAAAAGGGTGGCAGCGCAGTGGCCGTCTCATGTTTCACCTAAAGGAGGTTCAAACAGGCGCCAAGACTTAGTGCACGAACCAGATGCTTAAACTGCACGTCGGGAAACCCCTACCAAAAGGCCCACTGTAGGGCTACTCACTCCGATGCGCGGACCCACACTCATGATAAACAAGTTGCGTGTGATTCGCTCTGCTGTTCTTATATGAGGGCAGATGAAATAGGAAAAATTCACGTAGAACAAGGGGCGGCGGAGATTTGTTTACGAGATCCCCGAATGCCACCCTTGCGGATGACATCCAGGTAGCATTCCATATTTTGTATATATCTACAGTGAAGACGATTAAGCCAAAGCGGACGCTACCGTGCAACGGAGAACGCTTCTCCAAATGGATCTGGCTGCTTAGAAGGTGTCAAGTGACCGGGTTTTTGGAAAATCTCCATCAACATCGTAAACTCCACCACCACCTCTATAATTCTGGACATTTACTCCTTCGTCAAAGCCATTTAAGCGCTCTCCACACACTGCGAATAATACGCATTCCACTCCTTGCAGACCCAGCCGTCAGCGCAGGAAGAGGCGCCCGAGTAGCCCTGGCCACCGCAGCGGCCGTACTTAGCGACGGCGCCACCAACAGCACCACCAGTCGAGGGGGTGGAAGGAGCGGCAGCGGCAGGGGTCTCAGCGGCCGGGGAGCCGGCAGTGACGGTAGCGTAGGTGGTCTCGACGACGTTCTCGGTCTCATAGGCAGTGCTGGTAGCGACAGGGGCAGAAGTGACGACGGGAGCGGCGGAGGTGGCCGGGGTGGTGGCGGCAGGGGCAGCGGCGGACGAAGAGCTTTCAGCAACAGGGGTCTCGACAGGGGCGGCGGCGGAAGTAGCCGCGGCGGTGGTCTCAGCGGCGGGAGTGGTCTCAGCGACGACGGCCGCGGTGGAAGAGGGGGCGGTCGAGGCAGAGCTCGAGGCAGAGCCGGACGAGGCAGCGCCGTCCCAGACGGCCGGGCCGGGGATGGGGTAGCTGTCGAAGCTGTTGTAGATGTCGAAGAGGACACCCTTGTCGGTGGCGGTGTAGGCACCGGGGATGGAGACACCCTCGGGGAGAGTGCTGGCGCCGTCCGAGGTGACCTCGATCTGGACACACTCCATGTAGAACTGAGCACCGCCCTGGCGGTTGCCTTCGTGGAGAGCGATGATCTCGGGGCGGAGCAGGTACTTGCCGGCCGGGACGTCGGGGATGGTGACGGAGTGCTTGCCCTTGTTGGTGATCAGGTTGTCGACAGCCCAGGTGCCACCAGAGTAGCCCTCCTCAGCGATCTTGACCCAGCCGCTGCCAGAGGAGCCCTTCTCGGTAGGGGCCATGTAGACCATGACGGGGCCCTTGTGGGAGGAGGCAATGATATCGTCCGAGGCATCGCGGTTGTTGTGGTGCCACTCGAAAGTGAACTTGTCACCAGACTTGACGGAGAGGGTCTTAGCGGCGGCGGTGGCGCCGTTGACGTTGCAGGTCATGTCGGTGGAGGTGACATCAGTGATGGGGGAGTTGGAAGGAGGGGAGCGGATGTAGCCATCCGCAGAGTTTCCAAGGCCCTGGTCCTCATCGTTGATCCAGGCGGCGAAGACAGTAGCGTGGGCGTTGGCCAACTTGGCTGCCGCTGCCAGAGCGAGCATAGTGTAAGTCTGAGTCTTCATGGTTGCGAAAGAGTGTGGGTTGTCAAAGAGTGACGAAAAGAACGAAAGTTTGCTAAAAAGCAGAAGAAGGCGAGAGGGAATGCTAAGCTATCCAGGCTTGATGAGAGAAAACACATGGATTGGGATGGGCAGGCAGCTCTTATACAGCAGCACTGGGGGGCTGCTCCGCCCTCTGGCGGCAGAGGACCGGGCTGTTCCAGAAGGCTGAAGCATTGCCAAGAAGTCACTTCTCTCGCTTGCCCGCGTGCGCCCCGTGAGCTGTGCAGCGGAAAGGACGATGCCAAGAAGAGAGTTTCATCTACACGCTGCAGTCGGCTGTGATGCTCCACCAGGCAGGCGGCAGGACTGCTCAAAGCGGAAGGGCGTGGCTCGGGCGGCGTCAGGAACGCCAATCGCTTGGACATGAAACAGGCCAGGCCACCGCGCATGCGGCGCATCCTGTTCAGCCATTTTTCCGTCCCGCGAAACGAAATGATGCGGAATGCTCCTGCACGCGCTACACCACGCCTCCAGCGCCCCAGAGCCCCAGAGTCCCAGCATGTAGGGAGGAATGGCGGGCGCTACGCCATCGGCGGTGAGCCGCAGGGAGCGCTGGACTGCTCGCTTCATTGAGCCGCAAATTTCCCCTGGCGTGACCGACATTTCCAGACTCCTTCCTGGCTCTTCCATGTCCGGAAACGGCACCGCTTGCTCGGGAGCCGCCGTGTAACCGGGCGCTTGCTGCGATGGTGGTGATGATGATGGGAGTGCCAGCTCGTATCCTGCGTCGGCCATCGGTAGTGAGGAAACAAGGACAGCTGTGCCGGCAAGGGGCCGCGGTCCGAGACGCCAAGCCGGCGATGAAACGGCGTCGGACAGAAACGAAACTGACAGCGTCCATCTCAGCGCCAAACGTGGCAATGTCGTGGTGATGCGTCTCGTGATGGTGTTTGGGGAGACTCCTTCGGGCACAGTCGGGGCCATGCGGCCAACAACATGAGGCCTGGGCCATCGGCGCCGCCCAAGGTTATTCCCGCCCCGTGAACGTTACTCAGTCTGCCTACCCGCGTCTGGATAGTGGAAGACGTCACTCGTTTAAACTTAATCTAAACCATATCTCGAGGCTCCTCCGTCCTAATTAGACGACTGCCCGCCGCCAACACATTTTTACCTTGGCCCCACTCAACATCATAATGCATCCCACCGGCGCACTGCTGCACTCTCGCCTGCATGCCTTGCTGGACCAACGCCACCATCCAAAGACCATTTGCCCCTCAGAGATTGCTCGGTCTCTGTCTAATCATGAACTGCAGGATTTGGGGGCGCGGGAGTGGCGAGATTTGATGCCGGCCATCCGCGCCCTCGTTTTCGAAGCGAGAGCCGCAGGCGAGGTCGAGATCCTGCAGCGCGGCGCAGTCATCCCTCAGCATGTGCCGCCCGACCACATCCGGGGCCCCTTTCGGGTGCGGCGGACTCAGGAGTCAAGCACTTGACCAGTCAATTACTTCGATGGCTGGTCAATTCATTCTCGGCATATGCGTGGAGAACTGGAACAATCGTTACCAAGCATACGCCAAGTGGCCTAGCAGAGCAGCGGGACGCGAGAGTCGTTTAGGAATATTGCTTTATCATGCATTCAGTTGAGGATGCAAAGGCCAACTTCAGGTGCTTGTAAGAAGATACTCGTCGACACAGCTACAAACCGATGTTACTTGGAATCACTTGCAACCCAGCATCCCGATTCTACCGATATTTGCCTTCCGCGGTGGCTAACCGATTCTGGACGCCGAGATCATGGACGCCCAGAGGCATAGTGCAGCATCGATCGTAGCTCATCTACTCTTGGAGTGAAGAAGCTCACCATCTCATGCTATTGGCAAAGTGGGTTTATTTTCCTCAACCCTATCAGCCTGGCCGGCTGCTCCGTCATCTTTCACTCCGGGCAGGCTAGGAGACTAGTCGATGCTACCTGTTCCTTTCTGATTGTATCGTGCAAAAGCCAATGACGACTTTCAAGACTGCTTCGATCACCTCCAGTCTCTTATCGTTCTCATGCCTCCCGTCGAGGTGCGCTGTAATCCGCACACATGGTCCAGTTAGTCTTGGGCAATCAATGGAGAAATTTTCACTACGCCAACGTGCGCACGAAGAACTATTTTGACTTAAGTGTCACTGTTGACTATTCAAGAAACTCTTTTCCAGGATTATCTAATGCGCTGAGGACTTCGATGCCGTGTTGCGTAACCAGCTCCTCGTCCATGGCAAGAGGATCAGTATTTCTGCATAACAGAGTCCACTTAAGGACGCGCTTCCTAGCTCTTGTCAACACGCACTCACTGTACCCACCGAAACGCGCCCTACACACACTTTTACTAAGGATAATCATCATTACTCTTTATGCAGACATCCAGTAGCTCTGGACTCTGCAGAGAGCGATATTGAGAGCTGCCCACAAAAGAACACATTTCCTGTACAATCTTGGCGGAATATGCAGAGATCCTGGGCATATCTTGTGAGATCTTTGGTCACTAGAGCGTTGCAGAGAAAGGGGCAGTCATAGGACAAGCCGTGTCACGGTTCGTTTTAGGCCACCAACAGTTTCTTCCAAACAACGCATCCCCGCTCTCTAGCCTCAGTGATGTTAGCCATCAATGACCTTTTCCATAATTGAAGATCAAACATGATTAATTAGCTTTCAACAAATATTCCAGGCCCTTGACTGCTCCAAGGACGTGCCTAAGGTTTTTGATTCCAGTGATCTGATCGGAAAGGATGTGTCACAGTGAAAGTGTCAAGAACTTAATTCAATACACATTGTTCGATTTTGTTGCGTTATCCAGCCTAGCATCATACTATCAAATTATGCCAAGACCATAAAGCCTTTTGCTGGACGACAAGAGATGGAATAGCCAATCAACATCCTGGAAACCGAGACTACGTATTTGAGAAGAACAGTCATGTATTTAGGCAGATTGTGTAAAATCGGACTCCAAATAAGTAGATTCATATAGATGAAGGTTAGTGGCTTGGAGCCAAGATGAGCAGGCAACGCAATATAGGTTTGATAGAGATTACGAGGAAAAATCATGGCTAACAACCTCACAACTTGGAGTGTTGCATAACTCGTTCTCAACGACCCTTTTATCGTGATTGAACAATCCCCATGGAACGCCCTTGAAATGCCCAGTTCCAAACCAACGCCAAACCATGCACAATAGTCGCTGATCCACAAAGACTCAGGCAATAATGCCATCATTCGGATCATACTCCTCCTTCACGCCAACACCACCAGCCGTCTTGCGTCTTTTCTCATTCCTCTTCCTCCGCTTCTCCTCCCTCTCCCGCTCCTCCTTCTCCTTCGCCTGCTCCAATCGGGCGCCCAAATCCACCACCTCATCCCTCTTCTCCTCCTCTCTCCTCCTCTTCAACCAAGCCAACCGCTCCCTCACCTCCTCCACCGTCGCCCTCCGCACCTCCCCACTCTGGCCGGTCGCTACCAAATGCTGCTTACTGTTCAAATGCTCCACGAACTGCAGATTATCCTTGAACGTCAAGTCGCACGCCTCGCAGTAGAACCCCGCGCCCTTGCCCCTCTTGCCGACCGCCGAACCCGCCGGCACCAGCATCGTCTTGCCGACCATGGCCCCGACATCGAGTCTCGACTTGCGGGCCTCGGTCTCCTTGGCGTCGGGCGGCGTGGAGGCGCGGCGCACGTACTTCTTGCCCTGCAGCGCGGCTTCGTAGCGCGCCTTGCCCTCTTCCTTGAGCTTGGTCTCGTGTTCGCGCGCCTTGGCGGCGTACTCGGCGCGGTCCCAGGTCTTGCGGAAGGAGGTGTCGGATGCGCTGTTGGCACCGTAGGCGCCGGATTTTTGATTCGACATGGTGGGTCGTTGCTGGCGCTAGGCCTGTGCGTGAGGGTTCAGCGTTGAAGGAGGTGAGTGGAGTGCGAGTAGATTGCAGTAGCGGGCGGTTGGTGATGCGATTGTGGGCGAGGTGTGTCGGTGTCGTCGGGCAAAGCAGTTTTAGCTAACGGGAGGTGGATGGTGGTTCGAGAAAGGAGCAGAGAGATGATGACGCGGATCGCTGCGGACTCTGTCCGGGGTGAGGTGGTGTGAAGCTGAATTGAATGATGTTGGAGCAAAAATGACGGAGCTGTAATTGCGACGGCGACGGAAGTCGAGCTTGTGTGGCCCGAGCGCCCCTTTGAAGCCCGCACTGCTCCGCCAGGCTGACCGCCGATCGGGCCGTTGTGTAACGCGCTGTGCCTGCCCGGAGCCTTGGATACGCAAACTCTCCCCGCGTCCTTACACTGACTCTCACCACTCGCATACACGCTTTCCGGCCCACTTACCCTGAGAATTTCTATCAGCATGTCATACTTGAGGACACCTTGCGGCTGTCTCCGCGGAACCGCATATCTGATGCTCACGAAAGTTCACACATATTTAACAATCGATCCCTTACTTTGCCTGCGCCAGCCAGTCAAACCCCGTACTGAGTACATGCTGATATGGCTTGAAATCTAATAAGCCATCAGCCGCGGCTGATTGCTGTCTCCTCCTTTTGTGGCCCCGAACAGGATAACGCCACGGCCAATCCACACCTCATCTGACCACCAGTCCGCATCGATTTGGGGGCCGATATGCACCTCAGCCGCAGCCCTGGGATAACTACGCGTCGAAGCCGCATGCGACCCACTACCCGCTCCACTTCTCCGTTCTCTTGGCTCTACTTCATGTCTTGCAGTCCAGTCAGTCTGCATGGATTCATCGCCTGCGTTAAGTGAGTACAGAAGCCATTGGATTTTCCCATGTGTTCAAATGCCCTCAGAACACATCTTAACAGTTCCCAGGCAATGGATCAGCGGCCAGGCGCTCAACGGGTGATGGGGGCCCGTCTCGCGTTGCTCCAGACATATCATTTTCATTCCCTGATGAGCCCGACCCCTTAGATTCCGCGGCGCCCGCCTCACCGCCGCAGGCACACCGCCGGCTTACCCGTAGCAGAAGCCTGGCTTCTATGAACGGATCCGTGCAAGATGAGATAACAACTTCGCCAAAAGCCGATGAGGTCCCAGAGCGAAAACGCCTGTCAGTCCTCCTGCCGGACATCAGGACAGCTACCAGCAACGCGAGACGACAGAGCGAGAGACGGAAAAGCAAAGGCCAGATAGAGTAAGACTTTTAATTAAATCCATGAACATTTCAATTGACTGGGTAGGAGCGTCCAACCAACAACAGCACCTCAACTCGCTGGACTCCAGCATGTTATCCCAGAGATCAAAGTTCGCAAGCTTCATGAACCGAACACCAAAGGCAATCGATGCCCAATCGACGTGGTTGTCATTTACATGTGTGGTAATCAGATGAAAGACGACAACTGGGAGCTCGCAGCTTTTTCTGAGAGGGGAGAAAAGAAAGACAGAAGCGTTGGCGGAGAGACTCCACAGCGCTCGAAAGATACAGGCTTGCTGAACATCCCCAAAGATGAGAATTCAAAAGGTTCTACAGGACGACCTCCAATCAAGTATGCATCTTCCATCTCAAACTAGCACCGATCTGACATCTCATGAAAAGGCGCTCGAAATCTTATGCTCCCGCTATGCTGAGCTGGCTGGAGAGTCCGGACATGCTTCCGAAAGTCCTTCCCACCGCGCGTGTTCTCGGCTTCGGCCTAGATATCAATCAAAGCGCTAGAAATGTCAACGCGCCTATCCATCTTAAACATGCGGCGTCCAAAGTCTTCGAGATACTCGCAAATGAACGCGACCAACGACGGAAAAGTCCCATCGTTTTCATCGGTCACGGCTACGGCACCGTCGTTATCGAGCAAATGCTGTTCGAAGAGCTATTCGAGACCATCGAAAAGAACTCGAGGGTCCATGTGCTGGAAGCGACTGCGGCAGTGGCCATGTTTGCCCCACCACTGAGGAGCTTCGAAGGCTTGATAGACTGGACCGGTCGCACCTTTGACGTCCCTAGAAAGTCGACTAAGCTTTTTGAAGCCAGGAAAGGAAATAATCACATACCAGAGGTTATCTGGCAGAAGTTCTTCGATGGCACTGAAAAGCACAATATTTTCACGCTAGCGTACATTGACAAAAGCCAGGAACGCCGCCAAGCGGACATTGCGGAACAATCGTTCCAAAAATTACTTGATCGCCTTGATCGAAGCTGGTTGTGTGACGTAGGAATTGAAGATTTGGCATCGTTCTCACACCCTCAAGACAATCGTTTCAGGGATATCTCGAAGGCCATCTCCGAATCACTCGGGATTCAACAACTGCTGTCTGCCGGTCATGCTCTTGACGAAAAGGGTATGGAGGATTTGATCAAAGCGTCTGATGACTTAAACTTTGAGAACGGAAGGCATCAAACAGTCTTACACATTGCTGCTGAACGAGGATACACCAGGCTCATCCAGCAGTTGGTCAACAGCGGGAAAGTTGACCTTGATCGTCAAGACAAATCAGGGAACACAGCACTGCACATCGCTGTGGACCCGAAATACCCCAACGACCCGGACATAGTGTACAGTCTCTTAAGAGCAGGAGCGAAGTTGGCCGTAAAGAACAAGCGCGGCAAATCGGCACAAGACATTACCAATGAGGAAGCAGGTGTCTTCCCAAGGATCAAAGAACTCATTTCAAGTCCTCCACTAGTCGAAGGACCCTCAGCACCACGTCGACTGACGAGAGGACAACCCGCCAACGAAAAGGCTCGGGCTGCGTGCCACCATACCGGGATGAGTGTTCGCGAGATTTTCCCCGCTGACCGCGACAACCCAGATACCCATTTACCCGTGTACAAAACGGTGGAAGAGTTAATATACTCAGATGACAAAATCAACGATTGGTTCCAATCCGCTCGCGACAAGAAGGCATTTAAGGCACTATGCCGATGGTACCACGTTCCTCTGAATAACGTATGTCACGCTCTAAATGATATACTGATTGCGCTAAAACTCTCTCCAGATGACATGGATTCATGTAACACTTTTCTGTAATTCCACCATCTTATACTAGCTAATAATTCAGGATCTCTTCGCAAAACTCGAACTGCCTCATTGGCCTTGGCCTAAATCTTACAAGCGCAGCAAAAATTCCCACGGTGTTAGTAAAACTCTATCCGTCATCAATTCCGACATATTGGAACCATAATACACGTATTGACTAGCTTGGCTACGTAGCGTTACATGAGTCCGGAAACGACCAAGCTACCTGGACTCCATAGATCATCAGGGCCTGGTGGCAATGACAATTGGGTTCTCTTTGTAAGTCTACATTATGTGGAGGTAGCACTTGCGTGAGCTGATCGTATAGATGCCGTACGTTAGCTACGAGAGCTTCATTCGACAACAGAAACTTTCCGACATCGTGCGGGGTACTGGCTCGTCGCCGCCCAAGATGTTTTTGTTACCGAACCTTCCGTTCGATCGTCCGCGTTTGAAACCATCCAGACGCAGTACAAATGAATTCCGGGCCTACTTGATTCCAGAAGAGGACCCTGAAGCATTAGCGATAAAGGGCTATTTGAAAGACCAGAATCACAACGAGACACAGCATCTTACTCTACACACAAGAAGGTACGTTTCGAGACCATGCATTATTTGACGATACGCGCTAACGTTTGTAGGACTCTTGACCAATCTTATTACTACATGCTGGAGGATACCTCGTACCGCGACAAAACTCAGGTTGTCTCGCGCTGGGCCAAATTGATGTGGCCAGATCAGGACGATCACAATATCCTCATGGTTGACCAGTTGTGGCTATGGTTCGTGAAGGGCCAAGATGGGCAGCCGGATACAATCATTACCAGTTTTCCATCCCGCAAAGGAGCTGTCTTCCCTCAATCTACACGGGAAATAGATGACCTTGAGGGTACGATCCTGAATGATGATGACAGAGCATCCATTTCGGAAAGCACGGATCTAGTATCTCGAATCCTTTCAGTCTGCTGCAACGCCTTTGACCGCCATCAGCATCTTGATCCTATCAACTTTTTGCAATTCTTCGAAAGTACCATCGGACGAGCGGTAAGCCTATTAATCAATCTCCCACATTTTGAGATTACACTAATCAATACTAGGAAGAGGAGGAAACAAGGCTTTTTAGGCGCTTCCGCCGACGAGCAAAAATGTTGCACGCTCTTCATGAGACGCACCGAACTTACTCTAAGCACAGGAGCATGTTACTTAAAAAGCTTCTGGATATTCTGAAAGAGTCAAAGCTGCTCAAAGAGGTTAAGGACATCTTGGACGAGATCAAAATGATCAAGTCTGTTATCAAAGACCAGACGAAGGTTGTCACAGCTCTCCAGAAGATCATAACTGGCGTTTCCATGCGGGCAAGTCTCCCATGGCTCCCGGATTCCGAGAAGAAGTTCTCTGAGGTCTTAACCCTACTAGAGGATACAGCTGGTAGCTTTGACCTCATGGAGTCTCATGCGAAAGAGGTTGAAAAGGGCGTAAGTGGCCTCTTTGGCTCGTTCGGACAGGACAGCTAACTCTGGTAGCTTGAACATCTACTGGATCTCAAACAGAAGCAGGCAAATCTGTGGGAAGCTCGTTCGTCTCGCGAAGGTGCAGAGCAAGCAGCCCGGCAAGGTCAGACTGTCCTAGTGTTCACCGTTGTTACAATCATCTTCCTCCCTCTATCCTTTATGGCTTCCTTCTTTGCTCTTGGCATCTCCATATTTCCGAAATCTGAAGGGCAAAACAATTTCCCTATCGGCTGGGTTTCTGCACTGCTTTGTAAGTGAACTCCACTCTCCAACATTCGTTCACTCATGTCCAACCAGTTGGCATCTCCTTCGCTGTTTCCATCCCTTTCATTCTGATGGCCTTCAACATCGAAAAGTTTTCCATCGCGTGGACACGGCTGAAACACACAACCAACAAGCACACTGCCTTCCTTTTCCTCAAGCCTCTTCGCGAAAGTCGCAGAATTCGGAGCCAACGAATCCGCAGCACTGGAAGCAAGTGGTACAGAGAATGGGTTAGCTTCATTGCTGAGCACGATCTACCTTTCAAGCCAGCTGGGGAAATGAAAAAAAGACTGAGGGAAGAATTGGAAGGGGAGAAGGTGGAAACGGACGTGCCGAAGCGAGAAAGTGTCTACTACTACTCTGATTCGAGCTCGGGAGAAGAAGGGTCGGATGATGAGGAATGGCAATTGACTATGCGCCAGCACAGGAGACAGAGTGATTTATTGACTTGGATGAAGGGCTAAAAGTAGGTTCCAATCCTTATTTCTCGGCGATCAAGCGACCAGAGACATCTTTTTAGTCCAGCTGCAGGGAGAGACCAGGATCGATACATCGCCAATAAGCCTTGCTCAAACAGTGCTAGCAATTTAAGTGCCTTTTCGGCATATCTTTCTTGCTTCCAGCAATGGAGCCTAATGAGAAGTAAAAGTCATCAAATGCCCAAACCCCCCCGGGACTGACTACCAAAGAAAGGAACAAACAAGGAACATGCTCATGAAGACCTTTTCACTAACAGCAGGGAGTCCACAAATTTAAAATATACATGAACCAAGACATGCTCCAAGTTACTGAATGGAAAACCCGATGTCTAACCTCCCCCTTCCTTGCCATACCTTTCATGTTGCCTTCCATTTTCGATCATTTTCTTCTTGGAACTCACTGCTGACGACAGGCATATATGTAAGCTCCGATTGCCGCAAAGAAGGCGACGAGGACCGCCGAACAAGCGAAAACGCTTAGCCGGCTCTTTCCAGCTTCAAGCTCCTCGTCCACGACCTTCGTACGCGCTGCGATCATCTCACCAAGAGCCGCTCTCTGCTTTCTGGACCACTGGAAGCGTCCCATGTCTACATTCGCCCGAGAGCCCAGGATCATGAGCCCAGCCACCGTAGCGGCCGCAATCCCCAAAGCCAAATAAACGAGAATGACGTTGTCATACTCGCCATGGTCCCTGTCCTGAAGAGCACCGATACCGACCCTGACGCTAAGACTCACTGCATAGCCGGTGGAGACCTTGACCTGCAAAGCGCAGACAGCCACCTCAGCGCGATCCGCACGGATAGGGAAGATGCATCACTCACCGCGTTGGCGGTCCCATACACGTCCTGATGCCACAAGCTCGACCGCACGCCGTCGTACGCGACCAAGAAGGTCGGCGCAAGCGCGACGCTGATGACGGCCAGCGCGACCGCGGTGCCGGCCTCGGCGGTCGCCCAGCGCAGCAGCGCCATGCCCAGGGTCATGCCGAGCCCCATGGCGCACATGACGGAGAGGCGGTGGCCGGCGCGGTCGATGAGGGCGCCGACGGGCGGCAGGATGACGAAGTTGCCGCCGCTGACGACGCCGGAGATCCAGCCGGCGGTCTTGGGCGGGACGGCGAAGCGGGCCTGGACGATCTCGGTGAGGTTCTGCACGAAGGTGAGGAGGGCGGTGGTCTGGAAGACGTGGTAGAGGACGATGCACCAGAAGGGGTAGGGCAGGTCGGCGATGCGGGCCGGGTCGAAGCGCTCGGTGCGCTCGACGAGGCGCTCGCCCGTGGCCGGGTCGACGAAGCCGCCGCCGCCGCCGCCGCCGCCGTACCGGGCCCGGCAGGCGCGCACGAAGAAGAGGCACGCCACGGCCAGGAAGAGCACGCCGAGGTCCGCGAACATGGCGACCCAGAAGGCCCAGGCCAGCTCGCCGGTGCCGTCCGCGATGACGTTGGCCAGCGCTTTGGAGACGAGCAGCCCCATCTTCGCGGCCGCCAGCTCGAGGCTGAGCGTCAGCGCGAAGCCGTGGTTGGGCGGGAACCAGGCGCTGAAGAGGCGGTACCGCGCGTTGGCGTTGGTGATGTTGCCCAGGGAGAGGAGCCCCGTGCCGAACATCATCAGTTGCCAGGAGCGGACTTGGACGGCGGAGGCGACGATGATGGAGCCGATGACACCGACGGAGCTACCGACTATCACGCCGGCTGAGGGGCTGTTAGTGGTCCGGGGGCTTGTTGGGGAGAGTGCGGAGCGGGCGTACCGGCGCCTCCGAGGTAGTCGGTGAGGAGACCGCTGAAGGGCATTACCAGCATGAGGCAGAGGTCTGACGTTGACGTGATCAGAGAGAATTGCGTGTTGTCGATATGCAGT
The DNA here is from genome assembly GCA_037367355.1 of Neoscytalidium dimidiatum. Taxonomy (NCBI): domain Eukaryota; kingdom Fungi; phylum Ascomycota; class Dothideomycetes; order Botryosphaeriales; family Botryosphaeriaceae; genus Neoscytalidium; species Neoscytalidium dimidiatum. The sequence continues at coordinate 509,208 of CM074701.1, read as the reverse complement.
GTCTAAATCGTTCCTAACAGTCAGAGGACACTTGGACGCCGGCGCCTTGCATTACCTTCTTCAATGGCGTCTTCACTGCTCCGAGCAACCCTTGGTTGTAATACGTTCCGAAGCCCATAAGGCATACGAAAACCGTCGAGATCACCTTCAATCGAAGGGGAGCTTCGCGTGTAGATGGTGGAGGCGATGCGTCGTCCGAGTTGCAGTGGGTGATCTCTACGGCGGGGGGTTTGTCTTGCATCTTTGAGGCTTTGTGTGGGGTCAATCTGGTGGTCTGTCTGCCTGTACCGTACAGAAGAGAATCAGAGCAACAGCCACATATGTATTCGGCTTTTTTGTCGGGCTCATCACTTCTCGAGCGCTGGGTGAGGCAGCCAAGAGGGCAGGATTAAGTTTGAGCCAAATTGGGAAACAAGCTCGTGCTCCGCCAACTCCCGGCCGTACCGAGTGTCGCGTGTGCTGCCGAGCAAAGTGTATGGAAAGAAGAAGGCCAGTTGTAATGTTTCGGATTGTGCGGCAACGGTGAAAACTTAGACCCGAACCGGATGGGGAAAACTTGTGCAAGTGTCGACAGTGGCACATTCAAATTAAGTTCAACAAGGCTGTCGGACGGGCCAATCCCACCACGCTCAAAGCATAGTGTTGGCAAGCATCTGCATGCAACCTGGTCAGTCAGCTCTAAGATGTCGGATGATCTGCGCATGCCGAAGCCACACTTAAGATTCACGAGCCCAACCCCACAAATTCTCTTATTTTCTTTTTACTGCGGAGTAACTCAGAAGTCTGCAGACATCGTGCCGAGAGATATGTTGAGCGATGTTGAGCCAGAAAGCTTCATTGAAGGCCTTGGGCGATAAGGCAGATCAACTTCTCCCATCATCGACGTTTCCGCACGATTTCAATCCACCTTATTGAAAAAAAAAAAAAATTAGCTGAGAAATTCAGAAATTCCACGCAAGGAGTCGTTGTAGCAAACTAGCAACAAAGCAGTGACGCGTGGAATTAGGTCGCCGAATTGACTTAATATCCAGGAACTAAACAGGAAGATTTCCTTTCATGGATGAGGCCATGACCAAGGACGTTGCAGCAGCAAAAATGGTGTGTATACGGACTTAAAGCGGTCATATTGCGAGCAATCTCTCCACTAACTTTGGACCTCTAGGTCTGAATTACTCTTTGAAGGATCCATATGATGGCTTTACCGGCCCAATGATTTCTTTTGTAGCCTTGTTCAACCTACAAAGCCTGGTGCAAGCCAAGGACAGGGCGGATCCTGTAAGCATTCGGCTTTAGAGAGCCCGTGCGCGATTACGCTATTACACAACATTGGCTCTCACATCTTATCAGTCCGCGAAGGAATGTGGCAGAGCGCGGACTTAAAGATCCCAGCTAAGCTTTGTGTAGGCGGTGTGGAATTAAAGACACGGAGCACGGAGATACGGGTACATGGTGCCTGCCCACACTCTTTAGGAGCAGATGCATCATCAAGTATTCAGAAGATAAGCTGGCAGGATTTGCGGAATACTCTCACCATTCTTATATGATTGTGTTTATTTTTACATACACACTCGGATATCGGACTTTAGTGGAGGCTAAACTCCTTGCATCGTGCACGACACATCTATATAATATCAGTGGTATGAGATGCTTCCACGGCATCGGTAAGTCCACGAAAGAAGCTAGAATCCAAGCCCAGAGCCATCTACCATGTCTAAGCAGCACCTCGCGGCCATCCTCCCCGGCGTCGGCTCCAGCCTGAGCATCCAACATCGCCCAACTCCCACACCCGGCCCGGAAGACTTACTCGTCGAAGTCAAATCCATCGCCCTCAACCCTATCGACTGGAAGCAGCAAGCCTCCGGCTTCCACCTCAAACAGTTCCCCACCGTCATCGGCTCCGACATCGCCGGCGTCGTCCTCTCAGCCGGTTCCGCCGTCCCGCCGGATGCGCCCAAACCGGGCACCCGCATCGCCGCCTTCGCACCATGCTTCTTCACGGAAGGCAACCCGGACTACGGCGCCCTGCAGACCCGCGTCCTTGTCCCTGCGGCCAACGCCGTGCCCTTGCCCGACCACGTGAGCTTCGACGAGGGCGCTCTCCTGCCGATGGCCGTCGCGACGGCGTGGAGCGGCTGGTACACGATGGGCATCCCGCGCGAGACGGCCTACACCCCGGCCGACAAGCAGGCCATCCTCGTCTGGGGCGGCGCCACCAGCATCGGCACCGCGGCCGTGCAGCTCGCGAACTCGATGGGGTTCTCCGTCTACGCGACCGCCAGCCCGAAGCACCATGAGTATCTCAAGACGCTGGGAGCCAAGAGGCTGTTCGACTACCGGGACGAGAACGTCATTGGCGACGTCGTTAAGGCGGCTAGGGAGAACGGTGAGACGTTGAAGTTGGCTTTTGACGGAGCGGGCGCGCTAGAGGCTTGCCTGGACATTTTGAAGCAATTGAACCCGAACGGAGGTGCCAAGATTGCCTCAGCCATTCCCCTGGCGCCCGGATCGCCGACGGTCGAGGGCGTGGAGGTGAAGTTCGTAGCTGCACCGATGGACCCAGCGAGGTTGACGGAGTTCTTCCATTTTGTTTTACGAATTTGGCTGAGGTCGAAACTGGAGGCCAAAGAGTTCAGTCCGAGCCCACACATCAAGGTTGTTGAGGGAGGATTGGCATCTGCGCAAGCAGCCCTGCATGAGCTGAAGGCAGGTGTAAGTGGAACGAAGCTTATTCTGAATGTTTGAAGTTGTATCTTGTGGGTTGATATCTCCGGCAGTGGTCCGGTCAGATTGTTCTAAATATCTCTGCCATACTAATTTAGAAATATTAGTCACGAATTAAGAAAATGTGTTACAAAGCATGTCCAGACGTCTCGTATTAGTTATTCCACTATAAAGCTGCTCCTGTCATGCGGGATGCTTGGCGCTAGTAGCAGCGGGGGCTTTTTCCTATTCTTTCGCAGTCACGGTAAATGCTGAGGTAGGTCTATGGCACCAACGTCGATTTTTGGTCTACAAAATACACTCATCTCCACAAATGATCTGCGTGTTCCAGTGCACCGGACGAGAGACGGAATTGAGGCTTAGAAATAGACTTTGGGCAGTCCGCTTTCAGGAACCGCTCTAGAAAGTACAGTACATAGTGAGTGCTTGTATAAATGTGCTTGTATGCATGAACGAATACAGCTTTAGCACTCAACTGCTAGCTCGATTTCTTGTAACTCATAGAACAGACGTTCAGAATGACCCGCAAGAGAGTTCTCATTGTTGGTGCAACTGGTCAGACCGGGAATTCAGTGTTGAACGGATTGCTCGAATATGGCAAATTTGTAAGTGATACTCTGTATACAGGTTGACCGAGACTAACAGTGATATTGTAGAATGTCGAGATCCAGACACGCCCGTCTTCGGCAGATAGCCCAAAGGTCAAGTCCATTTCCGATCGTGGTGTCAGAGTCGTAATTGCGGACATCACTGAGCCAATCCAGCAACTGGCCCAATTGCTCCATGGTTTTGATACAGTGATCAGCTGCATCGATGCTGTTCACCAAATGTCGCAAATTAATTTAGCTACTGCAGCTAAGCAAGCCGGCGTAAAGAGATTCGTACCGTGTGGGTTCATGCCCGTGGCACCGCCTGGAGATGTCATGGCCTTGAGAGACGAGGTAATTCTCATCCCGAATACCATCGTATCAGTGCAGATGCGCTCTGGTATGGATAAGTCAAGCAAATTGAAGGTGTAAATCACTGACATTGGAGTTGGCGTTGCAGAAAGAGACAATCAACAATCACGTACGGAAGCTCTTCCTTCCATACACCTACATCGACGTAGGATTCTGGCACCAAGTATCCTTCCCGGCCCTGCCCTCAGGCCGCGTCGACTATGCGTCCGTATACAAACCGAATACCGTCATCCACGCAGGCGGCGACGCGCCGAACCTTCTCACCGACCTCCGCGACGTTGGCCGCTTCGTCGCACGCATCATCGACGATGAGCGTACTCTCAACAAGGCTGTTTTCACGTGGTCCGACGTCCTGTCCGAAAACCAGATCTTCGACCTAGTAGAGAAGATGAGCGGAGAGAAGATTACGCGGACTTACATCTCCTCTGAGGAGATCGAGGGGCAAGTCGAGCGCATCAAGGCTGCCATCAAGGAGGACGAGTCCAACGTGTATAAGAAGCTTGCTCTCGTTCCCGCGCAGTATAGTTACACGAAGGCCGTCCGTGGAGACAACAACCCGGAATACGCGAAGTATCTAGGCTACTTGGATGCACGTGAACTCTACCCGGACTTTAAGCCCATACCCTTTAGGGAGTTTTTGGAGGAAGTGCTCTCAGGTAAAGCGGAACCAGCATACCGGGACCATGAAGGATTCAAGGCTTTACAGCGGGGTTTACAGGAGCTTTCTGTTGTGACATAAGAGACGCTGGAGAGGCGAAATAAGGACGTATGCCGGGCGAGAGTCATTCTGCATGTTTGATATTGTCGAATAGTAGTTCAGTAGATCTTGTTCATGGGTATATGGATGCAAATGTTCAACTTAAACTGTAAGCTTGATGTTATAACAATTGCTCCAACTCACTACACGGATTTTTCTAATGCATTTCGAAGGTAAGTCATTCCACGTATCATAGCCACCATCGAGCCGATACAATATTCCAATAATGAGGCTTCATTCGATTCAAGAATACTCATACCAGCGCGACCCACTTCAATTGCGTTTCGAATTCCTACATCCGGCTAGCAAAGGTCGCTTACCGGGCCTGCTTCGCGGCAGATGAACACCATTGAGCAAAAATTTTTGATAGTATTGCGCGCATACGAATTGGCCATTGCCCTTCTTTCAAAACTTCTCAGTATTCGACTATCACAGTCCACTCAAAAAGATATGTGAACGGGTCTTGCCGCGGATCTTTCAAGATTGTTAGTTGACTTGTACTCCCCGATCAAGAATCGAATTGACGACTTACCGAACGCGGGGCCTCTCGCAAGCAACTCAGCGTGTGCCCTAAGCGAGAATCATACCTGGGCTTGTTAGCGCTACTGTTACGCTGGAACTTGTCGTAGAAGTGGAACTTACCACTAGACCACAAGACCGTTGTGTGAGGAGGTTGTTGGGGGCCGGGTCCGGCCGTAGCCTTTGTATACCGATCGAAGATTCACTCTGCGGAGACTGCAACGCAAATTTCTCGCTGTGAATTCAAAAAAAAAAAAAAAAGGGAAATCAATGATAAAATCCGGAGAGCATTTTGAAGTTTGACGGTTGTGTGCCGTAGCGATGGGAAAACACGGACCGTCGGCCAAATATCCTGCCCGCGGCCCCACTGCAACACAACATTTTCTCATGTCTTATTCAAAATTTGAGGCCTCTGTAGGATACTGAGATTTTCGATTGGGCTTATATGACAACTCCAAAGGAACTTGTCCTTAGACGCCTTGGGGGATATCCATCGACGTGATGGCTAACACCAGAGCTGATTTCCCGCGGACAGGAACTTCCAGTTACATCCTTGCTCAGAGCTGATTACTTCGAATGGCGGGTCATAAGCCCAGATCGGTACTTCAGCAAAGATGCTTGCCGAGCAAACATGCCTTCGTTCGCTGAATCAATATTGCACCCTGTGGCTAGATCCATTTCACATGGCTTGATCCGTCTTGTCTTCGCAAAACCCTTCCATCCGAGATAGTTTCCTAGGTATATCACGACGCCGAGATATGAAGTCACGAATTTGGGAGCGTCGAACTCATGAACGAAGGCATCAAAACCTGCATCGTGTTGTGTCAGCTACATTTGGAATTTGTCTGGAGTATGTTCCTTTGGGGTCCTTGCCATTAAAGATGATGACAGTTATTGTCATGAATAGTGAGACATAAGCGGCATATGGCTGTAGAATTCCGCGATACGGCAAATGCTCACGGCAGATACCCTGGGCGCGAAGACCCCGACTGAAGCAGATGTATGAGATGAGAATGCTAACCCAATTTAAAGCACCAAACACCGTTACGAGGGAGACAAGGTATCCAAATATTGCAGAAGTGGACGTGGATACATTGAGGTAGGCAAGTAAAGAGAATGCGGAGGAGAGGAGCACGGAAGCCAGCGGCACGCCGACGGCCATGTTGGACAGACGGTTGCGTTGGGCTAGAGGGTTGCGCAGAGTAGGGTAGCACGGTTTGACAGTGTGCTTGAAAATTTCAGGGGCTTGTTGATCTTTCGAAAGCGCATACAGAGTACGGGAGGCGACATAGATGTCTTGTTAGAAAGTGTTCTCATTAGTAGACAGTTTTTAAGTGGAAAGACAGGTACATCTCTGAATGACAGGCTTACCAGAGCATGCAGCGCTGAGTACGAAAACGAGTAAGGCTCCGTTGATGACGTCTGGAAGTACTTCGAATCCGGCTAATTTGACAGCGATGACAAAAGGTGAGGCAGCTGGTGGCGAGCATATCAGCGAAGCTAAGACAATAGTCCGGGGATTCACGTACATGCAGTCTCCTTTGAGTGAACAGTTCCTACGAGCTTTTCGTTCTGATACGGGCATGACATTCCCAGGACCAAAACTCCACCAACGTAGAAGAACAAAATCCTCCAGAATGTCCAGAATATAGCCCTCGGTACCTCCTTCTTTACATTTGGTGTCTCGCCGAATGCCATGCCAACGACTTCTGTACCAAGGTAGGCAAACGAAGCTTGGACTAAAGCTGCCCCAAAGCCCAAGAAGCGTCCCAGAGTACCGTGTTCGAGGTACTCGCCAAAAGCACCAGGGTCTTTCCAATACCGGAAGCCTATAACTCCACGGCCTTTGATAGATTTGAGCGAAGCGACAAGGCATGAGATGATGAGCATCATCATGGCTACCAGCTTGATCACACCAGCAATATATTGTGTCTCCCCAAAAACTTTGACATGGAAGAGATTGACAAGGATGATTGGGATGGCGAAGATGGTGATGAAGATTCCAGGGTTGAGCTCTGGTCGCCAATACTGAATGATGATGCCGGCAGCAGTGAGATTGTTGGCTAGGACGACAACGTATTTGCAGAAGTAGTTATAGCCGGTTGCGAAGCTAATATTGCATCCAATTTAGTACAAAATCAGAAAATAGAACGTGGGTGATCACTGCGAAGATACCTAAGCAGAAATATGAATAGAGGAGGTCTCACCCAAGCGCAGGATCCACGAATCTCGTGGCATATCCTGGAAATCCTTGGTCCATCTTAGCGTATGTCGCCATCTCCGCCAACGCTGTCATCACGAAATAGACATTGGCACCCATTAGCACGTAAGCAATCAAGAGTGATGCCGGTCCGCCGCGTAAGAGAGCCGTGCCGGAGGAAATGATCAGGCCTGTTCCGAAGGCGCCGGCCACCGAGATCATTTGAAGATGCCGAGGAAGCATTTCCCGCTTGAGCTCGGGGTCGGCTGCTGTTCGATCTGGTATGGCATAATCATCTTCGCAAGTGCTTTGAGTACATCCGCGTTCGAGATAACTAGTATTAATATTTGAGCCACTAGAATCCGGTCTCTTACACCAGCTTGAAGTAAGACTGAATGTTCTTTGAGAGTGAGACATCTTTTCGTTGGATTTTGGAGTGACTCTGGAGAAGTGGGAAGGAGAGCTTGTGGAGCAAATGAGATGCTATTATTCAGATCCAGGCGGGGTAATCAACCATAGTATCGACCTTTGGTAAAGGGAAACAAGGAGTGATTTCGGCCTACAATAAGATGAACCAAGGGATCTCGGCCTCAAATTCAACACTTTGCTTGATTGAGTTCCGCGATACAGGAGTACGCGGAGTTGACACCATGAACCATGGTTCCTTCGGGGCCGGCCCGATCCGACAAATCGTTAGATACGGATCATAGCGACGGCGTTACTGTTGCTTCACAGGGCAAAACATAGCGTCTAGCCTAGTCTTTCATCAGAGCCGGGGGTGAAGTTAGTGTATTTCCCACAGACCACCTTTGTGATGTTGGAAGGGATATCCGCGAACATTTCGGTCTGAGGAGCACCTACATATTACTTTCAGTCCTTCGCCTCCAAGATCAACTGGTAAAATCGAACTCTTGACGAGGAACAAAGTTTCGCTGAAAGCTTATACCTCAATTGATGAGCTGTGGATATAGTGAGTATGTTGCGATTTTCCCATGCTATCAGAGTCCGCATAATTGCGGGAACATTTGTCAATTTCAAGAACGGTAGAAGACTTTGATTTGTCGTAGAAGTGATGTGGGGAATCTCAATTTCTTCGCTCGCAATGATCCAGGCATACAAAGCAGTGGAGATAATTGCAAAATAGGAATCGTAAATGGACATGACTAGACTGTGCCGTTGTGCGCCCCAATCCATTGGGCGAAGGCTGTAGGGTTCCTTGTTTGGATAAATATGGTGCCGGGACCTGTCAGAAAGCACTTGTCAGCACGCATTGTTACATTCTGACGCCTGGATGGCCGCGGAGGATAAACCTACCTGTAAATTTACACACCAAGCCTTCACCAGAAGATAGATTTGAGATAACGCCACCACTTGCTACGCGCTCAAGCACGTACTTGCAGTTCCACGCAACGAGATGGCCATTGTCGACAATGTATTTCTCGTTCTCTTGCAGCTATTCATCGCCGTCAGCACAAAGTCACAATACTCTCACTCAAGCAGATACTCACATCCTTCCTCAAGATAGCGCCTAAGCTGGTGACCCACAAGATTCCTGATCCAGAAATCTTGTACACAAACAGGCCCTCACCGGAGAACATGGCCTTCGACAGGCTCTGGCTCTTATATTCCTTGACAATACCCTGCGTGCAGGCAAGGAAGCCATCCTTACTCACGCTCCACAACTCGTTGCCGCTCAGTCGGATGTTCGTGATATCACCCATCGACGGCGGCGCGAGCAGGAGCTCGCCGGGGCCGGTATAAGTCGACGTGGACAGCTCACCACCAGCGACGAACTTCTTGAGGGAGAACTTGACGTTTCCCTTAAGCGTAACGGTCGGAGACATGGCGAACATAGCACCTAAACAACAGACACCCTGTCAGCCCAATTGTAACCACACACGCACACGCATTGTCGAGATTTCCATGCATTCCTACCTGGCTTCGCGGTCAGCGGACAGCCCATGGCCAACTGAACCGTCAAGATGGTGTTCGTGTCCCGGTGGCTGATGCGGTAGCTGCCGCCATTGAAGGTGCCGACATCGTCCTGCGTCGCGCCGGCGCCGATGAAGTGCCCCGCGGCGGGCGCCCCGCCCGGCATCTGCGCGATCGTGTTCGAGTTGAAGGTGTGCGAGTGCTGCAGCTGGCCCGGCTGCGGCTGCGGCTGCTGGACCGCCGGCGGCGGCGTCGCCTTCTCTACCGGGTACGGGCTGCCGCTGTGCGGCGGTGGGTAGCCCGGCGTGGACGGCTGGGCGTATTGTTGCTGCGGCGGCGGGCTGCCGTGGTACGAGGGGGCGCGCTGGTGGTCATATTGGTGTTGCTGCTGCTGCTGCTGCTGCTGTGGCGGCGGGGGCGGCGGGAAGTGTTGCTGGTTCGCGGGCGGGCTCTGAGCGGGTGGAGGGGGGTAGTATTGTTGCTGCTGCTGCGGTGGCGGGGCATATTGCGGCTGCTGGCCGTCTGTGTCGCGGGTCGTATGTTAGTTGGGCGGGTGGCCGCGGAGCTTTCGGCGCGCGGTGCTAGAGCTCGTCATACCTTGCGGCGGAGCTGCAGTAAGTTTGTTAGTTTCCAAGACACCGTGACGCCGGCTGGGTCAAGGCTTACGGGGAAAGTATTGCGCCTGAGGGCTGGTTGCTGGCGGGTATCCTGACATGGTGGAGTAAAGCGTTGAGTGATGCCGCCTCGAGCTCGGGACGGATGCGCAATAATGTACAATACCCCGCAGTGCGTCTGCCTCGTGCTACCGGCGCTGGAGAGCTTGGCTAGGAGGAATGGCGGAGAAGATTGTTGGCGCGTGTTGGCGGTTGGGCGACCTCTATATAAAGCTCCTCCACCGCGGCGCCTTATAATTTACAATTCAGTAGCATACCGAATGAGGAAACGAATTGCTATAAGTCAGCAATTCTCCCACTACAACGGCCATAAGTTTCGCGCCGCCAGACCGTACGCGCATTTCGTTTCTGACCGGGTAAGCTGATCCTCTCTCGGCCCTCGACGCGTCGCGGCCTGGGGGCGTGGAGCCCGTGCTGCCATTGGCCAGTGCCGGCGCCTACGTACATCACCTTCGCCGCTTAGCGCTCACCATGCTCCCAGTGGGTCTCGGCGCCTATCGACATGCCAGATCTCGCCCGGATGCCCGGCTCCAGCAACTGCTGTGTGTATCATGTGCATTCTCATTTTGTATCTGCTACAGTACACCGTCCCTTCCTGTGCGAGAATTATCCGTAGACCGCCATGCTTTTTGATCGCCACATATGCGTAAACCAGATTCCATGAAGTCGTCGCCATGGAGCTGATATGCACGCAGTCGTAACCTTCCGAGAACCGCCCAAAATAAGTACATGCGCACCGCTCTAACCCTGCTGCCTCCTTCTCTTGCCGACTTGGGCAGAGAAACCAGTCTTGATAGCCGTGACACTGCGCCGGGATCCGCACGAGTTGCAGGTGACGAAGTAGAGACGGTTCTCTCCTTTGTTGAGCTCGGTATCGGGTGATCTGCAAGTCTTGCACGTCACGTATTCGACTATATACCGTATTAGTGTCCAAGCTTCTTGACGACAAGCTTTGGAAAACCTACCAATGTACCGTCTGAGCACGTTCTCGATCTGCTTCTGCTGGAAGCGACCCTTAATGACAAGTCGCCTGCTGCCGTCGACACTACCGCTGGTACCCAATTCGGCAAACAAGAACTGCGTGACGTGCTCATCGCTACGATTCATACGCTTACAAATCTCGGAGATGTTGGCGAAGATGGTCTTCTTGTTGCCTTCACGGAGACATTGCGGCGGCGGGATCTTGTAGCTCTTGGAGCCGGACGAGGCCAGATCGGGGTGATGCGAGTGGAGCATGGTGAAGAAGCGGTTAAGCAGCAGATTGTAGTTGATGGGGGTCGTATTATCGTGGGCGAAGATGCCGGTACCCTTCTCCATGTCGCCCTCCTGGACCTCGTCCTCCTTCGACTCCTCCTCCTTGTCGGCGCCAGCGCCAGCCTCGGCCAGCTTGGCCTCGAAGTCGTCGGCGTCGGCGGGCTTCTTCTTCTTCTTCTTTTTCTTCAGGGCCGAGGGATCGAATTCGCCGTCGGCGGCGGGGGCCTCGTCGTCGCCGCCCTCCTTAGTCTTGGACGACTTCTTCTTCTTCTTCTTGGCCAGGTTGCTGAACATGTCCGTCACCTCATCAACGGCCTTGTCAGCGTCGTTGGCATGGCTCTCGGCCGTGTTGTTCTCGCCGGTGCCGTTGATGTCCTTGACGTTGCCATCGCTGTCGACAATCTGGGCGCCATCAGCAAAGGCCACGGACTTGCGCGGCTTGCGCTCGTCGGCGGGCGGGGGTTGACGTTGAACCTGCGCGCACACCACACACCGTTAGAGACGCGGACGTCATCGGGCAGAGGGGCACGCAGGCTCTAAAAACAGTTGGGAAGACACAAGGTATGATGGGGGGAGGCACGTACTTCGGTATCCGCCATGATTGCTAGAGTCGCAGGGGCTGCTAGGATTGTTTACGGGCCTGCGGGCGGTGGAGTTCAGGTGTGGCGGGGAGGGAGTGAGGTTCGGAGCTAGCAGTGCTTTTGTCGTGCCAGTCACCCACTGCGGCGCTCAGACAATGACTGTTCGAACAAAAACTGGAACCGACGCTGCGCGCTCGCCAAGCCCAGGTTTGGCCGCGAATCACCCGGGCCTGCCGTCGCAGCCTCTCCCCGCTACGTCAACGAAACCGCCGTGCTGCTGCCGTGCGTGCCTGCCCCAGCGCGTCGCAGTTACTACTCCACTCTCCGCCATTCTCCGCCAACAGCCTGCCCTCCAGTCCCACTCGCTGCACCTCCACCTCCGCCGCATCCTCGACGTGGCCTTCTTAATGGGCCGACCAGTGTACGCTAGCTAGCCTCGACCTCCCGCCCGCCATGTCCATCACCGACTCTACGTCCTTCGTCGTCCCGCCCTCGAACTCGTCCGACGACGATGTTGACTCGCTCCCCTCAGAAGCAACCACGGAAAGCCTTGACTATGACGAGAATGAGGCCGAGCGTGAGTGGCGCGAGAGCTTGCAACAGCTCGAGCTGCTGCTGACAATGGTCGTCGTCCCTTACCTTGGCAAGTACTTCGGCCGGAAATGTGCATATTGGGGTACGTTGCTCGGATGAAACAAGCTCTGCGGAGTCACTCTAACCGCAGGTGATATAGGATGGGCCAAGTTTATGGAGTGGAAATATCCTGTCGAAGTTCAAATCACGAATGCTCCTCTCTTCAAGGCGGCCGGAGCCGTCGAGGCTGCTGCCTCTTTATAGGCTGCGCCGGACTCTGGATTGTCCGAATCGATATCGCCTTGCCCAATTCACAATAGCATGAGATAGAGCAGACCGTGCTGTTACATCCCCAGACGCGCAACACCTGGCCCAGAGCTCAAAGACTCGGACACGGCGAGGTGTCCGTATAGAAAGTACTTGGAATACGGAGACACATGTAGTTGTTTGATCAACAGCATGCCTGGGGAAGATGTTCATAGAGTAAAGGCTTAGCATGAGTCTCGTTCGCAAGAAGATGGAGTGGCCTTCAGACTATGAATGGAAGACGATAAGATGATAAGTAACTTCTACCGTATTTTGCCCCGTAATAGCCACCGCTCGTCCCTTGGCCAATGACATGTTCTCAGCTGCCTCGTGTAACCTTTCATTCCCTCGATGGTGACTCTGGTGATTACTCTTCTTGATTTAGCAATCATCTCTGATAGACAAATGTCGTATATTGATAGAACATTAAACGCATTCTGTCAACAATCATGAATATCACTATTTCGAAACAGTACGCGGCACTGAAGCATATAGAGAAATATACAAGCACGATCATCACATGCCACGTCGTGAATAATGATCCCATCAATTCCGCACCCACACCCACAACCAGGTATCACGGTAACCGCGTCACTTCTCTCAAACCCCAGAAGTGATCAACGTATATACACGTCCTTTTCCTCTCGTACGCGCAAACACCAAACGCCCGGCCAGGAAAACAATTCGAAAATTAGTATGAACCATAACATCATCCAAAAAACTCCGAGTGCTGGAACGCTCGATAAGAAGAAAGCACTACACCAGCGCGAAGCTGTGGCTTGGTGCGCGCAAGGAATTAGTATGCACCATCCTCCGTACGTTCGAAGTCCTCGCCTTCACCAGCCCTGAGCGGTCGGCAAGCGCCAATGCTTGTGATGAATATTGCATCAGTGATGAGGACAACGCGTCGCGAAGAGATGAGCGTTTCGCAGGGCAGCTTTCGTTGCCTGATACATGGCTCGTGCTAGAGAGGTAGAACAACGTCGACATGGCAGAGGCGATAACCGTCGAAACGAAAGACGCCAGCGTGAAGACGAGGCCGGAGAGGTCCACTGCCGAATCGAGGGACGAGCGGCGCGTGACATCAGCGTCAGCGCAGGAAGCGTCGCGCGGGGAGCTGGGACGAGTGTGAACCACGAGAGCATCCTTTGCGAGTAGTCCACCATGGATTAATGGCTCGCCAACCCGTTCGTTATTGGGTTTAACGGTTCGATCAGGGTTCATGCCCTTGCAACTCCTGCTGGTGGCAAGTGCCCTCTCGGCAGCGGAGTCAGAGACTGCATGGATCACTGGTGCAAGAGTGTTTGTTGCCGAAGTAACACTAGACTGAGTGCGGCGAAGACGTTGGTCGTTGGCCGCGTGATGCTCCTCAGAAATGACTTGGGAAGCTTGAGAGAGAACGCTCCTGCGACGTCTCAAGGGAGTTGTAACTGGACGCGTTGTTGATGCGCCCGCTGGAAGTGAGGTGGGGTCATTGGTTGATGTTGGGTTTCTCGAGGAAAGTGGTGCTTCACGGCTATGGGTTTCGGCTTCCCAGCCGGCAAGACGTCCGGCCGGGGTGCGATCGCCGTAGGATTCGGGTAGGAAGTAGTGGGCCACATTGGCTTTCCTGCTATCAGCGGGCAGGCGGCGTAAAAGGGAGCCGCCATGCTCTCCAAAGCGTGCGCCAGCGCTTGGATCTGTTCCAAGCACCATGCCGTCGCGGCGAGCATCGTTGTGGCTTCTTCCATCATTGAACCATGCCTCCGAGTGTAGTAAAACGTCAGCATCTCCCGGTAGGTCAACCGCGGTGTGAGCGTTCAGTGTGTGCGTGGCAGTCGTGCTATCAGTAGCCGACCGCCTTGATTCCCGGCTGATCTTGCCGCTGGACTGGGCTTGACTTGATGGGCCCTCAATTAAGTTGAGGGCCGCTTGAGTGCGTCTCACTAGACCTGGGCTCGCCGCCGCTACACCATCAGAAGAGAGTAACTGCAGTTCTCCCGGTGATGCGTATGGTTGTAGAGATGATTGCGTGGCTGGTGATGGTTGAGAGGTTGGTGATAGGCCACCGGCTAGGCCAGCTTGCTTCGCGTCCGTTGTGCGTGATGCGAATGACGTGTGCCGCACTTGATCACTTGAGAGATCGATTAGTGGCTCCATATCAAAACTCCAGCTGTGCGATGTGTCGAAGGCGACTGGATTGGAGCCCGATCTTGACATTCCAGACGACCGATGTGTGGAAGTTGGAGATCTGGAGCCAGCAGATGGAGCATTCAGGTGCTGTGATTGTAGCTGGACGTATGGATCATAGGCGAAGGCTTGAGGAACAGGCTGGAAAAGAGGATCCGTGGAGAAGTCGATCGAGGAGAAGTCGTCTTGTGGGAGCAGGAGGAAATCGTCGAATGAACCATCAGTTCCTGTGGCGGGGGAGAAGTCTAGAAAGTCCATCGGGCTGTCGGTGGAGAAGGAGTCGGCAAGAAAGGCATTATCGAACTCTTTACTCAGAAAGGATTGTTGAGAATGCGGATTTGAAGGAGCGGCTGTAGACGTGCGCTTCTTCACTTTCGCATCAGCGTGCGGGGAGACGGCAGACGAGGCACTAGAAGGGTCGTGATTACACTTCCGCTTCCGAGATCGGCACTCTTTGCATGCCTTCATCTGCCGTCTCCGCCGGTACTCCTCCTTCTCCTTGGTCGTCATGGATCTCCGGGTGTGGATCTTGGGCTTTCCGTGACCCGCGGCAGTCCAGACCGAGGTCATGTCTTTCAGGGACAGGGTCTCGGGGCTGGAACCAGCGCTACGAGTGGACGAGCTTGAGGACGTCGAATTCGAGGTTGAGAACTTGCGGAGGTCGAGGCTAGACGTTGCGGAGAATGCAGGAGACGGTCTTGCTGAATAAGAGACATCAGGTGGAGGAGCGGGAGTCCCGGTTTGCTGGACAAAGGCGGTGATCTCTTGTTCGATAGCCTGGCGCTCCTCCATGAGGAATTCCAGAACAGCCTGCTTCTTTCTCTCGGTATGCGTCTTAATTGACGGGTAAGCCTCTCTCAAGGCGTCGAAAAGTTCATCGGACTCGAGCGGGGGCTCGAAGACAAGTTTGGCGAAAGCGTCATGGGTAGCCTCTCCCGTGGCAGAGGGAGCACGTGAGATACGGAAGGCCTTCATGATGACAGGAGTGGAAGAAATGGGAACGGATTGGGAACAGAAATGCGTGGTTGCTATCAAAGACTCCACGCCAGTGGAGTTGGTAGAGTGCCGAGTGAGGGATTAGGTTTTATTGTAGGGTGGTGAGAGCGGCTGATGGGGAAATCAGTCCGCGGCGTTAGGTATGGGAGCGAGGGGGCCGCGTCGCGGTAGTCGCAACGATGGGCTTTTGGCGTCTCGCGAAAGAGGAGGAAAGGAGTGGGAAGAGGCTCACTGCGCCTGAGGATACCGCAAGCTGATATGGAGTTGCTGAATGCCGGTTTCAACTCTACGTACGTTTCTGCCTACGGTGTCGGGGCGCTGCGGTGTCCTGTTGCGGCTAGCCTCTGGGGCGCCAGATCCGTAAAAGTGGTGGCCGTTGCGGTCGTGCGTCTGCCGGTGGGGTCCGTTCTGAGCTGGGTCGTAGTGAGAAATTTACCAGCCAATTCAAGATTAGACTGGTACGCAGCGATACCTCCTCAGCCTGGCAACAGCAAGAATGCACAGACGGATTTGGGCAAAAAGGATAGCACTGTAGACGATATATATACTCCCAAGTGTCAGGAGTTTCGAATAGTTGGGCACGCCTCCATACGAACTCTTTGCTGCCATAGAGCTCCGCTAGAGTATGCAGCGGGCACTGTGTGCACACTTGCCCAGTAGTATCGGTAATTTTAGGAGCTTGTCAGAGTCCATTGGATTAACATTTACTGGAGACAAAAGTTTCATGACTCCACTTATCTCTGAGCTGAGATGCCCTTGCCGCACGAGATCCATAGTATGCTATGGTTGAAGTGTTGAAGATGGCCTGGGAGGTAATGTAACTATGTCTTGAGGTAAGCAGAACACCGGGCTCAAAAGGGCCACCCTCGGCGTTCGGAGCGGCCACAATCTCCTCAGCTCCGCATCCTGCGGACCTCCGGCGTCAGCGCTAGTGGGACATGGCGTGCGTGAGTCAAAGAGCCAGCCCAATCACAGCCTCCACCGACAGTCCGTGCCAGCAGGGGCTGTTGCTGCGGACGAACACCGCCCACGACCGATCGAACGGTGTCGCCAAAAAGGAAGCTTTCCTTGGGGTAGCACCCTGCTGGTGCTTCGCAAGGCCGGGGAAGGGCGAGGAAAAGGCAGAGCCTGACCAGCGGTGGAGATTAGGGCTCGATGAACGTTGTTAGGGACTAGAGCTGCGATCGCCCTCATGGGTCGGTGTCAAGCACCCCGGCCACTTGCAAGCATCTGCGCCTTGTTACATGTACCCAGCCTTCTGAGACGACCTCGGCGACGGCGCTATCCACTCAGCCTTGCTATGCAAGCTAAGCGACTGACTCAACTACCGCACAATATGTCCAACAGGGACTCGGCAATCCATTGATGTCAATTCTCCGCATGATAAAGTTCGACCAGGATGGCCAATGGCGAACTCTAGGATGAAAGCTGCAAACCAGTCCTAACACATGACGATACGGGCATTGCGCCTGCCTATTAATGGAGTTAGCTGTAACGACGGGGCATTAGACCCACAAATTACAGCAGATTCCGGAACTCAGTTGACACTGGAGCGGGGGAACACCAGGTAAAGCCCAATTCTCGCGTGTAGGCCGTAAATACTCTGTCAGGCAAAGGTCTCATGGCCTGGGATTGATCAGTCCACTTCGAGAGGTGGACGTCTCTGACGACAAACTTTACGCTGAAAAAGCCTTGCATTCCAAACCCCCATTCAAGTGATTTACTTTTGATCCCCATAAGAAACCTGAAATACATAATCCCGCCAAAAAGCCGCGCCCAATGTAGTTAAAAGGCTCCCGGATCAGCGCTTGTCATACATGCCTGTATCGATCGGCCCAGCCTCGATCCGCGTCCATCTCCATACGTCATACAGGACTGCAGAAGCTCGTTTAGTTGTTCTCAGGGCGGAGAGAGCTGGAAGGTCTGTTAGATCCATGTTTCGTGCTAACAAAGGTGAGTGCGTTGCTTACCGGACAGCCTTGCCAGCCCTCCAGATCTCAAGGTTGCGGATCTCCTCCATCTCCTTCTCGTAGAGCTCGCGGTAGTCGGGGCGGCTGTTATACTCAAGCGACCTCTTGGTCTCGCTGCCATTGGCGACGGAATCGTACAGCTCGTTGAAGACCGGCTTGAGGGCCTCCTGGAACCTCTTGCTCCAGTCGATGGCACCACGGCGCGCGGTAGTGGAGCAGGCGGCGTACATGTAGTCCATGCCGTTAGCGCCAATGAGCGGGTACAAGCTCTGGGTAGCCTCCTCAACGGTCTCGTTGAAAGCTTCGCTGGGGCTGTGACCACGCTCACGGAGAACCTCGTACTGAGCGAGGAACATGCCGTGGATACCGCCCATCAGGCAGCCACGCTCACCGTACAGGTCGGAGTAGACCTCCTTCTCGAAGGTAGTCTTGTAGAGGTAACCAGAGCCGACAGCAACACCAAGAGCAATGGCCTTCTCCTCAGCCTTGCCAGTAACGTCCTGGTAGACAGCGATGGAGGAGTTGATACCACGGCCCTCCTTGAAGAGGGAGCGGACGGTGCGGCCGGAGCCCTTGGGGGCGACGAGGATGACATCAATGTCCTTGGGGACATCGACCTTGGTGAGATCCTTGAAAACGGGGGAGAAGCCATGCGAGAAGTAGAGGGTCTGAACAGCCGGTCAGTCAGAGTTGCGCAAGCATCTTGCGAGAGCAGCTTACCTTGCCCTTGGTGAGCTGGGGCTTGATGTGGGGCCAGGTCTCGGATTGAGCGGCATCGGAAAGCAGGTTCATGATGATGGTACCGCGAGAGATGGCCTCATCGACCTCGAACAGGTTCTTGCCGGGGACCCAGCCATCCTGCTCGGCCTCCTTCCACGAGGCACCGTTCTTGCGCACTCCAATGATGACGTTCAGGCCGTTGTCACGGAGGTTGAGACCCTGACCGTGACCCTGCGAGCCGTAGCCGATGAGAGCGAGCGTGTCGTTCTTGAAGTAGTCCTGTCGAGCATGTTAGCAGGTGAGTAGCGCTCTGGAATGCTACAATGACTCACGTGGAGCTTCTCCCTCGGCCAGTCGTCGCGCTCTGGAAGCTACGTGTCAGTAGTCGGTCGAAGGCGTGTGCGGAACTGAGCATGCGCACCGTAGACAACTTCCTTGGTGCCAGCGAAGTCAATGGTCTTCAGGCCGCGGGTCTGCTGCTTGGGCATGGCCACAGCGGCGCGGGGAGCGGCAGCAACGGCGCCCTTCGTCGCAGCATTGAGGGCAGAGACGAAGGTGCGGCGCTGGACAGCGGGAGTGGCCAATTGCCTGGCGGAGGCACGGAGGGCCCTGGAAGCAGTGCGAGAAGCCATTGTGAGGGATTGCAGCAAAGAGAGTGCTTGGGGATGAGGGGAGAGGATGGGATGAGGTGGTTAGGTAGGTGATTCACAACATCCGCAAAAACCTACGTCTGGGGGTCTGAATTCTGCCGCGTAGTGCCCGAGCTCCACCGATATCGGAGATCACGTGTTGCAATTACCTGCCGCCGTATTGGTTGCCAACAGCGAGTCATGCCGGATTTCTCTGCTATCTCCGCGTCGTACGCTTGAGGCGTTGGTATTCGGTGGCATCCACTGTGCGTGCGGCCGTGGTGCAGATGGACCTGCTGATTCAGGGAACTAGCTCTTGGATCCCGCTGTTCATCGCTTGCCAATGTCGGGCTGTCCGTTCGCTTGCCAACCATGTTGATTTGTGCTTGATGTTCAGTGCTGCTTCATTCCTTTGCATCTCGTATTGCCCTGCCTACACGTGCATCTCTTATCGGACCTTATTGGTATATATACTCTATTTGACCATAATTCCAACCGCTGGTACCAGATTCAGCAGACCCATCATTCCCATTCAAATACGCCAGCTCCGGATACGCCCTACCCTAATGCTCGCTCGCACCTGTTGTAGAATGCTCGCCTCGTCTGCTCACTTTATCAGCACGCGGTCAAAGGACTGCCCCCTGACCTGTCCTCCTGTCATCGACGAGCGCACGTTGCGCTTGAAGCCTTCTCGGTTCGACTTAAGGTCTTCGGCAGCCTCCTTATTCAACGGGTCCGATGCGTTAGGCTCGAGGAAGAGGAACTGTACCGTGTTAATACCAGCTTTACTCCCCAAAAGGATTTCCATCGACTCACCTGCAGGCCCACAATCACAGCGTTCAGGTTGAGCACCGGCTTCCAGTCCTCACGCAGAATATTCAAACAAACATTGCCCTCCAGGTCGATATTAGGGTGGTAGATCTTCTGGGTGCACTTGACCTTCGGCGGGTCGTGTGGGAAATTCTGATTGATGGCAAAGTTGAAGTGAAAGCGTCCACCCTTATACATGCCCTCGTCAGGCTCGATCGTGAGGACAAAGTTGAGGATATCGTCGGGGTTAGGGAACTCGGTCTTCATGGTCGAGCCTAGCGACAGCTCGGAGAGATCTGTGTCAACCGGAATCAGCTCGTGTCGCCATCTTTAGTGGTAGATGCGAATCTACGAACCTTTCTGTACGCGCAGCTGAGCGGCTGTGACCTTCTTTTTCTTCTGGCCTGCAGCAGCATTCTCCTCCTGCTGCTGCTTCTGCTTCTGCGCGGATCGTCAGCAGCCGGGAAGATATACACATACTGTATTCTCGGGTGTTGGGCGAACCATAGACCATATCTTGAGCATCTTGGGCGGAACTGTGCCTGGGGCGGCGGCGGGTGCGGCGAAGATCGGAGAAGAACTGCGACGGCCGGAAGGGATCTGAGGCGGACGTAGGATGCGCCAATAGAGAAAGAGGTGAGTGCGAGTGGAATAGGTCGCACTGAACGTGCAAAGTAAAGAAAGGTCGAGGAAGCAGTGGCGGGGGTTGATGGTAGTAATGCGTCACAGCGGCCTCGCTCTCCGAGCGGAAGTAGTTGCCAAGGCCAGGCGCAGTGGGGTTGATGTTACGAAGCTGCCGCAGGCACCCTCGCCCCCAACGCCTCCGCTACGCGCACTGACGTGCTCATTCCGCGCGCCTATTTCGTGTACCACACGTCCTTCGGTTCCTTGGCATGTTACAGCTTCTTCTTCTTCACGAATTATCCCAAATAGTGGTAAGCTTTCCTAAAAGAGCAGGAATACTCTTAGGAAGGTTTATTTCACTGCCCAATCGTAGCCTAATCAATAACCTAATGGATGCATCGCTCCCAGCATTCCCGAATATCAGTCTGACAAATCTTCTCTCTCATTCAAAAGCAAATAGAGAAAATAAAAGATCTTGCGATGAAGTCATGTACCTTCCTCTATAGTACCAGTTGAAATTGGGCAAACTCAGCGACACCAGGGTAAATTGTAGTCGTAAAATGTCCGCCCATCCTCTCCACCGCGATATCTTAAAAGTGCTCGAATCTCTTCTTCAACTTCGCCACCGAGCACATCAAGCGTTTCCTCCCGCCATCCTCTCTGGACCCGCTTCGAGATCAACGGTGGACGTACTCCATAAGAATCTGCTTTCCATAATCCAAAAGCTCGACTCTCCCCATCCAATGTGCTTGTGTACTCATCCGCTGCAAGCGTGTCAATACAACATATCGTGAAGTATTTCTTCTATTCAATAGGCGCTTACCCGACATTACTGGGTCGATACCTTGCACTCTTATTCGATCTTGTGGCCAGCGAATAGCTCTAGCATGTGACATCTACCAGCCATCAGTCTTACAAGCCTCTTACCAAACATACATTCAGCACGCCATAACAAATGGGAACGACATCCCGGGCCGCAACGAAACTCACCAAGAACCTCTCAGACTTGAACGCATGCGTTATGACCGTAATAGTTTCCGGATACCTGCCAGTCGCTTTCCTAAACATAAGGATCGAGAACAGCAGGTTCTGGAAACTGTCCGTTGCGTTCTCTTCAAGCAGGATTCTGGAACCTAGCATATATGCACATGATTCAAATAAGGGGGACGCCTTTGCCAAAGCTACAGCAGCGCGATAATAGCTACGTGCTTCGCTCAGCCGTATGTGGCTGGAAGTAAAACCGCCAGAGAAGACTAAGACGCTGGTGTCTTTGATGGCACCAAAAAACAAAGCCTCCAAGCCCGCTTTGATATGCCGCAAAAACGTCTCGTGCTCTCCGGGTTTGTAACCACACGGCTGTTGGAATGACTGTAGATTCCACTGGAGTGGGGAGTAGATGTCACAATCGGGAGCCCCGGGGTCACCGAGGAAGATGGCGTGACAAGCTACCACTATGAGGTCTTTGTATGCAGAGCTCATGATGATCCAGGCAGCTGGTATAGCTCCTGCTTTAAGATGCGTCAGTTAGATCGACAACGAGTGCGTCTCCAGTGATACGAAGATAAGAAGAAATCGATGATCAACCAAGCAGTTGCAAAATACTGCTACTGCCTTGCACTGAGACATCAACTCTCCAGATACCAATGTGCGGGGCGGGCTGCTGTTGCGGCTTCCTTCAGAAAGATGTCCCCAGACCATGCATGTAGGCGGAGGTCTTAAGCAGGAGCGGCACGTCTTTGACGCGTTTGCAGATCTTGTCTTTGACGCCCTGGCCTTTCTCGGGACCTCGACGTTGCAGCGTTCGTATCGGCCATTTAGCAAGATGCGATTCAGTTTTGTGCCGGCCTGACGTACGTGGCTATTTTCCCCGAGGAAAGTTGCAACAGCAGGCTGGCTTCGCCCATTTTTGCGGGCTGCTGCACGAATCGAAGTGCGGGCGTGGTGAAGGACGCTCAACAATTCAGTCGCATGGGAGGCCAATCCAGCATAGTTTCTAAGCCGGTGACACGATTGGAGCCAACAGCTCCTGGTTCCTCCGATGATGCGCCAATCGAAGTAGCTTACGTACGCTCGAGGATCACGGATCAGGGCAGATGTTGCGGCTCGAGTGTTGGAAGGAACGGGGGCTGCAGTGGCTGCGCCGGCCAATGTAGAGGAGGTTCAGCCACACAGCTTACTTACTCTATGTACAGTACATACCGCAGGCTCACCGCCAAATTCCGGGCACAGCGGCGGCGTGTGGCGAAGGGTTGGTTCGCTCAATGAAAGGCTCAACGCTCCCTCTTATCGCAAGCGTTTCAGAGTCACCGAATACGATAGGGCTCGAAGGGTGGAGGCCAATGGCACAAGGGAGGTGGAAAAAAAAACAGAGGAGAAGCAGGGCAGGGCCAACGCATCAAAGCGCTGGGATTTTCAGCTACTGAGCAGCAGAGTGGCCGAATTTCAAGCGGGGACTCAATCGTATTTGTCGACGTTAGATTGCGCTTACTCCTGACCCTGGGCACACGAGCTTACCGCCGGTTTCGCACACAGCGGGCGGAAACGCTCGCCCCAGCAGCCGCGCAGCGCGTGGGTGGAGGGTGAAATTGGCGGGTCATGCAGACTGGCGCAGAAGGCAGAGGGTTGATGGGCGCGCGCGGGCAATGCTCAGAGGCGGAGGCAGAGGCAGAGGCCAGCGGTGGGTGGCAGTCGCGCAAGCCGCGTGCAGCAGTGCATAGCATGGGCATGGCAGGACCTGGCAGGAGAGCGGCGGCGCCATCGGCTCCACCGCACTGGCACAGCAGCAGCAGCAGCAGCTGGGTTTGTTTTAGTCAAGTGCACAGCCACCAGCGCTCGGGCGCGTGGGTATCGATACCAGTGTAAAGCGGGAAAAGGGGTCTTTGCCGGAGCCGAGCGAGCGCTGTGAGTGGTGCTGGGCCGTGCGGCTTCTGGAGAAGACGTGGAAAAGGGTGAACGACATTACTGCGTACGCACGCACACAGAACGAGCTATTATTGGAACAAAGGCGTGGTGCGCGCCTTCCACCGCAGCACCGCAGCAACGGCGGCGACGGCCAGCTGGAGCGCAAGGCATTAAAGAACGCGGGCGGCGCCAAGTGCATGCGCCTGTGATTCTGTCTCGCCATATGACCGCTGATTCCCGTGTTCCGGAACGAGCCCCCCCAAGGTAGCCACTGAGGGCCTGACAGACTGCCCTGCCCGTTGAAACAGTACGAGGGGCGCGCGCCTGCCAGAGCCAGCCGCCAGCCGCCTTCTTCTCCCCACACACCGGCCTTTCGCCTGCAGATCGATCCTTGTCTGACTTAGTTTCCTCCCTACACGTAGGGAGTTCCGTCTCCTATTTTATAACTCTTAACGTTCCCCCGTCGCGATCATCCAGGGAAATCAGCTGGCGCCGCGGCCACAGCAACAACCACATCGATCAACCCTGGGACATCGCTCGCCATGGCTCACGAGCAGGGGCAGTACAAGATGAGCGACCTCGACCATCCGCGTCAAGATCAAGTGCGACCTTTCCTGGCCGCTCCCCAAACTTGCCTCAGCTAACCATCAGCAAAGTCTGACGCTGCCTACGAGGGCGACTCTCTTCTCCACCCAAGCCCTTTTGAAGACCACCACATGAACGCGCCCCCGCGCCCCGTCTCGGCATACAGCCTGACGGAGACGTACGCCGATGGCTCCAGCAGCAGCACCCCTTACGGCTACAACGCCGCCGGCTACAACGAGGCCGACGATGTCTACGGCGGCTCCGATGCCGCCCAGCAAATCGGCCTGAACCAGGACCGCGCTCCCTCTCCCTACAGCAGGAGCGAGACCAGCTCGACCGAGGCTTGGCGCCAGCGCCAGCAGCCCGGCGGCGCTGGCGGTCTGAAGCGTGCTGCTACGCGTAAGGTCCGCCTCGTCCAGGGCGCTGTCCTGAGTGCCGACTATCCTGTCCCCTCCGCCATCCAGAATGCCATCCAGGCCAAGTACCGGAATGACCTCGAGAGCGGAAGCGAGGAGTTCACCCACATGCGCTGTGAGTCCGCCCGGTTTTTTCTGTTTCCGCCCCCACGGCCTCTAACGCGCGTCCAGATACTGCCGCAACGTGCGATCCGAACGACTTCACGCTGAAGAACGGTTACAATCTGCGCCCGGCCATGTACAACCGCCACACTGAGCTGCTTATCGCCATCACGTACTACAACGAAGACAAGGTCCTGACGGCCAGAACTCTTCACGGTGTCATGCAGAACATCCGTGACATTGTCAACCTGAAGAAGTCTGAGTTCTGGAACAAGGGTGGTCCTGCCTGGCAAAAGATCGTTGTGTGCTTGGTCTTCGACGGTATCGATCCCTGCGACAAGGGCACGCTCGACGTCCTCGCCACCGTCGGTATCTACCAGGACGGTGTCATGAAGAGGGACATTGACGGCAAGGAGACGACGGCTCACATTTTCGAATACACGACTCAGCTGTCCGTCACACCTAACCAGCAGCTGATCCGCCCCCACGACGACAGCTCCAGCACTCTCCCCCCCGTTCAGATGATGTTCTGTTTGAAGCAGAAGAACAGCAAGAAGATCAACTCTCACCGTTGGCTCTTCACTGCCTTCGGCAGGATCCTGAACCCTGAGGTGGTGATTCTGATCGACGCGGGCACCAAGCCCGGTCCCAAGTCCCTGCTCGCGCTTTGGGAAGCTTTCTACAACGACAAGGATCTCGGTGGTGCTTGCGGTGAAATTCACGCCATGTTGGGTAAGGGTTGGAAGAACCTCATCAACCCGCTGGTCGCCGCGCAGAATTTCGAGTACAAGATCAGTAACATTCTCGATAAGCCCCTGGAGTCCTCGTTCGGTTACGTCTCTGTGTTGCCCGGTGCCTTCTCCGCTTACCGTTTCCGTGCCATTATGGGACGCCCGCTTGAGCAGTACTTCCACGGTGACCACACGCTGTCCAAGATTCTCGGCAAGAAGGGTATCGAGGGTATGAACATTTTCAAGAAGAACATGTTCTTGGCCGAGGATCGTATTCTCTGTTTCGAGCTTGTCGCCAAGGCCGGTTCAAAGTGGCACCTGACCTACGTCAAGGCATCTAAGGGTGAAACCGATGTGCCTGAAGGTGCTCCTGAATTTATCGGTCAGCGTCGTCGTTGGCTGAACGGTTCGTTCGCCGCCAGTATTTACGCGTTGATGCACTTCAGCCGTATGTACAAGTCGGGTCACAACTTCGTTCGCATGTTCTTCCTCCACATTCAGCTCATCTACAACTTCATGACGCTCTTCGTTACCTGGTTTGCCCTGGCTTCCTACTGGCTGACCACCACCGTCATCATGGATCTCGTCGGTATTCCTGAGTCCGCAAGCGACAGCAACGGCAACCAGCAGAAGAACGCCTGGCCTTTTGGTAACACGGTCACGCCCATCTTCAACACGGTTCTCAAATATGCGTATCTGGCTTTCCTCCTGCTGCAGTTCATTCTTGCGCTCGGTAACCGTCCTAAGGGTTCGCGCTACTCGTACGTCGTCTCGTTCTGCGTCTTTGGTTTGATCCAGCTCTACGTCGTCATTTTGTCGATGTACCTGGTCGTCCAGGCGTTTACGAACCCCCAGTCCCAAGGTCTCGACACCAGCTCCACGTCGGCCTTCGTGTCGTCTTTCTTCTCCTCGGACGGTGTCGGTATCATTATCATTGCGCTTGCAGCTACTTTCGGCCTTTACTACGTTGCCTCATTCCTCTACTTGGACCCGTGGCACATGTTCACGTCGTTCCCGCAGTACATGCTCATTGCCTCGTCTTACATCAACATCCTGAACGTCTACGCTTTCTCCAATTGGCACGATGTTTCCTGGGGTACCAAGGGTTCCGACAAGGCCGATGTCCTGCCCTCGGCGAAGACGGACAAGTCTGACGATGGAAAGCACACGGTTATCGAGGAGCCGGATGTGCCCCAAGCGGATATTGACAGCCAATTCGAACAGACGGTGAAGCGTGCTCTGGCGCCTTTCGTGCCTGAGCCTGAGGATACTGCCAAAACGCTCGAGGATTCCTACAAGTCTTTCAGAACTCACTTGACGACCGCATGGATTTTCTCCAACGCCCTTCTGGCTGTTGTTATTACCAGCGACAACTTCGACAAGTTCGGTTTCACGGTAAGTTTTTTGGAGCTGGGAACAAGAAAAAACTACGTATACTAATGATCTCCCAGTCCGGCGCTTCTCAACGTACGGCTCGCTTCTTCCAGATCCTTCTGTGGACAACTGCGTTCATGTCTTTGATTCGTTTCTTCGGCTGCCTCTGGTTCCTGGGCAAGACCGGTATCCTGTGCTGCTTCGCCAGGAGATAGACCATAACGTTCCAAAACGATACCCGTCACTTCGAAGACATGCTTCGGAAGCAGTGTCAAAGTTCAAGATCTGTGGCACGAGATTTCCACGGCCATGAATCAGATCAGCCCCTAGGGAGAAATCCAGGCGCGTTTGGGTGTTTTCTTTTTTGCTTGCTTTTTTTTTCTTTTTTTACCTCCTCATTTTTGGCATATCTCAGGGGCTGTTGCTTGTTACACGTAACGTGCTGGCTGGCCCGGACCTGTATTCGAGTTCTCATCTACATTGGAAAACAAAAAACGGGGCGTATAGTCGAACCAGGCCGGTGTCTCTTTGTATAATCTAGCCATGATGAATGTCCGTCGGGTTCTCCTCGAAATTTTCTTTGGTCGAACTTTGGTCAGTCGGGAAGCACCTGTATTTTCTTTTTTTTTTTTGGCATAGTTAATCAGCGGTCTTTCAAAAGATTACCGGGCTTTGCGCCACAAGTTTGACATATGGTGATCGACACGTGAAAGCGAAGACGGGGCCGCGAATGGGATCAGGGTGAGATGAAGGCAATCTGGCGACGGAAATTAAGCTTCATGTCAAGCACACTAGCCGAAACGGGGGGAGGGGCAGATGGGGCTTAAAAAGGTGTAAAGGAGGGGAACGGGGTGCTCAGCTTCCAATGTATTGGGACGAATTGGCTATATATTGGAAATGAAGCAGACGTCTAAAAGTAAATGCGTAGCGGGGCCACAACATTGACAGCTGGGCCAGTGCTTTAAAATCACTGGAGCCCGACCACACCTTTTTCTTTCTAGACCTAGGATAGTCGTGGCACAGGTAAAATGAGATCTAGCCGTTCTTCGTTTGCCCCGCAGGGCCTGCGACGCTGGTGGCCGTTATTGGCAGCCAGCCGACGTGGCCAGATGGTGGACAGACAACTGAGAGCCGAGTGGTACCCGTGCGGCAAGCCTCCCTGCCACTCGTTTCTGAGACCGGCATCTCTTGCCTTGCGACGTTTGAAGTTGGCCGAAGTTTACTTTGACTTCCGGTCAGGGAGCTTGCTAGAGAAACAGCCTACGAACCTTACGCCTTTTAGGATTTTCTTCACGCCATCTCCACACCATTCTCCTACGCTCGCCCATTGATGGACTCCTATACTCCATCCACTCACGGATCTCTGTTCTACTGTTTTAGTCCGGCGAAGAATTCGGTCAAGTGGGCGTAGTACTGATTGGTTTGTTGGAGACACAGGTTGAATCAAGCAGTACATTCCAGGGAACAAGTCTAATTTTAAGCCTGCCTCACAACGAATGCTGTGTTTCCGCAGGAGCAAATGCATTCCTCAGCCCTACAGAAGCCCCTTGCTCGATTCGAAGATCCGACTGACTCGTGCTCTCTTGGCCTGTAGAACCTCTGCTGGAATTCAGCAGGTTTCGAAGGTGAATTTTGCGGGCTTCATACTAATCGGAACCATATCTGCGCCATCTACGCCCCTAGTCCTCAAATGTAAAGCTATCTCCACCAAAAGCATCAGTATTCGTATACCCTTACATACTTTCGCATCCCACAAACGCTCCCGCCAGCCTGACAGAGAAGACTTTCACGCGGATCGAAGCTTAGTCCACCCCGCAACCCATTTGTCCTGGCCGGTCCCTTGAGTCAACAAACCGTTGCCCCGCTATAGCAACAAACAATCAAAGAAGAAAGGGAAAAAAATTGCTCAACCTCTCTTCCCTCAAACATAACCACAACCCCATCAATCCCATCAACCACATTCCAACAAATGGCGGCAGCAACAACAACAACAACGACCACCACCACCACCACCACCACCACCACCACCACCACCACCACCAACACCCCGCCCGCACCACCCCGCGACGCCCTCCACTTCCCCGCCTCCTCCTCCGCCTCGCTCCTCGACCCGTATCTCCCCCCACACCCATCACCGACAACCACCCCGGCCCGGCCGCCCCCGACAAGAAAACCCTTCGTCACCCTCACCTTCGCCACCTCCCTCGACTCCGCCCTCTCCCTCCGCCCCGGCGCGCAGACCCACCTCTCCGGCCCGGCCTCCAAGGCCATGACGCACCACCTGCGGTCCCGCCACGCCGCCATCCTGGTCGGCGCCGGCACCGCCGTCGCCGACGACCCCGGCCTGAACTGCCGGATCGGCGGCACGGGTGGGTATGGCGGGGAAGGGTTGGAGGGGCAGCCGAGGCCGGTGGTCGTGGATCCGGGGGCGCGGTGGGATTGGGGCGGTGGAGGAGGAGGAGGAGGAGGAGGAGGAGGAAGGTTGGCGAAGTGTTTGGCGTTGGCGGGGGAGGGGAGGGGAAGGGCGCCGTGGGTGGTTGTGAGGGAGGGGACGAGAGTGGAGGCGGGGAGGTTGGGCGTGTTGGAAGGGGTGGGGGGTAGGCTGGTGGAGTGTACGGCGAGGGGGGAGGGTGGGAGGATGGAGTGGGCGGATGTGTTTGCGGTGTTGGCGAGGGAGGGCGTGGAGAGCGTGATGGTGGAGGGGGGTGCGGGCGTGATTAATAAGTTGTTGGAGCCGGAGAATCAGGGGCTGGTGGATGCTGTGATCGTGACGATTGCGCCGACGTGGCTGGGGGAGGGCGGAGTGGTGGTCTCGCCGAGGAGGAGGGTGGACGAGGAGGGGAAGCCTATAGCGGCGGCGAGGCTGCGGGATGTTCAGTGGTGCCCGCTGGGTGAGGATGTGGTTTTGTGTGGGAGATTACAGTGATTGAGGTAGAAGTGGGAATGTAAATTCTATAGAAGAGGTCTATCTAACCAGCGATGTTCTCCACTTTGCGCTCTCCGTTCTGGCCTACAACGCCTTCTGCTCTCTCAGACTTGTGCTCGGGAGCTGCGAACAGCTTGCCGATAGCCTCCATGGTTGTGTTTCCTCCGCTCAACACGATGCCGACGTTCCAGCCCTTCTCTCCGGCTTCTTGTTCGACTAGACGCCTGAACTCTTCGTTGTACAGGCACACAGCCAGCCCGAGGGCAGCAGTCGGCTCGACAAAAACCTTCATGCGCTCCATGAGAAGCCGCATGGCTGATTTAATCTGGTCCTCCGTCACGGCGAATATCCCCTTCACCTTGTTCTTGTCGCTGATGATAGACCACGGGATCTCTCCCACCGGCGTCCTGACCCCATCGGCAATGGTGAGCGACTTGACGGTGGTGATGCGCTTGCCTTCTTTCAGACCTCTGCGCGCATCGTCAGCGCCCTGGAACGAGGGTTCGGCGCCAAAGACGCGGATACCGGTGCCTGAGAGGGCCGTCGCAGTGCCGGAGAGCAGGCCGCCTCCGCCACACGGAGTGATCACAGCATCCAGCCCGTGGCTCTCAGCGCGCACGCTCAATGAGGGCTTCTCCGCAATCTGGTGCTTGACCTGCTCCTCGAACTCCAGTGCAGCGGTGCCTTGTCCCAACACGATATCCGGGTGGTCGTACGGCGGCACGAGAATGGCGCCGGTGCGGGCAATGACATCCTCGACGACGGCTTCGCGCTCCTGCGAAGTAGAGCCGCTGAAGATGACTTCGGCGCCGTGGCCTTGAGTTGCGGCGATCTTGGAGGGCGTGCTGATGGTTGGCATGACGATGTAGGCCTTGACGCCGCGAGTTTTAGCGGCGAGGGCTAGGGCGGCAGCATGATTACCTGTGGGAGTTAGCCAACACTTGATTTGGCCAAGATAGGGGAGTTGTGGGTTATACCGGAGCTATGTGTGACGACGCCTTTGCTGAGCTCTGCGTCGGTCAGGCGCGAGAGGGCGTGGAAGGCGCCGCGGGCCTTGAAGGCGCCAACGCGCTGATAGTTCTCGCCTTTGAAAAACAAGTTGATCTTGGGGCGGGCCGGGCTCTGGCCCTCATAATCGGTGCCTTTCAAGCCATGTTCGGACTGCGGGGTGGAGGCGAAGTTGGAGAGGGTGGTGCAGGTAAGGACTGGAGTGAGGTGGACGTGGGGCTTAATGGCCCGGTGTGCTGCGACGACGGACTCTCTCGAGAGCGGCGGGCACTTGGAGATGTCAGCCATTGCGTTTGGAGTCCGGACAAGAGTGTGAGAAGACTGACTCACTCTGCGACGGTGCCATGCCGGACGCTGAATTGAGATTCGGGAGAGCAGCTCGCTCGCCGCGCCCTACCACAGTCGTGGGGTCCGCGGGGCACGGCAGCTGCGCCAGGGTTCCCGACGACTTTCGTCCGGCCCGATCGTACAATCCACCGTGAGCAACAGCAGCTTCTGATGCGCGAGCAGATTCGCGTCGTACAAGATACGGTAGGAGATGCTTTATAATACTGTGGGCTAAAGCCGGGCTGTGGGAATTTACCGGCTGCAAAAGCGGAAGACGGGAACTCGCACCATCCGCCTGCATGGATCAGACAGTGCTCGAGACAACATTGGATGGCTACAGCCAACGACTGCTTAAACTCCATGAGGC
The DNA here is from genome assembly GCA_037367355.1 of Neoscytalidium dimidiatum. Taxonomy (NCBI): domain Eukaryota; kingdom Fungi; phylum Ascomycota; class Dothideomycetes; order Botryosphaeriales; family Botryosphaeriaceae; genus Neoscytalidium; species Neoscytalidium dimidiatum. The sequence continues at coordinate 478,077 of CM074701.1, read as the reverse complement.
AAAACCCTTGCAATGCGTCCGCTCTCGTGCGATGTTTGATTCGCCATGTCCCTATGCAATCCCGTCTTATGATCATCCGAGAACTCGGCTTTCAGTACGTACTCGGACCCGGGGACGCAAACGCACCGGCCGACTACACTGAATATGACTAAATAACGCAATGAGACTTCTTGTACAACGTGGTATGAAGAATGTATATATGAGGCACGAGAAGCATATAATAGTTCGTCAAGGAAGCGGGTCGTCTGTTGTCACTATCTCAGCACTACATATTTGCCCAACATCATTACAATTCAAAATGGTCAAAATCGCTGTCGCAGGGGGCCTCGGAAATATTGGTAGGACTATTGTCGAGACGTTGAAAGAAACCTCACGCCATGAAGTTATTGTCCTCTCTCGAAAGGTACAGTACATGCAAGCTCAGGGTCTTTAGCTGCTGAATCTGACTGGGATATACTTCAGGCGGTCGACGATGATTTGGCCCCGATCATCGCAGTCGATTATACGAATGTTCAGTCTCTAACGAAGACACTGCAAGACAACAGCGTCCAAGTTGTTATCTCTGCCATTCTGGTCATTGAAGAAATCGCTGCGCAGTCTCAGAACAACCTCGTCAACGCTGCTGCCAAATCCTCAACCACAAAGAGATTTGTTGCTAGCGAGTATGGCTTTCCATATGGTCCAGAGTAAGTTGCTCATGTTGTATGCCTGGAACCAACATCATCTGACGGCCTAATGGGGATCTGGACCGGATGCCTCCCATGAAATTCAGGTATACCGCACTGGAAGACTTAAAAAGACAGATCTTGAGTGGACGCGCTTTCAGTGCGGCTACTTTCTCGACTATTATGGATTACCGCATATCAAGAGCTACCAGCCGGAATTCGCCGTCGTGCTGGACATACCACACAAGGTGGCTGCCATTCCTGGTGATGGAAACACTCCTGTGGCCTTCACCTACACCTACGACGTCGCCAAATTTGTAGTGGCCGCGCTCGACCTGCCGAAATGGGACACCGAATATTACATAATCGGTGATAAACTCCCTTGGAATGAGTTTCTCAAGCTTGCTGAAGAGGCCCGTGGTAAGCCTCCATATTCTCGTCATGATTATCCTTTACTGATTGCCAGTGTAGGCTCTAAGTTCGAGGTCCATCACGACGGAATCGAGAAGCTAAAGTCTTTCCAATGTACCGAGCTTCCTCTTCACAAACAATCATACTCAAGTATTCCTAGAGAGCATGCTTTGCGCTTGTTTTCGATGTACAGCTTGTTGATGGCAACTGGAAGGTACGATCTTCCATATGAGAAATCTCTCAACAAGTTATTCCCAGAAATCAAAACTCTGGGGGCCAAACAGATGCTAGAGCAGACTTGGAAGGGAAAATAGAGCTTTCGGCTACCGCGGCCGAGGCGGGATCGTAGATCACGGACGTGAGCATTTTAAGCCCTCGTTATTTTAACGCCGCTTTGGAAGCTTCATATGACCGTTTTCCTTCCTTATCTTTCTTTTTTTTTTTTTTCCTTTCCTTGTTATTTTCGGAACGTAGATGCAAGATTGATTCCCCCGCGATGCAGCTATCTCAAAATAGCCTCTGTTTGACCTAAAGCTGCACATGTTCATGCGTGATTACACTGAAGTGCAAAATATCGTCGCATAATCAAGCGTAACCCTTCAACTTGCTGCTTTTTCAAGGTTGCAAATGTATTCTCTTTGGACAGAAATAAAACGCCAAGTCCGATTCATCACATTGCAAACTATCTCTGAAAAAGAAAAAAAAAAATACCGAGCGAACACAGCATGCCCAACTTCCTTCGTTCCCCTTATGCGTCCTTTTTGCCGTTATGCAGCGAGACGCTCCCGCCTTTTACTTCCCTTCAGCATCAACATGCTATTCCCCGGCTGCCAATACCGCCAGCAATCCATTGCCATTTCTACTTCCTCTCACGCTCTTGCATCAGAAAACTGCCACTGCTAGCTTCTGCATCCCGCGGCACGCCCTTAACCTTGGACGGAATAAGGATGCTCGGATGCTTCCAGTTGAAGATTGCCATCGTCAAGAACATCAACGCGGCGTCGAAAATGTAGAGATAAATCTCGTTCGACAACAGCTCCCCATCCTCGCCCTGCACGTATTCGATCAGCCGGAAAATGGAACGGACCATGATGAGGCCGTTGGTCGCGTAGAGGACGCCGAGGTAGAACTCCCAGGAGATGGGCGTCATGCGGGAGGCGTCGGTGGGCTCCTTGCGCAGGCGCCAGTGGTAGTGGATGGAGACGAGGATGAAGAGGCCGAAGAAGACGACTTGCACGACGAGGCCGACCGTGATGAACGTTTCGCCCCTGTCGCGCTGGCTGCGCGTGTCGGCGCTGGCTAGCATGGCGCCGCCTGTGGTTGCGTCAGCGGTCGTCCATTGCGGGGCCTTGCGCTATTGGGGTAGTTCTTACCAACGCATTGGACGAGAAAGGAAATGACATCGCCCAGGACGAATATCTTCGTGAGCCAGTTGACCCTGATGAGGGAGTACTTCTCTCCTCCCGTCAACCTGATGATCCGCCCGAGGACCATGTAGATCGATGCTGCATACAAAGCCGGACCCAGGAGAAGCAAAAGCGCTTGCAGGATGTACGGCATTCTGGAGGAGTCAGGGAATTGTGTGCTCGATATAGCGCGTGAGGCATATCCAATTATCTGAACTACCATCGGAGTCAGCTGGAACTGCAAGGCTTTGAACTAGAATAGAAGAGAATACTTACAGACACCACCGATAGCAAAAGGTATGAAATACCATGTACGGCGTCTGCATAGCTGCCAGATATGGAACAGCGTGGAACCGACGAACAGAACCACGAATATGATGGCAGCTGCAAGGCTGGGCTTGTACTTATCGTAGTAGTCATCACCGGTCTCGGACATGGAGGCAAATGAAGAAAGGAGGATTAGCGAGACGAAGCTTTGGAGCAAGTTGTAATATATGGAGTGGTGTACAGGGAAAGATGGCTGAATGATGGTTGATGGATCGGAGCATGATGGATTTCCACATATATATTTATACTTTGGTCTTTGTCGTAGTTCGAGAGTTCGATATATTTCCTGCTATCTCTCGTTATGCCCTATTGACTGACAGATGCCTAGAAGTCTGCGCCTCTGAAGGCTGGGCTTGGCAGTGGACCATCTCGGACTCGTTCGCCGGATTCGTAAAGATAGCTCGTATCTCTCGTCCCCTCCATGGTGATTGGGTGAAGTCCGTCAACGCTCAGGCCAAGACAGCTTAAAGTTATGTTCGACATGCTGTCAACTCAGCCTCCGGCATACGAACTCGCAATATACTCCACGATAGGAAAAGGATGCGAGATACGCGTGTTGGTGTCATAAGAGCCTTAGAGCAAGCATCAATGTTAAGAAGACGCCATGCAGGATACGGTGTACTTTCCAGCCATGGGACTCTCTTTTGATTACCTGTGTCATGCACCGCTACCACGAAAGCTTAAGTCTTCTATCTCCTGTCAAAGCGTTCTTTCCGCAACATTTCCACGGGCTTGCTCTTCGTAATTCCAACAGCCCTTCAGACGTTAACCAACCTCCGACCCGCAGCCACAACCCTCTCAGAGCGGCTCTTCAGAAAAGTCCGTTTGCGTTAAGTTCTTGTCTCCCGGCAAGATAAACTGCTTCGTCTTAGGCAGCTTCTCGACGAACGCATCGTCCACGCCCAAGTGATCCTTGACCACCTGCGCGGGTGTCAACCCCAGCCACTGCGCGACGCTCACGTCGTTGTACACGTCCGCCTGCAACACCTCCAGATACACGAGCGTCTCCGTCCCCGTGTTCTCCACATAGTGGCTGTTCGGCACAGGAACGTAGCCCACATCGCCGGCCGAGAAGTCGAACGTGCGGCTCGCCTCGGGGGCGTCGAACACGGTGACGCGGCCCTGGCCGGCGATGAAGTAGGTCCACTCGTCGCTGTCGGTGTGCCAGTGCAGCTCGCGCATGGCGCCGGGCTCGATCTCGAAGAGCGCGGCGGCGAAGTGGGCCGCGATGGGGAACGTCTCCGGGTCGATGATGCGCACCGTGCCGCCGGGCACGCGGTACGGCGCCTGCTGGCTGAGGTGGTAGCTGTACGCCTGCGCCGGCGGGAGCGCGCCCGCCGGCCCGGTCGCGTTCTGCTCGCTGATGTTCTGCGGCGCCGGCGTGCCCGGGAAGATGTACAGCTGGCCGTCCGGGACGTTCTTGAACGCGTCGACGCTGGTGCGGAAGTTCTTGGCCAGCACGGACTCGGGGTTGCGCTCGAAGAGCTCCGAGACCAGGAAGGTGCCGTCCTCGGAGAAGGAGCCGTCGTCGAAGACGAGCAGGAATTCGACCCCGCCGTCCAGCGCTTGGATCGAGTGTGGGATGCCGGCCGGGAAGAACCAGACGTCGCCCGCTTGCAGGTCGTCGACGAAGGACTGCCCGTTCTGGTTCATGGCGGCCAGGCGCACGCTGCCGTTCAGGATGAGCGACCATTCGCTCTGCTTGTGCCAGTGCAGCTCGCGGTACGCGTGCGCTTCTAGCCGCATGTCGACGCCCGCCATGGCGGTTGCGATGGGCAGCTGGTCGACGTTCTGCTGCCGCGCCCAGCCGCCGCTCTTGAGGCCGTGCCTGTTGTGCGAGAGGCCAAGCGGCCATTTCGCGTTGGGGACGTCGCCGCTGTCTGTTCCTGGCGGTGCAAAGAGATCAGGATTCAGCCTGTCGTAGGCCTCAGTGCCTGTACTGCGGCATTAGCATAGATTCAGGAGAAGGTGGCTTTTCTTTTCTTTTTTTTTTTTTTTTTGGAAATATACTGGAACTGAGCATGGCATGTTTTCTTCTACATATAGGTTGGAACACAGAAATGGTAATCGGGGGGGAAAAAGGTGCTTTGTATAGAGAAATGAGCAGCTCAAATGCGTAGAGAAATATCTACGTGCTGGAATCTGCGTGACAGGAAACGCTGAGATGTAACATAAGCAAAACAACTTACGAGGGCCGGGGTCGGTTGGGTCTTGTGTTCCGCCTCGGATGGGTTGAGGATTCTTGACGCTCGAGAGATCAATGTAAACTCCTAGGTCTGCATCCAGAGACTGCCCAGGGCCAAGCTCAAAATCTTCTGGAGGAATTTCTGTCGACTGTTGTGAAACTGGGTTTGAAGGGTTGTAGCCTTGTAGCGCATCAGACCCTCGAAGCGATCCCGATGCGCCTGGTGGGCCGGGCGAATCAGCTCCGCCGCTCTCAGATAAGCCTGATCCACCACCGCTGCTCTGCCGCGAACCAGACCCCTGCTGAGGAGCGGGGAGTGATGCTGCCGAACCAAGCAGCAGAGCCGCTGTGAGAGCTCTCGAGACGGCGGTAGAGGGCCTCATGGTCTATTCAAACGTATGCACGGTGAGAAAGGGAGTCGACTGGACGTGGAGAGGGAGAGGTGCCCTTTATCAAGTATGCGCCCTGGTCTAACATACTTACTGATGATGCCTTACTGGTGACATGTTCGCCCGAAAGGATGACGTAGGATTATTATGCGTCAACGATAAAAGGTTCAGGCATTGGGACTGTCCGTGGGCGGTCTCGGAGCGGACATTGACGGAGATACAGCGGCACGTCTAGACTATGCGGGAACTTTTGACAGTTGCAGGTATTGGTAAGGTGATGAGAGAATATTGAGGGGAAAATGTGCGGCTCACCCTGCAGAGCACCGGATTGGGCATAGGACATGCAGAGGCAGGGGAATAAATTGATCATCGGGACAGGAGTGCGGCACGCCTTTCCAGTACCGCCACCAGCTCTTCCTTGGCAAAAAGCTTAGGAAAGCTTCGTTTGTGCTTATCCTTGCCTTGTTTCGTTAGCACAGGCATATCCGGACGGGATCAGAAATAAGTCGCGCAAGGGGAGGGGGAGTAAGATCATGACGCACTACCCTCGGCTAGCTGTTTCGGCGTCTACGAGCATGCAGTGACAATCAGAAATCCTAGGCCGCAGCTGCTGAATGGAGAATACTCCCTGGTGTTGATATGATTGGCGTAGAGAATACTCGCAATCCTTCACTAAATTTGGTGAAGCCATAAGAGAATTTAGATTACTTATAACAGCTGTGAGAGGCCGTCTGGACACAGCGGGGCATTGCTCACCATGCGGTCGCTCTTGTTTCTTTGCAACGCCGAATTGGGATCACAACGGAAAAGCGGCATCTATCATAAGCGCTGTATACCCGGGATTCCGGATCTAGTTCCCGTGATCTCCGTGGTCCTTTCCCTAACCAATCCTTATCCAATAGAAATTCCGAGTCTCACTGGTTCTGAAGTCACAATCATAGGATCCAGGTAATTCCCTCGAAGCAGTGCTTACTGTGTCGAAAGACGGCGCTGACACACGACGCCTTGAGAAGAAAGCACCGGACAGTCCAATAAATGAGTAGGTAGGTTGATCTTCTTGTCGGCCATGCTAGGACAGAAGGCTATCCAATTCCCATAGTCCTGCCTTAACCGGATAGATGCTGGAGATCTCACCTGATCAAGTTCGATGATCCGCGGGCGAGAATACTGCGATTGCATTTACCCATCTGAGCAGCTGAAGTGTGCCGGAAAAGCCGGAGGCATCTCAGCAACAAGGCATGGAATGCATTGATGTGGCTGAGGGGCCCATTGGGGATGTGAGAACGTAAAGCAAATGCTTCCAATGCTGCCCGCAAAGACATCGTAGTTTCGCGTGGAGGTGTGTTCCTGACGCAATGTTTGTTCAACCGGAGTTGTGGCCTTGTTGCCAAACCACCTCCTGTTGTTAGCTTGGCATGGCTCTTCTTGCTGGAGGCGAGAGCCCAGTCAGACGCTAGTCCAAGAACCCCATTTCCTCATCCATGACACCTTGTAAGCCAGGAGCGCTTCTGTGGGGACCGCTATTGATAGGTGGCCAGCTCCTTTGGCGTTTACGGAGCTCTTCGGCTTGAGGAATGCAGGCGGCGAGGTTGCTGATATTCCAGTCAGCAATGTGTATTAAGAAGGAGGTGTAAGTTGGAAGCATACTCAAGTTTGCCATGTATAACATAGCCCTGCTCTTCAAGAATCTCAGCGAGCTCTAACTGGTGGTTGTCCAAGAGGGTTGGATTTGGGACGACTATTAAAGGAACGCTGAGACGAAGGGCGTCGAGAATAGAGCCAGAGCCTGGCAAAGCAAGGTAGAATTGTCAGCGGTAGTAATAGCTTGGTTGAGAATGCTGCAGCTCACCGGCATGACTGACGATCACGCCCTCCTTAGAGCCATCTTTGGGATGGCCTTTAGCAAGCTGCATCTGGGCGGCAATGCCATTCTCACGGAAGCTGAAGCCCGACACCTGAACGCCATGTCGGTCCAAAGCTTCGTTCTCTTCGACTACCTCCTTCCATAGTTTCCGATTTTTGCCATACTGGACAAGCAGGTCTGTATAGCCTTCTTGGCGCAGAGCACGTAGGAAGTCGGGCTGAGTGCAGGCGCGGACAAGCTCGTCGAAAGTCGCGGTGGCGCCAATGGTGACAAAGCAGACTTTCTTATGCTCCTGTGTCTCTGCAGACATTGCTAAGTTAAGTCTTCACGCGACGTATAGGCTGCCGTAGTTGTGGGCACGGGGTTCGTGGTGGGTTGTGGACGCGGGCGCGCACGGCGGTGATGCTGCCAAGACGGGCAAGTTCGGTGGTCCGCAAAGATTCTGGAGATGCCGCGCGACACGATCCCGCACGCATCACCACCGCCCACAACCAGTCACGGCCATTGCTCTCGCAACAATGGCCACTGCTGCCAAGCGTTTGGCCTCCTGCGCCCGGGTCGCCCGTCCTTGCCATCCGCGCCTATCCCAATGTTGCCATCGTGACGTGCCAGCTCCGTGGCAACCGCAACGATGCTTCTCTAGCACACCTACGCCGCGCGCCAAGGACGACAAGGATGCCAACGCTGAAGGCGAGCGGAAAAAGCAGGTGGACCATGAATTTGAGGAGCTGAAGCGCGTTCTGGGCGACGACATACCCACCAAGGGCCAGGCGCTACACCAGATTCTCCAGGGCGTCGACCCCTCCGAGCTGTCGGGGTTCGTCGAGCGGAGAGAACGCCCGGCCCGCGAGGGCTTCTGGATGGAGGGCGAGCCCGACATGGGCGAGGATGAGGAGTGGCATGGCGACGATATCACATCCACTGGCCATGCCGAGCTGGAACAACAGCGCGAAATCCGCGAGTACATGCGCATCGCCGCCTGGGAGATGCCGCTGCTAGCGAGTGCGCCTGCCTGATGTACCAATGCACACAGAGGCCTTGCTGATTCTTCTGCTTAGAATACGCGAAACCTTTCCAGCTTCCCACCAGCGAAACTCCGCTCCGCTTCCGATACACTACCTACATGGGCGAGCACCACCCCGCAGAACGCAAGGTCGTCGTCGAGTTCAGCGTGCCCGACCTCCCCAACCTCACGCAGGTTCAGCGCGACAAGCTGATCAAGCTTGCCGGCCCGCGCTACAACCCCGATACTCAGATCATCAAGATGAGCGCCGAGCACTTCGAGACCCAGGCCCAGAACAAGCGTTATCTGGGTGACGTTATCAACGATTTGATCAACGAAGCCAGGAATCCCAAGGACACGTTCGCTGACCTGCCCTTCGACTTCCGTCACCATAAGCCCAAGGTCTTCCACAAGTTTCCCAAGGAATGGGTCATGACCTCGGAGCGCAAGAAGTACCTAGAACAGAGGCGACAGGAGAGGCTGGAGATCGACCAGCAGAGAATAGAAGAAGGAACGCTGGTCGATGGAAATCACATTGTGGAAGAGGCCCTGACGAGTCCGATTTTCGAAGCACCGCAGCCGTTATTGGTCCAGCAGGGTAAGGCTACTGCAAGAAGGCCACAGACTATGGGTGTCAAGGCATAAGCAGGGCTTGCATGGGTTGGGCGCTGGGCGACTGGGTGTAAAATTGTGGGCGTGGGCAGCATGTGTACACTATCTGATGCAGTTAAGGATTATTGCATTATCCTTTCACTGCCTTCAACGGCAGAGGTAAGAGCAAAGTCAGAATCTCTGTTTTATCTCCTTTGCTTGGTCCAACCTGCTGAAGTATCGAATGTCCATGAACGCGCTGATCAGACGGAACTAGCCATGTTAGCTCTGTTTTTCTATCTCAGATCACTGGCTCAAATGGCTCAAATCAAGTGGTAGGCTAGGGCAAAAAACATGATGCGCGGTCGACGTGTTTTGCAGACCAAGACTTATACGCAACAGGAACCATGGCCTGGAAGAGTGCATCGACTTCGCTTTGAATTCCCATTCGTGGCCCTGGTTTGCGAAACTGCACCATCTCCGCTGCAGCTTGTCTCTCGGATATGGCGGCTTTTTTTCTCGTCCGGCGGTAGGTTCTTATATGGCGGGTCCGCCTTTGCCGGGGAAAAAGCATTGCGGGACTGCGTCATCTGGGCATTTTCCTGCTCGGGTTAACACCACTGCCAGACGTGTGCGACCACGTCATAAGCCCCGAACACCCATAAGAAGAAAGGATCGTGGAGCATGACAAACACCAGCAGACGTCTTAGGCATCCGGGCCGAGCCGTCGTAGGCGCCGGACTGGGGCATTCGTATCTGTGTATGCACCAGAATCTAGCGATTGTCCAGTCCGATGTTCGCTTGCGCAAGTGGGCCCAGCCCACGTCGACACATCGATACGTTTCTCGGAGATAAATTCTACTCGCCCGTTCAATCATGGCTTACGGTGGCGATTGCTAGATACGAGTTTGCCTGCGTGCAGATGATATGGCCGGCGTGACCATATGATCGACCTTGGGGTGAAGACAAGGGCTGGAATGGTGAATTGCTGGCAATTGTCACGTCATCTTGCTTTTCGGCGGGGAAAAATGCCTTGTTTGAATTGTCGAGGTGATGAATGAAGCTAACTGATATTTCGAAAGTGCTGTTGTTGCGTGGAGACAAAGGGTTGAAGTGTCTGTTTAGATCGGCGCGAGGTGCAACTCTTCAAATTCCCATATGTTACAATCAGCATTAGCTGCAACTATCCAGAGAGAAGTCTGCACAACACAAAAACTCGGCTTTGTCAAGAAGGCTTAATATTTAGGGCGATATTCTGCCTGCCTGTCTGGTCCTGCGCAGTAATTGGTTTCCGGACGCGCTAGTACGGAAAAAGGAATGGGTGACTGGCAAGTCCTTCCGACATCTGGGCCTATAATCTTCAGAATTGAGAAAAAGTAACGAGGTCTTGACTCGGGTCGGCAACTCTAGGTCAATGATTGGGAACGATGAAGCTGAAGCTTTTGTATGGATTTTTTTTGTACCCAATCTGGGTCGTCGCCAAGTCAACACCAAAACTCCCTGTCCAATCAGCGCCAGACCAGGGTACGGCCGCTGAAGGATCGGGGGGCGTTTCACACGAGTTTGTGACCCCCACACGGGAGGTAAGCAGTTGGCAGGCTGCCAGCTGGGCGTAAGGTGAGGCTGGGGTATTGTTACACAAGCTTTATAGCCCCTCTGGCCGCTTATCCGGCCTGCGTCATCCTTCTCTCTTGATTGTTCGCAACCCCAACAATTTCGACCCTCAAGCTTGCGGCCGCACCTGCAGCATGAAGCCCAACTATGATGATGATCGGATAATGCATTGCGCCATCTGCGGCTCTCCAATCCAAGAACAGGTGAATACTGTTGCTTCTAGATCAACTGGTTCCCGCTGTTGCTGAATGGTTATCATCACAGCACGCCGCAGTCCTGCTCAGCGATCCCGCAGAAGAGCTAGAAAATATTGAAGAACACTATGCCAGCAGATGGGGCCCATCCAAGTTCACAACAGATCTCGAAATCGATGAAATAACGGCCACAAGCGACACGGGATCCTTATTCATCATCCAAGGAGATAGCCGTAAAAAAACAGCATGCTGTTCTAATAGATCGCTCTCTCGATCCGATCGCTATTACATCCCTACGCATGACTACTGCATTAATCTGGCCAAATATGTGCTTCAAGCAGGATGCAGCCAGCTCTCCTCTATGCGCCAGCTGTGGAAGGTCCTGAGAATGAGATGCCTGGCTACTGTCGCCAGTGGCCGACCTGAACCTCTATTAAAGATAGACGCGCCATATGACTACCTCATTCCTTCTTGGGACGCAAACGCTGAATTGCGTGGACGCTGGGTAAGTCGAAGTGTTAATCAACACAAATAGCTCTTACCAATGAAAGTGAAAATAGTGGACCACCAATGCCTGGACCATTCCAACCCTCACAGCCGATGTACTCGCACGACTTGAGCCTTCGAAGCCATCGCATCGGCAACAGCAGACAGCTTTCAGAGATCGATGCCAGAATCTTCCCCAGGAGCTCCAAGACCACGTGCTGTCTTTTCTGTTTGCCGAGCGAGACTTCTCCTTACCATGCACTTACTTGGCTCCTCAGACCGCTTGGGTCAATCTTCTTCTCGATGGATCCATCATACCCTTTCTATGGGATCTGGACCGGGAGGTCGTTCAGCGGAAGATCGCAGAAGGCAATCGGAATGGTATAGAATGGGACTTTGAGCTTCTCGTACGCAGGCTTTGCCAGTCCGGGTCCACGAAAGAGAACGGGTTTCTGTACGGTATGCCTGACGGACTGCAAAATCGCCGACGTATCTGGAGGCTTGTGGAGGATATGTACGTGGGTGACTATCTACCAGAAGCTGCATCTGCTTCATCGTCCGCAAGACTGCCCGCAGCGGTGCCGCGGTATTGGGATGAATTTGGCTACCCCCAACATCCTTTGACCTGGATACGGAGGGATTCAATGTTAACCTGAGCTGGGTGTTCATTCAAAATGACTTTAGCGTTAGATAGCAACCGCTTACGCAAAATCTCTTCGGAATAGAAGAGATCTCTTGTCTGAGCGTGAATCATACATGCAGGTGTACAGGGTAATAGGAACGAGTCACTCCTTAGAGCTCTCTAGGCTCGATCAACAGCATAGTGACTGTAATGCCGCTAGGTCTCCGTAAACCAACGATCAGTGGCTGGCGCCTCTCTCAATAGCCCTTCAGAAGACATGATCTCCAACACGCATCAAAAGCAAGTTCATTAGTATACAAAACACATGGGATGAGGGGCAAAGTTGCCCACAATCCAATACCAATACATTCCCACACCACCACCCAGCAGAAAACAAAGTGAAAACATGCCTAACTCATTTCTCAATTCTCCTTCTCCGCCTCCTTGAGCAACTTCCCTCCCCACTCCTTAATCCGCGCGTGCACAATCACCCTCTCATCACACCCCCTCTTCGCCACCTCCACCATCACCGCCGCCAGCTCCTCCACCCGACAGCTCGGCAACACGACGCTCGTCAGGAACAAGTCCTTCAGGCTCGGATTCTTCTGGTAAATCCCACACGGGCGGACGCTGTACGCCTCGAACGCGGCGCCTCCTCCCCCCGCCGCCTCCGCCTCTTCTTGACCGTCGGCCACGTCGAACAGCGCCTTCTCCGCCAACCCCTTGACCTTGCGCGTCCGCTCCATCACCCACAGCGCGCGCCCCTGGTCCGGCTCGGACGCGTGGCCGCTGCAAAACACGAAGCGGAAGGCGCCCGCGCCGGGCACGTGGGGCGCCAGCGCGGCCCGCAGCGCGGCGGCGCACGCGCGCGCGAACTCGACGCTGACGCGCACGTACTCGGCGTCGGTGGGCCAGCGGCTGCGCTGCGTGTGGCGGCCGCCGATGCACCAGATGCAGGCGGCGGCGCCGCGCAGGCGGTCGAGCAGGGCCGGCGGGTACGAGGCGAAGTCGTGGTGGACGAGCTCGACGAGCTTGGCCGACTCGAGGTGCGCGGACGTGATGTAGGGCGAGGTGGAGAGCGGCGCGCGCGCGAGCGTCGTGACGGTCGTGACGGCCCGGTCCGCGAGGAGCGCGTGCAGCGTGTGCGAGCCGACGAAGCCGGTGGCGCCGACGAGGATGACTTTCATGTTTTTTTTTCTTTTCTTTTGGTTTCCTTTCTTGAAGAGTGGTGGTGGTGGTGGTGGTGGTGCTTGCGGTTGGGGAATGTGCGGAGGGCGATGCGGTGCGATGCGGGTTGCGACGGATGAGGCATTGAGCTTATGTCTGGTTGGCGGGGGCTTGCTACGCCAAGTGCCTCAAGAGCATTCCGCTATAGCTGTGCATGTGTGAAACGGGCAAGACATGGCGACGCTTGCTTCTTCTGTATCCGCCTGGAGTATCGAAGCTTAGTTCATCGGTTAGTTGATCGAGCATAGAGGAAGGCCATTCACTCACTACCTGATTCGTGTAGGAATAGATCTAGAATCTCTGATACTATCAAAAGACTTTTCCAAGATACATAACAACAGGAATAAAGGAACTCCTGCGAATCCGCGAAAAGGAAGCACGTTGGGAAAACATACGATTAAATCGTTACAAGCCATAGAACGCCCAGAAATTAAGATGATCAGAAGATCTTGTCAATGTAAAGCTGGCCGTACTTATCCTCCCACGGCCTCTCCGACGCATGGCATATTACATCACGATCATGCCTCATCCTGGTATCAAAACCACCCTGCTTGCGCCAGATGTTTTCCATCTCCTCCCTAAATTTGGACTCGGGCTTGCCCTCCTTGAGCCGCAGCTTCTCGAAGAAGACGTACGCAGCGTAGAAGACGGAAGTTGTGTTGCCGGTGGTAGGACCTTTCTTGCTGCGGGAGTTGGCTGGCGAGGAGGCGGTAACTTTGGTCGCGTTGCTGTACATGGCGGGCAGGGCGCAGCAGAACTGGGCCTGGGTGACGCCGGGATTCTTCACGTGGGCGTTGATCTTCTTGCGGATCTCGTCGCATGTGTCTTCGACCTCAACAGCGTCCTTCTTCTCCCCGGGCAGGTGAATATCAGCAAGATCGGCAGCTGTGGGCGCACCACCCTTCTCCTTGGAAGCGCCCTTAGATGCGCCCTTCTTGGTTGACTCATCGGCGGCAGCATCGGTCTTTTGCTTCTTGGCAGCGCTCTGAGCAGTGGGAAGCTTAATACCGTGCATCTCACGGTACTTGAAGTAGGGCCAGGCATTCTGGTAGGCGGTGGACTCGGCGCCCTTGGTGGCGTCGCTCCGCTTGAGGCATGCGTTGTGCGACTTGTTCGAGACCACGATCTTGTCGCAGAACTCGCCGACTTTCATCCCGCCGTTGTCGACCAGCCGGTGGATCATGCGGCGCATCCGGTTGCAGTCCTTGTCGATGGGCATGCCCTCGCAGGCTTCGAGGAACCCGGAATCGTCGAAGTCTTCGTGAGGGGTGGCCCCGACGCGACTGCGCTTCTTGCCGGCATTGGCGTTGTTGGCGGTGGGCTTGCTGACGGGCTCGTTGCTGGAGTTCTTTGGAGACTTTGCGAGGCGGCGCAATGTTGGCTCTGTCGGCCAGTTCGCTCAGAGGCTGTCTGTTCTGGTTTGGGGCACGTCAGCGCGTAGCTGCAAGGAGACGCGTGAAATGTATGTAGAACACATGCGGATGCTCCGGAGTTTATATCCGAGAGTATTTCGAGATTCAAAATTACGAGACTATAGAGCATTCACTTTGATGAGTGGACTGGAGGTGAATTGGATGGTTCGGAGCTAGAAGGAGTGCTGCGAAGATCAATTACAATCGAGCGGTGACGTCGTCGACGCGTTACCTATGCTGTAGTCCTCTACGCGACCCCTGCGCGTCAGCACGTGAAAACCACGTCCTCCTCGGATATAGTCAACACCGAGAGAAACCTGCAAAGTATAGATTATCGATGCCTAGCCGATGTCTAAGTATTCGGGTGCGGCTTCGGCTCCGCGCGTGCACAGTATAGTGCAAACCAATTCGGCTTGAGGTCGTAGTCAAAACTGGGCAAATGAGAAATTCCATTCTGAAGGCATGAACACCGTTTGAACACATTACGAGGCAAATGATCACGCTTAGCTTGACCCAAAGCTACGGTCGTACGTATGCGGCAGGGAAAATGATGGAACCGTCTGGAGCAATGGCTGTGCTCCCTGTACCTGGGTTTCCGGCAAAATGAGTTGAGCAAGCGCTGAATCTCTCACCGAACTCTCTTCAGCTGTTCCTATCAGCCGTGGGAATGTCCACGTTCATCCGTTCCGATTTGAATTCGAATCCGAATCCGCACACGCCAAGTCCATCCGCCAGCACTTTGCAGCGCAGGAGTCGCGGGAGAGCAGCCACAGGAGCCCCAGCCTTGAAACGGAGGCAAGTGGGGGCCCATCCTGCTGATTTCGTAGCCCCCTAGGACCCGCCTTCCTTCATGCTGTCAGCCGCAGCACCACAGCACCTCGTCTTGCATACAAGTCCAAAGCTGGACTGTGGCATTGGTGCCCACGACTTGCCAACTGTTGACGCCATCTCCCTGGCCCGCTCGGCACAATATTGGACAGGCCCGGGCCTGCGAAGCTCACCGGTCATGAGTTTCTGATGCTCGGGCCAACTCGTGAAAAGAGAACACGCCGCAACGAGGAGGGATCCTGGGCCAACTGTTACAAAAGGCTGCGAGCTGCGAGGACGTTATGACACGTTGCTCTCCACCCCCTTCCGTACACTTCCCATACGCCCCAAAACCTCCCGCGACTCGGCTGCATGCAGCGTGAGACACCACGGTGGATCCGCACACTGCTCCCACGACTTTGGTACCCGACGAGAATTTGGACCAGCGACTGAACCATCATCGTCATCATCATGGCGGCGAGGGGCAGGACGAACCTCGACGTAGTCAACGAATGCGATAAGTATGCATCCGCTTCTTGTTCCATTCTTTCTCGTCGTCGAACTTCCTGCGTCTCGCTTAGTCTCCGTTACTCTTTTCTCCTTTTAATCTCTCGTCAACAACGACGCTATGCTCTCTTCTCACTTCCCCCAACTACCTCTTCTTTCAAAACATGCCCACTAACCCCCGGCCCCCCCTCCCGCCAGCTTCCCCCGCTTCGACCTCGACTCGGACGCCCACACCACCGCGCTCGAAGGCCTCTACACCCTGCACGTCGCCGACCACCACGCGGTGCTGGGCCTGGTGCTGCCGCACGTCGCCGAGACCCTGCAAGGCCTGCCCGCGTGGGACGTGTCGCCGGAGTCGCGCACGCTGATCCTGCTGGCGGGCGTGACGGCGGCCGAGCGCTCCGCCGTCGTCGCGCAGACCACCGCCGCCATGCGCGCCACCCGCCACTTCGCCGTGCTCAACCGCGGCTGGCGCGACGAGCCGCTGCCCGTCTGCGGCAACGACGGCGAGCTGCTGTTCACCATCGAGCGCGCCGCCGCCCCGCTCTTCGGCCTCCTCACCTGCCGCGTCGCCCTGACCTGCTTCGTCCGCGGCGACTCGGGCCTCCGCTTCTGGGTGCCGCGGAGGGCGGCGACCGCACGTCGCCGCGCCTACCCGGGCATGCTGGACTGCTGCGTTTCCGGGTGCCTGTTGGCCGGGGAGAGCCCGCGGGAGGCCCTGGCGCGCGAGGCGCGGGCGCGGACGTCGCTGGCGAGGGAGCTGGTGGAGGCGAGGGCGCGGCCGGTCGGGAGCGTCTCGCATTTCCTGATCAGTGACGAGAGAGCGGGCGGGGAGGCCGGGCTGATGCAGCCGCAGGCGCAGTTCGTGTACGATTTGGAGGTGAGCGATGCGGTGGACGTGACCCCCGCGGACGGCGACTCCGAGCTGGACGGCTTCGCGCTCCTGTCCGCGGCGGAGGTGCAGGCGGCGCTGGTGAGGGGCGCGTTTGCCCCCGGCGCGGCGCTGGTCATGCTCGACTTCTTCGTGAGGCATGGCGTTTTGACGGCCGAGAACGAGCCGGATTATACGGAGATCGTGTCCAGGTTACATAGACGTTTACGACTGCCCGGTCCGAGGATATACGGGCCCGTGGAACCAAAGCAGCGGTCTATGTCGAGGGGTTTCTAAGGCTCCTAGGATGATATCGAGACGGACGTGCCGGAGAAGAGCTTTGTTCTGGATAGCGAGAGATTTCAAGCGGCATTAGACTTATGTTTAGATAAGGGCATTGGCTCAAGGGCAGTATCCCAGTGTTAATCAACAACAAATTAAGCGGTTCTATCTTTTCTCTACTACCTTCTGCTTTTGGGAGTCGCTCACTTCGGCATCAGAGTCTACACATCACCCTCGGCCTGCTCTCCAGCACCTCGCTCAAATCCCCGTACAGCTCCAACGACCGCCGGATCCGATACTCGTCGAACTTCTCCGGCTGCGACACCTGCATGATCCACATCGCCGCGTAGATCTCCTCCTCGTCCGACAGCGGCATGTGGCAATCGTGCAGCTCCTCCTCCTCAATGTGCTCCACGTCCTCCACAATCTGCACGATCCGACACCGGTTCAGCAAGCCCAGCGGCACCGTCCCATCATCACCATCGCCCTCATCCTCCCCGTCCCCCCCCCCGCCGCCGCCGCCGCCGCCCCTGCGCCGCCACCGACGCGTAAAAGTCCAGATACCCGATCCCGTACCCCTCGACCGGCGGCTTCGCCAAGCTCCGCCGCAGCGCCGCCTGCACGAACGTATGCGCCCGCAAGCTGCGCGCGAGCCCGCGCCAGTCGTACTGTTGCCGCTGCTCCTCCTCCTCCTCGTCGTCGTCGTCGTCGTCCTCGTTCTCCTTCTTCTCCTGGTCCTTCCGCCGGCACGCCGCGCCGTCCAGGTCCCACAGGAAGCCGACCAGCTCGCCGCGCACCAGCGCGTCGCGCCAGAACGACTGCGGCAGCTCGACGCGGCCGAGGAGCGCCTTGCTGCAGCGCCGCAGCCGCAGCGTCGCGGACGCGGGCAGGAAGGAGGCGATGCGGCGCAGGATGTCGATGGGCATGCCGTCGAGGGCCGGGCGCGGGTAGGGCGCCGCGTCGGCGCTGGGGCATGTGAGCGGCGGCGGCGGCGGTGGCGAGGCGTCTGCGGAGAGCGGGCGCAGTTGGGAGAGGACCCAGTCCGTCAGGCCCGGTATGTTGGACGGGTCGGCGCAGAGCCACTGCCGCCGCGTGTTAGTAGAGAAAGGGTTTGGATGGACGTGTTGGGGGATGTGTGTGTATGTATGTATGTATGTATGTATGTATGTATGTATGTATGGACTTGGGGAATTGCTGGGCTATTTCTTTGTTTCTTTTTTTGATAATGCTCACCTCCCACCCGCGCTCCTGGCCCCAGAAGTTGCGCCAGAACCGCGCGGCGCCGTAGTAGCCGTGCTCCCAGCGCACGCTGTGCGCGGGGGCCCCGATCCGGCAGTGCAGCCGCCTGAGCGACGCGTACAGGTCCCGCAGCACGGCGCCGCGCGAGGGCGGCGGGTGCGCGGTCCGGAAGAGGCGGTGCCGCCGCACGCGCTCGGCGATGCGCGCGCAGGCCCCGTGCATGGCGTAGACGGGCCCGTCGAGCTCGCTGCCGCGGGGGAGGAACTTGTTGAGCGTGATCTGCCGCGCCGTCTCGATGCTCTCGATCCGGTGCAGGAGCGCGTCGATACCGGAGACGCCGCCCTGGCCGGAGGAGTCGTCATCATCGTCATCGGCGGCGGTGGTGAAGGTGGTTTGGTCGACGGCGGTGCAGTCGCGGAGCCACTGGGAGAGAGGTCAATGCCTGGTTTTTTTTTTTTCCCCCTTTCTTTCGGGCGGTGGGAGTTGCAGGGCTTACTTCTGTGTCTTCGCTCGAGAGAAGCTCACTGTCGTAGGAGTACGGAGAGCCTCTGATGTCCGGGTCGATGTCCAGAGAGCTGAACGGACAGCCGCAGATGCAGCAGTAGGTGGTGGTGTTCGCGTGGCACATGGCTACTTCCCTGAGCTCAGGAAAATTGCTGGTAAGCTGCGGAGCTTTTGTTCGAGCTATTGTGGGGCAGATAGGGATCCAATCTCTCGACGGTGGTGTGGTCGCGCCTGATCTCATGCCCTTGCGCAATGCATGTCGTTCCGGATCTTTTTCGTCCCTGTTTCAAACGGGCGCCGTGACAACCTGGCGATACCCGCTGGTGTTGCATTTCTTGCAGAGAGCTTGTCCGGACTTGGCATCAGCATTGCTTTGCTTATCGGTATGTCTCCACGGGCTGCTTCACATGCGAAAACGCTGATGGTGGATGAGATGGTATGATAGGGCCGAACTGGGAAATCATGAGTCAGCGCAGAGGACCACAACCAAACTGCTGGTCTTTTCTTCCGATACCATCAGCACATCCAAAAGGCGAATACGTCTTTAGAAAATAGCTAAGAGCAGCGTCAGGGTGGAGAAGATTCTAGTCGTGGTCTGGTATGGTTCAATTTGGCCTCTAGTTGTAAGCATGTTCTTGTTCAGGTTTTCTGGGCTGTGCGTGGCTAATTGACCAGATGCAGGCTCCTGCAGTTGTTACGTTTATGAAAGCACGGTTTGCACCGGTTGCGTGGAGAGCGCGAAGTTTCAGAGGTGGTTCTCTATTTTCTATGCAAAGAGCGTTGTTGAAAGGCTCTATCTAAAAGCAGTAACGAGCGTGTTCCCTCCAGTTTCCTCATCCCCTAATGACGACCGCCGATTAAAGAAGTCTGAATGCCGCATGGCGAAATGTTCAGCAGCCAATGGTGCCAGCGACCCCGAAGGTGAAGTCGCGGTTTCCACCGCAGCCGCCGACGTTGTTGACGAAGTAGCGGCAGGTCTGGCCGGCCTCGGCATTGACCTGGACAGAGCAGTTGGGGAGGCCGGGGATACCAGGGAGCGGGATGACCGTGTTCGGGGCCGTGGTGAAAGGGAAAGTGGCGCAGACACCGCCGTTGGGAGTGAGACTGTAGTGGGTGTCAGTGGAGTCCTGATCTGTCAAGAGGACGGAGAGAAACGTACAGGCGGACCTGGCAGGTGGTCTGAGCCAGAGCAGGGGCGGCCAGAGCGGCGGCAACAGAGATGATGCTGAGGAACTGCATTTTGATCGGAGGTGTTGGGTACGGTGGTTGAAACTGTACAAATAGTGTTGAAGTGGTTGTAGAAGGCTGGAGATAGCTGTTGTGATGATGAGAATACTCGACCTGGTCAAGACTGATTTATACCTGCTCGCCATGATAACCACCGCTGAATTGAGCCAGATAGTCCATTACTGGATGCTTGGCGGATGCTATGCTGTTCCTTGGTGACTTGAGCATGGTCAGTATGGCTGCGTTGTGTGTGAGACCTATCCATGCAACCGTTCGTATTCGATCTTGGGGTTGAGCTATACGAAACGGTGGGACTATACCCTTTTCTTCGAATGTACAACGATGTGAGGCCCTGATCTTACGGACCGTGCAGTCCCGACCTAGTGCGCCTGGGCGCGGTCCGTCCTCCGCTCTCAGTATTTTCCCCTATGCAGCTAGCTCAATTTGTTTCAGCCATTCAAGTCTTACCGTTCAGTTTCAGTCATTTCCACTTCAAGCAATTTGTGAGCTGTGCGCAATGCCAATGAGCCTCGGCTGTCTGTTACAAACGAAGCTGTCTTACGTAGTTTCTTGAAGGAATACGATCCCTGGTTAGAACAGCTTAACGTTCCGCCATGAACTGTCCTTCTGCGGAGAGGCACAAGGACAGCACAGGATGTTGACCCGCGTAAGGCACATCTGTTCCTAAAAAGATTCCTAGCGGACACCTTGAATTCTGCTGAAGCAGAGTCCTTATTGACGTGACGACGAGGCGGCAAGTATCGTGGATTCAATGCTCAGCCTCAGACGCCATGGCTGTCGGTGCAAGAGTACCAAGAACGTGCGCCACTAAACTGTGAAATGCCCTTGAATATCTCTGTAGTATGTGTTATCGACCGTTTGGAACAAGGCGCGGATCTCTGGAGTGTCCAGCCAGCCAATGACCTGTCAAACAACTAGACTGGCTTTCGGAAGTTTTTCGTATTCTCTTAGTTTACGAACAGCTTGCCGTAGAGGGTTCATACTGCAAAGGCCTTCGCTAATAACTTCTAGCGATACCTGACAAGGTAGTCCAGATCGGAATCCTTGTATCGAAGGTATGTGGAGCTCCAATGTCCCGTCCGATATCCCGTCTGTGCACACTGCTATGCAACCCGCCCCCTTCATAGAGCTCCCTTCTCATCTTCGTATCAAGAGGCGGAGCGTTGAGCTCCGTCAGGGGCACGTCCATAAGTATTCGACCGGGCAGCCGGAAGTCTCAGTAGTACATATCCACGAGGAGTACGCAGACTGGTAAAGGTCTATGCCCAGGCAGAGCCCAAGACGCCGAGGTGTTAGGGCCGAGGTGTCCAGATCTGGTAGCCAAAGCTCCTGATGGCTTGTACGCTCCATTATTCGTGTAAAAGATCTCATTGAGGGATTTTCCAGAGTCCTCGATACGGATTCCCTAAAACCGTATATCGAATGCTTTGCCCTTTTACGTGCGGCCACGCTTTCAGGCTACGTGCACTGAATCTTGTGCTTGATCGCGTGCACATGTAACGTGGTTTGAACACGCTTGTGAAGTCGTTAATCCTCCATTGCGACGCGAATCTGCTGTGTGATCAGGTAGACTCGGCTTCCTTCCGGAAACCACCGTTTGATAACCTGCACCGAGCTTCGTGATATCCTAAGTCATACAACGCAACCTAGCAACTAGCTCGCCGAGTGAGGCGCACTCACAGTGTCTCTCTTGGCCTTTCATCGCGGACGAAGTTGAACGGATGACTTGGTACACCGTATCTCGGAATTAGCACTGGCTATCTCGCAACACAAGACACGCCTCGAACAAATACGACCCGGAGAGCAAGGAAGATGTGTCTGCTGAATGACATTGTTTCTGCAGACCTCGGTCAGCCCTGCAGTTGGGTATATGATTATGAGAAAGCGTAGGGTAACTCCTTTAAGTTACGAGTCTAGAACTTCGTTGGCCTAAGGATCTCCGCGGACGCCTCAAGGCTCATCCAACAAGGGGGTTAGCAGGACTTAGGCCCCAGGATAACAAGACCCGGAGTTTTACAGGTGGATAGAAAGTTTAAAGTTCATTCAAGTCTGGAAGATTCCGGGTGTCATGAGAAATGTCTCACATGATCGATGAACCTGAACAAAACAGAGGCGTAAAAAGAGTTCTTAAATACCTCTCGAAAACTTGGTGATGCCATTACCAGATGCCTCTTTGCCAGCGTCAAAGTACGATTAAGCAATCCCGGGTACCTCATCACCAAATGGAGGAATTATCGCCCGGAATGAAGTGCGAAAGAGGTTAGAGCTTGACGCGGGTCACCCAAGATGCTTGCCCTGGAACGCTATTAATACTTTGCAAGGGAGCTTCTCATAGGTATTAAAACGGTCAGACTGTGACAAAAGTAATCAAAGCAATCTCCTAGAGGCCAATGTAATCAATATCTTTTGAACAAGAACTTCCAGATGACTGCTCCAGCTCAGTCGCCGTATGACTTCAGATTTATTAGGCGCCGATAGTTACGCGGTGCCTTGCAAACCCGAGCTCCATCGTGGTATTTTCTAGTAATTGTGAATTTACTTTGGTCGAGTGTCATCATAATCCATGAAACGATGTAATAATGAGGTCAGCCGAATCTGTTGAGCCAGGGGTCTACTCTTTAAGTCAGGGCCCAGGATGCTGTTGAATGAGGAAGACTAGATTCAACTGCAACCTTTCACAATATAGGGAATTGATCAGAGAAATCATCCGCCAGGAGGATATTCTATGGCTTTCAAGCATGCAGACACTAAGGATCAAAATTGTGACATCGGAGTCCTCCGGGATTGATCATCGCAAGTATCAGTCAGCGAGTGCGTAGATCAGTAGAGTGTTTTTTTTCTCTCTATTTCTGTTTATAAAGAAACAAACGACCCGGAATAAGGTCGTCACGTTTATATACTTCTTCGGGGGCGCTAAAGAAGGTATTTACAGTGAAATGTCTTACACAAAATTGGAAGTCCAAAGATGGGGCGTCTGCATCAGGCCCTGACGTTTCAAACACCAGGGAACGAATATTCACATGTCGTGAGAACGTCCCGAACTTAGCTGGCCCTAAGGTTAACTGAATTCTGGTCTGGGAGATGCAATTCATTTGATCGTCAACGAGTGGTGAAAAGTACGGACAGAGAATATGTTTCAGCTTTCTCTATTTAATGAGTCAGCTGCTGCCACCGTCTGCGAATGGTGGAGGTGCAATTCGTACAAGCACTCAGCTGCTTCGAGAGCTCCGCAGCCACTGCGTCATGCACCGGGAAAGTCGGGTGCAGAGAGTTTAGCCAGAAGTACTCATTGACAGGGACGCCACAAGCAGCGCTGGTGGTATTTTGCTCCGAAGTGCCGCTGCAGAAATTAAGCAGTCAGTACATCTTATTAAACGTACGATAGAGGGAAAGAGGCACGAAAATATGCGTACTTTTCATAATCGGTGCAGTAAGCGGTGGTGTTCTTGAGGCCGGCCGTCTGCGGGTAGCTAGCTGGGTCGTCCAAAATCTGGTTAAAGAGGGTGTAGGTATCGAAAGTAAATATACTGGTGTCGGTGTGTTTCTCTCCGAGAGATGTTGCAAGGTTGGAGATTCGCTTGTTGAAGTCGGCGATGGCAGTACGCTCAAGGTTGACACTATCATTTCCTTGGCCGGTGGTAAGGGGCGACCGCTCGACGGGCGGAACATTTAGGAAGAGGAAGTTGCGAGCACCGCTGGTGTAAAGCTGGAAGGCTTTAGTAATTGTAGAAGAACAAGCTGGGAGCAATGCGAAATACCTGCTCCACAAGCCCACTATACTCAGTGAAGATAGCGTCAATCAAGGTGGTGTTTTGGGACCAGTAGCTGTTTCCAACGTCGTTGATCCCAATCCACACACTGAAGAGTGTGTTATCGCTCTCCCAAACCTTGCTGGCGCCGGATGCTCCGTATTTTGGCAGGAACTCGTCCTGGATCTGTTGCTTAAGCGACAGCACAGTTGGTGCGTAAGGTTGGACCAAGGCGCTGTCGACAGTGGCACCACCGTAGGCTAGATTGTAGGTCTGGAGAAGAGACGCATTGTACTTGTAGGTGAGATAGCCAACCCAGTTAGGGCCGCTAAACGACCATTAGTATCCAACAGAGTAACAGCTGAGTATTCGGGTAGAGCTCACTTGGAGGAAGTCCAACCGCTTTTATTATGTCAGTCAGGGTAACGTGGTATGCATGTTCAAAAGAGATGGCTTACGGGTACTCCGGGTTCCCGAAGGGGTTCGCAGCACTTGGCTGTGTTCCATTCACGTCGAAGCCAGTCTGGGTGTAGCTGTCACCGCTGCAGATTCATGAGCAAATTGCAACGAGCAAGTGGGATGGAATTAATATACAATGAAAACCAGTACTGAAGACCGGCGAATCCCGGCCACGAGGCGTTAGCCTGGCGTGGAGCAGGGAAGGCCTGGGCGCCGGAGGCGGACAGCGCAGCTGCGATCAAGGCAGAGACTCTCGTCATATTGAAAGAAGGTCACAGTGGGAGCCAAGAAAGGGAAACGACAAAGACAAGACGAATGATATAGGCGGATACCAGACCCTCACGGCAGGAAACAGTCTAAGAGTGTCGCATACAGGCTATATAAGGAGACCCGGAGCGTTCTCGATGACCGACTGATCGGATAAATCCAAGACGCCATGACAGGGCTTTTGTGCGCACGGAGATGGCAGGAGCATGTTTCCGCAGAGAGCGTTGGCCTTAGTGTCCGTCGTCTCCGTCGGCTTTGGCTTGGGATGGTAGATGCGGGGGGAGCGCGTGCACTGAAGGGGAGCTCCGTGCCTGAAAAAGGAAAGCTCGGCGGAAAGGCAGATCCGGCATGAAACAATGAAACAGTGTCAAATAGAAAGGTGGAGTAAAGAAGCTCCAGCAGCCGTCGGCCCAACGCTCCGTCAAAAGAGGAGCGCGTCTCGCTTGCGGCGCTTTTGCGCACAGTGCAGCTTTAATACAGGAGGTACAACACGCATGTACAGTACATTACACACTCTGTGTTTCTTCATCTAGCGCTATGCGAGATCGCGACCCTGCGCCTGTCAAGCAGCATCTCGCATCTGTGCAGCGACGTCATTCTCGATGCGGCTGAGTTGTGATCGATGGCAGTTGGCGGCCGTCACAGCTCAGCGCCTTCTGGTGCAGTGCATGAGCGATCGTCCTGTCCATGTAATATGCAGATGTTTCACAGCGCGCGCGCAACGTGGAGGCGAATCATAGCGCAGCATCTTGGCCTTCGGTTGCTCGTATTTGAGGGCCTGACGCTCGCCGTGGTAGTCGGTGGCGTGTCGAAGGAAACGATTCTTTACAGGACTTAGTGAAGCTGGCATGTCCCGCCCTGCGTTGCGACGAGGTCGACAGTACTTTTTGTCAGTACTGAGCACGGCCCTGTCGAGACTGACGAGACCTGAAGCAATGGGCTGGCGGCGGCGGAGACGGCGGAGTCGAGTTTGCGTGGTTCCGTGCAGGTCCACGGCACGGGCAATCTTCGCACACGTCGCCCGACCTCTCGCATCAGCAAACCGTTCCCCGGTAGCCGCCCATCGCCATGGAGCTTAGCATTGGTTCCATCTTCAAGTATTTCTTCTATACCGTCATAGGCTACATTTTCGTCGGATCGCCATTACTACGCATCTTCCTCGGCGGGGGACCGCTTCCGGAAGACGTCGGCGAGTCCTTCACCAAGACCGACCGGCTAGTTATTCCCGACGAGAACCTGATCTGTCCTGAGCATGGATACAGTGTTCATATTCTAAGCAGAGATCCGCTTGTTATCTACATTCCGAGCTTCCTGAGCGCCGATGAAGCCAAGCATTTGGTTGATATCAGGTGAGCCACATCCACAGGCGTGCGTATGTTCCCACACCCTGACCGCTATGCAGCGAGGATAAGTTCAAGCCATCGACCGTATGGACTGGAGGGGAGGAGCGGCTTGATGAAAGCGTGCGCGTTTCCGAGAAGGCCGAGATAGAGCGCGATACCGTGGTCCAGTGTATCGAGGAGCGCGCTCGCCTTTTCCAGGGCTGGCGGCCGTTCACCTTCATCGAGAAGCTCTGGACGCAGCGCTACGGGCCTGGCGGCCACTATGTCCATCATTTCGACGGCCCGACCAACATCCAGAGGGGCGGCCGCATCTCCAGCTTCATGGTCTATCTGGATGGCAACTGCACCGGCGGTGGTACCAACTTCCCCCGCTTGGAAATGCCGGCTGACAAAAGATGGTGCGAGTTCCTCGACTGCAATGACAGCGAGAACGAGGGCATCACCTTCAAGCCGATTGGCGGCAACGCCGTTTACTGGGAGAACTTCCGCCCCGACGGCTCCGCGTACGAAGAGGCGTGGCATGCCGGTCTTCCTGTGCGGTCGGGGACGAAGATCGGGCTCAACATATGGAGCTGGTACCAGCCTGGATACGACCCGAAGGCGGCGGCAAACGACGCCGCCCGCCACGAAGCCCACGGAGGCGACGGCAGCGAAGATGCGGAGAAGGCTCAGGCTCAGGCTCAGGCGGAGCTATGAGCGCTGCCTGGTTGACGTAGTCGTGATTCTGCCTGATAGCTACGGAATGCCCGTGCTGCAGACGCCGCCCGAAACGGGCGCTGCAGGCGGTTGAGGAGTGTTATTTGCTTGAGCGGAGAGTATATGCTGGCAGCCGGGGTGCAAAGGCGCCAGCACCGCTCGCAGATCATGCGCTGTCACACCCAGCGCAGGCGAGCAAATCACCAGCATAGAAATGAGAGATTTCGGCCGGCTGCCGGCAGAGGAAGGCGCGGAAAGTGAAGCACAAGGGCGCTTGTGATTGCCGCCACTGCACGTGATTCTTATCGCTGTTTGCTCGGCCGTCACCAAAGGTGCAGCTGGAGTGCCTGACGCGTACCCGCGGACGCGGCTCAAAGACGAGGCAACACCAGGACTGCATCCCTTCATCAGCGGCAAAGAGAACTCGGTGCGGAAGCTTCTGTTTGGTGCTGATACATATCCTGATCTCACCGGTCACTGGTGCCTTGGCCAAGCCGTCCCGGGTATCACAGCTGGGGGAGCTGACTACATCCGACCGCGCTAAGCCGCCCGAGCTCCTCTCTTCGCCAGGCTACCTCCTCCCATCCTCACCTCACTCCCTCCCCACACCCTCAGCTTCTTCCTCCTCTACCCCGCCGCCGAAAGAGCTCTCCTGCCAGCTCTCGCACCCCGACACCTCGACGCCCCGCCGGCGAGGCTTCGAAGCAGCAGCGTCGCGTTCCCCCTACGTCACCGTTCCAGTCACCGCCTCCGCCCCGGCTGCTCAAGGCTGCCGCGTTTGCACCATGGCTACCACCGTGCCCGTCACCATGGACACCCTCATCACCATCAAGATCTCCATCCAAGGGAGCAACAGGAAGTTCAAGATCCCCATGCGCGACCTCGGTGCCGGCGTGCTGCCTGCCAAGGTGAGTGACCAGCGAGCTTGCTTGGGATGCTAGCCGCGCGCCCGAGCCTTGCTGATAGCTAGCTCCCTCCGCCGACCATTCCGACCACCTCAGCTAATCCTTCCGTCATTCTCTAGCTCCGCCAACTCCTCAATATCCCTTCCGATCAGGAAGTCGTCTTCGAGCGCTTCTCCGACAGCGCCGGCGCTTACATCACCCTCGACCCCGAGAACCCACAGGTCTACAAGACGCTCTTCCGTGCCGCCAAGGCCAAGTTGAAGCTCCGCCTTCGCGCCACCATTGTCGAAGACCAGCTGCAGAAGCCTCCGATGGACCCGCTGCAGTCCATGCTGGATGCCGGCAAGACCATGCCGCCCATTCCACTGCCCGTCCGCACTGCACCCGCCCTTCCCCAGCAGTCGGAGCCTGAGCCTCAACCTCAGCCCACCACCCAGCCACCACCACCACCACCACCACCTGGTCCCTCGCATACCGGCACTATTCCACTATACCCTTACGCAAGGCTACCGGCTTTCCACAAGACAAACATGCGGGCCTCAAACCCACCTCCCATGCCGGCCGCTCCCTCTGCCAAGCAAGAGCAGCCGGTGGATGCCGAAGGCGAGGCACCAGTCCCCGATCCCTTCCTTGCGAACCAGAGTAAGAACTGCCCCCAGTCTTTCGCTTAGTCAAGTCTAACTGAGCCAGACTTCTTCTCCCAGCCCCCCAACGAGTCTCGGGCCGAAGCTATGAGCGGCTTCTTCTCGTGGTCGGTCTACTGCAATGCTTGTGACAAGCCTATGTCCAACGAGCACTACCATTGCAGCATCTGCGATGAGGGTGACTACGACCTCTGCGAGAATTGCGTTGCGTCTGGCCACCACTGCCCCGGTGAGGGTCACTGGCTCATCAAGCGTTTCATCAAGAATGGCAAGGTCACCAACAGCACTACTGAGAGGGTTGCTCCCAAGCTCAAGAACGAGCCTAAGGCTGAGGCACAGCCCGAGATCAAGACGGAGGCTGAAGAGAAAGAAATGCCCGGTGCCTTCACTACTGAGAAGTTTATGGCTGAGAGGAAAGCTGAGTTCGAGGAGCCAGAGCAGCCCACTCGTACCTGCAACTCCTGCGTCAAGGTTTTCCCTGAATCCAACTTTGTTACCTGCGTTGACTGCGAGGACTTTGACCTCTGCATGTCGTGCCATGTCGGTTCTCAGCATGGTCACCATCCCGGCCACGCTTTCAAGCCTGCGACTCCTGGCGCCACAATTGGCCCTCTGGCTGAGTTCTTGTGCGCTCCGGGCCGCAATGTCCGTCATGCTGCCGTATGCGATGGTTGCGATAAGGTAAGCATTGGTTCTTTGCAATATTTCTTTTCTCTGTCCATTAACACGAGTATAGTTCATTTATGGCGTCCGCCACAAGTGCTTGAACTGCCCCGACTGGGATTACTGCGCCGAGTGCATCAAGAATGCTAAGCAATCGCATCCCTCGCACCGTTTCGTTCCTATCTTCGATCCTCTCCCTGAGCCGCGCAGCTACACGGTTCGCCACTTTGGCATTTACTGCGACGGCCCTCTGTGCAAGGACAAGATGAACCAGTCCTACATCCATGGCATTCGTTACAAGTGTGCTGTCTGCTACGACACTGACTTCTGTGCCAACTGCGAGGCGCACCCGAGCAACCGCCACAACCGCACCCACCCGGTTATCAAGTTCAAGACCCCGGTCAGGAATGTCAGCGTTACTACCATGGGCGAGGACAAGAACGGTGCTCCTCTCCCAAACCTCGGCGACACTTCTGTTAGGAGGTGTTCCATGGCTTCTGCCAACGCTGCCACCCAGGTCCGCACCATTGCGGATCTGAAGCCCAGCGAGGACATCTCGGGCAAGTCCGCCAAGGTCCAGATCAAGGACCTTCTTGCTGAGCCCATTGATGAGAAGATTCGGGTCGCCGACCTGCTTGCCAAGGCTACTCTCGACAAGGCTCCAGAGCCTGCCCAGGAGAGGTGTGTTTCGCCGACTGAGCTCAATGCTCATTTCATCCGCGATACAATCTGCGACGGAACCAAGATTCCAGCCAACTCCAAGTTTCTGCAGGTCTGGACTCTTCGCAACCCCGGCCCTCACGCTTGGCCGGCTGGCTGCTCTGTTCGCTATGTTGGTGGCGACAACATGCTCAACGTGAACAACGAGCACCCCTGCAGCACGATCGACATCGCCGAGGCTACCGAGAGCAATGTCATCGGTCGTGTTGTCCAGCCTGGAGAGGAGATCTCTTTCAGCGTCTTGATGAAGGCTCCTGCTCGCGAGGGTGTTTGCATTTCGTACTGGCGCCTCAAGACTGCTGAGGGTGCTCCTTTCGGCCACAGGCTGTGGTGCCACATCGAGACCACCAAGCCCATCCCTACTCCTCTTCCCGTTGAGTCGCCTCACTCTTCAGATGCCGAGCGTACTCTGGCCCGCCTGCGGGAGTTGCGCGAGCGTCGTCAGTCGAGGGTCCAGGAGACGGAAAACACGCGTGCGCTCCAGCGTGAGGCCATGCAGGCGATGGTTAGCCGCATGCAGAGGCTGCACGAGGCACAGGAGCAGATGAAGCAGCGCCAGAAGGTTCTCAGGGCTGAGCTTGCTCAGAAGCAGGCCGAGCGTGCTGCTGCCTCAACGCCTACCCCTCCTAAGCCCACCGTTGAGGACGTCCCTGAAGCCGAGTCTTCGGAGGCCGCCGTCAAGAAGGAGCCCGAAGTCAAGTCGGAGTCTGCTTCGGAGGGTAGCCAGATGATTTTCCCTACGCTTGAGAAGGAGTCTCCAGTGAACAGCACTCACGTTTCCAGCACGCCAGTTGAAGTCGATAGGACTACGGTCGCCACCGGCTCGGTCCGTGACGAGGGCGAGATCTTTGAGGATGCCGAGACTGTCGACCTTGTTTCCAGCGATGATGGATTCCTCACCGATGAGGAGTACGACGTGCTTGATGCTAGTGACTCGGAATTCCCTGCGTGAAGAAAGATCTGAAAAGCGTGAAACCAGACAGAGTCTGGGCTGGGTGCGGTTGTGTTGCATCAGGCCGATAGTTCTTCATTTTCAACGTCCTGCTCTTCTCTACTAACTTCGGCGTGTATGTTCTCTGGATGGCTAATGGCGCTTTGGCTAACTCGAATGGTTAAACCCTTGCCCTGACGTGGGACGGGAAACAATCATGCGCACACACTCCTTATGATGCTTATGGATCGGGAACGATGGGCAAGGGATACGGGTACTTTTTTTCTAACGGTCTTCTTTCCTCTCTCAACATAGTTTGTCAATGAAATTGAGTCCTTGATTAAATCTCGGTTTTGACGTAGTTGAGATATGATGTCCAAAATCATGATTTGTTCGCCGATTCTAGACGATTTGCTGTCGAAACTCTCTTCCAATGACGAAAGCGATACCCCGCCAGGTCTGGCAAGTTAAATGTGCTCAGCCAATGCCATGATCGAATTGAGTAAAGCGGGGCTCATAGTGGGAGCCTATCATGTTGAAGCTTTCAGGTGGACCTCAGATTTCACCTATCTTCCCATTTCACCAATCAACCTCTCCGTGCCTCCCCCATATGATGCCCTCGCTTCCGCACGTGTCTTGGAGACATCAATTGCTAACACGGCCGCTCGAACTTCCTACTCCTCTACGTCGCGTCTGTACCAGAACAGCGTATAATCGTCCGCGGGCTTCAAGCACCACGTCCGCCCCCACTTTCCCGTCTTGTAGCCGTGCTACTTCGTCACCACCACGACTCCTGCTGCTCACGGCCAAAAGACAGAGCGAACGTCATCAGCGCGGTCTTGGAACGGCTATTGGAAGAGGCAGGATCATGGCGGATCGGCAACAGCTTGGAAGAGACGAGCCGAGGACGTTTGCGCCGCTGAACCCGGAGAAGGCAGGTGCGGGCTCGTTGCCGAAGTTGAGGGGCGTGGTGTTCGATGTGGATGGGACGTTGTGTGAGTAATTCTGATTTCGTTTATTAATTTCGTTTATTCTTTATCTTCTTTTCTGTTGTTATGGATCGTGCGCATTTCGGGAGTAAGAGGAGGCGTGGGAAGAAGTCTCTTCGACCATGTCTGAGCTTTAGCGTCTTTGCCTGTTGTTCTGTTTGACGGAATGCCTTTTCTCGGCACTTTCCTGCATCTTCATTGGAGAGCAGACCTCTCGAAAATGTCATTTAGGTGCTAATGGTGGGAAATAGGTGAACCGCAGAATTACATGTTCGGGGAGATGAGGTAAGAGCCCGATTATCGTCATCAATCCCAACTATGTCAGAAACAACCGCTCAAAAAAATACGGCCCAATATCAGAGCCGCCCTCGGCATCGACAAGAAAACCGACATCCTCGACCACATCTACGACCTCCCCCCCGCGGAGCAGGAGCCCGCCTTCGAGAAGATCCGCGCCATCGAGCGCCGCGCCATGGCGTCGCAGAAACCGCAAGCCGGGCTCGTCCAGCTGATGGACTACCTCGACGACCGAGGCATCCCCAAGGGAATCTGTACGCGGAATTTTGAGTGCGTCCTGTCTTTTCCTTTCCCTCTCACCCTTCAACCCTCTCTAGTCTCCTCGAGAAGAGAAAAACCCCTTCTGCACGAAACATCCATTTCCTATTGCTCCTCCCTTTTTTGAGGACGAGCTACCCTCAAAACTAACGCGGGAAAAAACGACAACCAGCACCCCGGTCAACCACCTCCTCACCCGCTTCCTCGCCGGCCACAAGTTCCACCCCATCGTCACCCGCGACTTCCGGCCCCCGAAACCCGACCCCGCCGGCATCCTGCACATCGCCGCGACGTGGGGGTTGGCGGGGGACGAAAACGGCGGCGGCGATGCTGCTGCTGCCGGTGCGGGGCTGATCATGGTCGGCGACAGCCTGGACGACATGACGGCGGGCCATCGCGCGGGCGCCGCGACCGTGCTGCTGGTCAACGAGGCGAACGCGCATCTGGCGGCGCATGAGCATACGGATCTGTGCGTTAGGAGGTACGTGTATTTTTCTTTTTTCTTTTTTTTTTGTTTGCCTTCTTGGCCTCTCCGATTTTTCTTCACGTGGAGAAGGAGTGTTGGATCGGGACTTCGGTATCGGAGTGCGTATGCTGATGCCGGAAGATCAGGCTTGACGAGCTCATCGAGATTCTCGAGAACGGCTTCGTGGGGCAGATCGGGCAGGGCGACGAGGAGCCCGACACGCGGGCCCAGGCGGAGGAGGCGCTGAAGCGGCCGTAGTGAGAATGGAGGGGTGGGATGGTAGCGTGCGGAGCGGACGACAAGGGGAATAGACTAAAGTCTAGCCGCAAGGCGCGCAAAAGATCATACGTAGGGCAATGGACTTCTCATTTGCTTGCTTCCTAGGGACGCGTAGTAGTATCAAGCCTTCGCAGCCAACGAATCGACACGCAAACAAACGCCACGGCAAAGACAAAACTCCCTCCACTGTAAGAAAACTGCCAAACATCCCGTATTCCCCCTCCCCCGTTCCGAGAGCGACATCATGCAATTTACGCCGTCCCCCACAGCCTCCGCGCTACCCTACTAACCGCCCGTTCCCCTTGACACAGAAAAAAACAAAAAACACACACACAAAAAGAAAGACCCGTCTACGACTCATACGCCTCCGGAATCCTCACCTTGCACGGCGGCGTCTCCACGTGCTCGTGAAAGGCGCAGTCGGGGCCCCGCCGCACGTCGACGCACTCGTCGCGATGCAGGCGGGCCAGGGCCTCGGCGAAGTCGACGGCCAGGTCGCCGCCCTTGGCCAGCACGCCGCGCATGCTGTCGCTGAGGGCGGGCCCGCGCTCGCACAGGCACCTGTACGCGGCCGTGGTGACGAGGAAGCGGCGCAGGGGGTTGCCGGGCTCGCCCGCGGTGCCGGCGTACACGTACTCGAGCCGGTACGGCGGCGCCGTCATGTTGGCCCGGCGGTAGTAGGCGCGCACGGCGTCCAGGACGGCGTTCTTGAGCGGCTCGACGCGGAAGCGCGTCGCGAGGATGTAGAGCGCCAGGTGGTGCTGCATGCTGTGGAAGTCGGCGGGCCCGCGCAGCTCGCCACCGTAGAGCCAGCGCGTGAAGAGGGCGAAGGCGAACTCGTCGAGGTCCGGGAAGGCGAGGATGGGGGCCGGGTGGGTCGAGGCCGGTGGGGTGGAGGGGGCGGCGAGGAGGTCGGCGAAGTAGGGGGAGCGGGTGATGAGGAGGTCGGTGTGGACTTTGAAGGGTTTGCCGGTTTGGCCGGCGAGGAGCTCGGTTATGGCGGTGCCGGGGATGAGGGTGCTGTCGGAGGGTTGTGGGTCAGCGTTGGCCTTTTTGGGTGGGGACGAATTGGCAGTGGGCCTGACGAGGAAGTTGCAATACAACTTATCCATGATGAGGTTTAAGACTTGAGTATAGTAGGGCAGCGAGTAGTCAAAAGGCAAGTTGGGTGGTGAGTGGTAGAAATAAGAGGCGAGATGAAGACAGCGGCTATACTCACTCAGCGCGGTCCTTGTCAGTCAATGGCCCGGCTATACCAGATCTGAGGTTGTCACTGGAAGGCGAACGGGGGGTGTTTGGGGGCCGAGCTGGCACGGCCAGATGGTGAGCCGGCACAGGAAGCTCGGCCTGGGACTCCCTAGTAGATACGGAAGGACGGACGGTCTCTGTGAAATGTTGGACGGCAGGTTTGACGTTCGTTGCGGATCCGCTACGGGTGTGGCCGGCTCGAGCAGGAGTTGCCGGGGAAGAAGACAAGGTGGAATCGGATGGCATTTTGGCTGCTGCTGTCGCTTCTGGCTCGGTCTGAGCCGGTCGATGAGCATCCACCAGTGCAGACTTGATGCTGTGTAGAGATAGAGCTCGAGATTTGATAGAAGACTTGCGAGAGGAAGGCTGTTGAGCAGGTCTTGATGAGGATGTAGTGTTGTGGGAGATGAACGAGGGGCGGCGACTTGTAAAGCCATTTTGATGGAAGTACGAAGGCAAGCGCATTGAGAGGGAAGGAGCTATAAGCAGGACCATTGCTGCAGAGTCGGGAGGAAAGAACTGTTCTGCCATGTCGTTGCACGGCCATCGACCCGTAATATATGGTGCTTGGGAGAAATTGCCGGCGGCCAATGGCAACAAAGAAATCCTGTTTGCATGGTGGCATCCAACGGACTGTGGGGAAGAAACCGAGACAGGTCACCCACCTGCGACAGATCGAAGATGATGTCGAGGCCTTCCGGAGGCCAGAACTGGACTTCAACAAAAGAGTAGCATTTGCCAAGATATGATCGCGTGAGAATTTTATGAGACAGCACAACAGCTTTCTCCCCATGCCGTCGGGTGCCTGTATTCCTGTAACGCCTGCCTCCGCATGCAGAAGTCGAGACAACACGGAGATGGAACAGCGCATTTGCACAACAACCGTGACCCAAAAACCCCTTGTATAAACTACAGCTACACGTTCAATGCGTCGTAAAGCGGCGTAAAGCGCGTCATGTGCTCTTGAACTAGATGAGATGCTTCGATCTGGACCGCTACTGTCAGCCTTCATGGCGGCTGTGGTGGGTGTTTGGGGGAAAGGATACCTGAAGTAAGCACGGAGGTAGACGACCTGCCAGGCGCCAAGGCCGACGAGCATGCCCATGGTGCCAAAAGCGAACCACTTGACGCGCTCGTTGGTGCTCTCGTTGGTGTCGCGCAGCTTCATCTCACGCGCGCGTAGGTATTCCATCTCGCTGACAATCTCGCCAACGACTTCCTCCAGGCGGCGCAGCTCAGCCTCGACGGGCTTAAGCTTCTCGGTGTTCTGGATGGCGTTCCAGTCCTTGGCATCGGCGCCAATGTCAATATCGAGCTCGATGTGGCGGACGGGATTCGCGTTGGCCCTCTCTGCGGAGCAGTGTCAGCGCGGTTGTGAGATCGGTGGCGCTTATGAGCATACTGGTCTCAAGGATGTTCTCGAAGCACACATCAAAAGCGGAGTCGGCGACGGAGGTGAAGGCGTATCTGTTCTCGCCCACGACGTCCTTGGGGCGGCCGTAGTCGTTGCCAACAGCGTCCCTGATCTACGGCGGGGAAGCAAGGCGGGTCAGCTGGAGAGAGCTCGAGCGTGCAGATAGGATTTGATAAGGTAGAAGATGCGATTGGGTGGCGGTAACATACGTGCATGTTCAAACGCTGGCCGTCGCCGCGCCAGCCGTCGGTGATGGTGGTAACAACGACCAGCTGGTCCTTCATGACAAAGTTGCGGATGCATCGTTCCTTACTGGCGGACTCGTGGCCTGGGTGGGCCTGCATGTCGAACTTGAGGGCATGGGCGAAAGGCAGGCTGAGGAGCAGGAGCAGGCAGCTCAGAGCTCTGAGCAGCGTCTCCATGGTGGGCGAATTGGGGTCAAAGGCGGGCTGTGGTGATGCGGTCGAGCTGCGGTGGACTCTCAGAAACGCTACGTTTCTGTGATCTCCCTGAGCCGCTGCAACAACCCCGGCCCGTGCTCCCTGGACACGCTCCCCAGTGCGCCTCGGCATAACATCGGCTTCCTCTTCGCTGCTTTCGCCTTTCACCGCCTGCTTGCCCGCCGACACACTGGCTCCTCGAAATTCTCCATTCTCCTGTCAGCCATTCCACCTTGCTAACTGTGACTAATCATTTCACAGACATCAGCAGGACTTCTTCATGTCCTGGCTTCGACGTCCTGCCTCTGCCATCATGTCGAGATGCTGCCGGCCACGGCCGCAGAGTTCGTATGTGACGTCAAGCCATACAAAGACATGCATCAATATCCACTCAGGCTCTCTCTCAAGGTGAAACGCTTCAACGGGATTACGTGCAGAGCGCGGGCGATCTCTACGATACACACTTGCGACCCGCTCGCTAGCCATCCATGAGCAGCTGGATGGACAGGAAACATCCGGTTTGCACATCACCATTCATCCTGCCGATAGTACAGTACAAGATCGATTACATTTAGACACTATATACAGGTTCTTTACATGCAAACTTTACGCCCAGTGTGCGTCAATGACAATGGTAGTCGGGTTGGTCTGCACGCAGAGTTCAGACTCGTTGCCGCCTGCATGGCAGTAGCTGGGGACATCGCCCTCGCCCCACCAGCCGAAACTGTCACAAGAAGAGTCAGCAAATGGATTCCTAATACGAAGAAAAGGCGCGGGAGACTTACGCAAAGCCCAGCTCGTGATAGATGATGAGTCCGTACTGAGTCTCGTTGCCGGCCTTAAGCGAGAACCTGTACTTGCTCTCGCCGCAGGTGTAAACCTCGGACGGCAGGGCGGGGTTGAGCGCCTCGCACCCGAGGTCGGTGGCGTTGTTGCCGCTCAGCTTGAAGTAGACACTCTGGATGTTCTCGGTGCCATTGCTGCCGTAGGGGAAGCGCACGCTGAAGTCGGAAATGTCGATGTTCTCGTACTGGCTGGGGTCGGGCGCGCCGGTCGACTGAGGAGCGGGAGCAGCCGAGCCAAGGACGCCGAAGAGGGCGGTGGCAGCAGCAGCGACGGAGAAACGCATCTTGGTTGTTGTAGAGAGGTAGAGGACAAGGAAGTTGTCTGTGGAGCGATATCTGCTGTTGGAAGGCTGTGATTGTTGTTGGTTGGCGTGCTGGCTTCTGGACAGCCATAGGGCGCCTATATATACTCCTGAAAATGTAGACGTGACATGCTCCCTAAAAGCCGGCGCGACGTCACATGTAGCTAAATTAGGACCTGGTGGACATTCCGGGTTACTTCCGATGGTTCTCGTAACTTGGCAGATGTTCACATTGTCCTCGTATGCGGAAGCTCGGCGGAACTAATGGACTGGGATACGAAGGACATTGCGGTGCTTTTTCCCCCCAACCGGCTCAATTATGGTGGCGTGCACTCGTCCCGGCCAAAGTGCGGAGCAAATCGTGGCACAGCATGCACCCGTCGCCCGCCAGCGCATGAGCCGCGGCCACTTGCAGGGCCTTTGCCCCTCGTATTCAAGAGCCGCTCCTTGCCACTGACGTTCTACCGCTAGCAACGACTCGACTCTCTCTCGTGTCCCTCTCCTGCCCAATACTGGGGCTGTCTCGATTCGACCTAACCACGGCCCAAATGCAAAACGTGAGAAAAGTAGACTGGTCAGAGGTAATTGTATGCAATTTTCCGCCTAACGACGGGTTAGAATTCGCTCCAGACGAGGAGAAATACTGGGTTTTGACTTGTCTGCCTTGACACCGTACTGTCGTAGATGCCTTAGTCCCTGGCGCGGCGATTTCCTATCTGCTACGGGCTAGTCAGCATCACTCAATTTCGAACAGCCACGCCCCAGCGTTCTTTTATCCAGTGTCCCATCGGACCATCGCCGAGTCCGAATGAGGTAAACTAATTGCACATCTTACGTCAAGAACGGCATACGCGGAATGCCCAGGCTCTCGCGAGAATTTTCAAGAAGCTTGTTTAGACAGGAAATACTATGCTTCTCGCACAACACTTCGCAAAGTCCTCGACAAAGCCCCGATTGCTAAGAAGAAGAAGAAGAAGAAGAAGAAGAAGAAGAAGAAGAAGAAGAAGAAGAAGAAGAAGAAGAAGAAGAAGAAGAAGCGCTGATTAACCATCCGGCAGGCGCGTCAGTTTCCCGTAAATACGAAGCTCTTACAATTTCCAAAGGCGTCGATCCAAATGGCCTCGCTAATCGATGGCTGTGCCTTTGTTCTATTCACCATCACTTTCACCGCTTCCTCTCACTTTGTACTTCGGTGGCATCCCTCTCGGAAACAGCAATAACTTTCACAACGCTGCTCACCTTCATTCACCGTCCCCCTCACCCCGACCGGACTCGGCGTCATCACTAAGAGCGGTGTCCGACCCCACTCGGCCCCTGAAGAGGCCGAGGAATGATCCATGAACGGGCTCGCGGGAAACCTCTCACCGCACAGATTCAGCAATTCCTGCGCAATTATAAGCATCTAGGGCTGTGATTGTCCAGTATTGCGGCGTTGTCGGCGCTTGTGAAGATAATGAGATCTCGGTTTGAGTGGAGATGCAAAGGTTGCGCTCCGCAGTGACCTTCTGCCTCGTTCCTGTCGCGTAGCAGGACTTCCGACATCCAACCGCCCATGTGGCCTTGGTGTTTGAGGAAAAGACGGTGAGGGTGATTGCAGCCTAAAAGTACAGTGAGGAAACTTGCAGACGTTCGAAGTTGGAGTTATTACCACACTCAGCCACTTGCAGATTTGCAGAGTGAGTGGAAGTGAGAGACAAAGCCACTAAGTGAGCATAGTCCCTTTTGAACCCCTTCCTAGAAGTAGCGTTTCTATTCGAGATCCAAATCTGATATCAACAAACTTCTTCAGGTCTATCCAGTTGAAAGGAAGGTGGTACGCGTCTCCTGAGAACCATGTCTCCTCCCTCCTTACTTGAACACTGCCCCCGGAAATTCCAAATATCTCTTAAACTCTATCGACAAAGCGTACTAGACAACTATGACAGCCCCTGCACTAGCAGATAGTGGTGGATGACCAGAAACTGGCATACTTGCAATACAACTTGAAGCTTGCCGGCCCGCAACTTGACCCGAAATACCCTGCAGTGGACCCTCAACCATTCGTTTTCTGTTCGACATTTTCCATTAATAGTGATATGTGGTCGGAGGTGCTACTGACCCCGCATTCCAGTAACGAATAGTGTGAACTGTCACCGCGGACTGATCATTAATCATTCAACGTCCGAGCCGAAACCTACATCAATCCTTACCGAGTGTTTCAACATGAATATATCACAAGCTCACCATCATTGGAAAGCCATCTTTTCTTCCAGCTTTCACAAAAACTGGTCACAAGCTTCATATCTTCATAAAAACCAATAGCAAATCAACAAATCTCTCCACTCCACTCAAATTCCTCACAACCCATCCCCAAACATGTCCGCCCTCCGCTCCGCCGTCTACATCGCCCCACCCATCCCCTTCCAAAACCCGGCCAAGCCCGGCAAAAGCGCGGGCGTGTGGTCCCCGATCTCGTGCACGCTCATCTACACGGCGACGTCGGCCGCGCTGGTCGACACGCCCATCACGGTGCAGCAGACGGAAGAGCTGATCGCGTGGATCGAGCGCACCGCGCCCGGCCGCGCGCTCACCCACATCTACATCACGCACGGGCACGGCGACCACTTCTTCGGCATCCCCGTGCTGCTGCGGCGCTGGCCCGACGCCGCGGCGCTGGCCACGGCCGCCACCGTCCGCCGCATGCGCCAGCAGGTCGAGCCGCGCGCCTTCGAGCAGGCCTGGGAGGCCCGCTTCCCCGGCGGCCAGATCGCGCGGCCGTTCGCGCTCGCGGAGCCGCTGGACGCCGCGCGCAACGAGTTCGCGCTGGACGGCCGCTGGACGCTGCGCGCGGTCGAGGTCGGGCACGCCGACACGCCCGACAGCACGGCGCTGTGGGTGCCCGACCTGCGGCTGGCCGTGTGCGGCGACGTCGTGTACGGCCAGGTGCACCAGATGCTGGGCGAGGCGAACACCGCGGCCAAGCGCGCCGAGTGGATCGCGGCGGTCGAGAAGGTCGAGGCGCTGGGCCCGGCGCTCGTGGTGCCGGGCCACCAGTTGCCGGGCGAGGTCCACGGCGTGTGGCATTTGGAGAATACGAAGCAGTATATTCGCGACTTTGGGAGGGTGGTGGAGGGCGGCGCGAAGAGTCCGAGAGAGGTGGTCGAGGCGATGACGAAGTTGTATCCGGATCGGTTCAATACGGCTGCTTTGATTATGGGGGCGATGGCGGCGTTTAGTGTGCCGAGGGAGAAGAAGATGTGAGGTTGAAAGGATCAGTGGGTGCTTTGGCTTTTTATTGTTACCGGATTGATTTGTATTTTTCAGAGGGCTGAAGTATTGTGCTTTATTCTACACTTCAGCAGCAATGAGCAACGCGGACGTGAAAATGTATGTTCCTGGACCCCGATGTCACGGAATCTCATTTTTCTTTCAGAAACGCAATCCGAGGTTGACAAATTGTGGCCAGGCTTGGAGAGATAGGTGACGAGAATATCAGAAGTGCGCCAAGTGAAGCTCTTCTGACAAGGAAGAGACAATACAGGCATGCTTTTCAACCATATAGCGTGGAGGAAATGCGAATTATCTAGCACAAGCGAAATGGAGTGTGGGAGATGGAACCTGTCTCTTTCTCTATCCCAGTATATTGTCGAGCAACGGAAGGAGCAATGATACAATCTCTCAAATTGTCTCTAGAACATGGAAGAATAGCGCCCTCACTTAAGTATCGAGCTTGATGTTAGAAACAATCTACTAATTCTCATGCCTCTCAAACGCATTATGCCTAGATAGCTACGAACCCATCCACACCTCAATTGCTTAGGTTAGATCTAATGGTGCGAGATTGATTATTCGTGTAATTTAGTCCCCAGAGTCTACGAGTTACGTCGGCTGAGCTGAAGAATAAGATATCGATGTCCTTGATCTTGCTAGCTACTGGTGGATCTTCCTCATTTGCTTTTGTTGGTGAGAACTTCGTTCAAGGCGGCCTCGTCGGCGACGTCGAATAGCTATCGGCAGATCACGATAGCGGAGAATACCCTTGTAGAGACAGCCTTGCAGCCCTTTGATTGAGAGCCTTGGCCGACGAGCTCTATGGGCCACGGCTGAGGTGTCGGCAAAGGGTGGACGTGCGTACGATGGCACAGAAGATGTCTTGGCGGGGTCACGTACAGGAACGGTATTCGCCCTGGCTGAACTGGCCAAGGTGAGCGGGTGACTAAGACAGTGAGGAAGCATGCCGCCACAGAGAACTCATCCACCCGTGCTTTGGTGTCGAAGTCTACCTTTCACCCAGTGAGGAAGTCGATACTGGGAGGAAAAGCTTAATAGCGTAGAGGATTGTATACGAGAATAGAGATTGAGAAGCCCAGATTGTCGATATGTTATGGGATAGTAAAGAATGTTTTGCTCGTGCCTTTCGTCTTTTGACTTCATTCCCGAGAAGGAAGGAAGAAAGTTACGTATAATTGGCCTGTATTTAGCTAGAGCTGTACGAAATAGTTAGACTCTATAGAAGAAGTCGGAAATGATGCTACCGATGCCTGCAATTTGGAGATTGAGGATATGATTGTAACGAGAGGGGAACATACGAGTATCGTTCCAAGTCGTCGACAACCATAACTTGCAGCAGCTTCACCATTCTGAAATCCCTAGTTAGTTTTACAAGCATGAAGTCCGATCTCCTGTCAACTTATTATACTAGCGCTCTTTCTACTGGGTAGCGTACTTCGCCCACTGCGGAGAGGAAGGGAGAGGAGGGGGGAAGGGGGGAGTTGAAAATATTGCGAAATCTGCCTAATTTGCTGCTGGACGGGCTGCCGCCACCCCCTATGACTGCATAACGACCGGGTCTGCTCTGAAAATGCTAGAATCGATCGGCAAGGCCAAGACCGTCTTTCTCGAAGGTGAGAAAATATTATCCTATGCATGCAGTGATGCTTACATCAATTGCTCAGGCACAGGCTGTTTCAAGGCCCTCAGCACCGCCAAGTAGTTAGCCTAATTGGGAAATTTAGAAGTGGTTTAGCGTAGCCTGTTCCTCATAAAAACGTAGCTCATCGTGTAGACCCTTAGAAGGAGCAATCCATTGAGTCCAAACACAGGCGGTGTCTCCATGTTCAGCCTTTTCCTCTGCCTTGTTGCAGGTATACGCCCCATCATCACGTCCTCCTCAGATGCGAAATTGGAAAAGATTCGCAAGCTGTTTGGCCCAGATAGTGACACTATTGGCACGATCAAGTACCGCACCACGTCCGACCTGGTTGCCGTGGTGAAGCGAACCACCGATGGCCGTGGAGCCCGAGTTCGTGGTTGCGAACGCGGTGCCTTCGACGTGAAATCAGGGTCTCGAATGCCTTATTCATAAAGGCTGAACAAGGGTCGCGTGCTCAGTGTCAGGATGGGCGGGCTTGTCTCTATGCTCGGCATGCTGTCCGATTCGCAGAAAACTGACTTGATCCCAAATATCTTGTTAGGTGGTAAGACAGGTTCGTTCAAACATGAATAACCTCTAAGAAGATTCTGCAGAAGCTGATCTGGGAATAGTTCGAGAGGTGTTACGGGAGCAGGCAGCTTGGAGATGCTGAAGAGACTCGCAAGTTTTGTCGAAAAGCATGACGTTCATCCTGTGAGTAGCGAAAGGCTGAGATTTGATCAGACCGTCCACGCCTTCACCAAGCTCGGGAAGCGAAACGTTGTTGGCAAGGTCGTTATTAAGGTCTCAGATGTCGGGACTGAGTAGATAGCATGGTACATCGTTCCTCTGCTTTTATAGGCAATCATGTACACGGAATAGATGAGTGTACAAACAAAGCTGAGGTTAAGATGCAGTCCAGAAACTGCGGGACATGCTGGTTGGTCCGAGTGCTTGACGATAAGCGCATGATCAGCTGGCGCGAATTCGCCTACACACAGCCTCACAAAGGCATCAGCGTCTTCATTACATCTGGATCAACGGGCGCGCCGGGGCAGAACTGAGTGCACAAGCTTCTAGAAATATAGGTGGAGCCGGATAAGGTGACAAGGCCGGGGCTGGCCGTTGTGGCGGGAGGTCTTGGTTGCTGAAGCGGAAAAAGTTTATCAACGGACCCTTGCGCAACAAGCTCCACAGGGACCGTTTGGAGGCAGCGGTCCACGCCCGACACGGCTAGCAGGCCGCCGGGAGAGGTGAAAGGCGGTGGGAGCTTCCGCAATCGTACGACTCCACCCTGCGGCGCGACTCATGAGGGTGTGTCGCGGCAGTCGCGGGCAGACGGGCGCGCCGTTGCTGCCCCGCATCCCACTATATGAGCCCTCCGCATAGTCTTAGTCCTGCAGCTTTCACGCTCCCCCAGCTGCCAGCTCCTGCAAAGACCCTCCCAGTACCGCGGTCCCTAACCACGACGTGAAACACCCATCGCTGAAACAATGCCCATCCCTACCGAGCCCGTTGGATCCCTGCCCAGGCCCAAGTACCTGCAGGACGTCATTGCCGCCTACGACGCCGGCAATGCCACGCGCGAGCAGCTGCTCGACGCCCAGGAGAAGGCCGCTGCCGACTCGGTCCAGCGCATGGAGGAGACGGGCGCCGAGTTCGTGACTGACGGCGAGCAGAGGGTGCGCTTGCGCTTGCCCGCATCTTCCGGCTCGTGGCCCGCCAGCTGACAGAAGCTCCTCCGCCAGGCATCCTCCTTCGCGACCTACCCCATCGTCGACACCCTCGGCGGCAAGGGCCTGGCCGAGAACCTCGCCGCCGACGGCCAGTACTTCGCCATCTTCGACGACGGCCACCACCGCCAGCTGCCCCGCCTCGTCAAGGGTCCGCTGAAGTACAAGACCTATGCCTACGACTACTACAAGAAGAGCAAGCCATTGGCCAAGAAGGCGAGCCTCAAGCAGGCCGTCATCGCCCCGAGCATGCTCTACCTGCTGTATCCGCTCCAGGGTAAGCAAGGCCCGGCCGAGTCCGCAAGAGGTGTTGTTCCGCCGCTGACGAGCTTGTGCAGGCGAGATCGAGGGCTACCCGAAGGACCAGTTCGTCGAGGACCTGGTGAACGAGTGCGAGAAGGACATCCGCGGCACCTTCGAGGCCGGCGCCAAGCGCGTCAGCATCGACTTCACCGAGGGCCGCCTGGCCGCCAAGAAGGACCCGCGCAACCCGTGGACCGGCGCCAACCTGCTCCAGACCTTCATCGACCTCAACAACAAGGTCCTCGACCGCTTCACCCCGGAGGAGCGTAAGAACATCGGTATCCACACCTGCCCCGGCGGCGACTGCGACAGCGTCCACAGCAAGGACGTCGACTACCACGAGCTCCTGCCCAGCATGTTCCAGATGAACGCCGGATACTTCTTGATCCAGTGTGCCAGCGAGACGGACAAGGAGAAGGTGTACAAGGAGATTGGACAGTATATCCGGAAGGACGCGAACGGCGTGAAGCAGGTAAGCTTATACCGGGCTGGTTTCGGCGGATGGTGCGCAGGCTGACTCGGGTACGACGGCAGGTCGCGTTCATTGGCGTCATTAACCCTCTTGATCCTCGTGTCGAGACGCCCGAGGAGGTCGCGGAGCAGCTCGTCAATGCTGCGAAGTATATCCCCGTGGACCAGCTGGGCGCTACTGATGACTGCGGCTTCAGCCCCTTCAGCGTCGACGTCAAGCCGAAACACGGCTCTCCCGATTTTGCCAGGGATGTCGCTTTCCAGAAGATTGCGAGCCGCGTCAAGGGCGTGAAGCTGGCCAGCGAGAAGCTCGGTGTCTGAGCGGCATGGTATTTTCGCGAGGTTCGTGTGTTTTCTAGAACTTTTCTTTCTTCGGTGTCATTAGAGAAGGGGCTTCAGCGGCGGCAGGTGATGAAGTTACGAGATGAGATAAACCTAAATACCCACAAGTTTTGAGGAGTTTGATGCAATTTGGACTGGAGAGTCGAGGCGAGGTAGAGATGTTTGTGAAAGTAAGGGAGTAGTAGTAAAGGGAGGACGGTGCGGATGAAGTCGATTGTATGTACCCCTCATAGCTTGACCCCGGTTGTTTCACCCCTTGAGCACTGTGCGCCTGCATGCTGCCGTATGCGTGCTTTTCGCCCCGCAGCCAGCTCAGCTATTGGGTTCCGATCGGCTGGGTTCGCGTGCCTTGATGCTCCTCCGTCGCTCGAAATAGCGAGCCT
Organism: Neoscytalidium dimidiatum; assembly: GCA_037367355.1. NCBI lineage: Eukaryota > Fungi > Ascomycota > Dothideomycetes > Botryosphaeriales > Botryosphaeriaceae > Neoscytalidium > Neoscytalidium dimidiatum. The sequence continues at coordinate 433,185 of CM074701.1, read as the reverse complement.
GCTTGGCATAGCCCATCCCGCCCTGGACGGAAATACTTCATCGCTACCCGACGAACGTCTACCTTCTCATGACACAAATCGCGGAGCGTACCGGATGATTACATGCCCTGGCTGCATGCCTCTGAGTCGCTTGGGCAATACCACGTCTGGATATCTTGAAGATAGGCACACAGCATAATGGCCAAGCGATGAACTGAAGAGTGTTATGTAGCACAAGTCACATTCAATGAGCCTAGATCGGATACTGATGCTTCTAGGTAAGCGTTGCCTTTCATTTGGTTTACATTACCCCAATCTCTTCAAGGAACACCAAGGACACGCGATTTCAAGGCCAGGTCTACTTTTGGAGCTGTCATCTCAACCTCAGCATCCCACTTTCCATTATCGAAATGATGCACAGTCCCGGGATTTGTTATCGCGATAGTCGAAGGCAACGCCGCAAGGATCAAAACTTTGACGATTGGGGCTTTGTCCTTGTTCCTGGCAGATTTCAAATCGGATATCGCGATTTGCTGCGAGGGCAAAGGTACGGCGGCCAATCACGACCAATCTCGTTTTTTTTTTTTTTATCAACGCATCCATCCCACTCCTCGGAAGCTTGTTGTACTTAAGAGCGTTGGCGTATCTTGACGTTTCCTTGAGGACTCTGCTCTGTTACTGTTTGCTCTTTTGCTGTAGGCTTGAAGATGATGGATGCAAAATCCGAGAAAGAGGTTGCGAGGAGCACGTCGGCTTCGGCTGATGCCGAGGTCGAAGTTGGAGAGGTAATCATGGTTGAAGGAGACAGACTGAAGCGCAATGTCTCTACTCACCAAGTTCATGTACGTATAGGCTCGCATATCGTCGTGTATAGCTTGCACCTGCTGATTACCCCAGGTAATGTACGTTCCACACCCCCCTCGTTTTACCGGGCCTCGATTGACGTACGGAAAAGATCTCTGGGCTGCAATATTGGGAGTGGCTTGATGGTTGCCACCGGAAAGGCATTGCACAACGGTAGGTGGACAGGTGTGGATAACTTGTTCTCTGGTAAGCTAACGGAGCATCACGCAGGTGGGCCGGGCAACATGGTGCTCGCATACGCTCTTCTTTGCTCATGCGTGGGGGCGTCGCTGCAGACGCTTGCGGAGATGACGATAGCCTTTCCAGTGTCTGGGAACTTCATAAATTATGCTCACCGCTGGCTTGATCATTCTCTTGCGTTTGCCGCCGGGTTTGCAGAGTGGCTGGGTAAGCCTACTATTCATCTTTTCTTGCCCCTCGAGATCCATATCAATGTTACTGACCCTGTCTAAGGCTGGACTGCTGTTTCGTCCGCAGAGGCTACCGTTTTTACTATCATTGTAAACTACTGGGCTGACAACTCAGTCCATGAAGCCGTCTGGTGTAAGTCAAGAACTTGGGCCATGAATTTCATGAATGTTACTGAGCACACTGTGTCACAGTGACGGTCTTCATGGTCTTCTGTGTCGGCCTCTTCTTCCTGCCTAACAAATACTTCGCCTGGTACGAGTACTTTGCTGGCTTACTTAAGATCTTCGGCCTAATCATTGTTATCATCACCTCCATCGTGATCGTTGCTGGGGGAGGCTCGACGGGGAGGGTCCATGACGGCGAGTACTGGCGAAATCTTCCCGTATTCGCAAACGGCTTCCAGGTAAGACAGAGCATCTACTGTGTGTGCGACTCTTATTGACGAGCGAGCAGGGCTTCTCGAGTTGCGCGCTTCTTGCTTTGTGGGCCGTAGGTGACCAAATGTTCGTCGGAATCCTGGCTGGTGAAGCGGAGAGCCCTCGCATTTCTATGGCCCATGCCACGAAGCTCATACCCTACCGCAACGCTCTCCTTTACATGATATCCGTTGTATTCTGCACGTTGATGGTACCTATGGACGACGAGCGTCTCTTTGGAGGCCAGGGTGCGGCGGCATCTCCCTTCGTCATCGCCATGAATGATGCCGGAATTAAGGGAGTGCCAGACTTCTTCAACGTCGTAATCATGATCGGAATCGCCGGTGTTGCTGTAGAAAGCATTTACATTGCTTCCAGGGTGCTTCGCGCCATGGCCGAACAAGAGCTCATCCCAAGGTTCCTGGCCGGTGTCGATTCGAAGGGCAGGCCAAGGTGGAGCTTGGCTATCACCTTGCCCATTGCGACGATGTTGACGTACATCAACCTATCGAGTAAGTCAATTCGCAAAGTCCATCAAGAATTGGGCTTATCATTGTAGATACTGGCGTGGTCGTCTTCACGTGGCTGGGTTCCATCACCTCATCGTCGTACTTCATCGTCTGGATGGTCATCTGCCTCACATCCTGGCGGTTCCGGGAAGCGCTGAAGGCCCAGGATGACCCGCTGTTCCGAGAGGTTTATGCATACAGATGCTGGGCCTGGCCTCTACCGACCGTCTGGCTTGCTGCCTGCTGCGCGCTTCTCCTCGTCTGTTGTATTTATGTCGGGCTTGTGCCGATAGTAAGCTGGCTCTTTGATGTTGCGCACATCTCTCTCTGATAAGTAGCTGACAAGAGCAATCCAGGGATCATCTTCGGCTTCGGTCTACTCTTTCTTCCAGTACATGATTGGTGCCATTATCGTCGTGGTCTTTACCATTGCGCACAAAATCTTCTACCGCACCAAGATCCAAGATGTCCGGACGGCTGATCTTAAAAGCGGGCGCCATGTGCTCACCGAAGAGGAAATTAGGCTGCTCGATGCACATTATCGGATGCCAAGCTGGAGGCGCGTCTTGAGCTACATCAAGGGTTGATCCTTAATTCCCGTTCGATAAGGTGCTTGGCGAAGTTTAGCTGCAGCGGCACTGTCAAGGGCGATGGCACCAATCTGCGAGATGCAAGGATCGGGCCGCCAGCGGAGGATAGAGCCTTTACCCTACGCTCCAATATGCAGGGCCGAGACGAAAGAGTATGCAGGAAACCAAAAACTGTCACTGATTTAGGTTCTTAGCTCCAATAGCAGACCGCGTTACAGCGCCGTGGTGCGGAATGCTACTTCTCTGAGCCACATGCACTGGCGGGCTGAATTTAATCCGTAACAAGGGACAAACTATTGTCATTATTACTTAAACAGTGCGCACTTGGATTTCTTACACGCATTCATCTAATCGAGTCATCAAGGGATATGAATCAGTGCTTGCTGAGTGACCGCAGCTCCAGATAGCCGCATCTAATGCGGGCCGTCTTGCGCTTAAATCTCTAATATAAGTAGCGTTGCAAATCCTTCCTATTCGTCAGGCTTCCGGTGCAACTGCTGTAAACGAGCACTGGCATGCAGGCTATTGTCTTGGAGCTGAGATCGGACCCTTTCCCCGCACGCTTTCCCGGCCCCTTGCTGTAGATACACTTCGGAATGCCGAAGTGCGGGGCCCCGGATTCCTTGTACCTCGAATCCTACGCAGCACACCAATCGAAGAGCGCATATACGGTACGTCGCATAGATAAATCCGACACTCTTAAATACCGCTATCTCCTGCGCCGAAAGCTTTTCATGTGTACCATCAATCCACCATGTCGGATACCCTGCAGTTACCGCAAACCTCGCTGTGGGCAAACAGAAAATGTCTGCTCATATGCTCCATCGTATCAATTGCAAACATGCAATACGGGCTAGACTCGGCAGCTGTTGGTGGTCTTCAGGCGATGCCAGGCTTCCTTGCGGTATTCGGATATCCTGATCCCGCGGCGCCTGGTGGGTATGCGATAGGGGTGAGTTGTAAAACACGAGTCCTTGCCTTGTGCGTACTGACCGTTTCTTGTCAGGGAACTTTCCAGCAGCTAATAAGCAGCCTATTGACGCTCGGGTCCTTCCTGTCTTCCCTTGCCGCCGGAGCATTTGCGCATTACTATGGCCGCAAGGTCGCGCTCTGGACAGCCTGTGTTTTAAATGCAGTCGCTTGCATACTCCAAATCACCACGGAGAATAAAGGGGCCATATACGTCGGCCGTCTCATTTTGGGATTCGCAAATGGCTTTCTGGTCACCTTCTCGAATGTGTATACGTCGGAGGCTTCGCCGGCGCATTTGCGCGCTGTGATGGTTGCTCTGTTCGCGTACTGGTAAGCTACCACACATCATATTTCATCTTAGACAACCCTATATTTGAGTTTAAGAAGAACATTGCTGACTGGTACAGGGTGAATATTGGCAGTATTGTAGGCGCCGCTATCACAAACGCTACTAAGAGCCGCCTGGACAAAGCATCTTACCAAATTCCCATCGGCACTCTCTTCATCGTACCTGTGTTTCTTGCAATCGGCTTACTCTTTGTTCCTGAATCACCACGCTATCTCCTGAATAAAGGCAAAACAGAGGAAGCCCGCAAGGCTCTGGAAACACTCCGCGGCAAGTCCTTAGCGCCGGAATACCTGGAGCTGGAATGGACGGAGATGGTAAAAGGCATTGAGGAAGAGAAGAGGCTGGCAACTTCAGTGAGTATGTTGGACATGTTCAAGAGTAAGTCCCGCACATTCAACAATCGCGAACCATTAGCTAACGCCCAGGGCGATACAGACACTGACCTGCGCCGCACGCTCCTCTGCTACGGTATGATTGCTTGTCAAACCGCATCCGGCGTCTGGTTCCTAATCAGCTACGCTACCTACTTCATGATCGTCAGCGGCCTCACCGTTGACGAGGCCTTCAAGTTCTCCGTCATGAACACCTGCCTCGGCTTCATCGGCGTCAACTGCGGCATGTACGCTATGCGCCACCTCGTCGGCCGCCGCACCATTCTGATGTTTGGTGCCGCTTTCTGCGGCTTCTGTATGCTGGCGCTGGCGATTGCGGCTTCCGCGGCCACGAGCACCGTGGTCATGAGGGACTGCATCATTGCGTTCACCGCGCTCTTCATGTTCGGATATAACTCGTGCGTTGGCGCGGCCAGCTATCCCGTGGCGACAGAGCTTGTGAGCACGAGGCTGCGGTCGTGGACGGTAGGAACGGCGACCTCGTTGGGGTATTTCTTGGCCTGGCTGACGGCGTTCTGCACGCCGTATTTCATCAACCCGGAGAACTTGAATTGGGTAAGTAGAATCGTTCTGCTGTCGACGCTTTCGGGTCCCGATTATTAATGTTGTACTCAGGGTGCAAAGTACGGTTACATCTGGGCGGCTTCAAATTTCCTTTGCGTGGTTTTCTTCTTCTTCCTGATGCCTGAGCTCAAAGGCCGCACCCTCGAAGAGATCGATGAACTGTTTCTCAACAAGGTGTCCGTCAGAAATTTCCCCAAGTACCGTACCACGATCGGCGACGAAGCCGCCAGGGAGGTCAAGGAGCACGTGGGGCTATTCGACTACAAATCGGGGGCCGCGACGGAACATGTCCAGCAAGTCGAGTAAACACATGATTGTGCACCTACCCCAATGAAACTCCATACTTCCATCATTAGACTAAATGCCTCATCCAAGTAAACAACCATCTCATTTCCGCACCCGGGTATATAACAATCACTTCCTCCCCTGCTGCCCATCCAACTCAATCACGTTGCTCTGCCCCGACAGTTCCTGGTACTCCCGTCCCGCGATCTCCGGCGTCCCGCCCTGCTTGTTGTAGTGCTCGCCCCACCCCTGCCCCTGAGCTCCCTGCTTCTCCTCCGCACCTTCTCTCCCCCGCCGCAGCCGCCGCCGCCGCAACAGCAAAAACGCCATCGGCACCGCCGCGCACGCCGCCGATATCCCGATCCCGATCCCGATCCCAGCGCCCACGCCGGGGCCGCTCTTCGGTGCGCAAGCCGCCGCAGAGCCGGCCGTCGTCGTCATCGTCGTCGACGACGACGGCCCGGCAGCGGAAGAGGCGGTCCCGCCGGCGGCGGCGGCGGCGGCGGCGGCGGCGGCGGTACTGGTGGAAGCAGCGGAGACGCACGACCCGGTCGCGGCCCAGGTGGTCGTCGCGCGGCCGGCCGCGTTGGCCACGATCTCGACGTAGCCCGAGTCGAACCAGCCGTAGCCGTCGGTGATGCCGAGCTGGAAGTGGCAGGGGCTGGCCCACGTGGAGCGGATCACGACGGGCTCGGTGGCGGTGGAGTTGAGGCGGGCGGTTACGGATTCTGGGGACGTGGGGAGTTAGGGGGAGGTTTTTTTTTTTTTTTTTCCTTTGTGGTCGTGGTGGTGGGACGGGGGGAGGGGATGGTCGTGGCAAACCTTGGGTGCCGTTGCAGTGGACGTAGAGGTCGCCGTTGGCGTAGTTGGAGGACCACGACACGTTGACTGTGTCGCCGGCGATGACTTGCGGGATCGGCTCGGAGAGGGAGGGGAAGTAGAAGAAGTTGGCGTTTTGGAGTGCGGTGGCATGGTGGGGGAGTGACAACAGCGAAAGCCTGGCTAGCAGACTTCGCGAAGTGCTTCGCGGCATTGGATATTCTGTTGTGTATGGATGTACGGGCGAGTGTTCGCCGCAGCGCGTGGCCCTGCGGCCACCCCGCATTTATAGAGATGATAGAGCTGATATGGAAGCGGTTATTTGCTCCTCGCGTCGAGGAGCGGGAAGCAAGTGCCCCTTGTTGGTCAGGCATTACTCGTATTTGGTAAATCATGGGGTGCTCTTTTACTCCGCTGTTGGGGGCCACCTAATCGTAGACCAGTTGCACAGAGGCCGAAAGAGTCCTGATCGTCCGAATGTAGTTAACTGGCCATCGTACGCATCCTTCATGTTATCGTTGGTAGGCGTCTGCGGTGCCGTACTTCTAAGGAATGCGTAACAGGCTTTGTAAGAGCCGACACAATTTCACCAAAGATTTCAAAAAGGCAAGGACAATTTAGGGCACAGGCTCGGAAAGCTCTACTACTTTCGAAACCCTCGCACGGTCCAAGGGTGATCAGTATCACCGTTGCAGATCATCGCTATCTGATTTGCATACACGGCGCTTACTTATCCGAAGGCCGAAGCCTGGATCGTCATCACTCAGAAGTCTTTTTTTTTTTTTGGTCTCCAGGTACACACCACCGTTTTCATTAAGTCCGTGAAGATTTTCTCATAAGGCTCTATCAATTTCTGCTGATGTTATTGTTTATTTAATCAACTCTGTCATCAAACGAGACTAGATCCTTTGTGTTCAGCGACGACCCGCACTCGAATGATGCTGTTGTTCGATATACCATGATCTTCTGATTCTCAATTTGAGGCTTCTCCAATTGTGTGTCTACTGCTTTGACTAATTCTAGCATTTTCAGGAGACTTAAACCGATTCTGGCACCTACAGCTGGCAGATCACAGTACTCTACATTGCGATCTGTGACAACGTAGTCTATAGCTGACCTCGCATTTTGCTAATTTGGTGTTGCTGCTGCTTTCGCACGAGCTCTCATAATCTCAATCTGCATCCTCAATCTCCAAGGGATGTCCATTTTATCCATGTACACCTCGAGCACCTATTCAGATCTAGTCAGTCTTGTCCTAATTCAGTAAAGAGCGCCTCTGAGATACGCACCTGAATGGATTTAGGTTCAATATAATCTGGCAAAGCTAGCACGGCTTCGAGCTCCCGCTTCGTCTTCACCTCGCGGCTCCGCTCCTTCCCATGCTTGTCCCCGAAGAAAGAAAGCATAAGCTGCCAGTTCCAGGCCGCAATGTCATTGTAAGCTGTTCCCTACCGTCAGCCGTCGCGATCCAACATCCAGAGAAGAACTCACCCTCTTCCGGACCATGAATCGCCCTCTCGATCGTGTACCCGGCATTATTGATCACCAAGCTTGCGCCGCGCGCACGGTCAGCTCCCAGTCCACCATACGGACCACATCAACCGTCCAAGCAGGGATCACTCACATAATCACGTTCTCCAGCCCTTCCCTCACCATCGTCCCCACCTCCTGCGCCGTCAACTGCGCGCTCCCGTCCCCCGTCACCAACACCACCCTCCCCGCCTTCTCCCCGCCCGCCCTCTCCATCTCCCTCCTCGCCACCGCGGCCCCCAGCGTCGCCGGCACCGCGTACCCGATCGAGCCGTAGTATATCTGCGTCAGATACGCCACGCCCTCCGGCAGCACCGCGTCGCTCAGCCCGAACTGCGCCGTCCCCGCCTCGCCGACCAGCACGTCGCCCGCCCGCACGAACGCGCCGATCCGCCGCCAGATCCACGACTGCGTGACCGCGGCGCTGCCGGCGTCCGGCGCGGGCTCCGGGTCGGGCAGCGCCGGGGCCGGCACCTCGGGCACGCGGTCCGCGTCCAGCGCGGCGGCCAGCGCGTCCAGCACCGCGGCGAGCGAGATCCCGCCGTCGTCGTCGTCGTCGCGGAAGGACCGGCCGCGGACGACGACCTCGTGCGGGTGCAGCGACAGCAGCTTGGCCGGCGCGATCGCCCGCGTGTGCCCGCCCGTGTTCGAGTCCGACGGGAGCGGCCCCACGTCGATGACCAGGTCGCTGGCGCGCTCGACGTACGCCGCCACGCCCGGGTGCGAGACCGCGCCGTTGTAGATGCCGTGGAAGTAGGGCGCGCTCTCCGGGATCGTGGATTTGCCCATCGGCGTCGAGAAGGTGGGGAGGCGGAGGAGGGAGAGGAGGCGTCGCGCGCTGGCGGTGGCGCGGTGGCGGGAGGTGAGGGCGTCGATGAGGATGACGGGGGAGCGGGAGGCGTAGATGGTGTTGAGGATGGTGGTGATGAGGGTGGATGGGGGTGGTGGTGGGGGGAGGTCGAGGGGCTGGGTCGGGGAGGGTGGGGAACGCGCTGGTGGACGAAGTCCATGGGGACGAAGATGTAGACGGGAAGGGAGGTTTTGAGGCAGGTACGGAGGACTCGCTGGTCACTGGGTTAGAAGGCAGCTGGTGGAAGAGATGGAGGGGATGAGCGCACGTCGACTTCGGAGGGCGCGGTGTTGATATCGTCCAGCCAGCAGTGCGCGGCCCGGACGTGGCTGGATATCTTTTCGTAGACCTATTTTGACTTAGAATGTATGAAGATTCTGGAGAAGCAAGGCGCGAACTCTATGGTCTGGGTTGGGTCCTAGGCAATGATGTATCATGGCGTTTCTTTTCTGGGCCGCGGTTGCAGTAGTTCCGACAATGTGGACAAGTTTGACCTGCTCCGTGTATGCGCCTGCAACACCGTTGATTGCGGATAGCTCTCCGACTCCCATGGTTGTCACAACTGAAGATTCATTAGCATTTGGCTCAGAGCCAGACTTATCCAGAGGTACACATACTGACTCCAGGGCATTGCTTCACCCTACAGTACCCGTCCGCGGCGTAAGCTGCGCCCAATTCGTTTGCCGTTCCGACTGTGACACGTGTTTGGTAAGTAGGACATAGTTTACGCAGCAGTTTTTCCTCAACCGACCCCATGATAATTCTTCGACGTTATTTATGTAGTCCAGAAGCTCCAAGTTCATGTCCCCCGGCACGCCGAACACACTTTCCACACCCAATTCGGCAATGCTAATATTATGTGGCCAATCAGCAGTGCTCTATTTCATGAATCTGTCTGAGAGACATACCGCTTCCAAAGGTATAGGGCAAGAGGAATCTTCTCCGACATGTTTGCTGCGTTGGCGACGATCAAGGTGCGGAACAGCTTTTAGAAACTATGATTCAATGCCTTGAAAGTCAACGGTATGAAGCAATTCGATATATACCAAGAGCACCATCAGATATCAGTACGCCCTTCCAGAGATTGATGTATCTGGAAGGGAGCGATACATTACCAAGCCGCGGGTTGCCGCCGCGTGGTTTCACAGCTGCATTTCCGCTCAAGGTTGTCGCATTCGGCCCCACTCTTGACAAGCCTGATAGATCCGTGGTTATCCTAGACTAGCCGCGACGCAACACCATGAATCTCGGGGGCCATCCAGTGCGGGGTCCCCTTGAAATTCCGCAATGTGTTATTCTCTCCCGCTTCTCACTCCATCTGCGTCAAACGAGCATCCGGAACGCTTCCGTTGGCCTCAGCAGTGGGGAATTGATCTCCATCATAAGCTGACATGGGTCACCACACGGCTGCCATCGCACTTTCACACGTAAGCCCGCCGGGCCCTGCATCGCGCAAATCAACTCGTCTCAATTCGGAAGACGCCTCCTCTCTAGTTCACCCCGGAGCGCTCTCTACGTTTTCTACCCAGCAAAAACTTTCTCTAGCCCCTCGCCCTGAACGCCACCCTCACCGGCGGGACCCTCGTGACGAACGCATCCTGCCAGCCCGGGCTCTCCTCAAACAGCCTCACGCTCTCCACCTCGTCCTCCAGCTCGATCTCGAAGCCGCGCACCACCTGCGCGACGGCCAGGCGCAGCTCCATCAGCGCGAGCGGCTTGCCGACGCAGCTGTACGGCCCGGTCGAGAAGGGCATGAAGGCGTCGCGGCGCAGCACCAGCTGCGGCCGCGCGAACCAGCGCTCCGGCACGAAGGCGTGCGGCTGCGGGAAGTTGCGCGGGTCTGTTTCCGATGCATTAGTAGACGTCCGTTTTCTTCTTCTTCTTCTTCTTCTTCTTCTTCTTTTTTTTTTCGCTCCCCCGGGAGGTGAAGAAATGCTTACCGCGGTGAATCGTCCACGTCGGGACCGAGACGAGCGTGTCGCCGGGGACGAAGCGGCCGGCGAGGACGGCGCCGTCGGGCGGCGTCAGGCGCTGCAGGCCGCTGGGCACGGGCGGGTACAGGCGCAGGGCCTCGTTGATGACGCCTTCCAGCAGCGGCCTGTTGATCAGCGCGGCGTGCGAGACGACGCCGTCCGCGCCGGCCGTGGCGGCGGCGGCGGCGGAGATGTCTTCGTGCAGCCGGCGCTGGACGTCCGGGTGCTTGGCGAGGAGGTAGATGATGGCGGCGAGCGTGGCCGAGGAGGTGTCGCTGCCGGCGACGATGGCCAGCTCCGAGTCGCTGGCGGCGTCGCCGTCGGTGATGGCGGCGAGGGTTTCGCCCGCCTTGTCGTTGTTGCTGTTGTCGCCGTCGCTGCCGAGGATGTACGAGTAGAGGTCGGCGACTTTGGGGACGTGCTGGTGGCGGTGGTGGTCGGGAGTGTCAGCCGGGTCGTTCTCGATTGCTTGGTGGTTGGTGGAGTTGGGGACGTACTTTCCGTCGTTCTTCCAGCTGGGCGTGGCACCAGTTCAGCCAGTTCGTCCTGATCGCTCCGATGCCGGGGAGCCTTTGCAGCAGCATGAAGGACCAGTATGCTTGGAGAAGAGTGCCGTTGATCGGCTTGGTCCGCCGGAACATCTCCAAGGCGAAATGGGAGTGGTTCTGCTTGAGCATGTTGAAGGAACGGCCGAGCATGAGGTCGCCCATGACGTCGAAGCCCCAGTACTCGCAGACGTCAGTCGCGTTGATCGGCTTGCCGTCGGACGCTTTTAGAAGAGCGAACAAATCGTTGAAGTGTACCGCGAGGCGCTGCTCGTAGTCTTTTAAGGCTGCGTAGCAATTAGTGACTGATGGGCGCCGGCGTTGGTTTGCTTCTTCACCCACCTTTGGTGCCGAAGGCTTTGTCCCATATCCTCCGTCGCTGCGAATGGAACTTCTTATCCCTGGTCATCTGCAGGGATCGCGACGGGTAGTTAAGGTCGTAGAACGATCCTTTCGTGCATTTGGAACTGTAGCCATATATCTGTTGTACGGCGTCGGCGTTGTTGATGGAAATCTCGCGAGGACCTTGTGGCGGTCGCTTTGTTAGATCATCATGGTCGCTTAAGAAGACTGCAAGACGTACGGATGCGAACAAAGTCCCCGTGCTCCTCATGCAGACGCTGGATTTTGCGATAAGTCTTGAGATCTGGCAAGGCCTCTACGACGCCCCACAATGCCGTCAGTTTGGCAAAAGTTGGGCCATAGAAATTCTTGAGCGGGTGGAAAAACAGGCGGTAGACGGCTATGCTTCCAAAAAGTCCGGCGTAGAAGCTCGTTGCCCACAGGGCGGTTGTTGACGCTGCGTAGGATAATGGAAAGCCGTAGATGGCGGAAAGCAAGATAACAAGAAGAGTAGGCAGCAGGAGCTGGATTGATGCGAGCGTTGATACGTGCTTCTCCCACTCCCCGCGTATGAAGACCGCAAGATGCAGCCCCACACCTGCGGCGAAGGAGCAAAAGGCTGCGCCCAGAGGATCATCAAACAGTCTGGAGGAAGCCATAAGTGGGTTTTTGGCGCAGGAAGATTGAATGGAGCCGGGAACTTATTTATTGGGCCGCTCAACGCAGTCAGCTTGTGAGCGGGGGTGATGCCATCCATGTAACTCATCCATGCAAAGATAGCGAGCTAATGTGCTAACGCAGTGGCTAGAACAGGGAATAAGGTCCGCGCCGCTCGGTTACGCGGAAACGGGTGCTTCATATGCCCCTGTTCTTGTACACGGGACCCATTGATCACATTACATTGATGACTCAGCCCTACTATGGTAAGTTGAAACAGTAGTGAGGACGTGTGTTTGCTGGATCTCCTTATATTTTCAATTTTCGAATAGTCCAACGTGCCTTTATTGGTAAACGAGGTAGTATGGACGACAGAGCTATGTCCCGTGTCGATTTTTGCCTTTCACAGTCTACCGTCTCTGGGGTTGAGCCTAAGTGCCGATGTGAAGTATTACCGCCGTGATGGATATTTTTGCACGAACCCATAATTCAAGACGACGTCGGTCTTTGTAGAACCACTCATCTGGAGACCCAGGTTGGCAAGTCGCTTCCGTATTTAGGCTATGCATGTCTCGACGCGCCAGGTCACATTGATTCTTGACATGACGTATACGTTCAGGCACTGCATTCGCCCATTTTGCTCGGATTTCCTCTGTTAAGATAAACAAGACCACCATCTTAGAAGGGACTCATGTAGATACAGGAGTTGATAGGTTATTAGAGTGCTTAACTTAAAGGATGATAGAACAGCGCCAAGCAGCCCTCCGAGCGCAAGGCCCACCGATGGTGTTGGTGCGGCACAGCTACTAGCCCATTGGACCTTGCTACCTGCACTGCGCCGCATGCCGACTATTTCAAATCCCCACCCACACCTCACAGAACGCATGCGCAAAGCGACAAAGGAAAAATGTCTTCGATAACAGAGCAGAAGCTCGAACGCCCTGTCCTAGGCATCTCCACATCCCTCGACCCCGCCGTCCTGTCTCTCACGCAGATACCCTACCCGACGGTCCACCTCACCGTCACGCTCACCCTGCACGGCAGCGCGCAACCGCTCACGCTCTACACCAAAGGCGGCGTCCTGGACTCGAGCAGATATTCGCATCGCCGCAGCCCGTTCCGCCTCGTCGACCCACACCTCAAGGAAAGCCCGCCCTTTGCCAAGATCATGTGCCGGTTCAGTCTGACGTCGAGCAAACCGCGGCCGCTCGCGATCAGGCCCGGAAGAGACCTGATCACGGTGTATCCAGGCAGACCGTTCACCAAGACTTTCCGATTCAGCGGCTACGAGACTGAGCGCTTTGGACCGCTTTCGCCCGGTGCGAGATTGGCCGGCTATTTCTGCCTGGACGGCTGGCCCCTAACTGCGCTGAAGGTCGGGAAGAAATACGAGATCGCGACGGCGCGAAGCAAAGACCACAGTGTCTTTGAGTGGTATGAGCTGGGAGATGTGGATGCGGCAGTGAAGAAACATGTGGGTGTGGTGTGGAGAGTGCTCGGGCTGCGGCGCTTTAAGGCGCCTCGGAAGTATTTGGGGACAGCGGGGAAGGATCTCGAGAAGGATGTGGAGTGGAGAGAGATTGATAAAGCGTCATTCACCTTGGTAGAGTAGCCGTGGTACGTTGGAAAGAGAGTGGTATACATTTTGTGTCTCTTTTTTCACAAAGCAATGGATGGGCAAAACCATGGACACGTGCGGAATCTGCTTGCGCTGGATTCAATAAATGGTGCCACTGCCAGCTGGCTAGAAATTGACTCAGAAGTAGGTTGTACACAGTGGCTTTTGGCAGCCTTATGAGGTGGCTCAGGGTGGCACATGAGTACGCCAATGGCCTTAAAAATCTATTTCAGGAACCTCTTGTCGTACAAAAGTGAGTCTATGGTTATGCATCAACTCTTCAGCTCAATCCTTTGAGATTAATGTCACGTATAAAATGGAGCTGTTCCTCCATAGACGCACTCATTACCATTTACATCGTGTGTTCCTTGCACAAAATAAGAACTCGTGATAGAGATGCACTTCAGCTGGCTCTTGTACATATCATTGGTACCCGCAATAGTCTCATCGGTATCTGCTCAAACGCCACCAAACCATCAAACTGCACTCTATGAAAATGGGAGCTGCCAGGCATACTGCACTGTGGCCTGGCCGACCTATACATCATGGGCACACAACGCTGTCTCAACTACGATGACAGCATATACGATTGTGACTATTGTGAGATACTACTGATGTATTTAACTCTCTTCTGCTAACTTCTAACAATAAGATCAACAATCATTCAAATTCAACTCACTATATCACTAAAACAGCTGAACAACCGGAGGCGTCCACATCCGGTATGGTCACTAAGCAATCGACTCGCATCTGCATCGTCGCAGCCGAGGATACTTTTCAGGAAAACACTTCGGACAACCACACTTTGTAAGACTTAACCACTTTTACCATTGAGGCAGATAAACTCATATCTATTGTATGTCGTACCCAGATGTAGAATACGGATGGCCAGGAATGCTCTTCAAGGCTGTCAACAACACTTCAGCATCCTACGACACCAAATCAAGTATCAAAGCTACGAATCAAAGTTGTGATTTCACAAGGACACGTGGGGTTGGCCATCTCACGACGGCGAAATTCCTCACCGCATCAATGACAGAGTACGAAGATGACTCCCTGACGGCTAGTACTTTTACCAGCAAGGCTACGTCAGCAATAGAAATTTCACCAGCGTCTTCTGCAGTAACTGAGCATACGGAAGTTACAGCACGCCCGCATATTTCGGCTACTGCGGAACGAAATCCAACAGAAACCAGCAGCTTAGTCACGTCGCTACTGCCTGCTTCACACGGAGTTCATGGCAGTAGCATCGCCACAGATGATCGAGATGCGCCGGTGTCAGCACCAAGCAGAATCCGGACTTTGACAGACTTTGCACTCTCTAAGGGTGACGGAGTTACCGCTTCGACATTGACCACAGCGCCAACTATCCTCACAACTCTCGGCTCTTACCGCGTTGGACAGCCCAGCTCAGGCCATTCACAAGCGCCGTATCTCATTTTCGGAAGCAGTAGAGTATCGCTTACTGCCCTCGGTGCTTTCACCTTACCAGGAGATACAGTCCTCTCCCTTACAACCAATACGGCCGGTCAAACCATTATCCTGGGCCCGGCAGAAGACAAGGGAGACACGGTTGCGGAACGCACGTTCCAGCCCATCCCGACTTTGACGATGTCCAGCCAACATAATCATGACGCTGTGGCGTCAGCGACGAGTTTTGGCAGTGCTGTTGGGGCTTCCCCGAGCGCCGCGTCGCTGGCAATCAGCACAAACGGGCCTGAAGCGAACGGCGGGACTGGTGAAGAGGATCATGGCGAGATCGGAGGTAAAGCCCAGTCGTCTGAATGTTCTGTTCTTGCGACTGGAACAAGGAGTTGTGCTGGTGGAACATTGACAGGCAGTGCTCAGGTAACAGCGGGCATGACAGATATAGTATCGTCGAATACAGCAACTCTGGGCACACGTGATTGGAGATTTTTTGTTGCGTTGTCAGCTGTCTTTATGCTCTGGTAGATAGTAATGGAGAAATTGTAGTTACTACGACGCTGGGGCATCACCACGTGTGCGCGTCCAGCATATCAAGCGTCTTCCCAACCAATCAATGGCCGGGAGCTTTTCACGAACGTAGATAAAACTATCTCTAATGGGACCAAGAACGGTCTCCGACATCCACTCTTATACTGACGAAGATCTTAGTAAAGATGATAGCCTTACAATAAAATTGGCGTCCTTACTTCGTGGCGTTTGTTTCCTTCATCAATTTCCCTCGAGCCTACCGCCGGAATGACTGTATCACGGCAATTTTCACTTTGTCGAGAAGGCAACCTTATTCCGTAAGCTACACCCGCTTGTAGATTAGTTACATGCGCCTCTGATATCATGCATAAGTGATGCGTGCAACCTGAGTGGGGGCGAGAGCGATGGAAAGCTGAAAGTTCAGCCTCGTCAGAAAGCCGCAGAACAAGACTTCCAACCATTCATTCCAACTCGCAATGCCTGACCCGTTCTCCATAATTTCTGGTGTCATCGGAGCCGCTGCTGCTGGAGTCCAGTTGTCCGTCGCACTTTTTGATGTCGTTGACACGGTGGTCAGTGCTCCGGAAGAGACTGCGGAGCTGGCGAAGGAGATGCAGTTTCTTGCCTCCATCTTCGAGGATCTCAGGGATGTTCTCGAGACTGGGCAGGGAATATATAATCAGAAATTTCTGCACAATGCGAAATCGATACTTGATTCGTTCATCAAGTTGAAAGTCAAAGTGGAGGCGCTTATCAAGTTCAAAGGAAAACGAGGCCGGTTCAAATTCTTATTCAAAAGCAAGAAAGTGGCAAGAATGTTGGATAGGGTAGAGGCTTTGAAATCGGCGCTGTCTATCCACTTAATGACTATGCGAGTTGCCATCGACCAGAGGAAAGAACAGTAGGTTTCGCTGCGATGGTTTGGAGGCTTGATAATTGTTGACCCGCGCACAGGCCCTTGCTTCTCTTGCCTTCTTCCGACTCCTCCGCTGCGTTGCCTCCGAGGCGACCCAACAGGTTTCGGAAACTCGCTGAAGCTGTCATACGGCAGAACCGCGAAACTGCGCTTCGGCTTCAGGATAAGCGAAACAAAGAACGTCTTGACGCATCCCACAATGCTGCGCAAGTGCAGTCGTGGCATGTTTCGGAGACATTGGTTGCCGACAAGATGGCCATATGGCTTTTCAGGCTCGTTTTCACATCAACACCAAGCGCTGATGACAGATCAGGCTTTGAAGACTCGCTTGGACCCACTGATCATGCATCGCCAGGAAGGGATGATACCGCGAGAAGGGCTTCAGACGACAGCACAACCAAAGAAAGCCCGGTCGAAGAGCAGTCAGCACAGCTTTCAGAACCATCCAATCTAGATACAC
Source organism: Neoscytalidium dimidiatum (assembly GCA_037367355.1). Classification (NCBI taxonomy): domain Eukaryota; kingdom Fungi; phylum Ascomycota; class Dothideomycetes; order Botryosphaeriales; family Botryosphaeriaceae; genus Neoscytalidium; species Neoscytalidium dimidiatum. The sequence goes on along the minus strand of CM074701.1, from coordinate 416,188 downwards.
CGCGAAGTAGCCAGGATCCGAGGGAGAATGGAGTCAACCCATCTGACATCGCCAGTTCACTCAGCCGAAGCTGGAAGATCAACGCATCGGCCGTCTTGGATGGTCTTCTGCATGCTTGGACAAATCTTTCTTTGGACGAAATTGAAAACAGTGGAGGAGAGCTGGAAACACATGCGACAGATTTTGATCCTACCACAAGTGACTCCGACACCGATGATTTCCGATTGTTAGAACCCCCGTCTGATGGTGAGAGTACTCATCGCCCTACGCCCTTGCTTCCACCGCCTCGCGAATCACCACCTCCAGAATCACCGTTACGAGAGTCACCACCGCCTATCACTGATGAGGAAAGAATATTGCTCGATAACCTGACTCGCAACGAGGAAACTGAACGCCGACGTTGGGAGCAAGATTACGAGGAACCGCGACGAAAGGAAACAAATCGAGACTCAGACTTCGACCTTGGACGTAGAATGAGCCTCAATGATCATACTTCTAGCGATCGGAGGGCTTCAATTCCCGAACCGGCTGAGATCTACTTCGGGTCCTCATTTGCGTACGGGAACAGTCGTGGAGATACGATCAGGACTGTGAAAGACACCTTCGGCAGAAGGACTATTCTGACTACGCGTGATGACAGCCCTTTTGAAACCAGGAAAGGAAAAGAGTCCTCTGTACCCGCAAGGTCTTTCGTAATAAGTAAGGATACCATTGAACCGCGAGTTTCCTTACCAAGGATACTTCTTCCGGTGGAAGAAAGATATGCTTCACCCAAGACGGTAAAAATGGCCGAAACACTAGAGAGGCTTGGCATGAGCTCCTTCTTTAATTTAAGCATTGGCAAGTATGGAAAATTTTCCAATCAGATTTCTGGAGACGTCAAGGAAGTGGCTCTCGAGCGGGACGAATTCGTATCGGGATCGGTGCTCTGGGATTCCTCCGGGATGACAGTGTGCAGCGAACTCATGACTTCGTTGCTGGAAACCGGTGTCCAAATCATCTATGTTCGAGGTTCAGGTAAATGCTCTCTTTGGAATGGCAGTGAACTTCAGCTTACTCTACCAGATTCTGGACAGACCTGGTTCGTCGGCAACACGCCAGCACATGTCTACTTCTTTCGTCCGGACTACACACCTCAGATTCCCTCCCTTGTTGCTCCGTCCGAAGAAGAGAGCTCTAAGTACCTTGCCATTGGCAAAGAATGGTTAGAAGAAGATGTCCTCAACTTTCGCGACGTCCCTTTTGCGGATGACGATCCTGCGTTTTACTTCTTGGATCCGGATTTGGAATTTGTAAGCACATACTCCCCTCTTCTTCTTGACGTGACTGATGAACTGTTATAATTGTCTAGAGCGACATTGCCAAATTCGTGGAGGCTTCATTCGAACTTCGTGAAGCGTGCTTACGACGAATCGTTCGCAAGAGCGTGGTTGGCCCTCGCCAACCGCTACACTCCGGTAATATACCCGGGCGAAACCGACTCCACGTCAGCCAACCGCTGCGGGCGCAGAATATCACTTCTTCCGAAGCAAGAGCAGGAAGCCCGGCACAGGATTAGGTGCCCCGACGTATTCCAGTTCATTCGAGGTGGTACCGCGGGCGGCAATCTGCCAGTTCAGATACATAGAGATTGTCCTCAGCATCTACATTCTTTTTCTCAAACTTCTCCGAAGTACAGGATATCAGATAATTTCCCTGCTCAGAGGCGCTACTATTGAATACTGTATTGGTGGGATGAAAAGGCTGGCCGCTCTCATATTTGTGGGCTTAGACGGAGGACCAAGGCCTACGTGACACCAATATCGTACTACGTGAGATGGGGACTCTATTCGACAATTGGTGCCAATTGAGTTCATCATGCGCTGGCCGGTGAGTAAGGCCTGCCAATTAGACAGGAGGGTATGCACTCGCCAAAATCAATCGGACATGATATCTGCTATGCTGTAGCAATAAAAAGGGCGTCTCCCGCCGTGCGCGTTCTCACAGCCTTATGTCTGACCAGACCTTTTTTTTAGTTATCTTTCCCACACAGGTTATCAACAGCCTGAATAACGAAGCAATCAGCGGATACCCTCAACAGCCTGCAGTGACTCTTCAGCCATACAGTCAAGGAAACGGTGGCAGGGTATTCCAACATACTATCAACTGAGGTCAGATAGCATGATGGAACGTCCAATTCGTAGTCGATCTTCTTGCAAGACACTCCGCCGCCAATGTGGACCAGTACACAGTACAAGTTGGGGAGGTTGTTTGCACGCAGTTCGAACTATCCACGAGCGGTCATGAGAATGTATGCCGGTCGCTAGCGAATTTGTCATCCCATGGGGTCATGGGAGACGCTCTTTAGCTTGGTTTCGGATTCAGACATATTTTAAGTAGCATACCATCGGCTGAACAAGGCCTCATGTGTCTGGCCTTGTGCGGAGTGCTGTCTGAATTCTATCATCCAGACTTCGCTCCAGACATCTTTCACTGCCTTGTCAAAACTGTCGATGCCCCGTCACATTTAACGCCATCAGTGATACAGTGGAAAGCGTTGGTAACTGCTTGTGCCAGGAGTTTCTCCAGGACAGGATTTGGAGAAGTGCTAGAAGATGTTTTCACAGGCAAAGCCAGACTGCTGGTATATCGCCATTTTCTCATCTTATTCGGACACAACTAACGCAACGCGGAACAATTGCTCAAGCCGAAATCTATAGCTGAAACCATTGAAGCTATTGGGGCGGTTTGAAAAGGTCGTATGGCTGCGGTTACAGTCATCGGAACCAACGATTTCGCCTGGCTTGCTGCAGTAGCAGAGTGGCTATTTAGCCTGCGGATAACTCTTTGGAGTGCAGAGGGTCGTTTACAGTACCAGACATGCTAGGACCAGGATGCCCAAATTACGTTCGTCTTCAGTCGTACAGGTACAACTGGTACCTATGACGAATCACGATTGCGCGAGTTGCAATGTGTCGGCAAGACATTCCTCTTGGAAGATGCGACGGAGATAATTATGCTGCGTCCATGTAGGCACTCCATAATAGCCACCAGCAGCCGTCTTCGGTGGTCCCCAGTTCTTTCTAGAACATTTGGCGGACATTTCGAGTTCCTGATCACCAACGAAAGTCAAAGCTTGGGAACTCTCTTCGGAAGCGCTGCTCAACTCTTTCGAGGCGTCATGGCAGCGGAGCCGGGTGTTCCGCTGGAGCTCTTCTCAGAATGGAGGACTTACGTGTCGGCATCACACGGGATGCGTTTCGTGCACGATATGCTCGATTGGCTCCCAGAGCTGGCACAACTGCGTCCAGCAATGGAGGAGGCAGCTTCATTATCCTTTACAGACGCTAAGACGTCTTACGAATCTCAGGTTGCCAAACTGACACTCACCTGTGCAGATAGGCGCTGCCCTATTGCAAAAACAGCAGGAATATAGCTCAAACACTGAAAGGTTCAGCTGTGTGGTCATTGTCGAGACTACACAGGCCCTCAGTGATGCACTTTCGTCTATTGTGGTTGAGCCTGACCTATATCCACAGCGTATTGGGCTGGAGAGCTTGTATCGGATCCAAGCACGTAGGAGGCGAAGTCCACTGTCCAATGGGAAACACCCGACATACGGACTGTACATGCAGCCACTTCGAAGCATCTCGGCCCTTTCGCATTCTCATATAGGGATGGACCGGGTTGGCCGGATCTGAGTCCTACGTTGCTATGCGTCGAGCTCTTTGCAGGTTATCAAACTGAGACGACCGGTCCAAAGACTCTGCACTCACCAGCTGTATGTTCTGCCGGAATCTGTGCTCACATGGAGATCCTCCAACGCTTGAATGATGATCTTGAAGCAATTGGAAAGATTCCTGTCATTTCAGGCATTGTTGAACATAAAGGGAGCTTGTTTCTCCACGTGGTTGATGACCGACGGCCAGATGAAAATTTTGCCGAAGAGACGCTTAAGTTCATCAAGCATTATTCAGACATTAATATCAAAATTTCCAAAACTGCCGCCGACCTCGAGATCTGCTTGGAGCTAATAAATCCTCAGTTATCTCGACACACTGTACGTGTGAAAGCAGCACACTTCACCGACTGGGTCAAGAGGGCAAACGGCTCGGCTTACTGCAAAGGAAAAGACTGCACTGTCGTTCGTGAAGACGTATCATCTGCGGAATGTCAATCGCTAAACATATTTCAGGGGGAGATCCTGGTGGTGGGGGGTGAGACATTGACCCGCTGTGCTGCAATAGCACCGGCATGCAATCGGACTTCAGAGTACACTTGTCTAGTGCAAGGAAGAGAATGCATTCAGTGTTGTCTAAGAGTTGCAGTAACAAGGGAAAACACAAGTAACCATCATCCTCCGGGGTATCTCGCATCGATGGGTAGACAAGGGGTACTTGTAGGGAGAGAGAGGATTATTGCTGTAGAGAGTTTCAGGTTGATGAGCCAGTAGTCATAATTCGCGCTCTATTTACTTGGTCCTTCTGTTTTGATTTGGATCTATAAGCAAAGACTCATTTTATTCGACGTGATAATTTTTGGGCTCTTGTAAATTTTGCTTATGAAAAAAATCAGCAGGAGTTTTCTTAAGTTCAGAAAGGCAGTTCCACGCCGATTTGTTCATATGAGCATTTTACGCAACGTATTTATTACCTTGTTTTCTCATTTTGGACACACCGGGTTCGTGTGAGTCGTCCGTCACAAGTGCAGAATCATCACTCCCAAAACATATGAGAAATGAGTTCAAAAACTAATCATTTGTGCTCAGATTCTACGGTGATAATCACGTTTGGATGAGGAACATGGCCGTTGAAGGATGAGAGCTAACCTATGCTCTCTAAGGAAGGATTCATATCTTACAAGATACGGGCGCAATCCGCACGTCGTATCATATCAATTTCTTTGTAGTTTCTCGAGTCCGAATTTCTACACATTCTGAAACTGTTCCCTGCCAGGGTCTTCTTTTCAGACGGTTGTGCTCTTCCATGAACAAAGCTCAAAAGCGGAAACACATGGTCCGAGTACATTGCATATGGAGCATATCTTCCAGCATCTCTACCCGCGTGCATTCGTCGTCAAACTGCAAGAGTAGGATGCCTTCGGAAGCGCTTCAGCAGACGACTCTCCCCTCTAAGATTCCTTTAATAATACAACGTCAACGACACACACCCCCTACCAACAACAACAGCAACAACCTTCCTCCACCTCCCTACTATCACCCCCAACCCATCATCACACCGTCCTCCTCCGATCCAACACCTCCCTCCACGCCAACACCAGCCCGCCATCCACCCCACCGAACGCGGCCCCACCCCCGCCGAGGCTCACCGGCCGCAGCGCGTCCCCCAACTGGTACCCGCTGGAGCGGAAGTAGCTCTGCATCTGGCCCATGACGACGGGGTTGCCCTTGACGACGGGCACGCCGCCGTACGTCGACGGCGTCGTGATGTCCGTCGCCGCGGCGCTGGAGCGGCGGCTGCGCGACGCGGTGCTGCTCGCGCCGTCCCCGTCGTGGTCGGAAGCGCTGGCGCTGGAGGATGTAGAGGAGACGGAGGCGCGTTTGCGGGCGGAGCGGGTGGGCGAGACGGCGGTGCCGCTGTCGCGTCGGGAGGAGGAGGTGGTGGGGCGGCGGCGGCGTGGGGGCGGGGGGGAAGGGGAAGGGGGGAGAGGGTCGGTCTGGATGGCGGCGTTGACGTAGGTGGGTTTGCGGGGGAGTTGTGTGGTTTGTGGCGGGGGTGGTGTCTGGATGGCGGTGGTTGCGTATGGTGCTGGTCGTAGCGGTGGTGGGAACGACCGTGGCGGCGTGGATGATGCGTGACATCTGCAACCGCATACGGGCGGACTTCCTCCCCGCGCCTTGCGTGCGCGCGGTCCTTGTAGCTCTGGGGCGAAGTCCTCCTCCCCGAACGCGATGCTGCGCGGACGCCGCTTCCAGTCTCGTTCTGTCCGGACGCGGGCGAGGGGGGCTGGGACGAAGGAGGATGAGGAGGGCGGCCTACTTGTTCGGGTGCGTAGCGCCTCACTTCCACCACTGACTGGCGATTCGATGATCGGGGGTACCGATGACAGTGACTGACTGAGGCGAAAGCCGACAGGTGGGCCCACCATTGACATAGTGCGAGAGCGACGGCGAGAGGCGCGGTCGAGGGATGGGTTGGGGGTATCGGTAGGGGCGGGCTGGGGGGAGGATGACAACGACGTGCGGTCCGGCGTAGTAGCTTTGCGCTCGACCTTCCCATGCGCGTCGGACGCGAAGAAGTCATCTCCGTGCCCAAGGACGACTTGGAGGGTGGGGAAGTCGCGAGTCTGGCCATTGGGCGGGAAGAGCCATTCGTAGAGGGGGAGGGGTAGGCCGGAGGACTCTACATGGGGAGCGATCAGCGATCAGTGGTGGCTGATAGCGGAGGTGGATTTCGCAAGTTGTTGAGAGGAATAGATGGTGTTGACTGACCTTGTTTGTACTCCCCTGAACGCGTCTTCCAGCAGATGTAGTAGCGCCCAAACGAGCCCAGCGCGGCGACGACCAGCTCTCCCATCCCATTCGCGTCATCGCTGGTAGAACTTATTGCGCTCAAGCGCTCATAGAAACCACCAGACATGTCGTCACTGAAGCTCAGCCCTCAGCGGCATTCACAGAATGCCTGTTGGTCTTCGGCCCGAGAAAGGAAGTTGTGTACAAGAATATTTTGGGTTCTGGAAGAGACATGACGGAAAGCGAGTAAGAGTGTAGGAGAGCGACGCCGTTCCACAAAACTTTAATTTTTCCTGGTTTCCACGTGTGATCACGTCTGCCCGTCATGGCTTGGGTGGTTCTCTGCTGATTGATAGTGGCTGGTCTGAAGCACACAGTGAGACGGCGCATAGTAGGATGCATAGGGCTGCTCACCTGACAGTCAGGCCCAGTTTCAGAATTTCCCAGACGCTACCTCAGGACGAGGCACGTCTCAAGTACAGGGAGGAGCGGGTGATCGTCGACGGAGCCGCCGCAAAGTCCGGCACTTGCTGGGGGTAGACCCACTTTATCTCTCTGAGGCTGTCGGCGGCGCAAAATTTCGTTCCGAGTAGATGGCTCGAGTTTACAATTTTCAGATGCAAATGTCGGAATCATTCCTATTGGATGATATGCTTCGAACCTCTGAGTCTTGTTCAGAGCATGAAGAAAGTTTTGTATAGCAAGTGAAAAAAATTTAGAATGGCTATCCCTTATCGAGATAGAATAATAAAATTTCGGACAAGAAAAGAAAGGAACTCTAAAAGGGGTATCCTGCGCAGGTTCTTCCTGAGAACAGCTGTCACCATTGTTATTCATCCGAATCCTCAACAAACGGCTTCCTGTACTTAGACTGCGGCGGTGATGGCGGCGCGCCGACAGCGTCATTCTGCCTGAACACGGCTTCCGCTGCGGCCACCTCGTCATCGCCCAAGACTGAACTGTCCGGGGTGGCGTACGAGACGACCGAGTCGTTCCTGGCTGACTTTGAATTCTCTTCCGGCACCGACCAGATCGAGGCAGCACAGTTTGTGTCTGTAGGCGTGACAGCGGTACCCTCTTGCTCCTCGATGGAAGAGTCTGGCTTAACACTGCTGTCAATCCTGAGTCTCGCAAAGTCCATTTCATCGAATTGATGGCTGGGTGCCTGCTTCTGCTGTTCACCCTCCTGGCGTTCTTCCACAGAAGGCTCCTCTGTCGTTTGCGGTGTCTGACTCTCCGTTTCTCCTCCGGGGAGAACCGGTACAGAAAGCGACTGCGGTTCCGAGACCTCCGTTTTCTGATCCTCGTCATCCGCATCTTCCTCAGGGCTCTGCTGGGGCGGAGGCACCATTTTCTCCGCCTCATCTTCGAAATACGGCTCCGACTCTTGTCCTTGCTCTGCATTCTCGTTTTCTTGCTGCTGCTTCTGCGCATCCATCTGCCTCCGCAACAACTCTTGTTCTGCCTTCTGCTGCCTCATGACATCAGGCGTGATCTTCTTCTCTCTGCGCTGCAGTTCGACCTCGAGCACTCTGGTCCCGAATGGGACTTTCCCTCTCAGCCCGTCGTCATCGCGGTCGAAATATAGCGCCCATACCGCCGGGTACTCCTCAACGGCAGCGAACCCCTCCCAGCCCTCGCACGTCAACCGGCGGTCCAGTCGCGTGCAGTCGAACGGCCCAGTCAAGTGCGGCTGCGCGTCCGCGCGCACGCCGTACTTGACCTCGTACGTGTTGCTGTCGATGTAAATCCAGTTGAGAATCGGCGCGACATCCGTGATCGTCGAGACCAGCCCTTCGTGCGCCGAGTCTGGGTAGGGGAGGAAATAGCCCGCGAAAGGGTGGCCGGATTCGGCGTTCAGGTGGTCGTTCTCGACGTCTTCGGGCGCGGTGCCAGTGTCGATGTAAAGCTTGTTGTCGCGCAGAACGACTTGGCGGCCGTTGATCTCGCGGCTGCGGATGGATGGCTTGACGCACGCGGCGATCAGGTTGCAGCGCCGGGCGCGGTGCTCTTCACGGCGCTCTTTGGATTGCGATTGTCGGATGGCTTCTTGCGTGCCGAGCATAGCCGGGCAGGCGTTGAGAGCGAGAAGCATTGATAATACCATTGTGAACTGTTGTTTCTGGTACTGCTGAGGGCGATAATGGTGATGGTGGTGATGGTGGTCTGGCGTGTGGGTCTTGGCCTCTCATTCCCTTTGGGATTCTTGCATGAATTGTGGTGCTGATGGTGCAAAGTATGATAAGTTGTGCAATTCTCAGGCCAGAAGGTGGCAATATGGTCCACTGCAGATCATATGCAGGGACTTCTGAAGGCGAGTTTCGCGTCCGGGAATGTCGAGATGCGCGGAGGCGGGTTGAGTGTTGCAGATCTGAGTCGGCGCCGCCATAGACCAGCGCGATAAGCACTGAGCATCGCGACGAGATGCCCACCGCATACAGCTGCCGAGCGTGAGCGACAAAGTATCGCGTGATACTCAGATCAGACGTCTGCTACGCGGCAGGGTGCGAGACCCGTCCCGTTTCAGGACCCCTGCGCCGCCGCCAGGCCCAAGCTTCTTTCCCGTTCGAGAATGCGGCTGGTCTGCTTCAACTGTGCATGAGCTGCAAGGCCTCGCCATCTTCACCTGGCTATCGCGTTTGCTGGAGGCGCTTGCGGGTGGCCCCGTCGAATGATACTTGCCCAAGCCAAGGGGCGAAGGGGGTTCATGCGTGCCGACTTGGCGTCGTCGATAGTGGTGTCTGGAACTCGAAGGATGCGGCGAGCCCAAAGTGCCACAACACCGAAGAGCTGTCCAAAGACGGTATATAAGATGGGCAGGACGTGAACGTGGAAGAATCATCAGCAAACAGCACTCTCCACCACCACCACCACCACCACCTCTCCATTGAACTCATTACCGAAGAAGCCGGCCGGTTCCGACTTTCGACGCCTCTCAGAAATAATCTTAATCGAACACTTCCCTCTCAACCAACCGTAAAGATGTCTACTCCCAGGTACGCACGCACGCACGCACGCACGCACCTTTCCCCCTCTTTAGATCGCATGAACTCACGGCTTCCGCACAGCACCAACCCCACCACCACCACCACTGCCCCCTTCGGCAACCCCACGGGCCCTGCCTACAACAGCGACACCGACTCGGACGGCCAAGCCCGCGGTGGCCGCCGCGCCCTAGTCAACAGCAAGGACGGCAAGGTCGGCCAGCACCAGCCCGGCTCGCATCTGCCTCCGCCTCCCTCCTCGGCCAACCTCGCTCAGCCAGCTGGTAAGACTCTGGTCTAACGACGTCGAGGATACATTAATGCTGACATTTGCTCGATAGGCTCGCTCCTCAAGGGTGCAACGGACGAGCACGGCAACCAGAAGTCGGCGGCTCTGCTGGTCGGCATCAAGCTCGACCTGGAGGCCGAGATCCACCTGACGGCGAGGGTGAGGGGTGACATTTGCATCGGCCTGTACTAGCTGCCCGATGAGGAGGCAGTGGCAGAGAGTGGCGATGGTTCTGACGATGGAGGAAGTGGTGTCGGGCAGTCTGCGAGGAGCGCGGTGATGTGTGCTTTTCTTTGATTGCGATTATACCACAAAGGCCTTACTTAGATAGAGGGTCTGGCCTGGGAGATGCATGGCTCCCATTGCGAATATGCACTTGTTTCGGCATCTTTGGTTCATCTTCGTGTGGAATTTGATTGTTTGTGTGAAATGGAGGCATTGCCTTGATGGAGAGTGGCTAGGCCGGCATCGTCCGGTCGTTAGGGTGATGAAAGCCACATGATTATGATGGGCCGCTGGGAGAACGCCTGACTCTAATGGGCCCTATTGGAAGATGCTTATCGGCATACTGGTCATTGAGTCGAGAGGCTAGGCGGAACGGTGATATTCGGAGGAGAATCGAAACCAATGGATGGTGATGATGACGATGGAGTGGCTAGCGTGGGGTTGGGATGGTGGCTGGGCGCTAGGCAGATAAGCTCAAATTTTAGATTGCGCCAGCGGGCGGGCGGAGAGCGGAGATTGGGGGCGTGGGCTGTTCCTGAGCAAGCCGCCCCGGGGCCCTTCTGTCAAGCGCGCGCAAACAATCAAGGCACACCGCGACGCCTTCCCTGTTCCATTCCCGCCCCAATTGCTCTCTTAACCGCCTCCCCTCTTTAGCACCATCATGCGCACCCGTGAGTAACAGCGCGCTCGCTCCCTTCCAGTCTCTACCTCGTCCGCGTCAAGCCCAGCCAGCGATCACCCTCTCGTCTGCCTACCGAAATGGCCGAGAGCAAAGAAGAAGCGACGCTGCCCACCACGCAGCCCGCGCATGCGACTCAAGTCCCCGACTGGGAGCCCGCAGCCCAGGGCGCTCAAGGCTCTGGCCTCAAGCGCTCCTTCGGCGAGACTTTGCGCACCAAATTCGACGCTGTCTGCCCACCACACAGGAAGTACCTTGGTCTCAAGCGCCGCACCTTCTTGCTGGCACTGCTTGGTGTCCTGCTCGCTATAATCGCTTTAGCTGTGGGATTGGGTGTTGGACTGTCGAAAACGAGGTCTGTGGCTCAAAATCGCGACGATTCGCGGGCAATGGTGCTAACGATCAGCAGTGGCAGCGAGAACCTTCCTCTACCAAACAATTCCGACCAGCATGTTGGCGACCTGACTTTCTATAATCCCGGCTTGGGAGCTTGTGGCGAGACATCAACGGACACTGACGATATTGTATCGCTGTCGTGGAAGATCTGGAACGAGGTGCAGACGGGCTCCGACCCAAATCAGGTGGTGCTTTGCGGCAAGAAGATTAGGGCGCGCAGGTTCAATGAGGATGTCAGCGCTGAGAGAAGCGTGGATTTGATGGTCGTGGATAGATGTAAGTGGCCACTTCACCACGCAATGGCTGGGTCGAAATATCGCTGGATTGCTAACATCCGATCTGCAGGCACTGGTTGCGAACCCACCGATATTGACGTCAGCCCCGGCGCTTTCGAAAAGCTGGCGCCGATTGCCAGCGGCAGAGTCACTGTCACTTGGGCCTGGTTGGATGCCGCGCCTACAGCGACGTAAACGAGATTCCACATGCCCATTTTTCATTCCATTCCAGTCCGAAGATACCCAGGCGCTTCCGCCTTCCTTCCCCCGTAGTTATCAGAGCATTGTAGTGCCCAATACTCCGCCTCGAATGCATTTTTCTCCTACACTGTCTGAGCTCTTTCAACGATCTTTCGCCCCACTCCAAAACCTCTCAGTCCCAGTCAGTCCTCCCTGAACTCCTCGGGCGTATCGTCCTGCCTCCTCCAATGCGCCTTCCGCACCTCCTCCAACCCCTCCATATACCTCTGCACGCCCATAATCCTCGGCCACCGCTCCAGATCGCAGCCCCACCGCTGCGCCGCCCACCTGCCCATCACACCGTCAGCCAGCACTCGAAACATCCGTATTCCCGCCCCACCCCCCCCAAAAAAAATAGAGACCAGGAAAAAAAAAAAGAAATATACCACTCACACAGCAGGCACCAAACACACATCCGCCGCGCTCACCCCCGCCCGCGGCACGCACACCCGCGCCTCCCCCTCGGCCACCCCTTCCTGCGTCCTCCGCAGCATCGCCTCCACCGCGTCCAGCCCCCGCGTCGTCCACTCCCGCGCCCACCCGGCCGCCCCGTCGCCCCCGAGCTCCTTCGCCGCCCTGATCGTCTTCGCGTTCGTCACCGGCTGCACGTCGCACGCGACCATGCCGACCAGCGTGCGCACGGCCGCGCGCGCGCGCGGGTCCGACGCCGGCGGGTAGAGCGGCCGCGTCGCCGGGAAGGCTTCGTCGAGGTATTCGAGCGCGGCGACGGATTGCGTTATCACGACGGGAGGAGAGGAGGAGGACGACGACGTGTTGTTGTTATGCGTGAGGGTCGGCACCGTGCCGGAGGGGTTGAGCGACGTGTAGCTGGGCGAGGTCTGCTCCCCGCGCAGGAGGTGGATGGCGGTCGTGGTGAAGGGGAGGTGTTTGAGGTGCAGGGCGATGCGCAGGCGGCCGGAGCAGGAGGAGCGGAAGTAGGTGTGGAGGTGGAGGGTGGGTTGGTTGGAGGGGGAGGAGGAGGGCGAGGAGGGGGAGGGGGAGGTGGTTGTTGGTGCGCTCGTCATTGTGTGGGTGGCGGGCTGGGTTTGGGAAGGGAGGGTATGCGGTGCGTGTGTGATTAGTTTGTTAGTTGGTGTTTGGGAGGTTTAGGGTCGGGTTATATATGGGAATCCATTGAATATGCGCACAGTAATATTTCAGTATGCGTCGGCTTCACGGGTATGGTGATGTTGCGTACAGCACAGTATGCCGGTGCCAGCCGCGGAATGCGGCCGCTGTAGTGGTTCAGCGAAGTGCGGGGCGCGGGGCTCGGCCGGTCAGGCGCGGATATTCAAGGAGGGTAGTTTGAATTTCACCCTCTCAGGATGCATAAAAAATTGGTATGAGTGTCGAGTGTGAGTGACTGTTCTTCCAGAGGGATGGGAATGTTGTCGTAGGAGTTTGCGTGCATGGATCATTATTATTCTGTTTTTAGAAGTGATACCCGTATCACGTTTCCTGTCCTGATTAGCCAGAACACTTGAGACCTATATGGAAAAATGGACCTATGAATAAGAAGATCATTCGTTTCATTCATGAGGGGCCGCTCAGATTATTATTGTGCGGCTGTATATCTACACAGGGTTCCTGGCTATCACCAGTACGTCGCCCACTTGCTTGTTCCTTTAATTACTTCTACAAAGTTTGCTGCAATCACGCGGTCAGTCTGCTCGCTAGGATGCAGTGCATCGTACCACATGTAGCTATCGCGATCGGTCAAAGACAAGGTCGCGTTGGCGGTGATATAGCTCTCCACGTTCAACGGGGCGGTTCCGTTTAGATAGTTGGCGGGGTTGATATAAATATCCGTGAGCTACACAGCACCTGTCAGCAACGTCATCGCCAAAAAAGGAAAGAAAAAAAAAACAGACGCCGCTCAATCTTTAAAGAGATTTGAAGTCATGTTGCGATGGATGGGACACATCGACGAAACGTACCAGGCTATACATGTCGAAAATGGCGAAATGTGCGTCCGGATAACGCTTGGCAATCAGCTGCTCGTATGGTGTCTGGTACTTGTAGACATCATTGGCGAGGTTGACCTGGTTCTTCATGCGGTAGCTCGTCTCCGTCACGTTCTGGTACTGACCAACGCCGCCACGCTCGGGCGTGGCGTAGACGGGAGCAAGTTGGAGTGGAGCAAGATTCATCAGGACAAAATAGCGCGCTCCGTTTTGGTAGAGCTGGAAAATAGATTAGTTCTGGATATGCTGTCAGGGTGAGAATTTCCTGTGGACATACTGTGTCGAATTGGGTATAGACGCAGTTGATGTAGTCGACAATGGTGAGACCAGGGGTTTGCGATTCAGTCAGAAAAGCGTTGCCGCCAAGATCATTTGTGCCGATCCACATGCTGTAAACGGTTTCCGCGTCGGGGATGTTGAGAACAGAAGTACCATTGGCAGTGAAAGCCTTGTCGGCAAGGAAGGCTGGGATTTCGTAGCCCTCGACGTCTGGGAACGGGCCGTTGATCGACTGCAGGTAACGGCTGACCTGCTTGTTGGAACAGACCGCACCAGACACGGCATAGTCGTAGAGATTGGCTCCGGTGTAGTCTGCCACATAACGAGGCCAGATTCGACCGCCGGTCGAGGTGGAGTTACTCTGCTTTGGCATGAGCGACGATAGTTCTCTTCGTGACCGATGTAATGCGCTATCCGTACCTCAGGCCCAATCCATCCAACAGGTGGTGCTTGACCTCCGGTAGAGATAAAATAGGCTAACCGCGACTCGTCCGTGTAACTATCACCAAAAGCGACCAAACTCGTAAACTTTGCCAAATTCCAGGATCCATCACCTGGGAGTGGTGGGGGCGGGAATTCCTGCGGTGCCGGGATCGCCGTAGCAGTGACCGCCAAGAGGGTAAGCAAAGGGCTGACAAGTGGAGAGACAACCATGATGATCAAGCGAGCAAAACGGAGAATTTAGAATTAGGCGTAATAGAACAGGCCACCAAGCTTTTCTGATGCACGAGAGATGGTAGAGATGCCGCGGCGTGCCGCTTCCATTTATACACCAACAACTCCTCTTCCGGTCACCCCGCAATCCAGGCCGTTACTTAGTGGGGCTCCCTTAGCATGGCATAGCAGCGTTGCTTGACATGACATGACAGGAACGGATGACACACTCCGGTCATGCTTGGGGTGCACGGCCTGAACCAAGAGGCTACTAGGCGGGTATTATGGGCGCGTGGGAGAGGTGCGGGCGCGGTTCCTGGCGGAGAAACACACGAAAATGCACGAAACAAGCGGAGTGAGGAGGCTCTAAGCGAACTGGCCGTACGTCCGGCGGTGGCGGAGGCGCACAACAGGCTAAAAGGCAGATCAGGAACCCTGGGTGAGAGGGGAGAGCGCACCAACGGCTCGTACTTTAAAGCGCCTTGCCGAAAGCTGTAATAGATGAGCAGACGTCGATCCCTGGAGTTGGATGACAGTGTGGCTTGCTTGTCAAGGCTGTAAAGATCAAGGGTGGCTGACGGGTGCCGGCCGGGGCTGCGGGGTGGAGAGGGTGGAGGGGGGGGAGGTGGAGGCTGGAGGCTGGAGGCTGGAGGTCGGGGCAGCGTCCGGCATCGTCGGCGGCGTTGTCCAACTCTGGAACCACTTGGTCCGGGGCGGAGGCGAGGCTCGGGCGAGGTGTGGTTCTACGGCGGCATTGGAAAGCTGCAGCAGGACGGCACCTGATAAGAGCAGCGCCTTGGACGCGTCAGACTGCATCGCTACGCGTGCCGAAAGCCTAATACATGCATTGCAGGTGCGTCGCCCGCTCCTCTGCCGCCGCCGTTATGCGTCCCGATCAGGCGCAGCATCTGGGCAGCCGGCGGCATCACGTGATGCTCCGGATGTGGCTAGCGTAAGACCAGCGCCCGCCTGTAGACGCACCGTTGTCGAGCAGAGGATGGGCGGGCTGCTGCAGCTTGGGCGGCGCGGAGTCGGCTCTTTCGGAATTGCTTTTTTGCTCGGCCTGGCCCAGTCGCGGGCCGCGGGCCTGACGATGACGGCGGCGGTAGCGCGAGTCAGGGGCGGCGAACGACGGCGGCAGCGCGCGCGCGGCAGCAACTATCTGTCAGCGCGCGAGCTGGTACGCCATGCTGGCCGTCCACCCGTCGTTGAGTCTGATGATGGATCGTCGTTGGGCTGCGGTCTCGGCTGATGTCGGGCAGGGCGGTGGAGAGGGCACGGGAGGAAGGAGCCTGCGGTGCGCTGTGCGCGGTGAGCTGGGTGGCAGCGCAGCGTGCTGTGCTGTGCTGCGCTGTGCTGCGCTGCGCTGTGCTTTGCTTTGCTTTGCTTTGCTTTGCTTTGCTGTGCGGCGGCGGCGGCGTCTCGTCTCGCAAAAGGAGAGCGCATGGGAAGGAGAATTGAGCAACCCCGGCCGGGCTTACAGGCGGGAGATATATGCCAACGCTAACCCCGGGCTTGGGGCCTGGGGCCTGGGGCCTGGGGCCTGGGGCCTGGGGCCTGGGGCCTTGGAGCTGGGAGCTGGGGAGCTGGGGAGCTGGGAGCTGAGCGCTGGATTTGGAACCTGGTGGCAGACAGAGTTAGCTGGCTGCACGTGCTGGAATTCTTATGCGGGCCTAACAGCGCGCCGCCTTCCGCGAGCGCTAGGATCCAAAGTCGATAGTTCCGCGGCCGTGGTAGGGTTCTTGAGGTCGGATCAACCGGGATGTGGACCCAGGCTTGCACCTGGACAGGCCGTGTTTCTGTGTGTGCCTCTGGACGTCGTGGCAATGATCGTGCAGCGCTGCTGGCCCACGGACGCAAGCGATGCGGTGAGCACTCGATCCTCCGCATCCCCAGAGCCATGCCAGACCGCCGTGCAGCAGCCTGCGATCGATCTCCGGCCGTGTCTGGTGCAATGCCTCCGGCCGTGCCCGAGTCATGGCACTGGGACGAGAGGCGTGGATGCGCCTTGAAATTGAGCCGACCAGGTGCCACATCTGCTTCAGTCTTTCCTCGATATGACATGTCGGACCCAGACTGCTGGGTAGCCCGCACCGGCCCAGTGTGCCAGTCCTCCTTTTCGTGCCCGCCGGGGCGCTCTTATCCTCCGCAACCGCGCGTCTAACACCTGCCTTGCCGACCATTCCTGCTCACCAACCGCCCAGCGCCCTCGCCCTGCCGCCCTGCACGCCGCCAGCCATCTCGTCACTGACGACCCGCCAACGTGCACGGCCAGGCCGGCTCTGGCCCTTCTGGAACATGCTCGCCTCGCTGAGCCCGCATTCCGCATCCCCGGCGGCACGGTACACTATGATCTCCCTAAACTTTAACCGCACTCCACCCTGTGCCTCTGCTTCGCCGCACTCACCTGTTTATATACCTCACCGCTTGCCTGCGTGATGCCGCGTCTGCCGCCGCGAGTCCTGACGCCCCCTCGACTGCCCGGCGCCTGCCGCCTGCCTTCGAGCCTTTCCCTGTATCAATTCGGCCCGCTGCTGGGTTCACTGCTGTAGTCGCCGCTCCCTCCTGTCTCACCTCTTTTTGGACTACGTCGTGTCGTCTCCTCGCGTCCTCGCCCGCTGGCTCACTGCGCGGCGACTGCCAGGAGGCACGGCTCCCTCGGTCCTCGCCCTCTCTGCTCGTCCGCACGTCCGGGCTCACCGACAACCGAGACTCGACAGCAAACGAAATGCATTTCAATCTGGATGCTAGGAAGAACGCCTAATCACAAACGCCGCGCCAAAACAATCTGTTGCATGTTCTCTTAGCCGTCTCTCCGCTGGTTCGATCTCGCACCTCACTCCCGCGTGTCTAACGCGCAGTGCCTGGCCTTTCTAGTGGCTAACCGCCGACGAAGAAGACCCACTTCTTCCCCGCAAAGATTCACGCTCGCTTCCGTCCCCAGGCCACCGTTCTGCGACACACGTCAATCTTGGTCACGCCCGTGGGTTGCGGCGAACTTACAGCGGGATGTACAGCTTGAGCCGTAGATCGGCAGCTTCCGCCCTGGCCCGTTGCGTCAGTGCCGCCACTTGCTCCTTGGACCAGCCCATTCGCTCCGTGAAAGGCCAGATTGCAAGGGAGTCGAGCATGGTGCCAATGTTTTCCAGATTCTGCTGGCCCACCCATTGGAGTTTCGGATCTACCGCGACGCGCCCCGTTAGCCGAAGGTTACACCAGCCTGGCAATACGGAAGGCAGCTCCGCATGCCCAACCACGTCTTCCCCAAAACCGGAATGCGCAGACGAAAAGCCCTACCTGTTGACCATCCTCCAATCGGCATCCGGTATGTGACTTCCTGGACGTCGACCAACCCGGCTGAACGCATCAATTGCCCCAAATGTCGACCCACACGTGGGTCTCTATCTCGCTCCATCGTGTACCGGTAACCGTTGGACCACTGCATCAACGCATGCTCGTCCGTTAACAGCCCGCTATCCGACTGGATGATGTAATAGAACTCGGCCATCTGGACCCAGCCGCCACGCTTCAGCAATCGTGCTATGTCGCGGACATAGCTGCGCCACCGGTCTCGTTGTATGCCAGGGGCGACAAATCTTGAGTGAATCAGGTCGTATTCGTTCGGCTTGTACGTCGGCGTGAGCGTCTGGTTGAGATCCCACGCCTCGATTTCCAGGTTGTCCGGCTGGTCGTCAGGGAGTTCATTGGTGGGATACACGTCGACAGCTGTGACCTGTCTGTTGTGTTAGCCGAAAATTTTCTCTGTCGGCAAGTACCAAGGCTGCCCCAGGGATGCAGGGGCGCGGGGACGGTGTTCCGTTCAGTGCTCCCACGCGCCAAGCATCGCCACCTGCCAGTCTGCCAAATGCTCTTATCTACAGTGCTATTTCCAGTCTCAGGGCAAACACGGGATGAGGGGATAACTCACTTCGCAGTCCGGATAGGCCTGTGCCATTTCCAAAGCCCAGTTTCCACGGCCGTAACCGCACTCGAGGACCTTTGTGGGGTATTGAATGGGCGGAAAATAGAGTCTGTTGTCGAAAAGATATCGTAGGATCTGATGTTGGCTCTCAAGACGTTCTTCTTCTTCCTGTTGTTGCCTCAGCGCCCCTCTCTGGCCTAACCCAGCATACCCTGGCTACCATGGCTCCTCACCGACCGCTCGTTCTGCAAACAGGAGAAATGGCCAGGGATGCCGGCGGGAAGACTAGAAGGAGAAGATCAAACTTACTGCATCAACCGGTACACAGTATATTTGGTTGTCGATGGAAAATTTCTGGAACTCTCGATCGTGCAGCTCCACGAGCTCGTAGAACTCACCAGACACAGATTCTGACATCCTGTCGCCGACCGTCCACGATGCGCTGTATGGGGGGGTTTGATCGTTGTGGCTTGCTCTTGTACGACGTAGATGACGTGAATCACCGAGGGCCAGGTTGGATGCTCAGGGCTCTACCAGCTGCTCGGGATAGCGTGGGTGCGCTCAGCGTGGACACACGATGCCTGACGCAGCGGCAGCCGGATAGCCCCGCAAGAGCGCCAGTACAGCCCCTTCTACCACACAAGCACGCCTACATAGATCATGTGCGTCATATCACAGGAACAACAGTAGGAAGGACACTGCGCGAGCCTCAAGATCTTCTCTCTTATTCCGGAGGTTGCTCCATGTGCAATAAGGGCAGGACTGGACCCAAAAGCGCGGGTACACGGGTGAACCAATTTGTGCTGCCGCATGGGGCCAAGAGCAGCCGCCCCGTCCACGGCCGTAGCCGCGAATTCGTGAAACATTATACGCCCAGCAGCCCTCACCTGACAGGCGATCAATCCGCACGCTACCATCGACGGCCAGAGACGGAAAAAATGTCAGCTGGCCACGGAACGAGCCCGCTGTTCAAAAGAGCCGGCTGGCCCCTTCCAAAAGACGGTGAAGCAGCCGCGATCACAGCAACAACAGGACGAGTACGCAAGCTACACACAGAGCCCGCCGCCGAGTTCTAGACTCCCAGCCTCGGAGCCATGGGCAAGACATGATGCGGGCGTTCGTCATTACGGGATTTCGCCTAATCTAGACTTCAACACTCGGCCACCACCCGCCGCCTGCGTGGGCTCGCATGAACATAATGCTTACTGGTGGAAGAGCAGGACGGTCGCGAACATCCCTCCCACCCGTCTCCTCCTCCCCTTGGTACATCCTCATCAGACTCTCTGATGCCAGAAGCGTCACGGCAGAGAGCCTGCCAGGCGAACTCGGGCGATTGGACCACATTGGCTCCGTGGCAGTCTCCACTACGTTTAGGCCGGTGGGCCCCCGCTCGGCCGCTGCTGTACGGACTGGGGATCTTCTGGCGGTGCAGCGTCATTTGATCATCGGCCGTTGTGACCCCCAATCACACTGCTGAAGCGCCTCGCCAACTGCAGGTTTTTGGGCAGGTTGAAAGCCAGCTGAAAGGTTGCATTAGGCTGCTGCAGTCCAACAGAGTGAGCCCCTCGTTTCCTTCTCCCTTTGGGGCGTCCATTGCGGGCATCCAATGCCCGTCCCGGTCGTTGTCGCCCCCCCACCAGTTCGTTGATGTTGTTTGTCATCCCCGTCGAGAGTGAGGCTGTCTACGAGTACCAAATTACCGAGAACACCGCGATCCGAAATGACGCGGTAACGACGGCGGGCAGGGCAACATCCGCCACCGGCGGACCCCGATAAGGCTTGGTGACGGGAATTTTCCCGAGGACATGGCCTTGGGACGGACAACCGTGTGTCCTCTTTTTTTGTGGTCTCCTTGCAATATTTCAAGCCACGGCCTCTGGGGGTGCATGGCGGCGCCGCCAAGATTGAAGGAACAGGCTGTGCAGCGTCGTGTTTAGCCCGCGGACAAAGTGCGTTTGGACCAGAGACAAGGCAAGCAACACTGCGCTCTCCTTTCCTCGCTTAGTCTTGGAGGTGGCCACGTGGGCGCCCGTCCACCCGGACAATGTTCTGCCTCCTATGCGAAACCGACTTCTCCGTCCGCTCCATCGAACCCCCATCCTCGCAACCGAGCAAACGGTGAACGGCCGTCTCGTTCTAGTACACAGACCTATGATGCAGATGCGATACGTCTCATGCCCGTCCTTAACCCCTTGATGCGCAGCCTGTAGGATTCGTCCCCGCCACTTACCCGGAAGTCGTGTAACCGTCGACCACGAGCAACGGACGGCTCGGTATGCACGAGGCACACAAGACATCGCCAGATTCTGGGACCAGAACGTCCTCCGCGATCTCTTCCTGCGCTGGGATCGAAGCGGAACCCGTAGGGGCCAAGGAAACGTCTGCTGGCTCGGACGAATAGATACCATGCCCCGTGGAATCACATCTTCCGTCTTTGGACGATGCTGCAGCTGACCTGCGCCGGCTTTGGTGACGAGTTCCCGGGCTCGCTCGAGGTACCCGTTCGAGTAGTTCCAACGCTTTCCAGAAGGACGCTCCGTGTAAACGGGCCGGCAAAGAGACGCAGTCAAGATTACACCCAGGGGTCTTGCGGCGTAGCAGGCCCTGATTTCTCCGTTCCCCACGCGTTCCTTCCTCGCATCCGCGAAATAACCGCTTCCCTGGCGCTGTCATGGCTTGAGATCGGCTGGTTACGGGCAGTCCTACCCCTCGTCCGTCTCGGCGGTTCTCTCACCCAGTGAATGCAGATCGTAGCCGCACGGCGTGCTTCAGAGACCCATGCTGCATACATGTATAACAGTAACAACTTATACGTGGAGGCACGATTACGAGAAGGGCTCAAGTTGATGCGTCCGGGACAGGGTGTTCTGGTCCCTCCTTCACTCACCAATCGTGGAAGGAGGGAAGCACATGGAATAAACACTCAGCCATCTCGGGGGTCACCACGTTCAGCTAACGGGCGTAACAGGGGTTCGAGGATGCCTCATGATCACATTCTTCATCAGG
Organism: Neoscytalidium dimidiatum; assembly: GCA_037367355.1. Classification (NCBI taxonomy): domain Eukaryota; kingdom Fungi; phylum Ascomycota; class Dothideomycetes; order Botryosphaeriales; family Botryosphaeriaceae; genus Neoscytalidium; species Neoscytalidium dimidiatum. The sequence continues at coordinate 394,824 of CM074701.1, read as the reverse complement.
CACAATCTCTGCACATCCTCCGCCGCCACAGAAGACCACCTGTCCTTCCAGCCTCGCGCCCTCACTCCTCACGAACCAACTTTCCTTGGCCCAAGACAACGGAGCGGGTCTGGTCATTTTACCGGTGAAGAATTTTCTTTACTTTTTCTTCACTATATTTAGCGTTGGGAGCCACAGCGTTCGTCCGGAGCCGCATCGCACGATTCATCCGAGTTCGGTAAACCGGGCAAAGCAGGCGAAAAGACTAGCGCTCTCTCGCAAGTGTGCTCGAGACGAGAGCACGGCTGACGACGATGAAGTGCGCCTTTCCCAACATCTTTCTGGTCGGCTATTTCCCTCGATTCCGCGGATGAGGAACAGGCAACGGGGCGTTGGTGCCTTCGAGACCGAGGCTTGCAGGCGGCAGCTACAAGGGTTCCGGTTGCACCCGCAGATGGCTGGCGCAGGGCACATTCTTACCGTCCTTACCCTTCTCATACAACGCTCGCATCTACATCTGATAGTCTTCAGGTGGATCTGGCGGACCGGTCAGCATGGACCAAGCGCTTCCTCTACGAATCCGTGGGCTGTCCCTCTATCCTCACTAAGCGCGCACTCGATAGCGATCCACTCTCCCGCATCATCTGTCAGCAACCGTTTCGATCCTGCATCTGCGGGAACGCACACGCGACGACTGGAGACACGCGAGCAAAGACCCATCTATCCGACGCTGATCACACAAGCCCTTGGGGTTAGACTGCCCGTTACGGTGGCAATCTTGACCGCAACATGGAAGGTTGGTTCTGCTTTCGGGGTGGAAGGATTGGATGCGTTAGAGTGAGGCATAGGACAACGACTATCTCTTGCTCCTCCGGGGAACAGGACTCGGCGCCGTTCACCGCTACCGCATGCTTCGGAGAATCATGAGATAGTGGGGGATACCGCCGACGGCGTTTTATGACTCTCGGTCACCGCCCCGGTCTGGCGGTGCGTCTGACGAGACTTCCGCGGAAGAAAGAACGTGTCGGAATAGAGAGAGGAAGATAGGCGAGTGGGCTGAGCGGACATCGGTGCGGTTTAGTACGAGAGGATACTGGACGCTTTGAGGATGATGGAATCGGTCCTTTGGAGCTCTGCTGTTCCCGCAAGGCTACTGTCGCCGGTGGACTGTTGGTGCGTACTCCGAGCCGGCCTGCTCAGCCTCGCGCCAAGGCAGGCGGAAGAAAAAGTTTCTCTCATTGGAACACTAATTCGTAGGTATTCGAAGGTATGCGTGTCTACTACCGCGGAAACGACGCCTGCGCCACATCATCGAGATCGCAGACAACGTGAAAAGCCTTCAACATCGAGCTCGAGACCAAGATGCCTTGTGAATATATTTCTGAACTAGGATACTACCATCGCCACAATAATACGCCTACCGTGGTACCCGAAATACGCTGAAGTCGTCATAATCGTTGGACAAGATATCGAGACTGCGGTAAATCGACTTGCACGGAGTCTACGGACAAGTTTCACAGCGATGGCGTCTTAGCAATATCGTACAACGCACGTATGGACGGTGGCTTGCTCTAAGACTACAATGTATAAAAGGTGCGGGTGTGGCGTATCGAGCAAGCAGGTTGGCCTGCACCGTGGTCTACACTGAGGTAAGGAATAATCTCGGCCCGCGCAGACTGCGGTAGTAAGTCGGACCTCCACTAGGTTCTTCCTTACGGTGGCGAGCTCTCCGGAAACCACTCGGGACAGGTGCTAGAGGTACTTCAATGGCACGCGAAGGCGCTCGCGTGGAGTCAGGGGAGTGGTTTGGTCAGGCATGTAGGTCCGGGCGACTGCTCCCACCGTAAAGATGGCGTCGTCATTGCAATACTTTCAGATCCAGAATCGGGTTCTTTTCTGCTAGAAAGATCAATATCTGTTTTTGTGGCTTTGAAGGGAGTTGGTAAGCTTCTGTTCTGTATGAAGTTTTCTACGTCTGGGCGTTGGAAGGATTTAGCATCGCTTAAAAGATGATCCGCCTGGGCGGTACGGATGATTGCAAGAATGAAATGATTGCATTATTTACTATGGAATCTATAGCGCATCGACTTTACCTTGATTTATCCTCAAATACCCGCCCGCTGTGCATTTTGGGACAGTAATGATGAAGCCGTTACATAAGCCTCATGTTTTCATCCAGCAGTGGCAGCCCGGGACGCATCAGATGCTGGAGCATTATCAAGTGCTTATCCGTGCATGGAATCATTCCCCGCAAGCATGTTGTTTCATAGCGGGCGCGCTATGAGCTTTCTAGTTGCAAGGACAACCAGCTTGTAATTACTGCTCCCGCGCCTATGGGCATGGAGGGGTCCGCTAACACTGGTCGGCGGGCAATGCCGTTCATGTACAGAGATGTAGTATTCACAATCTATGCGCAGCCGGTATTCCTTACCTGTGATGGTCTGGCTGTAGATATGTATGTACCCACTACAGCTTCTCGACACTCTTCACGCGCCGGTCCTTGCCGACGACAAGGCGCAGCTGGCGGCCTTTTTCGCCTTTGAAAATGCCGGCGCGGAGAGTGTCGGTGTAGAGCTCGTAGGCGGGGTAGTCTGCGTTGCAACCTGTCAAGCAGAGTTTGTGGTCGAGAGGCCAGGTGACTTACAGCCGTTGACAAAATTGATGACTTGCTCGTCCGTCATGCCCGTGCCTTTCGAGGCGCGCAGCGCTGCTTCTTGTTGCAGGCGCCAGTCATAGACATAGGTCGTCTTCTCGGCATCGATGTGCACGAAGGCATCGAGCATACTGTGTGTTTGCGCAGGGCCGTCAGTACTCTGTCGCCCACTTTCAACCCCACCGGAGGTACCCCGCTTCAACAATCACCCGCACCACCCGGCATCACATCCTCAGCGCCAACAAGGACCAAGAGTGGGACTTTGTAAAAAAAAAAAAAGAGAAAAAAAGAGGGAGGGAGCATTGGCAGCACTCACTCAGTCAAGGCGTCGTACTCGCGCAGCCGGTCGTTGACGAACTTGAGATGCTCGAGCTCGTGCCGCGCCAGCTGCCCGTCGTAGCCGCCCGCCGCGGCGCGCTCCCTCGCCGCTCTCCACTTGGCCTCCAGCTCGCCGTCCGCCAGCGCCCAGAAGCCGACGCACCACCCTTCGAACACGACGACCTCGACGGGCGGGGTGCCCGGCCGGTTCACCTGCTCCCACGTTTCGGGCGGCGCGCGGTCGCCCGCGCCGGCGTGCTGCGACTTGTCGTAGGATGGGATCGCGGTCGGCTGCTTCGCGGCCAGGGACGCGAAGACGGCGCGACCGAGGGCGAGGTCGTGCGTGGAGGGCTGGCCGCGGTGTTGGACGAGCGGGTTGGTGGGGTGGGACCGCGCGAGGGCGACTTGCTCGGCGTGCGGGAGGTAGAGGTCGTCGATGCTGAGGACGGCGGTGGGGAGGGAGTGAGGCGGGGAGCGGAGGGTGCTGCAGAGGGTGGTGACCTGTAGGTGGCACGAGGAATTAGTTCAAATGCGATTGAGGGTAGTGCGATGCGCGGTTGGGGGGTTTGTTTGAGCTGTGGGGGTGAATTTGTTGCTCTGCTCACCAGCGTCGTCTTCCCCGCGCCCTGCACGCCGTTCAGGCCCAGGAAGAAAGGCGGCGCATTGTCGCCGTGCTTCTGGCGGTGGGCGCGGATACGTTCAAGAATGAAGGGAATGCAGTGCTCGGACTTGTCGTCGACGATGGCGGCCATTTCTGCGGTGGACGCTTGCGAAATGCGTCAGGTGGATGCGCAATGCTGGGGAGCTAGAGTGAGTTTACGGGCGGTAGCGTCATCAGGCTGGCATGTGAAGATAGCCGCCTGCGCCTGCGACGGGCTGGGGCGTCTTGGCTCCCCACAGGTCTGGGCGCCGCCGTCGGGCTGTGTGGCCCCCCCGCCAATGGCTGCGTCGGCCCTCGCACAACCGAGGCTGTGACGACGATTGCCGTGAAGCAGCTCGGCTTCGTCCACGCGCCAGCTTCCCTGTCGCGGGCCCGATTGACTACCTTATACCGCTCCGCGGCGTGCTCCTTTCTTCTTTCCCCCACACCTTCTTTCTCCATACTCCTCTTCTTCACCTCCGCATTCTCCACACTGCTGTAGCTGCGCAGCTAGAGTCTCTGATCGACCCCCCGTTTCTTCTCTTCTTTGTTGATCTCCCCAATCTCACACATCATGGCCGAGCAGCTACGCTTTGATGGCCAGACCGTCGTCGTGACGGGTGCTGGCGGTGGTTTGGGCAAGGCCTATGCCACCTTCTTCGGCTCGCGCGGAGCCAACGTTGTCGTCAACGACTTGGGAGTTTCTTTCAAGGGCGAGGGCACGTCGACAAAGGTGCGGTGATCTAGCTCCTCCGAGCTCTCCCCGGAAAGCTGTCCGTTCTGACAATCACATGCAAAACCGCAGGCTGCCGATGTTGTCGTCGACGAGATTAAGAAGGCCGGCGGCAAGGCCGTCGCCAACTACGACAGCGTCGAGAACGGTGACCGCATCATCGACACTGCTATTAAGGCTTTCGGCCGCATCGATATCCTCATCAACAACGCCGGTATCCTTCGCGATGTTAGCTTTAAGAACATAACGGATGCGGATTGGGACTTGGTCCAGGCCGTTCACGTCAAGGGTGCATATAAGGTGCGTCGGGACTGGCGTGATTCCTCTCGAGTTAGGTGGGACGGAAACTGACGCTGCATGTAGTGTGCGAGGGCAGCATGGCCACACTTCAGAAAACAAAAGTACGGCCGTGTCATCAACACCGCATCAGCAGCAGGCCTTTTCGGTAACTTCGGCCAGACTAATTATTCTGGTAAGTATACTGTCCTTAATCTGGTGACAAGTTGCTGACAGGTAGAAAGCTGCCAAGTTGGCCCAAGTCGGCTTCACTGAGACCCTTGCAAAGGAGGGCCTCAAGTACAACATCCTCGCCAACGTAATTGCACCGATTGCCGCCAGCCGCATGACCGAGACCATTATGCCCCCGGATGTCCTTGAGAACCTCAAGCCCGACTGGGTTGTCCCGCTAGTGGCTGTTCTCGTCCATTCTTCCAACACCGAGGAGACTGGCTCCATCTTTGAGGTCGGCGGTGGTCACATTGCGAAGCTGAGGTGGGAGCGTGCTAAGGGTGGCCTTTTGAAGGCCGATAGCACCATGACCCCCGGTGCTGTGCTTTCCAAGTGGAACGACATCAACGACTTCTCTCAGCCCAGCTACCCCACTGGCCCCGCAAACTTCGTCGAGCTGCTCGAAGAGGCCCAGAAGCTACCTGCTAACCCGCCCGCACAAAACCCTGACTTCAAGGGCAAGGTTGCACTCATCACTGGCGGTGGCGCTGGTCTCGGCCGTGCTTATGCTCTACTCTTCGCCAAGTACGGTGCTAAGATAGTTGTCAACGATCTCGCCGATCCCGACACCGTTGTTCAGGAGATCCAGAAGTTGGGTGGTCAGGCAGTCGGTGTCAAGGCGTCTGCTGAGGATGGCGAGACCGTTGTTAAGGCTGCTATTGATGCTTATGGCCGCATCGATATCGTTATTAACAACGCCGGTATTCTTCGCGACAAGGCCTTCGCCAACATGGAGGACAGCCAGTGGGATGCCGTTCTGAACGTCCACCTTCGTGGCACCTACAAGGTCTCGAAGGCTGCTTGGCCTTACATGCTCAAGCAGAAGTACGGTCGTATCGTCAACACCACTTCGACCAGTGGTATCTACGGTAACTTCGGTCAGGCCAACTACGCTGCCGCCAAGTGTGGTATCCTGGGTTTCTCCCGTGCACTTGCCCGCGAGGGTGCCAAGTATAACATCTTTGTCAACACCATTGCTCCCAATGCTGGCACCAACATGACCCGCACTATCCTGCCTGAAGAGCTCGTCCAGGCTTTCAAGCCTGACTACGTTGCTCCTCTCGTTGTCGCTCTCTGCTCGGACAGTGTTCCTGAGCCCACCGGTGGCCTGTACGAGGTCGGTAGTGGTTGGCAGGCTCGCACCAGGTGGCAGCGCACTGGCGGTCACGGCTTCCCTGTCGACGTCAAGCTCACGCCCGAGGCGGTGAAGCAGGTATGGCCCAAGATCATCGACTTCGACGACGGCCGCGCCGATCACCCCCAGGACCCCAACGACAGTGCTGGAAAGGTCATGGCGAATATCCAGAACAGGAGTAAGCCGGCGGGCGGTAAGTCCAAGCTCTAGATCAGTTGTTGCATCATTTACTTCTGTATATTCTGCTGCATAGAAAGTGTTTTTTTTTTTTGGTATAATGAATCAAATGTATACCCTGTTCACTGCATCATTCCAATGCTGCCCACTATTCTTCTGTGATGCTGTGGATGCTCTTGTCTGCATCTTTAGGCCGTTTGGTGACTGATTGGTGCAGATTCTGCTGAGAGCGGCAACAACGAGATTCTCCAAAACATCGAGGCAGCGAAGAAGGCGAAGGCTGAGGGCACTGAGTTCGTCTATGATGACCGGGACGTCATCCTCTACAGTGAGTTGATGAGAGATAATGTACTCAACTATCACAACAGCTAACGCTCTTACTCAGACCTTGGTATCGGCGCCAAGCGCACTGATCTTCCTCTCGTCTTTGAGAACGATGAGAATTTCCAAGTGGTCCCGACGTTCGGCGTCATCCCGCCGTTCAACGCGACCGCACCGTTCAGCATGGGTGACGTCGTCCCCAACTTCTCTCCCATGATGCTTCTGCACGGTGAGCAGTACCTCGAAATCCGCAAGTTCCCCATCCCGACCTCGGGCACGCTCGTTTCGTACCCGAGCTTGGTAGAGGTCGTGGACAAGGGAAAGAGCGGCATCATCGTCACGGGCACCGTCACCAAGGACAAGTCCACCGGCGAGGACGTCTTCTATAACGAATCCACCGTCTTCATCCGCGGCGCGGGCGGCTTCGGCGGGCCCAAGAAGGGCAGCGACCGCGGCCCGGCCACCAAGGTGCACACGCCGCCCAAGCGCGCGCCCGACGCCGTTGTCGAGGAGAAGACGACAGAGGAGCAAGCCGCCATCTACCGCCTGTCCGGCGACCGGAATCCCCTGCACATCGACCCGGAGTTCAGCAAGGTGGGCGGGTTCGAGACGCCGATCCTGCACGGGCTGTGCTTCTTCGGCATCGCGGGCAAGCACATCCTGAAGACGTTCGGCCCGTTCAGGAATATCAAAGTGAGGTTCGCTGGCACGGTCTTGCCCGGGCAGACGCTTCGGACGGAGATGTGGAGGGAGGGCAAGGTCGTGTTCTTCCAGGTCGTGGTCAAGGAGACGGGCAAGTTGGCGATTGCGGGTGCAGGCGCGGAATTGCTGCAGGGTGCGGAGAAGGCGAAGTTGTAGATGGGGGCGAGGAAGAAAAAGTGGAATGGGGATGTAGGTGGCTCTTCATGGGATTTGTATGATTGGTATGCCATTCAAATGTAAAGTTTTCGCCCTTTTCCTGAGTGGGTGCGTGCTTTGCGCGCAAATGACGGATACTGTGCTCGTGGTGGGTGCAGGAAATACGTGGGACCGAAGCACCAGACAGGCTGGCTTTTGTCCTTAGCGGTATATCAGCGGGACGTTTGTTCGTTTTCGTTTCTCATTCACCATCTCACTACCCGGGAATCGGGCTTGAGATGATTCGGATCCTCAACTAAATTACTGTTGTATAGTCCTTGCGACACCCATGATATGAGAGACATTTTTGGTTTTCATCTCCGCGGACATACGTATTGCTGATGAAGACGTACATGAAGTCAACATGATGGTGTGAAGGAAGATTAGCAGTGCTGGTAGTAGTGTTATAAACCGACATAGTAAGAGCTTGACTGAAGCAACAGCGATAGCAACGGTAAATTCATATAGCTCAGCTTTGGTAATAAGATAATGAAGAGAAAATTGTTGACAATTTTATTACCAGTTAAATTCCGATCGGGCCTTGAAATAGATACCACAGCAATCTGAAAGAGCGACTATAACGAAGTATAAAATGAGACGCTAGTAAACTCCAGGTTAGCGCCACAGAGACGTACAGAATCAATCCCGGTCGTCGATGCACATCAACGAAGCTACTCGCACGGTGAGACCTCCCCCATCCCAGGAGGGCTTCCTGACCATCTACTATCGCTGCGACTTCAGTAGCGGCATCTTCCACAGTATCCGCAAACTTCCGCGGAACATCCAGTATAGTCCCTGTCTGACTCCACATCGCTATCATCGAACAACGGTGCACCACCTTCGGTATCTGAGCCCGGTGAAAAGTACCGTTCATCATCACTGCTCAAATCATCCGGAGAGCCATGAGTTTTCTCATCCAATTTACCATTTATCCACCATGCCTTCAGTTCTTCCGGCAGAGCCTTTGGGGCGTCGCTCATCTGCTCCCGGATCTCCAGCACGTCAACCTCCTTCCTTCGTATCTCCAAACACCTGTCAGTCGTGCTCCTCGCAATTGCCAAAATCTTGTGGATGAGCGCCGCTAGCTGCCGGATCGTGTCTTCATTCTCAACCTCCCACTTTTGGACGTCCCTGCGAACATCCTGTACGCGAACGTCGTTAAAGACACCACGCTCGTGGTAGGCCAGGATGAAGTTCGGAATCTGGGAGACCCAAAGTCGCGGAATCTCCTCGCCGAGGACGTCTTGATCCTTTCTCTTCGCCGACCTCGTCTTCAGGTCAAAGACCGCTGTTTGCTCCACCACGCGCCCTCCCGGTCGGGTATGAAGCGGGGTCGTCTTTGGGATCTCGTGGAGTAAATCAGTGGCGAGGCCGAAATCGAGGCTCTTCAGATACCCATCACCCTCGAACCTGACCACACAGTCTAGCCCTGCGAAATCATACCTGATGAGGCGCTGGTGCGACTGCGATCCTTTCGCGTCACCCTCCCAAGTGGTATAGGCCTCCGGGAACGTGTGTCCGTAACCTCTAACGCCCTGGATGATCTCCGAGGGAGAATTCTCGCGTCGAACGAAGAAGACGGTATTACCGACCACCTCGACTGTGAAACGGAATGGCTTGTCGACTTTCCGAACGAAGCGGAGGAGATTGCCGAGCGTGCTGCCGCAGGCGAAGACGTCCACATCATCGGTCGCAAATGAAGTATTTTGTGCTGCTACTGCGCGTACGGCTGGCTCCATTGGGTACTCGGAATATTTGGCAGCATTAATGTCTCTGTAGTACGTGCCGGAGTCTTCATTCAACTGTACGGGCTCGTCTCGCGGTGTCCAAGCCGGTGGGGCACCTGCGCGCCTTGGTCAACTCTGTTTACGGCTTGCCGACGTCGTCGAGAAGGTGCTCACCTGGAATTAAAATTGCCGGTTCGTCATCGTCGACCCAGTTGTACGAGCCAATGTACTTGCAGTTGCTGATGGCTGGGATATTGCTCTCATGGTCCTCGAACGCAGGAAGGTCTTTCACCAGGATGGTTTGCAGGACAGGACCAACCGGCGGGGAAGGCGGGCGAGGCTCTTCATACCGGGGAGGTTCGCTAAACCTGGGCTTGCCCCATGCTGCTCTACCACGACCGCGGCCGCGGCCTCTCCAGTTTCCACGTTTGGCGTCCATATTTAGCGACTGTGAGCTCGCGAATGTCTCTCAGGAGTCCGGTAGGTGCTATGGACCTGAGGAGCTTTATCTGCTGTCACTTCTGTGGCGAGGGAGGGGCACAGCAGTAGGTGGTGGCACGCTGGTGTCTGCCTTGTTGCCTGCCGCGGCGTAGCCCATGTCGGTACATGTAAAACGACCCTGTACAGTGGAAACCAATGACCGACTGCTGTCCACCAAGGGTGTGGGTACCGGCGACAGACACGACTCCACCAAAAGCTGCGCCACGAGTCGCCGCATGTCTTGGGCAGTGGCTAATCCAAACAAGTCACTACTTCTGAGCTGTCTATGGGCCCTTCAGCATGGCTGCCTGGCACAGCCGTCGCTCTTTCGGACGTCTGGTGCGTGGCTGTCGCTCGAGTCCCAGGCTGAGTCCACCAGCCCGTGTCCCTAGGATAAGTAGCCAATCTCCTGCGTTCCTCCTGCAGTGCAACGTCTCTGTTTTCACCGTTGCCTTATCGACGAATAAGTCTCGTCACACCCCGCAATTGCGCAAATTCAGCCACCTCCGGAAACCCCTCTGCTTCCTGGACCGGTAGAAAAACTCTGCATCCCTCTTCTCAAACTTTCTCGGCGAGCTGTACCCGAATCGTGACCTCGAACTAGTCAAGATGGCGGCGGCCGTAGCCTCGGACGAAGCTCGCTCAAAACGCCTAGCAACGTACTTCACCGCAGTCCTCAAAGGGAAACGAACCGTCACGACATCACGCGACGCAAATATGTTGCTGGAAGCGATTTGTAATCAACCCGACCGCATTTCCTGCGTTGAAAGATTGGTTGCAAGCAATGCCGCTTCAGACGCTCTTCGTGCAGGTTTACGGTTTGACGTCTCGGATAACTTCTTCCTCAACAAGGATCTGCAACACTTCTTGCTCTATCTCCGCGATCCTATTCTTAAGCAACTGTGCAATGGAGATTTCCTCCGGCGGCTGCTCATCCTTGTTGTCGATCCGCCCTCCCTATGGGACGCACTCGTGAAGGCGTACGACGCAGCCCGGCTTTCATCTGAATCGGAGCACTGCTTTGCTTGGCTGCTTTTGGAGTTGCTCTCCTGGAATTCAAACGCTCCTATCAATTTACAGGTTGTCGCACAACAGACAGTCGATAACGGACGCTTCACTGCCTCGGATAACCATGAGATCCGCACTCTTGGTCACCGGATCAAGCACGTTCTCCATGCTAAATCGATCCTGCTCACGACTACCGTGTCCGGCCCCGGAGGCCGACATGACAATGACTTCATCGATTTTCGTCAGATAGCCATCTACCCTACTGAAGATGAGCTCCTCTCCAAGGAAAAGCCCTTCTATCGTCGAGCCGATGCAGTTGATGAGGCCAACCCAGACCAACGCGTTGGGGTTCATTTCGACAATCAGTTCAGACTCCTGAGAGAGGATATGCTCGCTGAGCTTCGCGAAGACCTGAAGATATCCCAGTCGAAGCAGGGCCGGCGCAGGAACACCAGGATACGTGGGTTATCACTTGCAGGGTTCCATTGCGGCGCTGAGAAACGTCGTCAGGCCTTCTCAATAACCCTGAGATGCAGGTCTGGATTGGAGCGGTTGACGGATCTCCAAATGGGGCAGCGCAAGAGTTTCCTCCGCGACGACCGCAAGTTCTTGAAGCATCAGTCATTCGGTTGTCTGATGGATAAAAACAAAGTGATTGCGTTCGCGACTCTCGATAGAGTTGAGGAACTACTTCTCCAAGACCCACCGCTTATCACCTTGCGGATACCAGATGCGAAGGCACTCGAAAATACTCTGCTCGCTCTCAAGCTCTCCAAAGATGTGGACTTCGTCTTGGTTGACACTGCAATGTTTGCGTACGAACCGATCCTGGAGTGCCTGCAGGCAAAACTCGAATTGCCTCTCGCAGAAGAGCTTTTATTGTCAAAAGCAAACGAAACTGAAGAGATCGTTCAACCGTCTACAATTTATCCCACCCATGTTGCGCAGGATATCGAGGACTCGGCTGGCCAAAACCTGGAAGGACCGCTCCGATTACCGAAACCAGTGAATCTTGACAAGTCACAAACGGAATCTTTGCTTGCGGGCCTCAAACAAAGGGTCAGCTTAATTCAGGGACCACCAGGTAAGCTTGAATATGTCACCCGCCATTGTTAGGCTTTATATGTTGACTTTACTAGGCACTGGGAAGTCCTTCATCGGCGCGCTGTTGGCGAAGGCGTTTCATGACTTCACCAAGCAAAAGATCCTGGTCATATGTTACACCAATCATGCCCTTGACCAATTCCTCGAAGACTTGCTCAACATTGGTATCCCGGACCAGGCAATGGTGCGCTTGGGCTCGAAATCTCGAGATCGGACGGCACACCTCAGTCTGTTCAAACAGTCAAGCGGCTATAGACGTTCACATGCTACTTGGAGCGTTATAAACAAGCTGAATGATGAGGTTGACGAATCCGAGAGAGACTTGAAAACCCTTGTCTCCTCGTATGCAAACTTCAACGTCAACAAGCACGAGATCATGGAATATTTGGAATTCTCTGACGAGGACTCGATCTATTTCGACGCTTTTCAGATACCTTTCCAAGAAGACGGGTTCAACATAGCCGGCCGAGGCGGTCGTAAAGTAGATGATACCTATCTCTACGATCGTTGGTGCAAAGGCGAAAACGCAGGAGTCTTCCAAAATGCTGTCTCTCCCGATCATGCCGGTGTGTGGAGTCTTGATTACGATCGTAGACAAGCCAAGGTCAAACAATGGGTCAATGTTCTACTCGAGGAGAAAGTGGCCAGTATATCAAGTCTCGTCAAGGCTTTCGATGAGTCTCAGAAACAACTCCAGGTCACCCTTGACCAACAGAAACTTGAGATCCTTCGCGAGAAAAGGATCGTCGCTTGTACAACAACTGCTGCAGCAAAGTACACACAGCAACTCCAGAATGCCTCTCCGGACATCATCTTAGTCGAAGAAGCTGGAGAGATCCTCGAAAGCCACGTGCTCACTGCAATGACGCCGCAGACCAAGCATCTCATCCTCATTGGCGACCACCAACAATTACGACCGAAAGTGAACAACTACGAACTTACAGTAGAGAGGGGAAATGGCTATGATCTCAACCGCTCGCTATTCGAGCGCCTCATTCTCGCTGGCTTTCCACACACTACCCTAGCTCAACAGCACCGCATGTGCCCCGAAATTTCGGCGCTTGTTCGTCATCTCACTTACCCCAACCTCCTAGATGCACCGCGGACGAAGAACCGCCCAACTCTCCGTGGGCTCCAAGATCGTGTTATCTTCTTCAAACATGGCTATCCAGAGCTCGCAGAGAACGTGATTGCAGACCGCCGCGATCAAGGCTCCCCCGTGAGCAAGAAAAACACATTCGAAGCTGAGATTGTCTTGCAAGTGGTTCGCTACTTGGCTCAACAGGGTTATGGAACATCGGATCAGGTTGTACTCACCCCGTATCTTGGCCAGCTCAGTCTTCTCCGTCAGTGTTTGATGCGAGAAAATGATCCCGTCTTGAATGACCTGGATTCCTTTGACCTTGTCAAGGCGGGCCTACTTTCCCCAGCCAGCGCAAAGCATAACAAGCGTCAGATCAAGATCTCTACCATCGGTAAGTTCCATTACCCATTAATAATTTTGTTCTTCTAGCATTTAACTGAGAAGCTTGTAGACAACTACCAGGGTGAAGAAAGCGACGTCGTCATCGTATCACTCACACGATCCAATTCCGCTGGCGATATAGGTTTCATGTCTTCACCGGAACGGCTCAACGTGCTGTTATCTCGCGCCCGTATCGGCCTCATCATCATCGGTAACTCTGAGACATTTCTGAAGAGTAAAAAGGGCAAGACCACGTGGGGACCATTCTTTGACTTCATGAGCAAGAAAGGCCACATCTATGAAGGCTTCCCTGTGAAATGTCAACAGCATCCTGGCCGGAAGATGATTTTAAAACAAAAGATTGATTTCGACGAACACTGTCCGGACGGTGGCTGTTCGGCTCCATGGTATGTCGTTTCGCCTTTCACTCGTCGCTACTTTTCATGCAAACTTGGGCCCAAGCTCTCCATTCACATGAATCATTGTATGTGATCATCTCATGATTCTGACTTTCATTAGCGGTGTGAAGCTCAATTGTGGGGTCCATGATTGTCCTTCGAGATGCCATCAGCTGTCGGATCATTCAAAGATAAAGTGCGAAGCGGTCATGCGAGACACCTGCCCTCAAAAGCATAAGCTCTCATGGCGATGTTTTGCGGGTCGTCCATCGTTCTGCAAGGTTTGCGATGATGAGGCGCGGGAACAGGCCAGGAAGATGCAAAGGGACCTCGACCTTGAGGAAAGGCGCCGTGAGAAGCAAAAGGCTTACGCTCGTGAGTTGGCGGAGATAAAAGATGAGCTTGACCACGAGCGCAGGCTTCAACGCGAGATTAGGGAGCAGCAGGAAAGGCAGAGAGTCCTCGATCAGCACCGAAAGGATCTTCAGGACCTGAGAAGCGCGCCCGGTTTGCGTAATGGCAACACCCAAATCCCAACATCCGCGCATGCTGCTCAACCCAACTCGTCAGACCCACCATCTACAGACCAGTCAGCGCCTACCAAAGCTACAACTGCTACGTCAGCGCCTGCTACATCTTCGACCCAAGACTCGCCTGCTCCTCGCCGAGACAGTCATCAGCAGAGGGGGAAAGGCCCATGGCAAATCCCGAGGTCCATTGCTAAAGAGGAGTGGCAGAGCCAAAAAGATCTGGAAGGCGCGTCCAATACTGCTTTGGATGAGCTAATGGAAATGATTGGCCTCGAGAATGTGAAGGACGAGTTTCTCGCGATCAAAGCCAAGATTGATGTGGCCTTACGTCAGAACATTAATATGAAGAATGAGCGATTCGGAGCGGCATTGCTGGGAAATCCGGGAACGGGTAAGTCAACCCTTATTTGATCTAGTTAAATACAGTTGATCTAACTTTTCAACAGGCAAGACAACAGTCGCACGGCTCTACGCAAAGTTCTTGACGTCGGTGGGAGCGCTACCAGGTAACTTTTTCGTTGAGACAACTGGCTCAAGGCTGGCAAATGAAGGGGTGTCTGGCTGCCAAAAGCACATTGAAAACATCAAGAACAATGGTGGTGGTGCATTGTTCATCGATGAGGCTTATCAACTGGCTTCTGGCAATAGTCCTGGCGGGCGACAGGTTCTGGACTTCCTCCTCGCGGAAGTAGAAAACCTGACTGGTAAAGTGGTCTTCATCCTCGCTGGTTACAACAAGCAGATGGAGGCCTTCTTCGCCCACAATCCCGGCATCCCGAGCCGATTCCCTCGGGAGATGCAGTTCAAGGACTATGAAGACGAAGAGCTTCTGGAGATCATGAAATTCGGCTTGAACAAGAGGTACGGTGGGCGGATGAAAGTCGAACTTGGAGTCGACGGCCTTTATGCTCGCATCGTCGCTCGCCGCATTGGACGTGGTCGAGGGCGTGATGGCTTCGGGAACGCGCGCTCCGTAGAGAATGCTTTAGCCGCAATCGCAGACCGCCAAGCCAAGCGCCTCCGCCGGGAGAGGAAAGCAGGAAAGACCACCGATGATCTGCTGCTGACTCGAGAAGATCTACTTGGACCAGAACCTGCGGACGTGTTGAAAGATAATGCGTCATGGGCGAAATTACAACAGCTGACCGGCCTCTCCTCCGTCAAGGATTCCATCAACGCGCTTTTCGACAGCATTCAGTACAACTATCACAGGGAACTTGACGAAGAGCCATTGATAGACTTTTCACTGAACAAAGTCTTCTTAGGTAACCCTGGGACAGGGAAGACTACGGTCGCGAAACTCTACGGTCAGATCCTCGCCGACATTGGCCTTCTGTCTAATGGTGAAGGTAAGTGAATTTTTTTCCCCCGCCATTCGCATTCGTTATACTGATGATGGCAAATCTAGTGGTCGTCAAGAACCCGGCCGATTTCATTGGCAACGTTATCGGAGGCTCCGAGGCCAATACCAAGGGAATCCTCGCTGCTACGGTGGGCAAGGTCTTGGTCATCGATGAAGCTTACGGGCTTTATGGCAATATGGGTGGTACGACGGACCCGTTCAAGACAGCCGTCATAGACACTATCGTAGCGGAAGTCCAGAGCGTTCCGGGAGATGACCGCTGTGTCCTACTCTTAGGGTACAAGGACCAAATGGAGGAGATGTTCCAAAACGTCAACCCTGGACTTACTCGGAGATTCCCGCTTGACTCCGCCTTCACGTTCGAAGACTTTACTGATGCGGAGCTGAGCGTGATATTCGACTTCAAGCTCAAGCAGCAAGGATTCAAGGCCACTGATCAAGCGAAGAAGGTAGCTATGGACATGTTAGGCCGGGCACGCAACCGGCTGAACTTTGGCAATGCTGGCGAGATTGATATCCTTCTCAATGCGGCTAAGATGAAGCACCAACAACGCATTTCGAAAGGCAAGCAACAGATGGCCGCCACTTTCGAGCCACAAGATTTCGACCCGGACTTTGACCGAGGACAACGGGCAACGACCAATGTCGCCAAGCTGTTTGAGGGGGTTGTCGGCTGCGAAGAGATTGTGAATCAGCTGCAGGGGTATCAGAATACTGTCGCCAATATGAGAGCTCTAGACATGGACCCCACCGAGCAGATTCCATTCGCGTTCCTTTTCCGCGGACCTCCAGGTGAGCAACCCTACCGTCGACTCTTTTCTAGATGTCCTCATCTGCTAACTTCCTCCAGGCACGGGCAAGACCTCCACAGCACGCCGCATGGGCAAAGTTTACTATGACATGGGCTTTCTCTCCACCGCCGAGGTCCTCGAATGCTCCGTCACGGACCTGGTGGGCGAATACATCGGCCACACGGGGCCGAAGACGCAGAAGCTCTTCGAGAAGGCGCTGGGCAAGGTGCTCTTCATCGACGAAGCGTACCGGCTGGCGGAGGGCCACTTCGCGAAGGAGGCCATGGACGAGATCGTGGACTGCATCACCAAGCCCAAGTTCGCCAACAAGCTCGTCATCATCCTGGCCGGCTACGACGCCGACATCAACCGCCTCATGTCCATCAACCCGGGCCTGACCTCGCGCTTCCCGGAGACCATGACCTTCCGGCCGCTGAGCCCGGCCGAGTGCCTGGACCTCTTCGCGCAGACGCTCCGGCGCAAGAAGACCCTCGACGCCGGCGTGCTCGACCCCCCGTCCCCGGCTTTCCGCGCGCGCCTGCTCGGCCTCTTCGCCACGCTGGCGGCGCTGCCGAACTGGGCGAGCGCCCGCGACGTCAAGTCGCTCGTCAAGGACGTCTTCGGCAAGATCATGAGGACGGCCAGGCCGACGCGAGAGGCGAAGCCGGTCAGCGAAGGCTGCATCGTCGAGGCGATGGAGCGCATGGTGCGCGAGCGCACGCATCGCGGTCAGCAGCGGCACGCTCCGAGTCCGTCCGTCGGGGGACCGAACGCGTCGCCTGCGGGCAGCCACGCTCCGAGCGTCCCGCCTCCCGGCTTCAACGTCGGTACGGACGCTGCGCAGGACCGGGCCACGCCGCCACCTCCGGCCGAGGAGGAGGAGGCGGGTGAACGGGAGCCTGTGCGCGAATCGGAGCGACAGGGCGAGGCTCGGGATGCGGGTGTGAGCGATGCCGTGTGGTACCAGCTCCAGCAGGACAAGGCCAGGGCGGAGGAGGAAGAGCGCGCGCATCAGAGGCTGCTCGAGCGCGAAGCGGAGCTTAGGAAGGAGAAGGAAATGCGAGAGAAAGAAGAGGCTGCCCATCCCCCGCAGGACCCTTCCAATGATGACGGCGAGGACGATGACCCGGAGAAGGCAGAGCGCGAGCGCAGGAGGCTGGAGAGGATACGCGCTCAGCGCAAGCGCGATGCGGAGATTGCGGAGATCGAACGAAGGCGCAAGAAGGCGGAGGAGGAGAGGAGGCTGGAGGCGAAGAAGCAGACGTGTTTGAGGAGGCTTGGTGTTTGTCCCGTAGGGTTTCGATGGATCAAGCAGAGCGGTGGGTATAGATGTGCTGGTGGGAGTCATTGGGTCGATGATTCTCAGATCGCGCGGTTGATGGAGTGAGCAAGAGACTGGTTGCTTCTGCTGTGATGAAGCCAACGCAAAATTGGACAGAGCGCAGGAGTTACGCCGCAGGCCTGTCTCGATATTCTCGGCTTTGAGCCACAAACATTTATTCATCAAATCGCCCCAACGCCCTTACTTACGGCTGTCGCAGACAATGATCTGTCAGCATCAGCATCTCAACAACTCAGGGCCTATGCGCACGCATATGGACCCGAACAGATTTCCATTCTTCGACATAGTGGCCATTTCGACCTTTACCCTGGAGATTTGTCGCAAGAGAACATTGAAGAGCATTGAGGTTTTTGAGACAGATTTTGTAATATGGTCCGGGTAAATGTTCTGGTAGAAGGGTATATGATACATTTCGCATCCAAGAAAATCCCGCTGGTTCGAATTTTTAGCCAATCTAGCTTTCCGACCATACAAACCAGTTAACGTTTGCCTATTCTACTTCAATCATCTGATCGTTGCCCCACGATAGACATACTCAACCCTTCCCCCCGACTTATTCATACTACATTTCAGAGCCCCTCCGAGTCTACTTGATCATAGATACAATTCTGGCAATGGCTACTCACCAGAATCAAGCGACTGTAAGGACAACCCCAAATCTGTGATAGCAGCTTGAGGTGTGACAATGTCAATCATGTCCATAACTACATGATGCCATCTCCTTCTTATACATCCCATACTTATCTTGTTCTACAAGCGACTTCATCAGAATTAACCTTCCACAATTCTGATCCGACACAAAGCCGGCAAAGGAAAACACCTTCCGGATCATATTTCTCTTTGATGCTTTAGAGTTTGCCATATTTATTTCCCCAGAAAGCGTTGTAAAACTCGGGCTCATCGGGATCGTACTGGAGTTTTTTTTTTTTTTTTTCTAGATTTGTCAGCCGTGAGGGAGCTCTGGAATACTTACTTCGTTCAGGTAATACCCTGTACCTGGAGCAAGTTTGTGTAATGCTGCCACACGCTTGTTCGTCAGATCTTCTGTAACCTTAGCCTTCTCGGAAGAATTCCTGGGAGACCAGATTGCTGGAGTGACTGTTCCAAAGAGTCTTTAGTGAATGCGGTCAATTCAACTGATGCGGTTGTTGCATACCAAGACTCGTCACAGCTGTTCTCCAGGCCGGACTTAAGGCGTTGTCTCCTCCTCTAGGGATTGCAGTCTGGACGCCTGGGCCCATGAGCATTTCCCCTATTAATACACCACCGGCCGGAGAAACCGCGTCACGGAGCGCTTGCTTCAAGTTGTCCAACGAGCCGGTAAGTGCCTTAGCGTCCAGAAGTCTTCCACCCAGACGACCATCTATACCTACTGCCTGTAGTCCATTGAACGCAGCTGAGTAGCTCTGGAAATTAGGGAAGTCTGCGGTCTGTGTCTGAAAGGAAATTTCTCCAGACCAACTAGCGTTTCTAAGCCGTTGAATCAGAGGCTTGACTAATGCCTTGGCGCGTTCAGAAGATTGGTTCGTTAGGCTTAAAGCCCAACCGAACTTTCCGCTGCGAGGCCCCTGCAGACGGTCTGTAGCCTGATTTCCGAGAAATGTACCAGCTGGGACCGAACTTGAATCTGGTATGACAAAGAATTGTCCGGATAGTCCACCATTGTTCAGCCGTGGGAGGTCAAAGTGTATGAGCGCTACCATGTTCCAAAACGCGTTTGAGTCCGCCATGACATTTACGTTCAGTACATGCGTGCTCATCGGTAGGTTCGGGAACGTGCGTACGGTCAGAGAGGTGACGATGCCAAAAGTTGGCGCACTACCCTATAAGTAACTGTTGATAAGCTTGGTGCGACTAAGGGATATGTGTGACATGTTCAACGGACTTACCCCCCTGAGAGCATAGAACAGGTCTTCGTTCTGGCACTCATTGGCGATTTTCACCTCTCCATTAGCTGTTACCACGCTGAACTCTAAAGCATTGTCTGCAGCCATCCCATAAGTGGAGCTCAAAGGACCCCATCCTCCACCAGTCAGTAAGCCAACCATACCCACTGTGGGGACGGTACCACCAATGACGGTTTGGTTCCGAGCAGCGACAGCATCGTAAATCTGACCCATTTGCATGCCGGCGGCAACAGTGACGGCTGATAATCCTAATGGGCGTGGACATGCTTCCGGTGTGAAATCAGCGTGGATTTCGATGCCCCGCAGATGATGTGTCCATATCATGAGACTCCCCGGTACCGTTGCTCTGGCGGACTCGGTAAGCGATATCTTGAAAGCTTTGCGTGGTTTACTTTTAGTAGCTACTGACCTTCCAAGAAGATCGTGGCCGGTTGCTTTGACGCTCAAGCGCACATTCTTCTCCCGAGCAAAGTTGACTGCATTCTGGATATCCTGAATGCTAGTTGCGTTGACCACGAATGTGGGAAAGCAGGACCGATCGCATGGAAATGAAGGGTCGGGTAAACAGGAGTCATTATTGTAATTCGGCCAGTCCGAACTGAGAGGATCATTCGAGTAGAAAACCGAGCTGTTGGATTGTGAAGTAACGGTAGCGCATTGTTCCTTATGGAAATTCGGCTGATCCGGATGGCATACGGACATCGGTGGGGTGGGATCCAGAAGCTTTCCGGAAAGGGTGCCGTTGAGTTGCTGCCATTCTTCAATTGTTGGCCATGCCGAGGACCTTGAGGTGAATTTGCAGACATGAGCACTTGATGCAGAAGCAACAAGCTCCCAGGTAATGGTGAGAAGTAGAAGAACACGCATGCTTGCAAGGGGTTAACGAATGGAAAAGTAGGTTAAAAAAGAAAGGGGTTGGCGCGGGAAAATGTGAACGGAGACGACGAGTTTCATGAATCAAGTATTGTATGGATTAATGTTCATATATATATATATATATTTTTCGACGAGAGTGCGACGCTCTCTCACTGCTGTAAGGGATGAATGATGTCAAGCTAAAAGCGGAGCAGCGTCAACTTATACGAGAGTCTAGGCAAGGCTTGAATCTCTAACCTAAAGTAGCTAGCAGCTAAATTCTACAACTAGCATGAGAATAGTGGTAATAATGCGTACTGCTTTGCGGCATTTAGCTGTAGGTTGGCTTCAGCTTTTACATTTTGATGAAATAGGAAATCATTACGCAGTTCCGAAGAGCAGGGATTTGATCTTGAAACAAGAATAACTCTGTGAGCCACGTAGTTCCGGACCAGCCGGACCTGACGGCCGTGACCGACGTGACTTACTCGCACTACAATGGATTTCGACCATACAGGAGACTACTGCGCGATCTCACAAAAGACTGACTAAAAGTGAATTTGTCGACCTTTAACGTGTTCAAGATCCTAAGCCTTACTCTTCTACGGATGACACACCAGAACGCAAGACCTCGATAGAGAGGCTGAAATCTTCCACGTAGCAATCGAGATGAGCAGCTGCGGAGGCGTACAATCACATACATATACGTTAAATTGAACCCTTAGACATTCTTTATGATTTCGAAACAATCTTTGAGAGATACTGCCACCTTAAGATTACTTTCTTGGGGCAATTAGTGTTAGACCTTACTTACGTATCTTGCAGGTAATAACTCTGCGCAATTGGACTATTTCTTGAGGGCTGATTTGCGTACAGCCGTCCCTAAGAGTCGTAATGAAGTTGTGACCATTTTATACCTAACAGTTTCGTCTGCAGTGAGATAGTTACAGATCAAAGCAAGCAGTTTCATATTCAACAGAGAACC
This sequence comes from Neoscytalidium dimidiatum, assembly GCA_037367355.1. Classification (NCBI taxonomy): domain Eukaryota; kingdom Fungi; phylum Ascomycota; class Dothideomycetes; order Botryosphaeriales; family Botryosphaeriaceae; genus Neoscytalidium; species Neoscytalidium dimidiatum. Next base: position 373,509 of record CM074701.1, on the reverse strand, counting down.
TCAACACTAAGAACAATGCACCGGCCGATAATGTTGCCGGTATCTATGAGAAAAGCTAAAATGAAACCGACAATCGTGCGTTGTAAACGACAATCTATTACCGGCTAATTCGGTTCCGCATGAGTGCCCAGCAGCATCTGCCCTGACTTTCGGTTGCAATCTTCCCTCTGTAACGGACGGCCTCTACCTCTAAGGATCCAACACCGAAGAGGGAGAAAACTAGTTACGGGGTTTTCCTTAAATGGGTACAAGAAGAGAGAATGAACGAGTAATGACTGAGCACTACGTGCGAAGGCCTGTTACTAACAGTTGTCGGAATTATTATAGAAGTTAACCACGGGGGTCAAAGCTATCTAAAGAGTGTGATTTATATACACGTAGGGAAGCTAGCATTCTAGTTTATTAATTTATTTAATCTGTAGCCTTTTACTAGGAGGGTCGTACGGATTATATAGATTACGGTAGGGGTTGATCTCTTTGATCTGTTCGTTGCTGCCCAAGGCTCGCGAGATTATACAGATCAATCCCTTGGCGGCACGTAAGTCACGTGACTTAAGTAGGTCCTTTTCACGCTGTACGTGTACACCCCACTTCTTCCCTTATTCTAACATTCCTAACCCGGTGGAGGCTTTGCCGCAACACCCTTCTCATAGCTTTGCAGCATGGCTGTCTGGATACCCACTTGGCTGCTTCGCCCCCACTGCGCCGCTTTGACTAGCCGTATACATTCGAGGGCCTGCTCTTACAGGCATAGCAATGTGGTACAGCATCTCATCTGCTCATGTATGTCTTCTCCCTCACATTTTATGACATTCGTTTTCTGCCAAATCCCACAAACATCCTCGTCCGAGCCGACTGAAAAGGAGTAGAGGCCAGAATTAGTATCCAAACGCGACCGCCATGAGTAGGCAGAATATATCAGCGAAAATGCCATATTCTACGACCTCGGGGTAATACTGTAGTGGGGAAAAAAATACATTGATAGCACCGCAATATCCAACTGAGGCAGAACGACTACGAGTTCTGTGAGACTCACTCATTCAGGTGAACGCAGAAAAGTGGGTGCAGTTTCAGATGCTATGACCCTTCTGCTATCTGCGGCTAATCGTTTCGTTGAAGCCACTGCGTCGGAAGAGACATAATGGGTGGATTTTTGCATTGTGAGCGCTCTGGTTGCGTGATAAGTATGCTAGGCTATCTTCGTGCAGGCAGCAATGAGATTGAAATGTGATTGGATGGGAATGCGCAGATTCCCCACAGTGTGAAGCGGGAGTCTGCCAACGATGCTGAAAGACACGAACTTCTTAAGCTCGACATCAATGGCATCGAAACGGCTGCGACACGAAAGAAATTTTATCAGCCGGTGCATTAGGATCCGTATGGGAGCATTACAATTGCTACGTTCATTTTTTCATTTGCACTCAGAGCGCTGACCCAGTCGTGGAACTACGAAATATTCTCAGCCAATGCAGCTTGAGGAGAGGCCCTAAGGCTGCAGCATGTTTTCTCACACATCACAAATACTGCGCCGTAATGTTATTTTTGTTGGAAACCTTCCTGGTGACTCTTGATCGCAGTTTCGATCCATTCCTGAATATAAGCATGCTCTGACCACTCCCGACCAAACGTGTAACGCCCAAGATGAATCTGCTATACATAACCGTCTCGTCGTAAGATAGTTAGAGAGGGAAGTATTCTATACATTGGCGTTAGAGATCTATTTTGACGATTTTCTTTCTTCCTTCTTTTCTTTCCTCTTTGGAATTAAAGGAAATGATTGTGTTAGTGGAACGTCAGCCATCCAGTTACTGCGCTTGCCCATGCCTTCTATTTTACTTAGATAGAAAGGAGAGAAGCAAACTGAGAATAAAAACAAAGACATTCCCTTTTGAGAGACCTCATGAGAATGAATGTGCATTTTCGTTGCTCCTCTTAGTTCTTCTACCGGATCACCGTTCTTCGCCAAAGCTCGACTTTGGGTATACTTGAAGATGCCCCGTAATGCATAATTTTTGACTTTGTAGCACTCTCCAGCCGAGGAAAATCATTGGCATGCAGCATCGGCCGGGTCCGGCCCTCTGCAGATAGCTCTCACCCTCCCGTAGACATTCGCCGACGACGTCCAACGTTGAATCTGTCTCAATGCCCTTGGAACGTCCGTGACGGTTACTCACGACTTTCGGGTCCGCACCAGCATAGAGTGGCATCTTTGCGCCATAAAGATCCCCCGGATAAGCCGCCAGTTGAAATGGAGTCAAGTTGAGGAACTGATGTATATTGAGATAAGCTTCTTTAGTCATCCTCACGTCTATCCCCGGACTTTCCAGAATTTGTTTCAGTATCGACCTTGGCTGTTCCGAGGAAGCTCTCATTCTCATTGTTGCCGCAAGAGAAATCGTGGAGCGCGGACAGATCTGCGTGCTCAGGTAAGTCAAGCCGTTCTCCATGACAGGGATTCGGATTTCCATAGGACGGAAGGTGATCCTGGAGCCGGCATTGACGACTAGCTCTGTTGCTCCAAGTTTATGAGCGCTTGCTGAAAAACATAAGAGTGAATAGCCTTCCTTTTCCGCAGCCTCAATATCCGCGCCTTTATGGATCCCCGATCAATACGGTTTCTGTGCTCGGATTTGTGGTATGTCAATACTTTAGAACCACCAGATGTTGTGGCCTCCTAGGTCCCTTGTCTAAGTTCTATCAGCACGGTTCGCTCGTCCTATTTAACTGAGCGCTATGGCCGTCTTTCCATCATTCACTAAGCCAACATCCTCTCCACTCTGACCCACATCAGCGCAGGGCGGCCCTGGGCCTCAACACCGGATGCTTCATCACATTCCGATTGCTCTCCGGTCTTATTGGCTTCGCGTACCTCTAAATTGGTGGCGGTATCGTATCCGACTTCGTCGACACCCACCCGCGAGGTGCAGTTAATGCCACCCTCGCACTGGGCGCGAGCTTCAAGCCATCGATTGGCCCCTTCTTCGGCGGCCTCGTCATAGAGCACATAGGCCGGCGATGGATGTTCTGGGCTCTTGTGATCAGCAGTGCCGTAACCACAACCCTCATGATCCTCACGCTCCTGGCAAACCAACGCACGCGTCATCACCAACCGCAAACTCTGCGAATCTCAGCAGGAGCTCGGAAATCCCGATCAACGCGGCGCCTACGACACGCACAAATGCCCCGCGCAGCCACAAACCGCCGTCACCATCCTGACCCGCACCGTCACTTACCCCTGGAAGCTTGTTTTCTTTTTTTTTTCCCGCTCCTCCACCCTCGCTACCTCTACCTCATGGTCGGCTTCATCGTCAGCCTCTTCTACATCCTCCTCGCCATCGCATCCACATTCTTCCAACGCATCTACAGCTAGTCGCTCAGCGCCGAGAGCTTCCTAGGTATGATCCTCTTCGCCAAACCGCCTGACACGCTCACCACCTTTTTTTTTTTTTTCCTATCAAGGATGCACTACCAAAACGTAGGCAGCTTGCGGTTCAGCTTTGCCCTTCGTCGGTACATCAACGCCACAGCGTTGGCATACGCCAATCCGATGCTGCGGGCCTCCTCTGCGCCGCGTCCACGGCTGCGCGCATCGATGTCGGCGCGCTGCCTGTTCGGCGCTTTCCTACCGCGGGCTGGGGCGAGGAGGGAACTTGTTGCTCAGGTTCGTTAAGTCTGGGAACGGTGCCGTTGCCGGTGATGTTGTATCGGTATGGGCAGGAGTTGAGGGAGAGGTATCCGATGGACGGGGTTTGACGCCACCCGCCTAAAAGAAAGCCGTAGGAACGGAAATGCCGGTATGGAATATATGGTCTTCAGTGGCAATGAAATTCGGAGCCTTTATATTATGGGATGTGAATGAGTAGGATCTTTTTACGAAGATGCGGCACTGGAATCGCTAAGCAAGTAGAAAGGGGATGGGCTTACATGAATGTACTTACCTCATTACTAAGTCATATTCATCAGTGACTGCGCTTTATTCCTCTTACATTCTCTGTAAACTTTGACACAGATCGTTAACATGCGGTTGTAATGTACTAAAGATAAAATAAAGAGTATAGCTCTGGTATTTGCGTTTCCGAGCAAATGTAGAAAAAGAAGTTAGCCTTCATGTCTAGCACAACCCGTGGACCCGACAAGGAAAGACTACAAGTTAAAGTCTCGGAGTCGTCGTTATAGAAACTTACAACTCCCTGTCCTGTAGTTTTGTTTCCGCTGCTAGGCTGGGAAATAAAAACGGAGGCGCTGCGCTCTCATGAACTTCGTGCACTGCTCGTCCGGTGATCTGCGAGCACCGTTCCAATTAATGTTAAATCGGCAATACGTTTGTCCCGAGCTATAGCTGCATCCACTCGATTTTGTGTTTAGCACATCAGCAGTGGCTAGGGGCTGTTAATCCTTGAACTCAGCACGAGAGCTGGGCGATCCTGATCTCTCAAAATGACGTCGAGGCTATGCAAGGTAGCTCGAAAAACCAAGCCCCTGCATGTTGCCATGTACTTCTAGCGCAGCATGTCTTCAGGTTGGGGCTACTGGGCACGAATAACAGTGTGGGTTCACGGAGACACAAGGAACTTCAAGAATGCGTCTCCACGTAATGCGTTTGAAGTGTTCCCCGCCGTCGGGAGGGGCCATCCCCACCATTTTGTTGGAGTCAGGCTAATCGGTGTTCATAAGACTGAGCGGTGTCCATATGGCTGTGATAGCGGCCCAAGTCCCGCTCTTATGCATGAATCTGGCCACTTAGGCTCCAAGGTAGTGGTTATAGCGAGAGATAGTGGTGCCGTGTCTTCTATAGTGTGTATGGGGTCCTCCTTTTTGCGGCGCTGATCCTCGTTTTGTTGAGGCCCCTTCCAGAAACGGAGATTCGGATGCTAACGGAGGTCCCATACAGATGGCGGTGTCTGAGAAATTTAGACACGGTGAGTGACCGCTCACTCCTATTCGTGCCTCGTGGGCCATCATAAGGCCCCGATGCCTCCTATCGTCCTTTACTGTTTGTAGCAGGGATACCCCACGCCGATCTCCAGATGACACGCGCGCATCGAGTTCCTTCGACCGTGGGGAAATACGTAAGAGGAGGTCCGGATCAAATAGCGGCAAGATAGGGAGGAGGCTGGCGATTGTCTCGATCTTCTTGACGGCCGTCGAGGGAGGAAATCAGACGAATAAGAGGAGGCCACGCCGTGATGTCAAAGGAATCGCAGCGGGAGAAAACTTTTCATCAAGAGACGAAAGACGGAAACCAGTCTCCGACACGCTCTAGACTGACTCAACTTCTCCAGTGGAGTTAGCTGGTCTGATTCAAAAAGCCATCCCTCACGTCAGCAATGTGGAGGCCTGCGATGTGCTCAAGGGCATGGCAGGTTGAATGTGCTATGCCCGGGCATAGAAAGTCCGGCCGGGCAGCTGTTGTTGTGCTGGCAGCACTGATGCGCATCCACAGGTAAGCCACATGATCATTGATCACCACGCAGCCGCCGAGTTCCATGCGTCCCCAGACACACAGACTCGGAAGATATCAGAGCTTCAGTCTCTTTCTGACTCGAAAAATGGTGCTTATCGGAACCCCATGAGGATAGATCAACCCAGGCGATATCGGCCAATTTTCATGGGTGATAGAAGCTTGTGACCCCGATAGGTAAAGCTGATGGGTTCGGCTGACGGCGAGACACTCGGGGCAGGCAGACGTAACAATAACCTCAAAGGGTAACGATTGGTAAGATGTTTGGAGAAGAAATTTGCTAGTACGGACTAACGGATGGAAAAAATTGAAACACATCACGAGCTAATGGAAAGACTTGTGCAGGGATGACCATTACTTGCAGAGCGGTGTGAAGCGTAAGCCTCACTGATGTGCAATTGATTTACAGCACCTTAACGTAAAGGAACAGTGGGCAACGCTTAGCGACGACAGACAAGCTCTAGGATGGGCCACCGGATGGTACGCTGTCCCTGGAGTTGCGGAGATGAGTGGCATTCTTTCACGGGCTCGGAACGAAGTGCCGGGGGAAGTGCCGACCTATCAGCGTCGTGGTCCGGTACTCGTCTGTAACAGTATCGGGTGACTTGCTCCGCACAGGAAGCAGATCGGAGGTATCCTCGGGAAGGGCGAGTGGCAGGCTCGCAGATGCATGGTATGTTCAGCCGGCCGGGCCGAGCCTTAGCCAGATTGCGTCGGCTATCGAATTGGCAAGCCCGCTCGGAGGGAAAACGAAAGGGCGGCTTGGAGGTTGGCCGAGGGCATCCAAGAATGCGATGTCATTCATCTCCACAGGGATGTGGGCGAGCAGCGAGGGGTGCGCGATGGCGTGCGGGGACCTCAGCGAAAGCATGCGCCGTGGTCGCGAGTCGAATGATCACCCCGCAAAAGCTGATGAGATCTTGACGCAGAGGATGCCCGGCGGCAGCTGGCGCGGGTGTCTCGCAGGGTGAGGTGCGGTCTGAAGGGCTCACGTCACGGTGGTGTGACATAACCGGGAGGGCGAAAACGGCAGGCCAGCAGACGATGCACGACACACAGCAGGCTGCAGGACATCTCTCCGGACTCCGGACTGTCTTGGAGGGGGTCGAGAAGGCGAGAGGTGACGCAAACGAGCTCGAGATCTCGAATATTCGGCGTCCAAGGCAACGTCAGACAGGGTCGAGAGCCGCATCTGGTGCCAAGCGGGAGGCGAACAAAGGGACCAGCTGGCTGCCCTTCCCCAGATGACGATCTCCGCCGAATCGGGGTGGATCCTCAGGGCCGGCGAAGAGCCGAGTCTAGAAGCGGCAAAAAGGACATTGCGATGGCGTTCGGAGCCACCTCGCAGTGGTGCGTGAGGCGGGTGCGGCGCGGCGGCGCACGTGTCTGGAAGCGTCTGGCGTGAGCGGAGGCCGAAAGCGCGCAGGGCGGGAGGGCAGTTCGGCCGAAGAGGGAAGGGCGCGAGGGTTGGGGGAGGTGTGGAGTGGGTAAGTGGGCTTTCTGGCTGGTGGTTGGGCGGAGGGCAGCGCAACGAAGACCGCTGGGGCACGGCGAAACGGAGAAAATGCCGCTCCACCGCGGGCTGTGGAAGCAATCGGGTCGGGTGGGTGTGTGTGTGGTGTGTGTGGGCTGTATGTCCGGTGTTAGGCGCTGCCGTGGGCGCTATGCGGGCTGGCTCGGGGTCCCGAGTGTTCGCCGATACGGGCGTTTTTTTTTTGTGCAGGGCGGAGCGGCGCTGTGTCGACTAGAGGCCTCGCTCCGGAGGCCAGCACGGCGGCCAGGCATGGCGCGATGGAGCGGAAATGTCAGTCGATACTTTTCTTCTCCACAAATGGGCCTGCGCATCGGACAGGGCCTGCGCAAATCTGCTCAACGGTCTGTTGCGCACCTGGAGCCCCAGACGTGTGTGGCGGCGTACCTTGCAGCAGAGCATGTGCGACAAGCCCGGCATACTGCTTCCGGCTAGCTGCGCCACAGAGCCCTCGCCAGTCGCTGCTGCGCTTCCGCTGGACTGCGGTGGTGTTGAGGCGGGCACCCGGCTTTGCCCGACGAGTACTCACGACCGGCAGCGCAGGCGGATCTCGGTGATAGGGAAAGTACCGGTTACATCTGATCCAAACCGCTAGCAGTAGCTCAAGCGGGGGCTCCACTAGTCAGAGCACGAGCAAAATGCGGCACTGTGGAGATAACGACAGCTTGCAACAGCGCAGCCTCGTCCGGATCGAGATGCGCCCGTTTCTCCCCTGCCGTGCGACACCACACCAGAGCGCGCGCGCGCTCTGCAAGGAAAGGGGCGCGCGCACTTTCATCTTGCATCTCCCGCCTCTTGACGCGCGCGCGCTGGATGTTAGCTGCTAGCTGCCAGCTGCCGTGCTACCGCGCCCGCTCCTATTTTTGTCGCCCCCCGGTCAAGCATCCCGCAGCGCGGCGGGAGAGCCAGCCCGCTCGGGAAGGCGGCCCCCCACAGTCCAGCAGTGCACACCTCGCGCTGCTGGAAAGCCACCACGGCCGGACGGCTGGCCATCGTGGACATTGGCGGCGATCGCTGCTGCAGCTGCGTCGAAACTGCTTCCCCGAGACAGGGGACCGATACGCCTGCGTGCAGAACGGGCAATGCTACCGGGCCTCGCCTGCATTGCGCCAGCGCTCGCATGGACCTGATACGCAGGGACGCAGGGACGCAGATCAAAATTATTTCCCAAAATCCGGTCGTGGTCTTTGCGGAGGCACTGGAGGTTTGCGTTTGCAAATGCACCGGCAATAATAATGTCGATGCTGTATAGACCGTCCGGCCATAGCACACGGCACCTGCTGCTGCCAGCAGCCTCCCGGTGTTTGCCCGCGTGGCTACCGCATGCTGCCCGACGGTGACTGCGACTGTGACCGTGGCATCGAACGGGGCGTAAGAGATGCTGCCAGTTTGCCTCACCGACTGTTGCCAGCTCGCCGCTGCCGCTGCCGCTGCCGCTGCCGTTATATTTGGCTGCCGCAAGAATCCTTCGTCCGCCGCTGAAGTGAGCGCCAGGCCAATATCAAACTCAGACGCCCTGCGCCTCAGCTTCACGGCGTCAGCACTGCTTTCCTTCACCGACGAGCGCCTCTCCGGTACCCCAGAGAACTCCAGGTTTGCCTCGTCGCAGCCCACAGCCCGCCGCCAGCCTCCCCACACATACATTCCATCTCCTGAGCCCTCTCCTGTCGTGCAACAGCCCCGGACGGTGGTCGTGACGTTTCATTGGACCTGCCCCCCCGGCGTCTTCACATGTGCCTATGGTTTCGTGCATGCTGTGCGGTTCGTCATCCAAACGCAGTGCTTGTGGCCATTCCCCAGCTCCTGGCCGTCCGGACGCGGGAGGCTGCCCAGAAATGTGCGTCGTCAAGCTCCTGCCGTGACATTGGACAAGGCGCCAGAAATTGCTGAGGTGCAGTCCAGAGCTAGGCTGAGCGCTGCGTGCTGAGGGCTGCCGGCCGCCTGTCCGTCCGTCGGAGCACGCCCCCCCTCTAAGCACCAACGCGAGGCAGTTCGGGCGTGAGGCGGGCGTTGGTGGAGGATGGCTTAGGCAGTGAAGTGTCTCGTCGTCGGACGGCCGCAACCCCCCAAACCCCGGATCGGCGGCGGCCTGCCGTGCAGCGCCTAGCAAAACGTGGAGATGCTTTCAGGCTCAGGTCGCTCCTCGCATTCCAGCGCTGGTGTCCTTATCTCTGGCACGCCCGCCACCTGACGCGCTCCCGGGCGCGCCTGATCGAAGCCGAGCACGCCTGGTGACCGATAAGAGAGGTGGGCGGTCAGGCTGAAGTAACGCGGTTGCGGTTGCGGTCGCGGTCGCGGTCGCGGTCGTGGTCAACGGGCACCAGCGGACTGACTGGCGGGCAATTTGTCATCTGTCTTGCGCTGTCATCAGCTGAAAATTTGTCGAGCTGTTACGTCGGCCGTGCCGGTGGGCGAAACGCATCTCCACATTTCCACCCTGCGTGGATTCCGCCGGGCACTGGAGGAGGAGGGGGTGTCGGGAGGCACCCTGCAAGGACCAGCGCAGCGGCGACGGCGACCGTGATGCCCGGCGCCCGCTGCCCTCGCGCGCTCCGACGCTACCAGCGTGCACCGCCGCGCCGCCCAGCTGCGCGCCGCTCTGGCTGGCCGGCGCTTGAGGCGCAAAAAGCAGGCCGCCGAAATAAAGCCTTGGGGAGGCCCCAGCCCCAGGGCCAGCGAAAGTCCCCACAGCCGCTTGAGCGCGCGGCCCCCTGTTCCATCTGACCAGACCAGACCAGCCCAGCACTGGCACCAGCGCGCTATCAGCCCCAGGCCCCAGCTCCCAGCCCGGCACCCAGCACCAGCGCCTAGCACCCAGCACCCAGCACCTAGCACCTAGCACCTAGCACCTAGCACCCCTTCGCGCGCCCCAGCCCGCGCAGAAAATTCCTCCCTCCCGGCTCGACACTTCGGGCTTGGCGCCGCTCCTGCTTTTCCGGCTGATCCTCGTCGACTGCGCAGCACCCGGCTCCTCGTTCCCCACGTTTCCTCTGCTGCGCTGCGTCACCCGCGGCTCACCCGAGCGCGCTCTTATAAGATTTTCGTCCGCCCCTCCCACCCCTTCTCCGGTTTTCGCTCGCCTTACCTTCCCGCATCCCGCCCATCATCCACCACAAAAACCACTCCCATCCCGCTCCAGCTCCTGCGGTGCCATCTGTCACATGCACCAGTCAACCTCCGCAGTAGATTTCAAAAATCTGCTGAACCCCGAATCGCCCTCGCCCCAGCAAGAATCCACCTCGTCGGCCGCCCCCGCTGCCGCCGCCGCCTCCACCAGCTCCCCGATGGCCGCTGCCACAGTCCAACCCGTCGGTCTCATGGGCTCAATGCTTCAGAACGCGCAGCCTCACCAGGAGGACCACCGGCAGGACCTGCCGCGTCCCTACAAGTGCCCGCTCTGCGACAAGGCCTTCCACCGTCTGGAGCACCAGACCCGCCACATCCGCACCCACACCGGCGAGAAGCCCCACGCCTGCCAGTTCCCCGGCTGCACAAAGCGCTTCTCCCGCTCTGACGAGCTCACCCGCCACTCGAGGATACACAACAACCCCAACTCGCGGAGAGGCAACAAGCAGCATGCCGCCGCCGTCGCCGCCGCTCAGGCCGTGGCCAGCGCTGGTATGCTGGACAGCGCCCAGATCTCCCACATGATGCCTCCGCCCTCGAAGCCCATCTCCCGCTCTGCGCCCGGCTCCAACCTTGGCTCTCCCAACGTCTCTCCGCCCCACTCGTACTCCAGCTACTCGAACCTGCCCGGCCTGGCCGCGTACAACAGGTCCACCCCGACCAGCTCCATGGGCATTCTCGCGACGGCCGCCTCCCAGGTCGAGCAGCAGCAGCAGCACAACGCTCCTCAGTTCCCCTCGAGGCCGGCCCACTTCAACTCCCACCAGCACTACGGCCACAACGGCGGCCGCCTGCCTGGCGTGACCGGCCTGGCTGCCTATGCTTATTCATCGCAGCCCATGTCGCGCTCGCACTCGCACGAGGAGGATGACCAGTACGCTCACCGGATGACGAAGAAGTCGCGACCTGGGTCTCCCCTGTCCACCGCGCCGCCCTCGCCTACTTTCTCACATGACTCGTATTCCCCCACGCCTGACCACACGCCGCTCGCTACCCCTGCGCACTCCCCGCGACTACGCCCGCACGGCCTGCACGACGTGCAGCTTCCTCACATCCGCCACCTCTCGCTTCAGCATGTTCCCGCCCTTGCCCCGATGGAGCCTTCCGCAAATGGCGAGGCTCCGTACGTCCCGAGCCAGACTGGCGGCCTCAGGATTGGCGACATCATTTCCAGGCAAGACGGCTCCCAACGAAAACTGCCCGTGCCGCCGGCGCCGAAGGTCGCCGTCCAGGACTTGCTGAACGCCGGCAGTGGCTTTTCCTCCGGCAGCAATTCTGCGACTGGGTCGGTCGCCGGTAACGACCTCGGCGAGCGCTTCTAAAGCCACCAAGATCCAATGCATGACAATGGGCGTTTTGGTTTGGTACGACCTTTTTTCGGCTGCGCTTAGCGAACTTCAGCGTTTCTGGGTTATAGATGGGAAATGGGGCACAAGAGATGCACGTCCTCCGTGGCATCCTATGGCGAATTTTTTGGTCACGCTTTACTCTTCACTCCTAATAGCCGCTCAGCAGCGCTATTCTTCTCCTTTTCTCTGTCGATTGTTTTACCGCTATTGCTTGTTGGCTTTTTTTTATAGACTGGACCGGTGTTTGCGGGTGTCAACGCAAGGCTCAATCATACCCCCTTCCGCGGTCATGGTAGACTCGCACGATGTATATTTCCTATCTGTTTACTTGATTTCGGGCTACGGAAAAGGACAGATAAACGTGTCTCCGTAGTGATGGATTGATTACGCTCGGCAGCTTTGATATAGAAGCACCTGTCTGGAGAACGCACTCAACTCCCCTAATTCAAAAAAGTGTTTTGATTCCTATTCTGGCCCACCTCGATCGAGCTTGTCCCGTGTACGTGTAGGCGAGAGCAGAAATTTTCTACTCTATCCACAGATGTCGTGCGCGCGTGTGACGTGATCGCATCCGCATCTGACGCAGCTGCACAAGAAAAAACGCCCACGGCGATCAGACGGCGGGCTGTAACAGCGGCTAGGCAGATTGGGGGGGCATTCCATCCACCGGAGCGAGACTGGCGGAGCGGGGGTGAAGCGATCGAAAGATCGAGAGCTGGAGCGAGAAAGGCAAGCAGAAACACAGGTTCCGTCGGGTCTCTCGAGTCTCAGACAACCATCGAATGATGACGCCGGGCTAATGTCCCCCCAGACCAGCACGGGTGGGCGCGCACACATCCCCGGACCCCGGACTTCCTCGTGCACCCTTCCCACACACCCAACCACACTTCTCGATCAGTATGCACAGAGAGAGGTTCAGTCCGGCCGGTCCATGGGCGGCCGCCGCGGCGGCGATCAGCACCGTACGCACATACATGCTTCCTGCATGCGTTACCGCGCCATCCCGTCTCCGCCATCTCCGCATCAGGCCGCCGTGCCACGCACGCACGCACGCACGCCTTGGTTGACGCCGGCCAGCCCTTTTGCTCCCTCCCCCCCTTCTCCACACTTTTTTGGCGCTGCGGGTTGCCCCATGGGTGAAGCAAGGAGAAAGGAGTCATTCCCTAGCAGCAGATCTGGACACTAGCGGAAATAAGTTTCCCTCGGGTGATCCACTACCACCGCCGTCACCCAAGAAAAAAAAAAAAAGAACTGCCCCAAACCCCAAGAACGCCAGAAAAGCCAAACCCCACAAAGCTGAGACCCCTACGTGAAACCGCAATCACCCCTTCTCTGCCCTGCTATCGAGGCATATCAATCGATAGCAGAAACCCCATCCAATAGTCTCAGGCCCCCTCCGGAAGTCTGGAAGCGGCCGGGTGTGACTCGGCTATCAATGATCTGAACCATCTCTCATTTCTTCCCAGCCATTCCCTCGGCTTCGTTCCGGCTATCGAGAGTTTGAAGCTTCCTTTTCCCCTTGACCCTCTCCCACCCCTACCCTCCCGGTAAAAGTCATCCCCTGGCAAAGTCCCCCCCCCCCCTTTTTTTTTAATCTTACCCAGTGATCGCGGCGGCCATATGCCCGTGGCACATCTCTGTCCGCCAAAAGGCAAAAGCCACCTCCCCACCATCGCTGAAAGTTTAATGATCCGTGGGCTTTACGGGTTATCGCGGGGTTCAGGGTCGGCTTGTACCCAAGACAGAGAGTCCTCGGTACATCTATGCTTGTGTTCCTTTCCTCCCCGATTTTACCCCAGGATTCTGTAATTGCTCGGCATATCCGCCCCACTTGTGGAGCACGACGAAAAAAAAAAAAGAAAGCTGCTATCAGCTCGACTAAACTCAACCCGCAAACCTTCTTCTCCTCCACACGAGAAAATGTGGAGCCGAAGGGAGCAACCAGCGGCTCGATCTACATGCTATCAGGTAAACGGCAACGCGGAGCGGGAAACAACGGGATAGGGGGGACAAAATGGATAGTGTGAGGCAAGCTGTAGCAGAAAGCATTAGATGATCGACGGTTCACTATTTTCCCGTCGTTGTCTCGAAAAAGTCCCTTCGGCTTACCCAAGGAAGAAAAAGAGGACGAGTCGGGCTGTGCCAGGGAAAGCCGTCCCGGGCGGGCAAACCCTGGCGCTATATTATTGCAGGTACGACGGGTTGACCTCCCCGCGCTTGGCCTGCGGTTCGTTCAGGGTACGTACATTGCGCGCGCACCTCGTCCCTCTCTCGCTCTCTTTCTCTCTCTTTCACTTTCTACTCTCTCGTGAGCGAGCGAGCGAGCGGCACCGTACGGCCAATGGGGTCCCCTCCGCACCCTCCCGTCCCCGTATACATAAATTAATGGGCGAGACTGGTGGACCACTGAGATGCTGGAAGCGGTGTTCCGGGGCGATAACGCTAGTTCTTCTCTGATCTTCGAGAAGGTGGGGCCCAAGGGTTATTACTTGTTTGCGCCAAGGTGGCTTGGATGGGAGGGGGAGTGTGGGAAGGGGAGGGAAACGATAGTTGCCACCCGATTTCGATCGCATGGAGGTGGCTTTTCGGCGGTCTTGTGTCGGTTTGCGATGGGCAAAGCGTGTGGTGAGAAGTTGTCAGCCACGGACAGAACTGCGGGCACACGCCGACAATGGACCAGTCACAGGGCGTGGGCAAGGGAACAAGGAAAAGAAGGCAGGCTGCCGAATCACGCAGGTGCATGCGGAGGAAGGAAGGCAGCAGGCGCACGTCGTTCGCCCTTGGCATGCACACATGCGGGACCCCACATTGCTAGGCGCAGGGCGCCTTGGGGCGGGTGGGAGGTGGAGGGAGAGTTCCTCCCACCGCGCTTGTGGTGGAGTGATGGTCTCGTTACTTGGATGGTCCCTCTCGGTGTGCAGCGTGGGTGGGTAAGGGTGGATGTGGGGTTCGGCTGCATGGTTGACATGCTGTGCTTCCCGTTTTCCCTTCCTCCCACACACACGCGCGCACCCACCCATACCCCCCCGGCTGCGGCTTGCAGCTTGCAGGAAGCCGTCAGACCAGAGAAAAAAAAAACCCCAACAGTGCAAAGGAAAAGGTACAGATACATAGGTAGCGTCTCTTCACCGCTTCTTCGTCTGCAGATGCAGTCAGTCTCTTTGATGATACGTGGATCATTGTCCGTTGCTGATGGGCGAGCTGGCGCTGCTTTCTTCGTGTTCTGATTGCCCCCCTCCGCATTGATCCAGCGAAGAGCATACCCCCCGCGATCTCCCTTTTGAGCCGCGCCGCGCCTTGGATTCGCGCCAATCACTACTCTTACCGCCTGGGAAATTGGGCGAAGAGCTCCGGGTGCATGGACGCGAGGCGAAGGACGAGGCAAGTTGGACGAGATGGCGGCTTATCGTCTGGTCGATCTCGTCATCTCTTAGCGTGGAGTAGTTAGCAAATGTGTGCGAGCGCGCGTAGGGGGAAAACATGGCAGGACGCCACGATGTGGATGTGAACGGGCTTCCGGGATCGCGGATCAGCCCTCTATACGCTTCGGGCAAGATTGCGGTGAGTGACGCGCTCTGAACCGGGGATGCGAGCTTTTCGTTTTTTTTTCTTTTCTCTCTCCTCTTGCCTGCCGGGCTTTGTGTCGGTCGTGTTGTCCGGGGTGAATTTTACTCCACACTATTTCCTGAGCTTGGGGCACACACTCCACACTGACCCGCGTTACGTGAGAACGACGTGCTCGCCGCATCGGGAAAACAGAAGGGAAGGCCGTGGAAGGCCGTGGACTGAGTTAAGCTGCGCAGGGAAGGAGGCGAGAAAGATGGGCCTAATCATTAGCAAATTCCGGCGGCATCGTGCGTCTGGTCTGGTCGTTCGCAATGCTTTACGCCGGCGATTGCCAATGCGATGCGGCGGATGCGCCAAGGCAGGGTCCAGCGGGGACAGGGAGTGCGCACGACAGAGTGGAGTCATTGAAACGCGAGGAGTCACTCATCACTTGCCCTCATCATCATCGTCCGCGCTTGTCATTACGTACCCGCCCAGTCACCCCAGTATTCTAGTGACCGCATCTGGTGATCGCGAGCTTCCCCAGAAGCGGCAATGACGGCAAGCAGGGGCGAACATCATCGCTCCAACCAGGAAAGCAAGGCAGGGCAAGTCCGCCCGCTGACGGCTGTTGTCCAAATGGCTGCCCGATCGATAAGGAACAAGGCCAGCGACCAGAAAGCGGCCGTTCTAGGCTCCGCCGATTGTTACTCTGCTCGGCGCCCTCCCTGGCACGTCTCAGCCCTGAGGACAAGCCACCAACGTCGCCAAACATTCTCTCTTTTCTCTTCTCTCCTTTCCTTTCCTTTTCCTTGCTTCCACCCCGGGGGGCCGCCTGCTTCTGCTTGCTCATGGACCGGCCGTCGCCCGCCCTATCGTATTGTCATGGGCCGGGCTCTTGCGTCAAGGCTGCCCGAGGCACCATAATCAGGGACCGCGAGGCTGGCGCGTGCGCGGCGCGCCGCAGCGAGGCGTGCACTCTTGCAAGACCCTCGCGCGCGCGCCGGGCCTGTCGGAAGCAAAGGGAAGGGCCGCGGCCGCCAGCGGTTACGGGTTACGAGCAGGAAAAGAGCAGAAAGAAAGCAACCGGGGGGCGCGTTTCGCACCCTACGCAAAATAGCAGCCAGCCAGCCAGCCAGCCAGCCAGCCAGCCGGCTGTAATACGTAGGTGTACTCGCTCATGAAGGAAGGCCACGTCGACGTTACGTCTCATCGCTCTGTCGCGCCAGCAGCGCACTTACGTGATTCCGTCCGCCCCGGGACGGAGCGGGCGCAGCAGGGGCGCGCAGGCGGGCGACGGAAAAGCTGTTTCGAGGGGTGAGGGCCAAGGGGAGAGACCCTCTTGCGAAACCGACTGCGGTTGTCGGGAGAAGATGTCGCATGCATTTCCGGAATGGGTGACGGGGGGGCACTTTTGGGGGATTTGTTGCGGCGACGGCGACGGCGGCGTCGGCGGTAGCGAACGGGCCCCCCGACGTCAGCCCTTTTTTTTTTGGTCTTTCCTTTCCCCGTGGGTACTCCAATTTTAAGGCGCCCCACACGACGTCAAAGAAGAAGCTTTGACGCAAAGGCGACACCTTGTTGGACCCCACGCCCTGTGTCTGCCCTGCCACACACACATACACACATACACACAGTACACACGCACCACACGTCAGCCAGAGACCGTCGCAATCGGATGCACACGCTCATCTCACACACGCACACACCCCACCTCTTTGCCCCATCTACTCTCCTTCCCCGACCTCGCATTCCGGAGAGAGCCCACGGCCCCTTCCTCCTCCGCGCCTCATCAGCCGATCAGCCACGTCGCCAGCCCAGGCAAAGCCACCATCTCCCACCATCGCCGGGGATGGGGGAGGGCATCATGATTCACACACGCATACTCCCGATCAACGCCAGGTTCCACGATGCCCTGGGCAGCAGACTGCCAGGGCAATGAATCGGCAGGCCCCTTTCCCCTGGCTACGCTGCCCTTTGCCCGTGGCGCACTCCCGCCCGCCGCTATGCGTCTTTGTTGCACGGTGCGTCGAGGGGCGCCGCCGTCGCGGCCGCCCCCGGGGGAGGGAATGCTGTCATTATCGCGCCCACCGGAAGAAGTCTTTTCATGGCGGTGCGATAATGATAATGCGAACGGGGGAGAGGAGGAGCCAGGGCAGGGCGGACATGAGGCTGGTGAGAGAGGCCGTGCGTGCCTGCTGATGTGTCTCAGGGAAGCGGACGGGAGCGGCCTTGAAGGGGAGGGGGGTGGGCTGGGGCGGCGATGAGGCGCTCTGGACTTCCCTTTTGGGGCGGGGAGTGAGGATGGTTGGAGGGGGGCAGACTGGAGGTGAGGATTGGGCGAGTTTGTTCACTTCATTATCGCGCCGGGGAGTCTGTTCTTGTTTTTCCTGATGGATGCTTTTTTATTGGGAGTCGGTGGGATCGGGTGAAGATGTGCTGTGATGTTTCTTAGGCGCAAATGAGGTGCTGCGCGGTGATGCGGACATCGATACTCCCGACGATGGGGGAGCGGAACCGCACTCACAAGGGACGCACAGCGCCCAAGTGAAAGTCCACCCTTACTCCGGAATTTCTCCAGGACGCACGCACGCGCTGTGGGGTGGACGAGTTGAGATGATGGTTTGACAGCTCCTCTCATCATACGCATGCGGAAGACAGGAGGCGAACGAATGGGCCTGCGCGGCAGCAGCCGTCTTGGGGGGGCGCGTCTGGTCGAGAGACGCTCTGGTGACATTTGCTGCTGCTTGGGGCTCCACGGGGTAAATGCAACCGCAGGGGCGCACGCACCAGCGCACGCCCCGCGGTGGGCGGAACGGAGCATCACAGGCGGAGAGGTACGTACCGTATCTGATGGCGGATGGGTCGGCCGGGCTGGGCGGCACAGCACTGCAGCGGCAGTGGAGAGAGAGAGGTCTTGGATGGTTGGTTGGTGGAAAAGGAGCCTCACTCTTCTATGACGACTCACCACTCCCGGCGGTTGACGAGGCAGTCTCCACCCAACTCTGGCCCCTCCGGGCGGTGGAGTTGTCCGTTCCCTCTCTCAGCTGCAGTCGGGATGCTGAGAAGGAGGCTGTGGTGAGCTGATGCGGATCTGACAAAGCCCGCCTATCATCGGGCGCTTCCCTGCCCGACCAGCGCCGTTCCTGAGCCTCCATTTTTGCCTTCTCCGGAGCAGCTGTGCATGTCTGACCGACTGGCTGCCACGCGCGCCGACATAGGCCCTTCTCTTCCCTTTGCTGATATCGCGTCTTCTCAACAGATGCTTTCGATGCCTTCCGCCTGACCGTCGCCGGCGGGCGCGTGGACGATCCTCGTTATCGCTCCTCCAGCGATAAATTTTTTACGCCTCCACCAAGACCGTCCCCATCACGCGTACGCATCAGCTATCTCTTCGCCCCGCCCAAATTTCCCATTCAACAAATAAATTCTCCGCCGTGGCGCCAAAAAGCCCACGGGGCCCCCCGACACTGTCTGGCTCCCATTTGAGATACCTCCGCTTGGCGCTATTGGAATGGCCGGGCAGAAAAGTAACAGTGCGCGAAGGTGTGCGCGATTCGGAGTAGGTACCGTAAAAAACGCCCGCATGCGAGATGGCGCGCAGCCGTGTGCGCGTGTGTCTCCACGAATAGCACGGCAGCGCCCGTGCATGCTGCAGGAAGCGAGCTCACTGACTTGCCCTGCGGGAGGCGGGGCATCCAACAACAGCCAGGAACAATGCGTGGGTTTCTGATAAACCTCGCAAGCCACGAAATTTCCTTCTCCCGCCCGCAATCGTACGCGGTCGTTCTAGCGAGCCGATAAGCGGGCGCCGGCCGGCCTTGCGGTGGTCGTCGGGTGTCGTCCAACCCCCGGGGGCGAGAGGGCTGATGATCCGCCGGGAAACTGCGTGCTTTGCATATGAATGATACGAGCAGAGCCGCCTGGGGCGCACGCCATGCCGACAGGCTTCGGCCCTTCCGGTCGATGGGTTTGGTCTGGAGGTGCAGCGAGGTAGGTACACAGTAGGTAGGTAGCTCGTCACCCCCCGTACCGAAGCTCCCAGGTGCGTACGGGGCTCCCGCATTTCGCAAGCGACGCGCATTTCAATATTCTGGCGGACCCGCGGGCCCCCCTCCCCTGGGGGCCCACGCCCGTACTCGTAACCATTGTATAATTCCGTACCTCTTTTTCGCTCTCTCTACGGAAATAGCTGCGACGGCAGTGCCGCTTCCCGCTGCCGCTGTGCAAAGGCCATTGCGCACTCCGGATGGGGCGGCCCCTTGTCTCGCGTTTTGCGTCTTTGCTTCGTGGGCTTTCTGCGTGTTGTTGGATCGCAGAGGGGTACATGCCGCGATAATGCTGACGAGAGCACTGACATTTTTAGCTGGACCCCTCCCATCCGTTGCTCCGTCCATCCATCCGCGGGCGCACACATGCTTCTTCCCCCTGTTTCACATCGACGGTCTCGGAATGGTTGGTGGTGTGCATTATCGTCGGCACTTCCATTCTAGATGCAGAAGCCCTTGCTTGATCGCCGCATGGGAGTTGAGGGGGGAAAACACAAGCGAGCGAGGGGAAGACGACTCGCGAACAGAAGCGGGAAAACAAAAAGGCGGAGATAGGGAAAATTGGTTGCGTCGACTTGAGCCGCGCCAGAGAGCGTGGGTGAGGCGTGCACGTGGGGTGGGCAGCGAAATCCCGCGGGGCATGGCATCTTTTCCCGTTGATGCTGTCGACGGGAGCGCTTCTTCAGCTCGGTCGCCCTCCGCCCGGCGGGCGGAAAGCTAGACTCGGCAAGCTGTTCATCCAAAGTGTGGCGCAGGCGGCCAGAGACGGGCGGAAGAGGAACGGCGGCCAGGGCATCGAAAGAATGGGAAGGAAATCTTGTCCCGCCGGAGGGCGCCATTTAGCCTAAATGCGATTCCGCTCCCCCACGACTTGCAACGGTTCTTTGGTTTCTTGGAGAAGGGACGGACGGAGAGAAGAGGCAAGAGACCAGAGAGGGACAGCGATGGCGGACGCCTCCAACCTATGGCGCAATCTCGTGGACCCGAGGGAGGCTCGTGTCTCGCGGGGTCCTTGTGTTTGGCTGCCTTGTGCATGGTCGCGATAGCATGAGTAGTACTCCGTAGTAGCAGCCAAACAGATGCCACGACGGCCGTCTTCTGATCCAAACTCTGGTCTCTCTGCTTCAAGGTCCCCAAGTTGTCTTTGCTTTGACAATCGCTGGTCTGGCTGTTGTTCAGAGAGTTACCCCGTATGCCCGTTGCCCCATTTTCCCGTTTCCCCATTCCCCCGACGCTACCGTCACAGGCTCCCCCAGCCTAGTTTTGCTGCTAGCAGCGAAACTTTGTCCGGCGCCCTCGGTGGTTAGGTTCGTCGGAAAGTCGGGCCCGCCCCGGCGCTCCTCCTGGCTGGGCCGCCTGTCAAAAGTCTTGTTTCCTGCCCTTCCTGGGGCGTCGGAACGCGATGGCGTTGGCGCTGGCGCCCCGCAATACGACGCATCGGAACCCTCGCGCTCTCGCCGCTGCACCATCGTCATCGCCTTTCTCGTCCCTGAGTAGAGCGACGTTCACATGCAAAAAGCCTGCTCCTTCCCATTCCTATCGCCATGCTTTTGCTTGCGATGCGCATCTCGCCCATGGGCTTTCACATGTCAATTCCTTCTACCAGTGCCTGTTCTCGAAGCTTTCGCTCATTCCTTTTCCCCGCAATAAATTTTGCTTTTAGTTGAATTTTTCTCAATTAGCTTGTGATAGTGGGAGAGGAAAAAAAAAGGAAGAGGCCAACACCAACCACTAAAGATTCCGTGTGAGCGCAGCTCCACCACGGATGCCAGCGGCCCCACATCTACTCACACACATGCCGCGCACACGCAATTTTTTTTTGTTCTCACCCCTTCTCACCGGCGCCATCAGATTTTCTCATCCTCATCGGCTTTCACTGTAACGCTGTCATCTCTTCGCTCCGCGTCTCACCCCCTGCTTGCCGCGTCTCCGAGCCGACGGCCTGCACTGAAACTCCCTCCCTCCCCTGCCAATGCCTCAAGGTTCCCCGTCTTCTAGAACGCCGGTAGCGGCAGCCAGCCCGTAGGGCGTCCAGCCCGGCACTATGCGGGAGAGCGAAGGGTGCAAGGAACGCATTTGGGGCTCCGATTCTTCTTTGCGCTAGGCATACGTCACGGACGCCGCCCGTCAGGTACCTGCCGTCGAACTCCGCCCCCCCCCCTGTGCTCACCTGTCCCCGTTCATGCGACTGTGAAACACGACCACGAACGACGCGTTTCTCGAGTTGTGGGGCATGAGGAGACAAAGAGAGGGAAATTAAAAAAAAGGCGCTGCAGAGACGTCGCTGTGGGGAAAATAAAAAGAGGTTCTTAGAAGGGCATCGCAAATCCGCCCTTCTTCTGTTCAATACGAAAACGAGTCACGGCGTGCAGAGTTTTTTTTCTCTCTTTCAATTGATGACGGCTGCCGTCTTTCACAGCCTATCGCGCGTGCGGCAGATGGGATCTCTCGTTGGATAGGCACGGGAGATGATGATGGGGGGGCGCATGGCAAGTTCCGGAGGGTAAGCGGATGAGCCGAGAGCGATGCTACCGGGCCCCATCTTTTTTATTTCCTGCTCTAATTTTGTATGCAGTGCGGTACGCGCATCGCGAGCAAGGTGGGTTTCTTGCTAATAATCTCACGATCCTGCGATCCCCTCCCTCGCTCGATTGAGGACCCATTGGCGAAGGAGGGGGGGCGCCGATGCGTAGGAGCAGGGGGAGAGCGAAGGGAAGCAGGAATCATTACGTGCCGGCGTGGCGTCATGCGCTGGGCAGCTGGGCCAACGAACGGTGAGAATGGCATCTTTGCGCTCTGAAATGACGGCGTTTTGTCCAATGTGGGCTCCTTTTTTTTTATCCCCCTTGCGAGATTGCAATGGCCAGCGCAGCTGCGGCGTCGCTGGGCTCACACATCTGCCCGGCAGAGGAAGAGTACTACGTAGGCAGGAATGCAACTATTCTCGCCTCGCAGCGCGGATGTGCGGATGCGGCTGCGTTTCACGTCCGACAGGCCGCTGGATGGTCGATCGGCATGTCGTCAGCTCGGCCCTTCCTCGTCCTTGGGCCCAGCGATTGTATCATCGTGCAGCGGGCGTTGGAGCTTGGGGAACACCTACTTTGGGGTGCAGATACGGAATTGCGTTGCAGTCGAATGATAACGCGTGAGAGAGGAGGGTAGAGATGGGTTCGGCTCGGCGGAGAATGCTCCGCTTGCAGGAAGACATGCACGTTTGGACAGGGGGGGCGATGTTGCTGTTTGCCTTTTTTATTCTTCTCCTTTCGATTCCACCATGTTCCTCGTTATCGGCCCCAGCCGCCCGGGTTTTTGATTGCGTGGAAGTTAACTGAGTTGGTACGGAGTAGGCGACGATGAGCAGGCTCGACTGGATGCGGGCGCTTGCTTCGCTGCACAGTTGCCCGATCGGTGCTGGTTGGGAGGTGAGTGACTGGCGAATGGTGGTGCTGCTGTGCACGCAGGTCGACACCACGCCCGTATTCCCTAGCGCCTCAACAAAGCGCGTACCCGTCCAGTCATCTCTTATGCAAAGCTAGCTACCGCTTCAGCCCCCTTTGGCCCTGTTTCAGCTTGTTTCGTTGGCACAGCGCATCGTGCGAGAGCAGGCAGCAGCCCCCCATCCGCCCGCCCTCCCTCACCGGTGAAGCGCAGATGCACGGAGGAGCCGGGAAGGAAGGCGCGTCGCGAGTAGATGACCAGACGACGGCGGCGGGCGATCTGTGCAACACGCACGGCATCGAGAGATGCGGGATGCACGAAACGCTGCGAAGTTCCCAAAGCGATAACGACTTTTGTGGGTGTGGAGGAGACGGGATGGCAGAATGCGGGGACCCCACACTTTTGGCCCTCCCGTCCTGTCGCCCTAGTTTCCCTACAGCACCACCCTTCCTTCCCGTCATGCAGCTTCTCCCCACGCTGCTTCCCCCTTTCTTACCCCATATTCGCCCCAAGACGGCAGGTGCTTCCAGCGCCTTCTTTCCTTTTTCTCTGCGGTACGTGGCTTGCCTACATGCCGCGTGTTTGGGGGGAAATATGGTAAACTACACCAGACGGAGCTGGCCGGAGGAACCGCGCCTCGCTGCTTCTGGCAGACCGCTGTCGACTCGTGCTGAGCTCATCGCCGACTTGCTCATGCGAGTCGCCGACTAAGCAGCGATACCTGCCTGGAACCGCTGTGCTGCGCTGCTTGCATCGATGGCCGACTATCGGACTCTGGTAGAGGCATGTGAAGAGGTTCCGTCCCAAGAGATAAGATCCATTGCGGCGTTCCGGAGGAGATTCCTATCTCAAACCTGGCACACCTTCCCGCTTCTGAGGACGGCGGACTGGTGCACGAACTGAACATCGCTTGATTATTGGTGCTGTGGCGCGCGGCGGGCAATGAAAGAGAAGCATTGATGGACGAAGGGAGACGCACAGGCTCCTTTGACAAGGCTGATGGCGCCCGGTAAGTGGTGACAGCAAAGCCAGCCTCCGTTGGCGCCCGATAGTCGCAATAACCTAAAATCCATCGCCATTCTCCTAAATTCCGCCCTCCAAGCTCACTCTACCTTGGAACTCGGCTACCACTCGGCTATAGCGGTTGCACACAACAAACCCGTGAGCATCCGGAGCCGACTGTACGTACCGGCAACACAATGCGGACGTGCTAATCATAGAGTAGATGAGTAAACTGCAGATCAGATCGAGACCTTATGCCGGTACGTCAATCGCTGCTGTGTCATCTTTTTCTTTTTCTGTCATGCACGCCAGTCCATAGCCGGATGTGGGGGAAAAAGGGAAAAGAACCTATGGAGCAAAAGAAAGGTCCCCAGGGATTTACCCCATAATCACACCACGCTCTCTCCATCACCTCCGCCATTCGCGTCCCGAAACTCAAGACATCCTGCGAAATATACCGTCCATTATTCCTTTTTGTGCGACTTGACCAGTCAACATCGCTGCCGTCCGTCTTTTTTTTTTCCTTTTAATCCCCCACCTTACGTGTTCACTTCCCATCCGATCATGCCCCGAGCAAAACCAACCACAGAACAAAGTCCCCCGGCTCGTTGCAGCCGGCTGCCTCGTCTCGTATCCTCCAACAACGACCTGCAGCTCTAATACTCTTGTTTTTCCTTGATCCTTTCGCTGACCGGTCATCTACCGGTCACCTACATTCGTCCCCCCCTTACTCCGCCTCGCCACATCTCTCTCCCTCTCTCTCCATCCAATACTCTCGGCGCGGCCGCATGACGCCGTGCTACCACTGGTTCTCTCCCCACCCCTCCTCAGTGCGCCTCACTTCGCATTCATCACCAGACAAAAAGAGAGAGCATGCAGACCCCTCGTCCGTCACACTTCTCCGTCCCGCCCTGCCGCTGCGCCTCGCCTCGCGGACGCGAGCGACAGCATCCGCGGCATGCCACGCAAAAAAGGAAGCATAGCGCGCGCGCACGCATATGTACATGAAGGTGTGGCACGCTGCAGCGCGCCGATCAGCCGCTGCCTCACCGCCTCGCCGTGGGGCAGGTAGGAAGGCGTGGCGGAGCGTTAGGGGGCGGAGACAGTCAGGCTGCTGTACTGCGTCCTGCTGGCTTTGCGGCTGCGGCTGCGGCCGCGGCGGGCGCGCGTGGGGTAAAAGAAAAACGGGTAAGCATAGCGTGCACACGTACGTACTGGTTTCCTGCATGAGGTGTCGCTTTTTTTGCGATAGATCGTCTTTTTTTTTTTTTCTTTCCTTTTTCGATCGTTTCCCGGGTGCTCCAGATGATGACGGTGCGTATCGCGCGCTGTTCTTGCATTGGCGTGGGGGAGTTTCCCTTGTTGGGCGCTTGTGTCGCGCTGTCGCGTGACGTATGGAGGGTTGGTGAGGATGTTTTTTTTTTATTGCCCGTCGTGTGCGCTGGTGCTTTTGGGCGTTGGTGGGGTTGGCCCGGCGTGTGGCTGAAAAGGTAAGTTCTTCACCGCTTGGGCGCGCGATGATGTCGTTGATTTTGTGATTTATTTTTGGGCGCCGGGATATCCGAGGGCTGTGCGGTGATGGGTGGGTGGGTGGTTGGTTGAGAAGTGATCATGGGGGAGATTGGGTCATGCGGCATTGGGCGGATGAGGTAGGTACAGCCTTGCCGCGGCAGTAAGTATGGTTTTCTTTTTTTTTTTTCTGGACATGCGGTAGAGCTGGTGTACTTTTGATCCAAATATCGACAGTATCTTTCGCTCATAGGTCATGGTCACAATAGAAATCCCCTACGTTACAACTACGAAACATCTTAAGGCTTTTTCCCACGCTCCAAATATAGTGCCCATCTCATAGTTTGAACAGTCATGATTTACAATGCTACAAGACGGTTTCCGTATGACAACACGGAAAGTAACCACAATCCTACTCATTTGCCTCATCCTTGGTGTAGAAATCGATCACAATTTTCAGTCTTTCAATGAATCGTGAACGCGCATCCGGGTCTACGTCGGATTCGGCATCCTCGAAAGCTTCAAGCAAGTCAGAATAGGAATACAGCATCGTTAGTGTCTGTGATGAGGTCCACATAGCGAAAAGTTTGCATAGGGTCTCGTAATGCCCTATTGAGATGGCCAAGCGGAATTTTTTGTCGAACAAGCCATCGATCTTGACGCCGAGTTTGAACATTCGCTCGACACTATGGGGGTTTCGGTCACGGATTGCCTCCTCTAAAAGAGTGCTGAGGACTGCCCACTCCCCTTGGATTGTATTCTCCTCTGACCAAGTGCTTTCAGTCCACGGAATCTTCCTTGCTCCCCGCAAGCTGAATGAGCGGTCTTGCTCAGGCTCTCCTGTAGCAACTGCGTATCGGTGAAGAAAGATTGTATCGAGGATGTATTCTGCTGACGAGAAAGGGGCTGTGGATGTGGCACGATACAGGAGCTCCACGGGAACAGTGACGGTGCGTTGTTTGTTTTGCCTGTTCAAGACCAGAAACACATCTTCGAGAATGGAAGGAGATCCACCGCGGGCTGCAAGAATCAAGGGATCGTGATCTTCAATACCAGACTGCATTTCCGATTGGACGTATTGAGCGATAGACTCCACCCGATTGAGTAGAGAACGAGGAAATAGTGTGCTCCAAAAGTATGCCGTGCCATGGTCAAGGGCCCAGTGAAACAGTGGCATATTTAGGTGGACTCTCCCCTCGACCGGAACACCAAATGGATGCCGATCCAGGTCCGACTGGGTGTACTCCGGAGAGTCCCATGGGCGGACTTGAAACATGTAATTCTTCTTGAATGCAATGTTTTCCACCATGTCACTGACTCGCCTCACTTGGCTGGCAGAATAACCAGGGTTTAAGCTGAAGATTTCGACATGGAGGTGCCAATTAGAAGAGATGTACTCTAACAATGGATAGAGGTCGAAGACAGTTTTCTCGTTCCTATCCTCGTGTCGACGGCTTGGGAGAACGAGATTCACCTTCTGGTGGTCATCGACGGTACTCAAACCACTGTTTAAGTATCCAAGAGACTTCCCAACCAATCCTGTCTTTGGAACCACATCATTGAGCATCCTGTTGATCGCGTGCCCTGTCGTTTGGAGCGCCATGCTATCGGGACGTCTCACTTGGATTTGGGTCTCAAAGTCACTGAAATGGAGAAATTTCAAGCAAAGCTCGGCGATGTCGCGTTCCGCGCTGGCTAACCAAAAGTGTATCTGCCGAATGTGAGCGTTGTGCGCTCCAGGGATTAATCCAGCTTCAGTATCTATGGGGGCATGAATGTCTTCCACGGGAGCATTTTCTGGGAGGGTAGCATCTTCGCGAAGTAGTAGGAATTGTCGAACAGTGTGGTGAGCTAGTCGCACAGTACGGTCGCCCTCTCCAAGAACAACTAAGTTTCCGCAAGTTCTCACTAATTTGGAGCCATCGGAGGGAATCCGAGCAGTCTGAAGAGAATCATCGTTGGGCTCCAGAGCCACGGCGACCTTCAGCTCCTCAATATTTAATGGCCGCTCTGCACAGACTAGCCAGCGGAAGACCTTAGCTGCTGTTTGAAGTTTTCCCCGGCCACCAGGGGAGTCTGAGATCCTCCGGATGATCCTGGCGTAGGTGCTGGCAAGATCTCTTGGAAGGTCATCCAGTGTCTTCCGGATTGCATCATCGCTAACTGCTTCACACATTTCAATGACTTGGAACTTTACCCAGAGGAACCTTTGATCTCCTGTCAGCAACAGCTTGCAATAGATGGACCTTTGACCCACATTTCCTTCGCATCTCCGGTCAATCGGCTGATGATTTCGTGCTTCAACTGAGGATCCCCAAGGGTTAGGTCGCCGCTCTCCATCTTCTCTTCAATTGCTGCTTCAACAAAGCTCTTGATGTCATTTGCTATGAGACCCGGGGACACCGTTATGGATAAAGCAGGGTGGAAAACCTTCTTTTGCGAGATAGCCTCAGGCCGACATGACAGGAAAATCTTGACCACACAATTGGGAGAAGCTCCCAAGAGTCTCTCAAGGATACCGGAAAGTTCATCCTGCTCTGAAGCCGGAAGTTCATCAAGTCCGTCGATGACAAAGAAAGCCGTATCTCGATTGAAAAGAAATTTTGCGATCACCGGGAAGAGTTCATCCGGCATGGGTGGATCCGCCCGGTCGTACCAATCTCGAAACAAATTCTCCTCGGTCTCAGTTGAGTATGATGCGTCGTCCAGGATTTGGCGTAGAATCGTCCCCAAAATAGATGTAGCGCTCAAAGACGAAGAGTAATCGTAAGTACAATAGTGATAGCAAACAAACCACGAGGAACCGTGCGAAGACAAGTGATCGATGGCTGCAGAGGACAAAATTGTCTTTCCAGACCCGGGAATGCCGAAGCATGCAAATGATTTTGAGGACGACGAGTTAAGCCAGGTTTGGAAAGACGGGTGGTCGAACAGCCACGTAGCTGTCCCTTTGTGACGCATCCCTTGTATTCTGCGATGATGAGACTTGTAATCGAAAGAAGAGATCTTGTACAAGGCGTTGCGAAGCTTTGCCTTCTTTTCCCGCCTAACCATTTGAGCGCGGTAGGTTTCTTGGAGCTGCTGTTCTTTCTTGGTCTCTATCAAGTGAGCATGCCCGGCTTCTCTCTCAACGCGGGCTCTGATAGTGTTGAAGTCTTTCAAATAGCTTTGATACTTGGCATTAAACGGTCTCCAGAGCGATTTGCAGGTCAAAGTAAGACCCAGTATGCTTGCTGAGAGACGAGTCATTACTTTTGTCCTACGCCGGGAAACAGATTTGACTTACTCTTTTTAGAACTCTTCGCATCTTTGAATAAATTTTTTACATCGGTGCAGAACAAAATAACAATCAAGTATGCATCAGACACAGCAACCAACAAACGCTCGTGATTCGCAAATAAACGTTCATAGTCGCGAAGCTGGGGCAGCGCATCTCCGATTTTCGCCAACATCTCCACAATATTCTCAAACAGCTCTATCGAGTCTTGAGCTATCTTTATGATACTAGGTCAGTATTTATGCGTAGTTCAACTGACAAAGGCTGGTCGATTGCAGAAAACAAGAAGAAATTCACCTGAAGAGCAACCCGTATGCTACCCCACAACGGAGCCATAACCATTGAGATTGTCCCTGTGTTGCTAATGACGTCCAGACCTTTTCCATAAGCGTCGAGAGCTTCTACCAAGGGTCGCAACCTCCGGCGACACGCTTGTAACTTGCTGGTCTGCTGCTGCCCTCTATGGGACACCTCCGCTTGATAAAAGACGGACTCGAGTGTCGCAGAACCAAAATTTGACCGTTCTTCATTAGTCAGGCCTTCAAGGAAGCGACCCTTGGCGCGCTCCCATGACTCTGTCGGGATGGCAACGCTCGTTCGGATGTCAGACATCGTCAGCTGATCTGTCGGTCTCAAGGCCCCTCCTGCCTGCGACAGCTCTTTGGTCTGATAGGGCAATAGGGCGTTCTCGGTCTCTCCTCTTGATTTTGACTGTTTTGGGGCGGGTGTGATAGTTCTTGACCGCGTCGTCAGCTTGGAGCTGAAGTCGCGCGGAGGGGACAGCGAGGCTGAAAGTGACACGTTTAGTGGCCCCCAAACTCCATGCATGGCCAACGTCGTATGTTTCACGTGCCGCAATCTGCAGGGCTTAGCTTGGCGAAGCTGGTTTCGCTCTATTGCTAGCGGGATTTTAGACAGTAGTGATCGCCAGCCATAGTGGTAGATATTGTCGACTTCGCACTCGCTACAGATCCTCGAATCTATGCACACGTATCCACGGCTACTGGGATGTTCATCAGCAAATATGTATTTCAATCCCCAAAATAAGTTGCGGACTCTGAAAGCTCATATTGAGAGGGTGGTATTTTGTACATATATCTACCGCTACACAGTATTTTGTAAAAACCGTTTCGGACTCTTGACGTTCGCCGGGTACGCTTGTTGCGATCCAACACTGACCCATGATCTGATCTCTCTATTGAGAAAAGTCCATGTTTTCCGTGGAAGAGCAGATGACGCTAATTCAGAAGAGGCTGCACAATATTTATTTTTGTAATTTTCGGATCCCGACGCTTTCGATAAAAGCCACAATCATATACCTTGGCACAAGACTGTTCATGTGCGGTGCCCAAGACTGCGTTAAGCGGCAGCGCCTCATGAGCCTGTACGACCGGCAAGAGCAGCGTGAACTGCCTTAGCACATAGTGGATGACGTCGCGCTCCGCATGCCAGGGGAGTGCGGGCGCTTTTGCTTGTCGTTCGTGTTGCGGCAGAGAGCGCGCGCGTGCTTCCGCTGAGGGTGGATCTGCCGTGAGGAGAGGGTGGTACCGGATTGAGCGGCGCGGCCACGGTGGGGTTAAGCGCATCGAGTGGGACGAGGGGGGTGTTTGCGTTGAGTCTGCTGAGGGGCTTGAGGGAGGTGGGTAGGGTCGTTCGCGTTGTTACAGGCGAGTTCAATGCCGGGGAACGGGGAGCAGGTGGACTTGGAGAAGTTGGACTGTAGGAGTGTAGGAGTGTAGGGCACGATAAGATGGATGGGCAGGAGGCGTTGGCATGGGTTTTGAGAACGCAGAAGGGGATCACGCTGGACCAGCTGTGGAGTCTGTTGATGAGGTAGGGTTAGCGGGTGTACGAGGGAAAGGGGATGAGTGTCTAGTTTAGGCAGTTAGCGGATGTAAGGGATGTTAAGGAAGTCACTGTAGTTAGGGACTCTGTCTGTTCCAACGACGCGGTCGAATCTGATGTTGTAGTAGAGAATTAGCCAGCGGAGATGAAGGGAAAGGGGCATTTTGACGTAGCCTCGTTTGCTTTGTGCTGTGCTTCGGGGAACAGAGCTATAACGGCGAATAAATTGACCAGAGTGCTAGCCGCGGTATCAGTAGCCGCATTGAGTGTTGAGTTGACTAAGACGAGAGAAGTTATATTGTCAGTCTTATCGTAAGAAGGTCCAGACCTCAACTTAGTAGGGGCCCCTTAGATATCTGGAAAGCCTTCTTTCTCTTGCTTCTCCGCCAATGATCTATGAAAAAAAAAAGGTAAAATACTTCTTAGGCTAAAAGCGTCTTTAGAATGAAGATAATACATTAATACAATCTTCGCATATTTATTACAGTATTCCACCAAGCGACGTGCCGATAGAAATAGCTAGTAAGGCAGGCTTCTAAGTAATGGAAATTAATCAAGCCATCCGAACTTTAGCCGAATCATGGCCAATTTGTAGAAGTTATCGCTGATCTCCTACACATCGAGGTCATCAGCTTGGTGTAACGGACGGCCTCCGCTTCTAAGGATCAAACACCAAAGAGGGAGGAAGCTAGTCGGGGTTTTCCTAGAGTGGATACGAGAAGAGAGAGAGAACAAGTGATAACTGAGCACTGCATCATTGTTGGAGCAAAAACTCGTATGCATCTGTATTCGTTGTCTGCCCTTGTTCTGTCTGAAAGAGCGGAGGAGCTAAACTACCCAGCGGCGCTAGCGCCGCGCTAAGCGTACTTGCCATAACAATCATGCGAAGGCCTACTTACCAACAATTATCGGAAGTTGACTACGAGGGCTAAAGCTATCTAGAGAGTGTGGTTTATTATTATTGTTATTATTATATATATGTATATATAGGAAAGTATATGTAGTGTATAGTCGATCAAAGTATTGATCTACTGGGTAGTTTTCAGATAGATTCTTCCTCTTGTCTACCGGGATGGGTCTGTCACGTGCGGGCTGATTCTGCAGAGTGGTGCCTTCCGAGGCCTACTCCTCACACTTTCCTTTGGGCCCTTCTGTCCTGCGTGCGCTGCACTGTAACATCTGTGTACGCGGCGCCCCGTCATTAGAAGTAGTCCTATCGAGTTACTGTACCGGAAAACCTGCGGGCGCCAGTCGTTTGGATGCTCGAGGATGTCGTAGACCAGCTTTGTCGTTTCGAGATCCTTAGTATGGCAGATAGCGTCTCGTAGCGCTGACGTTAAGGATAGAGTAGAAGAGTTTACGTCCCTCGCGATACCGTGTGCCTGAGGGCTGGACTGCGATTTGGTATCCGCCTGAGGCTAGTTCGCAAGCGAGGTACTCATCCGGCCGGCTTGAAGTCTTAGTTCTCATTCTATCGAAGATATCGCGAGCGGCCTTGCCGTCACTGACAATAACGTTGGCTTGATTGCCGCGCATCGCCGTGACGAGCGGGCCATATTTCGTTGCGCATTCACTAGATTTGAGATCCAGATTCCATGGTGGATACTGAATGCTGTCAAAATTGTCGTTCTTCGTGTGCTTCTCCATGAAAATCACGTACTTCTTTGTAGTTACCGTAAATTGGTATTGTGGGTGGCCCTAGAGGCATACTGGCCGGAAGCTTTCCAATCTGAAACAGACGACAAACATAATAGAAGAAAATTGCCGCCAAGAATTACTGTGTACGACACAGGGGCTGTGATTGGGCCGAGAGAGCTGCCGGGAAAGTGGTTGACGAGTTTGGACACGCCATGATTGAGATACTGTATAATATATACGGTACTTACTCGACCTGCCTGGTACATGCCACAAATACCATACCACAGGAACTTGCACTGTAAGGCCGCTCGGCCTCGGTAAATCCGTTGAATAGAGCGAGCCCAGATTAATCAGTTGTTCTTAGCGAGCCCCTACCCTAATGGACTCGTGTTTGGCATGGTAGCATCCTTGCATTCAAGGACAAGATCGCCACTTTTTGCGCTCTTGCGTTCATTGTATTGAGCTATATTGAGTATACTTGGTTCAAATATGGGTTATCGGGGTTGATTTTACTTTGAATTGACTTTGTAAGACCCTGAAATAACCTAATACGCTCGAATCATAGTTGATTTTGAGACTCAAGCGCGCAGGACGCACTAGCTCTTGTCGCTGAGGTAATCTCGTATGTATATTTTGGGCTGTGAAGCAAAACATATCGGCACCATGACCTGCCCGAAGCGTGACCCAACATCTTGCTCCAATTGTATCCCTCTTCTAACAATATTTCTGCTCTGCAAAAAGATACACTCATAAGGCACTGCCTTCAAAATGGTGTTCTTAGCCTACCGTAAATCTTAAGGAGTGTTTACCATTGATGACCACCCTTTTCTACCCAACTCCGATCAAGAATGCGGAAGACGTTTCGCAGAACATAAAGCTATGACGCATTCAACATACTAACCCACCGTCAACTTGATAGACTGAGCCGGTTATGTAGCTGGCATCATCGCTGAGTAGGAACAAAACCAGCGGGGCCACCTCGTCTGGGGTCCCAACTCTCTGCATAGGCACCTGGGAAACCAATTGCTGGATTTGTTCCGCAGACAAGTCACTCATCAGCATTGGCGTTTCTATGTAGCCCCTATAGCACGAAATAATTAGCACAGATAGGAACCCGGTCAAACATTGACAGGAACATACGGCGCAACACAGTTAACTCTGATCCCACGGGTACCAACATCCTTTGCCGCGGTCCTACTCAGCCCAATGACGCCGTGCTTGGCAGCGCTGTAGCCGGCGGCGCCAGCAGCACCGTGCAACCCTGCAGCGCTCGACGCATTCACGATGCTGCCGCTGGGCGCCACCAGATGCTTTAGCTGCGCGCGAAGGCAGTTCATCACCCCCGTGAGGTTAACGTCTATTTGAACCTGTATTCCGTACAGTACATATATAGATCAGCTACGATAATAGATTGGAGTAACGCACGGGCAAATGGAAGGAAGAGAAACCCTACTTTCCACGCCGCTTCATCCACATCCTCTACGCTGCCAATCCTGGGCGCCACATCCGCGATGTTTGCCGCTCCGTCGAGGCGTCCGAACGCAGTGTCCGTCTTTTCGATCCAGGCGCCCACTTGCTCCGCGTCATTTACGTTTACTTTGCTGGTCAGCACCTGTCTGTCGGCAGCTTCGATCGCTGCGGCTGCGTCCGCTAGGCCTCCCCCGTGTATGTCGGCGAGGGAGACACAGGCGCCGCGGTGCGCGGCCAGCTTTGCGACAGCGAAGCCGATGCCGGAAGCGGCACCGGTGATGGCGATGACTTTGCCTTGGAGATTGGTCATGGTGCTGGATTTTTTTTTCTTCTCCTTTGTAAGACCGAAGAGAGGTCGAAGTGGTTGTGAAGAGTGAAGCAAGGAAAATGGATATGATATTAATCGGGCTGAAGCCGCACGGCAGGAGGGTTGGCGCTCGAAAATATGTGAAAACAAGCTTATATATACATGTAAGTGTGCAGAAGTTGGTCAGACAGATCGACTCGTCTACCCCACGGCTGGTTTTAGAAATGGCACCGTTCTGCTGACGCGACTAAGCATTAGCAAACAACGCATAGTCCTTAGATTAGAAAATGTAAGACAAAGCCAGTCGCACGTCTGAGGGCCTGGGGATGCCTAATATTAGACTTATCTCGGAAACGAGAGCGGCACTGCCTAAGGACATGGCTACTAAGTACTGGGTGTAAGCGTAATGGCTTTGGCCTAGTAATCCCAATGAATGATATATTTAGAAATTACACTCTTCTGAGAGCAAGTTTCCAATGATAGTTGATGTTTCATTGAGCGAGGTTTCTTCGAAGAATCTAGTAGCTCGCTGGCTCAACAGCTCGGAATGGTTCTTGGAAGCTCTGTATATATTGTATCCGATCATGATATCCAAGATGGAAGGCTATGAATAAGGATTGGCCGGCGAGCTAAGTCCGTCATGCCCGCTTTGTGGAGTTGTAGTAGGTGTAGATGATCTGGTAGATGTGCGCACGTCCTCTCAATCCCATTTCTCAAGGTTGCCCTATGAGAAAATCAATCATCAGCGACCTCACCATCGAGTGAACATAGGAATATGAATCAAGTAAGGATCTCATATTTCGACATTACTAGTGACATGCGGCGAACGTATGTACATCAAAGCAAACTCAGCAGTAACTGCAGTCCCCAAGAATCAACAATGCCCATCCCATTGCTTCCTTAGAGGAAAATCCCATCCATACAAAACGTCTTAAGCCCCAGTGATCCTGTTACAATTGATCGTCTGTTCTTTCCTCGTGCAGGCCTTGAGCGCCTGTGTCATGTCGTATTCAGTGCAGAAAGACGACGTGCTGAAATGGTAGATGCCTTGGCCAGCGGCATTACGGCGGCAACCCCAGTCGGAGACGACGCCGCAGCGACCGCGAATGTTGTCAAGGCAGCCGCTGCCGCATGCATCGTTGTAGCTGACATCATTGTCGAGCGTGATGTCCCACTGCTTGTTGACCGAGAGGCTGGCTGTGCATGAGTTGGCGCGGCGGAAGAGGGTGGTTGTGGTGTTGTCGGCCGCGGGCTGGACGATCGGGCTGGCGAAGGTGAGGCCGGCGAGGAGGGCGACAACAGTGAGAGGGTTGAAGTACATGGTTGCGAGAGTTTTTGTTTTGTTGACGGAGGCGGAATCGAGTTGGAATTGAGAATGTTGGAAGTTTGCGGATGTCGGTTTATTGTGTGATGCTGAATTGAGTCTGCGAAGAATTTCCTTTACTTATACTTGAGCCTGCAGTCCCGGTCATAAGAATAGAAGTGCAGAGCTTGCATCTTGAAACGCCTGATCTCCTTTCTACTCAATGATTAGTGAAGTGGGATGGTCCGAAGGCAGCAACGCTCCACCGGTGTTGGCTATGTCCGTGAGTACGAACTTTGATCATGTCGAAAAGCTTAGGACACTGCCATTCCTAGAAAGCGTAAGGAGCACTACGGTCCGAAATGTGGGGATGGGACTTGAAGGATTGTGACCGAGCTTGCTATCGATGATGTTGAGACCGCAGTACTGCTCGAGCGTTGCCAATTGAGGCTGCGCTGTGTAAGGAGGTTTGGGGGCTGGTTCGTAGGCGCTTTACCATGAATAGAATTTTCCTTTTTCCCCGGGTGATCCTATCCTTCTATAGACCCAGCTATCTTTCGTGCGGCTCTTTTACTTTCTGCACGTCATGATAGTTTGAGCGCTACATGCCACCATATGCGTAAATAGCTTGTAGCTAGTACCTCAGCCACAGCATATGTATACTACAGTGAATAAACAGAATTTTCTTCTGCCTTGGGATGGAATTTTCCAGGTGACCTTGCTCCTTGGCTCGACGGAATTCGGCCTCATCTCGGCTTCGTTTTGGCCTACCCTGGATGCGTCGGCTTTTTCGACGACTTGATCAGCGCTGGCCCCGGCTTCAGAAGCATTCCGTGATTCGAAAAGGCGAGCAGAGCTGGACGAGAAATGACCCACAACAAAACTCCAGAAAAGGGCCTTGGGAAACTTGGATTCCGATCCTCCAAACCTCGGATAGCAGCTACCACCTCAGCTGACAAACCATGAGAATTCGAAAGCATGTCAATTGAGCGAGTACTGGAGGTAAAGTCACAATGTTCTTTCCACACGATTCCGACAAGAACCCAGATCAGACTGGACATCATCCAGCGTCTGTCTCATTTTCCATAATATTGCTTAGTCCGGGTGGCCAAGCAAATGTGACGTCCATCTCTGCTTCTCTACCGAAGAAGCAGAGCCCGTTCACCCAACGCTTTGTCTTCAACAGCGGAATGCCATTGGCCCGTTGCTCGTCCACAGATACCTCCAGTGACACGTATTTGTCGATCAGACTCTCCTCTACGTTTCGGTCAATATCGTCCGATCGGCCGCTCCATGCCGTAAAAGCGTATGTTGGGACGAATGATTGCGGTGCTGCCTCTTTCTCCGGGGTTGGCGATTCCGAAGAGTCGGAGCAGCTCTCACTTGCGCAGCCAAGATGGCCTCCGACCAGTTCGCGACCGTTTAGTTCAGATGCTTTACTAACTTCTTGAGCTTCTCTCTTGCCTATGAAAATAGCGGTGTGCGGAGGTAGTGAGCTGTCATCCTCCTCTTCGCTCTGCGCATCCCATAAACGGCCAAGAAGGAGCGGAGAGTCTTTGATTACAGCTCTCTCGAGGTTTCTGGCGGCGATGCGCATGTAGGCCTCCGCAGGCGTTGGGCTGCTTCCTTCAACCTCGCTGCTGCGTTTCTTCTCTTTGTTCTCCTGAAAATACTTATTTCTTTTCAGTAATTCCGCGATTTCATGATATCCTCTGCTGCGAAGCTCATCAGCAAGTACTTTCAGTGGCGGTTCTGCCGGATCCGGATCTCCGTGGTCTGCCTTGTCCTTGCTTTTCAATTTCTGGCTCCTGAGCTTGAAATCTTTCGTGGATATTTGTCGGTCGACACTCCACAACCAGCCGCTTGTAGTGACACCATATTCTGATAATTGGACGTCTACAAAGCGACATGTTTTCAAGAAAGTAAGTTGGCCATCTTTTACGGGAGGGGCAAAGTTGTCCAGAGAGATAGCCTTGAGGTACTCGAATATACTCATCTTCGCCAACCCTGACGGCACGTGGCTTACCTCGCTCTTGAAGATTTCGCCATTGAGTAGCCAAAGCGCAAGTATACAAACACTGAGGTGCTCATTCGAGTCGTACAGTTGACTCGTGTCCAGCCTCGCGCCGTACTGGCAACAATTCGATGCAATAGGAAGCAAGTCTGCGCGGAATCTTGCATTGCGATGCGCAATATCTTCAAGAATCCTCGTTGTCATGGTCCTCGAATAGTCCCAGGCACCGGCCGTGCCATCGTGCAGAATCGTGTACGAATACCTCCCGGCTTTCCGAATAACCCTCCAACAAGTCTCTTTCTCCGCATCCGAGATGAACGAGCTCCTCAAAAAAGCCAGACAGAACCGCGTGGCCGCCTTGTGGAACTCCACCGAGCTGACCAGCAACTCCCCCGGCACATCCCCCGTCCGCCACGCCTCCCCTTTCCGCCTTTTCCGCCACAACCTGCCATCCGCCAACGGAATCAGCAAGTTCATCTTCGGCCCCGCGCAGTAATTTTCCTGGAACGTCCACGCCCGCTCCCACCACGGATCGGCCGTCACCCTTTCCAACACGCCCAGCGCGCCCCTCACGTCCCCAACATCCACGCCCTCCCGCAACTCATCCCCGGCAAGCCCCCTCCTCCGCCGCGCCAGCAGCTCCCGCCCCATGACCGACGCGAACGCGCGCAGGTCCGCGGCGTCCCGCAGCGGCGCGAACAGCAGCGCGACGGGCCAGTCGCTGAACTGGTACACGAGGTCCATCGTGTGCAGGGCGGCCTCGTTCTCGGGGCCGGCCTCCTGCGGCACGCACTCGCGGTCGATCCACACGTTGGGGCAGCCCAGCGCGGCGGCGCAGGCGGCGGCGCGCGCGAGGACGGCGTCGCGGACGGCGCTGGTGGCGTGCGCGCGCGAGGACGGGGATGATCGGATGCGCCAGGCGCCGGTGGCGGGCGCGTCGAGGGTGTGCGCCGCGGTGGAGGCTTCCCACGGGTAGGAGACGGCGATGTAGGCGCCGGTGCGGCCGTTGACGGTGGTGCGCGTGAGGGTCTGGGCGGTGCTGGTGGAGGGGCCCGCGGCGCCGTGCTTGCGCTTGCGGGCTAGCGGGTTGTGGGTGCTGAGGCATTGGAGGTTGGTGATCCAGGTGAGGGATTTGAGGTTGTGGAGGAGGTAGGTGGATTGGATGTGCAGGAGCTGGGTGATGAGGTCATGGTTTCTGGGGTGGTGGGCGCGCAGGTCGTGGAGGGAGAGTTGCAGGTTTGTATTCATGCGGAAGGGGCGGGTTGAGTGCCGTTTTCGGTAGTTGGTTTTTTGTGGTTGGTTGAACTCTTTATCCAGAGAGGTGGAGCAGTTGTTCGTGGAGGATTGGACGGATTCTTCAGGCCGATAGATGCAAGATTCAAGCCCGATCGCGCTAAGCTCTTTCCCGGCAAATGCCGGCAATCTCTTTTGGCCCCCAATGCACTGTTGAGTCACTTTTCAAGACCAGAGGTTGGCCAAGCAACTTCCTGTCACTGAACTCGCGTGCGCAAAATTGCAATAGAGCCGCAGTTGCAAGGGATATATTCAGGGCTTCATGGATCGTCCGTTGAATTTTCGATTAATCAGTATTACGAGCAGACCTCGTTTGGCCCGGTGAGCATTTACCTTATAGGTTTCCTTGTAAGAAGATGACTTTTCCTATGTGTGTGTGTGTTTTTTTTTTTTTTTTTTAAAATTTTCTTCTAAGTGCAACTCTATGGTACGTTCACTACACAATCGAGGAGGACGCTTTGATTCTTGGCCGGCATAGGCAACAGACAATATATATGAACAGGAAACCCTCGACCGCAATCAACAATAGCACAGGTTCGTTGTACTATATAGGGCTTACCGTAGACCTCTCTTAAGGACAATTTCTAAGCGCAAGACTGTCAAATCAATGTGGAGGACGATGGCCTATGTCGCCCTGATTCTCGTATTCTCTGTATGTCTTTCCCTTTGGCAACTTTTCGATCCAACAATACCTATAGGACCAATCCTTGGAGTTGGCTTTGCGTTGCAACTGGATCATAGCACAGTATCGATATATGATCTCAACGAGATCACTACCAACGTCTCGAAGGTCGATGGGAGTGCCCAGTACAAACAGTCCATGCGCCCTGGACAGGAATCAGAACTGGCCCTTACCCCCTCGGAATTGTGCGCAAATCTCACTAGATTTCCTGTCCTCGGGAGTTGCTGTCCCAGAAGCTCGATCACGAAAGCGGTGGATACCACGGTACAATCCCTCAAAATGAATGAAAAAGAGTATTTCGAGACAGCTTTCTGCCAAGTCGGCGTAGCTGTACCGCTCGAGATGGACGACACTATATTCAAGTATCAACAACAGATCATTAGGGATGCCCTCAATACGTGGATTTACAGTATTTCCGATATCTTGTTGACGACTCCTAGAACATTGCGAACCATACCTATAGCGATGCTGAAGGACTCCTCACCACCGTTGATTACTATTTCTCTGAGTTCATGATGGCAATCTTCGCTATTGAAGAAGTCTTTATTTCTCCACACGTTGAAGATGCTTCGGCAGACCTTGGAGCAAAGTCTGTATCTAAAGGCGAAGAACATCGAAAGAAGCTTTGAAGGCATTCACAGACTTTCTGGATCAGCCCTTTGAACGATGGATGCGAAGTCGCGTTTGGGTTTCCGACATCCAAAAGTAAACGCCCAGGCGTGAATTGGTGTTACAGGAAACACAGTGCGAGATCGACAAACTTTTGTTCTATGGTGATTGCACATCTGAGAGGCCGTTCCGTGCCGCGTTGGTAGAGGTCTTCGGAAAGCAGCCCATGGATGCGAACGTGGGCAGGATTGATCCAATATCTGAAGGGTCAGCAAGAATGGTATATTCTCTCAAGCGAATTACTATGGGCCAATTGAGTACTCAGAGGGTTCTTGGACTTCCCGATAGAGGTCGAAATTGTATAGGAAGTGTTGCGATAGAGATCTATGATCAAGTACGATTCCTAGAAACGGACATTATGTCAAGGATCCTCCCTGGTAATTATCAGTCACACAATAATTCGAGAGTCCAAGTACCAGACCTATCAACTCCTCAGATAGATATTTATCGCATAGCGTAGACGAGTTGACATTTTTTTTTTTAATGGAAATCGGGAGGTAATCTTCCTTCTGTTCTTCTTTTGCAATCCTCTCGGCTTTTGTTTCAATCAGAATTCTAGCAAATGTTAATTCAAGGATCGAATGAAGTGAGAAGGTAGCGCTGACTGTGACCATTGGAGGAAAATCCTTGCCAGACCCCGTTTTTACTGACTTTAAAATTTGGGGAAATATAGAAAAACACAGCGGATACTCCTTGCGTAATGGTTAGATTCAACAGCAATCTGCCTGTGTCTTCCTCGATTCTAATTACAATGTGGAAATTGTGTCTTAATACTAGCAACACAAGTGTGTTGAGCAAGAGGAATTAGCACAGTGGACTGCTAAGGGCTAAGAATTCTCACTAAGCTTGCACAGCTCTGTTGATGCTGCTGCACTCGTAACGAAAAGCTGCAAGAAAGACAATATTTCAAATAAATGCATTTAGTCTCCCCTGCTGAAGACTTCGAAGCTGGCTCCCCCTTCGTATAAACTTGTAATATACCAATAGTTAGCGAGAATACTGATTAGTGTTACGGAGAGTGCAGTGCTGGAATTGAATCTTTAACGTGACTTATGGTCGTTGTCAAACCTATGTCACCTTCTCGCCACACACAGTACATTCAATCTCCCAAAAAATAGCACATCCGTGCAATTCAATTTAATCTGTGCAGCCACTATGACTGGCCTCTCCCTCGAGACATCTCCTTACAGACTTCCACTCTGAGTGACAGTATTGGCCACGCCGAGCACCGCTCTCGTCGGCAGTACTATCTTACGTAATAATTTCTAAGGCACCACTAAATGAGCTTAACTATAACGGCTCATTGCAGAATACTTCGTAGGCTTTGTGAAAACTGAAAACGTGCTCCTAACGCGCGGCCCCTTCTTCATCAAAATCATCGAGCTGTAGCGCATATAGTTGCCTCGCTTGTCTTGCACGTTGTTCGAGAGGAACGGCTGTCACGTTCATGGGTGGAACAAATGCCAGTATTACAGGCGTAACCCTTTCTACGCGTGGAGGAGAAAAGCGGGTGGTAATGGTCATAGTGCTTGTTTAATGAGACGAGTGTGGTTGAGCGGGATCCGATAAGCAGAAATACGAGAAATAGAAGGTATATGATCTTAATGATGACTGAGGCGAAGGTGGTAATCGAGAGAGAAGAGAGAATACCCTGTTGCGAGCAGCACTGTTTAGACGCTGGCGTGGAAGTGACAATCTAATAGAAGCAGACCACAGCGTTTTTCGCGTCTGTGGAAAAGTTGGTAATATAGGATTACAAATAATCACTATTCCAAAAATTTTCCACTGGAAAAGTGAGGGCTAAATTTTTGCCGGCTTCTATTATACCTTCTCCATCCAGTCATACAGGCTGTCCACGGACAAATCCCGGTTGCACGACGATTTCGCCCCCCTTCCCTTTTTGGAATATGTGGACATTGTCAAGACATTAAAAACACACAACGAGAACTGGCCTATAAACTGGCCTATGGTATGCATGAATGAATTCAGCCAGCGCTTGTTCCAACACCGTCCATTTGGTCTCTGATGGAATCCAAACCAGAGGCGAATTGGGTCTGGATGCTGCTCATAGCCATCGACGAAGATAATTGTCTCTTTCTTAAAGCCAACGGCCTTAGAGAGCTCGGCTCCCATAGGTGCTGCAGATACACACAGTCGTTTTCCATAGATGTCTGCAAGTGCCATGAATTCTTTGGCCATGTCACTTCCATGTCCCTTTCGCCAGTATGCTGGATGGACAGCTATGGAAGTGACTTCCATACAGCCTCTGAATCTCCTGCGGCACCAAGGATTAAACGCATCTCCTTTGAACAATCAAAGGCCACTCACTTCTTTCTTTCTTCATCCTGAATGTTATTAAAGCTCTCAATGGCATGAGGGCATTTGTCCCGTCCAAGGTCTTTGGGATCATGAGCCGGCTTCTCGGACGCCGTGCCTGTAGGTCCCATAAGCTGACCGTCGTATCGGCTCACACATGCACATACTCACCATCTGGCAAGAACCGCCCTGAACATTGTGGAACAGCCTTGAGTGAAAGAGTTGCCACTCCCACAATGACCGTTCCCCCGTTTTGGTCAACTTCTGGAGTTTGTTCGTGAATTGGAGGATAAATTTGCTTCAGTTCATTGAACACAGCGTCGGCTTCGATCTCGTCGTAAGCTTGTTCAGCAACGATGACAACAGAGTCCGGATCAAGAATGCTTGCTCGACACTCAGATTGATAGCTGGCAATCGTATCTTGAGGGTAGGTTTTGTAGTCAGGACGCAAGTACCGAAAGACGGGAGAGTAATAGAATCCGGCAGTCATAACAATGCCTATACGTGGGAGGTCAGAGATTCGGGCCAAGCGGAGCTTCCCAAGACGTGGAATTGACATTTTGAGGATGAGAGTGTTCCAATAGACATTGTTCTCGTTCAGGTGGGCGAAGTGATCTTCCTTTTAACTATAGTCTGCAAACCCACCATATC
The DNA here is from genome assembly GCA_037367355.1 of Neoscytalidium dimidiatum. Taxonomy (NCBI): domain Eukaryota; kingdom Fungi; phylum Ascomycota; class Dothideomycetes; order Botryosphaeriales; family Botryosphaeriaceae; genus Neoscytalidium; species Neoscytalidium dimidiatum. Next base: position 331,033 of record CM074701.1, on the reverse strand, counting down.
AATTTCCGTAAGGCTCTGCAAAATCAGGCAAATGGTGCGCATACGATTATGCTCTTCCACATTCTTAGGGTTTCAGGATGAGGTAATAATTCGGGTCGACGCCTTCAAGGAGCCGAGAAGCTTGCACGGTTAATCATGGTTGGACAAGGCGAACACGAGCTACTGAAGATCGAAAGGCTACGCGCATCCTGCCGCTTATGGGCTGACCGGTGAACGGAATCGGCCGCAAGGCTTTAAGGCGTCAACTCGCTCCCGTTCGGCAGAGGAAGATTCTCCGCCATTCTGATTGCCCTGTTATCGAGTGCGATGCCGCACGCGGTAATGCCGGAGCCTCAGGCTCCAGCACAATACCAACTTAGAGCCCATCGTGATGATGGCTGCAGGATCTGAGCTGCATAGCGTTCGCGTAACCGTAGTGGCATGCAGCGGCATTTCCTGAAATGGCTCGGTAAGCCGACCCTTGCCTTATCGACTAAGATGAGTTGGCACAGCCTCGTCGACAATTATTTTGTAGACCTTATTATCTCCTCACCCCGAAACACTCACTAGTCAGATCGATCCAGAGCTCTTGGACCCTCAATCTTCCAGGTCTATCCTGGTGTCGGGCAACGCGCTGCGACTCATGGCACTCTTTGACAAATACGCGTTTCCATCCGGGCCTCCGCGACGGCGCAGTCGCGGTGGAGCACATCGACCCCGCTCGGCCCCCCAGCTCCCAAATAACTTCACAGATGTCTTCGACCCATTGCTACACGGTGTATCGCAGCATATGCCAGGTGATCTGTTTGATGATCTGCACCTAACCGGTGGATGGAGTGCTTCACCGCTTGACTTCAGCACAGCAACCAGCCTCGCGAACGTCAACTTGACCCCTCCTGTGTCTTTGACGCCCAGCACATTCCTCGGTGACGTTTCCGGCAGCCTCGTGCCACAACAGACTTTTCAAACGCATGTGTCGAGAACCATCCCGCCGGCGGCTGTGAGCGACACCGCTTCGCACGATACGTGGCAGGCGTTATTTGGCCCCCAAGTGCAGCATCATCCATCGGGCGCACATCGAGGACACCTGAACCCACCCGTTGCCCCGCAGAATTGGTACAGCAACGGATCTCAATTCCCTAACTCCTACACACAACTTTCCGCCGACGGGCAGAACCTCGCAGCTTTTCCAGATCTTCTACCGCCCTCTGATTTACCCTCCTTCGGTTTTGGCGACAATGGCGCCAATAATTGGGATTACGTCGACCTTCAAAACCTCGAGCAAGATGACGGAGTCTTGGAGCTTCTACGCCAAGCCTCGTCGTCCGGAAGCTCCAGTGATTCCTGGACTCACATAGCCAATGAGAAGAACACACCCGAAAGCTTCGAGATAATCTCTAGCCTCCCCTCACGCGAAATCAGTCCTACCATAGGCTATGCCGCTCCCAACCCGGCGCCTGCTCCAGTGTCATCCCGAGCAGTCACCTCAATCTCTTACGAAGGAACGTTGGGGACATTTGACTTTGCATTCGGTGTATCTCACCCGACCAGTCGCAACAGCACTGGCTCCGAGATTGTCATGCCCGCGACCTCTCACGTAAGGGCATTGGACTCATTTGACTTTGATTTCAATGCTTCCCTTCCGTTCGGTTGCAGCAGCGCCGATCTCAATCCTGTCTGTGCAGCGCCCTCTCATGAAACAACATGGGACATCTTGGGCCTCGAATTCAATGATGTCAATGAGATCGATATTAGCGGCGCATGTCCGAACATCGTCATCACCGATGTTGACAACAGCCCAGGGAACTCGCTAGGTTATCTTGATTGTCAAGAAAGCCGGCAACCTGCCCGTCCAGCTCAACCAACATCTCGGGATTGGCGCCTGGACTATTCATCCGATAGCGCGGAGCCAGGAAATGTGAGGAAAAGGAAGAAGGGGAAGCCAACCGAAGCGGCGCGCACCAAGACGAAGCAAGTGAGGAGGATGGGAGCTTGCATCCGTTGTCGGATGTACAAGGTCGAGGTAGCTGCTTCACGACCAACACCCCGGCTTGTGTGCATGCGCTGACATCGCATTCAAAGTGTGACCAAGATAACCCGTGCCGCCGGTGTTCAGAACTTGCGGTAACGCACAGGTTGTTCTTCCAACCTTGTTCTCGTGAGGATCTCAAGGATATTAGCCTTGTCCGACACGGTGAGTATCATGCTCGGGTCGCGTATCCTTCCTTTATGGTACTGATCCTCCTTGCTCAGCAAATGGAAAATTCGGGCAATCGCGGGTGGCCTTTCGGAAATACCTCTGGACCAGTAAGAACCTTGGGTACAAGACGATTGAAGTGCGCTGGACGCTTCCGGGGAACGTACCGGTGGAAATACCGCCCATCAAAGTCAGGTGCCGAGAATTCTCTCCTCGAGAAAATGACATCGTGGAGGAAGAGTGGCAGGTGAATGGCAGGCCGATCACTGTTCGGCTTCCCCCATTTGCGTGCGCAGAGGACCATGAACTCTCTGGCATTATCCACGAAATGGTCGAAGGCAGCCGAACAGCTGTGGAACAACGGATGTTGCAAAATATCAACGATGAACTCACCCGCCTCACGTTCGAGGAAGCATATCGCTTTTCTCGCAAATATAAAAGCGAGATGGTTCGGCTGGCCTTGCGCATACGCTCGACTGCGATCTTCTGCCAGGGATGGGGCTGCATAGTCGGTCCGGAGACTCTTGGTACTCCGAAGGTTGACCACGCGGCCGAAGGTTACTGCGGTTCCTTACCAATATCGCCAGCCCTCTGTCACCAAAAAGACGTAACATTCATTAACATGATGACAGAAGACGAAAAGAAACTCAAGAAGGAGTTGAGAAAGGCCATCTTCCAGCGCGATCCTAAGCCATGGTATGAGATTTTCCTGGCGTACTTTGTTATTGTGTCACACCTCAAATACATCCATGGCGAAGCGGTAGGGTTCATGAGAGCCCGAGAGAAGACCGTAAGCAGCTCCCCTGACGAAGGTAAAATGATCCGTTCTTAACTGATTTCTCAATCCCAACATCTAAGGGTTCTGGTAATCAAGTCAGTTATCATGTCAAAACGATGGTGGAAGAATGGGACCACTCAGCTTCGAACATGCTCTACCACTTTCGCTATGTCCTTCGCGGCTTTCTTCCCTTTGAAGAGGCGAAGAAGGGAGTGGACTTCGTCAGGAAGCAAGCGAAGTTGGACGAGGATGCGGCCATTTACATGCACAAAGCAGTGCACCTGCTACAAGAACAGGGTAAGCAAATTAAGTACTCCCATCTATTGCTAGATAAGCGATCGGTCTAAATACAAAGCCAGAAATGAAAGGAAACATTCGAGATCTTGTAGGCAATACAGGTGAAAGAAAGAATCCGGAGCCCGATGACAGGTGGATCAAGCAGCTATTCCGGGACCAGATGATCGATCCCTCGAATGGATGAGCACCTCAGCCGTGGTTGGCATCATCCGTGGTAGTCTTATCCCAAGCATCAAAGTCCTCAACGGGAATGGTCTGGTGCTCGTACGGAGCAATGAAGCCCTTTCCGAACAGCTCGGCATAATCGTCAGGCATCCTCCACGCCTCATTCGGATCGCGGAGGCCTAAGCGCATGAGGTGGCGCTTCTGCGTCGCGGAGTCCTGGAACGCGGAGCGGGTGTGGAGGATAGAGAGGTTGTTGATCATGACGATGTCACCCTCCTGTTGGTCCAGCTTGATGCAGCTTTCCTCGGCGACCCTCTGCACAGCCTCGAGAGCGTGGCGCTGCTCGGGAGTAGCAAGGCCGGGGTTCTTGAGGAACGGAGTCCAGACAAGCTGGAGCATGACGCGACCGTCAGCATGAAGCATGGCGGGCATTCTGTTCGGAGCTTTTTCGCCGTCGGGCCTATGACTGGGTTAGTTACCCCTGACAACTTGATTACCAATAAGGACTCGCTTACCCATCAGCAGGAGCCCACTGCCAGTCTTCAGCAAGCACACGGAGGACATCAGGATCTTGTTCCATCAGCTTGTTGTAAATGGTCGCGAAGCTGGCAATGTATTGGTCGCCGCCGGTAGCTGCCAGGCTGCGGAGGTACAGGCTGAGGATAGGGGCGTACACCCTGTCGGCATGGAATTTCTAACTCGACAGTCAGCAATGCGGACTTGGGATAAAATTCTCCGAGAGTGGCTCTTACCATTCCACCCTTCTGCTTCGAGGGTGCCAACTCCTTGTCCGCCGCCAAGTCCTTAGGCTTCACGTCGTTGCTCGCATCACGGATGTGGACTGGAACACCGTTAGCCTGCTGGCCAGCGGACCTCATTCCCGGAATACACCTATACGTACCCATAGCCATACCCTTGGTGTTCGAGCTCCTCTGAGTGCCGACATGGCTCGCGATGCCGGCGTAGGCAATGACGTTGTCCCTCTCGGTGTACTTCTTCGGGTTCAGGCCGCGGATCACGACGAATCCGGCCCCAGAATGGATAATCGCGCTCATGCAGCGGAGACGGTTGGCGAGTTCAGAGGGAAGGGGGAAAGTCGAGGGATCCAGGAAGGACAATTCCTTGCCGAGACCTGTAACTGGGTTAGGCTGAGGAAAAACGTTGGAAGCGAGGCCGGTACTTACTTTTGAAATGCTGGATTGCCTGCTCGACGGCGCCGATGTCCTTGCTTTGGAGGGTCACGACATACTCCTTGCCCTTGAAATCGGCCGAGTCCCAGCAAAGTTCCGAGTGAATGTACTCAGGAAAGTGCTGGAACGGGTGAGAGATGTCTGGGCGGGAAATATCGCGGTTGAGTTCATCCTTCTCCGGGAGGCCTGTCTGATGCCAGATCTTCCCGGAAAGGAGATCGAAGTGGTTGAACTCGAAGACAAAAGTTGGGTGCATGTTGTTGGAGTTCATTGCGAGTGTGGATGCGGAGGCTGCTGGGTAATTTGGTGCTCTTGCTCTCTCTCTCTCCTGAGCTTTGGGTTTTTATATCGTATTCATTCTGTTTGAGGCTCTGGAGGCTGCACTCAGGCTTAGACTCCCATCTCGCCCCCCCAGGGAGGAAAGTCAGCTGGCATCCTAGAATAGTGCTCCTAACTGCGCAGAAGTTGTCCAAGACGAGAGAGTTACTGCGCAAGAGCGCTGAAAACGGGGCGGTAGGACACGCCTGGGAACTCCCCGGTCAGGAACAGGGCTGACTTCGAGGCAAAGCGTGTCATGACGGGTGATTGTTAGCCACGGTTGTCTACAAACACCGCCACAAAAGTAGTCATAAGAGTACATTGGAGCCTAGGCACATTCTCACAGCGCCCGGAACGACTCGCCCGACTGTAAATGAGCCGCTCGTATTGTGTGTAGAGACGCCTTCAAAGCGTGACGGGCACGGGGGGGGTGGGACAACGAATCAGAGGACCTGGCTCCTGGCCGCGGTGTGATTATTTAGGAAAGTACAAGTGAAAAAACGGGTCAAAACAGGAGGTTTGATAGAAGTCTCACGCCGAAGAGGGTATGGTTCGCAAAGGCGCAGGAGAAGTTCACCGCGTGCTGCGCGCGGTACAGTGTCGGCGGAGGCCGGTGTGGCCCACGAAACGCGCGACTGCGGAATACTCTTCACCCTGCTCATCCCGCACTCACGTCTCGAGGCCGGCGGCCTCCATCCAGACAAGGCTGACTACTCCCGGACTTCGAGCCAGGTTTACCCGATGGGGCATACCGAGTTGCGTCACCTTGCGAAGAAAATCCTTGCTCATGGCCAGAACCGGCCAGCGCGCGGACAATGCGGACTCTTAATGCGCGACGGCGACAAGGCAGCAGAGGTTGTGGTTTCGGCATGTTTGCAAATTTTCATCAGAGGATAGATAGTCCGAGATGGTGAGCTTACGAAAGAGCGTGCGATGCGATGCGACGCGATGCGATGCGATGCGATGCGCGCCGGGCGCCCTTGCAAGAGCCATGTGCGCGGCTTGTTGCCCTTGCGATGGCGCTCCGCCTCAGCTTACTGCACGCATCTGCGTGTAACACAGCGATTGGGCTGGGAGCGCTTATAATGTTACACAGAGCAGGCATATGTGGAAGAGTGCCTCAACCGGCGAAGCCGCACTCTGGGCGCTCGCAGAGGCCACCAATCAGCGCTGACCGGCGAAGGAGAGATGCTCAGCGATTGCCGCTTCACCGTGGCCGGCGAGATGCCGCGAGATATCGACCGTGCCGACAAAACGCGATCAGCTTCAGGCACGTCTTTCCTCCTCAACCCATCTCGGGCACTCTCCAGGCTACAGTCCGGTCTACGGTGAGCAAAAGTGGCCCGTCTTTGCCACTGCAAGCGTAGCGCAAGCGTCATTCCGCCCCCCACCCGGCAGCGAATCACACACTGAATCATGTTCGACACGCAAGACAACGCCTCTTTGGCAAGTTGGAGCAGCCAATGCTACTGCAGTAGCACCGTGTGCGAAAACTCAAACCCTGAGCCTCCTTATGAACCTAGAGATCCTTTCAAGCCCAGATCCCAGCCTGCATACGCCTCGGCAGATCAGCCATGGGGAGGAAGCAGTGCTTTTTCGGGCAATCACCAGCACTTAAGTCCGATGCAGAGATTCCTGCATGAAAGCGAAAGGGAAAGCCCGATCTCGCAGGCACTGTACGGCCTCGGAACTTCAGCCGGTGCGCGGCCGCTTGAGACCCGTCCGAGCGGACGGGATCGCAAGGGTGGTATCTCATCGACCGCACCTCGGCAGGAAGTTGCGCGCTTTGCCATGTCCGACCCTTCATACCACCGGCAATCGATGGGTCAATCCCACATCTGCCGGCTGTCTGGTGTGGTTGAGAAACAGAGCAAAGCTTCAACACGGCCAGCAGTACGTAGATAAGCCCGTGCCTTCTATCGAAAGCTAATACTTACATTCAGGTCTCAGTAGAAGATGACTCTCTAAGGTTTCGCTCGTTAAGAGGCGGGGAAGTCCTCGCCCCGGGTGTCTACTGCGGCTGGGCGGAGGTGTTCTTCCCGTACCCGGACGTTACGATCCCTGCTGCAGAAATACTCGGCCCAACCCGTTCCATCACCTCGATCGAGGCATCCCCTGCCACACATGCATTAGAGAGGAGGAGCGCTTCCCAGTACACAAGGATCCCTGGACATAGGCAAGATCTTGAAGTGCTGTCGTGCTACCCTATGCTTCTGGATGTAACTTGGGATTCGCTTGAGGGAGGATCTTATCAGAGAATGGTAAGGCATCTCAATTCTCCACTGACATCACCCGTCGCTGTCCTTTCTTCTATACCATGGAGCATTCACCTGCTAATAGTCTTATCAGACGGCTCATCTTGTCCACTACTGGACACATGACTTCGACGGCGCAAGGATGAACCTGGACGTTGCAGGTCTAATGCGAGCAAGCCATGACAACTTCCCAAGTGGAGGTGAAGGAGATTACAATTTGAATATTGCGACAGGACACTCAGCCGTGCATCAGGATGTTGAAACGGCTTTAATGTACCTGACAAGGCTTGGCCAGAGTTGACAGCTGCAATACCATTGCTCTTGCAGCACAATGGAGTTTTGTTCTACACGCTACATTATTTCTCCTTAATTTCTTGACTCTGGAAAGTGTCATCGAAAAATCCTTCTCCAGTAACTCAAACGATTGCGCTTATTTTCCTACAACTGCAGAATATCAGCATGCTTGGCAAAGTGCTGAAGCTTCTCCAGAACCAATCTCTTGCATACCCATACGATGCGGATCGACCACTTCGCCCTGGGTTTGATAGTTTGTTTGAATGCGGCAGTACATAGTCAATGCCTGAAGAAGATGCTAAGAAGTTCTTGAATATTAGCATGCCAAGTGAAAGAGGCTTCCTTCAACTGTTGTTGGCGGATAGCGACAGACGTGGCACTCATCTGTGTTGTTTATTAGCTAGACAGCCTTCTAAGGTCAACTTTTTATATCTTGGTGGACTCTTCTGATTATGAATGTGATCGTCAGCGTATGTCAAAGTTGCTAAGGATCCTCTACTTGGCCCCTTCCATCCACGAGAATTGAACATTATTTCTTCTCCGCAAGAAATACAGTGACCTCAGCATTGCTCTAACCATGTTCTTTTCGTAGTACTGTATTGATAGAGTATTATGCAAATTTCATTGATCTCAAAAGCTCTCTTCATCCTTGATCAAATTCAAAGGGTCTGCATCTGCAATGTGAAGCCAAGATTCTACGATTCACAGGCATATATCTTACCATTGATAAATGCAAAAGATTGAAATGTGCATGTTGACTAGTTTCTAATACTTGAGTCTCCTAGCAAGAAAAGCACAGTGAGAAGGTAGGTAACTTTGGAATACCATTTACCGAAGCCCATGCCATCAAAGCACCAGAGCTGACAGAGGAAAGGTTTTAGTTAGCTAGTAAGTATTACTGAGAAAATAAATAAGGGTCTGGCATGCACATACCTCGAACTCACTGTGAAATCGTATCTTCGCGCGAAATATTCGGTAAGTAATAAGAAGTTTGGAAACCATATTCCAACGACAGCCAGAGCTGTTCAATGACCTTCGCCGGCGGCACGATGGAGCAGTCTCCTATAAGTTCAATCGTGGATTATAAACTCAAGTAGCCCTCTATTTCGACGTCATGCGACCTGGTATTTGTAGGCCATTGTTCCGAGTTTTCTCTGGTTGCATAAGCTTTCATCCACATATTATGCAGTGCTCTTAATCTATCAGCGTAATAATCAGAATCCTCATAGTTCCTCTCAACTCTGGAAACGAAGCACAAAATCTTGCTTCCGCTGGCAACTGCTGATGTTGCAATCCCGTATGATGTTCCCTGCCCACTGTTCATTCCCGCACCGTTCATGTTCCCAGTGAAGAAGCATCTATCGTCCATCATTATGTTGATCAATTCAACAAATGGAGTTTAACTTACCTCCTGGTCGAAACAATCACAGACAAGTAATCTCATGAGCGTTATGACCCACCCACATCGATGGGCAGCAATTGTGCGCTCTGTAAGCAAGATGTTCAATTTCTCTCTGATCAAAGCACTTTGCAGGATCTTTGAGTTATTCCTGAATGCCCGACTTGATGCAGCTGAGAAAGCTCCTGCCAGATATGAGCAGATCGGTAAACTGATCTGTGGAACATGTGATCGTTTCGATAGTGGATCGGATCCATGATCCAGCTGCAGCAATGTTTGCACGAACTGGATATTGACTGCTCCATTTCATGATTATTTTAGAAATGGAATGCCCATTACTCTCTTTGCTTCTTGATCTCGTCAGGGCGCGATTTAGATACTTCATGGGCCCACTCCAATATGCCGATTTGGAAATGAAATGTTAATCTTTAATCAATCCAAACATGAATTTGCTCAAATTAACGTGTCGATAAAACACATAATCCATCTTTTGGCATCTCCGAAGAAGCCTTTCAGAGGCGGGCTGGGGGACATGGATTGATATTCCGGGAAACAGTCCAATTAGACACCTATGATGGTAAATCATTCGCTCCGGATAATCCACTTCAACGAGCACTGGCTTCGTCGAACAGCTAATACATTCCATGAAACATGCCTGCAATCTCTATGAACTGGTTGTAAGCTTCCTACACGGTAAGCATATAGTCAATCTTCAACCCAATCAGCGTCAATTTTCTAGTGAAGGAGGATTCCATTGAAGCCATGACATCCTTGGCTATGGGAATGAGTGAGAATATCCATTCTTTGTTGTCTACATAGACGAAATGGTCGAATATACATTAAAGAGTGGAAAGTCTACAGCCGTTTTCGGTTCTTTCCAGAGCCCAGGTTTTCCAAAGCTCGAAGATAAGCAAACCTGGTTTGGTGGCTTTGAAATTTGGCAGGCTCTCAGGGGGAAGGCCCTGAATAAGCCACGCCAATCGCACCCAAGGCATTGCAGATCTGCCCGTAGAAGGAATATACGTGACTGTTAAGGGCGAATTCTTGGATTATCCAGCGCCTGGACAACTAGGACAAATAGATAATCTGATTGAGTACCTGGACTAACGTTTTCAAATCCGTATTGACCAAATGGCATTCAGCTCTTTCGACTCCCCTTGACATCTTGTCAATCAATCTCAACTTATCAGCAGCTCCAGGCCGATCACCGAATCAAACGAAGATCCCAGAAGCACGACGATATATGTCCCGCATGCGCGTCATCTGATGGCTTTTTCCCTCTTTGTCATTCGGATTGATGCACACGGCATCCAACAAGATTTCTCCGACGTCAGAGGCATGTCGAAAGCTGCAGGTAGCAGCGGATTGTTTGAGTCTGATCCTTCGCAGATTTTCTGAACTCTGGGTAGTGCTGATTTAGTAGAGGATCGTGAGCTCGCGTGAACAGTCCGGCGTATTCCGAGTGTACGACAAGACTTCATAGGACCAGTCGTCATTGTCGGGGTCAATTAGCCAAATTCTTCAATACAGAGGTGCATAAGTATCTAATCAGGTTGATAGGTCAAGTAATCACATGAATTAGCCGGTAGACAAAGGTCAGTATATGTACTTGTTGGACGGATTGCTTGTAGAACAATATTAAGATTACTAGCTAGTACTGTAACCAGTGGGACGGCGTACTTTTTCAGTTCGAAATTGCTGTAGTACGTGTTTTAGGGAAATGATGATTGTAGAAACTGTATGTAAATGGAGACTCCTCGCGTTATCTCAAGGTTCTGTAAATCTTCAAAGTGAAGGTAGACATCGATGACTGTTTTAGCGCCAATCGGGTGAACAATATGAGAGTGTAGCCTGTCTTTTCTACGAAAGATGGTTCAGAGAGTCCCGAGACTAGTATAATATTCGAGTGGTGGGGCCAAGACAGGATAATTAGTGGTGGAGCTTCGGGCAGGGTGCACGCCAGACAGCGCCTGCAGCCGATAGCGACGACATCTGAGGCAAGCTCCAAGGTGCAGAGGACTGTATTGACATGCTTTATCAGCCTCTTACAGTCCTGACGATTGTCTGCATACATTATCAATAGTATTGATTGGTAGAAGAAGGGTTGAAGGGAGTAGAAAGAAAGTGAGCGAAATAATGTATTGGGTTGACCACGGGCTTAGACTCTACTGGAATGGTGAGGTCTATGAGTGCTACAAAATATTGTGGAGAAAAGCGGTTAAACTTTAATAGATATATCATCAGTTTCGAAATTAAGTTGTGCTGTTCTTCGCATTTGGAAAGAAGCAACTAAGTTTCTGTTTGAATCTGGGGCAAAAACTCTTTTGCTCGCTTCAATATTATGAATTCTCACTTCCTTTGACTCATTCGTCAGATATCAAGAAGTGAAATTACATGCAATTACTCCTTTTTTATCTTTATGACAGTGTTAGCAATACCCAGGAGCTTGCTCCGTGGTCGAGCTTTGAGCAGTGCACATGCTATAGAGAACTAAATGAAATCGAATAGGGTTGACGCAACGGACATACTCACACCAATCACAAGAAGCGGATTCTAGAGCTGTGAGGGAAGCTAGAGATGCCTTGGTACGAAGCTTACTGCAGTACTTTGATATTATAACGCAAGTAGTAGGAGACAATGCATTTGTTTCATGCGTTCGTGATGCGTAATGAGCGTCTCGGTGTAAATAAATTACGATAATTATATTTGAGGAAGAGCGAGCTACCGAGAAGTACGTAATAATAAAAAGAGAAGAAAGGGTTGAGTAAAGGAATATAGCTAGAGCAGGAAATAAGAGGAAACCCTAGCCTATGACCAGTATGAACTAATACGCATGTATACTAATCTCAAATTCTTGTGCTCTCCTACTAAAAGTGATATTCTCGTCTTGGACGGTCCGTAGTAGTCCCGACTGCTCTTTTTGCTTTTTCATCTTTTACTATTACACGTCTTTGTTTAGAGCGTCTGCTGATAGGGTCCATGGGCTCACCATATTCATGCCCTAGCCGTGAATCTCCAAAACTGCTGGCATCGGTGTTCGCGACAAGCGTTCTCTCTGCACTGGAATCCCCATCTTGCTCGTCTTTGGCAGGCATCCTTTCTCCTCCAGCTAGCTCCTCCCTAGTAAGCTCTCTCCCTCCAGCTGACTTTTCTTCAGCCAGCTGTTCTCCTCCAGCTTGCGTTTCTTCTACTTGATTTCGATCTTGATGTCCTTCTTGGTCTTCAGCCAGCTCATCCTTAACTAGCTCTCCTCCCTCAACTTATTGTTCTTCTGCTTGATCCTGCTGAGCCGAAAGGTTCGCAGTGGGAGACTGCTGCAGGCTAGACCGTGTAACGCGGTCGAGGACGGCGTCGATTGTGGCTAATTCAAAACTACCGAAAAGCCGGCGAAACTCCCCGCCTCTGAAGACCTGGTTGTTCCTCATGAACTGATCGCGCAAGCTCGCTTGAAGCAGGCTGATCAGCCACGGACGGTCCTCTTCACATGCGTTCAACATCGCACTTTCTATCAACCCCATAGCAACACAGAGCGTAACATCTTTGTGAAGGCTCTTGGCATGCTTTTTTGCGACCTTTTTTTGAGACTGTCAAGTTGGTAGCGTCCTGCGGCGCAGTAGTTTCTGAGGGCAATTTCGAATTCGCTAGTCTCATCGTGTGGGTCAAGAATCTGCTACTTCCCCTTGTAGATATAGTGGAGGATTGTGTGAGCGCTTTGAGGGTGTATCTCGTCGAAATGCTCATTTGAAGATGACTGGAAGCGACTCCAAATCCGACCATGTACCGAAGCCAACAGAAGACCATTGCAGATATGTCATCTCTCTGGAGATTTGCCGAAAGTAGCGTACACAGTCATTGCTTGATAGGGACTAGTTGAATATGTTGAATAGAAAATGAAATAACTTTCCGCTGGTGGGATGCACAGGGATAATAGGCCTACGAGAGGCTCTGGTCGAGATACATTGAAATGGTGTGCGTTTAAACTCCGTTGGTGCTGATGGTTTAGGACTATATCACGGCCGCTAGCCAGCGCGGTGACTAGTGCAGCGTCGTACCTTTTCAGTTCAACAGATAGTAGAGTAAGACTTGAAAAAAACGTGGAAGTAATTGAAATTACACTAGCCCAGCCATCTCCATAGCGTCGGCTTAGATATAGTGCAGTGATATGGGGCTAGATGGCTCAATAGCCACAGAATACAAGGTGCTATCCACAGATTCCACCAATTGACTCAATGTATGCAGCATACACCTAGTAGTATTGTGTTAGCGTACGATTGGCGGATTTTTGAATTTCATTCATTCGAACGCTATAATTTTGGTTTTCCGAGCAGTCGGCTGTCATATAAGAAGCCATGATCATTAGGGGTGATTGGACCGCTGTGCGCGGGGCTGCCATGCAGAGTGCGTCAATTGATATTGACGCGTGGAAACTATTTACTCATGAACCATGTCACAGGAAGTGCGCGCTGCATAGGATATTACGATAAGGACAAGCCATAATAGCCGATAGGTAACATGAACGAAGCAATTGATAAAGAAAAGACCTGCAGCCAACCTCAAAACCCTTCCCACACGCACCCCTTCACATCCGGCACCCCATACCTCGCAGTCGCGCACCACGCCTCATCAGCCTTTCGGTACGGTGTCAGCGGCAAATCGTACGGCAGGCGCCACCCCACCACAGTGTTCCCGTGCCCGCTGCCTCCATCTGCCAACCCGCGCACATCCCCCCGTCCTGGCTCGTTCCGCCCAAAGACGGGAACCATAACCGCATCCCTCTCCCCTGCCAACAGCTCGGGCCACACCACGACCCCAATCTCCCAGCTGCACACCCTGACCTCCTTCCCTGCCTCATCCGCGCCAGCGCCCCTCTTCTTCCGCCCCCTTTCACCGTCCCCTTCCTTGCCCGCCGCCGGCAGCGCCCCCCAAGCTTGCGTCGAGACGTTCGCGCTCGTCAGCATCGCCCACGCAATCCGCGTCTGCCCGGGAACCGGGCCCTCGACTCCTTCCGCCCCGCACGCGTGCTCGTAGCGCACGTACGTCTTCACGTGCGGCGCGGCAGCGCTCCTCCGCGCGTTTGCGGTGGCGTGTTGAGGGGCGTTGGTGGATGAGGTGTTCCAGCGGCATAGCAGCGGGCGCAGGTATGTGAGCTGTTTCTGCTGGGTGGCCGACTGCGTCTTGAGGTGGATGGAGGCGCCGGCGTAGTAGCCGTCGAGGGAGGCGCGGACGTCGTTGACGGAGGGAAAGATGATGCGGAGGGGAGGAGAAGATGAGGAGCTGGTAGATGAGGAAGGCGGGTTGAGGGCGGAGTAGAGGACTGTCTTTGGTGATGTCGTTTTGGTGGAGGCGGGGGAGGACGTGCTCGGGTTGTGGGTACTGAGGACGTTGCGGAAGTGCTCGAGCCAGGTGCCGGATTGATCGAGAGTTGCGATGGATGAGACTTGCGCTACGAGCGTGCTGGACGTTTGCTGGGTTTCCTCGTTGGCCTGGGCAGGTGCGCGTGTTGGAATCTGCCGGAGTACCTCGCGCAACCCAACCCAGCCCCATGATGTCTGCTTATCTGGCCTTGCAGCATTGAGTTTTACGCGGCTCGGCGTGCTCGCGACAAGAGCAGCACGTACTGCAGAGAAGTCATAATGGACGAGCTGTTCTGTAAGAGCGTTGAGGCGTTTGCCATAAGCGGTCAGGTATCGTAGTAGGTCAATTTTAAACCTCTCGCCGCTGCCGATGAGATTCTTTGCAGATCTCTTGATAGTTGATGATAAAGTGTTGTTCCCTTGGGAAGATCGGGCTTGAGCTGAAGTAGACAGCAGTGGTAGAAGCGGAGACCTCCAGACAGCGTTCGTCATGTTCGTCCAATCTTTCGAAATCATATTTGCCGTATGAATGACAACTTGCGCGTAGTCGTCCGCGCGAATAAGAATCATCATCTTCGAATGGTGGGTCCCGAAAGCTTCAGGCATATACGCCTGGATAACCTCGAGGTTTGGATACGTTTCTTTCCAGGCCTCCATGAGCTGCCGTTGCCTGTCCTCTCTTCTCCAGCTCCCATGCACGACTTTAACCCTCACGCTGCCCCGGACATCCTCATCCAGTGCGCCCATCAGGAAATCGACGTCGAACAGGTAGTTGAACTGCCAAATTTCCAAGATCAGCGGATCGCACAGGATGCCCTTCAAGGTGACCGCGTCGACGTTGGCAGCATCAGGAAGATCCCGTATCCGTGTGAGCTGTATCGGCGACGGCACGAACGTCGTCTCTCGCTCTCCACCACGACCAACCCCCAATGCCGCCGTGGACGACGCCTCCACGGCCCCTCCTCGACCTATCTCCAGCACTTCCGGCCGTTGCTCTTCCACAACCTTCTCAACCCCGCCCCCTGCCCGTGCCTCCGCATCATCCTCATCCTCCGTCTCCGTCTCGCTCCCCACACCGCCAGCGCCGCCCGCCCTCCCCCCAAACGGCGGACTAACCGCCCTCTCCAAGCTCCTCAACGACGGCGTCCCCGTCCCGCTCCTCCTCTTCCTCCTCCCCATCCCGACCGCCTCCTCCTCCTTCAAAACCGCCACCCCACCGCCATCATGTGCGAGCTTCGCCCGCTTCCTCACCGGGCCGTCGACATCCAGCTCCGCGTCGTCGTCGTCGGCGGAGCCGCTCCTCCTCGACGCCTCGTCGCTTGCAGACGGCAGAGGCAGGTCGGCGGGGAAACTCCAAGTGGGTGGGTCGCGCGGCATAGTTTTTTCTTTTTCTGCTGTTGCGGGCGAGACGAGCGGGCGGTGATAGTGCGCGCTCCGTTGCGGTTGCGGGCTTGCGCGCTATGCTACGCTAGGCTGCAGCAAAGCAGCGGCGCGGAAAGAGCCAGCATCCCAGGGTCCAGCGGGATGACGTCGTTGCGCTGCCTTGGATGGATGGATGGATGGCAGGCACCCGCAGGTCCGTCGTCCAGCGCGCTGGCAGCTTCGCCCAACGCGCTCTGTTCGCGCGTGCGGAAACGGGGCAGCGGCAGCGCGCGCGGCAGAGGAAAGAGGTGAGAGAGGACCAGCGCTGTGGGCCGCGCCGCCTCCTCCTCCTCCTCCTCCTCCTCCTCCTCCTTCTTCTCCCCCTTGCGTCAGCTTGTGGCTGGGTGGGGCGGCCGGTGGGAGGAATGTCGCGTGGGTTGGGCCTAGGCCTGGGCCTCTCTGCCTTGCAGAAAGCCTGGGCTTTTGCACGCGCAACCCGTACGCCGTGAGGTATGCGGGAGGGAGCGTTTGCTCGCGCTCGCGCGTTTTTGCGGGAGGCCGGGTGGCGGGTGGCGGCGGCGGCGGCGGCGGGAGGAAGCGAGGAGGGTTGTGTTGAGAGACGGCAGCGCCTTTGTGCGACCGCAACGTCGACTGCAGGTGATGTGAATGTACTGTCTTGGTGACTTTGATCACTCACAACATACGCTCCCAATGGCCCCACTGCTAGTGCGGTTAACACGTAACTAGTGACCTTGAACTTGGCACGTGGGATGAACACGTCGGTAAGAACGTTCGCATGTTGAAGTACCATTCTCTAATAAGCCGAGTTAATACTTCACTATTTGCTGTCAGGAACAGATATGAGCGAGTAACGCGTCACAGGGAAGTGACTTTCAATTTCTAGATATATATCCATTAGAGCAGCCGTAGCGACTCGCACTGTCCGCCCAATTCCGCGTCCCCTTCTGGGATCGCGGATGTGTGTGAGAGAAAGATAGCCTCCTCCTATCTCACGAAGATACAAAGGAAACAATATGCCCGCTACCATCCGTAAAACGCCTCTCTGAAAAGGAAGCCCAGACATCGCTGAACTACAAAAACATTTGTTCTCACCACGATCCCAATTTCTTTTTTTTCGGATATTCCACGCGTTCACAAATCCGTAAGCACTCAACTCATGCCGCGCCAGCGCTGACAATGGGCTGGCGAACCTTGGTAGGCTGCTCGCCAGCACGAACGATACGGTTGCCGTAGTCGTCCCTGACGAACTCGACCTCCTTGTTCTCGCGGTTGGCACGCTTCCAGATCTCGACCTCGCAGCCTCCGCGGATGACACCGACGCGCATGGTGGAGAGCAGGTTGTGGGCGGCGTTGGAGTGGTCGTACACACCGCCGTTGAACATGGCGGTGGCGTCCTTGCCGATACCGGCGCGGATCATTGCCTTGCCACCGGGGTGGTCCTGGATGAAGTCCGTGACATCGTGAACGACGCCGGCGACGGCGATGAGGCCGCGGCCGTTCTTGGCCTGCTCGACGTAGTCGTCCCACTCCATGACGGGCAGCTGGTCGAGAGGAACACCCCAGTCGAGCTTGGCACGCTTCTGGTCGAGCTTCTTCTGAGCCTGCTGGACGCGGCCCTTCTCGATCTCGTTGGCACGGAACTGCTTCAGATCGTAGGCGAGGCCGAGCTGCTTCCAGGTCCAGATGCACCACTTGGTGGGGTCGTACTGGAACCACTCGATGGCGTTGCGGTAGTCGCTGGGGAACTCGTGATGGAAGTTGTGGTAGCCCTCGCCAAGGGTAACGAGAGCAGTGAGCACGTGGTCGCGGGGGGAGTTACGGTCGTCGAAGGGCTGGTCGCCGAGCCAGTGGGCAAGGGAGTTGACGCAGAAGGTGGCCTGCTGGACGAAGAAGATGCGGAGGATACCGGCGTAGATGAAGCCGCCCCTCCAGTCACCCCAGCCGAGACCAGAGACGAGGGTCGGGAAGACCAGGCCCATGAAGACGACCAGCTTGACGTAGTGGCGGTGCTGGAAAACAACAATCGGGTCGTCGTTCAGGTCGGAGATGTCGGTACGACCGATTCTCTTGGGGTTCTGCTTCATGACCATCCAGCCAAGGTGCGAGTACAGGAGACCCCTAAGCAGCGGTTAGATGGGTAACGTGACCAAGTGGGAGGGTATACATACTTGCGGACGGAGTAAGGGTCCTTGTCGGTGTCAGTGTAGCGGTGGTGAGCGCGGTGGTCGCGGGACCACCATCTGATGGAACCCTCAACAGCACCGGCACCGACGAGGGCAAGGAAAATCTTGAGGGGCGTGGTGGCCTTGTAAGAGGTGTGAGCCCAGAGGCGGTGGTAGCCGGCAGTGATGCCAAGGCCAGTCCAGTAGTAGTAGAGAATAGACCAGGCAAGCGTCTTGGTGGTCAGAGGAGTCCAGAGGGCGGCTATGCAGCCGAGGAGCGGGATGCCGCCGATGAAGAAGACGTTGAGCCAGTTGACGTGCTTGTACCAGTTCTGGCGGGTCATGGGATATTCAGTGATGTGCTTCTTGTTCGGATCGTACTTGGGGTTGCGGTTGGGCTCCGAAGGCTTCGCCATGGCGGAGGGCTGGTTCTCGAGGAACTCGGGCTTCACAGCCTGCTCGCCGGCGACGGGCTGGTGCGAAGGCATGTTGGCAACGGGCAGCGGGCAGCGTCGCAACTGGGTCGTTTAGTGGTGGCCGCAGAGGAGCTGTGGAGCTGGGTCTGCCTGTCCGGAACGCGGGAGGGGAGTGGAGGAGGAAATGAGCGAGAGGGCTGGTAGGAAAGGAAGGTGTCGGGGCCGCGGGCCAAAGTAGTATTTAGGTAGCGACATTGGGGCGACAAAAAAGGTGGTGCTTGCTTGGGCGTGCAGTTCTCCAGTCTGCCCCAACGCCCATGTTCCGCGGGCTCAACGAAAATGGAGCACGGGCCGTATTCGAGCGCGCGGGCGAATCACAGGCGCTGCGCCGCCACATCCTCTGGTAAGAGCGCGGGCGCGCGGGTATCAGCCGGAAGCGAAGAGCCAGACTCCCCTGCGTGTTCCTGCGTGCCCTGGAAACGCCTCTGGTCGCCTCTGGTAGAAGCAATGCCACACCACCGCAGATAATGCGCCCTTCGCGGCGCACCACGCAGCCTGTTGCTGCTGGCGATCGACGCAGCGCTCTCCACTGGCCGTCGCTGCCACCTCGGCCGCTCTGCAGCGCTGGCTGTCGTGCGCTCAGCCCTATGGTGGCGACTCCAGCATTCCAGGATCATGCTCCCGGCCTGGGGCAGCGATCCACAGTCCACATGTCCGACGCCAATCAGCGCGCGACCTCGGCTTCGAAGACATCATCGCTTAGCAGTTGTTGTTGAGCCTGCCGCTGCCTGCTGCCCGCTGCCCGCTGCCCATCCAGACCAAGCAACCTCTCCGCGTGCGTCGCCAATCGCCTCCGCAGGCACATCATGACCGGATCAATTCGCCCGCCCGGTTTCATGTGGGGAACTGTCTCGGCCGCTCCTCACATGGCTGCTGCCCACGCGGATGGCAGCCAGTCCTGGCCCTGAGGCTGGAGACACGGCCGTATCAGTCCGCGAACGGCCCATTGTTCTGCCGCTGCTGCCATTCAAACCGCAGACTTCGCGCCGCCCTGTGGTTGGGTTCACAAGCTTCGTCTGCTTCCTCTCGCCCGCGTGCTCTACGTACCAGCACATGCACTTCTTGCATCTGTCCTTTTCTCCACTGGAGTCCCCAACACTTCTGCCCTGACTGTTATCGTCACCTGCCAGCTGGTGGTTGGCCCCGTGCCAATCCGAGACACGTAGGCGTTGCGCTGTTGCCATTCTGACGTAGCAGCCTGCTGTGGCATACGCATCATTCGAGTGTTCGACTATGCTCGATGAGACTGACGCTCTCGAGCGGCCTTATCCGCTACGAGAATCCGCTCCAGGCTGTCCGCTTCGTCGTAGGTGAGATGAGGCTCGATTTTGTGTTCAGTGTGTGCTCCCCCTATTACTGTTTTGGGACCGGCGTGCCGCCCACGCAAACTGCAGCAGGTTCGGACGTCTGAAACCAGATCTTGGACCCCGACAAGCACGAAGGAGCCTTCCATCCACGGCACATGAAATTGCACTCACAGTGCAATGGCAACGGTGCGGCATTCGCGTCGATATCTTCTAACGTCTGAAGATGGAACTTGGTTCCCGGCTCTGCGCAGTGGTAGCATCGTGGCATCCGCGCCTGCAACTTCGAACGTCGGAACCTGAAATCTGGTTGCGCTCTGCGCGGGAGAAGCTCTTTGTCGCAGTTGGAGGGCGACGAGACGCGCGCAAAGATCCCACGTTGGCTCTCGCAGGAGAAAGGGTCACGCCACCGTGGCGCTGCGAGAGAATCTCACTGAGACGCTGAGACCAACAGGTGGCCCAGAGCCTCAACTCAAAACGCGGACCCTTCATCCAAGAGGAACTCCCGAACTTCAAGCTGCCACGGATGACCTCTCAGTTGTGTAGACACCCACGAGTTTTCGTTTCGTAGGCGACTTGAAACGCAGTTCTTTTCCGCCCGATTCAGTGGAGCGTCCCGTCGACACCATTGTTCATCGTGTAAACCAGTCCGCCGTAGCCTCTACCCTTCGGAGTTATTCGGAGATGAATGAGACCGTCACAATAGCGACTTACGGACGACCGGAGATTCAACCTGTGTGACTGATGGAAAGAAAGTTTTTCCACCTCGGACAGAAAAATGCGTTTGGAAGAGCAGATGACGGAATTAAAAATGGAGTAGCACGCAATGTGAAGACATGCGGCTGGCAACTGGTATTGACGCAGTCGGTCCCATAAGTATTGCCAAAAAAAAAAAAAAAATAGCAACCGAGCTGCTGGCCCTTCTGATGTTGAAGTAGTCCAGGCGTACGTGTCATTGTTCTTGTTCAGCTTTAGGCATCGGGACGACTGCTTCGATTGCTTGGGATGGCCCCTTTTGCTGCAAGACTTTTCCAGGTGACTGCGTACTCGCAAACACTCACTGGTTGCTGCACATTGGCTGTCACTTTTCAGAAACCGTCACACTGTGGTCAGGATGCGGGCCAGGAGCCATCAAGTGAGAGCGCTCGGCCCCGCCATCATGAACAACACTTGGCGTCAATCACGCTCAACGAATTTGCCGAATCAGGAATTGCTGTATTCTCTTGAGGGAATTTTACCATCGACGAAAGCAACTTCTTGAGCGGATAGGCGACGATGGCCTGAATTGAGAAAGCGCCTTGTGAGAAATCTCAGTATCGCCAAACGTTATCATCGTCATACTTGGCCAAACCTCCTCCTGCGTTAGCTGAAGACTATATTGGAACGATAGCGACGATGCTCATGAATTGATCGAGCAGCGCAATGAGGTAAGAGCCCGAGGGCCGTGGGTTGGGCAATCCAGCTCTTCGGAGGTCGGCGGCATCAACGATGGACCACGGGCCCGGAACGTGGCCACGGCTGTGTGTAGAGCACGGCGGAGATACAGAAGGCTGGGCTTGCGGCATGACGATTGCGTTTCTGAGCGGAGGAGGCGGCGTAGAGAGGTTTGGGGGTCGGAGGCCACCGTTATCGGGCCAGCCGCCAGCCAACCGATGCGCGGCTTGGTCTTATCAGCAACCATCACTGCATTTTTTACCCAAGCATCCCCTTCAGCCCGCTCTCTCCCACACGCCCTAACATGTGGGTCCAGCGGCGGACGACGACGTCGGATCGCATGTCGGCCTGTTCCAGCGGCTCCAGGCACGGCCAGCTCCTCGCTGCGACCCCAAAGTTGCGCCCCGACCGTCGTTTGGGGAAGTGCACGCGAGGCTTAGAGATATCGATTTTTCTGACTGCTACACCGCGCTCCTGATACAAATAGATACCCATCCTCGGCCACGATGATGGCATTGCTTGCTGCTCACACCACCTCGTCCCCAATCGTCAAGTGCTCCCGCGCGGCACTGTTCCGCCAGATAGGAACGCCCGTTCCCCCTCTCCACTCGCCGGCGGGATCTACGCGATTTTTCAGCTTTAGTCCTTGTCAGCACCCGGCTCCAGCCAATCCCCTTTCACGGGAAGCTATCTGCCGCAAACGCCACTCCAGCTGTCCTCGTCTTACTTACCTCTGGTCCTTCGCCCTTGGCTCTCGGAGAGCAACCACGACAACCCAGCAAGGTCGCTTGTAGACTTCCCGGAAGAGGCCATCGACCAACAGAGAAGCTCGCAAGGACGTCGCATGAACCTCTGAGCCACGCGCACGCCAAGAAGGTTCGACCAAACCCTCGTCAAAAAAGTCAAAGAAAATTTGAGGGCCGCGCATCATTGAATCACCGCCATGGGCGAATATCCGGATCAGATTGGCCCTGATATGGGCCACAAGAAGTCATTTGGTGACAGACTCAGGAGGTTCAAGAAAGCTGTTACTACAAAGTACGTATACTCTGTTGGTTAAAATTTCTCTAGAGGCCCGTTGCTTGGTTCACTGCCAGGCGTCTCCTTCACCACAGCATTTTCTTGATTTTAGCAACGTTCTTATCGATTCCCGTTCCAGCTTCATGCACTGACATCTTCTGCAAGGGATGGGCTCATCGGTGATTACGACTATGGTTTCCTCTTCAGACCAAATATACCCTTCTTGAAGAAGCAGCGTCGGGCAGCACCATTTTTTGGACTCCATGACAAGATGCCAGTCTTCCTGGCACTCCTCCTTGGATTCCAACATGCGCTGGCCATGTTGGCAGGCGTCATCACTCCTCCGATCATTCTCTCGGGATCAGCCAATCTTTTGACAGAGCAGCAACAGTATCTCGTATCGACCTCCTTGATCGTCTGCGGTATCCTCTCGTCTGTCCAAATCACCCGCTTCCACATCTGGAAATCTCCCTACTATATCGGCACTGGTCTGATCTCCGTCGTCGGCACGTCCTTTTCCACCATCCCCGTAGCTACCGGTGCTCTCTCCCAGATGTACGAGACGGGCTTCTGCCCAACTGATGCTAGCGGTAACAAGCTGCCCTGTCCGGACGGGTACGGCGCCATCATCGGCACATCCTGCGTCTGCGCGCTGATCGAAATCCTGATGTCGTTCATGCCCCCGCGCCTGCTCAAGAAGCTCTTCCCGCCGCTCGTTACCGGACCCACCGTCATGCTCATCGGCATCAGCCTGATTGAGTCCGGCTTCCAAAATTGGGCCGGCGGCAGCGGCGACTGTCTGACGAACCCAACCGGCATCTACGCGCTCTGTCCCAACATCAACGCGCCGCGCCCTCTCCCGTGGGGCAGCGCCGAATTCATCGGGCTCGGCTTCCTCGTCTTCGTGACCATCATCCTCTGCGAGCGCTTCGGCTCGCCCATCATGAAGTCCTGCGCCGTCGTCGTCGGCCTGCTCATCGGCTGCATCGTAGCTGCGGCGTGCGGCTACTTCGACCGCTCGGGCATCGACGCGTCTCCCGCAGCCTCCTTCATCTGGGTGCACACGTTCAAGTTGTCCGTGTACGGGCCGATCGTGCTGCCGCTGCTGGCCGTCTACATCGTGCTCGCGATGGAGGCCATCGGCGACATCACGGCGACGTGCGACGTGTCGCGCCTCGAGGTCGACGGCGCGCTCTTCGACTCGCGCATCCAGGGCGGCGTGCTGGCGGACGGCCTGAACGGCATCATCGCCGGCCTCTGCACCATCACCCCGATGTCCACCTTCGCCCAGAACAACGGCGTCATCGCGCTCACCCGCTGCGCCAACCGCAAGGCCGGCTACGCCGCGTGCTTTTGGCTGATCATCATGGGCATCTTCGCCAAGTTCGCCGCCGCGCTGGTTGCGATTCCCAGCGCCGTGCTCGGCGGTATGACGACTTTCCTGTTCAGCGCGGTGGCCGTGTCCGGCATCAGGATTATCTCGACCGTGCCGTTCACGCGGCGCAACCGCTTCGTGCTCACGGCTGGTCTGGCGATTGGCTACGGCGCCACCCTTGTGCCCGACTGGTTCGCGTACGTTTTTACGTATGACGGCGGCAATCGCGCCCTGCTCGGGTTTTACAACGCGATCGAGCTCGTGCTCGAGACGGGGTTCGCGGTCACCGCGTTCGTCACGCTCATCTTGAACTTGATGCTGCCGGAGGAGCTGGAGGACGAACAGGAGCTGCCGGAGCTGACGGCGGACGAAGCGGATAAGGAGGCTGACACTGAGGAGTGGAGTGCGATCAAGAAGAAGGAGATGGATGCGGAGGCGGGAAGGGCTGGGAGTGCGAGTGGGAGCGACATTGCGCCCGCTGGGGCTAGGACGGCTTGAGTGTTAGTATTTCGTCTTTCTGTATTCTTGGTACTGATCTACATATCTCTGCTTATAAAACAATGCTCTCGCGTAGAGGAGGGACACGTGGATATGGAAATGGAAAAAAGTCCAATTTTGCTTATGAGATACTGTACCATTTACACGACGTGAATCTTAAAAGGATCGCGAGCACTGGGTCGTTGCATAGGCACTTAAAGCAGTCTTCAGATCATCAAAGCCTTGACCTCTGGTTAGCTGCTTTCATAAATATCCGCACACTATTACAGGTACTTTCAGTATCGACGTCGGGCTCTTTGCAGCTCTTCCGTTTGTGCGGTGCGCTCGCATTACTCCAACAAGATCCACACCGCAATCCTGCCATCACTCCTTCCACATCGAGCCACCGGCGCTTATATGTACCCATTTCGTACCGTCCGAGCGTGTCCGACGTCGCCCATGGTCTCGAGCCACCGTGAAAAACAGCGTCAGAGCTCGTATGTCGCGGGATTTCCTAATCCGGGTTTTCCGGCGCACCAGCTCCTCCTCATCCCCATCCCCGCACTTCCCCGCGATATATGTAATTGCGGCAATCCGCGCTCACGTTGCCTGTCTCTGCGCATACGGGCTTCTAGCTTCCTCGTTCATAGCCCCTCGAAGCCGCTGTCCCGATTCGAGAGATAATTAATCATTTGCCGTCTACTCCGCGAGCATTTTTCACCCCACAAGTTCCGCAAACCTCATCAGTCCAGCAAGAGCGAGGGAATCAAGACAGGAGAGAAAAACCGAGGGAAGAGAGGAAAATGGCAGCGACGGAAGCGCCTCCAGCCCAAACAAAAGAAACCTTCCACCTGATCAACGAGCCGGGCGACGCGATCCACGAGGCCCTGACGGGGCTGACGCAGCAACACCCATCGCTCTCGTACGCGCCGACGCACAAGATCGTGTACCGCAGCGACCTGGCCGACTTCCGGACCGACCATGTGACCACGATCGGATTCTCTGGCGGCGGGCAGTAAGTCCACTCTCTTTTCTATTATCTCTATCTACGCTCTACCCTCCTCTCGCGATCTACCAGGGGGCCCAGCTTCGAAATCTTCACGGTCTCATTCCTCGCCGCCCCTTATTCCTCTCCTCTGAAAAAAAAAAAAAAAAAAAGAGGCTCGCCTCTGGCACCGCGCATACTGACACAGCCCTTCCCCCCTTAGCGAACCCATGTTCGGCGGCTTCGTCGGGCCCTCCCTCCTCTCGGCCTACGTCTCGGGCTCGATCTTCGCCTCGCCCACGGCGGCGCAGATCCTCGAAGCCATCCGGCTGGCGCAGCCGCTCCGGCCCGGCGCGCCCGGCGCGCACCCGGGCACGCTCGTCGTCTGCGGCAACTACACGGGCGACATCCTCAACGCGGGGCTGGCCATCACGCGCGCGAGCGCGCTGGGGTACAAGGTCGCGTTCGTGCCGGTCGGGGACGACGTCGCGGTGGGCAGGAAGAAGGGCGGGAAGGTGGGGCGGAGGGGGCTGAGCGGGCACTTGGTCGGGTTGAAGATCGCGTGCGGGGTGGCGGAGGGGGAGAAGGGGCGGGAGGGGTACGGGTTGGAGCGGGTGAGGGAGGTGATGGAGTGGGTGGTTGGGAACGTGGGGACGGTGGGCGCGGCGTTTGATCGGTGAGTGTGCTTTTCTGTGTGTCTTTGAACGGGGGAGGCAGGGGGGAGGGCGCGATGGTGCACGAAGGAGGAGTGGATGAGGTAGGGTCGATTGGGGATTGGTTTGACTGACGTCTGGTTTAGTGTCTCTCTGCCCACTGGAACTCTAGCTCCCGTTCCACTTCTCCCGCCGAACACGATTGAGCTCGGCATGGGCGCCCATGGTGAACCGGGACTCCAACAGCTTTCGCCTCCTCCACCTCCGGCTAAGTTGGTCGAGCAGATGATTGATCTGATCACCAATACGTCAGATGAAGATCGAGCCTTTGTTCCTTTCCCGGCGGGCGCTTCTTCGGAGAACCCTCATCGTGTTGTTCTAGTGCTTAATAGTCTCGGGAGTACGAGTGATGCGGTGCTGGCAGCTTTTGCAGAGCTAGCGAAAGGTGAGTTGGCGAAGAAGAATTGCGTGGTTGAGAGAGTGTTGTTAGGGCCATTGGTTACGAGTTTGAAGATGAGCGGTGTAGGAATTACTGTATGGAGACTTCCTGGAGATGGAGAGCAGGGTCCGCTCAAGAGGGAGGAGGCCTTGGAATTGTGGGACAGGAAAGTAGGCGTTGTGGCGTGGAGACAGTAGGCGAGCAGCGACCAATTCCCAACCGTCGAGGAGGCTGCATCATAGCAGGCGAATGTCCGTCGGCCAAGCTTGACTATGGATGTGTAAATACACAAGTTGTAATTTGTCCTCGAGTTTCTAGGATCTGTATCATCTGGGGTTTTCCTTGGGTCTTCCGGCCGGTGATCCTTCGCCAATGCCTTGTCTAGGCCTCTGGCAGCTCATTCAATCGACCTCTTTCTCCATCTCCTGCGCTAGCCACTCCGCCTCCTTTGCCATCTCCTCCTCACTCCTCGCTTTCCGCTCCGCATCCGGCCCGGCGAACCTATGCCCCTTCTCCTCCTCCCTTCTCCTCAGCTCCCCACCAACATCTCCCTCCTCCCCCTCCATCATCTCATACAACCGATCCCCACCACCCTTCTCTTCCATATCCCCGTCTTTCCGCGGAATCACATGGCAATGCACATGTGCAACACTCTGCCCAGCAGCCTTCCCATCCTGTATCGCGACGTTCAGCGCATCGGCGCCGTACACCCGCTCAACCATGCGCGACACGCGTTGCACGGTGGCGAACAGGTCGGAGACCTCGGCAGGGGTGAGCGACGTGAAGCGCGGGACGATGCGGCGCGGGCATACGAGGACGTGGCCGGGGAGAAGCGGCTTGAGGTTCACGAGCGCGTAGCTGAGCGGCGTGAGGTGGAAGACTTGCGGGGTGACGAGGAAGGGGCCGAAGTGGATGGGGAGGTGGGTGAGGGGGTGTGGCGGCATGATGGGCGTGGGTTTCCGGGAGGAAGTCGTTGTCGGCGAAGGTCAATGGCTGGTGGGAGTGATGGGTGCGTGTTGTGGGTGTATGTGAGGGAAAGAGTGAAGAGACGCGGGTGCGTCATCGCGTCCGTTCTGCTTGGCGCGTCCGTACAGAAAACCCACCTCTCATTCACTCTCATATTATTTTACTTCCAAGCACCGGCCACGCCGGATCAATTACCTTCCAACTCCGACCAGAGCTCTTGAAGCTTCAAAAAACGCATTCGCTACTATAATCAATCCTGGAAAGCCCCTACCGCCGCCCGTCACAACCATGACGACCGCCTCCCCCGCACCCGCACCCGCACCCACCTCCGCCTCCGCCGCCTCCCAAGCCGCACAACCACCCGTCCACACCTACCACTGCATCTGCGCGCAACTCCTCCTCGCCACAACGACGCCCCTCCCGGCGCTCCCCCGCCGCGGTGCCGCTAACCCGGACGCCGCGCCGCTCGATCGCGCCTACATCCTGCCGCTGCCGACCCGGCCGCCGGGCGAAGACGAAGAAGAAGAAGATGAAGACGAGGGCGATGGCGGGGGGAGCGAGAGGGGCAGCAAGCACTACGCGCTGCTGCTGAACGTGCTGCTGGACCGCAAACCGTGCGTCGTGCAGCGCGAGGACGGGCTGGAGAAGCGGTGGCTGCAGCGGTGCGCGCGGTGCAAGTGCGCGGTCGGGTACGCGTTGGATTGGGGCCATTGGGGAAGCGAGGGCGCGGGGAGGAGCGGGCCGAGGGGCGATGTGGTGTTTTTGCTTGAGGGCGCGTTGGTGGGGACGGGGGAGGTGGCGAGTGCGGAGGGGGGTGAGGGCGCGGGGAAGTGAGATGCTGGGCGTGAGATTGGTGGTCGGTTTTTTTTTTTTTTTTTGAGATATGGACAAGGACGTGGGAGAGGAGCTACTGGGCCTAGTGTAGTTTTATTCCTCCTGGTCTGGGTTTGGGTGTGATGATGTGGGATATGAGGATGGATCCTCATTGAAAGGTCAAGGGCAAACGCCCAAGAGGGAATTGCTGGGGAAGGCAATTAACCCTAAGCCTTGTGCCCTTGAGAAAATTAGATTATGGCATCAGGTTATCGGTTGAGCCATTGCCATTCAAAATTGGGTAGAATTGACTCGTGGAGGTCGAGATGATTTCTGCCGGTTACAAAATGTAAGGATAACAGAAGCTGGTTCAACTATACATCAAACCAGAGAATATTGATATTATTGATTTTTCAAAATGAGCACAATAATCTTCTTGTTTAGCCGGGAGTTTAACGGCCCCTTACATATAGCATGATTACTATCAAAACTCTTACTTTGTCCCGCTGAAAATGTTGCCTTAACTTTTGACCGAAGAGACTCTGCACGAAACTCTTCCCTTCTAAGACGGCCCCTGCGGAATATAACAGTGCTCCCCCACCTTCTCAACCACGATCTCATCTCCGACCTCCACAACTCCTTCATCCCCACTCATCGGCACCATCTGCATCCCCAAGCACGGCCACTTCGCCCCGCCCCGGTCGATCTTTCTAAATGCCGCCATCGTTTGGTACGGCTCGTTGCGGTCACGCTGGCCCGTCGTGGGGTCGACGTTCGGTAACGTGCAGCGCACTGTCCGGCAGCTGACATGGTACCGCCGCGACCCGATGCGGATGACGCGCCAATGGTCTTCGGCGTAGGCGGGCGGGCCGGTCACTGTAAATGTTAGCACTCCCATTAAATTCAGAGACAAGACTAGCGTACCGTAAAGGTTGGCGCGGAAGCGGATGGCGTCGAGCTTCGAGCGGGTGGGAAGGCGAGAAGCGACATCGTGGACGCTGGCAAGGTTGATGATATGGAGGGGGTACTGCAGTACGTCAGCAAGACAGTTATGTTGATGGTGTTGGAAAGGACTTACCGCGTCCGCCATCCCAACCACGGGCTGATACTCGACGTCCTGGCCCTTCCGCGGCGCGCAGCGGTAGACGTTGCGCGGGCGCTCAGGGTCGACGCGGAAGAGGGTCAGCTGGTTGGAAATGCCGAGGGCGTACTTCAGCTTTGCGAGCACATCGGAGGGGATTTCAGCACCCATGTTCAAAGCTTCAGGGCATTCGTCCCAGATCTTCATGGGTTCACGGGGGTAGGCTTTGTCCTTGATGCGGGAGGGAGTGGGCTTGAAGGGAACGCGGAAGGAAATGCGTGGTCCATCGGAGCTGAGGTGAGTTTGGCGGAGGAAGGTGCGGCGGATGACTGATCCGAGGCGTTCGAGCTGGTAGCTGATCCAGAGCTTGTCATCAGTGTAGGGGAAGGAGATAACGATGCAGCCCTCGCTCTGGATGTACTCGGCATTTGGGGAGTATGTGGGTGACGATGGGTCAGGGACCCAGAGCTCAGCTGTGACCTTGGTCAAGTGTGGTGACTGACGTTGAGTAATGAAAGTCCATTGGTGGGTAATGTCCCAGCTTCCGTCCTTTGCGACGGAGCTGACTAGCTGGGCAAAGGTGTACTGGCGGTCATATTTCATGCCAGTGGGGATTACTTCAGCACTGTCCAGTTCGACAGGGAAGCAGCTTTTGATAGGGTATATGCATAGTGCTTTGACTTTCCAGGATGACTTGTCTTCATCGCTGCCTTTGGCGTACTTTGGATCATACTGGTCGCTGAGGTTTGACTTTCCCAGGCAAAGGCCCAATTTGCGGCATCCTGCGGGAGGTGCCGGCTCCTGCCCTTGCCGATGTATGTCCAATAGCACAGCTGCCACACATACAGTCAAAGCAGTTACCAGAAGGAGAGAGGCAATGGCTGTCCAGTTCACAGCGAGATCCATCGGCATGGCGCCGGTTCTCGGAGCAACGACTGCAACAGTGAGGGCTGAGGAACGAGCGAAGAGAAAGGAAACTTAACAGGAAGAATGGGGAAATTCAACCTAGGAAAAAATGGCAAATTGATAGCGAAGTCAGATCCGTCCAAGTTTTGTCTCCATGCCGGGGTGACTGTAGAATGAGCGACGTTGAGCTGGGAAGAAGCTTGAGCACTGAGAGGAGGGAATCAGAATCAAACGGCGGGACCGTGCATGACTCGCGCTGTTGCGGGCGCTGACGTCGCGCGTCTCAAGCCCACGACGCGTCTCCCTCCATCTCCGCGCGCATCCACCTATCACCGTCCAATTTCGGAACCCGTCGTACCTTCATTGTTGACAATGCCCTCCGATCGATGACAATGGCTGTTCAGGACATGAATCCGTCATCCTCGCAGTCTGCTCGTAAGCCGTCCACCTATCCATGCGACCCGCGCTCATAGGATATAGACAGGCTTCCCACCGTCTCCGCCTCTCAGGCTCTCCGCTCCCTCAAAATCAGCGGTCCCCGCGCCATCTCTACCAGTCTCAAACGTCTGGATGCTCTACTGCACCCTAATACTCCTAGTCCTGCTCAGGGAGGGCTAAGTCGCGGCCAAGTTACTGAGATCTATGGCCCGCCCGGCTCTGGAAAGACAGCTCTAGGGTATGCGAATACTTGGGACTTCGGAAATATCATGGGTCGATTTGGATAGATAGCTGAACATGAGCCACAAGACTGCAGGCCTCTAAAAATGCACTACAACGCGGCGGTCATGTTGTATGGATAGGTGAGTAGTAACTACCCAGAATCAAGGGTATATTGCTAACCGTTACCCAGATGCCGCTGATTCGGTACCGAAGCCACGTCTTGAAGCACTGCTATCTACCTCTCCAACACCATCGCCCGAGGGGTTGAGCGCCTCGGTGGACGAATCCCTCTCCGCAACGGACATGTTGCAACGCTTCCATCACTACCATGTGTCAACCCTCGCACACCTTCTCGCTCTGTGTCTACACTCGCCGTCAGCCTTCCCCCCACAAGGGACTGCTCTTATTATTGTTGAATCCGTCTCTACTTTGTTCGATTCTGCTTATCCGCGAACCCGCGCTACGAAAGACAATAAGAATGACGCTGCGAACTGGGCCGCAGGTCGACGATACTCTGTTATGAATAGCCTCATTTCCGCGCTTGGCAAGATTGCAGCCATTAGAGATGTTCCAGTTGTCGTCACAAATCAGGTGGCGACTCGCTACAGAGAGGACTCCGCACTGCTAGTTCCAGCAATGGCGGGCCTGGAATGGGACAATGGCATCGCAGCACGACTGGTTATATTCCGCGATTGGCCTCCTGATCCCGGAAGACTTGTAGATCTTGATGATGAGAAAAGGAAGCAGATCCGGTATATCGGCATCGTAAAGGTTGCTGGTGTAGGTGTGCGAGATGCGGATGGCCTGGGCGCTATAGTTCCATTCACCATTGGACCTGTGAGTTCGCTACATCTACATTTATCTTTATCTCAGCTGCTGATGTTTCTCAGTTGGGACTATCCGATGTCGATTTGAAAACTGTAGAAGTGCCTCTCCAAGCACTCACTTCGCCGGTGCGCCCCTCAACGCGAACCTACACCGAAGTTCCCGACTCAGAAGATGAACTTGGCTCGGACGAGATGTATGGCTGGGGTGAAGATGATGAAATCGCTGCCGAGGGCCTGTTGATCGATGAAGCGGCTCTCGCGAACAGTCCGTCCAAGGAGAAATCGGATCAGCGGCCACAGAAGAGGAGGAGAACTGAGTGTCCAGAACGGGCTTCTTCAGCGGAAGCGGAGTAGCACCGCTGTTTGCGAGCAAAAACTAATGCGTCATTTAAGACTACACTCTTCCTCCTAACGGCAGTACTTGAGATTCTCCAGCATCCTGATTATTGGCTCGACAAAGGAAGATTCGGCTGTTCCTCGCCTCATGACGATGATGAAGGCGTCGATAAGTTGTGGAAGGCCACATGCGCATAGCAGGTTGCCATTCATAGATGCCCTACCTCCATTCAAAATCCAGTAGTTGACGTATTCGGAGTCCACGGGACCCCAGATCTCTGCCAGCTCGCATACGACTCGGGGACCGAAGAAGGGGCTGGACATGCCTGGGTCTTCCGGATTCTCGGGAGAGATGTCGGAGCAAAGCTCGCAGACGAGGTTCGATCGAGTGTATGCCCACACCACTAGACCGGCCCGTAACATGCAACCGACACTGAAAGGGTCGATACGTTGGAACGTCGATGCAAACATGTCCACTTCCTCCGCGTACAGCCTGAACATCTGCGCCGCGTATCTCAGCGCGATCCTCGCATTCCGTGAGCCCGCCCAGGCGTGGACGCGGTTCTCAAGTCTCCGGTTCGTCATCGAAGACATGGACGCCGGCGTCGTCCTTCCGGTGCGTTCCTTCTGCAGACTCGCGCTCAGCCGGCGGATCAGCACGACGTCGGCGTGCATGCGCACGTACGACAGGAAGTACAGCATCGACGTGTTGAAGCGGGTGCGGCGCCAATGCGCAGGTGGTGAGTAGCCAGCATTCACCTGCTGACAGCGCTCGCGGAACACGCGCCAGTGCTCCAGCTGCGCGTGCCAGCCTTCGCCGAAGCCGACAAACTCCTGCGCGATCAGGTCGTTCGGTCCAACCTCCTGCCCGTCCACGATCCGGCCTTCCCGCACAATCCCGCCGCGGGATCCGCCCCCTCCCCCTCCTCCTCCTCCTCCGCTACCCCCACCGCCTCCTCCTCCTGGCGGCCCATACTCATACTGGTCACTGGAGTTCCCGAACTCTTCGTGCCGCTGCTGGGTGTCCTCCCACAGCCGCGCTTGCATGGCGCAAAGGCCGAGCTCGAAGTCCTCTTCGAGGAGTACGGGGATCGTCCCGCGCGTGTTGGCAGACGCGGCGGTCGCACAGATGGACGAGAAGGTCTTGTGCAGGCGGCCGTTGGGCTCGAGCAGCCGAGCGCGCCGCCAGTCGTCGACCGTGTAGGCGTCCCACAGTGCGAGGGTGCACTGGAGCGGGACGCGGACTTCCTGGAAGCGGATGGATGGCGCGCGGTCGTGGATGATGGACAGGTTGGTGTCGAGGCGGAAGATGGACATGGAGAGTCTTGTTATTCGTTAGTGATGGGGGTTCGGTGTTGTGGTTGGGAAAGGTGCGTGGGAGGTGGGTAGGTTACCGCTTCTTGCCTTCCAACTCAAGCCATCGCTCGTAGTCCGTGTCGTTCCCTTGGCCGATCCCGGAACTACAGCTGGAGGACGAGCTCGAGATTCCCCCGCTGCCGCTGCTGTCGTGACCAGAGAGGATTTGGTCGCGTTGGAAGAGGCCGGCTTCGCGGACCCATTCGATGAGGGTACTGAGCGCGGAGGAGATGCGGAGGCGAAGGGAGGTTTGCTGAGGATTGGGTTTGTCAGTGATTCCAGTGATGCATCGTGGTAGCCGCTTAGGAGGGGACAACACACGTCGATGCAGATGCCGTAGATGATGTTTAGCAGGAGCGCTTGTGCCACGACGAAGTTCGCTTGGCTAGTTTCGTCACCGGGATAGGAGTCCTCGGCTCTCCACTGTGAAGATGGAAAAGGTGCGTTTAGTATCAGGCTTTCTTCCGTATGAAGGTTTCAAGTTGTTCCCATCAAAGAAAAGAAAATACCAATCCCGTCTCTTTCTTTCGCTCAACCACATCCAACCCCCAGTCGCCCCGGAGGAACATTCGAGTAGGGAAGGAAAGTGGAAAAAAAAAATCAAGAATACCTGATTCAGATGGGCGCTCAGATTCGTCAATAGCCACTCGTGCACCTCTTTCGCCGCATTCCGGAAGGTATCGCCCTCATCCCCTCCCGCGCGTCCGTGCCTCCCACCACCACCACCACCACCACCACCGCCCCACCTATCCCGACTCTGCTGATGCTGATGCTGATACTGCCTATTCCGGTCCTCCCGCGTGCCCGCCCCGGCCGTCGACTCGCCCCTCACGCTCCCCGGCGACCCGCGCGCGCCCCAGGGCGTCCCGCCCGGCGAGGCGCCCGCGCCGCCGCCGCCGCCGCCGCCGCCGACCTGCTCGAGGAAGAGGCTGCCGATCAGGCCGACGCTCCACACCAGCTCGACGGGCTGCTCGTCCAGCCGGTCCAGGAACCGGCCCCGGTGCAGCATCGGCCAGCAGTAGTGGAAGTCGGCAAAGTAGAGCGAGACGAGCTCGGCCGAGACGAGGCGCGCGGCGAGCGCGCGGATGAACGGGTGCGGCGTCAGGATCGTCGGGTACGTCGTCGGGCGCGCGTGGGCGAGGCGCGCGCGCGTGAGCTGCGCGTGCGCGTGCGGCGCGGTCGTGGGGTGCATGAGCGGGTGGAGGGGTTGCGGCTGCGGCTGCGGCTGCGGGGCTGGCGGCGGGGGCTCGAGCTGTCGGATGTCGTGGAGCGGGCGCAGGGGCTGCGGGGCGTGCAGGTTGGTGAGCGGCGGTGGTGTTGCGTCCGTGGGTGAGGGCGAGGCGGAGGTCGGGTACGCGGCTTGAGGATAGGGGTGGTGCGTTTCGGCGTAGATGGAGGGTGAAGGAATCGGCGGTGCGGCGAGCGTGTGGGTGGGCGCGGCTGGGACGAGGGCGGTGGTTACGGGGGTTGAGATGGGCTGCGTAGGCGTTGGTGTGCTCGTGTCCGTCCCGGTGGTGGTCGTGGTGGTGCCGGTCGAGTCGAGCCCCGTGATGATGGACTTGTACGCTGCGGCTGCGGATATCAGGTTGAGGACGGTGGTGCTGGGTGGTTGATTGTGGTGCTGTTCTACCAACTGCTGTTGGCTCTGCGGCTGGAAGTGGCGGGAGTCCTTCTGCGGCCGCATATACGGACTCGGTGTCGCAGTGTAGGATGGCGGAGGGGATCCATCTCCTTCGTCGACGGCATCTTCGCGCCGGGCTTGAGGGCTGTGCGCCATGGGAGCTTCGTTTTCGGATCCGCTGCTGCTGCTGCTGCTGCTGTCCCTGAAGAAGGAGGTCCCTTGAGGACTGGGCGGTTGGACCGCTGAGGACGAGGCACCTCCACGCGGTGGTGATATGCGATTCCGTTGGCAGAGGGCTCCGCTTTCGACGCACCGCGTGCATGGCAGTTCCCCGGAACAGCGCTCTTTGCGGGCGTGGCACCGATCGCAGGCTGAGGATGCCCGGAGGAGGCGGGTGCTGCCGGTTTCTTGGTGGTGCGTGAGATGGCGCTTCAGGACGTCGCTGGTGGTTTGGAAGCGTCAGAACGACCTTGTTGGGTGGGATCCAATGAGATCACGAGAAGATACGAGGTGTAGAAACGAGGTGCTGTTGAAATGACGTAGAGGGGGAAAATGGTGAATTGGTCAAAAGAGATGTGGACTTTGAGAAAGCTTTTCAGTAGCTTACCTCCTGGCGAATGCACGTTGACAGATGCCACAGACATGAGGCCGGCTAGAGCTGTGATGGGCCTGTGCATGTCTGTTGAGATGTTCGCGCCGGCGGAAACGCTTCCCGCAGGCGCAGACGTAGTCGGCGGGCATGCCGAAACTCGGGCCACGGATATGCAACGGGCCTGATATCGTCCCTGGTGCCGACTTGGCCGCTGCCGAAATTTCCTGCACTTCGGGGCGTGAGGGACGGAAGAGAAGATCGGCACAGAGACAGAGACACTCACGCAACAGCAGCAAGCTGGGGGGCTACGGGGAGGTAGGAAATTGACGTTGTTCACGTAAGTAGTTGGGGGTGGGAAAAGCTAGCTACTCGGGCACTGCTGGAACCGGCGCAACGTCTGCCAACGTCGTCCGTGAGAGCCCAATAAGAGAGAGGCAAGCGTCGAGCACATCCCCCCTCGCCTGCACATGTAATATGTACCCTGCAGTAGCGCCGCCGATTTAAAGTTTGACACTTGCAACAGCACGAGTCAAACCCTTCACACAACCTTCCCCGCGCTCCCACATTCCCCATCCAGTCACTTTCCCACGCCCAATGACGCATCCCCTTTCGATTGCGAAATGATACAGCCGCTGCCGTCTCCTGAAGCGAGCCTCCCTTACTAACACCAACCTCCGTGCGCCTCGCCAAAGCTTTTCCTCTGCTGCATGCTTCGTCAGCGAGCGCGCTTTGTCAGTTGTCAGTTACGCGGGGTACAGGCGACCCATGTCCGGCAGGGGTTCGATGAACGGCCCCGTCTCCGGGATGCGCTCGGCGTCGACCCAGTTGCCATGCACGGCCGATCGGAGACCTAATACACAATCGGGCAAGCCGTTAGCCATCCTACCCGTTCTCCCTTTTCCGTCCAGAACAGCATCCGGCCCTTCCGAGGGAAAGCAACCCACGCCCGGGAACTCGGCCAGCGCCCGGAGGGGAGCGTCCAGCGCCGGGCGGCTACGCGGAGGACGGGGAACCCTATTTACTTACGGAACGGCAGAATGACGCGTGCGGTCACCTGCTGGAAGTCACGCGTGTCCTGGATGATCTGCCGGGCACCAACGCGTTTTAGCTTTTTTTTCTGCTGCCGCTGATAGGAGAAGTGTCTCATTTCGATGCGGCCATTAACCAGAGAGGGAATTGCTGGAGGCTGGGGCTGAAGCGGTCTGGACTCACGATTTCATTGCGCTCCAGAGGGATGTTGTCCACCAGAGTGATCAGGAACCCATCCCCTTCCGCTGCGTCGGGGCTCCGAGGGCTGAAGCAAGGCTCTTGCACCAGCACGCCGGCTCCAGGCGACATTATCTCCAGCTTCTTGGTCTCGTTGTCGTACCGAGCCAGACAGTTCAGTCCGCGATACAGGAGCGCTGGATCTGTTACGGCCGTTGGGTCGAAGCAGTCCATGAAGGTGTAGCGCGCTGAGTCGGTGCGTGCTCGGTTAGCAAAAAGGAGGTCTCAAGTGCTTCATATTTTCTTTTTCTCAATGGATGGGGACAAGCGTGCGAGTGTATACTTTGTTGGTCGCCCTCGGGCACTTACATTTGTGGGTCAAGAAGCGCTCATCTGTCCGTGGGAACTCGCATGGGACATCCACTAGAATCTCTGTGGCCATCGGGTCAGCGCCCCCCCGAACGACGAATTTGATGGGCGACGACGGTTCCTACCAGGATCATCCAGTTGGTCCGTCTCAGCTTGCGGATCAATCTTGAATTTGACATAGTTCACCGCCACCGCTTGGCCGCTCTGCTCACTCCACTGCTTCTTGGTTGCTTTTGCGGAGATTGTTAGCCTCATTCATTTACCACGCGCGCGGACCGTGAGACTTACGCAGGAAGGGAAATGCATTCCCGATGGCAATGCTAGTGTCGAAATATCTGTTTTGGCTGTCAGAACGCAGGGACCAACGCAGCGCCGGACCCCCGCTGCCAGTGCACTTACACTTTCCCATCCTCCTCCCATGACGCGCCCGTGTGCACCGGCATGGCGTTCTTCCACTTGAACCAGCGGACCGGCCGTTCTGGATCCTTTCTCGAAACAAGGCCAAACCAAGCCGGGACCGACTCGTCGTACGTCCTAGCTGCGGGTTGGCTGGATACACGACGTCCAGATGCTTATTTCCACCTACCACATGTGCCCCCCTTCCTTCTCAACGTTGCTCGCGTCGGCGATGAATGGCATCTGCTCCAGGACAACGTAATTCTCCGTCTTGAGGTTACACATCAGCGCGGCTCTTCCGCACCGAGCGGCGTCAGGTCCGAACTTACGACGGCGCAGTCGTGCACGAAGCCATTACCGGGCATTGTGAGCGTCCGCTCGAACGTCTTCTTACCATTCCTATCCAGCACCCAGACCGTGCACTACCGCCTTGGGCATCAGCACCTACAGTGACGCTTGGGGACCGGGGAGGTACATGGACTCACATCGTGGCTCTCGACGCCCTTCAACCCGTAACCGTACCCAACAAGGTCGCCCGTCTTCGGATCCACGTGCGGGTGCGCGGTGAACGGCGCGCCCTTGGGGATCTGCCCGGGAAAGGGCGTGTTCCCCAGCGTCGTCATTGTATCTGCAACCAGCCCCCCACCCCGGCGCTCACATCAGTTTCACGCCACTCAAAGGGACAGAAAGCCAGAGAGATGAGTGTATCAGCGGGGAGAAAAAGGCTTACTCGGATCCAGCTCGTACGGCGGGCCCTGCTCGCTCAGCGCGAGCAGCTTCCCGGCGTGCACGATCACGTTGGTGTTGGCGGTGTTGTCCTGGACGGCGCGCACGCAGGGGTGGTGCGAGAAGGGCGTCTTGAGGATGCCGAACATGGAGCGGCCCGCGCGCCGCTCCGCCAGGAAGCGCTCCGTCAGCACGTACCGCTGCTTGAAGGCGCATTTGCCGTTTTGGATGCGGAAGGCGGAGATGGACCCGTCGCCGTCGAAGGGGATCGTCTTGCTGCCGCCGAGATAGTGGTCGCGGGGGTAGTAGGGATCCTGCATCACCTGCGGGCTGTCAATGTGGGGGCGGGAGGGGAGATAAGGCGGAAGGAAGGTCAGGTGTGGGGGACGGACGTGTTGGCCGCCAGGTGGCGAAAGGTAGGAGGTTTGATATGATGTTGAACACGTGGTGGAATTTATACGCCCGCTGGACGAGGAGCGGGCATGGTTCGACTTCACGTACACGGTAGAAGGTCCCATTAAGCTCCGGCGGGATCGTGCCCTCGACTTCGAGGTCCTCCAGTTCGGCGTCGGCCCGGAAGGGGCGAGTAGCGCCTGAGAAGTCATCGTAGCTCAGCTTGCGGACCATGTTTTCCGGTTGCGCTGTTGGAAGAAGAGATGCAGTGGCAACTTCGAACGTAGGAATGAGTCAATACTAAGCAGTTAAGAGGCAAGGCCGTTTCGAAAGGCACAAAGACAGCTGAAAAATGCATATTCCGAGTGCTCTCGTTGGCCGTATTTATACTTGTCTGTGCACCTGTAAACTGCGTGTAGGTGCACCCCACCGGCTCATGTGGGATGGGCTGAGAGCTTGGCCGGCGGTTAGCTGGTGGTGCAACCGGCTCAGACGTGATGCAGCAACAAGCAGCCAATGGCAGTGAGATCCAAATCCGCTTATGCTTATCCTGTGTTCTGTTGAGATGGAAGTTCTCCACCGGCACGTGTGGGATGCTGAACTACTTTACCGGCCCTTGTGGGATGCATTGTTGATCCCACCGGCAGTGCAGGGATCTGCACCGGATTAACGCGTTTGGGGAATTTGCCTAAGCATCGCCGACAGCAAAAGGACGCCTGATTATTCGGCAGTCGGAATCATAGGTCAAAGATCGAGAGTGGATGCTCCATCGGCTATACTTCAAAGTCCGCGTTCTACGGATCGTTGTAGCTCCACATAACTTCCAACGCAGTGCGGAACCGCACATTACACCTCGGAGCTTGTTTTTGCAGCAGACAGCGAGCGGACGTCTTAGTGTTCCCGTTGCGATAGCCCATCAGCTGAGTTGGCAACCTCCCGCTCCACTGCTTTGTTCCAGTCCGAAACTACTTCTAGCACCGTGCGGATGTGCTTGATCGAGAGCGGGGCTTTTTCTTGCAGCGCCTGAGATTGTGCGCTGCTTACCAGGTTTTTTATTTGCCTGCCGTTGAGCGGACTTTGCGCGAGCTCATCGAGTTGAGCATCGTCAATGGTGGACTTGAAGGCGCCCGATGCCAAGGACCGGGCGAAGAATGTTTGCCATAATTTCCGACGAGATTCGAAGTTGAGGTCCGGGTAGTGAAGACTGAAGTGAATGCGGCCTACGGATCTCGTCAATACTCTACCGCGTTGTAAGGACTACATGCCGTGGACGTCCTTTCAAATGCCGAGTCAAAAGTATCAATCCTGTTTGTTGTGAGGATGAGAATCCCCTTGAAGTATTCCAGTTGGCGAAGGAAGATGGATACAAGCGCATTACGGACGACGTCCGTGTCGTTTCGCTTGTGAAGAAAGACATCTGCCTCATCGAGCAGCAGGGTTGGGTTCCACCTCCGAGCCAATTCGAGAACAAGTGTCAAGCGCTCATCGACAT
This sequence comes from Neoscytalidium dimidiatum, assembly GCA_037367355.1. Taxonomy (NCBI): domain Eukaryota; kingdom Fungi; phylum Ascomycota; class Dothideomycetes; order Botryosphaeriales; family Botryosphaeriaceae; genus Neoscytalidium; species Neoscytalidium dimidiatum. The sequence continues at coordinate 291,359 of CM074701.1, read as the reverse complement.
CTTTGGGTTGCGTACCAAGCTCGCCCGCACTGACCATGTAGAGCGGCCATTGAATCTCCTCAGATATAGCTTCAGCCGTCAGCGTCTTTCCGCAGCCGGGCCGGCCGCTGAGAAGCCCGATCAAGCCTTTACCCTTTCCAGCCACCACGTCATCAAAAGTCTTCGTACCGAGAGTATGCTGTGTGACGAGAGAGTAAACGAGGTTCTTCTTCCTGGGTTCCAGGACGAGAGAGTCAAAAGCGTCGTGTCCCCACTCGACCGGCCGGCAGTAGTCCATTCCCAAGCCACCTGAACCTTGTTAGCAGTTCCCTAGCTTGTATGCTTGCTCGAGGAAGTATTTACCCCAAAGCTTCGAGCCCAAGCTAAATCCAAGAATAACCGGGTTGCAGATGGCGAGTTGTTCGTCGGATAAATCACGGTCCAGCTGCTTGTAAACTCTATAGTTATATGTTGCGTTGGGCTCAAATGTTCTGAATCCAAGAGGGTCTACCATGGCACGCCCAAAAGCCTATGATAATCCTCGCATTAGGGAACGTGTATCGATGACGCACGTCTTGAAGGGAGGGGCTGTGCTGACGGTGCTGAAGAATGAGAATGGAACTCACCGCGAAAGTGAAGTGCTTCGGCTCAAGATCCTTGTTCAAGATCTCACGCATTGCGGGCCCTTCACACTCGAAGTAGGTGTTCTCAGTAATGGTCGAGTAGCGTTTCCCCCTCTCAACCGCTTTTTGAAACACGGATGACCTTGATTTAGCGAACTCCAGTGGGAAGATTTCCAAGTCGTATATTTTCCTTGCTCCTGGATAGCTGTCGATGCGGAAATGGTCAGCCTTGGCATAGCCATATTTCTGCCCGTCGAACACGATCATGTCGCAAATAATCTGCCACCACCATATACTCAATCTGTTGTCCCACCTTTTCTTCACCTTTCTAAAACGCAGAAGCTGTTCCTGCTCGGTGAGCTCATGGAAATGATACACGACGGTGTTTGGTATGAAGAGGGCCCATAAGAAGTCCCACGTGATCTCTTCCCTGGCGCGGAGAGTATCCATGCTAGCGATTGTCTTTCCATGATCTTCTTCAATGAACTGAAGAGCAACGGCGAGTTCTTTGACGAGAGCATCATCCGGCTTATCCTTTGATTTCTCTGCCTCGTACTCTTCTTTCAGGCCAAAGCGGGAATGGTAGAAGAGCCCCGGATCAGCCTGCAGACTATTCAGCTGAAATAGCTCATTTCGCATCAGAAATCAACGACGAAGCTTACCACGGGGGGTTCTCGTTGTTCCAAGCTCTCCACTTCGGGATTAAGTTTTTCCAAGATCTCAGCTAAGGCAGGGCTCTTGATGTCGATCTCGGTTTCGGAATGCCGTCCCTTGTAATCAATGATGCGCCGCACAAACAAGCTGACACCTTTTGCATTCCTTTTCTTCTCGGGCTTTGAGGTCTTCTTCAACCTGAAACTGTATGATCGGCTGCAAAATTTCTAGTTCAGCATGAGTCCGTTCCGGGTCGGCGTTGCTTCTTACTAATCGTAGCTGTGTGGATAAGGGTTAGTGAAAGCCTTGTTGCTCGGCAAAGTGTACTTCGTACTATTCGTCGTATCGCACAATGCGCGGCCCTGCCAGAGTTCCTTGGTCCTGCTTGGAGACCTCTGCGTTGACCTTCTCATCTGTTCCATCTGCAGGAATTGCGGGCGCCATGCTGCAGAGCTTAAGGTGGTTTCGTTCACAATTCAAGGACTAAAAGTGCAGGTGGTTCAAAGAAAAGGCTACGGTATGCGGACGTCGGCGGTGATGGACAAGATGAGCTGTGAGACGAGCTGAAAGTGAGTAAGGTTTCAGCCGCACAAGGCGCTCTAATCGATGTTGTGACATGAGGCACCCCGATCATTGGATGCAGCCCTGCACTAGACATTCCCGTGGCGTGCTTTGGGGGCCAACGAGAAAGCCATCCGGCTGGTGTAAGCTTACACCGAGTATTTCTGCCTGGAATCCCTTGCGGATTCACTCTTGAAATTGGTTGGGCCGACGGTCCGATGACACATTGAGCTGATGAGCACATTGAGTCGTCCATACATACGTCGAGCTAAGACACTGCCTAGCCGCTGTTGGAGTGATCATCCGATGCGGCTTCAATAGTTTCCGGTCCCCCATGTCTCGCCTTCTGATAAGCATGGTCTACCTTTGAAGCTGAAATCTCAGCTGTTTTCTCCTTTTCCATACAGAATCTCAAGAAACTCAGCGAGACGACAAGACCATGCGATACTGTCAAGATGGCATTCACGCGAGAAAAGGGACCTCATCAAGAGGCTACTATTCTGGACAGAATGTATTCATCGATTCACCCTACTTCCGAGCACAGTAGTCCGCTGACACATCGATCTCGAAGACCAACGTCTACATTTGAGAAAGCTTTGATTCGCTACATCGAATCTTTGCCAGAGAAGAGTAATGCCAGAAAGATGTTCGTTTCTAGTCTTGAGACGACTAGCACAAACGCAGTGACCGAGGATTCCATCACTGCGATCATCGAAGATGTGCAGAAGAAAGCATCACAGAGAATCACCGTGCGGGCTTTCAATAGACTAGTAAAGCCGGTTGTCGATGTGTTGAAAGAGTACTATGGCATCATCGAAACTATTTGCCAAGCCAACCAAATGCCTGGGTCAGTTATTTGGGGTAGCCTGAAGATCATCATCGATGTATGTATAAAGAACCTGCATTTGCGGGGGAAAAAAAACTTCTGAAGCCAAAAACATAGTGCGCAAGTCGTTTCGATCAACTTTTTGAAACTATCAAGACTCAGCTCCAGGAAGTAAGAAAACACCTGGATGTAATAACCTGGTTCTCGGATCTTTACAAAGACGATAATATGCAAGAGCTTCTGTGTCAGTCCTATATAACTGTTCTGCAGTTTTAAACTCAAGTGCACAAAGAGTATGATAGGAACAGTACGTAGAGATTCCTTTCATTTATGAATTAACTAACCTGAAATGTAGCGTTGAGTTCATTCCTCAGGGCAACGGGTCCCTTTAACACAAAGAAGATGGATGCCATTGTGCTGGATCTGAAGAAAGACGCTGATAATATTGAAGAGTTGGGCAATATCATCGAGAAGGGCAGGGCTGGGAGAGAAAGGTACCTCAACACTATTGAGCGTATCAAAGCTGAAACAGAGAGGCGAGCAGCAGCTAAGCATCGGGAACAACAACAAGAAGATAGAAAAGGTATATGAACCTCGAAGTACCTGTACAACGCTTATGTTTTATGGCAGTTGATCAATTTCTTACGATCCGGAAATGGTTGGGCAGCGAGAGCTCTATTCAAGGACTGGAGCAAAAGGCCGATATCTACCGGAAGCAGTACAGGGAAGACCATTTGCCGGAGACCTCTAAATGGATTTTCTGCACGCCTGAATTCCAGGAGTGGTACACCCACAAGCCCCATCGGCCTATCATCTGGCTTGGTGGAGACCCTGGTGCTGGAAAATCAATGATCTGCTCGCGCGTTATAAATGAATTGCAAGTACGAAAGCCAGAGGCCGCAGTGGCAACTCATTTCTACCGCTTTGATCAACCAGTCTCATTGCACGACGTCTACCGGACCATCGCAAGCCAGATTTTGGACAAGTTGTGGACCGTCAAACAAGAAATTCCGCCTATGATGTACGAGCTTGTCCGGACATCCAACAACTCTGGCGACAATATCCTGAAACTGATCTGGGTAATGGCATCATCACAGGCTTTGGAAGACGTATACATACTACTTGATGGAATCGACGAGGAGATCCCTGAAAGACGATGGGATATGGCCGCTTGTGCTTTAAGAGACCTGATCAAGCTGACTTCCGCAGATACAAGCAAAAAAATCCACATTTGGATATCAAGCCAGGCACATCACATCGTCGAAGAGAGTCTTAAGGACCAACCGAGAATACACATTACAGATCAGAACGATGACGACCTGGAACTGTTCTTTGATACGAGTCTGCCTCATCTTCAGCACATGGATCTTCCGGCAGAGGACAAAAAGCGGCTTGTTGAAAAGCTCAAAGACAGAGCAAACGGCAACTTTCTATGGGCACGCTGCATGATTGAGGATCTCAAAGATGGCCTTGAGAGCGCTGCCGGGCTGAAAGAGGTGCTCGAAAGCGGGTTGCCTTGGGACATCAACAAGTACTTCCAACGACAGTTCAGCTCGATTGGTGACCGCCATCGAGATCTTGCAAGGTCAGTAACTTTTAGCACTCTCTGATACAGCTTTTTGATTTATCACAGCAAGATTTTCTCGATCGTTTGCTTCGCACGCCGCCGTGTCTCCCTGGCTGAGATCCATGACGCGATAACCATGATGCGGAGCTCGAGCACAAGGGATGAGAATCACAAACCGTTTCCTGGTCTGGTTCAAAAACTGCTGCCCCCATTAATCATTCTTGAAAGTGGGCAAACTGATCAGCAACGCTACTGTCGACTCTATCACTCTACAGTGAAAGCATTTGTGAGGAAGAACCCATTCGTTCTAGCTAACGATGCTCAAGAAAAAGAGGCTTTGGCTATTGAACCTTCTGGACTTGCCAACCTTTGCTTGCAGTATCTGTCTCAAGACAGGTATAGGCTTCCACTCATATTGAAAGATGGAGAATGGAAAGACTCGCAGGGAAGACAAATCGACAACGATGAGCTTCTCCAATACGCTGCTAAGTACTGGGACAAGCATCTCGAAGACGTCCGACCAGTGCCTCCGGATCTCTTGCATAAGACCTGCGAGTTCGTCCTGTCTTCGAACTTCCAAACACTACTTCAGATACAGAATCTGTACGTAGCTGGGCAATTCGTCGTCTTCACTCGGAGCAAGGTCCCGAAGCGCTGGAAGTTTCTTCGAAGGGTATTTCCCGAATGGTTCGTGCGGGAGAAGAGCCAAGTCGATGGCCCGCGAATGTGGTATGATTACCGATCATTCATTCATGAGTGGTCTTATTTCCTCGGTTGTGGCTTCTGCGAGAATCCCATATGCCTAAAGAAGCGATTCGCGGGAGAAATCGACCGCTGTATGTTCGGTGCTCTTGGAGACGACAATTTCATGTCGGGCTTTCAGAGTCGCAACCTGAGCTTTAAGCTTAGTACGAACGAGAACGTCTGTATCAAGAATACTCGCCAGTGTTACGATGGATATTCTGAATGCGGAAGACAGGTCTATCTCGTTCAGTTTTTGTGAGTGGTTGCTCTACCTCATTTGCCGCACGCCGAAGTTGCCCAGAGATCTGACACAAACAGCTCCCGTACTGCTTTCCACCTTGAGTTCCTATGCGAAACCTGGAGCCTTGCCCATGGCTCCAAACCGACCTGCATCAGACGCCAAACGATCGAAGCGAGCAAAGAAGAGTCACATTGGCCATTGTATTTTAGATGCGATGATCAGAACGTGACTGTCCGTACTGGTCGAGCCAAACCAGTGGCATTCGACCGTTGCGCCCGCTGTCTACGAATCGGGTCTCAGATTTTCCGCAGGGACACAAATGGCATATTCAAACCGATCTCTGCTCAGCTTCAAACCGCAGCCAAGCTTCCAACCTACTGTGAGGAATTTGTGTCTACCTCTGGATTGGTGATCCTGGCAAGTAGACGCAGCGAGAGAAGCTGTATCGAACCCAAGGTGGAAGAAGATATCATGGATCAAAATGTACAAGACATCACAAACCTCTTTGAAGACGGTTGGTCACAGGACGATGATACAGATGGCATTCTCAGCGTGGGAGGATCCGATTCATCGGAGTCTCCTTTCGCAGACGACTCCACGACGGACCCCGGAGAGGATTAGACTTCTGGTGCTGAAACCTGGAGCGAAGCGTCAACTGAACCGGATGATATGGTTCAGGATGATAATGCACTTTCTGTCTTCAAGGGAGACGTGGATAGCTCCCCAAACAGCTCGTCAGAAAGCCAGGAAGCAGATGACGACACTGATGATACAGACTCTGAGAATGATTCCGACGAGCTTGGAGCGGCTCCATTTTCCCGGTTTCTGCGCGGCTTCCTGGACGATGACTCCGATGCCGATGACGTGTACGTGGATATCTCCGAGTCGGGCGACGAGAGCGGTGCCGTTGCTGCTCATTTCCGGAAGAAGTATAGGTATCGCAAAGAGAAGACCGATGTCTCCCTTAAAGCATCTCTATCTGTTCTCTACATCAACCAAGAAGGGCTGCGATGTAGTTTCCGCCTGTCTCGGGCGCTACATCAAATGTTGTATGATTCTCCACCCGTCGTTCACCCTTCAAAACCTTTACTTGTTTGGCCAATCAGCCCAGGCAACATCCTCTTCGCCGACTTCGAGCAGAAGATGTGGTTCACTCGCAAATTGCGTCCAACCACCTCTTACACGCGCCAAGTCTTCATCAAATGTCACTTCTCTCCCTGCGGCCAATATCTTCACATCGCTGCGCTAGAAGGACGCCGCAAGTTGCAGCCACAGAATCCAAGGACCCGCAGAGCCATCAAAAGTTCAAAGTCATCCGACAAAATGGTCGACACGAAAGAACACCCCCTCCATCTCTCCCTCTTCGTCTCCACCTACCGCCTTTCCACCCGCAAAACCACGCGCGCCCCACCCACGCAGATCTACCGCACCAAGCTCGCCCTCGGCACAACGTCCTTCCTGCCGGTCGACCGCCTCCCCTTCACCGTCACCTGGACGCCGTCCCACCTCTACCTCACCCGCAGCAGCGTCGTCCTCGACGTCCACAAGATCGCGCTCTTCCGCGGCCCCGAGGATGCTGCTGCCCTCGTACCCCGCGACACCGTCTTCCTCCCGTACACCGCGCATCACCGGGAGATCCGGTACTTTCCCGTCGAGACGGCAACGGACGGTGGCAGCCGCAGCATCGGCGCGACCGTCCTCATCGGCCCGGAAGCGAAGAACACCTCCGCGACGCCGCTGGGCAAGAAATTCGAGGCCGAGACGTGCGAGCACGTGCGCGAGGGCGTGTTTTGGGTGCCCAAGTACGAGGGGGTGCAAGGGCTGGAGGGCAGCGCGGCGCTGCCGGTCGGATTCTATTTGAAGGACGAGAGCGAGTTCGGCGGGTGGGTGAGGTCAGAGCACGTGGTGCGGGTGCCGGAGGACAAGGGGGTGGGGAGGCTGGATGGGAAGGTGGAGAGGTTCGATGTCGAGGAGGATTGCGATTTGGAGCCATACATTTTTTGAAAGGACGGTAGATGAGCTCGATTCGCGGGAGAAGGTGTTATTGGAAATCTAAGCGTTCTCCAGAAGACTCCCTTGCAAGCGTGCATGCAGTATGTGGCCGGCGTTCGGTTGCGCAGAGGGATAATTCATTTCGTTTTCTATGAGCCGAATGCTTCCCGCACACACGTTTCACCCGCGAAACTTTCTGGTCAATATTTGCGATCTCTAAGGTGCGATGCAGTACTGTCTCAGGTTAAGTTGAACGTTTGTATCCGACTGCACGCGATGCCAGGTGTCTACGGCCTCTCCTTTCATAAATCCGTGAACGTAATAAGGTCCGCATAGCCCGTAGATACTTTCGCTTGCAGATGGTATCTCCGTCACAATGTAAGGGGTTTTGCCCCCAATGAATATAGCAACTTCGTGGCCTGCCAGTATGACGTTTGGACCTATTCCCATGTGGTCTCGTGCAGTCATGAAGAGTTGACGACATTGGCATTTCTCGTTCTGCGAAAATTGGGCCGGGTTTCCCGTCCTATACTCGTGGTCCTATAGTGGAATAGGTATTCCGATCCCTTCAAGATACGCTCGGACATCTGCGATGACCTGCTTCAAGTCCTTCTCCTTCGTGAAATTGCTTGCTCCAGGACCGAGATCACCGCAGATGAATATCATGCATATGGCCTTGGAACCTTCCGTACTGTTGAGTCCCACTTGACTGAGTTGATCCCAGATTTCAGCGAGAGGATGCGGATCAATGGCGTCTAATGCTTCCAAAGGGTTATCTGGTATGCAGTCAAGTTCGAAAGTCGCTGAAGCCCATACGATCGTATCCAAGCTGAAGCCTTGTATCTTTAACGTCTTATCTACTATTGAACTGTGTAGTTGATAGGGTGCTATATTAAGCAGTAATAATAAGTAGAATAAATAAATTAGCATACTAGTAAAAAACACCGAATAAGGGTAATTATATATATTTAGTATACGCTAATAAGTAAGCGAAATTAGTAGCGGAATTAAATATAAAAAAAATATACTATAGTAATAAAATAACGACTATAATACTAGTATTTAATATACTCCCTTTATTTATTTATTTATTTATTTGTTTAACGTTCTTATACAAGCTAAGCTTATAAAAGACGGCTAGTCTACTAACGTATCTAGTCCGGTATTTCAACCGGGGTTTTTATTCGGGTTTTCTTTAGGAAGGAGTCTAGAAATAGTAGGGGCTAGGCCGGTGCTTTTTAGAAAGAAATAAGAAAGTAAGTAGGGAGATAAGAAGAGGTAGAAGATAAAAGAGAAATAAGAGAGAATAGCTTCTTTTTTAAGGAGAGACTAAAGTTAGTTTTTCGAAAGTACGTATTTAGACTTCCGTCGAAGTAAGTTCTAATAGCTACTTTCGGGTAGCTATTTTAGTTATTGATAGAAAGCTTAGAAGAGCTTTCCTATTACGAACCCCGAAACATACGGGCTTTATAGCTATAAGGGCCGTAAACCCGTACGGGAAAAAGAGCCGTAAGGCCTAAGAACCCTATATATAGTAGAGCCGCACTCTCTAAACCCGTACGGGAAGACTAAGAACACGGGACGACGGCGCGTACGGGGATACTAGCAGGCAATAACGACTACCCGTACGGAAAGGATGCCTACGGGCGCAATAACTAGGAAGAAGGCACGGACTAACGTAGAGCCCGTAGGGGACGAAGGGCCGTACGAGAGGGAAGTAGGAAAGCCGATAAGGATAAATACTACGAGATAAGAGTATAGCGGTAATATCGTCCGCTAGTACTAGTAGAAGTCGGATTCTAGAAAAGAGGCGTTAGATACCCGGATTACGTAGAACCTATTAGGCCTACCTAGGAATTAGAAGCCTTAGCACTAATCTAACTCTTAGATTAATCTAATACTACGACTAATCTAATAGTCGTCCTAATCCCCGGATTATTATAGCTTTTCTATAGTATATAGACACGCTCGTTAGATAGTATCTTAACCCTCGTAGTTAACTTAAAGTTCTAATTTAATACTATATTAACTTAGAGATAATAAGGCCTATCGAACTCCTATATTACGTAACTTCTTATTCTATTATCGCTCTCCTTTCCTCGTCTTTAAGGTAAACCCTTCGATAAACCCGAACCTACTAGGTAACTCCGAAGCCTAGTAGTAGAGGCCCTATCGTTACACTTTAACTACTATCCTTATAGGAAAGAAAGCGATTTAATTAGAAAATAGAAAGTATTTCCTTACCCCGAGAAGTACTAATAGTATTAGCTATTATAGCGGACGTACCTAGTAGTAAGCACGTATAAGAAGTATAGAATACCCTAGGCTCGTAGTAACCGCCGTAATAGAGTACGGTAGTAGAAAACTAACACCCTAATATACCGACCAACGAGGAGCTACTTAATATAATCCTAGAACTTCGAAACGAAAACGTAATCCTACGTACTTAGCTTACCTAGGTACTAGCTCTACTACCGGCTACTAAGGTTAAGGTCCCGAAACTAGACCTATACTACGGAGACCGGAAGAAGACCTAAGCCTTTATTATATAGCTGAATAACTATATATACTTTATATACGGCAATTTCGCCGGCTCCGCCGAATAAGTCCTATACGCTAGTACCTACCTTAGAGGATCGGCGAAATAATAGTTCCGACCTTTTAAGCGAGAGTACTAGGAGAAACCCGTATATCTATAGTCCGAAGTAACCTCGATAATCTTTAGCGACTATCGAAACTTTATAAAGTAGCTTAAGATAGCCTTTAGCGGCGTCGACGAAAACCGTCTAGCTACTAGGACCCTTATAAGTCTAAAATAGAAAGAAACGGTATAGAACTATATAGCTAAATTCTAAGACGTAGTATACCTCGTAGATAGGCACTCTAACCTTACGCTACGTACCTTCTACTACTAAGGGCTAAGAGACGAGATTAAAGAAGCTATAACGTACTACGAGGAACTAGAAACCCTCAACGATATAATTAAGCTAGCCCTACTTATAGATAAGCGTCGTATAGAGAGGTAGTTCGATAAGAAAGAGTATAACGCTAATACCTTAAGGTAAGCTAGGCCTCGCTATATCTAGGAAGGAGGCGACGCTATAGAAATAGATAATATAGTTCGACGGGATAAAAGTAGAAATAAGAAGAACGGTAATAATAGGGGTAAGAAAAGGGAATAGAGTAAAAAAGAAAAAGAGCTCTATAAGAAAGGATTATATATCCGATATAGAGATAAATAGAGCGCAGGGTATAAATACTCGAAGAAAGAGTTACGGGAAGTAGCGGCAGCCATCTAGAGATAGAAGGTACTACGAGAAATCGCTACTATAAAGATAGTAGATTATATAGCCCTAAGTTAGATAGCGTACTACGACGACGATTATACTATCTACTAGAGCGATAAGGACGCTATAGAGTAGTACCCTAGTAAGCTACGACGACTTAATATAATACTCCGAAAATTAGAAGAGGCTACGGAGGAAGACATCGAAAGGTACTTCTCGGCCGACGAAGACCTCGTAAACAGCGAAACCGGAGAACTATACGATAGTATACCGGAATCTAGCGAGGTAGAAACTATCGAGTAATAGTAAGACTAGGCTATACTTAACCGGATCGCCGAATACCTAAACCGGTACGGGGATATAAGGAATATCGAATCCGGTTATACCCCTACGATCTACTAGACCCCCGGATCGAGAATAAATCTACCACCGCAATAGTACTAAATAAAGAACGGAAAACTTAGCTTACGGTTTTTCGAGAACGACGTATAGCACCCCTAGAAGGAATCGCTATTAAAAACGGCCGATAAGGTAGTATCCTAGCTTAAAGAAGAAGCCTAGAAAATATAATAGTAACGAGACCTTACGTCTCTACGCGATATAGTCTATACCCTCTACCGTTACGGCACGGCTATACGAAGCCACGGCACTCTATAATAGGTACCGGATAAAAAATACGGCAAATCAACCTTCTAGTACTAGGTATATAACGGATAGATCTACTAGAGGCGTAAGATTAAGTAAGGACGATAGACTTAGTAGAAGGATACCCCGATCCCGGTTGAAGAATAGGACGAGTATATACGCTACGAGATATTAAAAAACTAGATGGCTCCCCTAGCTAGGAACCCTAGAAGGGGCTAATACGAAGGTCCCTTAACTAGATTATATACTTAACATCGAACGGAATATCTCGTAAGTAGGAAGAACTTAAAATACTACTAGAAGTATTAGTTATAATCGAAGAAACCACTACGCTAGTAATAATCGATAGTAGAGCGTAAGAAAATTTCGTAGATCCTAAATTCCTTAGGAAGAACGACTTACTATTCTAACCTAAGAAACGGCCCTACGAACTTAGTACGTTCGACGGATTATCGATAGAATACGGTAAGGGTTAGGTAAGAATCAAGACCGGTTAGATACGAATAACCCTCGGAGATTATAAAGAACGAATTAACCTAGACGTAATAATAAGCCCGAACTACGATATCGTCCTTAGGATACCCTAGTTAAAAACCTACGACCCGTATATTAGCTAGAGTATAGGAACTATAACGTTCCCCGAAGACAACTATAAGCGACACCTCGCGAACCTCGAAGTAAAAGAGCTAGAGCTAAAGAGCCCGAGCTAAAAGCTAGAGCTAGAGAGCTAGAGCTAAGAGCTAGAGCTAGAGAGCTAGAGCTAAAGAGCTAGAGCTAAGAGCTAGAGCTAAGAATAAGAGCTAAAACCATCCGGAGAGCACCCGATAGAGGCTAAGAGGATATCCTTTAATACCCTACTACGTATAAAAAAACGAGGAGAGTAAGCTTACATCGTCTATATTAAGCCCAGCTTAGAATAAGAACGCCGAATTATAGCATAGATTAGAAAACGAACCCCGAAAGTCGATACTTTCCGGCCACTCGGAGGAGACTATCTAAAGAGGATCTACGAGAGGTATAGCCCGCTAGATAGAACCCTTAACTAGATACGCGTAACGGAAAATACTATAGAACTAGAGAAAGTACCCCCGGAATTCTAGAAATACGCCGAATTATTTTAAGAAAGAGGTAAAGAATTATTACCTAAGTATAAGCTATAGAACTATAAAATACCCCTATTACTAGAAACGTAGCCCGCGTTTAAGCCTATTTATTCCCTCTCGGAAAGCGAGGCCGAAGCACTAAGGGAGTACCTCGAAACGAACCTAGAAAGAGGATATATCCGACCCTCTACGTCGCCGGCCGGATACCCTATCTTATTCGTACCTAAGAAAAATAGCAAGCTCCGCCTCTATATTAACTATAGGCAATTAAACGACATTACGGTAAAAAACTAATACCCGTTACTACGTATCGATAAATTATAGAATAGACTAAGAAAAGCTAAATACTTTACTAAGCTAGACCTTAGAGAAGGTTATTACCTCGTCCGGATAAAAGAAGGCGAAGAATAGAAAACGGCTTTCCAAATAAGATTTAGATATTACGAGTATACGGTAATACTATTTAGGCTTACTAATATACCGGCTACGTTCTAGAGCCTAGTTAATAATATACTACAACCGTATTTAGACGTATTCGTACTAGCCTACCTAGACGATATCCTAATATACTCGAAAACGCTCGAAGAATATACCGAGTACGTATATAAAGTCCTATAGGCACTAGAGGAACGAAACCTCTAGATAGCCCCTAATAAGAGCGAATAGTATACGTAGAAAACTAAGTACCTAGGGTTTATTATTACTCTAGGATATATTAGTATAGACGAGAAGAAACTAGACGCGATAAGAGACTAGCCTACGCCGAAAACCGTTAAAGAAGTATAATCCTTCCTTAGCTTTACTAACTTTTACCGGAAGTTCATCCTAAACTATACGAAGGTATTAGCTCCGCTTATAGATCTAACTAAGAAAGAATATAGATTCGTATAGAGAGAAAGATAATAAAATACTTTCGACTCGCTAAAACGAATATTTATAGAAGCACCGGTCTTAAGACTATTCTACCCCGACCTACCTATAACGGTAGAAACCGATATATCGGACTACGCTATAGGAGCAGTCTTAAGCTAGCTAGACGAGTAAGATAAACTATATCCTATCGCGTATTACTCCCAAAAGATAATAGGTCTAAAAAGGAACTACGACGTCTATAATAAAGAACTCCTAGCCGTCGTTACGGCCTTTAAAGAATAGAGATATTACCTTAAAGAAGCTAAACACTAGGTTATAGTCTACTACGACTATAAGAACCTTTTATACTTTACTACTACGAAAGAACTAAACCGAAGATAGGTTAGATAGACTAAAGAACTAGTATCCTACGATATAAAGATTATCTACCGGAAGGAATTAGAGAACGCTCGCGTAGACGCGCTAAGTAGAAGAGCCGACTATATAGAAGGAAAGCTAGAACTATAACCGGTAATACTAGTAGAATAGAAAGATAGGTCCTTTATACCCGATAAACGCTAGATCTCCGCTATATATAGAAAAAAGAAGAAACCTAAAAAGTCGCTTACCCCGGCTAGGCTAGTAGCTTCAGCGATACGCCTAAAAAGCCACGAATAGAATCGTAGAATCTAAGAAGCCTACGCGGAAGACGCTACGGCATAAGAAATTAAAAATCTAGAAAACGACCTCCGAGTAACTAAAGACGTAGAAGGAATAATCCTATTTTTAGGATTAATCTACGTCCCGGTAAAACTACGGGAGGAACTCGTAAGGAATATATACGAGGCCCCGGTATATAGTCATTAAGAAACCGATAAGATAATCGAGAGAATTACGAGAAATTACTACTTTCTAGGGCTTAAAAGGACAGTCTAGCGGATAGTTACGTAATACGACCTTTATATCCGAAGTAAGGCAGCGAGATATATACCCTACGAACTACTCTAGCTACTACCGGCACCTAAGCGCCCTTAGTAATCCATCTCGCTAGATTTTATTACGGACCTACCTAAGTTAAAAGAACTACTTACTAGAGTTAAGTATAATTTAGTACTAGTTATCGTAGATAAAATAACGAAATACGCGTACTACCTACTATACCTAAAGAAGGCAAACGCGGAAGACCTCGTATATACGTTCCTAAGAATTATCCTCGGCAACTACGGATTACCCGAAGAGCTCGTATTAGATAGAGACAAACTATTTATATTACGATTCTAGTAGACTCTTATAAAGCAACTCGGAGTAAAGTATAAGCTCTTAACTACGGTATACCCGTAGATAAATAGACAAATAGAACGGACTAACTAGACGCTAGAATAATATCTACGCTATTACCTTAACTACGTATAGGACAACTAGGTAGAACTACTACTCTTAGCCTAGTTCGCGTATAACAGCTCTAAAGCGTCGGTAATATAAGAATTACCGTTCTACGCTAATTACGGTTATAAGCTATTAATCTATAAAGAACTAATACCGAGCGAATTATTAGCCTAAAAGAGAATCCTTAAAGCCGACTAGCTAAAGGCACTCTATAAATAGTTATATCTAGACCTAGAATTCGTAGCCCTACGAATAGATAAATACTACGATAAACGGCACTAGAAGGCACCGTAGCTAAAGAAGGGGGACAAAGTCTACCTCCTTAAAAAAAATATCAGAATAAGGCGACTAAATAATAAGCTGGATTTCAAGAGAATAGGACCATTTAAAATCGAAGAAAAAATTGGGAAGGTTAATTTCCGCCTTAAATTACCGGAAACGATATAAATATACCCCGTTTTTCACGTATCCCTCCTAGAACTAGCACTAAAGGACGCTAAAACCGTAACCTATACGGAAGAAATACTCCTAGAAAATCTAAACGCCGACGAAAACCGAGATTAGGAAGTAGAAAAAGTCCTCGATAGCGGCTATATTAACGGTTAATTCCGATATCTCCTTAAATAGAAAGAAGAATAGGACGATACCTAGAAACTACTAGAAAATTACGACGGATATAGACAACTTATTAATAAGTTCTATCGTAGAAACCCGGACCGACTAATACCGCCGACTCGTTAAATACAAAGAACCTAAAATCGAAATCGAAGAATAGAGACTACCGCGCCTAATCGACTAGCTCGGAACTCTCGGGCGGCGTAGTAGTAGAACCAACGCTAAACGACCTAACGGAACGAAACGGACCCGTAGTAGTGTTAACTAAGACGTCGCTACGTATACGCTTTACTAATCGCTCCTCTACGGCGCTCTTAGAGTTAATAGAATCCCTAGCCCCGCGAGCTACCTCTAAGTAATCTAGCTCCTTAAGGTCTTTAATAGACTACGCCTTCTTATTTAGTATTAAGCTACCGCGGCGTTATAGTAAGACCTTCTATTTCCGAGAACGCTCTAGACGGGACGAAGCGGCGCGTAACTTAGACGTTAGCTTAGAAATAGTATCTAAGGCCTCTACCTTATCCGCGGTAACCTTCGTAATAGCACGCTCTAGACGAACGACTAGAAGGAAAAGATTAGAATAAGTTAAATAAGATTAAGAGGAACTTATAATTACCCTCTTCCGTACTACTAGCGTTATAATAGGTATTACCGCGACGAGTATACTCGCCGTAACGCGAATACTCCGGGGTAATACGATATACTACCGCCTTACCCTTCTCCTCTAATAAAAGGCAACGAGTATAAGAAATCGATATATCTAGGCCTAGAAGGTTATATAAAGAATCAATCTTCGCGCTAAGATACTTACGCTTAGCTTACTATACGTCGCGCTTACGCTTAGAAGGTATTATAGGAAACACTTACAATAAAGAAAAACGAAGAAATAAGAAAAGCCTAGAAAGATATAGGCAAACGGATAAATCTTCGAGCCGAAGATCTCTAAGGAGGGGGGTAGTATTACGAACTCCGAAATACACGGGCTTTATAGCTACAAGGGCCGCAAGCCCGTACGGGGAAAAGAGCCGTAAGGCCTAAGAACCCTATATATAGTAGAGCCGCACTCCCTAAACCCGTACGGGAAGACTAGGAATATAGGACGACGGCGCGTACGGGGATACTAGCAGGCAATAACGACTACCCGTACGGAAAGAACGCCCACGGGCGTAATAACTAGAAAGAAGGTACGGACTAACGTAGAGCCCGTAGGAGACGAAGGGCCGTACGGGAGGGAAGTAGGAAAGCCGATAAGAATAAATACTACGGGATAAGAGTATAGCGGTAATATCGTCCGCTAGCACTAGTAGAAGTCGGATTCTAGAAAAGAGGCGTTAGGTACCCGAGTTACGTAGAACCTATTAGGCCTACCTAGGGATTAGAAGTCTTAGTACTAATCTAACTCTTAGATTAATCTAATACTATAACTAATCTAATAGTCGTCCTAATCCCCGGATTATTATAGCTTTTCTATAGTATATAGACACGCTCGTTAGGTAGTATCTTAACCCTCGTAGTTAACTTAAAGTTCTAATTTAATACTATATTAACTTAGAGGTAATAAGGCCTATCGAACTCCTATATTACGTAACTTCTTATTCTATTATCGCTCTCCTTTCCTCGTCTTTAAGGTAAACCCTTCGATAAACCCAAACCTGCTAGGTAACTCCGAAACCCAGTAGTAGAGGCCCCGTCGTTATATTTCCGTCCTTCTTCGGTATTAAAAACGAGGTCTAAAGAGGGATTTTTCGTTTCTAGACTAGTATATATATCTTCTCTTTCGAGTCGATACTTTTTATAGTCTAGAATTAGGTGCCGAGGGGTTTATTTAGCCGTATTATTATACGGGCAGCGATTAGAGGGGTTTAGTCTAAAGCGGTTTAAATAGGACTTAAAGTAGCCGTATCCTATTTTAAGCTAGTAAAACGCGGAGCTAGTTTCTCTCTCCGTAGAGAGATCTATTAACTTTCGTTTTATTTTCCAGTTAAACCGCCTTAGATAAGACTCTTTAGAGGCTATTTCCGCTTGCTTATTCGCTATTTTTTACTACGAATTAATAAAATCTGCTTACATTAGTATTCTAAAGAATGCGTAGCTAGTAGATTCGTTATTCGGGTTTATTTTATAAGCGTATTTAGCTAGGGAATCTACTTCTTCGTTACTGTGTATATTAAAATAGCCGGGGACCCATTCTAATTAAACTAAATTTCTATTAAGAATAAGCGTTTTTACTACGTTTAAAGCTCGTATTTACGCTAGTTATCCTAGGTTTCCGGATAGTATTTTTAGACGGTAGAGCGCGGCCTAGTTATCCGCGTAGACTCTAATATCTTTATCGGTATATCCGTTTCTAACTACGAGTTCGAGAGCTCTTATAAGGACCT
This sequence comes from Neoscytalidium dimidiatum, assembly GCA_037367355.1. Taxonomy (NCBI): domain Eukaryota; kingdom Fungi; phylum Ascomycota; class Dothideomycetes; order Botryosphaeriales; family Botryosphaeriaceae; genus Neoscytalidium; species Neoscytalidium dimidiatum. The sequence goes on along the minus strand of CM074701.1, from coordinate 273,903 downwards.
CTAGTTCGCTATTATAAACTAGGTTATTATCCCCGATATTTCCTATTATAATAGTAGTTTCGCCTTTAAGAGTAGGGTCGTTTCTATCTATAAATACTGCTAATCCTATTCCGGTTTTATTTAGAATTAAACTCGCGTCCGTATAGATAAAAATTAGGTTATCCAGGGGGTTTTTAAGTTCGTTTAGATATTTCTTAGCTTGTTCTTCTTTCGAGAGTTTAGAGACTTTAACCAAGTAGGGGGTAGATAGCCCCTAAGATAGAAAGTAGAAAGGATTAACCGTTTCGAGGTTATACGGCTTGTCTTTTAGAAAGTCTCTAATTTTTCGAACGAGCTTACTTTCGTATTCGTTCTCTCTTTCTAGAAGGCTTCGAATTAGATATTTTCGGTCTAATTTAAGACTTCGTAGGGCGTAGGATCGGAGGTTATTTTCTAAGCGAATTTCCGAGGGTAGGATCGCGGCTTCTATTTCGAGGGGAGTAATTAGAGCGGTTTTAAAAACGCCTAGTATTTTCCGTAGAGCTAGATTCTAGAGTATCGTAGCTTTTCGTTTAAAATTCGCTTGGTTATTCTAGTATAAGACAGAGCCGTAATCGGAGACGGAGGTAACGTAGGCTAAGTATAACTACCGTACCGCGTTAGGTTTTAGTCCGTTTTCGATGTTAGCTAGTCTGTTTATCCTCGAGAGGCTCGAACGAGCTTAGCTTATTCTAATATCGACGTGTTCCTTAAAACTAAGGAGTAGGTCTAAGAAAACTCCTAGATATCGGACTAGATTCTTAGGCTTTATAACTAAACCCGTAGGTAGTTTTAGAGTAGAATCTCTTACCGTTTTTTCTTTAGAAAAATATATTAATTCGGTTTTTTCGAGGTCGAATTATATAGTATTTTCCGCGCCTAGTTTATAGAGTCTTTCATCTTCAATATCTTTATATTTCTTTTCTAGCTTTTCGAGCTTACTATTAAAGAGATATCGTCGATATAAGATAAGTAGGTAGCGGATTTCGTTTAAAATAGATCTCGGATATATATTAGAAATAGTATCGGCGAAATAGGACTTCCTTATGGTATACCCGTTTCTACGTTACTAAATTCTTCTATATTTCTATCGAAACTAAGGCGTAATTATCGGGAATTTAAGAAAGTTCTAATCCACGCGAGTAGATTAATCGGAAGCTTTAACTTTCTTAAAATTCCTAGGAGTTATTCTTACGCGACGTGGTTATAAGCGCCGCGTACGTCTAGAAATAGCGTAGATGTTTTTAGCTTTACCTTTCGGTTTTCCTCTACTAAATTCGTTAGAATAAAGCAGGCGTCTATAGCGGATTTTTTAAGTCTTCCCCCTATTTATATAGGGTGAATTAGGTTTGTTATTTCCGCTAGAAAACCGAGGCGTTTAGCTATTACTCGTTCGAGTACTTTTCCTAGGCAATTTAATAGAGAGATAACCCTATAAGTCTTTAGATTCGCGGGATCCGGCTTATTAGGTTTCTTTAAAATTACCCCCGTTGCTTATCTCTAGTACTTTAGATAGTAGTTATATTTAAAGAGGTTCGAATAGATAAAATAGAAGGCTTTCGGGGATACGTTATAGGCCTAAATAATAATTTATTAGGATATTAAATTAGGTCCGGGCGTAGTTCCTTTTATTAGGTTCGAACACGTTTGTTTAAGCTCTTTTTTTTCTAGAATTAGCCATTCCCAGCTTAGATCCGGCTGGTAATTTATCTAGTTATTTTCGATTCGTGTGTTAGAAGGGGATAGAAATAACGTTTCTTTTAGCACGGAGCTTTTCCCCTTCTAGCTATCTTATAGTAGGCCGTTTTTAGCCCGAATCGAAGGGATTCGTTCTATCGGACGGTGTTTTATATAGGCTATTGCTTTAAAGATAGTTTCGGGGGTATTTTTACTTAGAAACGAATTCTAGTAGTCCCGTTTAGCTTTACGAATAGAGGAGAAGTATTCGTTACGGGTTTTTAGGAAGTCTTACTTATTTACGAGCTCGGGCGTCGTTATAAGCCGCGTTTATCGTTTAAGGTTCCTCGGGCCTCCGTTAGGTAGAAATTCTAGGGTTTAGCTTTAGCTAGCGGGGTAGTTTTGAATAGCTTAGTCCGCTGCTTTGCGTATAAGGTTAGTTAGGATTCTCTTAGTTTTCTAAAAGTAAGACTTCTCGAACGGTCTTTTAGAATCTCTAGGCTAAGATCTTTATTCTCCTCTTCTAGAATAGCTAGCTGGGGCGTAGCTCTATAAAGTTCGAGGCTTTTTCTTTAAAGATCTTAGAGAATTTATCCTAGTTATTTATTATCGTAATTAAATCTAATTTACTTAGATTTCTCTAGTTTATTCGTTTATTTAGTTAGATTTAAAATAAAATAGGAAGTAGTCGGATCCGATAGATTCGGTATTTACTAGTCCGTTATTTTATTCGTTGGCCTCGGCTGAGAAGCGTTAGATCTATTACCGTAGGTCTATCTAGGTTCGGCCGATAGAAGGTACCTTCTCCTAGCGTATTTAGTAGGTCTAGGTTATTAGATTCAATCTAATTAATTAGGGCGGAGGCCCCGTTCGAGTAGGGGAACCTTAGGTCCCACTACGGGTGGTGAATATTAAAGTCCCCGGCTATAATACTAGGGAATACTAGCTATTAGTAGCCTAGAATACGTTCTAGCGTATAGGGGGAATTATCGTTTCCTTATTCTTTTTAGTTATATAAATTAAAGAGGTAGAATTAGCTATTTTCCTCTGTTATTTTTAGAACTATTAGGTTAGGGGATTTAGTTACCGCGGAGTTATAGTTAATATCTATTCCCGTTAGATAACGGGATATATATACTAACGTACGCGGTCTTTCCGTTAGAGAATAATCCGGTAGAATTTAAACGAACGTAGGGTAGTTAACCGACCGCCTTTCTCTAGGATTTTCGGGGTTTATTAGCTATGGTTCTTATATAAGAATTAGGCTAATTTTAAGATCGATTACTTTAGATAGAAGGCTCTCCGTAGCTAGAGCGTTTCTATTTAAATTAGCTTAAAATACCCTTAATTTATCTATAGATAAAGGGGGTTAGTTAATTCGAATTAGGGTAGTGCTAGTACCGTATACCTTTAGAGGCTTTACAGCCTATAAATTTATACTTATACTCTTCCGTAAGGTGCTCCTTTTCGTAGATTTCGTATATAGGAGTCCTCGTATACTTCTTTATTTCGTGTCTATTTTTAAGGCAGTTTCGGCATTAAATTCCCTTAGGAGTAGTCCGTGCTTTCTCTATCTTATAGCTTATTTCGTATATAAAAAGGCGGCTATTAATAGCCTTTTTCTATTCCTTTTCGGTGCGAAACGCGACTATAACGGATCCCGCGGATTATTTTTCTCTTTTCTCCTTTAAAGTAGCCTAGTAGGGCTTTCTAATAGGAGAGAGACCTACGTTAAAGGTCTCTATTTCCTCCTTAATAAAGGAGTCGATTAGAATATTCTTAGTCTCCCGCGTAGGGATTCCGTAGATAATAACCTTATACTAGGCCTCGACTAGTTTCGGGTTAGAATTAGGAAGGACTTTCCTAATAATATTCTCTTTTTCTAAGAGAAATTAGCTAGTATAGCCCTCGGTACCCGTAATTAGGATATTTCCCTTAAAAGAGAGGGAAGTTCCTTAGATAACGGGTTTATTTACGAATCCGGCTCCCGCGAACGTAAGGTTTAGCTTTTACCGGAGTCGGATTCCGTTAAATTAGTCTCGTATACTATCGTAGGAGACGGTAATTTATCTATCTTTAATAGACGTTAGCTTTACGAGCTTCGTAGTTGTTTTTTCCGTTAGTTTTTTATACGATACGGTTATAAAACCGTCGTTTAGAACTAAACCTACCGCTACCGAGGCGTAGGAGGTAGGTTTTTTTACCGGGACTAGCTGGCTAGGCTAGGGTTTTCCCGTAGTAGCTGCGAAAGTAGCCCCGAGATTCCTCGTTTTATTCGAAAGCGTACGGGATACGTTTTCGAGTACGCGGACTTCGGTTACGAGAATCGACTTAGTAAAGTCGATTTTCCCTTTCGCCGTATATTCGCGGAAGACGGTAAGAAGTTCGCTAAGGTTATTTACCTTAGACCGGTCGTCTTTAAGGTCGATCGCCTTAATAAGGTAATCGAACGCGGCTTCGATATATTCCGCGGAGGACTTTAGTTTCGATCCCGGTATATACCGGGTTCTTTTCTCGGGGCGGTATTCGAACGGGTTAATGCCCGTAGAGGTAGGCGAGAAGGAGAGTCTTTTTCCGAGAGTCGGCGTAGGCTTAACCGTTATCGTTACCTTCGGCCTTCTTAGTAGCGGTATTATTTCGTTATTTTCTATCTCGATATCTTCGATACTACTCGATCCCGTAGTATTCGAAGATTCGATAACTACCGGCGTAGTCGATAGTCGAATTAAGTCGAGGCGTAGAGGTCCGGGGATCGAGGATCTAGAGGTAGATATCCTTAGTTTTCTATACTCTTTCTAGAAAGAAAATAGTAGGAATAGGAAATTAGACTAGAAAGAAATCGCCGGCTTTAGTTTCGTCTAAACTAAGCTATAAATAAACGAATTCCTAGCGAGCGCGGGGAATTTTCTTCGTTACTTTCTCCCGAGAAGTAACGGCGTTCAGGCTATTCGGTTAAGCTTTTATTTTTGGTTATTCGCTTAGGTGTAGAGAGGGTGAAAACTCTCGTATACGGGCCCGGAAAAGGAGCAGGGCGAGAAGAGGAGAAAGCGCTTCTTCGCCTTAGATTTAGGTACGTAAACGCGCTCTAAATCTAGTATAACTTCGTACGAAGGTACGCGTAGGTATTTTCGGTAGATTCCGAAAATTTCGTATATTTTCGGGTAGATTTAGGACTTTCGTAGGGGTACGGAGGTAGAGCAAGGCGATTTAACCTAACGAGGTCTCTTTTCCACGCGATAACGTAGTAGCGTATAAATCTGTTAAGATTCGAGAATCTAGCTAAGGGAATCGAGAGCTTTCGATAGATACCGGTCTTAGCGCTTTTTCTCGGGGTCGAATTCGAAGGTGTAGTAAACTTATTTATCGCCGTTATATATATACTCCCTTTATAAGGTATATAGAATCTTATAAAAAGACCGTAGAAAGCCTATTAAAAGCTATAGAGGTATTACTTTTATCGTATTAATATAATAATAAGTAAAATCTTTCTTATAACTTACTAAGCACGTATTAATAATTAAAATTAATAATTTTATAGTTTTAATAGGTAATTAAAAGCGTAAAAAATAAAAAAAATAAAGAGTATAGTAGTAGAAAGATAGTTATATAATATAAGACCTATATAGAGTACTAGTAAATAAGATACTAATAACTCTTATAGAGGAAAGAAAATTAGTTATAAAGTAAGAGTAGCGAGTATATAAAGGGCGTTTTCTACTAGACGATTAGTAAAAATATAATATTTAAATATAATAGTAGGCGTAATATTAGAATAAATAATTCGCTATATTATATAGAACTAACTAGAAAATCTATAGTATTAAATAGATTTACTAATAGATAACTACTAATTACTCTATATTTAGTATATCGTATAAATTTAGTAACTATATAAAAGTAAGATATTATTATCTTATAAGTACTTTTATTATACTATTAGCTACTATTTTAGCTATTAGCGTCTATTTAGCTTAATTATCTATATCTATACTTTCTAATAAAGCTAGTATTAGTATATATTAATATATTATAGGCTAGTATTAAATTTTAATTCTAATTTATTTATAAGCTCTAGTATTCGCCTATTATTATATTATATTTTAATTTTATATTCTAGATTAAATTATTAACAACCTTCGAATTCGACCCCGAGAAAAAGCGCTAAGACCGATATCTATTAAAAGCTCTCGATTTTCTTAGCTAGATTCTCGAATCTTAGCTTTATAGCTATACGCGCTACTACGTTATCGCGTAGAAAAAAGACCTCGTTAGGCTAAATCGACTTCCTCGACCTTTATATCCCTACTAAAATCCTAAATCGACTCGAAAAGACGTAAAAAGTTCGGAATCTACCGAAAATACCTACGCGCATCTCCGTACGAAGTTATACGAGATTTAGAGCGCGTTTACGTACCTAAATCTAAGGCGAAGAAGCGCTTTCTTCTCTTCTCCGTCCCGCCCCTTTTCCGCGGCCCGTATACGTAGAGTTTTTACTACCTCCCTACCTACGCGAACTAAGAATAACCGAAAATAAGCGAAAAGCTTAACCGAATAGCCCCGAAAACACTTCGTTACTTCTTAGGAGAAAGTAACAAAGAAAATTCCCCGCGCTTACCTAGAATTCGTTTATTTACGGCTTAGTTTAGACGAAACTAAAGTCGGCGATTTCTTTCTAGTCTAATTTCCTATTTCTACTATTTCTTTTCTAGAAAGAGTATAGAAAACTAAGAATATCCGCCCCTAGACCCTCTAGATTTCCCGGATCCTTATTATTTAACACCTCCGAATTCGACCTCGAGAAAAAGTGCTAAGACCGATATCTATCAAAAGCTCTTAACTCCCTTAGCTAGATTCTCAAATCTTAGCTTCGTAGCTATACGCGCTACTACGTTATCGCGTGGAAAAGAGACCTCGTTAGGTTAAATCGCCTTGCTCTACCTCCGTACCCCTACGAAAGTCCTAAATCTACCCGAAAATATACGAAATTTTCGGAATCTACCGAAAATACCTACGCGTACCTTCGTACGAAGTTATACTAGATTTAGAGCGCGTTTACGTACCTAAATCTAAGGCGAAGAAGCGCTTTCTCCTCTTCTTCGTCCTGCTCCTTTTCCGCGGCCCGTATACGTAGAGTTTTCACCCTCTCTACACCTAAGCGAATAACCAAAAATAAGCGAAAAGCTTAACCGAATAGCCCCGAAAACGCTTCGTTACTTCTCGGGAGAAAGTAACGAAGAAAATTCCCCGCGCTCGCTAGGAATTCGTTTATTTATAGCTTAGTTTAGACGAAACTAAAGCCGGCGATTTCTTTCTAGTCTAATTTCCTATTCCTACTATTTTCTTTCTAGAAAGAGTATAGAAAACTAAGGATATCTACCTCTAGATCCTTCGGATTCCCCGGACCCTCTACGCCCCTCGACCCTAATTCGACTATCGACTACGCCGGTAGTTATCGAATCTTCGAATACTACGGGATCGAGTAGTATCGAAGATATCGAGATAGAAAATAACGAAATAATACCGCTACTAAGAAGGCCGAAGGTAACGATAACGGTTAAGCCTACGCCGACTCTCGGAAAAAGACTCTCCTTCTCGCCTACCTCTACGGGCATTAACCCGTTCGAATACCGCCCCGAGAAAAGAACCCGGTATATACCGGGATCGAAACTAAAGTCCTCCGCGGAATATATCGAAGCCGCGTTCGATTACCTTATTAAGGCGATCGACCTTAAAGACGACCGGTCTAAGGTAAATAACCTTAGCGAACTTCTTACCGTCTTCCGCGAATATACGGCGAAAGGGAAAATCGACTTTACTAAGTCGATTCTCGTCGAAGTCGCGTCTCAACGTATCCCGTACGCTTTCGAATAAAACGAGGAATCTCGGGGCTACTTTCGCAGCTACTACGGGAAAACCCTAGCCTAGCCAGCTAGTCCCGGTAAAAAAACCTACCTCCTACGCCTCGGTAGCGGTAGGTTTAGTTCTAAACGACGGTTTTATAACCGTATCGTATAAAAAACTAACGGAAAAAACAACTACGAAGCTCGTAAAGCTAACGTCTATTAAAGATAGATAAATTACCGTCTCCTACGATAGTATACGAGACTAATTTAACGGAATCCGACTCCGGTAAAAGCTAAACCTTACGTTCGCGGGAGCCGGATTCGTAAATAAACCCGTTATCTAAGGAACTTCCCTCTCTTTTAAGGGAAATATCCTAATTACGGGTACCGAGGGCTATACTAGCTAATTTCTCTTAGAAAAAGAGAATATTATTAGGAAAGTCCTTCCTAATTCTAACCCGAAACTAGTCGAGGCCTAGTATAAGGTTATTATCTACGGAATCCCTACGCGGGAGACTAAGAATATTCTAATCGACTCCTTTATTAAGGAGGAAATAGAGACCTTTAACGTAGGTCTTTCTCCTATTAGTAAGCCCTACTAGGCCACCTCTAAGGAGAAAAGAGAAAACTAATCCGCGGGATCCGTTATAGTCTCGTTCCGCACCAAAAAGGAATAGAAAAAGGCTATTAATAGCCGCCTTTTTATATACGGAATAAGCTGTAAGGTAGAGAAAGCACGGGTAATTCCTAAGGGAATTTAATGCCGTAACTACCTTAAAAACGGACACGAAACGGCTAAATATATAAGGACTCCTATATGCGAAATCTATAAAAAGGAGCACCTTACGGGAGAGTATAGGTATAAATTTATAGGCTGTAAAGCCTCTAAAGGTATACGGTGCTAGTACTACCCTAATTCGAATTAACTAACCCCCTTTATCTATAGATAAACTAAGGGTATTTTAAGTAAATTTAAATAGAAACGCTCTAGCTACGGAGAGCCTTCTATCTAAAGTAATCGATCTTAAAATTAGCCTAATTCTTATATAAGAACTATAGCTAACAAACCCCGAAAATCCTAGAGAAAGGTAGTCGGTTAACTACCCTACGTTCGTTTAAATTCTACCGGATTGTTCTCTAACGGAAAGACCGCGTACGTTAGTATATATATCCCGTTATCTAACGGGAATAGATATTAACTATAACTCCGCGGTAACTAAATCCCCCGACCTAATAGTTCTAAAAATAATAGAGGAAAATAGCTAATTCTACCTCTTTAATTTATATAACTAAAAGGAATAAGGAAACGATAATTCCCCCTATACGCTAGAACGTATTCTAGGCTACTAATAGCTAGAATTCCCTAGTATTATAGCCGGGGACTTTAATATTCACCACCTATAGTAGGACCTAAGGTCCCTCTACTCGAACGGGGCCTCCGCCCTAATTAATTAGATTAAATCTAATAACCTAGACCTACTAAATACGCCGGGAGAAGGTACCTTCTACCGGCCGAACTTAGATAGACCTACGGTAATAGATCTAACGCTCTCGAGCCGAGGGCTAACGAATAAAATAACGGACTAATAAATACTCGAATCTATCGGATCCGACTACTTCCCTATTTTATTTTAAATCTAATTAAATAAACGAATAAACTAGGAGAAATCTAAGTAAATTAGATTTAATTACGATAAGGCGAACTAGGAAAAATTCTCTAAGATCTTTAAAGAAAAAGCCTCGAACTTTATAAAAAAGCTACGCCCCTAGCTAGCTAGTCTAGAAGAAGAGAATAAAGATCTTAGCCTAGAGATTCTAAAAGACCGTTCGAAAGAAGTCTTACTTTTAGAAAAACTAGGAGAATTCCTAACTAACCTTATACGGCAAGCAGCGGACTAAGCTATTCCGAAAACTACCCCGCTAGCTAAAGCTAAACCCTAGTAGAATCCTATCCTAAAGGAGGCCCGAGGAAACCTTAAACGATAAACGCGGCTTATACGACGCTCGCCGGAGCTCGTAAATAAGTAAGACTTCCTAAAAACCCGAAACGAATACTTCTCCTCTATTCGTAAAGCTAAACGGGACCACTAGAATTCGTTTCTAAGTAAAAATACCCCCGAAACTATCTTTAAAGCAATAGCCTATACAAAATACCGTCCGATAGAACGAATCCCTCCGATTCGGGCTAAAAACGGCCTACTACAAGATAGCTAGAAGGGGAAAAGCTCCGCGCTAAAAGAAACGTTATTTCTATCCCCTCCTAACGCACGAATCGAAAATAACTAGATAAATTACTAGCCGGATCTAAGCTAGAAATAGCTAATTCTAGATAAAAAAGAGCTCGAACGAACGTGTTTAAACCTAATAAAAGGAACTACGCCCGGGCCGGATTTAATATCCTAATAAATAATAATCTAGGCCTATAACGCATTCTTAAAAGCCTTTTATTTTATCTATTCGAACCTCTTTAAATATAGCTACTATCTAAAGTGCTAGAGATAAGCTACGGGGGTAATTTTAAAGAAACCTAATAAGCCGGATCCCGCGAATCCTAAGACTTATAGAGTTATTTCTTTATTAAATTGTCTAGGAAAAGTACTCGAACGAGTAATAGCTAAACGCCTCGGTTTTCTAGCGGAAACGATAAACCTAATCCACCCTATATAAATAGGAGGAAGACTTAAAAAATCCGCTATAGACGCCTGCTTTATTCTAACGAATTTAGTAGAGGAAAACCGTAAGGTAAAGCTAAAAATATCCACGCTATTTCTAGACGTACGTAGCGCTTACGACTACGTCGCGCAAGAATAACTTCTAGGAATTCTAAGAAAGTTAAAGCTTCCGACTAATCTACTCGCGTAGATTAGAACTTTCTTAAATTCCCGACAACTACGCCTTAGTTTCGACGGAAATATAGAAGAGTTTAGTAACGTAGAAACGGGTATACCGTAAGAAAGCCCTATTTCGCCGATACTATTTCTAATTTATATCCGAGATCTATTCTAAACGAACTCCGTTAGCTATCTATTCTACGTCGATAATATCTCTTTAATAGCAAGCTCTAAAAGCTGGAAAAAGAATATTAAGATACTAGAAAGAGAAGCGGAAAGACTCTATAAACTAGGCGCGGAAAATACTATATAATTCGACCTCGAAAAAACCGAATTAATATACTTTTCTAAAGAAAAAACGGTAAGGAATTCTACTTTAAAACTACCTACGGGTTTAGTTATAAAGCCTAAGAATCTAGTCCGATATCTAGGAGTTTTCTTAGACCCACTCCTTAGTTTTAAGGAATACGTCGATATTAGAATAAGCTAAGCTCGTTCGAGCCTCTCGAGGATAAATAGACTAGCTAATATCGAAAATAGACTAAAACCTAACGCGGTACAATAGTTATACTTAGCCTACGTTACCTTCGTCTCCGATTACGGCTTTGTCTTATACTAGAATAACTAAGCGAATTTTAAACGAAAAGCTACGATACTCCAGAATCTAGCTCTACGGAAAATACTAGGCGTTTTTAAAACCGCTCTAATTACTCCCCTCGAAATAGAAGCCGCGATCCTACCCTCGGAAATTCGCTTAGAAAACAACCTCCGATTCTACGCCCTACGAAGTCTTAAATTAGACCAAAAATACCTAATTCGAAGCCTTCTAGAAAGAGAGAACGAATACGAAAGTAAGCTCGTTCGAAAAATTAGAGACTTTCTAAAAGACAAGCCGTATAACCTCGAAACAGTTAATCCTTTCTACTTTCTACCTTAGGGGCTATCTACCCCCTACTCGGTTAAAGTCTCTAAACTCTCGAAAGAAGAATAAGCTAAGAAACATCTAAACGAACTTAAAAACCCCCCGGATAACCTAATTTCTATCTATACGGACGCGAGTTCGATTCCGAATAAAACCGGAATAGGATTAGCAGTATTTATAGATAGAAACGACCCTACTCTTAAAGGCGAAACTACTATTATAGTAGGAAATATTAGGGATAATAACCTAGTTTATAACGGCGAACTAGAGGCTCTTACGAGAGCCCTTAAACTCGTAGTTAAAAACGGATATACTAATAAAGATATTAGAGTCTACGCGGATAACTAGGCCGCGCTCTACCGTCTAAAAATACTATCCGGAAATCTAGGATAACTAGCGTAAATACGAGCTTTAAACGTAGCTAAAACGCTTATTCTAAAAGGAAATTTAGTTTAATTAGAATAGGTTCCCGGCTATTTTAATATACGCGGTAACGAAGAAGTAGATTTCCTAGCTAAATACGCCTATAAAATAAACCCGAATAACGAATCGACTAGCTACGCATTCTTTCGAATGCTAACGCAAGTAGATTTTATTAATTTGTAGTAAAAAATAGTAAAGAAGCAAGCGGAAATAGCCTCTAAAGAGTCCTATCTAAGGCGGTTTAACTAGAAAATAAAATAAAAGTTAATAGACCTCTCTACGGAGAGAGAAACTAGCTCCGCGTTTTACTAGCTTAAAATAGGATACGGATACTTTAAGTCCTATCTAAACTACTTTAGACTAAACCCCTCTAATAGCTGCCCGTATAATAATACGGCTAAATAAACTCTCCGGCACCTAATTCTAGACTATAGAAAGTATCGACTCGAAAGAGAAGATATATATACTAGTCTAGAAACGAAAAACCCCTCCTTAGACCTCGTTTTTAATATCGAAAAAGGACGGAAGGCTCTTTTAAGCTTTTTATCGATAACTAAAATAGCTATCCGAAAGTAGCTATTAGAACTTACTTCGACGGAAGCCTAAATACGTACTTTCGAAAAACTAACTTTAGTCTCTCCTTAAAAAAAGAAGTTATTCTCTCTTAATTTTCTTTTATCTTCTATCTCTTCTTATTACCCTACTTACTTTCCTATTTCTTCCTAAAAAGCACCGGCTTAGCCCCTACTATTTCGAGACTCCTTCCTAAAGAAAACCCGAATAAAAACCCCGGTCGAAATACCGGACTAGATACGTTAGTAGACTAGCCGTCTTTTATAAGCTTAGCTTACATAAGGACGTTAAACGAATAAATAAATAATAAATAAATAGATACGCTCGTTAAATAGTATTTTAACCCTTATAGTTAACTTAAAGTTCTAATTTAATACTATATTAACTTAGAGATAATAAGGCCTATTAAACTTCTATATTACGTAACTTCTTATTCTATTATTGCTCCCCTTTCCTCGCCTTTAAGGTAAACCCTTCGACAAACCCGAACCTGCTAGGTAACTCCGAAGCCTAGTGGTAGAGGCCCCGTCGTTACACTGTAATACCAGTGTTTGACATCTACGAAAGAGAAATCCGGCAAAGTTTGCTCCTTGGCATCAAACAATAGATTTGGATATGTCTGAATAACTTTTGGTCTTTGGTACGAGCTATTCCATTGTGGAGCCCACGAGGTAATGGTGTCGCAGTCATAGATTGTATCTTCGTCATGTAAGACCCACGAAAGCATTTCACAAGGATTTTCTCGTGACATTTGGATAGCCCTCATGGCAATTGACGTATAAAGATCCTCACAAGATATGGTGTAGCTCACCGGCAGGAAATACTCAGAGTCGCTGTTTGCAAACGAGTCGCGGAATATCGGGTGGCCAGGCAGAGCATACACTCTGTCTCTATCATCGCTACAATAATTTGTGCGTCCATGGTCAAGAACTCTGCCAATGGTAAGATCGGTTGCTTTATTGTCCCGGAATTTCAAAGCACCTTCCCTTCCAAGATGGAACGCCCGACCAACACAGAAGAGACTGTTCTCCCAAAAAAATTTCTCGCCCTTGCCAGTAAAGGCAAAGCAGCGGCAAAAGTCCTCAAGACTAGTCCATGGCAGAGTTGCGTTTCCAGAGTAAACCAAAGCTTTCAGTGCGAGCCCTATCTCCTGAATGATCCACATTCGAGCGAACCATTGATTTCAGAGTAGTGTTCTGAAACGGGTCCAAAATCGGTTCTCCGTAGGTAGAGTGTCGATGAACCGATCTATATCATCCCAAGAATCGCCATGCGGTACCCTTTAGGCCAGTGCACGGATGAAGAGGAAAAGAGCGATAGGGCTCATTAGGTCGTCAATGCCTAACCATACGAGTACTCTTTCTGCTCTTTTATAGACTCTTCCCATCAGCTGTACCTGTTGTGCGCGTTCGTCAAGGTCTCCTTGATTGATGTATATTGCGTCTGCCCAAACGATCCGCTCTTTACTCTTACGACGAAATCGCATCAGCGCGTCGAAGAGATTCCGGGTGACATCCAATCTCTTTCCGTGACAAAGAATCCCAACACGGTCTTCTGCGTCTCTCCATACGTAAGATAATGCTTCGTAAGGTATGGCTTCATCGATAGACTTAACACGTAATTTGCAACGAATGGGATCATCGGGGCTACCAGGTAGAAGTAGTAGGACACGAATGTTTTTTGAGTCTTCGAAGGGTTTATACCGGTACCATTCTTCCTGCTTGAGAGCGGTTGCTGACTGAGAAGATTCGATAGGCCTATCTGTGCGCCTTGTTTGATACGTTCGTCGGCGCGGTCCATTACCTTGTCCTCGCCGTTGAGACGGGCAATATGTTTTTGGTCCTCCATGTTGTCCACAGTAAGAGCAGCGTGCCATGTTTCCTCCGGTTCAAACATTTGCCGCTTCAATAAGGGTGTGTGGATGTGGTGGATTGGGCGTGGCTGATACTCTGTTTTGCCGGGCGCGCCGAGGCCCCAGAAATGGCAACCTAGTCAGGAGATTTGCGAGGGAAGCACACCGGAACGGTCAAGATCCAGAAATAGGGAGACGAACATAAGATCCAGAAGTAGAGTAAGAAGGTATATTGTGTCCTCCCCTTATCATCCTCTGTTCTAGGCAGACGATTGTCTTGCAGCCACACAGCCACTCTATCGGATGATTCCGGCCGAAGTGCCACCACATTCCTGAGCCACCTAGAGGAAGCCTGGTCTCGATCACAATTCTAGTACACGGTGACTTTGTCGGCTGCCTGACTCAATTCAGACATAGGATGATTCTCAAGGAATTGTCTGAGCGTAGTCGGCTTTACTGAGGGATACTTTGCGTTATCAAGCTCTCCCTCAAGTGACAGAAACCCGCTTAAGATAAGGTATAGTCCTGCCCTGTAAAAAGATGAGATAAGCCTTAAATCATTTGCAAGCAACTTTGGAACTTACGGAAGATTGTATTGGTCATCTGCCAGCTGCGCTTGTTGGGCCAGGTCCTCCAAGGAGCTTATCTTTTCAACCGCAGGCTCAACGCCGTAAACAGACTTGAACTCTGCTACAATCTGGTGCGTGCTCTTCCGATCCCCAAGGACTATACAGAGTAAGCAGATAGTAGTGTGCGTAGTATCATCTATTACTTACATCTGAAAAAGCCAGAAGCTTCGCGGTCGAGGACGACGTGAGCGACGTATTGGCCGGCAGTGCGGTAAGTAGTTAAGTCCCAAACCTCATCTCCAGTTCCATAGTAGCATATTTTATTCTCGTCTTGCTTCCAAAGGCCCATCTGGGGGCTGAAAAAGGTCTCCATGAAGACCCCAACCAGGACGTGCACTCCCTTGACTTTCTTCGAGTCAAGATAATCCTTGATCCGCAAAGTAAAGTCCTTTCCCTTAAACTGTCCAAGCGTTAGTTTAGGAAATTCGATCGTGTAGTCGCTTGCGACGTAGCGCTTCACCCCCTCTTCTTCACTTAAATCAATTAGAAGCTTCTGGCCTTCGAGCATCACATCGTCCTTTGCAAAATAGCCGCAGACAATGACGTCACAGCCTTTCACGAAAGACCGTAGCGCAGAAATGTCGTCAACTTCGCCCTGAGTAATGGACACGTGAGGGTTTTCTTTGAGGGATAACGGGAGACGTTTAGGATTGCGACAATAGCCACGGACAAGGACATTTCGGTGCTTGAGGAGTTCCTCTGCAACACAGATGGAGACTTTCCCGGTGATACCGGCGATGCCAACAGTCAATGCCATGGCTGTGGAGTAATTGACAACAAAGTATATTTGGAGAAGTTGTTTTTGGCTGACGTTCCTTGGGGATGAACTTATGTTAGAGGGTTTCGGCCGGAATTCGTCCGTCGCGTAAGCAGATCTCAAGACATCTGTGTAACCCGGCTTCTTTCCTGCATACACGGTAGTCGGATATTTCCTGTCTCCTTTTACAGTCAAGTGCCATATGATCGTGACGAGCCGGTTGGTCTGGCGGACGAAAACGGTTGAATGTTGGGCTTTCCGCTAAGAAATACGATTTTTACGAGGTGTTGAATGACAATAAGCCAAAAGATGGCATATCCACAGCAATCAAGCCGGTCTTCCAGCATTCGATAGAATCAATAGAAGCTGTACAGTGGCTACTAAGGGCTTCGCGATGCTTCGTAACGAGCTTATCTGGCGCTCTATTGTTTTTCACCTGCTGAAGTGGCTTCGTTGTGGGCGTCAAGCTGAGACTGCGTGGAATTGGCATTGGTATGTGACATGCGTATCGAAATGTCTCTTTTATCTTTGACCTGCTGCTGGTATCAAACTTGACGGTATGAGAGAAATTCGAGCTAGTCCCAATGTTCCCTGATAAGTTATATACATACCAACTTCTTAATCTATTCCAGCGGATGGGATGTTTGTTGGATGATTGATGCACAGAAAATTGCATGAGATAATAGATGTAAGTGATGGTAATGATGTAGATATTCAATCGGCTTCGTCGAGGGTGAGCTCAGACGTTGATAAGCTCGTCTGCAACTAGCGCGTGGCGGTCCGACCAAGATTTGTCACGACGTGAAGTGCGGCATGCGTTTCTCACTTTAATTCTCACGAACGCTACTGGTGAGGTAAGCGGGAATAAATGAGGTCTTTAAGTACCTTTGGTGAAGATAATGAACTCTTTCAAAGAATTTCTGCCTGAAACAGGGAAATCAGACAAAAGTAGGGAACTAAAAGCACATTCTTTATAATGCGGATGAGTTGAACCGGAGAAGGGGCGTGTCTACTCCATAGACTAATACTTGGCGTGGATTCAGGGCTCGCTCCGTGTAGGTGATTGGCAACTACTGGCAAAACAAAACGGGGAAAACTGGAGGAAATTGTCACCTGAGATGGATACGTGATTATGAGGATCAGGCGATGGTCAGACTGACGAGACTCATAGCACACCATCACAGCTAAACTTCAGAAGACGATAGCAGAAAGCTTCGTTCATGCTCGATCCTGATCACTTCGAATGTATCAATGTTAAGGTTTTTTTTTTTTTTGCCGATCGACCCTTAACGTTCCAATATATTCTATCCGGACTCGTCCTGACAGGAACCGCCGGAAGCGGGGTATTGGGAGACTTGCGAGACATCCTTTGGGCACTGCCGGTGGGACCGCTGGAGGCTTGGCATCAAAGAGCAAGGGTCGGAGAATAGGAGAGAAAAAGCTTAGGGTAGTTTCGCCGCACTCCATCTATCAACGCATCGCACGTACTGCAGTGATTTTCGACTTCTCTCTCATCACGTCCATCTAAGACGGTCAAAGGGATATGATCTACTCACCGCTTAAACCCTTAGCCCCCACCGCATCCTCTCGGTGCTTGTCGGAGCAGGACCGGACTCGGAATCCCGATTAGCCGACCGAGCCCGTAGAAAGTTTGTCAATCCGCAGGATTCCGGCAAGCCGCTTTCGGGCGGCAGAGCAGCTGAAACGTGCCTAGTGGAGGTGCGCGTGGGTTGCCGGTATCGACGTACAGCGGGCCGAGTAATTGGCAGACAGTACCACCCTGGCCCGCATGGCCGGATCCACGCGAAACCGATGATGCAGGGGATGCCCAAGGCTGAGCACGCACCGGAGTGGCCCGCATCGAAGAGAGCAGTAGCAACAGCTTGGTCGCCCTGGCCCGTCGCAGCGGGAACTTTCATGCAAGACGCACCTTTTACTATTTTCTTCACACTTCTCATTGCCTCGATTCTAGACTCTGGCCTTCTCCTTTGCCGCCCATCTGACGTCGGATGGGTTGGTCGTGACACGCAATCGTGCGAGGGTGCAGTAACCTTTCCATACTACAGTCGGGCGGTTTTAATCACCGTTGGAGCTGCCGCGGCTGTTTCGAGCCTCCCCGCAGAAATCATCGGAAACCGACCATCCGAGCGACGTCATGTTCTTTCTCCGGAACTCCGACCTGTTGATGACGATCACAGTGCTGCGGCAGATGTGTCAGCGGAAGATTTATTACTAAGGAGGTGTTTGTCCGCACTCACGATGATGTTGCCCTGTACCTTGCAGCGACGCTCTCAGGCTTACTAGCGGCATCGCTCGAACGCCTCACCAAGCCCACGACGCCATGAACGGCTAGGGTATCACTAGCACTCCTAGCTCCAGCGTCCATCTCTTGTCCCGGTTGTGGGGAGGTAACCTTCCCCGATCACTTCCCGACCTCTGAGAACCGCAAGCCGAGTCAAGACAACACAAGGCTACGACGAGCTGGAAGGCGAAGGCGTCGCGCAGAAGAGAAGATGTTGAACTAAACTACACTTCGCGCACGTACTGAGACGCATAGGCGGTTCCGCATCGACTCTCACGGGGGCCTTGACGAAACACAGCCATCTCGCTTCGCGGCGAGAATCCTCATTGTTCCATTACTCGCAGTGGTCTGTCTGACGATGGTGAATTACCACAACGGGAAAGGCAGTCCGTTACTATTTTCCACCGCGCCCGCAATTAGCCAGTCACAGCGGGCATGGCTGTCAGCCACGAACGGAATCCGCCCGCAAGCCAGACCAGGGAATGCGGTTAAGCCGGCACTCGCGACGTCCGAACGCGCTACATACAGGGGCTCGAGTAACAATCCTTGCGAGCGTGCTCCAGGTCTTGGTTAATGCGGACACTGCCCTGCTTCCGCTTTCTGCGGCAGTTCTCATGCTGGCGCTGAAGCGAGCAGCAGGAGTTCCCTTCAGCTTAAAGTAATAATGTCGGGAAAAGGGGCCAGAGGAGCAATGGTCCTGCAAAATTGCAGTCCAGCGGTGGAAATGCGCAGCGTGCGTAACGAAAAGTCAGAATTGTTGGAAGGCCGGGGGCCCTGCTGGCCTGAAGAGGTTCAATAAAAAAAAGGGAGCCTGGGGGAAACGCGTCGACGGAGGTTCCTAAAGACTTGTCCAATCACAGCGGGCGACGGTGCCCGTAAGGAGGCAGGACACCCAGGCCCGGATGAAGCTTAAAACGCTCCAGATAATCTGCCGCCCACCCCGCCGCAGCGACGGCAAGCTCTGGGCCCAGCGTTTCGTCACATGAAGGGATGCACGCAGATCTTATTGTGCGCGCGCCGCTCGGTGCCCTTTGAACGCGTACCGAAGCTTTTCTTCCCTTGTAACCTTTGAGCGGACCATCCCATCTATTTCACTCCTATACCGCTCTTTTTGATGTTCGCAGTTGCGCGCTCCTTTTGAATTTTCTATACGAGCCTTCGGCGTCATAATGCATCATGGCAGATGCCGGGGGTGCGGCAAGCTGGCCAGCGCCTAACTTCGTCGACCCTCCCGATCGCGTTCCCTACATTGCATCCATTGAGATTCCGCTGTTGTTTTTCATGACACTGGCTGTCGCCGCTCGCTTTTACAGCAGAGCAGTGCTAAGACGCATACTGGCATGGGACGACTGGTTCATGTTGCCAGCATGGGTATGCCACTCTATATACCCAATTGTTACTCACTCGAGTGCTGATCAGCATACATATTCAAGGCCTGCCTGGCAACCGTGACAATAACAAGCCTATATTCGACCATGCATCTTCACCTCACCAGGCATCTATGGGATGTAAAGCCAGAATGGGTCCAAGAAGCGCTGAGGGTGAGCATCAGAACAAACTCCATCTCAACCGTCTAGCTTCCAGGAATTCACTTATTGATATATCTACCAGATAAACATAATATTCGAGATCCTCTATCCCATAGGCGTGGCGCTCACCAAAGTCTCCATTTGCCTAAACTACTTGCGCATCTTCCCAATGCAAACGTTCAACGACTACTTCTGCAAGGGAATGATGATCTACTCCGTATGCTGGTGCATCAGCACCGTCATCCCTCAAATCGACCAATACGTCAACTGTCCGCCCGTGTCCAACACCACGGACCGCATCAGATTCAACCGGGACTGCATCAACCAGCAAGACTTTCTCATCACGACGGCGGCGCTGAACAGCCTCAGCGACCTGTGCATCTTCCTCTGGCCAGCCCGCTTCATATGGGGAATGCACGTACCAAAGGAGCAACGATGGGGGCTCATAGGCCTTTTCTGCGTAGGCGTAATGTAAGTCTCCGTTACTCCCATCTCCCCTACACGTTCCCCAATCCTCCCGCATCCAAAGACCTCCTCACCCTGACATCAGCCCTTCCTCGGCAAAAACAGCATCTGCGTCGCCGGCGTCCTGCGCATGTGGTTCTTCACCGTGTGGTTCAAATCGCGCGACCCGTACTGGGACGGGGTGTGGAACTACATCATCCTGGCGCTCGAAACCAACGTCGGGCTCATCTGCGCGTGCCTGCCATGCTGCAAGCCGCTCCTCGTGCGCCTCTTCCCGTGCGTCTTCTCCAACCACGAGTCGCGGGCGTCCCGCGAGAACCACGACAACAACAACAACAACAACAACAACAACAACAACAACAATGACATCGAAAACAACCCCTCACCGCTCGACCCGGCCCACCGCATCCGGCAGAAGCGCAGCTGGAGCCTATGGGGCACCAACACCACGCTCACAACCACCACCACCACCACCGACACCACGACAACGAGCTCGAATCCGCGTTCGCCGGGCGGCACGACGCTCGCGATCCCGGCGGCGGCGGCGGCGGCGCTCGCCAGCAACAAGGGCGCCGCCAAGAGCGACACGGTGATCCTGATGGACGACCTGGGCGGGGCGACGGGGCTGGCGACGGACGACGAGCACGAGCACGAGCACGAGCACGACGACGGGTACGACAGCGTGACGGCGAGCCACGAGGCCGACCGCAGCCTCGTCGCGACGCCGCAGCCGCCGACGCCGATCGACCCGCCGGATGTCGCGCGGCAGCTGCAGCAGCGCGACATCCGGCTCGGCTTCCCGCCCAGCAGCTACGACGACTACGTCGCCGTGTCGGAGGACGGGCATCCCGGGCGGAAGATCATGCCCTGAAGAACAGGGGCTTGTGCGTATGCGCGCGTGGAGTTTGCGTGTATGTGTGGCTATTTTTGGAAAAGAATCGAGGGAAGTGGGAAAAAAAAAGTTTAATGCTGGGAGATGGGGGGGTCGGGTTGGGATTGGGCGGAGGGGGGAAGGAAGGGGGTGGGTATCGGATCATTGCGATTATTTTTCGGAGGGCGCATTATACCACTTCCTTTCGATGGGCAACTCCGGGGTTTCGGGGGTTTGGAATTCGACTATTAAGTGGAATTGGGAATGGTGTGTAGGAAATAGTTCTAACGCATATGCGGTGGATTGTGCATTTGTTCCCCTTTGGGGCATGGTATATTTGCTTTTTTCAGTGTCCGTCAAATCAGGAAAAACGTAGGACGGTGGGTTGTAACGCGGGTGGTTTCAGACCAAGAGCTTGTTCGCGGGGAACAATGACCTCACGCGGGCAGAAATTCTTGTTACTTGGTGTCCTCGGTATGTAGAACCTGTTCGAGGTCGATGGACGCGCGGATAAGAAAGAGGGAGTTATGTCCATTCGGGGATGTGGTCCGCACGAGCTCCTGCCAAGTTCTTGGAAAGTGGAAAACAAGAGGATGAATGAAGATCAATGTCCACAGCGGATTAAGGACTCTCTGGAGCATATTCATATTGTTTAGACGCACGAGAGAGACGTGCAGTCTCCATCAAAATAGTAATAGAGAGAGCTTTGTGTTGGTTCTCACAGGAAGTTCAGCTTTCAAGTCTAGATGGTTGACTTGAAACGAGTCAGGCCCCTGCTTTATAAACGGCTCGGAAAAGGATCCGACACTCTGAATCATGCTGATATTCGGAAAGAAAATCGGTGTGGAGCCGATATCGACTCGTGGATTACCCAGCATGAGTACTTTGGCGCAGACTCATCGTAGCTTAACGACCTGATCATTGATTACGCGAGAAAAGGGCTGAGAGGTTATCCGAACGGTATGGCATTATTTTTAGCGCGAAAGGAGGCAGACACATCGTCTTATTAGTTACTATAAGCGGATCTTACAGAGTCTTATCTACCCGGAATTATAACAGAAGGTTGTAGTCCTATATACTTTGGGGACGTAGGCCCGCTATGTCCCGTATGCTGCAGGAGCACTGCCCAGTATCAGTATGGATGGTCATTTTCACACCTACGGACATTCTGTAGTAACAGAGGAACAGACCTCTCGACTCATTAGTTAAGAAGGATGAGCAGAGAAAAATTGAATTATATTTGCAAAGATGAAGTCCTATGTCATAGTTATTGCAAAGCAATGTTTACTATATCGGTCTGAAAATACTTCTATTTACAACCACTATAAGGAGCTAGAGGAAAACCCTTACATGTACTCAGGGTCATCTATATACTTCTAGTTTCGCTTGACGGTTATCTGACGAGTCTTTGTGGGGTTTTAAGTGGACGTGGACGTGAGCAACTGTTCTGATAGCCTACATGGCGACTTTCTCATTTCGAGCGACCCGAGAGTTTTCCGGGACAGCATTATAACGACCTAGGAGCTCCCAATGTGTCCAGTAGGATTTGGTGCTGGTCGGTGATGTATCATATCGGGCTTCTTCTCAGATACGGTGGAAGCATTAGTTACGGAAATGGGCATATCAGTGTTCAGGAACTGGTTTTGTTTTGTGCGAGATCGCAGGGTCTGAATTTTAACGCTCATCACATGAATGATTGCGAAGAAATAGCTTAAAAGGTGTCCGGGGCTGGGCTGGGAATATCCATGGAGGCAGTTTAGGAGTAGGGATATTGGGAAGGCTGAAGTCAAAAATAGCAAATGATAATAATGTTGAATCAGCGACGGACAATAGAAAGAGGGGATAGGTGTACACAGGCGGAGTATTTTAGAGTGGCGCAAATGATTATGGTCTACTATTCACCAGACTGCTCATCATGTTAGATCAGGGACCAAGCAGCCGGAAAACTGGGCAAGCTCGCCAAGAACATTCACAGGTCTCTGCGGCTGAACAAGGTATATCCAGCTAGTTCAGCGACCGTCATTCCACGTTGCAGCCATCTCATATACGCGAGCATCCGAGCAAAGAGTCCATCAAGGGTCAGTCTCGGTCGAAGCGACCTTCAGTCGTTGCTGGTATTCATATAATGCCGCTACGGCTACTTCATAGCCTCCCTCCCAACCCATCCTGCAGCTATAGTACCCGACATGACCGTCTACTTGGTGCCGTAGGTAGTCTTCAACTTCTCGACAAGCTGGACATACTGGTCGCGGGCCTGGTCGGGCGTGATGCCTTCGTCGAGCTTCTTCTGCCAGTGGTTCTTCATCGTCTTCTCCTGTTGTTTCGTACGCACAGAGGCAGTCATCAGTATATGATTTCATGTAGAAAATCCAGAAGGATGATAGAACCCATGGCCCACGCTCGTCGTCGGCTCAGGGACTGTTTTGCAACACAATTATGGCACACGAAGTGTGCATTCGTGGAAGAGCAGGAGGTAGGAAACGGGACCTGTGACGTACCCTGATGTTGAACATGCCGACCTTCTTCTGCTCGATGTCCTCGTTCTGCGCGATCTTGGCAAGGGCGTAGAGCTATACACGCGCATATGATATCAGCGACAGATTCACCAACAACGTAACCGATATAAAGCGTCGAGGACTCTACAGCAACACGCGAAGGCAGAGAAAAGAAAAATACTCACGTCAAGCTGCTCCTCCTGCGTCGGCTGGGAAGCAAGGTTGCGAACCTCAGTGAAGGCAGCCTTGAACTGTTCCTCGGTGGCAGGCATGGCGACTATGGTCGGTGCTGTTTGTGAAGGACTGTGGTATAGGTGAGGGTAGATGTGAGAGGAGAGAGTGAGAGAGATGCGCGCAGTGGAACTTGGTGGGATGTTGATGTGGGGTTTGGCGGGGCATCACGAGGCGCGCTGGAGCCGGCCGCTTGCGCTGACGAGTGACGCCATGGCCGACGGCTGAGCCCTGTTGTTGCCCAACAAACCCACGAGGCGAGCCGAGTGGACGGCTAATCACACGCATGATTTGCATGTGCCTTTGCCGAGGGTCCGCTGGGCAATGTGAGCTTGGCCGATATGATTGTCCACCTTCACAGTCTCGTAGGGGGCAGTTGTTAACCTTCTCCGAAAAAACAACCTAGATACTGTGTGCGCGAGGCTTACAGGTGCATAGATTGAAACGAAATCTCGTCTGTGAAGCAACCTCGTTCTCCGGTAAATTATATGCAACCACAGGACGTCCCTCAATGCTGGGTAACGTCACTTCATGCCGAACCTAACCCATCTACGTCTTTGAAATCACGACTCTCAACTTTGCCGACTGCCGTTGACTTGTCCAAATCAACATCGCCGGTCTTCCACGCCGAGCATCCATCTTCCGACCCTACGCCAGAGAATCCAAGCTGCTTTGGTTGGGATATATCCCTCGATATTTGCATATAAAGTCTACTATCGACCTGCATCGCAGAGTCCACCGTCCGGTATCTCCATGTGTGGGAATACCATTCGGCGCTCATCCCTTCCTCACAACACCGCATTTCATCGTATGTGTATTCCTCTTTCTGCCCCTACAACATTGCGCGTAATGCAAGGATTCCCGTTCCGCCTATAAAGTCCCAGTGAACGCCCAAAAGCAAGAATCCCTAATTAAGCTAGTCAAAAGCCGCATCGTCGCCGATTGGTGTGCGTCTCGTTCGTCGTTACGGGTGCAGGAGAGAAGGAGTAGATGGAAACAATCGTGCCTCGCGCATGCGCTTAGTTGGCCAGGATGGTCGAGACGAGATCTGTAGGCCATTAGTATGAGCAAACCCATCCATGAAATTTTCATGGAGCCAGAAATCTTGTGCGTGGACAAGCAAAGTACATACCCCTGTACGCGATTTCGCCGGAGCTGGTATCGACGGCCTTCAGGAGCTCGTCCACCTCGTCGTCCGACATCTTCTCACCCAGATTCGTGAGGATGTAGCGCAGCTGGCCGACTCCGATAAAACCGGTGCGATTCTGATCAAAGACCTCGAAACCGCGGCAGTACTCGTCGATGTCGCCGGGGTCGCGGAAGCCGCCGGGGCGGTTCAGGATCTTGGAAAAGGTCTCGAAATCGACTGTTGGCGAGAGAGTCCATGTCAGCCATCATTTTAGGGCGTTAAGTCGGCCATACGCCGAACAGCATGCAGCTTTTGCGGCAGAAAGCCCGGCGCAATCCGTCGTTACCCGCCGCGCACTGTGTACTCGGAATGATTCTTTGCAGGGGAACTTACAGTCACCACCGGCCTGCTTCTCAAGGTCCTTAATCTCGGCGATGGTGGGGTTCTGGCCGCAGGCGCGGAGGAGGTCGCCGAGCGAGTCGAGCGAAACGCGGCCGTTGCCGCGCTTGTCGAAGAGCTGGAAGGCTTCCTTGTAGTTGGTCGAGGCCTGGGCTTGTGAGTTGTCGTACGACATAACGGATGCGCTGAGTGTTGTAGTGATGATAGAAAGAGGGTAGTGGGCGTAGGAGAATAGCGCTCGCGCAAGAAGTAGGATTTGGGGAGCGAAGAGTGTGTTTGGGGCGGCTGTGTTGACAGCCGGGCGGGGAGGGGGTTGTTTGGGGGATGGCGGCTTCAGGGAGGGCGCCGAAAGCGGAATGGGCAGCTGGAGGCGAGCGTACCATGTTCTTGGCTTTGTGCGAGGACGTTTATGCGGAGTGAAAAGCTGGCGAGCAAATGCAGCAGAAATGCAAAGGCGGAATGCGGGAGGCGAGGCTGAGGTTGTACAGCAGAAATGAAGTTGGTGTTGCACGGTTGACAGATGTCCAGGAGTTGAGTGAGCGCCCGACGCGCAGGCCACACTGGGGCCGGCCCATGCGTTGCAGAGGCAACCGCCCAAACATCAACACAAAACGTCATCCTGTCATGTGAAAGCCTGGACGTCGCTGCCATGGACCCCTCTGACACTGCCCAGTTCCGCCGTTAAGCACTTGCTCGCCACTATCAGCCCCAAGCCGCAGTAAAGATATCTGTGTGCTCTCCCTCAGCTTATCAACACCGAGCCTTCACCAAACTCTATCTGCGGCACCATGACTTCTGCCGCGGTCCTCGCTTCCTGCCTAACATTTCCACCTCCCATCACTTCCTCCGCGCGAGGACCAGCCCGGTTCCCCACTCCAGCTCCACCTCCAGATCTTCGCTTTCCCAGCCCTCCGCTGCGCTGATCTCGTCAAACATCCGGTCCATCACATCGCCCGACCCGCCGTCCTTCCGCGGCTTGACGTCGGGGTGCGCCTCCTGCCATCCGTGCCACGCGCTCCACGTCCTAAAATATACCTTCCACTGCCCCACCGTCGCCTTACGATACAGCCTTATGGCCTTTTCGCCCCTCCCGGTCCCCGCTTCCTTCGTATCCGGCACGTACTCGTACCGCGTCACGTCCTCGAAGAGATCCTCCGCCGGCTCGATCTCGCGATACAAGTGCTCCACATAGCTGCGGCCCGGCTGCGTCCAGTACGGGCCCAGTTTGTCTGGGTCGGTCGTGTTGGATGACCACTCGGCGACGATCGCCGTCGCCTTCGGATACTTGATGAAGAACGGGTTGCCGTACGTCCAGAAGGCGATGGTGCCGCCCTGCCGCAGGACGCGTGCCAGCGACGTCCACGCGCGGGGGTAGTCGAACCAATGCGCCGCCTGGCCGGAGACGATGGCGTCGACGCTGTTCTCGCCGAAGAAGGGGAGCTCCTCTGCGGGCCCGCTCTGGAAGGTCACATTGGGGAATTCGATGCCGGTGGTCTTCGCTCGCGCTTGCTCGATCATGCCGGGGGATGGGTCGACGCCGATGACCTTTTCGAAGTCATTGGCGATGGCGCGTGTGACGATGCCTGGACCACACCCGAGGTCGGCGCAGAGGGTCTTTGGACCACGGTGGTAGGAGAAGATGAGGTCGTAGAGAGACCGCGGGTAGCTGGGACGTAGTTCCGCATACGAGGAGTACGAGAAATTGGGCTTCCTTTTGACAGTTTAGCAATATGTACAGCATTGTAGAGCGGCGCCGCGAGACGAACGCGAAGGTAGCCATGCTGGGTAAGTTATGTAGGCCGTTGTGGTAATACCACTACTTGCATAATCATCAGTCTAGTTATATCTTCGGGACGGAGCTGAAGCAGGATCTTGGAGAGGCTAATGTTTACCAGCTATTCTGTTTCAGCTGTCCTGCCCAGGAAGGCTCGCCTGAGCTGCAAGTACTACGCGCCTACCCCACGTTGGTGTGTTTGCTCGACGTGTCGCATCCGACTTCGCTTCCGCCGTCACGTCATCGCTTGCTGCACCAGACGCAGATCAGTCGACCAATGAGAACAACTCCACTACAGCAACTCCCATAGGAACAGAATATGAGGGTGCAACGTAGTATTGAAACACCAAAATAATACACGCCTTGCAAAAGGGTACCAGATCATTGCAGATCGCAGTCGCCCTCACCGGGATTGAAGAAAGATAGTTAGGTCACTCTTCACTCTCATGCCGCCTACTTTAAACATTGGTGATGTCTCGCCATGTCCATCCCTTAAGCTACCACTGCTCATTTTTCGGCTAAGTAAATATAGTTACGTTAGGCTGATCCCTTCCAAAATATCCGATTCGGCGGAAGTAGCCAGTGCCAGGATCCTTGGTAAGAATGAGTGCGCCGCAAACCCAGTTTCTGATATCCTGGAACCTCCTTGGAATGTATTTGTACCGTGACCAGGGTCCAACGAAGTCGGGAAAGTCAGTTCTTTGGAAAGGAAACAGCTCGAGGCAGATTGTTGTACGATCCTCTTCTAGCATTGACCTTTTCGGAATCGTGCCCAGTACTGCGCCAATCTGCTCGCAGGACACAATTTTTGCTGAAACAGATGACAAAAGGGATTCTCTGACGGTCGTACCAAGTCCAGCTTGAAGATATCTTGAGAATATCGCATACTGCTTGCTTAACTCGTCCACGAATGGGTAGATTGTTTCAGGACTCTCAGCACCGCCAAGTAGTTAGCCTAATTGGGAAATTCAGAAGTGGTTTAGCGTAGCCGTAGGCCCTTAGAAGGAGCAATCCATTGAGTTCAAACATAGATGACCGGCTGTAACATCTCCGAAAGGAGCGTTGTCCGATTTCAACGCTGCATGACCTTCTGGCAGATGGCACGAAGCTTTTTAACACAACTCCAAGTCACCCATTCTACTGGCTCATTGATCAACTCCCACGACTAGGACGGGGCCGTGCAAGACGGGAGATGTTGCTGAGACTCCTCAATGAGCTCCCAAGGTCTCCTTCTAAACACGGACGTGACAGTCCATGCGAGTTACGTAAGCCCTTTTTCCATAAGCACGTGAAATAACGGCCGTGTTCTCCCGAGTTTCCGTAAAGCTCGGCGACTGCAAATACCGCAATCAATGCTTCATGTGGGAATTCATCCCGCATTTTCGGTATAATTGCAGCAGGGAACACCACTGTGCAGGATGCTCTTGCCGTAGTCTCCAAATTTCTGAGTCAGGCACTGGGCTCGGTGATGGAGCGAAATTTTAAAAGCCAGGATCCATTCCTGTGTGCTGCAGTGTCGTTTGTAAAATATGCCCGCCGCCGCTCAACTGAGCTGCCGGACAGAACCCCCGCATGTCTTCTGATCCGAAGCATACTATCCTGGAGTACAGGATTCACACTTAAACTTTCAGGTTCACTTGAACAGAGGCGATTCCGAGGAGAGCTTTTAGGCCATGTTCAGTTGCCTGCCGACAATTATGGATCCTATGCCGTTACCGAGGTAACGCACACGGAGCCACACACACCTTTGGATCGAGAAATTTTGTAGGAAAAGACCTTTTGAAGAGACCAAAGCAAAATCGGGTGCTTCAGGAGCACCAATGTTAAAATAGGCGCCTCGGAAACATGGGGCATCTGCGCAATCTGCTTCGTTTTCTCTTCCTCATCGTTTTGGAAAATGTTGGTTAACTGGCTAAATCAATAACGACGGATCGTTCAGACATACCTTCACTGGCCCACAACTCTACGAAGCTTCCACGCTCGACCTCTAGCAAGTTCTTCTCTTCTTTTTTAACAAGTCTGAAGTTTATCATGGCCTGCATCTTGCCGCTCGCTGTGATGACATCCCACCAAGATTGGGTTTGGGCCTCAAGTAGTTGGTAAAACAGGGTGCAGCCGCTTGAAATTGCTAATTTGGCCTCGAGGTAAGTCACCCCGAAACTTCCTGCCCATAGTATGGTATTGCCGAATCCGTCTGTCTTACGTGGAAATTCTTTAATATATTGTATATAGACCACAATCTTTTCACAGTGGCTGCAGTTATGCATAGTCCTGCCATCCTGTTTCCAGTGTGGCTCCTCGTATAGACACGTTCGGGAATTACCGATTTCGATAAAGGAGTAGCAAATTTTGGCGCCCTGCGAATTGGCTCGGGCAACATCACGAGATATATCACGGACATGTTCAATATGTCGGCTGCGTTGTATTGACGCGGTCTGCATGAAGAGGGTTTTGGAAGAGCTCATGGTCCTTGTATTCCAGTCCTCATCAACGGTTAAAGACTGATAGTCGAGTACTGTGCTGACAAATCGTTTTTTGAGAAGAGAATTGATGAGGCAGAATGCGGTGTGATATTTAGAAGGCTGAAAAGTGGCTAATCGGTCTGACTAAGCGAATGTGATGGCTGAGCAAATAACGGGCGAAGTTGCGCTCTTGTTCGCTGCGTTGCTACGGAGTCGTACACTTCAAACGTTGAACGTACCCACGCGCCCAGGTGGCCCAGAAACACCTCAAAGATCATATCCACGTGAGAGCAGACTTAGAGGATACCTAGTGAACTTATGCCATAAGTCAAATTGCTTTTAGTTTCGACTGTTTCGCTAGTGGTCATTCGAGTGTTACGCAGGCTGTCTAGACACAGCCGCCAACTCGTAAGCTATTTATCCCGTCCGCGATCTCACCTCGCCGCCCTCGCCATCACATTCGCAACCACCTCTGGAGTCTGGATCCATTGCTCATCCTTATCCAACAGCGTCCTCCTCTGCTCCTCCCAGTTCCTTCTCGCCCACTCCATCCTATCCGCACTCCGCGGTTTCACATCCACTTCAAATGGATTCATAGTATTCACCAACCCCGGCCTGATATCATCCATATCAATGTCAATCTCTCTTCCCGCAGCATTCTTCTTCTTCCGGATATCAAAACCCCACAGCAGATGTGAAGTCACGTAAAACAGGTTCCGCTCCGCCAAGTGCTGCCCGGGACAGATGCGCCGTCCGGCACCGAAGGCGAAGAGGTCAGTTCGCGCGCCAACCTGCTCGTCGGACGTGACCATCTCGAGCTTGCCCTCCCAGCGCTCCGGTCGGAACTCTCGTGGCTGTGGGTACGCAACGGGGTCGCGGTGGATGGCGTGCGTGTTGAGGATCAGACCGGTGCCGGCCGGGATGTGGTATTCGCCGAGCTGCATAGGGACGGTGGTGGCGTGAGGGAGTGCGAGCGGAGCAACGGAGATCCAACGTTGAAGCCTGGGGAAGTTGGGGGAAATTGTCAGTGACGAGGTAAGTGAGGCTTGGAAAGGGAAAGCAAGACGTACTCCTGGATGCATTGGCGCGTATAAGGTAGGTTGATCGCATCGCTGTCTGAGGGCAGGCGGTTCGGACCAACCACCCTGTCAATTTCTGTGATAGAGCATCAGCGTCAAGAGCCACGAGTGAGACACCAGATCAGCCCTCGCAGGGCCAGCGACGTACCTTCCTGCGCCTTCTTTTGCACCTCAGGATACAGCGCCATCGCCGCAACCCAGATGTTCAAACTGCTCGCCGTCGTATCCGTAGCGGCCTGCAGCAAGCTATTCGCCACCTCCGTCCCCTCCCTCTCACTGATCCCCTCCCATCCGGCCCTCATCTTCTCCTGGATGGACTTGTTGAAGCTGGGCAGCACCCCTTCCCCACCCTTCTCCAACGCATCCTTCGTCCTATTCCAATACCGCCACAGCATGTTCTCATGCCTCTCGGTAAAAGCCTTCACCTCCCTCCTCCCGGGCACCAACCACGCGGGCACCCAGCGGCTCCACACCAGCGGCACCTCGTCCAGCCACCACCACTTCATCGCGCACACGGAGATCTCGTACAGGTCGTCCATGACCTCCCTGATGCCGGGATCGCTCGCGTCCGGCACGCGGCGGCCGTTCGTCATGGTCATCGCGACCGAGTTGGAGAAGCGCTCCACGTGCGTGCGCCACGCGTCCGGCCGCGCGGCCGCGTCGGCGAGCATCTTGCTGGCCTCGAGCTCCTGGTAGGGCAGGTACGCCTTGGAGGCGCCGACGTTGAGCACCGCGTGCCACATCTTGCGCGCGGCCCGCCAGCGCGCGCCCGAGATGAGGGCCGGCGCGTAGCCGCCGCGGCAGGCGTTGTCGAGGCGCATGGACGGCCGCCCCGCCGTCTGTTGGCCGTGCTTGTTGAAGATCAGGTGCGCGGTCGCGGCGTCGTTGATGACGAGGAAGGGGACGTGGCCGCGCATGATGGTGAAGAGCGGGCCGTAGGTTTGGGCCCAGTTTTGGTAGGTGATGTGCGGGTGGAGGGTGGAGATCTTGGTGGAGGGACGGTTAGTTAGGGGTTGATGTAGGATGAGGTGGAACGATGTGGGAAGCTGCAGGTGTCAGAATGGAGGAGTAGGCTTAGAGGAGATGTACTTGGTGTAAGTTTCCCCAGAGTGGACGGGTGGGTGGGCCTGGTGGGAAGCCTTTCGGACGAGAGCCGATTTTGAGAATCTTGTGGATAAGGAACGTGAGTAGCGTGAATAGGACGGCCCCCAGTGCTATGGAAGGCCCGAACAGGACGGGGTATTGGGAAGTGTTGAGCTGCATAATGGGGCTTTAGGCGTGGAAGTGGATAATAGTACGCGTTGAGGAGAAATGTAGTCCAGGAGAATCCAACGGGAAGCTGGAGGCCTAACAGCGTATGTATATATACTGAGTTGCTTATCTCCTAAGGGTGGGAGAGCTAACGTAACCTCTGCTACCTCAAG
Organism: Neoscytalidium dimidiatum; assembly: GCA_037367355.1. Lineage (NCBI taxonomy): Eukaryota > Fungi > Ascomycota > Dothideomycetes > Botryosphaeriales > Botryosphaeriaceae > Neoscytalidium > Neoscytalidium dimidiatum. The sequence goes on along the minus strand of CM074701.1, from coordinate 242,218 downwards.
GTGCAAGGACAGGGCTTCACTGCACTTGACAAAAAAGTATGGCATCCAATCAGAGAATTTGCGAAGGTGAGCCGCAGAAACTGCGGATTTACCGTCAGCATGCCCAGAGAGACATCAGGTCAAGGGCCTAGCGTTTCACAAAACCACATCGAGTCTTTCAAGTTGAGGCTATAGCATCCACTCATGCCCCAGTGATACTCAGCATGCCAAGACCATATCATCATTCTCACTCATTCTACTCCACCGCAGTCGCTAGCAGAGGCCCTTGCTGTCCAAGAGCTTCTGCAAGTCAGCAATTAGTCTACGTCAAAGCGACATGATCGGCGGGTGTCGGTCTTGGGTCATCACTAACGCTCTGTCACTGCACAAGTAAACACGGGGAGTCTTATGCACAATGAGGCAGAACTTCACATGTACATGTGTGTTCTGTGGCGATATACCGGCTTTGTGGCCATCTCTTCGGCAATACTACCGAATTGGTACAGGACTTCATATAACAGCCGCAGACCCCTTGATCCTTTCGTTCGCTCTTCGGATAAGCTCTTGCGTACAGACGCCATAGCCCCTGTCCCTGCATATAGCCCACTAGGCATGCACGACCATACGTCCGAGGTCACTGTAGATCATACTGGCCGCTGACAGCTGCCCCACCTTATCTTCGATTGCGAAACGAGACGAGCCGGTGCTCGCGGAGACCAAAGTCAGATCGGCTTTACGTGTCGGACTCTCAGATAGGAGAATCTAAGACCGTAGTCGTAAGACCGGATGGATGTTCTGCTGCCAGCCCCAGTATCTCCCGCAAAGTGGCTCGACGATCTGGCTCTGCCAACCTCAGCGCGGAGTGCGGGGATGGCCCTTGGACGAAGTGCCTGAAACAGAAGCATACTGCCGCGCCGGTTTCCTCGTCTAGACAGCCCTCGCGCGCCCTGGGCTTCTCCCTAGCCTTTTCCAGTCTCCGTTTTCGACATTATTCCCGTTGTTAATATTTCTGTAGCGCATGTCAGCATTACGCAGATTGAGCAGTTCATACGTGTCCGAACATGCCTTGCTATGCTACACTTACCGGGCGGCGGTGGCGTGCGAGTCGCACGATATAGCTTCTCGACCAGCACGAAACGAATACCTAAGCCGCCGAGAACTTCGATGAGCTCAATTAAACATCGAAATAGACTCAGCTTACACGTTACGCCCACCACCACAACCGCACTTGGCGTGCGCACGTCACGACTCGAGGTCCAGAAGGATCAGCGGCTCGCCAGCCCTTGCCGTGCAAATCCCGTCAGCAGACGCCGGGAAGGATCAACAAAATTACACGCCTCGATTCACCTGTGGGAGAAAAGCATAAAGTATAAGGACAATCGTGATTTGCACTCTGGATTCTAAAATCTCACGGTCAGAAGCGGTGTGTGTATGTGTGTGTGTGTGTGAGAGAGAGAGAGAGAGAGAGAGACAGAGAGAGAGAGAGAGCAGCGAAGTTTCAACCAATGGTGATGCCGGTCAATCGTCGTTGTGAAGCGCTTACGGTGACACAGATACACGCACGCTTGATATCACCAGACACACGTCTCCACGCGATCGGGAATAACGGGAAGGGGGACGGACTGGATCCATGCGCGTGCGCAACGTGGGGGCCGATGCAGTGAGATGTGCGGCGGGGTAGGGCTGGGGGAGGCGGGAGACGTTGCACGCATGCATGCACTTCTTGGCCGCGCGCGTCTGGGCGTGAGATAGCAATGCAAGGAAAGCGAAGCAGGCTTTTGTGATGCAGAGACGGAGGACACGCTCGTCTGGAATAGGGCTGACAGGCCGACCGCCACGCGGCTCGTATCTGCGAGCTCTCTTAGTCCACACGCACATGGTTCATTACGGCTCGCAATGGGCAAGGGTCGAGGACGAGCGGCTGAAAGCCCGAATGGTCTGCCTACAACCGGCCAACAGGTCCCATGGTCCGGTACGAAGCCTGTAGTGTGTAATTCAATTCAGAAATAATTAGGATCATTCAGCAATCCAAGTTCGAGAAATTGACGGATGCGTCTACCGTGTAGAACCATGGAGTCTTTATGCTCCACCGACGATCAGGAATACCGAATAAACTCTGCGTGATAGACATGTCCCAGCTATGCAATCCCAATCCTCCGCCCTGCATAACGTATCCCACTCCCCAATGTCGCGATTCCAATTCCCCAGACTCTCCTTCCCCATCCCATCCCATCCCATCCCATTCCAACCCCCCCTCTCCACCAATCCTAAATCTGCCTACACCACCTCTCCACCACCCTCTCCAGCCTGGCCCCCACACTCGGCGCAATCTCCTCCAACGCAACGTCGCACCTCACCATCGCGCTATCCGCCCCACCGCCTCCAATCCCGCCGCCGCTGCCGCCACCGCCCACGACCGGCATCACCAACTCCCACCTGACCAGGTTCTCCCACTCCCTCCGCGCCGCCTCGCGGCCCCACACCCGCATCCCCGACGCGACGGCGCCGGAAGCCGCCGACGCGATCTTCGCCCTGCCGGCGAGTGACGCGTATTCGGCGTACGCCATGTTGAAGTTGCAGGTGTCGGCGTCGTGGATGATGTCGAGGCGGGCGGCCGCGATGAGGAGGGCGAGCGCGAGGTCGGAAAGGTGGGGGAGGAGAGAGAGCTTGGAGTCGGGCGGCGCGAGGGAGGTGGGCGGGTTGGTGGAGAGGTTGGTTGCGGTGATGGCGAAGTGGTTTGGTGTGAGCGGGAAAGTCTGTGGGGTGAGGAGCGAGATGGGGAGGTGCAAGGTGGAGAGGGCGGTGGGGACAGATTTTTGGAGGTGGTAGTGGGGGGCGAGGTGGTTTTGAAGGAAGGCCGGGTTGGAGAAAAGAGACTATTTGGGTCGTTAGTGTAGTCGAAGGCTGAGGTGGGGTGGATAGCTTACGGATATGGAGTCGTTCCAAGCGGTCAGGAGGTCTTTCGGCTGTCCGGCTTGTCTGCTCTTTGGAGTGGCGCGGGGCTTGGTTGGAGCCTGCATTGACAACGCTCTTTGATCTGAGTCGTTCAGGTCCTCTGGTCGAACGGCGAGAGCTGACTTGCACATCTCCTGGAATGAACTGAAGCTCTTGGCTAGCGATAGGTGGACGTAACGGTGACTGAATCTACTCTTGACGCGCTTCTCGAGGTTCTCGGAGACACCGATCCTCGTTGTCAAGCCTAGGACAGCGATGGGCGCTTTTCTTGATTGAGCAATATCAAACAAGTTGTACAACAGCGTCTGGCGAGGGTGGGAAGCGAAAAGATCAAATTCATCCATGATGAAGATGACGGCTTTAGCGATCTCATCAGATTCCCTTCCGGCCAACTCTGAAGGGTGGGACAGGAGAGCCAATAGAGTGGAGAGTGTATCAGCGTAGTTCTTGCCCATTGTGTCTTCTTCGACATCCATCTCTTTTCCAAGCTGTCTCCAGATCTCACGGAGCGCAAGTTTGTCATCTATATGGACAAAGCCGTTCAATCTAATAATATGGAAGTCCTGTCGCTGATCCTTAGAAAGCTCATGCAGCACCTGATTGACGAGCGCCGTCTTTCCACTCCCGCGGGCGCCAATTATGAGCATCGAGTTGCCCTCTCCAGCAGTGACTGTTTGCTCGACCAGCTGATGAACCTTTTTGTACTCGTCATCGAGCCCGACTAACGGAACAGATTGCTTGCCAGTAATCTGACCTAGCACGCGAGTCTTGAGTGCAGTCAAGGCATCAGCAGAAGGCTGTCCCTCAGCTTCCAGCGCAGCATTTGTGATCTTTGACGTAGCTTGTGCTTTGTGAGGTTGACTACGGCGCTTGGAGATGGGGGATATCACGAGCTCTGGGGTCGCGGGCGTACTGGAGTTTCCGTTCGATTTGTCGCCTTCACCCACCAGATCAAGCAGGCTCATTTTCTCCTTGGAGGGTGTGGTGGCTGAGGACTTCGGCTTAGCTGGCGGTTTTGCCTTTGCAACAGATATTTTGGAGGCCTTGGGTTCCTCGTCCAACTCCTCACGCTCATCTTCTTCTGGTTTCTTCGCCGAGCGCGTCTTCTTAGAGGCAGAGTCATGTTTTTCCGTTACCTTGGCTTTGCCTCCTCGCGCACGCAGCGGGGCGAATTCAGCTGCGCCAGCGTCTTCATTTTCGTCTTTGTCCTGCGCTCTCGTTTTACGTCCGCGTCTTGTCGGCCTCGGCAGAGGGACAGTTTCAGTGACAGTTTCAACATCGTCTTCTGGTATATTTTCCTTTTGCGAGTCGCTTTGCTTCACAGCCTTCGATTTGCCCCGCGTGGTCTTCTTCGGTACGGCGGATTCGATAGGGTATTTTGCAGCGGTCGCAGCTTCGCTCTGTAATTGTCTGCCGGGGGAGCCTCCAAACGCGCTGTCGAAATCGTAGATATCCGGGTCGTCGAGGTCTTCGGCGAGGCCGCGTTTGCCAGCGAGCCTAGAGCTAGCACGGTTGCGTTCAGAGGAGAGCAGGCCAGCACGACGGGTTGGGCGCTTCAAGGAGCCTTTCGCGGATGTGGGTACGGGCGTCGAGTTCGCGGTGGTGGCGGGGGAAGCATCGTCCTCGGCCGGACTCAGCTTTCGACGCTTTGCGGATCTTGCCCCGGTTGTCATTGCTCGTGGGTGCATACACCGACTTGTTCGGCGTCCTCAAAATCAATTCCACATTATCGGGGTATTGTAGACAGATTGCGTAGCCAGAGAAGCTGACGTGACGTGAGCGTTGGTTTTGGAGGAGGCTGGAGAGGTGTTTACGCGGACGAGTCAACCACCTCGACAAGATGGATGCGCGCTGACCCTTGCACACCCTTAACACGTGCGCATGTGAGATCGCGTCTACGCGTCGCTCCAACCATATGGGTGCTACATACATGGACTTAGGATTGGCTTTTTCTTACCATCTTGCTGCTTTGGACATTGCACTCCAAGCTCCTTCCCTGTTTTATGTGGTGAATTGTGCCAAGTCGTTGCCGTTGGTCGCGTCGCTTTCTTTGGCGTCATCGTTGCTCGCCACCTCGTCCACCGCGACACTCCGCAGCATGCCTCCACCATGGTGAGGATACAAGCCGCCTCCCTCACGAACAAGACAATCAAGCGCCCGCGCAAGAGGAAGGCCCCGGACGGTTCTTCCGCTGAAGGAGAGCAACCATCGCAAACCGAGCAACCGCTCGACGCCGGTCAAGAAGCCGCCCCCGCATCCACAACCACAGTCCCGACGAAGACTCAAGATGGCGGCAAGAAACCGCGTCGCAACAAGAAGGCCGACGCCGGCTCCTCGAATCCCACCCTACGGCGCAATGCCTCGTCCAGCTTTGTCGACTCCTCAATACCGTGGCCTGAGCACTTTACAAAGCTTCAGCAGGTCTTCCGCGCCTTGAACCTTGTCTATACCTTCTGCTGCACCCGCAAGCATTTTGCTACCACTCTTGATAATATCAGGAGTACAGTTGAAAGCCACATAAAGCGCGAGCTGTCGGTCGACGATATTGCTCAGATCAAAGCCTTGGTCCCGTGGGCCATCAATTTCGTTTACGTCGATGAAGCTATGCTTCAGGTAAACTTGATGGGTTCTGAGGATAACATGGCTGGCAGGAAGGCAAACGAGTTTCGCCTCGCTGACCCCAATGATATGGAACAGGATAAGAAAGACAACGAAGTCCTTCTCTTCGAGTTCGTGGACGGCGACTTGAAGCGCCAAGTCCAGAACAAGAAGACCGGAGAGCCCACCAAGGTTACCAGGCCTTTGAGAGGAGAAGACCTTAAAATCCCCGTCTACAGCCAAAAGCAAATGCTGAATCTCATTGAGAAACGCAATGCCAAATTCACATCTGCTGTCAATCAATATCTCAACGACTGCGCCGAACTTGAGCAAGACCCAGTACAGAAGCTCCAGGACGAGTATGTTGTCTACGTTCCAACTCCATCTAAGAGTCGCGATGCGACCCCTGGCCCAAGTGGTCGCACGAACAATTTGCCGTCCACCATTCCGACGGAGCGGAAGCCCATCCCCGAGATACTGGAAGAGATCAAGAAGCTAGAATGGTACACTGGCCAGATCGTCCCTGATGGCCACAGAGTGTTCGACCCACAAGAGCCCATCTACGGTGACCTGAACTTTCGATTATCTCAGAACTTGGTGAATGCTCTGTACAACACGCGCAATATCGAACGACTATATGCTCACCAAGCTGAGGCAATCAACAATCTTTACGAGGGTCATAATGTCATCGTCTCCACATCAACCAGTTCCGGCAAATCCCTCATCTACCAAATTCCCGTGCTCCACGAATTAGAGAAAGACCACGATACCCGAGCGATGTACATATTTCCTACTAAAGCCTTGGCCCAGGACCAGAGGCGAAGTTTGAAAGATCTCCTCCATTTCATGGACGGCCTGCAGAACATTGTTGTCGAAACCTTTGACGGAGACACTCCATTCACCAGCCGCGGCTATATCCGTGATGAAGCACGCATAATCTTCACGAATCCGGACATGCTCCACATCACCATCTTACCTCAAGAAGAGTCCTGGCGAGCCTTTTTGCAAAATCTCAAGTTTGTTGTAGTGGATGAACTGCATGTCTACAACGGTCTGTTTGGATCCCATGTTGCCATGATCATGAGGAGACTACGGAGAATCTGTGCAGCACTTGGCAATCATCACGTCAAGTTTATCTCCTGCTCAGCTACAGTCTCGAACCCAGAAGAGCATATGAAGACAATATTTGGTGTTGACGAGGTAAAACTTACCGACTTCGATGGTTCTCCGTCTGGACGAAAAGAGTTCGTCTGCTGGAATACCCCTTTCAAGGATCCTGGAGATCCGACCTCTGGCAGAGGGGATACTATGGCTGAGGCAGCTAAGCTCTTTTGTCAGTTGATTCTTCGCGGAGTCAGAGTCATTGCTTTCTGTCGGGTCCGGAAGCAATGCGAAGGCCTCATCTCTGCAGTCAAGACTGAACTCACAAACCTAGAGAGACCAGAAGTGATGAACAGAGTCATGGCCTACCGGGGTGGCTATACTCCGCAAGACCGCAGACAGATCGAAAAGGAGATGTTCGACGGCAAGCTCGTCGGTATCGTTGCGACCAACGCGCTGGAGCTGGGCGTTGACATCGGATCTCTTGACGCTGTTGTCACTGTAGGCTTCCCCTACACCATTGCCAACCTCCGACAGCAAAGCGGACGTGCAGGCCGACGCAATAAAGATTCCCTCTCGGTCCTGGTCGGTGACTGCTTCCCCACAGACCAATATTACATGCAGAACCCAGACGAGATCTTCACCAAGCCGAACGCTGAGCTTCAAGTGGACCTCGAAAACATGCTCTGCCTCGAAGGCCACATCCAATGCGCCGCACACGAGATGCCCATCCGTCCAGCTGAAGACGCCAAATACTTCGGGCCCCTTCTCGCCACAATCGCCACCGAGCGCATGCGCGCCGACGACCTAGGATTCTATCACTGCAACGAGCGCTTCCTTCCACGCCCTTCGCAGCATGTGGCCATCCGTGACACAGAAGAAGAGCACTTCGCCATCATCGATACGACCAACAACCGCAACGTCGTGCTCGAAGACCTCGAAGCATCCCGCGCCTTCTTCACCATCTACGAAGGCGGCATCTTCCTGCACCAGGGACTGTCCTACCTCGTCAAAGAGTTTTCGCCCGACCAGATGCTCGCCAAGGTCGAGCGCGTGACGGTCGACTGGACGACGCAGCAGCGCGACTTCACTGACGTGGACCCGATCGAGACGGAGGCCATCCGCACGATCCCAGGCAGCCGCTCGCGCGCCTTCTGCGGGCCCATCCGCATCAAGCAGGTCGTCTTCGGCTTCTTCAAGGTCGACAAGCGCCGCCGCATCCTCGACGCCGTCGCCGTCGACAACCCGCCCATCGTGCTCATGAGCCGCGGCATGTGGCTCGACGTGCCCAAGCGCGCGCTCGACATCCTGAAGGAGCGCAGGCTCCACATCGGCGGCGCGATCCATGCCGCCGAGCACGCCGTGCTGAGCCTCATGCCGAACTTCGTTATCAGCCTGCCCGGCGACGTGCGCACGGAGTGCAAGAACGCGCTCAAGGAGTTTGCGACCAAGGAGTCGACCCGCAAGCGGCCGGCCAGGTTGACGTTCTACGACGCGAAGGGCGGCGCCAGCGGGGCGGGCATCGCGACCAAGGCGTTCGAGTTCGTGGATCTGTTGCTGCGCCAGGCGTGCGAGCGCGTCGCGCAGTGCCATTGCGTCGAGGGATGCCTGGAGTGTTGCTGCGATGAGCGGTGCGAGGAGGCGAACATGGTCTTGAGTAAAGCCGGCGCGGAGGTCATACTGAAGAGCTTGTTGGATTGGGAGATCGATGTCGAGAGTTTGCCGATGGGGCCGGAGGAGGGAAATCCGATGAATGTGGAGACGGTGGTGCCGGCGACGGAGGTCAGGCCGGGCAGGGGGAAGAGGGTCGAGGTTGTGGAGGTGAAGAGGGAGGGTGGGGGTAAGGAGAGGGTGGTTGTGGGGGAGGTTGGCGGTGAGGAGGAGGCAGGGGAAAATGGCGGGGAAGGGGATGGTGAGCACGTCGTGGTGAAGATTGAGGAAGAGTAGGGAATGATCGTGACGCCTGTGCTCACTGGTGAGCGCGTTCTCGCATCGCGTGTAAGGGATGATTTTCTTGCAAATTCCCCTTGAATGGATGCCATCAATTAGCTGATTGGCTCTGCAGTTCTGTAAAATGGGTCTGACTGGTTTCTCGGCACCTCTCTTTTCCTATCTCAAGGTTCGTAAAAAAAAAAAGTATTATGGTTTAAGACTTAGAAACCCTCAGGATAGAGGAGAATTTTGAAAATGAGCCCTTTAATTAGCCACTTGCGTAGCATATCAGCTTGTCATGCGAGTGTGGTGACTTACATGACACTAGCACTGTTTCGTCAACACGTGCATTTATCTGCCTTGCGGGCCAGTCCTGCGTATGCACGAATATTACTGTGATGGACTTGACCATTTTTGTTTTTCGTTGTTTTAATTACCCTGCTGCTCCCATGTCCAGCTTCTCGGGAAGCTGTGCGACGTGACGATGTGCGGCCCGCCCGAGTTATATTTTCCCATTCTCTTACATGTAAAGAGTCACATACATAGCTCAGGCAGAGGCTGGCTGGAACGGAAAAGAGAGAGTCACAGAGATCCATCCGTAAGTGTTTACATCGTTTCGTATTCTTGGCCTTTTGCTAAGCTTGCTGGCTGCTGCAAGGCATAGAAGGCATGGGGTGAGCGTTCACCTTGGCGCAGCCTCACCCAGCAGCCCGCTCAGCACAGCCCAGTTTCAGCACAGCTTGTCTGCAAGTTCATCGAAACGACAGCCAATCTTGCATGCGTGCTCTGCAGGTCAGCCTGTAAGAAGAACGCCATATCTACTCCGCCACCTCTCCAGCCTGTTCGAGGCAGACAGCTTGGAATAAGGGTAGCGCCCGTGGAATTTCTTGCCAATGCTCCGGTCAGTCACCCACCCCAAACTCTTCTCTCCTTGTTCCTGGCCCAGTTACTGCTCATAACTTCCATGCTTTCTTCCTCTCTACAATGGCAGAAGCAGTCGGTGTTGCCGCCTCTGCACTACAAATCGCAGACATCGGCGTTAAACTTTCAGAGAATATCTACAGATATGTCGAGACGGTGGCGAACGCTGACCGACGAATTGCTGACATTGCCTGCACAATAGAACTTACGACAGCTGTTATTCAAGAGCTTGGACACATCTTCAACGACAATGAAATAGTCGCCCGGAGCAAGGCTAGTGCGGTGTTTACGGCAAGACGCACATTGGGAGAGTGTGAATGCCTCTTCAAAAGCATCGGAGATGAGATCGAGAAATGCCGAAAATACAAAGTTCTCTTACCATTCAAGACGTCGAAGCTAGAGCAACTGAACGACAGCTTGGAAAGCTTCAAGAGCAATCTATCGTTGCTTATGCACGTGCTGCAGCACGCACAGCAGCTAGTTACCCAGCACGAACTGAGGAAGGAGACGCAGAAGCTCATTTGGCAAAGAGAGGAAGCCACCAAGAATCTGAAGGGAAAAACGCCTGAGTGCCATTGTGATTTCACATATGGGACTGCGCAGGATCCCACTGATTATCAAGGTGCCGCAGACGGCATTTCCGAAGAATCATCCGACCACAACCCACGAAATCCCCCTTCCTTAGTTCTTTTTTCAAGCACAAAAAAACTTTTAACTGGTCAGGCCGCGGAAGTGGCACCCTTGGAGCCTGTAAAAGGCTCGGCACAAGCCGTAACGACTACGAGCGTCTTATCGGACACCCAAAAGCGAAGTTCAGTCAGCAACAGATCAATTGAGCCTACAATGGCAGCTTACGCAAGTCAAAGCTCGTCTATCTTGGCTGCAGAGCTTGGAAGCTGCATTGAATCTTTGAGAAAGATGGTGCTAAAGATCGAAGCTTTTCAACAAGCGCTCCAGACTGCAGCACCAGCTGCCGAGTGGGCCAAAAAGAATGGTATTGTAGATACATACTGGGAGATGAGAGAGACTCTCAGACCTGTGGTAGACATTTGTGGAGAGAACGACACAGACAACTCTGGAAAAGTCGGTGATGCATCACGCCTTCAGGAAGCCTCGCCCAACCAATCGGCAAGTCAACCAGTGCCTCCAACGAATCATAATCACGCCCATGAATCTGGCCAAAATCCAGACGCTTGCCAAGATGTGTGTCGGGGCCGTTCGGATATAGACCTAACTGTCCGTGTGCGCGAGCCTCTACCCAACACATCAGAAGGCAAGGAGTCACCAAACCAGGAAAGGAAGCCCACTCGAGGCCGAGCACTACTTTCTCTCAAGCACAAGGTAGCGGATTGGTACCGTAAACGGAGGAAGAATCCCGGCTTCCGTGGTTCGCCAAAGAACAACACAATATCAGAGGTAATTCCAGAGCCGACGCTCGAGGCTATACCAATGACAGTAAATAGCCATAATAATGCTCTAGAGCTACATGTCGGTGTCCACAGTGCCTTTCTACCAGAGCAGGACACATATGAAGATCCCCTTGACCGAATTTTGAGACAATATTGCGAGCGTCATGAGGGCGGACCGGGATTTTCCAACTTTGAACAGGACTGCCTCGACTGTCCGTTACATTGCCGACTTCAACGACCAGGCAGCTCTCTAGTTCCCGATAATCCACTTTGCGATAGGGCTTCCCTGTATCACCTCGATCATTCAACTTCACAAACTTGGGATCAGCATTCTCGGCAACCCGCTGATCTTGCCCACATTGGCAGTCACCTGGCACGTTTCCTACCGAATATGAGCGCAAGCAGAAAGAGCCTCAGTGGCCGGAGCGTTTCAGTCCGCAGTGTCAGGATGGCTCGTAGAAGCCGAAGCATTCGGAGAAGTGAGAGTTCAAGGCGAAGAGGAAGCAACAGAACCTCATTTACTTTTTCAGACAGTGGTTCTATTCATTCATTCTCTCGCTCCTCATTCCCTTCCCGGGATCTACCTTTGTTGTCAGATCCAGAGCCGCCTCGAATCCCTTCACCTTTGGCATCACCTACGAATCTCAATCAATTTTCGATTGATGATGACGAACCGGTGAGACCATGTTCGGAATCGATTTCCTCTAGCGCGGATGGGATCCATACTGCGTCCCCTGTGCACGAGATCGCAAGCAACGCAAGCCTACATTCTGGACAAGCTTCTCTAATACAATCGGATGCATCTATTCAGTATCGTTCCGACATGACGGAAGGTCAAGCTTCTACCGCCAGACATTTACAAGAAAAATCACTCCTGGAACAACCTCCCAGAGAAGACAGAGATGAGGAAGGCGTAACTTCAGAAGTGGATGAGTTACTACGGGAATGGACTACAGTGTATGATTAGATGAATCCTCTATATCCGAGAAGCGGTCTCTAGTTAACTCAGCCCCTATGAACCGCCTCCCCCACCCGTTCCCTCCAACTTAACTGATTCTCCCTTCCCCAATACCTCCCCGCTGACAAGCAACTACATGCACATGGCGCATGCCAGCAAGGCCCCAATCTCCTCCTTGTCTTCTGTAGTTAATAATCTCAGATCTAAGGCCGGACTCATCGATGATCAGTAGCGGCTCGCGGCGCAGCTTTTTGCGGTTCAGCTGCAGCTTGTCCTTAACAACAGCAGCCTGTTTCTTATTGTCCGTGGTAGACCGTTTGGTAGCAGACTTCTTATTAGAGAGAGTAGGCTTGGACGTCGCTTGCTGGCTAACAGTAGGCTTCTTGACGGCGGCGGAGGGCTTCTCGTCGTCACAAATCTTCTCGAAAGCTCATAGGAGGATGGATTTGCCATTCGAGTGAAGCGAACGCTATACGATTTGTCAGTGATCGGTAAGTGGCAAAGGTATGGTTAGACATAAATTCCTAATCAGCTTGTAGCCGACGGAACGGAATGGACTGTTAGTCGTAGATGCGTTCATCGTGGACTATTTGGTTGTTGAAAGTTTGTATAATGGATAGAAACCTGTTCAGAGTTAAAGAGAAAGTACGAAGGGAAAGAACAAGCACGTATTTACACGGGAAAATAGTACACCAGTACTTTACCTTCACCTCTTGAGTTATCATTGGGAAGAGTCGTCGTAATTCACTAGTGTAATTTGCTATTGTAGGTATTAAGCTGGATAAAAGCAAGGTGAAGCAATGCTTGACGTGTCGCATGGGCGTAAGCATTCAGCCAAATCTATAAGTTTTGTGTCCAGGCGGCTGAATTCATTTATCCGGCCCATGGAGCGCATTTGGTGGCCCTTGTTGCCCGGTCATGCCATGAAAACGAGCGAAGTGGTTCAGGTATGGTCAGGCCCAGCCCCAATATCGCAAGAACAATTAATTTGAGAAATGCAGTCTGATGGCCTGATAAAGCTCGTAAGGACTCATCAATAACTCTTGATGTTCCTCGATTGGCGTTGATGCCGAATCTTTGTTCAGGCACTTCAAGGACTCAACCTTGATGTCATTGTTTCAAATGTGCATCTTACAAAATTTAGCAAATCATCTACCTCCGCCGAGAGAAAAAGTTCGGCATCAGCTCGGCAACTCTCCCACCGTCTCGAAAGTCTCTTTTTCTACTTCCATCGCTTCGCAAAAGGAGTGCGACATGCAGTTCTTCCAATAACATTCCATTAATGACGCTATTTAAGTTCTGGCGACAGGAGCTCGCGGAGTTCAGGCATAGAACTGCTGTGTGCGGTGAAGATATTCGTGCCTCGGAAACTGTTCATATCTCCAGTCTGTCTTATATCTTAGGACATCCTGTTGTTGCTATTACTACTGCCTACTAGACTAATACTCATCTTACAGAAGTGCACTGTTTAGGAAATGTGTTAAACTTTTGCTTCAAGACATTGAAGATTTAAAATGCTACAGTCAGTATCTAACTGGACGAGTTTTTCGAGGTGCACGATTAGACTTATCTGGGAACAAGTGTGCCTGCAAACGCGGCACTAAGAAGCTTGCGTGCGGAAGTTACTTCTTAAACAATTGGACATGAGGAACCTTGTATTCAAGTAGGAGCGTTATCACGACAGATATGATGCGAATGAGTGTTAGAATTGCTTCTTACTTAACAGAAGACCCATTTCCAACTTGTCCATACCATCTATATCAGTTAATTACAAATCCCATTTCATTCTGTATCCTAATTCCAAATTTGAAATTCGTATCTACGGAAAGCAACATGTGTTTTCATCAATGTTTTTGCTTTTTCGAATAATCTTCGTCTTTGCCTTCCAGACGCCTTTTTCCTAGCATGTAACCACTTACGGTCAACCGCTCAGAAGAACCCAAAGTAGGTGAGTCGTCTCTGAAGCTAGTGAGATATATGTCGTCTCTATGGGTAGATCCACCGACACTTTGGCTGTCGCATTCTGTCGCTTCATCGGACCCATCCTGTGCGGTCCCTTCATTGCTTCGCTCCATTTCGTTCAGCTGACCTGAAAAGTCTGGTCTGTCATTAGCCCCTCCTAAGATTTCATTTTCCAAGGCTTGATATTCCGACTTAATGGTGTTGTCGTTCGCTGCCAGCATATGCAACCACCATAGTGCGAGATTCACCGAAAGATTTCCCTCTCCATCCGTCGCATGATCATAACTCTGATTCGCCTCTCCCCATTTTATCGATGCGAATTCCAGTATTCCGGCCTCTCTAGTACGGTGCACTTCTTCTGTCCCTCCATTTGTTTGTCCATCCTGGTTGTTTTCTTCTTCTTCCTCTGCATCCTGCATAGTCACTGAAGCATTACCCTCTTTTGCCCCAGTTCCCCTATTATTCTTGGCCGCTTTTCCCTTCTTTTTTCTAGCCCTTGTAGTATTTGACTCTTTCTTGCCCGTATCCTTCTGCTGTGAGTCATTTCCATGTTCCTTGTTGCTGCCCTTCGGTATTCTTGCTGATTGCCTTTCTGAATATTCCGCCTTGTCGTTCTGTTCCTCCCGATCCGCGCTTTCCCCAGGGCTGATACGAACAGCCAACAATTCCTTATCCGAGATGACATACCCGTAGCGCGTCTCGAGCCACACGCAGTACGTGAAAATCTGAACCAATGGCCGGAACCATCGAGGACGATGCTTGCGGGTGAATCTGGCTGCGCCTTCTTGAATGTTCCCAGCCTCCAACTCTTCGAAAAAGCGCCAGCAGGTGCTGGGTTTGGTATCTCCTGGCATGATGCTTTTACGTTGCTCCTCAGTTCCTTCGCCGTCCTTTATGATGACACACGCCCAGTCCGGTCGATATGGACGTTTCTTGTCTCGCTCAATCGGCAATGCGCAGTCACCACGAACCATAGTTATGAGCTCTTGTCGACCGAGAAGACCCTTAGACTCTTTTAGTGCTTCTCGAATAGCTTCCGAATTATATTTGTAGAGGAAATTTCCCAGTGAAGACTCATCCCAGGCATTTTTGTTGAAGGGATCATTCCCATGGAAACGTTGGCGCTCGCGTTCGTTTGACAAGATGTGGCCGTACATCTTCCACAAAGTGTGTCGGTCGAAGCCTTGCCACTTTTTGATGAACTTGGGGGCGACATAGCTGATACTTTCCGTAAGAGTCCCAATGGGCTTGGTTTCGTCTGTTCCGGCGCTGTTGTTTGATCTGCGCAAGGTAACGGTTGGTCCTTCTTCCACAAGATACGCAAGAAGTGACATGATGTTTGTAGTATGAACATACCGGTCAGACTAAATGAGAATGGACTGGGACCAAACCGTCTCTTCCTACTTATTCGCACAGTGATTGCTGTGCCGCACATTCTGCGAGTCGTAGAAGGACCACCACTTCGGAAGCGACAAACGACCGAGCATAGGCCTCGTACCGGGGATGCGCGACACGTATCCAATAACATAAAGCCGAGATCACCAGGTACGTGTGGCACAGCTACCCCCTCGCCATCCTGCTGCTGCATTGGATCACGCGGTCCCCCACTCTTGACACTCCCGGTCAAGCATTCCATATGCTGAGAGATAACTAAAAAAAAATTCTCATTAGCTACAGAGTGCTGCTGCCGCTTTTCAGATGTCATTTATGAATCTTTTCAACAATCTTTTTGGGGACTGTTTTCTATGATAAATACTACCGATTGAAGCTCAAGAGCGCGCCAATTACTCTCATAGATGGCTCAGAAATATAAGAGGCGTAGCAAAAGCGAGGCACTCAGCAAGATTGCAAGGCTAGGATCGGGGTCGAGTGCAAGGTCACAGCCTTTGAAAGCACCGGACCATCATGGAAGGGGTTTACC
The DNA here is from genome assembly GCA_037367355.1 of Neoscytalidium dimidiatum. Lineage (NCBI taxonomy): Eukaryota > Fungi > Ascomycota > Dothideomycetes > Botryosphaeriales > Botryosphaeriaceae > Neoscytalidium > Neoscytalidium dimidiatum. The sequence continues at coordinate 226,482 of CM074701.1, read as the reverse complement.
GCATTGCGAAGGCCCAAAAATGTATCCATTCAAACATCAACGTGCAAAGATAATCTACGAAGATATACTATCCAAGGACAACGATCAATCGCCGTACGGGGGAGAAGGATATGTATTCAAGGTTCGAATCAAATCCCAGCAGTATGCCTTGAAACTGGTCAGAAGTCATGCAGTCTATCGATATTGGATCTATCCTAACGAATGCTAAAGTTCAGGTTCTATGACCTAGAAGAAGGACGCCATCAGCTTTCAAGGTTCGAGAACGAAAGGATATCTGATGCCGAATTCGTCGGACACCTCGACCCATTTTTTGCCGAGTGTCGTGCTTACGGCCGCATGAATGACAAAATATACCGTGGACTACCCCCAGAAAATGAACGGGACTACGTCGCAGCGCCATGTTACGGTTACATTTATGTAGGACCGAAGGACGAGGAGCTTCTGCGAGAGAGGTTCAACATTGATGACTGGAATCGACAGGACAATGACTTCAATTCACCAATAAGAGGCCTCGTCAAAAAGCTCATCGACGCGGAAGAGCCAGTAGATACGAGAAGGCGGTCAGTCCTCCGGATGCGCAGCGACCTGTTTAGACTCCGGAAGATAGGGATATATCAACTGGATATCGACTCCCGGAATTACCGAGCTGGTCTCCTTTTAGATTTTGGCCATTCATACACAGAACCTCACTGTATCTTCCGAGTCCTTCCAAGCTGGCAGGTAGAACTGGAGAAAGAAGGGGATCTGGAAGACTTTGACAGGATGATCGCCCAGCTTCATATCAAAACAACTGTACGGGCGTTGCGGAAGCCGAACCCGAACGTGAAAACGCGCTCTTCACAACGAAGGTGGGAAAACGAACGTTACTGAATCAGTTAATTTCACGGAGAAAAGATGATTGATATGGCGTGTTTGACAATCTTCTTAATTATCAATATATCTTGTTCGCAAACCATGGAAATCGAATTTGCTGTTTGGCTTTGGCTCGGCCAGACAATGCGGCATAATGTGTCCCTTGAGATTTCTTCAAAATTTTGGGCAAGAGCCCTTCAATAAGGTTGTAAATAATTAAACGAATGCAGGAAAAGTATTCTGTGAACAGTAGTTCTGCAATAGCATTTTGGCTCCTCAATAGGAAGATACATGCAATAATAGTAAGGCCAAAACTGCTATTAAACATTACCAATCCAATAGGCAAAACAAGCCAAAAGCGCGCGGTCAACTCAATCTCGGGAAAGGAATGACTAGCTACTACAGCATCCCGAAGCAACCCGTGCCCCGAAAACTCCACCATGGTGAAAAAAAAATGACAAGACCCAAGCTCACACCGTTCCAAACACGTATACGTAAGGAAATCCTTCGCTTTGCTCCTCCCATTCTCCACTACACTTATCCCATCAGTGCACCGCCGTTGGCGCGAACGCACTCGACAGTCTCCTAAAGAACCCGCCGTTCAGTCCCACCCCGCCGTCCCCCGCACCCTCGCCAAACCCGGACATCGTCGCATCCTCCGACAACGGGTCGTCCTGCTGCCTACATACAACGACACACGCATCAGCACGATCTCCAACCCATCGTAACCCTATCCCTCTTTCATTTGCATTTATCCTATTCGACGCAACCAAGACAAGATGTGGAGAGAGAGAGAGAGAGAGAGAGAGCAAGACAGGGCGAACCTTACATAAACAGCATATCATCGAACACCGGCCGCGGCTCCTGCACGTTCGAGCTACGCGGCCGCGTCTTCCCGCCGCCGCAATTGTTACCGCTGCCGCTCGTCGCCGTCGAACCGGGCGAGCCGGAGCGGTCGGTGGGGCCGGCATTGGCGCCCGTGCTGGCGACAGAGGGGGTGGCGGTGTTGGAGAAGGTTGGGGCGGTGACGTTGGAGAACGTGGTCGTGGCGGTTGTAGCCGGGGAGAAGGTGCGCGGCGCGATGGTGCCGCTGGAGGGCTGGGGATGCTGGCCGCCAACAGTGTTGCTCGTCGGCGGGAAGTGTGTGGGCGGCGCGGTGGGCGGCGGCGGGACGTCTTCGCCGACGGAGAAGTTCTGGTCGTTGCTGTGGGTCTTGTGAGCAGGAAGAACTTTCGACATGGATGGCGGGAGAGAAGGGATGGAGTGGTGGTGTACCTGCTGAATGAACTGTCGAATGGGTTGGTGTTGAGCAAGGCCGCGGCGGGAGTAGGTGGGATTGTCGGCATCAGCTCCATCGGGCCCTTACTGTGCTTCAGAGCGCTGGGCCTCCATCCGACTCCGCGCAGAGGCGGACCACTCTGGATGGCGCCATGCTGAAGTGGCGCCGGCATGCTGTTGATCGACATGACAGATTGACGGCGAGATGGTCCGGCCGAATTCATGCCAGAAGTCATGGCGGTACTCATGCGGCGGAGCATGGAGCGGACGGTCCCTTCAGTTGCCTCGGAGCGATGCTGTTGGGCCTCCGGAGCTTCGCACGGAGCCATGAGATTGAAAATGCCCTTGATGGCCCCAATGGAAGCGCCGACTGCACTCTGCACGACAGACCATGCGTTCTCCAATCGGATGAAGTCATCCAGGCACACTTCGATGGCATCGATCTGGGCGAGACACACCTCCATGGCGTCAGCCACGAAGGTCGTGCCCCAGATCCATACATTCGCGGCCTCCTCTTGGCAGTTGACCGGCTGGGCGTTGATCATGGTGATGGCCGAATTAATCATCTTGTCAATCGCCTTCTCTGCCTTCTCCTTCTGCTGTGCGGCGTCTACGTAGTAGATGGCACGGCGGTCATCGTAGCTGCCGGTCTGCTCCCGCACTCCAGTCTTCACGCTCTCGTAGACGTTCTTAAAAGCATCTTCATGGACGTAAGCCATGACTGAGTTGTAGTTGTCCAAGGAAGCAAGGACTTGATCTGCAGCATCACCAATGACTGCATTCAAAGCGGCGAGGTGGTCGGTCCCCTCAAGGAGACGGTGGGCCTGAAGTGTCTTAAAGAAAGTGAAGTCTCCAGTACGACTGGCGGCATGGAGGTTGTGCCTGATCAGGGCCACACGCTGTGTCCAGTGGAGCTTGTTCTCAGCGATCATGTCGGGCAAGTCCTGGAGAAAGGGGAGGTGGTCCGAATGTGAATTGCTGCTTGGCAAGTTGAAAAAGTCGGGAGTTGTGAGAGTAGGACCAAGCTCGTGGAAGAACCCAGCTTTATGGGAGATGGGAGAAACTGGAACCCACCGGTCGTAATCTACGGAAACATTAACCATCGGTGTATCCCACATGCCGAATGCGCTGTTTATGCTGTCTGTGGCGGGATTGCTGATTGTTTGAAACGAGCTATGCAATTCAGTTGCCGTGCTCACTCCGTGGTAGAAGGACTTTGGTCAAGATTATGCGGTCCAGGCAAGCACTTGGAGATCTAGATGGCCATCGTAGACTTGATCTGTTGTTTATATGGGTCTAGATTATGTGCACAGACCTGGGTCCCTCCGTCGCCTATGACCATTATCTGATAAAATACTCTATGCCTAGGACCATTTTAGTTAGGGTGACGTAGTACCTTCAATGAGCCCTTATTCTACAGGGTCCATTAAGTGAGACATGTTGATGGCCAGACCTTCGCGTCAAGACATGTAGTGAGCGGACTCGCAGCGGATTTGAGGAGATTTACACAACACTTTCTGGCAGACTAATGATGAGGGGATTGATAAAATAGTAAAACGGACCGAGAGATTAACAGTGAGGTGTATCTTCAAATTGTGGTTCCTTGTCAGCATCAGGTATAAGATCACCGTCGAGGCATTTCGTGAGCACCACACATTCGCGTGGCGAAAATATCTCTATGAAACATCTAACAAGCAGACCTGTGGTAAAAAAAAAAAAAAAATGCGTACATGATGTATGTCCCTGACTGTTGGCTGGATCGTGATGCCGAAGGCCGTTGTGATTGATTGACCGCGATTTCCCTTTGTTACGTCCGCTCGCGGTTGGCCGTGGGAAGTCTGGAAGGAATAGCTGAGACACTTGCACAAGCTCAGTGAGTAATGATAAAGATCTCAGCTTTTCATCTTGATCGAGAGCCTGGCGAATCGTTATTTTGTTTCTCATCGAGGCTCGTCTGGACTCCAGTGCGGCCTGCGCGTCCGCGCTCTACGAGTGGAAGGTCCCATAGATCGACGTTTCTGCTACAATTTATAGATTCAACTTCAAAGAGAGTTTGAAGTGATGTAAGAGGTTACGATCGTCTACCGAACATCGGGATTGGCAGGATATCAATCTTCGCTGGTAGCGGAGACTTAAAGCTGAATGGCATCCATTTAATTCACTTTGCTATTCTACTGGTTGGATACGTTCGGCCGGTGGACATTTCTATATGATATATTGGATTATGATGAATTTAGGCTCATTTGCATAGGCTGATTGAGCGGACAAAGCCATCATATTGAATGATGAGCTGGTATTACACGACCAGAGGATCCTGGTCCGAGTACAATTATGTACCGAAAGCTGTACAGCATGGTTTTGAGAGTGAGTGTGTGGAAAGATACGGATTCTGGCTGCCAATGATGAGACATGACACGTGGAGCCGAGTAACGATGTCAAGCTGCAATCTGTGGGTACGAACTATACAGATACTGTACGAGGGCTTGTCCGGTTTTCAGCAACTTCTTGAAATCTTTGATGACACTGAAGTCTGCTGTGAAGCTCTAGGATCTCGGTGATTAATTATGTTGCGAGTGGCTATCGTTCGCCTCTTATCCTATATAGGCAATATGGTAAATTCAAGTAAGACGCACAGCAGCAGTAGTCAGCGCAAAAGCCGTCATATTCCGCACGAGGGGCAGAGTCCTGAAGGCTTAAGCAAGGACAAGAATGGGCCTGACTAAGCAAGAAAGGTGAGTTCGCCCCACAGGCTCAGGAAGAGTGAGAGGCCGCTGTCATGACGTAGAAGCGAAAAACGGTTTCTACTCGTAACAAGCACAAGATCTTGCCCTTCGTCGAGCTCTCCGGAAGGATCCGCAACATCATTTACAAAGTCACCCTCATCCGGCCACATTAGATTGTACTACGCTTACGAGATGCTTGATTTGTATACGCTGTGTAGGTCAGTTTTAATCGCTGATATACGTTCCCGCCCACCATGATGCTATTTAAGTAGTTGGCCAGACGTACTCGTTCGAAGGTACAGTAATATTTGCGTCTAGAGTTACTCATTTTGTTATTGTTCCTGGGACTCTACTCTCTTATTTTTATCTACTGTTCCCATTTCCATTTGTGTATGCTTTTTGATTACGGATAAGCTACTATGCCGGAGTTAAAGTTATATATTTTTCTCAGTCGACTTCACTACCTACAATCAACTGAGAGAGTTACTCGGGTTTCCGAGTAGACCTCGACAACTTCCGTTGTGGTCTAGGGGCTAGGATTTGCCGCTCTCAGCTGCAGAGCACTCCTCGCATCAAGCGCCGGCAAGGCCCGGGTTCGATTCCCGGCGACGGAAAGGAAGTTACCCATCTTTTTGCCCCTTTGATGGCTCTTGGCTAGAGTGTTGAAAGTTCCCCATTTATTTTGCAGGTGGTGAAACTCGGGTTGTGGGGCCCCGGCGTTGGAATTTCGAAGCCGGCTCGTGGCTCCGCAGCGAAACGATGATCGACGAACGCCTGCATTTCCGTTTTAGGGGACGTGCGGGCTTTTCCATCGAAGGAATAGTGAAAAAAAAAAGGCATTGTAAAGTCGAGCGTCGAAGACAGGATCCAGGAACTGCCTAGTATGGACAATGGCAGGCGACAAGTAGCGGCTGGAAAGTGTAAGGACGTCCAGGGCTGAATTGACGGGCCAATTGATCACTGATGGTGTAACGGCTCGGAAGCTTCCCTCGCATAGTGCAGCAGCATATCCGGCCGTTATAGAGCCGAAGCACGCGGCAGCCGTTGGACGATCCTGCAGGTCGTGCGTTCGTTACGCGTTCTCGCAGATCAGGTAACTCAATTGTAGCCGAGGGGTGCGGTGACACGCGATGGTGGAGGTAATTTGGCTCTAGCGTTCAAGGTTTACTAGCACGAGGTGGAACGGAGAAGAGTGTTAAATATCGGAGGAAAATCTTTTGAGAGGAATGGCGTGGGGCTAGAAAATGCTTGAGCTGTCTATACTTTCGCAGAGCCTCTTAGACTTTTTGAGAGAAGCTTGATCTGCAGTGCAGTGAGTTTGTTGGAGTAGGCGGTACCTACCTTTCGCATGTGCTACTGGCTGATCGGCTCTCGCGCATGAACGACGTCGTCTTCTGAGAGAGAAGAGCAACGGGGAAGTACAGTGCCTGCATATGCACTGCAATGCCCCCTTTACCCTACAAAAGTCCTTCCTTTGCAGCACGGATTCACCGTTCCTGCAGCTTACGCATGGTAAGACGCAGAACCATTTCCCCGTAACTCCGCCCAACTACCTCACCACAGCCTCAAAGCACTCCGATCTCAGATCCCATACGTCAATATCTCCGATCACCTCCCTCCGCCCAATCCAAACTTACTCGTTCTGCAACAAACATCTACACAATTGCCACCGCCATGATTCCACAAACTTCTCCTCCCCCATCCACACAAAGACCCTCAGCCACTAAAAGCCCATGACTCTTCCCACGCCCTCAACCTTGGCAGACCTAGATGTATTCTCCGGCCCTGATTGCCTGACCGTGAACCCTGAATTTACCCCCCCTCCTCTCCCTCTCAAACCCATCAGCCCCGCTGACTCGATCCCTGCCGCCTTCCCGGTCCCCCGACCGCGGGCCCTGACGTCTCATCCATGACTCTCTCTTTCTCTCTTTCTCTCACTCGCGTCAGCACCATCACGATCACGGCCAAGGGCTAGGCGGCCAGCGACAGCGGGTGCCTGGCCCGGCACCAGCCGACCGCCCGCACACTTGCGCGCGCGGGTGTGCATCGGGCCAGCCTAACCAACCCATTGGCGCATGAAACATGAAACGAAACAAAAAAAAAAAGAATTCCTCGGCTCCGCCGCTCAACACAAAGCGAACGGAAGAAAGACAGATCCCGGGGAGAAAGGGAGGGGGGAGGGGAGAAACCGAGACCTTCTTTTTTTGTCCAGGACGTTAACGCATGGGGAATGACGAACCAGAAGTTGATCTGCCGTCCGCTTGTATGTGGAAAGCTCCCCTTTACCATGGGATCGCCAGCGACGCGATGCCAGTCCCCGGGTCGCGGAAAAAAAAAAAAAAAGCGGGACGGGAGGGTATCCAGCGAGATGAATCTAGAACGATAGCAAACCTCCCCTCCCCGTCAAAAACTTCCCTTGGACGTCAGGGCGTCAGGATGACGTCGGAGCGGAAGTTAGCTGAGGGATGGCTTTTCTCACCCGCGGCGCGGGCGTTTGATGTAGACAGCGGTGTTCCCGGATATGGTTTCCTTTTCCTACGCAGTCAGGACAACATGGTGCGCATAGCATGTTTCTCTGTCGTGCCCATTCGTGAGGCTCGCTAGACTGGTACGCTACTGCGATGAGCTCTCTGGCGGGGTCATCGGGCCAAAGAAGCAAGAGGTCAAAATCACGGTAGCGACATGACACTAGGTTCATCAACGTTTACTAAAGACCATAAGGTAATATACAGACGCACGCCAGCGGCGGAAGACAGCGCGGACATCCGCCCTCGGGCATCCCCGAAAAATTAAAAAAAAAAAAAAAAGTCGCAATCCTCCCCTGGCTGCTGCAATGTCTTGTATATTTGACTTCTGCTAGCCGGCGCGTACATCATGAGATTAATCATACCTGCATTAGCGGCACGGGCAGCAGAAAGGGAACGACACTGTGGTTTTATGCTTGAATCTTCACGCTTTTTTGGTCAAGACGAGCAGCCAAGGCAAACCGATGCAATTCAATTCAATTAACCCAAGATTTTAGTAACCGGGACACACCATCGCTGCGTGAAAAATTTGGCATCAGAAAGATAGAGAATGTAAAGGAAATGAAACCGAAATAGGAAACATTTTAGACATGATCAGCTACTTTATCGCCCTCCTCATCCCAGTCATCTGTCCATCAATGCTCGACCCAGTCATAGTAAAACTCCCGCCTCAAAAGGCGATAAGAGGCAAAATCAACCACAGCACCAACCAAATGCTTTGAACAAACCAGGAGAAAGAGGAACTCTGCAAGAAAAATGACAAGAGTCTCTCACTCAGTACACCGCAAAGCCAGCGATCCCATGATTTTCCTCCATGCCACGCCACAGTACGCCGCGTGTCTCCACTTCCCCATCCATTATACGCACAACGAAAAGACGGGAAAGAGAGAAGAGACGGGTAACAAACTTTGAAGAGTGAATCACCAATACCACTACGACTAATAGTATTCCTTCTGGCTGCAATTCTTCTTCTCGCCTGCGTGGTTCCGCTGCCTTTCACAATATACCCACATCCTCCCAATAAACCGGAGCCATCACACGGTACGATGCACTTCCAAGTGTCCGATCGCTCTCGCCTCCTCTTCTCTCGTGATCTGCCTCTCGACGTAGAAGGGAATGGTTCGCGGTTATCGACGGAGGCCACGAAGTTGAGGGTTGCGGCACGATCGATAAGAAACGGACCGGGCATGCACCGAACAAAGGATGAAAACGCCACTTAACGCCCGAACAAGCAGGTGAAAAAAAAAAAAAGACGCGCCGTGTGTCAAACTGGTAAAGGAGAAGTGGCAGTAGTAGAGAACGAACGAGAAAACACAAGAAAAAACTCAGAAGGACAGAAAGACCGGAGCAGCACACCCAATCTCTTATTCCCTGCCCCAAGAAAAAAAAAAAAAAAACTCCCCCGGAGCTAGAACGCCCGGAGAGAAAGCCGCAGCTGCAGCGAAAAAAATGGTGCGTGATAAAAGACGACAAGAACTGGTTTCGGTTGGCATACGCACAATGGTGCTGAACAACTTCTCTTTTTTCCCGTCGCCATCCCTATCCAAGCAAGTGTCATAGTGTCCTTCCAGCACCACATGAAGAAGTGAATACGCAGATAAAAAGGGGCCTTATAGAAGTGAAGGGAGCAAGCAAATACAAAAAGTGATATCTTCAGTCGTGCGTCGTTAAACGGGAGGTATAGAAAAGAGAAGGAAAATATGCAGCCCACCTAGTATGTCCGTGGCCAAATCGATCGGAGTCCCGCATTTCCGTCTTATCATGTGCTCCTTGCCAGTTTTTTTTTTTTCTACTCTTGCTGGTTCAGTCGTGTTCTCCCGTGCCGCGGCGTTTTGCCCAACTGGAGCTAGAACGCTGCGATGCAGAGCTCCTAACGCCTACGCCTGCAGGAAATTTTAAGTCTGTAGTGCCGTGATCTGATCTTTTCACTGCTGTGCCGCGCTGACCCACAAGACGAGCTTGGGACTGCGCGCAACGGCATCTTCGAGCTGCTCGTCATCTCCAATACTGTAAAACTGTCCATCGGCCTCGTCTCGGTATTCCACGAGTAATGCTTCATCAGCGACGTCTTGTGGGCCGACACCCTTCTCAAGTGCTCGACGTTCCTGAAGCTTCTTGTACAAATCCGCAAAACGGAAGTATGCCGGCATGCGGATTACCACGCAGTTGTCCTCCTCGAACCAGACCTTGATCTTGTGAGCACCAACACCAGTTCCAGTGATTGTGTTCGTGTTGGCAGACGACACAGATCCCTGAGTCATGGCGCTGTTGTTCCGTTGCATGCCAGGATGTTGTTGAGCCGGATGCAATGATTGCGCTTTCGAGGTTTGACGTTGGTGGTTGTGATAGCTTGATTGCGACTGACTGTGAGAGTGGTGGCTCTGCTGAAGGTTTCCGGTGGAGGACTGCCTCGAGGCTCCGCCTGACGGATCTGTCGAGTGCTGCGACGTGCCGGATAGCCTGTAGCCGTCTGCACTGATGCTGGGGTCAATTTCATAATCATTCTCCTTAGGCTTGAAGAACTCGCAGACAAGCTCCGAGCGGGTGATGTGGGGTCCCAATTTCAACAGATTCTTGATGTAGTCGTCCAGATTCGCGCGTCGGCCATTTGTGATGTTGTCCGTGACGTATGTGACTGGGCCGGGCATGTAGGGTAAAGTCCGCTCGACACCCTCGACTTGGCCGGCTTCCAACGGAAACGCATTGATGAGCTTGATCTGAAGATCATAGAAATCTTGGTAAAGGCGAGACAGCTCCCAGTAAGAGCCATCCTCCATCTGACACTCGACGATGAACCAGAAAATATCATTCGCAAAGCAGTATCGAGGCACGCTGGCGTTAATTGGCGCAAGCATCCGTGGCTCCGCCTGGTTGGACTGACGGTAGGCGCCGTGGTTGTTGGCTACGCTTCCTGCGCGGGAGTGGGACTGTTTGCGCCGATCACTATTCGAGCTCGCGCGAATTGGGGTTTCGTCCGAACTTACCGCCTGGTATCCGTTCTGTCCGTTCCGGCTCTGGATGCTCATGCGCTCCATGCCTTGCTGCAGCGTTTGCTGCGAGTTCGACTCCAGCTTGCCCAAGGGAATGCTGCCGTTCTTGTACTCCGCCGCCATCTTCTTCCACTCCTCCACGCGCGGAACGCCGGCGGCGCGAACGGCCTCGTGGGGGTCGGCAACGGCCTGGCCAGTGGTCATGTCCCGGATCTCGATGAAGGACACAGGAATCAGGCCAGGGCCACCCAGGCGGGTGATGGGCTTGGCGACAAACCACTCGGGGTTCGACTGGGCGATGACAATGATGGCCTCGCCCTCCTTTGCCTCCAGCTCGTCCGGGCGCTCGGCCTTGAAGTCGTACATGACGACGCCGTAGACCATGGCGCCCGTTCCCTTCATTGACTTGCTCATCCTCATGGGCTTGGGGAATGTTTCGTGCTCGGCAGACGTTTTCTCGGCGTAGCCGCTGTCGTGGCCGGCGCTGGGCAGGTTCGCGAGCTCAGAGTGGGCGGAGCTCCCGCTGTCGCGCACAGTTTTGCCGACGGTGTCAAAGTACTTGACAGGGACCAGTCCTCTCGAGCCGTGCAGCGGGTTGCATGCCTCGTACCAGTCGGGGTCGTTCTCGCGGCCGACGACGTGCAGGAAGTCGCCTTGGTTGAAGCTGAGGTAGTGGTCGCTGTCGGGGGCGCTGTAGTCGTAGAGGGCTTTAATAACCTGGGAGAATACGTGTGTTAGCGAGAGTGGCAATTTCGGCGATATGACTGCGCGGGCACAGGGACGCTCGTAAGGCTGGGCGGCGGGCGCGCGGTGACGCGGAGGGCGGGGCGTCGTCGCCGGGCAGCAGCAGGAGGAGGACGGCACGCACCTTCTTGGGGGGCACGATAGCTATCGCATCCTTGGGCGGGATGGAGATGTGGTGCGGCTTCGAGTCGGCCTTGTCGCTCTTGAGCGATCTCCGAAACTAGCAGGACGGCAGGTGTCAGCTTGCGCTCGCGGGTTGCGGGCTTGCGGGCAGCGGGCAGGGTCCACCGGCACGGCCACGGCGACGGGGGACGGAGCGCGATGGGGGCTGGGCCGGCTCACCTTGACCATTGCTGCAGTCTGGAGGGAGCGCGCAGCGTCGCAGGCGGGAGAGCGGAGGGCGTCAGCTCGAGGCGCGAGAGACGTCTGGTGGGGAGCGACGGTTCAAGGCAGGTTTTGGCACCGGCGGGTGTTGTCGCAGGCAGGGCTCCAGGAATCGCTGCTAGCGCGCCCTGGCCGGAGCTTGGTCGCGATCGGAGCACGCAGCTGAGCGGCGCAGGCGTAGGCGCGGGTGCAGGCTCGACGGACGACGGATGCTTGGGGGCGGCGGGGATTCAGGCGCGAGCGCGGGCAGACTGAGGGCGAGTAGAGGGAGAGGGGCGAGGGCGGCGAGGACGCGAGCGCTGGGACGACAGGCTGCGGTGCGTCGGGCTGGAATGATGGCTTGAGTTGCACGTCAGGACGTCGTGGGAGACCCTGGCCCAAGGCCGTGCCGACGACTCCTCGTGGCAGCGCGCCACCAGAGCGAACGAACAATGAGATTGCCGCAGCTCCGCAGGCGGGCGCGTAACAATTGGCCGCGTCGGACACTGAGACTGCCCGCCCAAGGCGTCAGCGCCAGCGCCAGCACCAGCACCAGCACCAGCACCAACACCGGCGTCAGCGGCCAGGGCCTGCGCGCGCGGCCACCCTGCCGCGGCGGGGAGACGCCAGGGCCGCTGGGGATGCGCCTGTCTGTGCGGCGCGCGCGATGCAGCCAGCCCGACGGTGATCGTGTTCCTATCCACGCCGCCGGGCTCTGCCGCCAGCAGTTCTCATCAGCCTTACCGTGGCCGGTGGAGATGAACACGGCGTGGTAGACACACGCTAGTTGATGCTCGAGATTCCGCTATGTGCACAGCAAATCAAATCCTTAAACGCCCTCATCAGACCCCAGCCCAAAGCGCCTGTACCTGCGCCGCCGGCCTGCAAGCCAAGGGCAGCGCTCGCCGCCTGCTGCAGCGCCGGAAGTCGGGAGCGCTGCGCTACTGTCCACCACCGCCTGGGGCAACCCGGCCCCCGAACCTCCACCACAGCACCACGTGAAGGCTCCGTAAAATCCATTAACTCAAAACTCCTCGCCCTGCCCTCCACGCACGCCTGATATTTGTCATTCCAGCGCCCGGCGCCCGCATAACGCCCGCCAACGGCTCTGCAGCCTTCCGCCCGGACAAAGCTCCCGCGCGTCCGCATTGACGCACCAACAGGCATAGCCACGTTTGCAACGCCCGGGCCTGGTTCCGAACAAAGACTGCCGTTGCCGATCCCTCCGGCGTTGCGCGCCACATCCTCCACCCAACTCGGCCCTCTACGCCTCACTAGTCGTATCACGCCCCAGTCCGAGAGAGAAACGCAAACCCGCCACTGACTCGCCATCGTCTCCGAACTGCTTTGCCATCCCCAGAAAGCTAAATCATGAAACTTTCCTCAAATGCCAAAGACCTCTGCTCTCGGACAAATTCAAGTCCACCGGCGACGCGGCATGCAGGGGTGCGCACCACCGTCACCGTGGTCGTGGCCGCCTCAGACGCTGCGGATTCCATGCCAGACTGATGATAAAATATAGAGAAAAGGGGGGGGGGGAAGAAGAGAAGGAAAAATATTTGCAAATTGCCGGTGACGCCTATGCGGAGGCGGCTTCAATGCGCAGCAGCTGCATGCGAATGCAACAAGCAGACGCATGTGACTGCTCGCTTTCTGATTGGGATTTTACGAAGATAACGGGGGTCCGAAGCAAAGAGATTGCTGAACACTCGGTCCGTGAAACTCCCATGTGCAGGAGGCAGAAGAGCGAAAGCCGTAATGGTCTAGTGCGAGGTTTCATATCTGGCCTTTGATGTCGACCCGACGGAAAGCGCCCGCTTTCAGCTGTTCGAAGAGAGCACCCGACTGCGGCGTTGTCTGGAAAAGCACACTACCGTCGTCTTTCTGCTCTAGGAATTGTTGAGCGCCATGGTCACAAAGAAACTGCACGCAATCCTGGTAAGAGTCGAATCCAAGCTCGTCCGTAAGGAACTTGATATTGATGTTGGGCTTGTACCTGCGCGACACGTTAGTCGGAACGCCCACATTCGGGAGGGGGGGAAAACTCACGCTTTGCAAATGTTAGCCAGGGCGGCTAGACGTTCGCGCACGATGAACATATCCATCAAATACGCTCCCATGTTAGGTGTGTCGAGATACAATCTGAAAAATTTATGATAGTTGCCCAAAGCCAATGCTGAACGAACATCCAGGGCATGCTTGACCGCAGGTTGCGTCTTGTCTGTAGGGGTTAGATCGGCCAGCACCTCGTTCATATCGGTTCGATTTTGCGTGTAGATGAAATAGAGAATACGGTATGCCAGAAATTCCGCGGGATGTCCTCCAAGCTTCTGCGCGTACAGTGCACGCAGTTGCGTCTGGCACTGATTATACTCACCCAAATCCCCCTTCTCTAATGCAATACGGGCATGGATTTCATAAACTGTCACGGTGAACTCGTTCTTGATGTGTTGCACGGTCAGGTCCTGGCGAAGCGACTTGAACTGGTCGCAAATGTACGTATAGTTGCCCTCCTTCTTCCACTTCATCTTGAGGTGCTCCAACGTCTTCTGCAAAACATGCAACGGACGAACGGCCTCTGGTTTCGGCGCCGCCGTGAGACGAAGGTATCTCTTCTCCAGGTCTTGGCATGTGCCGACAACCGGTCCATCATTGGCGTCGGCCGGGGAATCGTCGCGCGAAGCGTTCCAAGGGTGTGGAGAGCTGGAGCCATTTTTGCCGGCATAGAAGCGTTGCTGACGCTTCTCGATCTTTTCGGCGTCGTTGTCGTACTTACTGAATCCTTTGTCGCGGATTGCCTTTGGGGTAATGTGGTTCTTGTCCATTCGATCTGCCAGGCTTCGGACTACGCCTGGCGAAGTGGGGGGTTCGCTACGGTCATCAAGTCTTCTCTTGTTAGTTCTCCGCCACGGTGGAAGTGAGTCATCGTCAGCATCGTGATTCGCATCTGGAGACTTGCGCTTCTTGGGAAACGCGCCATTTGCATCCGCCATGTTCTTCTCGGGCGTCGACTGAGTCCTCCAGGGCGCGTTGTCGACGATTGCGGCCTGATTACGCTGAGACATGATGATTTCTTGGGGCAAGGGATGCTTATCCCAGTCGATCTGGTACAGCAGGTTGGCCTCAGTGGCTTCGGTGATGACCCTCTTCAATGTATCTTCTATCTCTTTACGACCGATGCTGGGTACGGCGGACAAATCGGCAAAGGAGCGCTGCACGTATTCGCGGACTGAGGGAGGCCATTCGACTTTCTTGGGCGGAGCGGGATTTGCTGCGGGTTGAGGTTGAGACGGGGGAGCAGAGTTCATGGGCTCGGGTCGGGCAAAGGCGCGACGAGCAGGGACGGTGTTGTAGGCAGGTGTAGGGGCTGCGGCGAGGGGACGCGTGAGCAGGTGGCCATCTTCACGATTGAGGAGCGCGTCTGGCTTACGGTTCATGGCCGCAGCGCCGGGCGGCTGGCGCCAGGGCACAGAGGCAGACATGGCGTCGCAGAGGGAGCGCGAGCAACGAGGGGAGAAGCAAGGGCACGAAGAGCGTTGAAAAGTCCGTGTAGTGGTCTGGTGGGGAGGCTGGGGGAAGGGGTGTAGTTGTGAGGAAGGGTGAGGCGTTCGGTCGGTCGGTCGGTGGAATGCCGCCTTAAACGAGCGGTCGCTTACTGGCTTGGCGGCGGGCGGGCGAAAGAGGTAGCCGCGGACAGCGCAGCACCAGCGCAGCGCACCGGCCTGTGTAGAAGTGATGGCCGCCGCGCGAGGGCCCAATCACTGCGATGACGGAATCGCTCCAAGCTACACCTGCGGGGGTGCAGCCGATCTCTTGCTGCTGCTCCTGCACCACACCTGCACCCATGCGCTCGCTGAATGTTCCTCCACGGGCTTGACCTCACCACTGCTCTGCGTCCTGAGCTCCTGCCGGACGAGACGCTCTTGTTCGTGCAGGATGCCGTCGGCCTTTACGAGGGGTGAGTGCAGCTTCCACCAGCTCGACTCTGCGGGCTAAGCTGATAGCCGCGCGTCCGCAGCAAGTACAAGATACCCGACTTCCAAGATGGCCACGCCTACCTGACCTCTCACCGCGCCTGCTACGTCGACAACAAGGAGCCGCGCAAGTTTTCCGTTGCTGTCAACCTGAAAGATGTCGAGCGTCCCGAGTTCTACGTATGCGCCCAAGCGTGGGGTATGCAGACAGACAAGCTGATTTGAAGACTTAGGCTGGCTTTCTGAAGTCGTCACCCAAAGTGACTCTCTACCCTAAGCCCTCTAAGCGCTCGAACATCGCGGCCAACCGCAGTACAGGCCCCGCCAGTGGCAGCACCGGTTACAGTCCTACCTCGACCCCACCCCGCCACGGCAGCCCGTTGCGTCCCTTGCCGCCAGCACCCGCGCCTCCTCCCAGCGCCTCAGCGACATGGGTTTGCCCGATCTGCTCCTTCTCCAACCCTGTGCCATCAAACTTTGACCCCGCCATCGCAAATGCAAACACACCATTACCACCGTGCTTGGCGTGCGGGCTAAAACCCCCACTGGTACATCTGATTAAAGCTGCTATTGCCGCAAATAGGCAGGCACAAAACGAGCCGCCGAGCATTCAAAGCGCACACGACTACGGGGCTTTGTATGGTCCCAGCCGCAACAACGGCACTTCCCCGGGTCCAACCGCATTTCAGTGTCCAAGGTGCACTTTCCAGAATCATCCCTCCCTTCTGAGTTGCGAAATGTGTGGTGCCTCTCTCGTGAATGCGGCCGACAAGCGTACCGAGTACAATCCATCACCGGTACACAGGTCAGAATCGCCCGCGCCGATCCTGAGTGGTGCCCCGCAGGGTAATGATGGACCCGAGTGCATCAAATTCTCCTTCCGTGCAGGCGGTGAGAAGATATTCTTCGAAAGACTAAAAGGAGCTCTGCTACAGAGGAAATGGCTGTTGCAGAGTGCTCCGCCAATACCAAAGCCAATCGAAGGCTCGACCCCTACCCAAGCTTCAGGAGACCTACCTGTACGGAACAAAGCTGTTGGAATAGGAGGCCTCGAGCGACGCGGTATCGAGCAGCGCCAGAACAACGAGATCATGATCGGTAGTGCTTTCGAAGACCTCGAGGCGCTGATGACTTCGGCCAAGGAGATAATCGCCCTAGCCGAGCAATTTGCCAATCAAGCTAATTTGAATGGTAACGGCAGCTCGGAAGCTGACGCAGCTCTTGCGCAGTCTGCGTCTGCTCTGGGACTGGTAACAACGAAAGACATGCTCGGTTCTGGTTCCGACAGTCTCTACATTTCGGAGCTGTCACGCAACCTTGCGGAGTTCCTAACCGACGATAGGAAGGGTATTTTGAAGCGCGAGGGAGGGATTATGAGCTTAGTGGATCTCTGGGCCGTCTTTAACCGAGCAAGAGGGGGTGTCGAGCTTGTTAGCCCCACAGACTTCGAGAAGGCGGCTCAAATGTGGGACAAGCTCAAACTCCCTGTCCGCCTGAGACGCTTCAAGAGCGGGCTTCTAGTTGTCCAAGGCCGTGACCGGACAGACGACAAAACCATTGCAAGCTTGCTCAGTTGGCTCCAAGAACTCCACGCGGCTCCTCCCCCTGGTGAAGTTGGCTGGGACTGGGAGACATACGGGCGAGGAGTCACTGCACAGGAAGCGGCGGAGTGGTTTGGATGGAGTGTTGGTGTTGCAACTGAGGAACTTGAAATGGCCGAAGAGAAGGGAGCACTGTGCCGAGAGCAGGGTCTCGATGGCATCAGGTTCTGGGAAAACTGGATTGTCCAATTGCCGCCAGTAGAGGACGTCACGGCAGAGGAATAATTTAAATACCGGTTTTGATGGTTGGGGAGTAACTGGATTCGATTTGGACAATCGGTGGTGCAAAGTAGAAAAGCGCCCGCCATGTGCATCATACGTACAGAGCATGAAACCATTAGCAAAGAAATTCCACCTCGCAGAGGTACGATGACCAGAAAGCGCTGAGGAATGCGATACCAACACAACGCTTACTTTATTTGAGGGATTTCTCCAGCCCGCTGTCAGCGCCAGAGAGATAGCCTGCCTAAAGGGGGGTCACTCCATTGGAGTTGTCCCCCGACAGGACGCAGAGCCGATATCGGGCGCTTAGATACGGGAACTGGGCCATGATTCATGTGGCTTGAGGAGCAAGGCAGCTTGTTACAGCACGTCTTTTACCAATGCAGCCCACGCTTCTATTGCACAATCGTCACTCTTTAGATTCTTCGATATAAGGCCTCGAGTTTCTACTTGGGAGCCAGGAGACGGTGTTTGGAAAGCCGAGGAGCCACAGCGACCATGAAAGAAGTACGAGCAGGAGAAACACCCGATAGCTATTGCAGCGCACCGCATCACCACCAGCCGCCGTTGACGCCAGCAGCAGAGGTACGCGGGGCAGCGTCGGCGCGATACGCAGCGGATGTGGATCACCAGCGGCCCGTCGCCTCTTCTCCTCGCTCCGCCTCCACTAACGACGGCGCAAATGGCACAACACCAGGTATGAAGGAAGTGGAGGTCTCCTCGTGGAACACCAAGAACCTGGGCTTGAGAGTTGGTGTCGACTGCGCGGCAGCAGCCAGCGCGGGCGTGCTCGTTGCGCCAGTCGTGACGGCAATCGATCGGTAAGTGCTGAGAGAAGCCACGCCAGGGTTCTTGCAAATCCGGGGTAGAAATCATGCCACTCTCTCTGCCTCGCGTTCCGCTGCACGGCGCCGCAAGCCTCTCGTCCCTCAAACACCATTCCTTCACGTCCGGCCATAGAACCAAATCCCAAACCAAACCCAACCGACATAACCATGCTAACCCAACCCCCTCCAGTGGCATTATCGAAAATGCCGCCGGGCGCACGACGCTCCGCAATTCGCTCCTAACCTCGCTCCGCACTCTACTCCTACGGCCGCACACCTACGTCTTCTCCAAGCCCTTTGCCCTCATCTTCTCCCTTTACACGGGCACCTACCTCACCGCAAACCTCCTCGACACGACCACCAGCACGCTCCGCTCCACCCCGGCCTCCACCACCACCGCGGGCGCCCCCAAATTTGTTGCGACCAGCACCGCCAACCTGGCCCTCTGCCTCTACAAGGACAGCCGCTTCACGCGCATGTTCGGCGTGGCGACCGCCAACCCGCGCCTCGTCCCGCCCGCCACGTACGCGCTCTTCGCCCTGCGCGACATGCTCACCGTCTTCGCGAGCTTCAACGTGCCCCCGCTGCTGACGCCCCACCTGTCCGCGAAGATGGAGACGGCGAGCGGCGCGGCGGGGGACGCGCTGAGGAGGCACGTCGACGCGGCCAGCGCGGCGCAGTTCGCCGCCCCGGCCGCCGTCCAGGTGTTCAGCACGCCGCTGCACCTGCTCGGCCTGGATCTGTACAACCGGCCGGCCGCGGAGGGGAGGGTCGCGTTCGCGGACCGCGTCGCGAAGGTGACGCGGGACTGGGGCAAGAGCTGCGTGGCGCGGATGGCGAGGATCGTGCCGGCGTTCGGGTGCGGCGGGGTGGTGAATTTGCGGGTGCGGAGGGGTTTGATGGGCTCGTTGGAGTGAGGGAAGTCGGGCAGGCAGACTGGTCTGTTTGTTCCCTGAGATAATTTTCGGACATTTGACGAGATGGTTCACCATGGGACAAGTGGGTGCCGGTAAGCATGGGTTGGGTATGTCGGATCGGAAAAGGAAACGGACTGGCACGAAGCATCATCAACGCATCAGAAGGACGGACATTTGGGCATTTTTCAAGGGCGATCCCATCGCAAACAGCGCAGCCATATTATACGGACATGGCATCGTACAATGGAATGCTGTACTTCCTTAAGCGCTGTTTTGCATCTTACCTGACAGCGTCCTTGCCGTCGCTTGTTACGGAAGGGTCTTTCAAGCATAGCATCATTTCTAGGCGTTGGATTGTAGTGAGCGGCTTGGATACCGTTTGATGATGTTACTTGTTGGCAGGATAATGACTTAATAGACCTCGTTGCCTGTCTTTCTAAAAAGGGTAAAGATACACTAATGGATAGTATAGTATCCTAGATATCGTCGATACAAGAGTAAGGATTAGCTGTGATTTGAGTTACTGGCTGTTGTTCTCCTAGTCGCAGGTAGAACGGAATTCCAGATGAATGCTGAACAGCGTGTTTGATGGAGAAAAGAAGGCACTTAACTGACGCCAGAGACATAATCTTGCTGGCACCTAATAAATCGGAAAACTTTAATTCACAGGACTGGTCCTCCTTATTGTACGCATGACAAATGATAGTTAGCCCTGCAAGATCATTGAAAGATATCATGATCATTGTTCTCATCAATCAACTTCGAGCTGTTGCTACCTGTGAAGTGATCCCGCTCAATCTCTCCACCCACCCCCCTTACCAAAGCTGATACAGGAATCAATTTGCTTATACAACCCGCTCATGCTGCAAATATCCCTTGCTCATCATCGCTCACGAGACCGGACCATGCAGTCCCTCCCTCGCCAAATTATCCACATGCACCGGGCCATAACCCAACTCGCCCAATTTGTCCCTCAGAATCTTCTCAGTCAGCATCCACAGCGCCTCGCCCAACTCTTCGTCCTTCGCCTCCTTGCCCGGCTCCTTGACCTCCCTATCCGGCACGATGTACTGACCCTGAATGCCCTCCTCGGGCACCTTCTCGCTCGTAGCCGCGAAAAGCGCGGACCTGCACCCCTCGTCGACGGGATCCTTCATGAACGGGCGCACCGCCTTGACGCCCAGGTCGCCGAGCTTGCCGTACGCCTCGACGGCCTGGTCCTGCTGGTCGGTGCGCACGCCGCCCGGGTGCGTGGCGTTGATCCAGGGCCCCGTCGCCATGCCCTGCTCGGAGAAGCCGAGCTCGTTGCGGGCGGCGCGGCGGGCGAGCGCGCGCGCGAAGAGCACCTGGGCCAGCTTGGTGCGGTTGTACAGCTTGGTGGGGCCGACGTCGGTGTTGAGCTCGTCGAGGGAGGCGAAGCGGACGGACGAGACGCCCGGGCGGTGCAGCTCGCTGGACTGGAGGACGAGGCGGGAGTTGGGCGTGCGTTGGAGCACGGGGAGGAGGATCATGGCGATGTGGAATTGGGAGATGAAATTGACTTGCATATGCGAGTCTTTTACAGTTACATTAGCTTTTCGGAAAAGGACAACAGAGGTAAAATTGATAAGGCGTATTTACCAATGCCGTCTTTTGTCTCATTGTAGACACCTACACCCAAGCCGGCATTCAGGATGAGGCCGTCGAGCTTGTCCAGCGAAGAGAGCTCTCTGGCAACTTCGTCCACTTGCTTTAGATCTTCGAGATTGCATTTCTTCCACTCGACCCGGCTGGTGTCACCGTATTTCTTGAGCTCTTCCTGCGCTTCTTCTGCATGCTCCTCTTTGTTGGATAGGAGGTAGATTCTGGAGGCATTATGTTGAAGGAGATGGGCCACGATACCGAAACCAATTCCTGCGGAGCCACCGGTGACGATGTAGACCTATCGTACTGTGTTAGCGCCACAACTCCTTTTAGCAACTTCGTACATTCCCCTTGAATTCTTCAGTCTCAAAAAGACAATACGTGGAGTATATGATAAGAAGGGAAGAAGGAAACACATTTGCGGAGAGTACGTTGTAAATATTTCTTTTGGAAGACCAAACAAAAAAATTGTAGGAAGATATAGGTCACTATACCTTGCCTGTAAGGTCAGGAATGTCCTTGTTGGGATCAAACTTGTTGTTACTGAAAATAGGCATGGTGGGCGATTGATTTACGAGAGTCAGAATAAGCTAGGAGATCGAGAAGAGCGAGAGGTTATTAAGCTTTTGAAGGCGTGCGGCTGCGTATATCCTCAAAACACATATGGGCGTCATGACACGAAATGATGTCAACTGCAGCCAGCTACTTTCCCTTTCGGGCTTGTGTTCAGCGCATCGCGCCGCGCGCTCTCACAAACACGTCGAGCACACTGCAGCGGCGGAAGACCTATCGTTTCGCCAGCCACCACCAGGGTCCCTAAGCGTCATGACGAAGCAATTCGTGTCGCTGCCATTGCTGCACGTGCAGAATGGATGAGTACTGCAGTGAAGCTGCTATGGATGAAGCGGAGTCCAAGGCGGAGAAGCGGGCACCCTGTCATTTTCCTCACCGCCCGGCGCACCGACTCCGACACCGACACCTTGCACTAGCTCTCTCCAGCTCCGAAGACCGCAGTCCAGCTACAAAACCCCCCTCCGCCAGGCACCCTTCTCCTCCGAGGGTGAAAGGGTCTCTCCACCTCTCGCCACCACTCCTCCAATCTCGAAACTCTACGCGACCACAGCCCTAGCCAGCCATGGTCGAGTGGTACGAACCGGACAGCTGGGTGACCAAGCTGTTCGGGCCCTACCTGCACACTTTCCTGATCACCTTGCTCGTCGCCTTCGGCCTGCCCCTCTTACTTCACCTGTGGCTCTACCGCCATCGCACACCTGTGCACACCGCGGCCTTCATCCTCGTCGGGCCAAGCGGCGCAGGCAAAACGTCACTCCTCACAGCTGTAGGTGTTCTCTCACATGCCAAAAAAAATAATCCACCAACCCAGTACCACCCACAAAAAAATAACCACAGCTCACCACAAAATACAGCTCGAGACCGGCCGCCCCACCTCGACCCACCCCTCGCAAACCTCGCAACGCTCCATCCTCACCCTACCCGACGCCTACGTCCCCTTCAGCGCGCGCTACCGCAGCACGAACGACCCCACCAACGCGAAGACGCGGCAGCTCGCGCTGACCGACACGCCGGGCCACGGCAAGCTGCGGGCGGCCGCGCTCGCGACCGCGCTCTCGGCCGCGGCGAACGGCAAGAACCTGCGCGGCATCATCTTCCTCGTCGACGCCGCGGCGCTCGCCACGGCCGCCGGGCTCAGCGACGCCGCCGAGCACCTGCACGACGTGCTGCTGACGCTGCAGAAGCGCTACACCGGCGCCAAGACGAGCAAGGGCCCCGCCGCCACGCCCGTCCTCGTCGCCGCCAACAAGCTCGACCTGTTCACCGCGCTGCCGCCCAGCCTGGTGCGCGCCCAGCTCGAGGCCGAGATCGAGAAGGTGCGGACCGCGCGCGCAAAGGGCATCTTGGACGTCGGCGTGAGTGAGGATAACGTTGGCGAGGAGCACGAGTGGCTGGGCGGCGGAGGCGAGAGCAGGTTTGAGTTCAAGCAGATGGAGGAGATGAACGTCCCGGTCGAGGTGGTCGGAGGGAGCGTGCTGGGCGAGGGTGACAGCCCCGAAGTTAATGGATGGTGGGAGTGGATCGCCGCTCAGATGTGAGAAAGGCACGCTCTTGTCTTTTTTTTTTTTTTTCTGTGGTTTTTTGGGGGTAAGGGGTTTCCCTACCTTTAGCGATCTAACAGTGGAAGCGAAAAATTTACGAAGGAATGGAAAGGAAAAAAAAAAGGGGGGGAGGATGCCATCTTGAACGATATTCCAATCTCCGAACCGGAGAGTAAATTGTGAACAAAATAATGGAAGCTTTGACTTCGCTTACGAGCGAAAGCGAAAACACTGTTCAGCTGATGTCGTGTTTGATTATGTATGCAACGTAAGATTGAATCCCTACCGAGGTATTGGCAGTCTTATGATCTCCATGTACATCCCAATTCCTCTATTGCTGCCCCTATACCCCCTTATCCCTTGGAACTTACTCCTCCGCCGCAACCTGCACTTCCCTGAGACCCTCGACCACCAATTCTTCGCCCTCGGCCCTCTTGTAGATGTTCTTAATGTCATCTGCAAATTGGCATTAGTAAAATGGGATGTGAAGTGACGGACAATATCTGCAGTCTTACCCGTTGTGGTCTCGAAGTGGCTCGTAGCGTCGTAGCTCTTCGAGATGAAGATGTTGTCGTTGGTACCGTCCTCAATGGGCTCGTACAGGGGGATCGGGGGGCCCATGAACTTCTCCTCGATCTTGCCGAGACGCTCGAATCCGGGCTCGAGCTCAAGGTGGTGGTTGCTGTCACCCTCAGCGATGGTGCTGACGATGGCGATATAGTAGCCCTTGGGGCAGACATTGTGTGCCGAAGAAACGACAGCAATGTAGACGTCTATGCGAATGTCAGTGACAGTCTTGGAGTGCTTGAGGAATTACATACCGTTCTTGCGGCCAACCTGGCTCTGGGGAATGATGAGTTGGAGAGAGTCGGAATCCTCAGTGCCAGGGACGGGGTGGTTGAGGATGCAAATGGCCTTCAGGAGATGGCCTGAAGGCTTGACCTTCTCGGGGAAGTAGCTGGGGTCGGCAAGAATCTTCTTGCACTTGGTGGTGAACTTCATGCCCTCACCAGGAGCGTCCCTCTCCTTCATGGTGGCCTTGATGCCAGAGACCTTGCCATTCTCGTACAGGACCTCATCGACATCGGCGTTCAGCATGTAGGTGCCGCCGTAGATGGCAGACAGACGGGCGAAACCCTGGGGAAGCTCGCCCAGTCCGTACAGCGGGTAAATGTAAGGCGACTTGCCGTAGCGAGCCATCGAATTGACATAGAGCCTAATGCGCTCAATGGTCTCGTCGGCCCCGCCGACGTTGGTGATGTAGTCGTCGGTCTGGTAAAGAGCCATGGAGTGGCCAATGAAGTCACGGGTGGAGTCCTCGAGGCCAAACTTGTCATAAACGTCCTTCATGGTGCAGGTGCTAATGTTGAGGCCTATTTCTCGTCAGCTTTGTAACTTAGGGACGATGATTACTGAGTGTTGGCTCCTTACCCTTGTGCGTAGCAGGATCTTCCTTCTTGTAGGAGCCAACCCACTCGAGGAAGCTGCGGGCCCTCCGCTTCTCGAAAAGGCCCATGAGAGGCGAGCGCAGGGCCTCGCCGGCGTCGGAGGGGACCTTAGCAACGGTGGCCTTGGGGCCCTTGCCCTGCTGGACGAAGCTGCCAGCAATCTGCTTGAACTCAAGGTATCTGGTGACATCGGTCGAGACGAGAATGTTGGTGAGCTCGCCGTTCGACATCAGCAGCTTGGGGACAAGGTCGATGTTCCAGTCGTTGACGCGGCCGTATTTCTTCCACGGCTCCTCGCCCTCCTTGTAGTTTCCGTACTTCTTGAACATCTGCGGGGCGTAAGTATGCGACGGACTGGCTGTGATCGTATGGCGGGGTACGTACGGCCTCGATGTTCAGGGAGGCAGCCTCACTGGAAGGTGTCAGTCCATGATTCCTTGCTCAAAGACTCAGGGATGCCAGCTTACCCGCCATAGTGGTCATTCCGGTCCATGTGGAGGACCTTCTTGCCCTTCACACTCAGGACACTGCGAAGGATTAGCAGCTGCTTCTGGGCACCATTGCAAGGCGAGCATACCCGGAAAGCACACATTCCGTAAGGCCTGCGTCTGCGTGTTAGCTGTCCGTCTGGCGGCGAGCTGCGGCGGGGTAAGTGCATACCGGTGCCAAGGACGACGACATCATACTCGGGGGCGACTTCTTCCATGGTGGGCTATGTTGGATGGTTCTGGACCTGGAGAGGGGACGAGGAGACTGAGTGTGCAAGATATAGGAGTCGGGCTCAAGAAGGGTGCGCTGGTGGTCGTGGGCGGTGAATGGTAATTGAGGGGGGGGGCGCGCGCGAGCTTGAGCCACCGTCGTGCTTGCCTCGCGGCCCGCCCTCCTTGTGTCGTCGACGCCAAGATCCCTGACGGCCGCCCGCGCCATCAGCTCACAATCAACGCGAGCCACAACTGGTATTCTACAAATGATGTACACTGCATCCCGCTGCGCCTCGCCCTTCCAGATGCGCGCCGAGCCCCATGACCTTCGCGGGGTTGCGCCTAGGATCTCCGTACGCCCCGCCCTCAACCGTGCTGCACCGCTCCCAATTATTACCTCTGCGCCATCTCTGATCCAGATCCCGTTCAGCCCTGCCGGCGTCTTCTCGCTTTGTTCTTCTCAGCTGCCCTTCTCTCACCCGCTCTAGCCTCCTCATCGACCTGCTCCTCGAAGTCCTGCTCGAATGCGTCCTTGGGTCGGCTGTCAGTACACGACTCATTGGAGACATTATCGATACGAACCTCAACAACAGGATTGTATGCTCGTCCATTGCCGGTCAGGTCCACCTCAGGGTCGTTGAGCGCCTCGTGTCGCGCGTTCTCCCAGGCATACCATCGCTCCGTCAAAGTGTGCTTTATCGCACGCATCGTGAGCTTGATCTGTGCAGGGTGCTCATCAGCGAGGCACATTTCGCCTGGGGCTGAACATTGAGCCCAATCTGGTAATCTTCTGGAACGTGCAATATTGCACAAATACGAGCTCCGCAAAGTCTGAAATGACTGCGCTAGAGTTGCCGTGCGTGGTATCATGACGTACCGTCTTATCTCGCTCCTCTGCTTCGAACTCGCCGTATCCTGCATCAATGCGCTTCCGCTCGTAGGCCTCGGTTGCCAGCCGGTTGCGCTCCTTCACGCAAACCCACCAGAGTCGATGTAGGTCTTCCCATGACTTTTGTCGTAGCTCTTGCACTGTCCACGCGCGCCCTACAGAGGGTCAGCCCATGCAATTGAACCCGTGACTATCTGTATCTCGCACCGTGTGCGCTGTCCTCGTCGGGAGTCGACAGGAGCTTCTTGTTCTCGCCGAAAAATTGCCATAGACCGTGGTCCCTATCAACCTGGACCTTGGATCGCCTCGCCGGGTCTAACACAGGCACAGGAAGGTCCTCCTTCTTGACGGATAGGGTCTGCCGCGGGCGGAGACCAGTTTTCCTCAAGGCAGAGACACCGCGGTTCTTGTTCATATCACGGTGGAGACATCGGTGCTGGAGTGGTGAAAACGGCGTCACACATATACTGGACGCGGCGAATGATGATTCGGCTTGAGCGGCGGTGCGAGCGTGCAGCGAGATGCGGGCGGCGGAGCGGACATTCATGGTGACTAGCGCGCGCGGATGCATGCGAGGAGTAGCAACGGCGTGGGTTGCGTGGGCGAGGTGCTGATGGGAGAGACGAGCATGCGCTGCGCGGAAAATCGCAACGAGGCTTGTCCGCCCACCGAGCTGCGTCGGGTGCCGGGGCCTCTCGCGTTTGAACGAGCAGCCTAGACAACGCGCGCCCAGCAACGTCAACGACGCCCGCTCTCCACCCTCAAACGCCGCGCTCTCTTCTCGACCACTGCACTACTGGCCTCGACGCACCTATCTCGCAACGCTGCACATATCCCGCAACCCACAACCATGAATCGGCCAGGTTTGTCCCCTCACGCGCTGTCCGACCCTCCCCGCCGCCGCATTGCCTCGTCCTACACTGTCGCGAAGCTCCCATTGCGCCCAATATTGAGGTTGGAACCGGTCTTTAGATCAAAGAAGCTCCATTCCCACAGGGGCTGCGACATTCCTACATCTGACCTTCGTATATCGATCTATTAGCCGCATGGAGCCTGCGATACAAGCGTGGCGGCACACAACCAACTTGGCGATTACATATTTTATAGGAGGATAAGCGCTGACGCAGCATATCATTAGGAGCAGGGCCACAACAACTACGCAATATGCCTGGCAGCATGTTCCAGCAGCAGCAGGCAGGCACTGGCCGTGGTGGACCACTGCAATCTGGCAGGTTGCAAGGCGGGAAGCTTGGTATGGCAACCAGACGCTCCCGATTGACACTCGGCTGACCCGTGCCTCACATAGGTAACGGATCTGGTTGGGGCTTCGGCGGTCCCATGGGAGGCGCACCAGGCCTCTCTAGCGTGCAGTCGCGCAACGCAGCGGGCATGTCAAGTTTCGCCCAGACGATAGGGGGAGGCTCGCAGGCACACACTCCTTTGGATCCGTCGTACGTCCACCAGGAAGAGCTCGATGAGAAAGATCTAAAGGCGGTGGAAAAGCAGTTACTGAATTAATGCCCTGGCGTTAGGGAATTTCCTTCACTCTCTGGAGCACCGCAAACCCAACAGCAGAACAGCCAGGCTCAGGCGATATGGTCCAACCCCAACATCAGGACGGCTCAACATACCCCAGTCCAGCGCGCACAAGGCCAAGGTGCTACCCCTCAACCTCCCTCGGTGCAAGCAAATCGACCGCAGCAGGACCACCAGCAGCAAGCCCAGGATGAAGCAGCATCGGCACATTCTCAATACGGTGGCGCTTTAGATGATTATCGTTTCGGCGGACAATCTGGTGTGGGTCAGTTGTCGGGCGCTCCGCAGCAACAACAACAGGTGAATATCGAAGAGTTCCCGCCTTTGGGAGGAGGCGGCGGCGGAGACATAGGCCAAGACAGGAGGACGGGCATGATTCAGAACGCTGCGTATGGCGGAAATGCTGGCGCCTTCGGCAACAATGTGCATCAAGGACGCAATGGCATATCTAGTCCCGTGGAAAGCCAACAGGATTCGGTTAGCGAGAGGCTTGGTGGAACCGTACTGCGTGATGACAGGGCTGTGGTGAGTATTACCCGTGTGTGGTAATAAAACTGATCGTAGCTGATTGTCCAGCAGGCCGAGAGGAGAGCCAGGGAAGCCAGCACTACCTCGTTTGGTAGCCAACCAGTTCAGCCGCCGTCAAAGTCAGGCTCCATCTCGCACGCGGAGCAGACACGCCTTTCTCAGATGAGTGAGATTGACCGTTTTGGACTGCCTGGTCTACTGGCAATGATTCCGCCCGACAGCCAAGACCACTCCAGCCTCTCAGTAGGCCAGGACCTCACGGTCTTAGGACTGGACCTGAACCGCCCCGACAATTCTCCACTGTATCCGACATTCGGTTCGCCTTTCGCAGAGGCTGGCTCACGCCCGGTCATTCCTGACTTCACTTTGCCTGCCGCCTACACCGTTACTAACGTTCCTCCGTTGCACACGAAGATGCCGAGCTTCTCTGATGAGACTCTGTTCGCGATCTTCTACCAATATCCTAGGGATATCCTGCAGGAAGCCGCTGCACAAGAGCTGTAAGTGAAAGCAGAGTAACCCGCCTTCTCTCTGTTAAGTTTGTGCTGACAGTAAAAAGCTTCAATCGCGATTGGCGATGGCACAAGGAGCTGCGGCAGTGGATGATGAAAGATGCCAGCTTCCCGCAGCCACAGCGTATTAGCGAGAAGCAAGAGCGGGGATTCTACGTCTTCTTCGACGTGAACAACTGGAGGCGGGAGAGGGTGAGTGCTCAGTGATCTTTGATTGCAAAGTATGCAATGCTGATATGCGAGGCCGCTTAAGCGAGAGCTCCTCCTGAACTACGATCACCTCGATCAAAGACTTGGCACGACGCAACCCGCAGCTGCGCTGTGAGGTGTCTGTGTCTCGCCGCGCGTCTCAACGGACTAATCACTTATCGTGTTAATGGTGGTATAATGGGCATCGAAAAAGACATGGGAAATGGCGCGGCTATGGGTACGGAGGATGGCCCTGGGGCACTTCTCGAACTGTGTTCGTGGCTCTCTTTACGGAGATGGCCCCGGCGACTCAAATGAGCGATGTGCTGAATACCACATTGCTAGCGTAAAGGAATAGAAGCAGGGCTCTCGGAAACATCCGAAGGAGTCGCGTGATGCTGGAATCCTCAAGGTTCTGCGGGTCCCTTACCGGTGTGATGGAATCTACCTATGTGATACTGCTCGTCTAATGTTTCCCGAAGCACTCATTACGCTTTCACCGTCGATAGCATCGGCGATAAACGTAGACCACCCGTAGGCTACGGAAAGCAGGCGATGCCCCGGAGAAGGATATTTATTATGTTCGATCTCTCCTGCAAGCCCTGAAACCTCAATACGTTGCGAAACACCTGAGTATCAACAGTGTAAGGTGGCTGCAGCTGCAGCTACCTTGCGACCCGGCACTGCGGAACGGGGCCATGCATGCCGGCAGTATACCAGGGCTAGCAAACGCGGGCCTATGCGTCCGCTGCAAGATTGCATAGTTGGTAAGCAGACTACCCTTCAACAACAAGGGACCTCGGAACCAGCGATAGTCTTTTGTGGGAGCTGCACAGGTGTCGTAGCACGCTAGCGCGGCGACACTGTGAGCTGGTACATGTGAGGAAACAGTAAGCGCCGGGATCAGAGTATATGCGCAAGGCCGGCCCTGCAGGTACTTCACCGATGCACAAAACCGGCATGCAAGTAAGCATAATCTGGAATGAGGGGGGACTCATCGGCGAGGAAGCGAGGGAACGAGGAAGCCGCCCGCGGGTGGCCAGGGCTCCGCGGACAGGGGAAGACGAGCATATTCTTTTCTTTTTTTTCTGGGTAGGATGAGATCAGAGTGCATGGATGCGGCGCAGACGGACAGGCGCATATCGAATGCAAGGAATCGAGCAGATCAAGGGAACGGCGGTGACGCCATTGCAGCCAAACGTCCTATATGTGCGCTGGCTGCACATCCATCATGCTAATAGACGCGCGTGTATGTCCACAACAGAAGTAATGATGACTAGAGGCGGGCCAAAGGATGGAGGTTGGGTGAGCCTGGTCCCCGACTCATGGTGTGCGCGGATCTTCCGACGTCGCCGGAGATTCGTCCGGCCTCCCGGGGGCGCGCCTGGAGAAGCTCTTCCTGCCGCTGCTTCAACCACCATACCTCACCCAACACGGACCTCCTGACCTGCCCGCCCAGCCCACACCTCGGCCGCCTGCCGGCTGTATTCTGCAGGTGACGCTCGGTGCTGCTGTGCCGCAAAAGGCTCCAGCGTCCCGAAGAGCCACACGCCCCGCTAACGGTCACAGTTCCCACTGGCCTGGGCCAGCCATCAGCCTCGATTGAGGACGGCCGCCCCATCGGAAGCAGTCTTTCCTATTCCCCGCGCCCCAGCTGTGCCAGCATCCCCTCGGGACCAGAACCTCGCTGCCCGCTGCCCGCTGCTCGCTGCTCGCTACCCGCTGCTCGCTACCCCTACGACCTCCTCGCGTCATCCACCCTCCAGTCCACCCTTTGTTGCCCCGCCAGCTGCTGAGCCCTCCGTTCGATCACATTTCTGGAATGTCCGCGGAACTAAGACGAAAAAGAAGCTTTAGGGTATCAGTAATTATGGATTAACCACCGAATTGATCTGCATCGACCGCGCACTGCTGCCTCCCGACGCGCTGCTGCTGTTGGAGTCGGACCGGCTCGCCTGCAGCCCTGGACCTTGTGGCGACCTCCCTCCGACCCACTGGTTACTGGCCCCTGCGCCATGCGTCTCGATGAACTGCTTCCACTCTCGTTCGAAGTCCACGCCAAGATTACGGTCAACCTGGTCTCGGAGCATCCTGTAGGGCTGACTGAACGTCATTCTTTCGCACGCGTCGAGCATCTCTTCAGGCCCGTACCCTGTTCGTCCGCCCATCAGCTGCTCTACGTCATCCGGAACGTTAGCCCCTTCATCCCATGCCGCCTGGAGAAACATGTACTGGAGCGGTCCGACGTAGCTGAAGCCCGCCAGCGCCTCGTGCGTGGCTTCGAGCGCGAACTGTACTGCTCGTTGTTGCTCCCTTTTAACGGCTGCTCCTGCTCGCACCAGTGTCTCACAGATGTGCACAACACAAAAGGCCAGCAACGGGTTCTGGTATCTGTTTGTGTACAAGCTTCGGTACCTCTCGAGCAGCTGAAGACCATCGAGAGCGTTTTGAATTATGATATCCGACAGATGTGCTCGTGTGGTCTTTGGGAGGGACTCGATCTCAAGGATGGGACGAAACAGTTGACACAAGGCGACGTGGTAGTGAATACTGCTCATTCATTAACTGCTGCCCGCCGAAACTTTTCCCGGCGAATGACTTACTGGAGAGAGAGCACATGCGGCAGCGGATGACTTAAGGTTACACCATCACTCGTGACAGCCAGAGGGAGAGGGAGAGCTCGCTTCCAATCGAGGAAGCGGTAATAAAGGCGTATCGTCGAACGTGCTGTCACGCTCTCGCTCCGTCCACAATACATGCCGGCCATCTCGTGTATGATTTGACCCAACCTCGTCATCGCTTCTGCCGTAGGGATCACTTGGCTCGGCACTTGCTGCGTCGACTTGTCCTGGAAGTATCGGTATGGTTGCCAGTATGCATCGAACTTGTTCTGCAGGGGACTCGTTATCGGAAACGCAGGTGCTGACACAGGCTTCTGGTACGTCAACGATGCCCAGAGCCTATAATCAAACATTAGCTGAAGCTCACTGGTAAGTAATGGCTTGAACGTACGCGCTGAGGGAATGAACTCCTCTTGAAGTTATCTGAACCGCTGTTGGAGAGTATGCGGCCGTGTTCAATGCCACGATGCTCTCAGACGCCAGTCGCAAGTGTGACGACGCCTTCCGCGCCTGGTTACAGCCCAATTCGACCAGAAAAAGGAGCGCATATGTAGTCGCGAACGTCAACGACTTGGGATCCTCTTTCGCGATCTCGGCGAAACCGTTCTCAATGAAGCGTCTTTGGAGAAGTTTTGTTTGCCTCTCGTCCCCGCCCTGGTCGACGTGGTAAAAACAACCCACTGCACACATCATATTGACAAAAGCAGGTGAGCAGTACTTGTGGTCGCCTTCACTGAAGCTCTTCATGAAATAATACTCGCCGAACAACATATGTATAGGGTGCACCCATGTAAAGAAGAGCGCGATAAGGTGGTCCGTCAAATGGGGGCTGGCAAAAGTCCAGAGCGAACGAGTTTCGGCTTCAGGAGACGACGAACCGGTTTCCATCGGCATCGAATCATGGTATTCTTGTGCGATGTCCGTCAATCTTGGTTCGGATCCCGGGGAAAGCCTTCCAGCCTTGCGCGCTGGAGGACTGCCGAGCCACGCAACGAATTCCTGATATGACTGACCTGCACGCAACCTCGCGATGGCTTCAGGACCTCGTTCGCCGTTCTTCAATGCCTCATACATCACCTCCATTTGGTATTCCCTCTCCCTGGCGATCCCCTGGAGTTCGGTATTCTGCTGCTCAAGGCTCTTGATCCTGCGTACCATTTCCTCCTTCGCCGTCTTGACGTGCACCTCATAGTGACACTGATCACCCAGCTCGCGCATCAAACACCGAGTGCACGGGTCCGGCTCCTGCCCATCGCACTGGTGAAGGACCAGCCATCAGTACGTCGATTGCGCTATAGATGAGATTGGGGTGGATGGTGCAATTACCTTTGCTCGGGCTCTTTTGCAGTTGGTACACGCGTTTTGGGATACATGTGTTGGGGCGCGGCGCCTTCTTACCCTTGCGGGATTGGCTGGTTGCGGCTCATTAACTCCGCCAGCCTCACTGCTGGCTGCCGACGAGGGCTGAGCCTCCGGAGAGTGAATGTGGTCGGACGACGGGCGGAGTTCACGGAAGGCGGCCATAACAACCTCGGATGCTGGGGGGGGGGGGAAGGATTCGCCAAATTCACAGCCCACCTACGATGACCGGAGGAGAGAGTTCCCAGATCCGAGGGGAGTACTCGAAAACAAGATCCTGTTTGGTTGGGACTCTGCTGGCGGGAATTATGGGTCAAGGCGGCTGAGGGAAGGTTTTAGGATTCTCTGACGCCTTATATCAGCCGCAACGTGCACGCGGCGAGAGCCAGGACCGGAACTAAGACCCAGAACGCTCGAGCAGGCAAATGTGACGAAAGTTCGGGGAAGAGGAGCAACCTCCGCTGAAATTCACGTGATATTGCAAAGCGAGATCGTCCCGGCAGTAGGAGCGAGCGACATCCGGGGTGCAAGATTTATATTCCTCCGGGATGCTCGAACGGACCGAGTGGTTCTAACTGGGCCAAGCGTTGTCGGCGTGCAGAGGCGACGTTGGGGAGCGGTACATACGCCCGAGCGCTGCACCGGAGGTTTCTCACAAGCAGTGCATCTTTCGGCACGGGCGCGAAAGAAGCGTATCGGCAGGCAGAAGAAGAGGCTTGGGTAGTGGACAAGTGCGTAGCCCCTGCGGCGGCATCCAGCCACAGGCAAGCCGGTGCATGCAAGAGCAGCGGGGGTGGGTAGACTGTCGCATTTCGCATCTCACGGATGGTCTCAAAGGGCAATCAGTATCTCGATCGGGCGCTGGTCCTCTCCCCGCCCTTCTACGCTAATGGGTTCAAGTGCCGGGCCCAGCTGGGCTCCACTGACGCCAAAACTGCGTCGTCGAAAATCTCTGCACCGCGGCTCTTGCCCCTGAGACTCGCCTCGTGGCGACGCGCGCCATTGCGGACCGCACCGCCTCGCGCCATGGCTACGTCGTAGGGCGAGCGCTGGAATGTCTTCGGAGAAGCAACCGGCAGCTGTCGTTGGCGAGGCGTTTGACATCTGCATGCGTGCTTGGCTGACATGCGACCGGGGGGGAGTTAGGGAGCGCGGACTGCAACTTGGCAAACGGGGCGTGCCAAGCGGCGCGGTACATCACCGTCAACGCCGCATGATAGCATTCCCATGTTGCGAGATGCTGAATTGCGCCGGCAGCGCCCCGCCCCCTGCCGGCCCGCCGCCCTGCCCGTTCCCACCGTGTCGACATGGGTTTCTTGGCAGTAGTAATAGCACCAGCGCCAAGTCTGTACCATCACCGCGCACCCCCCGCGGCTGCCACCCTTCGCGGCCGTCTACACTGCCTGCCAGGCCGGCACTTGCTGGCATCCCATGCCTCAGCGCCCGGGCCCGGCACGCTGTCCGCTTTATTCCCGCCGGCGCTTGCGGATCACGGCGCGCCGCCGATCTAGCCAGACGCCCTTGATTCGGCTACGAGCCGCGCGCGGAGAACGCTCCCTCTCTCCACCGCCCCGGCTCTCGGTCCTGCTAATTGCTAAGCTTACACCCATCTGCTCGTCCACGCCCCACCGCCCCCAGGTCTGAAGAAGCTCCAGGACGCTGTGGAACCCCCCGGGGGCGGTCTTGCATCTTCTCGAGTGCCAGCGCGTTCTAGCCGCAGCAGGCAACCATGATACGCCGGTAGCAGGCAACCAGCCGACTTCCTGTTCCGTCACTGCACGTCGACTCGACCTGCAACTCACGCCACTAAACGCATGCACCACTTCCCATTGCTGCTTTGTCCGAGTCTCAGGCCTGCTCCACCACCGGCATCGTCTCCACTCCCCATCTCCCGCTGCAAGCCAAAGACATGGTATCTATCTGGCCCGGGGCTGCATGCACACTCCTCGTCCCCCCCCTCTCCTGAAGATATTGCATCACAACCGGCCCATGGTCGCACAAAGCCAAGCAGGCCTTGCATTCGGCTGCCAAAACAGCTTCTCAGCATCCTGCAGCAACCGTTCTGCCCAATCACTTCCTCCTTAGCCGCCATGAAATTGCAGCGCGCGAAATCAGCATATACTGCGGCATGTGCTCGCGGCTAAGGTGCTCACCTGTCACATTCATATGGAAGTCTGAAGCAATCATGCTCTATTCAGAGCCTCAAGCTATTCGGCGCGTACTGCGGCAAACGCAACAAGGCTTGCATCATATGTACACGATCGTACAACGCCATTGTCGCGCGTCTCGCCCTGCAACAGCTTTGAGGTCACGTAGGCCGGTCAGCTACGGATGTTGTGCTGATAGCAATGGTTCGTGTACCGTCAACGGCGGGCATGGGCTGCTCAACTCCCAGACCGCTATTTCGAGGACTCTGTGGCCGCAGAAATGAACAGACCCATTTATCTCAAG
This sequence comes from Neoscytalidium dimidiatum, assembly GCA_037367355.1. Lineage (NCBI taxonomy): Eukaryota > Fungi > Ascomycota > Dothideomycetes > Botryosphaeriales > Botryosphaeriaceae > Neoscytalidium > Neoscytalidium dimidiatum. The sequence goes on along the minus strand of CM074701.1, from coordinate 191,495 downwards.
TGCCAGGTACTTGCGGCGTAGTCACATCTTCATGGGTGACGCGGTAAAAGTAAAGAAGAGGGGAGCGAGGTGCGGCACAGCGGCAGGACCATTGTAACGCCACGAATTTCGTGGTTCGTATTCTCCCGATCTCAACATGCCGCGGAGCTGCAGGAGCAGGGTCTGAAGATCGGTCCTACAACATCGCCAGACGAATGGTTAACTAATGCTGTACCGTTTTCTTCCATAACCCGGGCCGAAGCCCTACTTCTCTCAACTCGTTTCCATACTCGGATGCGCTTCCTCAACCGGCTGCAAGACACGGGCACCGAATGCTGTAGTTTTTGCATTGAGTTTTCCATTACCGTGGTTTAACGGCTCGTAGTGTTTCGAACGCGGTATAACTGTAACCCGCGCGTAGTTGTGTCTGAAGGAACATTCCGCAATCCTGATGGGGGGGAACTTTGCTTTTTGCTTTGTTTGCTACCCGGGCGTCAAACTAGGCGCGCGGCTTGGTTCGGTCTGTGAGAGTCGTATGTTAGGTGCATCTGATAAGCCGGGCTATCTGCGCACTATACCCGTGTATTTGTCAATCTGCATGCAAGTGACATTTGCGCCAAGTGGAAAGCGAGGAACAGAACTAACATCCAACCACTGGTGTAAATAGCCCTCTGCGAAAAGTTGATATGGCCTATCCGACAGTCTTTTACTTCCATGGCCGGACGTTGACGAACAAGACATTGTTGGCCAGTTCCTTAACCTCTATTTCATTCATCACTCGCTGCTGTTGAACAATGCTGCTACAAAATGAATGTCTTGTGCACGCAACGGTTATCGCAGCTTGATGTAGTGCGGAATCTTTCTATCACCGAACTCAATCTTACTTCTCTTAGAAAACACGTGTTCCGTACAAACGCGTGACGCACGCCTAGAATATCAACCATGGTACCCACAGGCGCACAGCTCAGATCCTCAAAGACCGTTTGGTGCAACCTACTCGGTTCGCTATTTTGCGAAGCTTCGAGCTCTGTCCGACCACGCAAAACCCGGAAATTTCCTAGAAGTCAGACAGATCGAGATCTCAATTGCCAGTATTGGGCTAAAAGTGCCTTCCACATCGCCTCGCTTTCTCCATTTCCCCTCTAATGACACATGCTTGGCGCCGTCGTGGGACATGGGGCAAGATGCCGCTCTGGAGTGCGTCTTGGAGCCAGCCAACCGCGTGAGTCGGGCACAACGCGGAATAAGGAACTATATCGATGTACATACGTGCATGTAGATTTCTTGCTTTGCAGAAAACTTGTTTGAGGCCTCATCCATGGACCATCTGATCCCCACCTCTGAGGAAAGTGGACGCCAGCGCGGGGATCTCTCGTGGCGGTATGCGCGTGGTATTGAATCAGATTTTGTTGCTCACCGCTCTGCGTGCCCCTTACTGGGTCTATCTGGCGTATCGGCCTATACCTATTCGTGTCTGAACGACTGCAGCATGCGTTGGTGTCCACAGGATGTATGTGCATATGTACGCATGTGTAGTGTATACGCATTCCACGCCCATTACTCGCAAGCGAGTACCTTTCGGGTGTCGTAACTGGATCTTTCCATTGCCAGGGCTGCTTCAACGGACCCACTCGGCGAAGGTAGATCTTTCCACTTGTGCATGGTAGGAATTTCGTTACAGGAGTACCGCATGCGGATGCTGGATCACAGATCTGCTGGGCCTAGCACACTGATGGCTCTTGCGGGCAGGTCGCGCCGCAGCTTTCGTATCTCGTGTACGAAATTCTCAGCTCCTTCGGCCTTTTGCTTTTTCCAGGGGCCATGCCCTGTTGCGGTGGCCCAGAGAAGACGCTCCGCGGACGGAATCTAGAGCAATCTCCTGAATGGAGACAGACAGGGTCTTTGTATAGGGCTTTACTTCCGTCCGTTTCTCGTGTGATGCGAACTGCCGGAACGGGGAACCGGGCACCCTGTCCGTGTTGTTCGGAGTGGAGCTGCCACCGTTCCGTTTTGGCCACGCGACGGAGTTGTGACGAGGCGAAGGGGGCCTAGAATTGGGCCCGACGTCTATGCGAAGGGGCATCGTCCATCGCTTGAATCAAGTATCATGCCTGTGATGCCCGCCGATGAGCAATTTCGTTTCTTTCGGCATGCACGTGCATCATGCGCTGCGATGGGTGATAGCAGGGTCGGATTGAACGCGTTCGACGAGAGGGGCAAGGGGCAGACGGGGCGTTGGTCTCTGCTCCGCGGGGAGAGGGAAGCGTGTCCAACTGTTAGAAGCGCTGCGTAATCGCTAACCCCATCACCGTTAGAAGGATATTATGCCAATCCGTGGATCCCTGTTTCGAAGTAGATGATTGAATGATGCGTGTCTATGCAAGCAAATGCGCTCGTTGTCTTTCGGCTCTGAACAGCTAGGGACGCATCTTTTGTCGTTGCTGATCGTCTCCTCGCGACATTGCATCCGCAAGTTTCCGCTCAATGTTGATTACTGGTATCACTACCTTTGTCCCCTATGGAATTCATTGGGGGTCGCTACGGCGATTGATCATCGTGGCTAGCACTACTGTCATCATATGCGATCGAATATTTCCGATACGGAAGGCGGTGCTTGTTTCACGTCATTCCAACGTCGTTATCTTGCCTATCTGACCCTCTTCTCCATAACAAACTTTACGTGCACCCTGCCTGGACATCTTGTCGGCCAAAGTCCATAGCAGAGAACCTAGGTCAATCGCTAGCATGCCAAACACTGGCCCTTCGACCTTTGAAACCCAAAGGTGTCCCGGAGGACATCTCGACTGTGAGTACACTAGAGAGCTCTCTTTCCAAACCCCTCTCCAATCTTGAGAAGACACTAACGTATCTAGAGAGCTTTGTAGAAGCCGATGCGTATGTATTAAGGTGAATAAAGGTCCCGCCGGCTCAGGCGCGTACAGGTCCAGCCATGCCGAAAGAGACGTATCTGCACCGAGCCCCGTACCTGCTTCAAATGCACCACACCTTCGAGTGACGAAGATGCAATCACCACACGACGTGTCCAACGCCTCCATATCGCCGTATCAAAACGTCCATGCCGACCTCTGCGGCATGCTGCGTGATTGGCCAACATACACTCGGACCGTTCTCCGACAGAAACCCATCGGCTCCTCCCGGTCCTACAGCGGCGAACCCGAACAAGGGCCTGTGGCTGGTGCGAACAGATACCAAAAATCCTGTTTTAATACAGTGGGCTGCATATATGCACGAGATCCAGTAGTTCCACCCTGGAGAGGAGGATAGGACGTACGCCTCAAAGCCGGATACCGCACGAAATACACAAACACACATATGCACACTAAGATCCCGGTCCCACCGGCTTCTGCGAACACACACACACACACACGTTCCTTATACCCCTCGCCAAGATGCAAGCATGTGCATCCGCGCATATGTATCCACAAGCTTTCACACTCGCTCATCCTCGAGGGTTAGACGCACTGTTCACTAGACACATCACATTTCCCCACGAATTTTACGTGAGACGAATTGGCTCGAATTGGGAGAAATTGCAGCGAGGCGGAAAGGGAGTGATCTCTGCGTGTATGCCTCATAAAACCACTACTTGTCCGCTCCTCATTTGCTCGCGTATCGATCGATCGTTTCTTCGTTTCTTCCTTACCATCAGCGCGCTTGCCTTTCTTTCTCTAGCTCACCCTTTCCGCATACGTATGGACGGACGGCGCGCGGGGGAGAGAAAGAGAGAGAGAGAGAGAGAGAGAGAGAGAGAGAAAAGGGCCAACCCCGGAAGATGCGTACGAGATAGGAAAACGCAAAGGGGGAAACGCTCCCGCGCTGCAGGCCGCTGCCTGCAGGGAAGCGGCCTGCCAAGCCGTCAGGATCCCTTCCTTCCCCCTTCGTGCATACACGGGTTTCTGGGCCCTATTTCCGGTCGATGCGATGGGTTCAAAAAGATATTTTCTCATGCCACCGGAAAAAGAAAAGAAAAAAAAAGAAGCCGGATTCGCGACAGCGGGCCAGCTAGTATGTCCTCCCATGCTTCAATACTGTGTGAGATGGCCGTTCATCCAATATTCCCGAGCGATTCCGAGGTGTCCGACTCTACACATCTTGGAAAAGAATTCACGCGGCCCCGAAAATGAGACTCCTCAGTATTTCTCAAAATGATGCGATGAGCCTTTATGTTGCAACGATGAGAATAGACCTGTATATCTTCGACAGCAGCTGCCGTTCACCGACAACATGCTTGTCGAATGTTTACCGAGAAGCACAACCGCAGCGTAAATACAATATCTGATTCTACGTCGTACACACCTGTAACTATACAACCCCACAACTCCTCAAACACAGCATTCGTGAGAAACATTCTCTTTTCTCATTGCTTCTTTGTCTTTCTACACCATGACGCTACCAAAACCAACGTTACTCCCCGTGTCTCTCTTCACCGCGAACACTACGCAAGACCCAACTCCTTGTAGAATGCCTCGGTGCTCGGCTTCCTGCCCAAGAAGTCCTCCAAAGTCTGCATCTCCTCCTGGCTGCCACCCCTTTCCAACACCGTATGCCTGTACCGCCTGCCCTCTTTGCCGTTCATCGGGTCCTTCTTGAAGACGGTGTAGAACATGTCGGCCGAGTAGACTTGGGAGCTGTTCTCGTGCAGAACATCGTTAGCGAATGTGCATGCTCTCACACGCTAAAAATAAAACAAGAAAAAAAAAAAAAGGCATGAAGAATTGACGTAATTCGTGCAGGTGTCTGGGGAAGAAGCCGGCGATCTTATGCAAGAATACCGTGCGTTTTGTGCTACTTTGTGGGGACACTGAGCAAAGTAGCCATTGACTAGGCCAGCGCATGTCTGTGATTGTGTCATGATGACCCAAAGCAGCATGGCGGGTCTCGGCCGAGTAAACGCTACCCGTAGCACGAAGAAAAACAGAAGGGAAACATGGAGATAGTGAAGAAGTAGATGGCGCTGAAAAGGGTGAAATGCGTGCGGATTGCTGCGCCAATGATGACACAGATACAAGAGGCATGCTCTGCGTTGGGTGGTAAAAACGGATGGTGCATAGCGCCAACTGCAGAGTAAGATGCAGGCATGTGTCCCGAGATCTGCAGAAAAAGGACGACGTTTTTGTAGCAGGGTGAGCTGGTCATGAGCATGCAGAGACCGCAGATACGGAAATACAGATAACGTGACTGCGGTGCAATGCATGCCGCCTATGAGGTGCATATCGCAGCTGGGCAACAGTAGCGCAGCGTCGGCGTTGCCATAGTACGACGCCTCCCGGAGCTTTGTTCCATAATGGCATCTGCCAAGCGACTTCGAACTCGCCACGGCATAGTTCGTTTGGCAGCTGGTTCAACTTCTGACGAGATGATGACGACGGGTACGTAACCCAATCAACGATGTGCAGAGGACGGTCGCAAACAACGTCTATCCCGGTTGGTCCATGGCCGTTGTGCGCATCGGAAGATGAGATGCATGTAGCGATACAGCCATAGCCGCTCTGCCGGGAACGCTGCGGGTGGATGCGCGGCATTGTCGGACCGGGTGATCTAGCCAACCAGTCGATGCAGGCCAGCGGTCTTCCGTCGGTCCATCTGTTCGGCTAAAGTACCAGGGCTCGAGGGCATGCTGTCATCCGGGTACGAAACTCGGTGACTTTCAATGCCACCACTCTGGCCCTTGTTCCGGCGGGCCCACCGAGCGGAGGGCCCGGAACAAGAAGCGAGAAGCAGGCAGAGAGATCAAAAGCAACGACTGCCGTCCCGGAGACAGCTCCCCAGCCAATCACTGCCGTATCCCTGCGCGGAGGCGGACAAAAGTGCCGCGCATACCTCCGTGCCAAGACTTCTTCATCTCTCAATCCTGCAGTGTGCTCTGCGGCCCTGCTGCCCGGCGCGCCTGTCCCTGTTTGCGCGTGCGCGCGCACGATGCTCTGCCGCGTGTTGTTGCTCTTGATCCAATCGGACTTAAACGAGGGCGGGGATGTTTGACGTAAGACATGTGCGCATCGTGGATGACATGTTCAGGATGGGGCCTTTCATCATCTCCACGCGATGCTTGCTTCGTGTTTCGCACCGATCGGTCGGAGATTGGTGCGGTGAAAGCACACGTGAAAGGAAAGAAAAATAGAGAAATACATAAAGGGATGGATGATGGGTATACGAAAAGTAAGGTATAGGTGCGGAAGTGGGAGTTGACTGAAAAGGAAGTGGATCGCAAATCTTAAGGGGGAAAAAAAAAAAAAACTCACCTAAGATAGCCGTAGTAACCTGCGTCATAACCGCCAATCAGATGTCCGAAGGTAGCTTGCCCGTTGCCCCAGGTCCACTTGTCTTGGGTCGATGACAGAACCTCGGGGCCATCGATCTTAGAGATCTCCTTGCGCAGCTTGTTATACGTTTCACTGACCGGGAGCGATTCGACCTCCGCATGCGACTCGGGAGTGTGCACCGTCATATCGAAGATGCCGAAATGCAGCTGCCTCAGGTTGAAGAGAGCGTCGTTCACATGCTTCGTGTTGATCAAGCTGTCGATCAACGAGTCCGGGATTCGCTCCTCAGGCTGAGCCGCGCCACTGGAAGACTCTTCGTACGCAGCCTTGTACTCAGGAGAGAGGTAAGAGTAGTGGTGAGAGAGGGACTTCAATTGCGACGGCGTCCAGCACCAGTTCTCCAGCATCTGGGAAGGAGCTTCAACGAAGTCGCGGACAGTGTTCGTGCCGTGGAACTGCGAGTAAACGGTGCGAGAGACAAGGTCGTGGATACCATGGCCGAGTTCGTGGAACAGGGTGACCACCTCATCGTGCTTCAGCAGAGAAGGCTTCTTAGGCGTAGGCTTCGAGAAGTTGCACACGAGAGCCGTGGCCGGGTAACGCCTCTTGCCATTCTCATCGATATAGCCAGGCTGAAGGTTGAAGTTGGCAGCGTGACCGTACTTGCCCTCGCGAGGGAAGAGATCCAGGTACAGATATCCGACAAAACCAGCACCCTCGCCTTCGTCGTCCCAAACACTGAAGACTTGGACATCTTCATGCCAGACAATATCGTTGCCTTTGCCAGTCTCGGAAATCTTGTCGCGGTCTTCACCCGTGATCTCCACAAAGACCAGGCCGAACAGCTCCTCGAAGATCTGTAGCATACCACGAATAGTAGGGCCGAGCGGGAAATACTCAGCAATCTTGTTTTGGTCCAGCTGGTAGTCCTTCTCAAGCATGAGGCGGTCGTAGAAACGGTGGTCCCACAGGTAGTAATGATCGTCAGACTTCTCGCCCCGGCTCTGCTGGTCCTGCTTCTTCAACGCCTGGAGCTTCTTGATCTCCTCGAGACCACCCGGCGCCAAGCGTTCACGCAGGTCGCCGAGGAAGTCGTTGACGGTCTTGGGTGTCTTGGCCATCTTGTCCTCAATGCGGAACTCAGCGTGGTTGCTGTAACCCAGCAACCGAGCAGCCTCGTCGCGGAGAATGATAGCTTCACGGAACAGGGCAACGTTGTCGTTGCATTTGTTCTCGTTGGCAACAAAGACCTGCCTACGTACGTCGGAGTTGTTGGCATACTTGAGAGTCGGGAACAGATCCGGATACTTGAACGTCAGGCGGACCTTGCCCTCGTTCTCACCAGTACCCTTCTCCAGGTTGGAAACGACATCTTCGGGGACACCGTCCAACTCCTTCGGGGTGAACCAAAGGCCGCCATTTTCCTCGTTCAAGTTCTTCTGGAAGGAGATGCTAATCTCACTCAAACGGTCCTTGATCTCCTTGAAACGATCCCGCTTGGGACCTGCCGGAATCCCCAAACCGTTACGAATGTAGCTCTTGTGGTTCTTCTCGAGAAGGCGCTTCGACTCCGGATCGAGGTCCTCGTTCTTCTTGAGAGCAGCATCGACGAGGTTGAAGTAGTCCTCGCGCATGCTCATCTCAATGCTGAACTTATCCATCATCGACTCGGCGTCGTTGGAGGCGTCCCTCAGGGCCTTGTTCGTGGACACGGCAGAGTAGAAGCCGAGAATATGCGACTCAATCCCCATTTTGTTGTCGTCGTGGGCAACGGGCAGCATCACGTTGCTGAAGGAGGCCTTCTCCGGCGTGACGTTCTTGACGATCTCATCTTGGATACCACGGGATCTAGCAATCTGGCAGCTTGTTAGCATCCAGCAGGGAAAAGGCGGTCGATACGAAGAAAGCGGGCGAGAGGTGGAGCGGTGCTCATACCAGCTTCTTGGTCTCCTCGATGACGGACTCGGGAGTGTGGGTGAAGAGCGGCGGGGCCTGCGGGGGCTTCTGGTACTGGGCAGGTGCCATGCTGACGTTGGTCAACGGACGGGCTTGCTGGGACCCGTACAAGAAGCTGGCGGGGCGCAGAGAGCCGAGGACGGCTTGCAGACGGTAGCCGAAGCGTGAGGAAGCCAAGATGAGGGAGATGGAGACGAAGAGGATGAAGCTGACGAGGAGGAGCCTAGACTGTCGTAAGCCCGCCACCTTGGAAACGGACGCCCCGGCGGGCGGTTTTTTAAAAATAATTGGGGAAGGCTGGTTTTAGTACTTGTTGAATGACGGCGGCTGGAAAGGCGCAGTGTCTTGCAGGAGCGACGGTATGTATGGGGTTTTTGGGCTTGAGCAGTGTCTGGGAGCTGCGGGCACACGCACGCGCGGTCTGGACAGCATCAGCATCCGCAGCCGCAGCCGCAGCCGCAGCAGGAGGCCGCGGTCCCTCCTCGGGCCCTTGCTTAGCGCTTCCCCGCCGTCTGCAGCCTGCATCAATCCGCCTGAGCCGCAAGCTCCAGACGATTGGCGTGCCACGACTCGTCACAGATCAGGTACGCTTCAATCAGATCATTGTGTTCTCTGCTCGCAAGCTGTCCACATTGCTCATGCCATTTATGTGATGCCGCTGACCATCCAATCGCAGCATCAAAGCACACGAATTTCGCTAGAAGACCCTCGATAGCTCTCCTGCGGCGTCAACCGCCATGACTAGATCTGGTCTTGGCCGTCGTTTCCCGCGACACGGCAGACCCTTAAAAATATCGTGGAAGCTCGCGCTCACCGCCTCATTACCCGCCAGCTCCGCCCAAACCCGCTCCACGACACGCTTCTAACCACACCATACTCCCGCATCAACCACTACCACTGCCAAAAATAGTGCGAAAGGCAAAAAGCTAATTATCGACGTCCTTTCCGTCGCCGGGAATCGAACCCGGGCCTTGCCGGCGCTTGATGCGAGGAGTGCTCTGCAGCTGAGAGCGGCAAATCCTAGCCCCTAGACCACAACGGAAGTTGTTGAGGTCTACTCGGAAACCCGAGTAACTCTCTCAGTTAACTTGCAGATCATGAAATTACAAATACTATATAGTCAAGAAATTGTGCAGACATCACTAAGAGGAATGGTCTCCACTTCTCTCTCTGGAAGAAATTAACTCGTAGAGGATAAGGCGGTCTAGAGAAACGGCTTTGAAAAGAAGTACGCCATCTACAGTAATACATGTAGGTATTTTCCGACAAAGGTGGAGAAGTAGCAACATCTCCACTACCACCGTTTCTGTGGACTGCGACCTTGCGAGGGAAAGTACAGTAGCCCGCATATACTACAAAAGCTATCCATATATAGAATTTCTAGATTCTATATACTGCTTTCAGACTGCAGAACTGAAAGCACCCAAGAGGACAAAAGAAAACACTTTTTACTTAGTGTCCGACATCTGTGTTAGAGAAGATGCATAGCTAGGCTTATCCGCCTTGCACAAGAAAAGTACAGAGCAATATATACACGTATGATCATTCTTGTCTTGATTCTCTCACTCTATATCGTAATCGCTCTCCCTGGCTCCCATAAGAATACAACCCGGGGGCGGGGAGCCAGTGTCGGAGGTAAGAAGATGGGGAAGGAAAAGAAAAAAAAGAAAGTAATAGCGCCATCGCGATGCCGCCCCAACGCCCCTCCATCCTATACAGAAAGAAGACAAAAAGAAAGAGCGATGATTATGACGCTCAGCCATCCGGTAAGATGTAAAGACCAACGCCCCCGAGATATCTACCACGCAAACAGAAAAGGGAAAGGGGAAAAAAGTGGAGTTTTCCCTATGCCAGCACGGCATCCACGACCCAATCCAACCACATCTCCCACTCGCTGCCCCTCCCCACGCCAACAATTTCCACCACGCCCTGCTGGCCCTTCCCCATCCCCCACCCCCTCCCCTTCCCGCCACCGACCGGTCCCGCCAGCAACGCCCCCTGCTGCACGCCCACCTCGCCCGCCACGCCCTCGTTCCTCTCCTTCCACTCCCTCTCCGCCTCGCGCGCCGCGCTCCTCATCACCTCCTCCACGTCCTCCTCGGCGTACAGGTGGCACCGGTCGCACTCGGCGCACGCGTTGCCCACGCCCGGGTTCGCGCCGCGGAAGTGGTTGCAGAAGTGCTGGTAGCCCTCGTCGGGCGCGATGCGCTTGCGGCACACGTAGCACATGGCGTAGCCGCACACGCACACCAGCTTGTTGCACCCGCCGTTCTTGAGGAACGACGTGTTGCAGCGCGGGCACGTCCGCTTCACCGCGTTCGACACGGCGTTCTCGACGTGCGTGCGCAGCGACGCCAGCGCCGACTCGTGGCACACGTGCGGGTCGCGCCACGCCTTGTGGCAGTTGAGGCACGACGCGCGGCCGCACGCCGGGCTGGCGCACGTGAAGCGGAGGCCACGGCGGCGGCGGGCCACGCGTGTGCGGGAGGCGAGGAGCGGGGAGAGGAGGTCGATGCGGAAGTGGGTGGGGAGGAGGTAGTTTAGGGTGACGAAGAAGAAGGAGAAGAGCGAAAGGAAGCGGACAAGCATGTAAATGGGTTTGAGGTAGAGGAAGTGCAAGGCAGAGACGAATGAGAGGCCCAGGACGCGGCGGGACTTGGGTTTCCAGGAGAGGAGGGGTAGCGTGACGTCGTCGACTTCGGCGTAGGCGCAGAAGGGACATTGAATGAGAGGGAGCTCGCTCTTCCGGAGCGAGTCGGTGACGGCGCGCTCTTCGAACTTGCGGAAGGTCGCCGTGCCGTCGCGCTCCTCGGCGAGTGCGCGCTGTACGGAGTCCTGCGGAAGACAACCTTGGCACTGACCTTCGGCTACAGGGGCAATGCAGTTGAGCGTCAACCGTGCCGTGTTGACACTGCGGGCCCAGCCTTGACCGTAGAGGGCCTCATTCATAGAGAAGCGGATGCAGCGGAAGCAGATCCAGTGGCCATTTTCATCGCAAGACGACATCTGCTCAAAAGCACTCGGGGTGAAGCAGCACTCGCAGTCGTACATTCCGCCGGAGGCTTCGGCTTCCTCATCATTGAGCTGCTCAGCAAGGGCGCGGTCCTGCACTATCCGCTCCTCATTCTGCTTTGCCAGCAGCGGAGATATCAAAGTGTCGTATAGCTCCCTATTCAGCTCCGCGCTCTTGGTCGGAACCAGCCTCGGCACCATGGCTCCGCCAGTGGTGGGATCTGGTTTTTGCCAGGCAACGAGCGGATGGTCCTGTGAAGACGGCGTCTTTCGTCGCGTGAAGAAGCTTGTGACGGAAAACCTCCACGACTTAGAAACGAGGCCCAGCAGCACAGGGCGGGCGTGGGTATAAGAATGGTTGCACTCGGCCAGGACGGCGCGGATTGTCGAGTGACTCAGACCCTTGAATTCCTGGTACAGTGCCTCCTTTACCGCCAGCTTATAGGTCTCGTTCCGAAACCTTTCTTCCGCCGGCAGTCGATCCTCGCTCTCCGGTATGCGGCGCGTAGCCTCGCGGTCGTCGGTCTTCGTTTCCTTCTGGTCCAGGTGGGCGCGGAAGCGGCCGCGCACCCAGCGGTCGGGCTGCCTGAGCATGGTCTCGGTAACGACTTCCAGCCTGCTCTCTTCGGAGAAATTTGTGAGCATCTCGCGGAAGACCTCGGGCTGGACGTCGGGGAAGACGGTGGTGAGCACGTCGAGCTGGGCATTGAGCGAGCTTAAGTCGGGGTCGTCAGGCTCGAGGATCGGGTCGTCGGGGTCGAAGGATTTGTGGTGCTGCGGGCTGGTAGTCTGGCTCCGGGAAGGCTGTGTAGGGGTCTGATGCGAGGCGAGCTCTGGGTGCGAGAGCCTGGGGCGCAGGCTTGCGCGAAAGGGGAGACCGGACAGCATGCTGCTGACGGAGCCGTTCATGTCGCAGCGTGGTGGGAGCGGGAGCGGGCGGGTGGCTTTACATGTCGTTTTTGCCGGAGAGCGAGCCACGGGAGACGCTGGTTGGCGCGCGGAGAGAGGGTGTCGAGCGGGGGCTGACTGGATGCGCGGGTTTCGGTGGTGGAGATGTGCTGGCTGGAGCTGCAAGCTGGTGGGGACAACGGGAGATCGCCGCCGGGGCTGTGCTGCCCGCCCACCTGCGCTTTTCTTCCCCAAGGCACACACCATTCACCGGCTCCCGATCCGTATTGCACTGCCGCCAAATGCTCCGCTGACCAGAGCGGCCTCCCAACTCTCTGCTCAGGTTGTTGCCTTCCGATCTGTGCCGTTGCTGGCCTCTGAGCCGTTCCTTGACTCCACGAATGGCCGGCAAGGCTGGGAACGATTACCGCTCTACTGGAGACCCTGATCGGAAATTTTAAGCAACTTAAAGGAAGTCTCAGGGACAGCCTGATCGCTACCACCATGGTTCAACCAATTGCTAAATCGATGGGTGAGGGTCCAACTAGATTCGTCAGTCCCACAGACTCAGACAAGGAACTCTCAAGATAAGCTTAAAGTCACCTCAGTCTCCAGGTCCTTCGTCCTCCAAAACTTCAATTGCATTGATTGCCTCATAGTAGCAGCAACCGAGTTGCACTCCCGGCACAACAGCTTTGTATACAAGAAATAGCTGTCGTACAGCAAAAGTCTCATAGAGGCTCAATCGCGCCCCGCTCTCACGGCCCTGAGTTGCGGGGCTCGCAAGGCCATTTAACCCCTCATGGCATATATTCCGCCGCGTCGGCTTATTCCCAGCAAGCATCTTCTGTGGCAGATCCCACTTCCCCCTGTCGTTCCCCGCATCTCGAGGACTGTGTCTTCTCATCCCTGCTCGTACATACCGCCGTCAATGCCGTCACCCACGCAAGGAACCTCGGCGCAACGGGAAAAAGAGAGGATTGAGTTGCATGCACATGCCATTTGCTATTCACACGGACTTTGTTGCTTTGCGAGACAGCAAGGAAAAGTATTTACAGCCATGCTAATTTTCACACGGCGTTGGGTTAGCCATCTCCTGGCGCATCCCCTGCCCGTTTCCGTCTGCATCCTCCGTTCCAGCCATCCCGATCCTTTTACCCATACTCATGTAATCCACATTCGTTTGCTGCTGAATCTCTCAGTTCCCACTTCGACGAAGATGCATAGTCATGTCAAACTATCACAATCACATCAGTCCCGTCCACTCTCCTCCACATGTCCCAAAACCACACGGCAAAACTCACCATCTTAAATCGTAATCGTCGTAAGCACCGTCTTCGTAACCTGTCCAGGACACGCACCACCCGCACCACCGCTCGACGCCGGAGCGCTCGGGCCGGGCGAGCTCGGGGCCGCAGGCTCGCTGCCCGCGGCGGACGAACCCGCGCCGCTCGTGGGCGCAGCCGGCGCGCTGGTGCTGCTGGCGCTGCCGCCTCCGGCGCCGCCGCCCGCCGACGTCGTGGGGCCGGCGCCGCTGTCGGGCGCGGCGGTCGCGACGCACGAGCAGATCTGCTGGGCGCCGGAGGAGGCCTGCAGCGCGGTCTGGACGTCGTTGTTGCAGGCGGACAGCACGCACGCGGTCAGGGCCTGGTTGGTCTGCAGCGCGGCCGACGACGAGCACGCGCACGCGAAGTCCGTCTCGACGGTGCAGCCGATGGACGACTTGGCCGAGAGCAGGCACGACTGCGCGCACGACGGCACGAGCGACTGCGCCGACGAGACGCAGCCGGCCTGGGCGGAGACGGCGGGGGCGAGCGCGGCGATGAGGCCGGCGAGGATGGCGAAGGTCTTCATGGTTGGCCGGGCCTGTTGTAGGGGGGCTTGTTGGCTGGGTGGTTGGGAGGTGAAGGCCGGAAGTGGGAAGGAGCAAGATGTGACGAGCAGCTAGCTTCAAGTGACTTGAGTGACTGCTGAGGAGGGACTTGTCGTTTGCTGCTGGAGAAATGTCGCAATCGAATTCCACCCAGCTCTTATACGTGAGGATGTCCCCTCCCCTCATGGGCATTGATCGTCCGAAAAGCACATGTCGCCGAGCAAACAAATCCGTTTCTACTGTCCTCGTGGAAACGACGTAACGCGCTGATCGCACACTGCAGCAGCTCCTCATCTCCACTCCTCCAGTCCTCCAATAGGCAACACGCCCTAGTACCTAGGCTCGACTGTGATACCGAGCATCGCCGTGTTCCTGGCCTGACGGGCAGGGGTCAAGCTTTCACACACCTCCAACCGCCCTCGGTACCACGCCTTTTTGCACATGGGTGTTGACGACTGCGGTATAGGACAATAAATAAAAGACGCAGCTAGTGCCTGACAAGGAAAAAGATGATGCTTAGTACCTGCAGATCAGTTGTGGCGTCCGGGGCACGTCTGGCGCGGCCGGGGCCGAATGCGGGGGAAGCTTAACCTCATCTCGGTAGAAAAGCAGATGCACGTGGAAATGTTCAACAGCCTCTATTCCGCTTCAAGCCTAACCATACCCCTGATAGTTTCGTGTCTCCTCTTTGTGCCTCCTCATTATCGCTGCAGATGATTCATGGAAAACAGGGGATTGAGCAGGAAACGTGGAGAAACAGGCTGATGGTTGGCCAATGATCGTTCTGTTTAATCGAACTTGGCAAATGCCAGCTCGTACGCCAGACCAAGCGTCAGCTTCGCATGCTGAAGCATGTGATCGAAGCTCAGGTATTCGATCTTGTCCTCCGTGGTGTGAATCTTGCTGTCCGAGTACTTGAAATCGCTCTCGATGACGAAAGCGGACGGGTAGCCGGCCTTGCTCGCGCTCGCATGGTCCGAGCAAGCGTATCCACACTTAGTTAGGACGTAGGGGATGTCGCAGTAGGTAGTGATGACTTCCTTGATAAACTCGGTAAGGCCGGGGTCGACGTAGTCGGTGATAACGCCGACCGACTCGGGCTCACCAGCGTCCAGTGTCTTTTGCACATAACCGGTCATATCCTGCTGGAGCATCGCCTTCACGTTCCTGCTCTCCTTCTCATACGATTGGAAAATTGCCTGCGATCCGAGAAGGCCGCCCTCTTCCGCCGAGTACCAGTGGAACTCGACCGTGTTCTCGCCCTTCCCCTTTACAATATCACTAGAAGTAAGTAGCACCCTCAGGGCCTCGAGAATTGTAACAGTGCCAGACCCATCTTCACGAATGAACAATTAGCAGGTTTTCGACCGTTAAAGAGTATAAACTTCTTACCGTCGTCGGCGCCGGGAGCGGCAAGGATGGACGGGAGGAATAGATTAATGCTGTCCTGGTGGGCGCCAATCACGACTGTCTTGTCGCTCTTCCCAGGAATGGTGGCAATAATACTGCTCTGACCCCAGGAGTGTTCAAACGGCTTCACCGTCGCACCATGGTCAAGCGCGCCGGCTTCGGCCAAAGTCTGGTTCACCTGAGACAGGAGCCATGCGGACGACTCAGCGCCGTACTGCGAGCGGTAATAGCGAGTGTGGAACGACGTAAACTTTTCCAAGTGCTTGCGCATGTTGGCCTTCTCCAGCTTCTTGAGCAGCGGCTTGACGGTGTCATTGTAGGAGGTGGTGGGCGGGAACTTGACGGTCGCGGCGGTCTTCGCGGTCGAGCCGAGGTCCTGGGTGTCGGTGATGTCGAAGAAGTTGATTCCTTGCTGCACAGCTGTCAGATGCGGCTTGCGACTACTAGATCGCGGCTGACTTACCCTGCGAAGCTCCCACTTCTCGTCCTCAGTGATCCAGCGGGTCTCACCGGGGGCGAGCTCGATCAGGTACGACTCGGTCGCAGCGTCGGCAGACTCATCGGGGATGTTGATGGAGGGCTGCTTGAGCGGCGCTTGGCCGTCGCGCAAGATGGACAGCGCAGAAGCGGCGGCAGCAAAAGAGGAGATAATGGTAGCGGACTTCATGGTGGATGTTGGGAGTGTGGTGGAGTGCTAGGGAGCTGGGCGCAAGCTGATAACCAACTGATACGGAGCTGCCTGGTGCCTGTTGGCTGGGAAGCGATGACGCCGGACATTTCGGCGATTGCGCCAATCAGGCTGTCACGCGCCACGCGTCGACCGCTCTCGCGTCCATGCGCGTTACCCTTGCCTCCGGCCCTCTTCTATCTTGTCAATGTCGTGACAGCATCGTCCGCCTCTGATCGAGATGTAGTTTCCTACTTCGATCTATCAGCTGCCAAAAAAAAAAAAAAAAACAAGCGGGACACCCATATAAATGCACGCCGGTATCTTTTGAATCGACACGCTACTACATCTACGATGGATTACTACGTCAGTCATTTTATCATGTATCAGACTCAATCATAATAGTAATGTACAGATTGATGCGACTCCACCATAGCTCTCTGTCTCAACTAGTCCGTCCACAAAAGCCGTTGGATAGCTTCCCAAATAATGATTTTGAGAGGGCTGTGTCTTGCTGAGCAACGTCTGGACCACCATCGTCAACGCTAGCCGAAGGGCCTCCTGAGGACTTCAATCTTGCCTTAGTGACTTTTGCGCATAGATGGCGTTGAGTCCTTTTCGAACCTCGCGATTCAAGCCCCACGGAGATATAAGCTTTGTGAAGGCGCTACCCTGGTTGGATTTAATTTCGACTTTCCATCTGACTCACACCAATTCTGACAGAAGCCTCGAAACTCCGGGTAAACAGGTCCTGAACGCATTCTGGGCCGACTACCGCATGTTCGCACGGGATGCACGTGGCTTATTGGCGGCATTCACCTTCTATGAAGCCTGGGAAATTGGTAGGCGCCGAACCTTTTCCGTGATATACGGGTTGCTGTACATAATCGCTCTGTTCTCACCGCGATCCTCATTCCCACATCCATGGTATTATATTCTGTTGCTTCACCAGAATCACAAAAGTATAGTAAGAGATGGTCAGCATTGCAAATAAAGAAAAGCTGACAGGATATAGCGTTTGTATGGCTCGAATTTGCCTTGACATCTTCACGCCGTATCTCCGCAACATTGATCCCTGTATCGCACACGGCTGGTACTTTTGAAATGCAGGTAGAATTTTAAGGCTGCGTTGGAAGATAGTCAGTGGCTGCTATTCTCCACCAGTCAACATCTGGCCCAGGGTTCCGAACCGATAAGGTTTGGACGGCCTTTAGCTCTCTTCAGGTTTTGATGACATCACCGGACGGCCCGCCGCAGCAGGGAAAGGCTACTATAGACGGAAAAGGTGTAGTTCAGCCAAGACGGTGAAAACGGAGACGGAGACGGGGACGGGGACGGTGTTAACAGGTACCGTTATCGCAGTCAGATCGCCCCGATATCTTACCTTCTGCAGGTATGGATGCTAGCAGATTCCGCATAGATTATAAATAGCGGTAGACAAGTGTCTATGCTAGTCTAGCTTGGGCAACGCCGTAGCGGAGATTATTACCAGACGTTCTTCAAGGAAATCTTTCGATGTCTTTGGGAGCTTTCGTTGGGGAGGAACAAGTGTGCCATTCCAGTCCGCAAGATAGTAGCCATGTTGTAAGCAAATATATACAATCGGCTATGTATATCTCAATCTGATGCTTAACCCGACAGCTGGTGCCTGTAAGCCAGTGAGCGTGGAAGTTTCAGCCGTTGTGTCGGTGGAGACCCGATGTGATCCTGCCGCCGTCAAAGTGGAAGTGTCCGGAAGCTGGACATACTGTCGGGTTCACAGGCGGCAGATCTCCCAGATAATGTTTCAAAATGCTTGCATTAAGAGTCCAAATATAGACTTCGGGCTAGGCGCAAAAGAACTCAGCCACGGAAAAGCCGGCCTTTACGGATTTAACCTCACGCATAACGGACTGCTTGATTTGAATAATGTCAGCGAAGATTCTTATACCTCTAAATACATTTGCATCTTCACCAGTTTGATCAGTCACCGACAAGGGTGAAGATGGCCGATAGGGGTAGCGATCGCTGGGTGGGTGAAACGCGCCCCATGAGAGCGCTGTGTGCAGCAAGATTTCGAGACAAAACCACTCCGCGTGTACTTCCGCGACACTAAAGGGAAAAGCAAAGTTGCACTCCAAGAGATATCCTCCAATCGAGTTGCAGCTTCGGGCTTACTTGAGTAAAGTTTTGGGGGCCGAGATGGTGATGGCATAGTGCGCAGGCGAGGGCTTTTGGCCCCCATATACCGCCGTGCAATCAACTTGCAGCGTCTCCTTTCCCTGGCGGCTGCAATAGTCCTGTCGACCCCGCAATCAGTTTGAGTTCGCACTTGGCAAGCAAGGGCTATCCTCGAGCATGTGTAAGTAGGTACATAATATCGAAGGATTCTCCATCCGCCATTCGCTTTCTTGAAATGCTCGCAACTGCTGCACCAGATCTTCTGTCATGAAGGAGCACATTTTGAATATTTGGTAGTAAATATGTTTCTCTCACGACTGCCTCGACCACTATTTTCCTTGACTTTAATATCACCATGTATCTTACGTACATATGCAGCTGCTCCGTGGCCGATAGTCTTCAGCTCTAATACCACAGGCAAGCGCGCTTCTACTGCCTCTCCTCTCTACTTTTACTGACCGCAACTCAGTCGGGCCTGACGGACCATGGAACGTCATCAGTATGTGATTCGAACGCCGGAAGTATATTCAAAGGCCTGACAAGGAGAACAGCATTTCCAATCGACTTCCCGGATCAGGTACGCTATCGAAACCGACTTCTTGACGCCTGCCCAAGCATATACTGAGACATAAAACGCTCTAGATACAATGGTTCCTGCCTTCGCTCATGGAGACGTCCGTCATCGTCAACGCAAGCGCCTGCCAGTCCCAAGACGCCGACTGCCAACAGCCTCTACCAGGCATGTGGCGCGGCAGCGGAGCACAGTCGCTCCGAGAAGACCAAAACAGCGCCGAGTTCGAGCCGTCGACATGGAGAGACGAGGCCGGCGCGTACACCACGGACGTGATGGGTCTGGAGGGCCAGCTGCGCTACGTATCGGACCGCTTCACGCTCACGGACTCGACGACCGGCTCGTACGAGTTCCTCGACCGCGTCGTCACCGCCGTGGCCGACAACGTTTCCGTACACTACCCGCACGGAGCATCGTACACATTGGACGTCGGCTACCTCTCGCTGTATGGCGGCGAAGACACGTTCAACTGGACGGCCGCGAACGGCAGCGCCGCTTCCGACAACATCACGCTCTCCCGCGCGTACAACCAAGGCGTGATCCCGAGCAAGAGCTACGGCCTGCACGTCGGCTCGGCGCTGCACAACGTCTCCGGGTCGCTCTTCTGGGGCGGCTACGACGAGTCGCGCGTGCTCACCAGCCCGATCACGGCCGCGAACGGCAGCTTCTTCTCCCTGGCCGCCGTCTCCCTGACCGTCGCCTCCGGCGCCTCCGCGTACCTCAACACGACCACGACCCCGATAGCGGACCTCCTCCAGACCGACGACTCGGCCTCCCCGCCCCCGCTCACCGCGCGCGTCGACCCGGGCGTCCCCTACCTCTACCTGCCCGGCTCCACCTGCGACGCCATCGCCTCCCACCTGCCCGTCACGTACCTCCCCACCTTCGGCCTCTACCTCTGGGACACGACCGACCCGTCCTACGCGCCCCTCCTCACCTCCCCGCACGCCCTGACCTTCACCTTCCAGAACAACGCCACCGCCACGACGACATCGGCCATCTCCATCCCCCTCGCCCTCCTCAACCTCACCCTCGCCACCGCCATCTCCTCCACCGACCCGACCCCCTACTTCCCCTGCCGCCCCTACCCGGCGCCCACGACCTCCTCCACCGCCGCGCAGGCCTCCGTCCTCCTCGGCCGCGCCTTCCTGCAGGGCGCCTTCCTCGCGCAGAACTGGCAGTCCGGCACGGCGTGGCTGGCGCAGGCGCCGGGCCCGGCGGGCGTGGCGGGCGTGGCGGAGAGCGTCAAGAGCATCGAGGTCGGGGACGAGGGGCCGTTGGTGGCGCGGCGCGATGCGCCCGGGTGGGCGGAGACGTGGGAGGGGGTGTTGAGGCCGTTGGCGGGGGAGGGTGATGGTGGAGGAGGAGGAGGAGGAGGAGGAGGAGGAGGAGGGGAGAGTGGCGCGGGGATGGGCGGTGGAAGCGGTGGTGGGTTGTCGGCCGGGGCGATGGCTGGGGTGGGTGTGGGCGCGGCGGTGGGCGGGGCGGCGTTGATTGCGGTCGTTGTGGGTGCGTTGTGGTGGTGGAGGAAGAGGACGGAGAGGACGGCGGTGGCGGCGGCGATGGCGGAGCAGGGACGCCAGAGGTGGGCGGTTGGTGGCGAGCTGGAGGCGCGGGAGGTTGCGGAGTTGAGCGCGGATGCGCAGAAAAAGCAGCCGGGGGAGTTGGAGAATAATTACGTTATGGAGATGGATGGGGGGTGGAGACCGTTGGTGGAGAAGCCGGCGTGATAGCTTTGATGGGGGAAGATCTTACTTGTTCCGGTAATTGGGAAGATTGGTGTGGATGTAGACATTTTTTCGAGTAACGACGTTCATGAATTTGGACCCCGGAGCTTGCATAGGCTGACCTGGTAGCCTGCGCGCATGCTATTGAGGAACTTTCCGATAGTGACTTCCAATCTTCCGTGCTGAAATAAGTTCGTGAGAAGTTTGTGATCTTCCTCAACCTGGTTGTCGGGGTTGGTGAGTACGCTCAGAGCGATACCGATGGGGAAAGACGCAGCGTGGGCACCAAAGATGCCAGCTTCGGGACTGAAGAAATAGGAGGCGGACTGGGCAATCTTCCGGGCGAAGATACGCTGGTCAATACGAGCAGGTAAGAGCTGAGGCTCAGCGCATGCTCGGTTAGCAGATTGAAGCGTGGTGTATATGAGGATGCAAGTAACCCAGTAGAGATACGTAAGATGCGACATAGCGAAGTCCCCAATCTCATCTACCCTGGAGATCTTGTCGATATCTAGATGCATTATGAAGTTCATGTTGAGGACCCATTCGGTGAGTTGCATGTCCAAATTCCAACATGCTTGAACAACAGTCTTGGCAAGGTTGGATTTTGCATACGAGTCTGAGCATGCCTCTGCACTGTCCAGTTTTTCCATAATGGTCGGAACGTCGGCCATAATGTCCAGCAAAGCATCCTTAGGAGTCTTCGGGACGACTAGCCACGGAATGGTTTTCCATTCCGGGTCACTCCAAAGCGTCTTTTTCCTGCATCTTATTGCCGAGATGATCTACGAATAGTTAGTCTTGTTTTAGGTATCAGATAGGTCTGAATGATGCACGGACATTATTCAGGCGTCCATCTGAAAATAGCTGATGAGCGTTGCCAACCATGTACGCCTGGGGCCCTCGGGCCTGTGACAGAGAAAGCTCTCCGTTCACGTGGCTGCTCCAACTTCGCGCCTGGGCGAATTTGTCCTGGTCGTTGGCACCGAAAAGGATCTATTGAGTCAGCACGAGACAGGATATTATGAGATGAGGGGGCGAAGTACCTGGAATAAACCCAAAAGTCTAGCTGCAGCTAACATCTCATCCTGACGAGCTCGCTCCGGGCTATCTACCGCCATAGCCATTTCCCTCAGGGCACGCCCATGGGATGCAAGTCCCTGCTGGGTCATCCAAGAGTCACCTTGCTGCTGACCGACAGTACCCAGGCTCAGTGCGAGCAGTGCATGTTTGAGCGTATCTTCGCGGTGGTACAGCGAGTCAATGAATCTGAGCCAGCTTCCGGTGGTGAACTGAGCCTGGGTTGACGTAAAGGTCTGACCACTAGGGAGATAAGCGTCCCAGAACAGGCCGAGGGACTTCACCTCATAGGCGGAGCGGGTGAGGGCGTCTGGCAGGACGATCTGAAACGATGACTGCACGGATGAGCATGGGGGAAGCACAGGCTCCCTGGTTGTAAGAAGGGCGGTTGCTGACGGAGCGGCAGAGTGATTGATGAAGATGCGCTGACGGTCGTAACCGCCACAGTCCAGGCCGGCCTTAACACACTGCCCGCAAGCAGGTCGCTGGAGATCACACTGCCGAATGGCGTTAGCGTTGCGCGTGGGTAATACCGTCAGAGAGTGGGAGAAGACGTGCCCCTTTCTTGCGTTTCCTGCAGGTTGCGCAGCCCTTGGATCGTCCCGGTACGCCGACCATGTCGCGCAGATTGGATCTGGTTACGGAAAGGTTGTGTGAGGGAGGTTCGAGGATCACAGAGTGCTCCCAGCCACCCCACTTCTTATCTGTTGTGGCTGATCCTTCGGGATAGCAGAGCCGGCTCCACGGGGCTTGGAGTCTTGACGTGGTGCTGGACAATCTTTCTGCCTAGAGGACAGGACAGCGCCGCACGGGCAAATACGCCCGGACGTCACGTCTACGTTCAGCAAGTCTCACAGCTCACAGCCCGCACCTCAACTCCAAGTCCATCTAACCGTAACGACGTGTGGGTGTTGGCATTGCGAATGTTTCAAGTAACAGCAGGTCTTGTAACAGATGGTTCTTTTTCACCGGTTGCTGTCTTCCTCCCGGGCTGTGTCTCCAAGATCGATGACGAGATAGCCGAACTCTAAGGCATGTTGTTGACGCGTTAGGAATAGCTCCCGCAAACATGTCGCGCTAAGCAGAAAATGGAAGCATCCTGCGCCGCGGGGTGGAGGTGTAGCCGGGGAAGGAAGGGGGAAACGATTCTGGGAGCGATGCTGCCGTTGATCCTGCGATAGTTGGACGGTAGGGAGATGTGTGGTGAGTGAAGAGTTGGGAATTGTTAGGCGGCAGGGTGGCGGATGGATGCCAGGAAGGGATGGGATGCATGAAGCTCGGCTTTTTTTTTTTTTTTTTTCAAGTCTTCGTTACTAATGATATACACCTGCTTTACTCTTACCCGTGTACGCTCTTGACGTGCATGTTGCCCTCCACCGTCCATCTCCGTCCTTCATAATGACCTAACACGTGCCTCGGCCTGATCCTGACATTCAGCCCGGGCACCGTCAACGACACCGTATCCATCTGGCTCCCCTCAAACGCCCCCGCCGCCTCGTCCTCCACGACCTCCACCTCGAAATTCAAGAACAACCTCGACACGACCATCCGCAGCTCCATCTTCGCGAAGTTCTTTCCCGCGCAGTTGGCCGGCCCGCGCGAGAACGGCATGAAGCCGCCCTCCTCCGGCTTGGCGGCGCCCTCGGTCCAGCGCTCCGGCAGGAACTCGTCCGGCCGCTCGAAGTTCCGCGGGTCGCGTTGGACCGTGTACGGCGGGATGGCTACCGTCACGTTGCCCGGGATCCAGACGTCGCCGATCTGGAGGCCTTCCGGCGGCGTGATGCGCGGCATGGCGGCCGTTGCCGGCGGCCAAAGGCGCATGGTTTCGTTGATGACGGCGTCGAGGTAAGGGACGGCCTTGATCGCGTCGTAGGACCAGGATGCGTCGCCGGCGGGACAGGCAGCGTCGAGAGCGGCTTGGAGAGCCTTCTGGGTGTGTGGGTTGCGGCAAAGGTAGTAGGTCAGGTTGGTGAGGGCGGCGAGCGTGGTGTCACTTTGGGAATTGGTCAGAGAGGGGGCATGGGGCGACGAAGTCGGAACGCACCTTCCAGCGGCAATGATGAGACGGGAATCTTCGTGAAGAGCTTGGACACCGGGAGGGGCAGAGCGGTCGTTCTCGTATTTGGCTTTCAGGATCCAGGACATGATGTCGGTAGGCTCCGTATCCTTGTCGAGAGTCTACGTTAAATTGTAAGTTATATTCGATGATACTTGTTCGCTCTGCTTACTTTTTCCTTTTCGTCCACAGCGTCAGCGCAGTACTTCTGGAAATCTTGGATGGCAGATGCAGCTCCGGGAATGGCAGTAAGGAAGCTGATCAACCACGGCACTGGCGTCATCAGGCCGACAGAGTACATGGCGTCGTGGACAGCGGCAATTCCAGGATGATCCTCGCCCGTATCCAGCGTGCCGAAGCCCTTTCCAAGGCCAACGTCCCCCATAACGTCGAATGCGAAGAAACCAGCCCATTTTTGGATGTTCACAATCTCGTCCTTGCGAGAGCGGAGCTGGCTAATCAGTTTCTCACAATGGACGGCTACACGGGGAACGTAGCTATCCAGGGCTAGACTATTGGTCAGTGTATTGGATTCGGCAGACAAACTTCCTCTTTCATACCTTTCATACTGAACGCTCGATCCCAAGCTCTGCGGCGAAGACGGTGAAGTTCAAGGTCACGAGTCTGGTTGAGAGAGCAGTACTGTGGGTCACCTCCGGTCTGAGCGTACCAAGCGGCCTTCACACAACGCATTGGAGGGCCTAGGTCTGTGAGTGTTGCGTTCACACCTTTCCTGTTTGGGAAGCTCCGTACCATAGACAAGGGGAATAGCTTCGGCATTGTTGATGGAGAGGTAACGCGGACCTGCACGTTGTCAGCACTTGCGCACGGCAGGGCGAGCGAGTAACGGCACCAATGCGGATGATGTCACCGTACTGCTGATGCAACTTCTGGATCTCCTGGCACAACTTCATGTCCTTGGCCGCCAGGCTCATGGCGTAGAACTGGGATACGGCGGCAAGCTTTGGGCCGGGAAACCTCCGGAGGCGGTGGAAGTAGAGCCGGTAGATGATCAGGCTGGCGAAGAAGCCTACATTGAAAAGAGTTGCCAAGAGAGCCGTCCGGGTCAGTGCGCTGAGGGCGCTGAGCTGAAGGCTGGAGAGATTGTAGTAGAGCAGTGCTGCGAGAGAACCGAGGTAGGCAAAGGCGAGCTGCCAGGGGTGTGCGTCGAATTCGACGCCATCATGCCGGCTGGCGACGAGATGGGAGAGGACGCCTAGCGCCAGAGGCGTTGCCAATGCGAGCGCCATTGTGAACGAGATGCTGGGACAGAAGGGAACTGTTCTTGTGAGAGCTCGAACTTCAGGGACCGACAGGGCGGGCGGGGGTGGGCGGAAAGTCACAGCCGCCATTTGAAGCGGAAAGCACGATCGTCTTTTTGACAGACAAGTTCCCGTCCGATTGGCGCCTTCCACCCGTATCCGCATCGCAATACATTTCCATTGGCTGGAATTTGCCTTCTTATCACCTTTTCGTAGGGAGATGCTCGCTTGTCGTAGAACTAGACAAGGGTTAAGCGGCTGCCAGACCCGAGATCGTACATATCCCCGCACCGGCCGTGGAGTTGTCGTGTAAATCCGCCGCCATTTCAAATGCCACCTATATCGCATTTCGGAGTCTTCTCCTTCAGCCATACGTGCCTTTTGCATTCTTTCTTTTCGTGGAAGTCACCTGAGCTTTTTCATTCGGTCGTGATTGCTACGCGACGACACAACGTCTCGAGGTCTTCGCCGGGTGGGTGCGCCGCAGATCCTGAGGCAGCCCAGCACTTTATTTCTGTGACAAGCGAAGAAGGCCAGGGCTGCTAAGTAATTGACTTTGGCTTGCGACTGGCCGCGTCTAAATTGATCTTGCCACTCGTGGCTTGCCTTTAATGTATGCGTTCCGTAGGCTCTGCGCTGTGTCAGACGGACGACATAGCAAAAGCTGCCAAGGTTAACAGCTCACAAATTCGGTCTGTAATGACGCCACATAATCTCTCAGCTGCCTTTGAAGCTGTCGTGCGTTCCACTCGAAGAGGCACGCGCTCTTTTTATATGCATCACTGCTAATGTCACTTGTAGATTTAGGCTAACGACTACATTCTCGAGAATTACGATTTAAGTCGAAGTTTGCTGATCCAGGTCCTCATGTTACGCAAACTGTCGACCCGTACGACTGAAATGGTCAATATGGAGGTGGCGGCGAGTTTGTTAACAGGCGCATCGGCGTGCAGCATGCGCTCTGACTTTTGGATCCCTCACGACGAATTTGAAGATCGGACTTGATACGGCAAAGCCTCGTCATCGCCTCCGGGGATGCCTCAAGGACGATGCAATTGGAGATCTGCTAGTGTTGTGTGAAAGACAAAGTACACTTGAGCCCCGATAGTTTATCTGTGGAAAGGTATAGAAGAGGAAGAGTGAGCGAGCAAAACGCAGCAAGGAGATTGAGAAGAGCAAGGACCGGAACTTTCTGCCATGCACGAAACTCCTTCACTAACGGGTTGAAGTGCGCCTGTGGTGGTCTTTGGGAGTTCGTGTGGGTGAATTGGCTGTCCATGCAAATCATGCCTGCCACTTTGGCACAGCTGCCCTGTGACTGCCCTGCGACTGCCCTTTCTGGTAACACCGCTTCCCAAGATATCCTCACAATGGACATCGCACCTCCACTGGCGACCTTCGGGGGTTCCCGCATCTTCTGGAAGACACAATCAACAAGCTGTGCTCAAAATGGAGGAATCGTCGAGCCCCATCCCGCAGCCTGTCGACATCCGCGACCTTGGCTCCAACCATCGCTTCTACAAACCTCGCAACGATGGAAACCTCCAAGCTCAGCTCGACAGGTATAGCTACACCGAGGGCTCCCGCACCGCCGACATCGCCGACAAGTGCAAGCTGGCCTTCGCTCTCAACGAGCTCTTCGCCGCCGAGCTGAGCATGGGCAAGCTCTACATCATCCGTGAGACCTTCATGAGCGCCAGCAACAGCGACTATCCAATGCCCGACCTTCTCTTCGTCGCCGGCTACCAATGGGACGAGGTGCGCCTTCCACGCCTAACCCATTTCCCGCCGTAACACCCACTTCACAACACATGTGCTGACATATTCCCTCCTTCAGCACAGCCGCAACGCGCTCTTCACCCTCCCACCCTCCAACCGCGCATACTTCCAGACCGCCGGCCTCGCGCGCCACGACCCATGCGAGCCCGTGCTCCCCATCCGCATCTTCGCCCGCCCCTGCGCCCCGCTGGCCATCCGCACCGACCCGACGCTCAAGATCTCGGGCCCGCAGGCGCCGCAGCCCGAGAAGGGCCTCTGGATCCGCACCGCGCCGGGGACGCCCGTGCTCGCCGGCATCGCCGAGCAGGTCGCGCGCTGCGGCATCGTCCACCGCCCGGAGGGCGCGCCGTGGGTGGTGCGCCGCCTGGACGAGGCGTGCGCGGAGCACCGCCGGTACCTGGAGCTGAGCGTCGTGGGCGGGTCGGGCGAGGGCGATCCGTGCGTCGCGCTGAAGACGTGGCTGGTGAGCATGGCGATTGGGCTGGGGCCGGATTATTGCGTGCGTTGGGGCGAGATTGTGACCAGGGAGGAGATGGTGCTTGGCGGGGTGAGATTGCCGCTGCGTGAGCTGGGGGGTTTCTTGAGCGAGGATGAGATGGATGTGGATGCGGAGGGAGAGGAGGAGTAGGAGTGATGGCGGGATGGGGCTTTGAAGATGAGCAGCCATCTTCGAGGACAAAATCTGTGGGAGCAAATGGAGGGGTTATGGTGAAGCAGACCTGCATTGACGAGTCCTTATTTCACAGGAGATAGCTGCGCAGAAAAAGAACGAATCTCTACTAGAGCTCAAGTGCGTCCGACTCAAGCTCATCAAAAATACAAAGATTATCTCCAGAGCTTTTTCGATATGGTTCAATGCTGGGGTGCACCTGCAAGCTTACGGTCCGGCCCGCAAGGCGCCACAGAGCCTCAACGTCGACCGGCATCCCTGTCTTCATTTTCCCTATACGCTCACATAAGCGGATTCGTCCATATCTGCATTGCGTCGACCTGGAATATCTCCGACCCATCGCTGTGGCCTGAGCTAGGATGATACATCATGCATGAACTGATCTGTGTGACAGGTCTGCTGCCATAGCTCACATCTTGATCCCATATGCTAGATACGGTCTTCTGTAAGATATCAACGTCACTCAGCATGCCGACAGCGCCGGCTTACGAGATAAAAGCAGGCTTTTCGCTTGATTTAAAGGTCCAAACTGGGCCGCGGGCATTCTTCCAGCAGCGCTCTGATTGTGAATACGAACATGTGGAAGCTTGGCTGGGATGAGTTGCGCCTCATGGTTGGCTGTCCTGCTGTGGGGGGGCAATCCTGTGCTGCAACCGACGCTTGGCAACAGCGCGCTATACGCGGAGCCGGGAGGTTGCTTCTTGATTTTGAGTCCTTCAGGCCCTCTGAAATGCCCGCAGTGAGGTTCTCGGAGACGTGATGGAGCATGCGGAAAAGGTCTGAAGATGTTCTCCCGAAGAGAAATATGCTCTGATGGAATGGTGTGACTCGCTTTCTACATGTTGCTTTTGGAGAAGCTTTTGTGTCTGCCTTGAGCACTGCGGCATCCATTGGTACTTCCATGCACGCCATTCCTTGACATCTCCAAATCCTGTTAATATAGATCCTACCAAATGTACTCTGAGGCTTGAAGTAAGAAAGGATGAGGCTCTCGCTTTTGAATCCTGGTCGGTTCTTGATTTCATTTAGCTCCTGGGCCCGTCGATTTACCCTCAAACAAATTTTGCACAACGACATCTTCCAATAGAGGTCGAGTTCCGACATGAAAAATCAGATAATGATGTACTTCACTCTACTTGCAACATTCGTCGCGTTTGCTACGGCTCAAGATTCTCCTTGTAAGCAACAGACCATTCAAAACAATCGAAATTGCTAATTGTGTGAAGCATGCTCAACCGAAACCATTAGGACGATACAGGATCAAGAAGATGCAGATACCTTAGCTGCGTGTGAAACTTACACGGGAAACATTGCGCTCGCAAGCGGGCCACCAATCGGCAGCCTCGCCTTGAATGGGATCAAAAGCATTACCGGCTCACTTTTCATGAATGACGGCGGCTGGTATGACCTCTCAGCCGATTCTCTGGAGAATATAGGAGGAGCCTTCGAAATCTACAATTCATCCACCTGGTATATCAAACTCCCACGGCTACGTTCCGTAGGCAGCATTTCCTGGACCGGAAATGAAGATGGCCCTAAAGACACCGATTTCGGTAGTGTCACCACCATCTTAAACATCACTATCGAGGGTACTGTAATTGAGAAGTTGAATGGCCTCAACCCAGAGGCGCTTGATCTTCTCAATTTTACCCGCAACCGCGGCGGTGACTTGCCCATGGCAACAGTCATCTTCAACGATCTCGCATATGTCCGCGAACTCTGGCTAAACGGAAATCGAGTAAAGTTTGACTTTCCCAATCTCAGGACCGTGCAGGACCTTGCGCTGATCAACATGTGGGACAACTTCACAATGCCACAGCTTGCTGACGTGACTGGCACCTTACTGTTGGAAGACAATGAATTCCCCTGTGTAGATGGCCCATTGAGAAGCTGGAATGACAGACTGGACCCAGCTGGAAATGCTGCTTGCCTGGATCCGACGACGACCTCCTCAACCTCATCTACAACACGCTACGGGTACCGGCCAACGCGCACACAAGCCCCGTACTCTTACCCTACATACATGTCCTCGTATAGGAATCAACATGAAGAAAATGACAAGAAGCGTGGCCTCATTGTCGGAATTGTTGTTGGAAGCACATCGGCTTTACTTCTTTTGCTGACAGGCTTCATCATTTACAGACAGAGGTCTCGGAAGACACAAAACAAGCTTCATGCAAGGTCTATCATAGTCTTCCAACCTGAAACGCTTCTCATGGGCGAACCTGTGGTCAAAAGCGGGAAGGACGAGCTGGACGACGAGCCACCGCCGCCGCCATACCAGGCGCATGTTCAACGGTCCAATACAGCGACCACCAGTGCTACTTGAGCTGTGGGATGCCATTATTAATGTTCTCAGGGGTTTCAGGAGCTTAAACATATTCCGTACTGAGATGGTTATGAGTCTACAATAATTCTAACGCTTGTTGAGAAGCACTCATCTATTTTCCTGTAATACGCCGTTAAAGATCCAATTGAAGGACTCTCGCAATGCTACACCTTGCCTTATCGTTCTGCTCTTTCTTTGCACCTTCAGAAGTCCACCTTACCGAATCCACTATTCCGTATGCTCTCTCCAAACAAGCTGAAGCCAATCGACACGGGCACCATCGCTAACGCGATGAATGCCAGCAACGAGTTCCCCCACCCCAGCCCCAACGCTTCATACATGTCCAGCCCCGCCAGCGGCAAGAACGCGCCGAACAAGCTCCTCAGCAGTGTCAACACAGCCATGACGGAGGCGGCGTGCATCGTGAACGCGTCGACCAGATACGTCTGGCAGCACGACTGCACCTCACGTTAGCTTCACCCCACGCCGATGAGAAGAGACAGAGAGATGATGTCAAGGCGACTCTCACCATCAGACTGATCAGCCCGAACCCGAACAGCGCGGTCCCCACCATCGGCACGATCCAATGCACGCGCTCCGCGCGCTCGGTCGTCCACCCGTACAGCAGCAGGCCGCACGGCAGCACCAGCGCGGGCGGCAGCACCAGCCAGATCGGCAGGCGGTGCTCGGGCCGCGGCCGCTCGCCGCGCGCCATCGCGCGCCTGGCGACGCGGTCGGACAGCGTGCCCATGCAGGCCAGCCCGCAGAACATGCCGACGCCGATGCCGAGGTAGGCCAGGCCGACGGTGCCGCTGGAGAAGCCGTACGCGCCCTCGAAGACGTGCGCGAACGTCGTGAAGAGCAGGTAGAGCAGCCCGTACACGACGGCCGCGTAGAGCGCCATCAGGAAGGCGATGGGCGAGCGCGTGGGCATCTGGAGCGGCCGCAGGATCGAGCGCGCGAAGAGGGCGCGCGGCGACGACTTCGGCGCTGCGGACGGCGCGAGCGCGGAGCGCAGCGACGGGTTGTCGGTGGCTTTGCGCAGGCCCGCGGTCCGGCGCTCGAGCACGACGGGCGCGTACGTCTCGCGCAGGAAGAGGAAGCAGACGATCGTCACGAGGCCGGCCGCGATGGTGAGGAGCCAGAAGACCCTGTGGGGCGTTAGGTTTTCTTTTTGTTTGCGGGATGAGGTGAGGGCGCGATCCGGACGTACCAGCGCCATCCTGCTGCTTCGATCAGGAACCCCCCGCCGACGGGCCCGATTATAGGGCCCATCAGGGGCCCCATGGCCCAGATCGCCATGGCAGCGCCTCGCCTCTCTCGCGGCATCAGGTCGGCCACGGAGCCTCCGCCAATCGTCAGCGCTGCGGAGCCGAAAAGCCCAGCGAGCAGCCGGAAGGCCACGAGCATCCCTATGCTGTTTGAGAGCGCACATGCGATGTAGTTGGGACTTCTTGTTGCTTTTCTTCGTCATTCCTGGGTTGAGTGAGGCTGCTGTTACTGCTATTGTTTCTAGTCTTATTTTTCTCAGCCATGGTGTAGTGGAACTGATGATTAAACAATATGAAAAGGAACCGAGGCGCAGTGCGCAGAGAGAGGTAATGCAATAGGGGATTTGAGGGGAAACCTGCTCAACGACCTGGTCCGAGTCTATATAGGAGGCTTATGGATAAAGCGATCATAGTACGGAAAAGAACTCTACTTGAAAGATGCATCTCCGAGCGGACTTAGAGGCATAGCGGAGATATTGCAACCGGTGCACATCGGTCTCGAAGCCGAATTTCTCAGTTTATCCGGGGCGGCTGGCCCGATTCGTATACAGATGAATGCCATTGGATAGCTGCACATTCGCATTCGTATCCTTCCCCCAGATCAGATTTCATCAATCCCTGACAGCTCCAGAACAGTTTGCGAAGGGGTTATGAAGGAACATCGGCTTCCCAGCATCCGGCAGGGCATCCCGAGGTCCACTCCGGATCGCTTCAAAGACTTCCAGGAGCCATATCAAGCTTACTTTGAATCTGCTCCCGAGAGTAATGCGGTGAAGCTGCCGTAGGCTCTTGGCTGATGACTTGTGTGAAGAGCGGTCAGGTCGTCAGGACATGCGGTTTTCTTGAGGGACAGCGGGACGCGGCCAGCAGTAGGTCTTCTTGGGGAAGGTTCCAAGGATTGTACATATTGTGGCCAGGTGCAGTATCCCAGGTAAATTTTGCGCCATAAGGGTAGCTATAGGAATTCGCCGCAGAGTGAAAATGGTGTTTAGAAGTGGTGGATGTGCAGCGAGCGGCTATCGGCTCGGGATTTCTCCGGGCCGCCCCGGATTCAATCCCCATTGCGTCACCGTACGATTGCGCCTCACTCCAACGCGCCATCATCACAGCACCATTAATCCCGTCGCCACTACCCTCTTTTGTGTGGATTCTACTTGCCTTCTTGTTGTTCATGTTAGATCACAAAGCAGAAGATACCCGTCGTGCCCCACGTCAGACGCGACACGGCCTCTCACGCGACCCAAATACAACGACGGAAGACCCGGAAACTGCTATTGACCTGTCTGTTTCCCCTCAGGTCCGCCTTCCGAGCTCAATGGTATAATTCGGTTTCCATCACCCCCTCTGTTGTGCTCTATCATTCGCATATGTACAGAAGGAGCCTATAATGTCTATAATGGATGAACATAACTCCGCCGTCAAGGCCATTGCATCTCAGGTTGAGGACTTTCACAAGCGCAAAGAAGCCTTTCGGATCTACCATGGCTCCACCAACAGTACCAGGATCGTCCAGTTCGACAGGGACAAGATGATCGACATGAGCAATTTCAACCATGTCCTGAAGGTTGACACGGAACGCAAAGTTGCCTTGGTGCAGCCAAACGTGGCAATGGACACTCTCGCCGAGGAAACCCTGAAATATGGGCTGATACCTCCAATTGTCATGGAATTCCCAGGTATCACTACCGGTGGCGGCTTCTCCGGTGTCGCTGGAGAGAGTTCTTCATGGAAATGGGGCTTCTTTGACCGCATCGTCAATTGGTGTGACGTTATCCTGCCCACCGGGGAGATTGCCCGGGCTTCACCGACTGAGAATGCAGATCTCTTTTACGGCGCCCCTGGGACCTATGGCACTCTTTGTGTGACCACCCTGTTCGAGGTCCAGCTCATTCCGGCGAAGAAGTTTGTTGAATTGGAGTACGTGACAGTCGATAGCGTGCCGTCAGCTATCAGTACCATTCAACGCGCAATGGCTGAAGACAAGCACGAGTATATTGATGGCATTTTGTTCTCTCTCAAGAGAGGCACCGTCATGCTTGGGAAACTGACTGACACTCCGTCATCCTCGTCAATCAAGACCCAGCGCTTCTCTCGTGCGTGGGACAACTGGTTCTATCTCCACGCCTCCTCCGTCACAAAGGTCGGTAAGAAGAATCATGTCGAAGTCGTCCCTCTCACGGATTACCTGTTCCGGTACGACCGGGGTGCCTTCTGGACCGGCCGTTATGCCTTCAAGCGCTTCTACACCCCTTTTGACCGCTTCTCCCGGTTGATTTTAGACCGCCTTATGCACACCCGCCGCATGTACGCAGCCCTCAATGCCAGCGGCTTCACGCAACAATACATCATCCAAGACCTTGCGCTCCCCTTCGACGGAGCAGAAGACTTCATCAACTGGGTCGATAAAGAGATCAAGAACTACCCTCTTTGGCTCTGTCCTCTACGCATCGAAAATGAGTCAGCAGTTCCACTCCACGCCAAGATCGGAAAGAATCCGAAGAAGGCGGGCCACTCGACGCATAGTAGTACTTTCACATCGTCCTCACCAACTGATTCTGCTGCGGAGTCGTCTTCGGCGGAGAACGGTCCTCAGTACTTGCTCAACGTCGGTGTGTGGGGACCAGGTCCACGCAAGGCGGAGCCATTCATTGCGCTGAACAAGGCGCTCGAGGCCGAAGTCAGGCGGCTGGGCGGGTTCAAGTGGCTGTATGCAAATGCTTACTATACTGAAGAGGAATTCTGGCAGATCTATGACAAAGACTGGTACGAGGGATTGAGGAAGAAGTACAAGGCCGAAAGTTTGCCCAACGTGTACGAGAAGGTCAGGGCGAAGGAGGAGCGGGTGCCTATCAGTGGGTTGAGGGGCATCAAGACAGCCATGTTTTCAGGGTCCAGCGGGAAACATCTTTTCGGGAAGTAGGCGCAGCCGCCACGTCTAAAGATGTTAGATTTCACTGTGGGAAGAGCCCGCATAATGCTTCTGTGGAGGAGTCTTGGCGGGCGGTGAAGCTCGCAGGATCAGGAGCTCTCTCAGGCACACCAAGTCTGGTACGTTCTATTATTGTGAAGGATGGTGTGTGACAGTCGCCGTTACACAGGGATAGTAGTCACACAGACTTCTCCAAGTAGTGACGTGCTGCCCTAAGATTGCCCATGTGCCGATCCGAAGTTTTGCCTCGGCCGAAAGACTTCAGGTTGTTCGACTGGTATTCTCGCAAACCCCCCAGAATCGACGTTTCCATCCTCTCGAAACTCCTGCGTCGACATCACTCTGCCTTTTCAGCTTGCACATCTCCTCTAGGTATCTTCTATTGGCCCTGATCTGTGCACTATTGTAACTGTATACGCGGATCAGGAGACCGGAGGTGGGTGGTATGAGCTACTCTTATGGATATGTCGTTTACCGCTTCGCTTAGAAATTACCAACTTGAGCAATAGTCTGAATACGATAAAAGTAAAGTGTTCTATATATTTGACCCAGTGAGCTGTGTTCTTAGCAATACCTAAAATGGTTGGATCTAGATAGACATGAAAGGTTTCTGAGCCGCGTGTGAGCCTTGGTGAAGAACGAGCTTAGATGGGGAAAGCAGATGAAGATTCATACCTATGCTCGTATATATATGCTTAGAATGAGGCCAGTCGGTCCGGCAGGAGCTCTTTAACTAGGCGGTTGTAGTCCTGGAAGCGGCTTTCTTGTCTCTTCCCGTCCAGTATGAGGCAATTCGCCTCGAGAATTACGTACGAAGAGTCATTTAAGCCCAAAATTCGCAAGGAAGCTATGGTAGAAACAGTGTCGCAACGTGGAAAAGGACTTACCACCGCGTATGTCCGCCTTAACACCGCCCGATGTGGAGCTTTTGAGCGTACATAGATCGTGACAAAGCTGCCCGGACAGCATCTTAAAGCAGGATCGTTCAGTCCTGCAAACTTAGGCTCATGGTATCTCCGAAAGGAAAGCTTGATCCGCTTATACACTCCATATTAGGACTAGTCAGGGACAAAGTTTTGAGGAGTCGAATTCCATGACGTCTTTCGGGCCGTTGCTTCAATTTTGTATAAAAAAGTACTTATGGGCTCGTGTAGTATCTGGAGTAGAATGAGAGCAATTAAGCCTCATCTGATAGTTTCCATCAAGATGACTGTGCTCACGCAATTCCTGCATCTCTTTCCCCTTCTCTCTTCTCTCGCAGCGAGCGCCCCCTTCCCGGCTCAGACCAGCCATGGTGTCTCGCTTGCCACCAATGTCCACACCGTCTACCAGTACCCGAACGGTACCTGGGTGGAAAACGTAGCCGTCCGCCAAAACGGCAACCTCCTCGTCACCTTCACACAGCCAGCCGCCGAGCTGCACCAAGTGGACCCCTTCCACCCGCCCAACACCACCGAACCGGCGGCCACCCTCGTCCACCACTTCAACCACACGCAGCTCACCGGCATCGCCGAGCTCGAACCCGACGTCTTCGCCGTCATCGGCGACAGCACCGTCTACCGCGTCTCCTTCCACAACGGCACACACCACCCGGCCATCGCGCCCATCGCGACCATCGCCACCGCCGGCCTCCTCAACGGCATGGCGCACCTGCCGTCGTCCTCCCTCCTCCTCATCTCCGACTCGGAGCTCGGCCTCGTCTGGCGCCTCGACGCCGCGACCGGCAACTACTCGGTCCACTACCAGCACGAGACGATGGCGCCGACCACCGGCCTCGGCCTCCTGCTCGGCATCAACGGGCTGCGCTACCTCGACGGCCACGTCTGCTACGTCAACAGCCCGCGCCGCCTGTTCGCGCGGTACCCCGCCGACGCGCGCACGGGCGCCGTGGCCGGCGAGGCGCGGGTCATCGCCGCGGGCGCGCTGGCGGACGACTTCAACGTGAGGGAGGAGCGCGGCAGCGGGCCGGTCGGGTATCTGGCCGGGTTGGACGATAACGTCGTCACGAGGGTGACGCTGGACGGGGCGGAGGAGGTGGCGGCGGGCGGGCTGAACAGCTCGACCGTCGCGGGCGCGACGAGCGGTGCGTGGGGGAGGACCGCGGTGGATGGGGACGTCTTGTACGTCACGACGGGCGGCGGGAGCGCGGCGCCGGTGAACGGCACGTTTGTGGAGGGAGGGAAGATCGTGGCGTTGACGTTGGCGGAGTGATCTGGACTGGAAGTGATGCGTATCCAGCTTGCTGCTGTGGAGGAGACTGATGTATGTTAATGCGGAATGAGTGAATAGAGAATCATGCGAGTTATTTTCTCTTTTTCCCTTTTTGGAACTGCACTAAAAAGATCCGTTCCGAAGAAAAAATTCAACATGTAATCCCCAATTAAGCGGTCCAAGAGACAGGGAGGATTGATATTGCCTTATCCGTGCATGATACCGGATGGCATGATAAACTGTAGATAAGGGAAAGATCTATGTCATTTGTTCCAGCATTGTGTAGGAATATCAGACTACTGGCTTACCACGATCATTGTCCGATGGCTCGCATCTCTCCCATGAGGCCCAAGCAACATCAAAATGTCTTCCGGTGGAACAACCCTTTGATTTTATCAACCATGTGCACAGGGCCATCCATATAGCAAGCATGCTCACCACGTCCAATGGGCATTTGGCGGTCTTGTGAAACTCTTGTTAAAAAGGGTACATTAGTGTGCCATTAGACCTCGTATGGAGCGTAGTATAGGAAGTATAGCTAGATGGTAATGTGGAAGATCATACCGGGCATGAAGTCTGAGACAGAAGATAGTCGAACTGGGCACTGTCGGTTTGCAAATGCGCCGGTGGAAGTTCCACGTGAGTGGAGTCTCTTACTTGATAAGCGTGAAATAAGGATTTGCTCAGATGGTTGGATCCATTGAGCTCAAACCACTGTCTGCTACCATCCATGCAAAGCCAGAAAGCGCTTTTCCAACTTGATGGCTGGTTAGTATACTTGATATCAGTCGTGATTTGTTTCCAGGGGCGAAGAAGCCCTCCACGTACATTACGCAGAGCAATCTTGCGCGCCTCTAAGAAAAGTCGAAGCCAGAATCCGGAAAAGCAGCAGTTCAAACAATGGTTGAACGTTGGCGCTTTGCTGCGCCAGGTCTTGGCGGAACGGAGCTCCTGTGGTTTAAGAAAAAAAAAAAATCCTCAACCCCTCTGTGGCTATGCAGTCTGGGCGCCACAGCTTATCCTTATCCGCCTCCGCTCTCTACGTGCCTCCAAGCAACCACTCCCCGTCGCAAAGTCTATCCCACCGGAGCACGACCCCACAGAAGCGAACGCCTCGGGGCCCCGGCCCCCAGCAGCTTCGAAAAAACAACAATCGCAATTGCTCAAGCGCGATCCATTGGCCGCAGTCGTCAGCCCGCCGTCTTTTTATCTTCCGAAAAGCCCACGCAAGCAGGGTGACGTCATTGGCACTTGGAAACTCATCCCACTCCCGACGACGGCCGCCCGCCCAGCGAAACAAGAGCCAAGTCCGCTGCCACTCCGTCTTTGCCGCCAATCCCACGCCCTTCCGCATGCACCCGGCGCCGTTTTCAGTTCTAGGTGCCGTGAGGAGGACGGAAGGGCTGGGAGCTGGGGTTGAGCCTTGTCAGCTTGTCAGCCAGCCAGCCAGTGCTGGAGTGGTTCCCTCCTTCTGCTTGGCGGAGCGGAACCGGGCTGCCGGACAGGCGGCAGATCTGTCTTGATTTTTTTTTTTTTCTCGTCCGCAGCGCGCGGGGCCAGTCCGTACTGGGTCTGCCCACATATAGCAGCGATCCGACCGATGCTTTGTTAGGTGAGATCAAGAGAGCCTGGTCGCGACCGTTGGAGGATTTGATGCGACAAACGTCATATCTGTTCGAGAGCTCGGCTGCCTGTTTCTTCCCTGGCTCCTGTCAGAGCACCGACACGCAACTTTTGGTTTACTCTTATGCGCACCTCAGCCGTCGGGACAGCGAGGGAAGGATCCAAGAAGACTCCAACAAAGACGAGGAGTTCATCCGGATCGGAGTCAATCTGTCGCAATCACACCCAAAAGACTGGATTTGAAAAATACATCATGTAAACTACCATTCCCGACAATAAGAGCATACGTACTTCTTCCAAGGATTCGACACCGACCGCGGAAAGGAAAGAGCCAAAACTGCTCCTGAACGAACGCTCGATCACACAAGACTTCCGCTCGGTTGCGAACGTTCATAGCGAAGTCCGTCCGACCCGAACCGCATACATACATACCGGTCTCTAGACCACACCCCATACCCGTAGCCGCCTCTCAACAAAGCCAACCGAGACAACAACGCACCAGAGCGTCGCCACATCATCACCACCACCACTACTGACCGAAAAAAACAAACAACAAAGGAAAAAAAAAATCCCACCGCAATGACGACCACCCTCCCCGACGCCCTCACCCTCCACCCAGACGAGCAAGCCAAGCTCCGCGACCACCTGCACGCCCACCTGCCCCCGCAACAGCAACAACAACAATCAGAACCACAGCAGTCCGCCACCACTACCACCACTGCCACCGATCACAGCCTGCACCCGCCTCACCATCACCACCTCGAAGACTCGACCTCCCCCAGTCATCGCACCAGCCACCGCTCCAGCCCCGTGCCCGGCAGCCCCGAACCGCCGCGCGCGCAGAGCGCGTTTGGAGGGACGCCCGCGCCGCCGCTGCCGGTGTCGCCGTCGTCTCGGCAGCAGCAGCAGCAGCAGCAGCAGCAGCAGCCGCAGGGACAGCAGGGGCAGGGGCAGGGGCAGGGGCAGGGACAGGGACAGGGACAGGGTGCAGCTGGAGGTGGTGGTGGGGGCGCCAGTGAAGGCGGTGGGATGGGGCGGTGGAGGGAGTGGATGAGGGGGGTGAGGGTGCCGTTGATAGGAGGAGGGGGCGGTAGTGGTAGTGGTAATGGAGGGCGGAATTGAGCGCGGT
Organism: Neoscytalidium dimidiatum; assembly: GCA_037367355.1. NCBI lineage: Eukaryota > Fungi > Ascomycota > Dothideomycetes > Botryosphaeriales > Botryosphaeriaceae > Neoscytalidium > Neoscytalidium dimidiatum. The sequence goes on along the minus strand of CM074701.1, from coordinate 152,632 downwards.
CCCTGGGAAAGAGGGAGGGCGGGAGGAAAGGGAGGGGAGAAGGAAAGGGAAAGGGAAAGGAATGTAATAACGAGGAGGGCGTATACGCAGGGGAATAAGTTGCTCCCTTCCTTTCAGCGTTCGTGTTACGATATACGTTCGGCCTTTTTTATTTTTTTTTTTTGGTTCTGGGATTAAGACTGGGGGGGGCGGAAGGGGTTTCGTTTGATATCCAGTCAGGTCTGCTTTTTGCATCGTGCGGTGCTGTTATATCTTTGGCGGTGGAGGCGGAAGACGTTGTTAAAAGTTTGGAGCGGACTCCTGATCTTGAAACTGCCTGTTCGGTCAAGCTTATTCTTAGCCTCATATTCCCCATGTACTAATGCCGCATCTATCGCGCCTGCTCGTTACTGAATCCAGCAATAGTGAATTTGAGTTTAAACACACTCCATGCAGCATTTCCCCTCTCCTATTGCTTCGCCGATTGCCTCCCTTCACCGTCGAATCTCACATCCCCTCTTCGGCACCGCATACTTAGTTCCACATTTCGGCTGCCGTTGCATCAACCATATATCCGCTTCATGGAAAGAAAAAAAAGGGAACGAAACGAACGAGGTCCACAACAGAGGTCGTTTCCATACATCCGCTCTCTCTGAAACTAAAGGGTATCAACAAGACACAGCAAATGACCCTCCATGATCAATAAAGTGTCATCCGTCCGTCCTCTCTCCTATAAAACAAACGCCATATTGCACCGATCCAGATGATTTGCTTTTCCCATGCAAAATAAAAACCCCCATTACTCCCATGTACCCATTATGCTTGCTCTTCTCTCTATGCACGCGTCATGCAAAACAAAATTCGAAGTCGTCTAGCAGTTTACTGTCCGTAGAAGTCATTCTGGTTGACCGTGGGCGCGGGAGTCTCCACGTTCTCGGCGGCGGTCGGGGCCCCCGTAGCCTCAGCATCAGCGGCTGCCGGCGCAATGGGGGCCTCGGGGATGGGGACGGGAGTATTGACGGGGGTGGCGATGGGGGTGAGCGGCGTCAGAGGGGTCAGGACGGGGGTGGCGACGGCGGGCGGGGTGTCGTTCTTGCAGTCGGCCTTGTCCTTGCTGTCGTCGAAGATGCCGTGCTCGTAGCCGTCCTTGCCGCGGAAGGCGAAGCGCTCGAACGTCTGGCCGCGGCGCAGCTTGCGCACGACCTGGCCGTCGACGACCTCCTCGTCGTACAGGCGCGGCTCGAAGTCCTGCACGCTGGCGTACTTGGCGAACATGCGGCGCCAGTAGCAGGCCTCGGCGGCGGGGGTGAGGTAGCGGTCGCGGAAGGTCTGGGCGGAGCGCGCGGCGATGCGCTTGGCCTCGTGCGGGTTGTCGATCAGGTGTTGCATCTTCTCGTCCAGGTCGGAGAAGTCGCGCTTGACCTTGACGTAGTTCTGGTACTTGCCCGAGTCCTGCAGCAGCGGGTAGTAGTGCGCGACCCAGTCGAGGTCGTGGATGACGGGCACGGAGTTGCAGTTGTGCAGGTAGCGCAGGCGCCCGCTCCACGTGTTGCCCTCGGTGTGGGCGACGTATTGGTAGTTGCAGAAGTCCTTCATCGCCAGCACGTTGCTCCGCGTCCTCCAGTCGATGGCCTTGACGTCGGACCACTCCTTGCCGTCGGAGGCGTCCATGAGAGACTGGCGCAGGCCGTGGTTCACCCCCAGACTTCCGCGCCACGAGAGCTTGGGAATCTTCTCCTCGAACGGCTTCTCGATTTCAGCCACATCGTTGCGGAACTGAACATAGGATCCAACAGCGTCGTCGGGGTAAGTCCATCCATCAAAGTCCTGGATTTCATGCGTTAGTAGGAGTTGTAAATTTGCGTGAAAAGCAGGAGAAATCAACTCACCGGAACGACCCACATGTATGGGTTGTCCTTGTGGCGGGCCCAGGTGAAGCGGATCTTGCCCTCGGGACCGGGCTGGCTGTTGTCGTGGAGATCCAGGATGAACTCGACGTTAGGGATCTCGCGGGGATTCGGGTGAGCGTTGATGGCGCGGTACATGGAAGCCATCGCGGCCAAACCGCGGGAGCGGTCCGGCTCACCCTTAGCCTCGTCGATGACAATGAGCTGAGAAATCATATTAGGTCAGCAAATCGGGACCCGGGCGAGGTGTTTCAATGGCACAAACCTCGCCGTTGTAAATCATGACGTGGAATTCGGCGCGGGTCTTGCCGTTCCAGTGGTCGTTCAGCTCGGCCTCGGTGGACAGGTGGATATCCTTGTACTGGATCTTCTTATCGGAAAAGAAGTTCTGGGCACGGTCCAATTCGAGAAAGAGATCCGGAAAGGCAGCCTGTGGAGTGGGATCAGTGGGGATGACATCAGACGCGCGTAAGAGGCAAAGATTATCGTACATCGCACTGGTCGTCGGTGAGGCCGTAGTTGAGAGCGTCGCGCTCGGGGTCGAACTTCCACTTGTAGCCTTCCGGGAGCTTGACGGTCTCGAAGTAGGCCGGGTCGTGGAAGGGCGAGCGGTTGGAGACGTGCCAGGAGGCGGTAGCAATGACGAAGACGGTAGCAACGGCAGCGGCGCCGGCATACAGAATCCTCCGCGGAGGCAGTCGCGAACCAGGCGTGTCCGGGAAGCCCAGCGGGGTGTACCGCGGCGAGGAGGGCGAGAGAAGGCTCTTCCAGCTCATGGCGGGCGGTGGGAAGAGGCGGGCTGGGTGAGCGAGCGAGCGGCGGAGGTGGTGGGAGAGGAGTCGTGGTGTTGGTTGCACAGGCAAGCGTGGGAAAAAGTATCTGGGCAGGGCAGGACCATATAGGGCGCCATGGCACGGACGCGAAAGCTTAGCGACGACATGTTGTAATACGAAGCAGAAGTGAGCGACGCAGGTCCGCGATGGTGCTATGCTGTGCTGTGGCGCACTGCGGCCACACGGCGAAGGGACGCACGGGCATCTCCGGCGGGCCTCTGTAAGCAGCGAGCCACTCACGGGACGCCGGTTACAGCAGCGCGGGCTAAGGATGCAGCGGATCTGCGGAGCATCGAGCTTGCGGTTCTGCGCATGGGCTGACTCGCCCGGACGGGCAGGCTGTACTGTGTAGAGGGCGTGAGGGCTGCCGTCACAGCGAGCCCATTTCCAGCCCATTTCCAGCGGGCGTGGCGTCTTTGGCAGCAACCAATCCGGGCCCCAGCCCCCGTTATCAGGATCTCGGCGCGGCATCCACGCCGCATGCATGTGTACCGTCTCACCTCATCACTAATTGGCTGCTTGGCGGCGCAGGCGCAGGCGGAGGCGGAGGCGGAGGCAAGGCGCAGGATTTCCAGCTCTTGTTCATCACGGCTGCTGCTTACCTTGCGTGACGGGGTCCGCGGACACAGGCCCTTTCTTCGGGCTGCCAGCCAGCACGGCAGCGAAGTTCCGCGGCCGCTGCGATCAGCCCCCGATCGCAGGGCAGCGCAGGGCCCGTTGCCCATGTCCTGTGGTCTGTGGGCTGCGACGGGGCTCTGGCCTCTTGACTTCTCGGCGGCGGCAGATAAGTGTGCACGATTTGATTGTGCGATGATGCGAGGACGGGTTTCAGGCCGGGGAGCGAGGGCGGACGGCGGTTCGGTAGATAGAGTGCAACATGGTAGATTGGGCCGGCGCACGCGAGGAGCAGCGCTGCCCCGGTTGCCTGCGCCGCTCGAAGCTCGTAGCTCGCAGCTCGCAGGAATGCCGCAATCTGGGCGCGCGCGCGCTGTGAGTGGCTGGGCAGTCGCCGTGCCCAGGGGGGGGGGCCGAGAACATCAGCGCCAAGCTTTGTGGGCCAGCGCAGAGCCTGACCAGCAGGTGGGAAATTGAAAAAGCTTGTCTCGGTGAACGCGAGACGGTAAGGCCGCTGCTTGGCCTAAGGGCTGCGCACGAATACGATAGCCACCAGTTCTCCGCCCGCCAGGGTGACCGCAACTTTTCCGCTCTCACCCGCACCGTCGCCAGCCGTGGCTGTGCCACCGCCGCACACAGCCAGCCGCACCATATAACAAAACACGGCGCCCGCCTGTTGGGTTGGACGAGAGCGTGGGAGCTGGGAGCAGGGAGGAGGGGGTTTGTTTGTGCGTGGGTGCGCAAGGAAACTCGCCCTCACCCTCGCCCTCGCTCTCATACGAGACAGCGGCCCGCATCCGTCGCAACCACAGCCACGGGCCCGCCCCGCCTGCCTGCCTGCCTGCCTGCCTGCCTGCCTGCACTGTTGCGCCCTGCCAGCCCGGCACCTGGTCCAAACCGGCCAGCTCTCTCCGGGCTGCTATTGACACGAGCCGCAACCTCTCTACAATATACCCCTTTTGCCAGCACCCGAGCGCTTCGCTTCCGCTACGCCTGTGACTGTTGCCTGCCGTCGGCATTGAGCCCACCCCTGAATCCACCCCCCCTCCCTCCCTCCCCATCTTCTCCACCGGCCTCGCATTCCGGCCCTCAACCCTCTCGTCCTCGCTCTGTGATCCTTGCCTGTGTTGGCCCTGCGCTTGCCAACTGTAAGGTTGCGCTGTTTCTCGCAACACCGACAAACTAGGCCAGCCAATTACCTGCCGACCGCACAAACGAACGGGCCCGCGCAGAAAATTTGGCAAAGAGCACAGGATGCCCCCTCGCGCCTTTTCACCGTCGGCTATCTCCAGCGCTGCCGCCCCAACGCTGCCTATCGCCAGCTCGCCACTGTCCGCCGCGCGCTCAGCGCTTGCGTCCCTTAACGCCGCAATAATACGACCGCCGGACTCGACTATTACTGTTGCAGCGCCGTTGCATTTTAGAGCTATACACCCGCCGACGTCGCCTTGCTGACCGATGCGCTTTTTTGCTCGGCCACGCTTTCCCTCTTGCAACCACGGCCGCATGCATGATCGCCAGGCCTGGGCTGGGCGCAGGAATCTTGTTGCCAAGCGCGATCCTTTGAGTAAAAATAAGACTCCTGCCTCTCGTACTCAAAATTGAGAAGGATCTGTGCGCCGGCGTAGTACAGGCACGACTGGTGCCAGACTGCTCTCTCTCGCGCAAACTTGTCCTGTTCACTGACTCTGCCACGCTCGGCGTCTGACCAGCGGCGGGACGCCCGCGAAACGTCCCGCTGGATCCGCTTTGCCTGTCGCTGTCCGCCTGCCACTGCCCGCCTGCCACATGCCACCGAGCGGAACGGCCGTTTCGCTACCAAAGAATGACGGATACCGGCTGAAGCCTGACGTCACGCTGCACTTGTGCTTCTCGCCCTGTGCAGCGCCAAAAAATAATCGTCGTGACTGCGTCCTGCGTCACACCGTAACACTACCGAATCCCATACACCTGAATTTGAGATGTCCCTTGTACTCCCTTCCTCCCTTGGGTTGATCTTTCTCACGTCCTGAAGACCGAGGCGTGGAGTAAAGTGGACCATCCCAAGTAGTCGGTTCGGTGTCAATGGCGATGCCTGGAATACGCCTAGTTCCATTCCATGACGGTCTCTTCTGACATGGAGAAAGCTAATCATGAGACACTCGCAGGAGTCTTCATGCACAGTTCATGTCTCTCAGACTCCAGAACGGTTCCTTGGCGCTGAGCCGAAACGTTCGGGCAATATTCTTCTGTCTGCTTATTCTTTTCGTATTTACCTCAAGTCCTCTTCTTCATGATATCATCATGCCGCACTCTGACGGAATTCGAGGTGAGTTTAGGCCCATTCAGGCATCATTCTGTTATAATCACAACAATCTTTAAGCTCTGAGCCCATCGTCTATGATCCACCGAAGGTGCCAATACACTACCCGCTGGACAATCGCCCGCTACTGTACACGGCTAAGTGAAGCAGAAGCTACAGCGTCATGAATCTCCTTCTCAGCCCCAGGCTCCAACGGCAACAACGGTGACCTCACCGTCGCATGTTCCAGAATTCCCCTCGCAACCAGCGCATGCTTCAACGCCACAGTCCCCTCCATATGGCTTCCGCGATGATACACGCTCTTCGTGACCGGCAGCAACCGATCATGAATCTCCCTCGCCCTCACATAGTCCCGCGCCTTGCCCGCCTCGATCATCTCCACCAGCAGCTCCGGCGCCACGTTCCCGTACCCGACCAGCATCCCGTCGACGTCGAACGCCGTGTGCAGCAGGTACTCGTCGTGGCACGTCAGGATCTGCAGGTGCGGCCGCTCGCGGCGGAGGATGGGCATCTCGACGTCCCAGCGGCGCATGTCGCGCACGCCGCTCTTGATCGCGAACACGCCCGGCAGCGCCGCGAGGTCCAGCAGCGTGCGCAGGTCGTACGTCGCCTTGGTGCTGTGCGGGTACTGGAACAGGATCAGCGGCAAGCCGCCGCTGCGCGCGTGCACCGCCCGGTACCGGTCCTGCGGCGCCCCCGCCTGGTACCCGAACCGCAGCCAGCCGTGCGACGGGTACAGCAGCCCGGCCGCCGCGCCCGCCGCCTTGGCCTGCGCCGCCTCGAGCGCCGCCACGTGCGTGCCTTCGCCCGTGATGCCCGCGATGACCGGGACCCGGCCGGACACGGAGGCGACGAAGGCGCGGATCACGGAGGCGCGCTCGTCCGCCGTCAGGAACGTGCCTTCGCCCGCGTGGCCGAGGACGACGAGCCCGGTCACCCCGGGGATGCTGCCGAGCCAGGAGCCCAGCCGTTGGATCGCCGCGTAGTCGACTTCGCCGTCTTTGGTGAAGGGCGTGACGGGGGCCGGCGTGAGGCCGCGGAGGTCGAGGCTGGCCATGGTGGTGTGGTGGAGAGGAAGTGTTCTGTGTGGGGGGAACAGCAGTTCTGGACAAGTTGGGAAAGGCTTGGAGAAGAGGAGATGGATCACCGTGTACTGGTGATTGTAGAGCTTTGGGACCTGGCCTGTGATGTTGCATCGGGCATGCCGTCCAACAGCCTTATATACATGCTCGGGTTCTTCATTCTGAATCCGGATGCCGGCTTATGGTGCCCTTCCCGACGAGGGCTTGCGTAAGGAAGGTATCGATATTGCCGTAGCGATTTCCATGTTTGGATCCGGACAAACACAGCTTGCGTCAGTGTGAATGCCTCGTTCAGTTAGATTGTGATTCAGGTGAGGGGAACCCTTGCTGAGGACCTTCGCGGTAAACTTGCAGATCCGGAAATCCGAATAATCCGGGCACCAAAGCGCAGTGAAGCTGGGAAATCCGGAAAATCCGCCGTCGGCTGGGGAAATGCCATGCTGGACTTGTCACGAACACTGCTATCGCTTTTGACGCCGGCATAGCAAGCGTGATCTCGAACCAATGGAAAGATCTACTTGCCTCTCCTGCCGGTTGATGTGGCTTCTTGGTCATGCGCAACGCTGGTACCATCACGGCCCACGAGCCTAGCCTTCCCCGGACCGCTGCTCGATCTCACGAAGCTTGTCTGGCCTTGCCTCTCTCCATACCCCGCAAACCTGAAGATCGGACTTTCTCGCCGGGTAGTTTAAAGAATCGCTCGCTCTCTCTCTCACAAGTCTAAATACTCCCTCAACTCTAAAAGAAATACTTCGATGTCGTAAACCAAAATTATCTCTTTTACTACAATGAGAACCACCAAAGGACCTTCTAGCCAAGCCGACCTCGAGAGTTGGCAAGCTGAGAAACGAGGCGCCGCTCAGATGGAACATTGCACCCCTCACGCTGGAATGAACCCTGAAGATGAAGAGTTCCTTGCCAACTTTCCAGAGACGAGGAAGAAAAGAGCGATCCGGAAGGCATGTTCTCATGTAGCTGCAGACACCAGCCAATCCATTCGACAAAGCGCTGACAGGTGTTATCTTTTCTCTAGGTTGATGTGGGTACTCACCATATTCAGTCACAATTGACAATGCTAACAGACACTAGTGGCGACTTGTGCCGATGCTCCTGACGCTTTACCTCATCACATATGTAGACAAGACCAACATTGGTGAAGCTTGATGGCGTCCAAATTTTGACGCTCTGACGCTTACGATGATAGGAAATGCCAAAATTGAGGGCCTTCTTCCCAGTTTGGGAATGAATGGCACGCAATACAACATCGCACTCTCCGTCTTTTTCATCCCCTACGTCTTAGCCGGTAAGTACGTGAGCCAGCCTGTCATAGCAAATGTTGACTCCGCCAAGAGGTACCGAGCAACATGATACTAGAACGGTTCAAACACCCGTCACTATATCTTGGATCACTTGTTTTCGCATGGGGAGTGATCATGACATGCACTGGGATAGTCCAGAACTTTGCCGGCCTCACAATCATCAGGTTTCTACTGGGCCTTTTTGAGTACATCTCCTTCCCTACCTATTCATACTAGCTTATTTAACCACTGACGAAATGAGTGTAGAGCTGGATTCTTCCCCGGGGCCATTTTGCTCATATCAAAATGGTATCTACCCGGCGAAACGCAGACACGCATCGCCCTTTTGTACTCTTCAGCCGCTTCCGGCGGTGCGTTTTCGGGTCTTCTCGCTTTCGGTCTGGCGAAAATGGACGGAGTTGGCGGGCTGGAAGGTTGGAGATGGGTCAGATGCGCCTCTCTGCCTCGAAGACCATTTGAACTGATGTCTCTAGATATTCATCATAGAAGGGATCACCACCGTCCTTATGGGCGTGATATGCTTCTTCTTCCTGATTGACTCCCCCGCTCTCTCCTCCCGGTGGCTCCAGCCCGAAGAGATACGCTATCTCGAGCTGCGCCAATACGCCCGTAGGATACATGTCGCGCAAGCAACAAAGAAGACCGTACACTGGGATGCGCTGTGGGCGGTGATGACGGATTGGAAGATCTACCTCCTCATCCTCGTCAACTGGTCAAATGCGGTGCCGAACTACGCGCTCAAATTCACGATGCCCCAGATCATCAAGAACATGGGTTACACCTCCGCCACGGCTCAGCTGATGACGATTCCGCCATATGCCGTCGGAGCCGTGGCCGCATACGCCTTCTCTGTATTTGCGGACAAGTATTCCTGGCGAATGCCTTTCATTGTCGGGCCACAGCTGTCTTTGGCCGTTGCGTTCTCCATCCTATTCACAAAGTCCGGGGACATCAAGGACAATACAGGCTTATGCTACTTTGCCGTTTGCCTTTCTTGCTTCGGGTACGATCTCCTTCGTTGCTTTAACGTTTAGGCCTGCGTACAGCTGACAGCGCATGTACAGAATGTATCCTATACTCCCCGGTGTCAACGCCTGGAACGTATCAAATCTTGCAGGTCCGGAGAAACGGTCGATAGGTATCGGTTGGCTGATCTGCGCGGGCAACATCGGCGGGGTCATTGGCAGCTATATCTACATCGAGGACGAGGCGCCGAGATATCCGACCGGCTATGGCACCTCGTTCGCCTTTGCTGCTGCAGGCATTGTTGCTTGCGTCGTCCTGGAGCTTGCGCTCTGGATGATCAATAAGAGAAATGCGAGATTTACGGAGGAACAGATACGTGCTCAGTATTCAGATCAAGAGCTTGAGAAGATGGGCGACAAGAGTCCTCTGTATAGGTATACGTTGTAGGCTCATTTTCATCGCAACAATGCGTTGCAGAGAAGATATGCGAATGGTAGCATCAGGCGACCCCGAACGAAACCGATGTAAACGATTATTATGTGACCGCCAGTTGATCAGGGTGTATGACCAGCCCTGTCCACTACCGGCATTGAATTGAAGAAACCTGTATCCTCAGATTATTTGACCACAGCCAGAGTGGCCGGGAGTTACCTCTATCGGTGAGACTTCCTGAAGATATCTTTTCCCGTTTGATCACTATGTCCAATTCTGTACACGATGTGCTCGCGTGTGTTGCCTGAATAATTCCAATAATTGACCTGGCGATCCTGCCGGGGAATTTCAATCACACTTTTCCTGCCTGAGAGCGGGCCCAGCCGGAGGCGAACAACTATCTCGCAGGAGTCCCTAGGCTGGAAAACAGACTCTATGCGACAAGCCGGGTGGAGACCCCGCACGCGGGAATCCGGAAACGTATTAGACGTTCCCCACAAACGACACTCCTTAAAAGAGGACCTTTTCCGCTCGCTGCCATGAATCACGTCTTGGCATCTCCGGATTTTCGGATTCCCCTCAGGACTGTCCTCGCCGGACCCGTGCCCATGGATGTAAACCACGGACGAGATACAAGTGCCTCGGCTTCCGCAAGGTCCGGATCATCGTATACGCTATCCGCACGACGGAAGCGGGCTTTGGTTTCTTCGCCTACGACTTCGTCAACTGAAGTAGCTAAGAACCGGCGAAAAGCCCCTAAAGTCAGCAGAGCATGCGATCTGTGCAAACTCAAGAAAGCAAAATGCTCAGGAACATTGCCGTGTAGCGCATGCAGTAAGAAAGGAAAAAATTGCGTCTTCGCTGCGGACTACAAGCGTGGCAGACCACCTACACCACCACCGGGTACAGTCGGTATTGACGGTCAAAGGCAAGCCACTGAGAACCGCGACGAGATGGTTCAATGTTAAGCCTCGTAGCAGATCTCCGCTTTGCAGTCCTCCAAATGAGCAGCCATATCGACGAATGGAGCCTGATCACATCAGTGCCATCCCGCTTGACACCGCACCGTCACGAGCTTCGCCAGAAATGGGCATTGCCGAGATCGGAGGCCAGTACTTTGATCCCACGTGCGGCCTCACCTTCCTGCACAGGGCTTGGAAGAGGCTATCAGCGCCAAGAAGGGAAACGCTACCTGAGCTTGCTTTGGGATTGGAGACGAACCAACGGCTCGTCAGTGCCGGAGACACGCCTCTCTGCACAGACATGAAGAACACGTTGGCCATCCCTGACAAATGCACGGCAACGGACCTGATGGCGTTTTACTTCAACGTCTGCGTCGTGACTTACCGCCTCCTCCACCGTCAAACCGTGATGGCCTGGTTTGAGGCAGTACTGAATAATTTTGAGAACGGCGTGACCATTTCGCACGGTATTGGGAACGCCAAGGCAGCAGTTGTTCTGACCATCCTCGCCATCTCCACGCTCCGCCAGGAAAAGCTGCGAAGTTCATCTGATCACGCGGATTGGAGCGTGAAAAGCAGCGATCAGCTGCTTAACGCTTCCACGAGCTTGACCGAGACCGAGAAAGGACTGCCGAGACTGGAATCAGCGCAAGCGAGGCTCTTGCAGGTAATTTACCTTCTCCAGACTACGCGCATGAATCATGCGTGGTATGTCTTGGGGCACACCGTACAGATACTCTCAGCGTTGGGTCTGCACAGGAATTCTGGCAGGAAGCGGAATGGTACCTTGCCCAGAAGCGCCTCTCCGGACTATATCAAAGAACAATGCCGGAAACGGACGTTCTGGGCTGCCTACATAATAGATGTGTATCTGAGCGTTGTCCTCGGTCGGCCAAGGTATTATCACGACGACGATATCGATCAGGATTTCCCGGACCTGGTGAACGATGACGATATGACTTCGCAAGGACCTTCGTCATCTGAGCCTCTGGAAGACTGCCATGTGGAAGCTCTCATCTTTCACGCAAAGTACGTCTTTTCCTCCTGATATAAAGCTTTGCGTCGACCTGTCCACTAACGAAATGTGTAGGCTTTCACAGATAATTTCGAGAACCTCAAAGGAAGTTTACTCAATCAGGCAAATATCCAAAGAGGAGCGTATCACCGCCGCCTCGCGTCTTGGAGAAGATCTTCGCGTATGGCGCACCAGCTTGCCTCCGCACCTCAGCACCGTCAGGCCCGCCACCCTGATGCCCAGCTTCCGGCGCCAGACCGCAGCGCTCAAACTGGCACACTCCCACGCAATCATGCACGCCAACCGCCCCTTTCTCCTCGGCCATACCTGCAACCAGAGCGAAACGGCCGCTCTGAGCGACAGCGTGGCCGAGTGCCTCTCCGCGGCGAAAGTTGCGCTTGAGACGGTGGACCGCATGGCGCAGGATGGCACCTTGTTCCACGCGTTCTGGTGGACCTGCTACGTCGTTTTCTGCGCTCTCGCGGTCGTGTATGTATGGGAGATTCAGCAGCGCTCGAGGAGCCCGGACACCGTCCACACCTCGGCGGATCCGTCCCTCGCCAAGCTCTTCGATCTCGCGGAGAGATGCCACTCGCACTTGGCTCGCGCAACCACAGAAGATTCCCCGAATAGGCGGTACAGCATCATCTTGGAGGAGCTCCGGCTGGAAGCGAAGCATCTTTCTTCCAGAAGAGGTCTAGACGCGCCACTCGAAGCCCTTGGCCGTGGGTCAATGCAGCCTGCTGGGATGCGCAGCGAAGCAGAAACGAGGCCAGATGCTGTTGGAGGTACAGAATCTATGGGCCTGGACAGTGCCTTCTCGGTACAAGAAGGGGCGGATTTCGAAATGATACAAAATCCGCTGGAGGCCTGGGAGGCTACTGATTGGCTGGATCTGGACTCCTCCGCATTTGGACCCTTCCTAGACTTCAATGGTTCGCCGGTCTATAGCTTTTAGCAAAAGTTTGTCCGTTAAAGCAGATTTAACATTAGAGAGACTACAAAAATCAGTGAGCGATGACAGTTCCATCCGTAATAACAGATCGGGTTCGTACAATACATCAAATAGAAGCCTATGCTCCAATATTTCGTTACCAGGAAGTTCATTTGTAAAACCGGCAAGAGCTTCATATCCTGCCTGTACTTACAGCCTCACGGCAAGGCGCTGCAGCTCTTGTCCACGAAAAGCAGGATACATTGAATACCCACGAACGAACTCCCCCGATGATCCCAGAACGCCACTTGATATGCAGTCTCAGCACCATGGTATCCAACCCGACGAAAACCCAACCCCCGTCCCATCGCTAGTACCTCCCCGTCTCCCCCCTCCTCGACTCATGATGGCCCGACTGATACGGCCTCCTCTGCCGCTCGAAACCCGGCACCTTCCCCCAGTCGCCCGGCGTGCTCAAGCGCTTCAACGGGCTGCCCGCCCTCTTCTCGGGACTGCCCGGCCTCCTCTCCACCTCGTCCGGCCGCAGGAAGTTCGCCGACTGCGACTTGCGCAGCGGCGACGCGGCGTGCGAGTAGACGCCCAAGCTGCCGCCGTCGCCGGCGCCGGCGTCGGACGTGGGCCGGAAGACGGGCTGGCGCATGGACGCGGCTCTGCGTCCGGCGGGCGAGCCGCCGACGGAGCCGGTGGCGGGCGGCTGCGCGTTGGCCAGGCGCGGGGTCAGGAAGGGGTTCGGCATCGCCGAGCGGGGCAGGCGCTGCTCGGGTTGCAGTGCGTTGTCTGGGTCGTACTGCGACGAGTACGCCGGGTTGGGGTTGGTGCGGAAGCCGCGGTTGATCACGGTGGTGGGGGTGTATGTGTCGACCTCCCGCGTGTGCGTTGCCTGCGACTCTTCGTTCGGCGTCTGGGTGCCCACGTTGCGGACGGGCTTGTTGAGGGTTGGGTGCACGAATTTGGTATCGTACTCGTGGAGGACCTCGCGATGGATCAAGGCGGCGTCCTTCGTTTGCTGGGAGAAGGACTTCTGTAGCATGTAAAGCTGCGTCGTCATCAGGACGCCCAGAACCATAGTAGTGACGACCGTCACGCTTGGCCGCGGGTCCAGCGGAGCTAGCGGGAGAAAGAGCCAGTATACCAGGACATGGCCAGGGCTGAAAAGACAGAAGAACCGCAGGCATGTCGGTGTCGGGTCCCAGACCGCTATCTCCCAAACATCACGTTGGGCGTCCGGGTGTGCTCGAGCTTGGGCGCTCGATGAAGCAACGAGGTTCGATATGAAGCGCAGAGGAGACGACGCGATCGGAGAGGAATCTACTCGGACTCTGTGGGCGGATGGCGTACTCGGAGTCGTATCGACCGACTTCTCAAAGAGGCGATAGTGCCGCGAGCGGTGGAAGGTATAAAACGCGTTGATGGTGGAGAGAAGAGTGAGCAGGTGAACGACAAACGAGCTCTACCTGTGATGTCAGCAGATATGCTACGGAAAAGAAGTTCGGAGCAATTCACCAGCCAACGCAGCCAGCCGGTGCCAGCTCTAATGGCGTAATCTCCGAAGACGTCGTCGCTCCCCGCATAGCTGTCCCCGCCGCTGTTTGCTCGTGCGATCATGAAGACCAGGTTTGTAGATATGCCGATGGGCCAGATCCAGTCCTTCAGGGCTTCATCCAGATCATTCGCGTTGATTTCCTCCGAAAGCCATAGCAGCCAGTCGTATGGATCAAGGTAGGCTTTTATGCGCTCTGAGAGCGGGCGACGGCGGATGAGCGGTGGCATTGCGAGTCAAGAGAGGAGGCGTTGGCTATGCGCACTGGGCTGTGAAGCTGGAGGAAAGGTGCAGATACCCAGCTATAGGCGTGTTAGGTCTCAAAAGGGCTGTTTCGAGCCGTTAACCGGGGCCATTGTCTGTCGCTATCCTTTGTCTTCCCTCCGCGATGCACGGCCGATTGTAAACACTAAGATCGGAGGAAGGAGACGCCGGGCGCCGGCGATCCCTGCATGATCTTCCCCGCGGCGTCACAGCCCGACGACGACAACCAAGCTCCAGCGGCTCGCATTCCTCAACTCCCACCTCAGCCTGCATCGCCGTCCACGAGCACACTCGCAGGCGGTCGACTCCAACCATGGCTGCCCCCGCTTCCGCTTATAAGGACCGCCAGTTCCTCGCCGTCATCGGCGATGAGGTGCGTTCTTCCTTGCTGCTATCTTGGAGCTCCGCTAACCGCTGCTTTGCACAGGACTCGGTGACCGGTCTGCTGCTTGCTGGTGTCGGTGTAAGCTCCCTCTTCCTTCGGAATAGCATTTGCGAGCTGCTACTAGCTCTGGACAATTGATAGCTGACGTCGCTTTCGACTAGCATGTCACACCGCCGCCGGACAACCAGAAGAACTTCCTCGTTGTTGATCAAAAGACCGAGACATCCGCCATCGAGGCCGCTTTCGATAGGTTCACTGAGGAGCGAAAGGATATTGCCATCCTCCTCATCAACCAGCATGTATGCCACCTGCACTCCACAGCGGATCCACGTAGCCTGCCGCACGAACAACAACTAATTTCGCAGATTGCTGAGCGTATACGTCACCGCGTCGATGGCTACACCGCCGCCTTCCCATCTTTGTTGGAGATCCCGTCAAAAGACCACCCGTACGATCCTGAGAAGGATAGTGTTCTGAAGCGCGTGCGGAGGCTGTTCGGCGAGTAGGCCAGGAAAGGGAACCGGGTTCTGTGCATACCATGGCGAGCATTCTACTGGAGGCGTTCTGCTTGTACAGATACACATCAATTTATACCCAAAGCGGACTTGTGCCCCAAAAAACGAAACAGTTGATCTCTTCACAACACAAGAACACGGACGAATCACGGATATGGCACCATGGCCGTTGATACTACTCCACATACGGAAAACAGAGGAGCGATATTCCGACAAGACTCGCGGAAGCCCGACCAAAATCATGATATGTCATTAATCCAGCTCGAGCAGTCTAAACGCCTCGTCGACTTAAGGTATCTTCGACACAGTCGACCATGCACATGTGGCATCGGTCCCACGAACAAGCAAATTGATAAGAAAACCCAACCTCGAAATCAAAAGCCGCCCACCTCTGCCTACTATACAGTCTCCACCTAGTACTGCGGCAACGATTGCGCACAGCGGTTCAATTATGTTCTGATCAGGTCTCGAGTTGCAATTGCAACCAGACCGAGAATTGCACATCCATCTACCGGGAGAACTGGACGGTAGCGGTAAGGCAGGTGATCTTGTCGTTGTCCTTGGTGAAGACGTCGGCGAGGACGGTGTACTTGCCCTGCACAATCACGCCATCAGCTTCGTGCATCATATGCGATAAGCTTGCGATAAGCGGGGGTTTGAGTACGTACCGGAGGGATCTCCTTGGGCAGGTCGACGTTCTTGGTGAGCTTGAGGTCGCCCTTCTCGAGCGGGCACTCGAGATCGACCTCCTTGACGTAGTCGCACAGAGAGGCCTCCTGCTTGATCAGGGTGATCAGGCCGTACTTGACCTGCAGGCGGACCTTGGCGCCCTCCTCGATGTCCTTGGCCAGGGTGCCGGTCGCCTCGATTGAGAGGGTCTTGCCACTGTTATCGAGCGATCGTGTTAGCGATGTTGGGTTGTTGCGGAGGCTGGGCGGCGCAGCAAAGGTGGGAGCAGCGGTGACGGCGAGGGTACTCACGCCTCAGGCGGGTTCGGAGCAAGGTCGACGTCGTCGATGGTCAGCAGGTTGTTGGCCGGGTCCTCGCAGAAGTACAGCGGGTTGCTGCCGGGGACCTTGAGGTCCTGGCTGATGACCTCCTGCTGCTGCGAGAGGAAGCTGCCCAGCACGTTGGACGAGGCCGACACGGCCAGCGGGCTGGCAATGGCGAGCAGCAGGGTCGAGACCTTCATGATGGAGGCGGGTAGAGTGAGGAAGCTGGCGGTCGGAAGGGGTCGGTATGGATGATGGTTGTTGTGGGGAGAGCTCTGCTGTGGACGGCAACGATAACGGAGGCGATTTGTGGAGAGGGCAACGAGCTTTGAACGGCGGGTGTCCTTGTGACGAGATGACGATGATGCTTCCCTGATGTGGCTGGGGCCCGGCCTTGGCGCCCGCGACTGCGTCCCTTGGTCCCTGCGCATCATTTGGCTCCCGAGTCTGCCTCGCTTGCCTCAACTGTTTCTCGACGACGCTGTAAATCCGCTTTCATCCACATTGACACGCATGTTGTCGAGCTGCTGTTTGAGCGCTTGCAGTGCAACTAATCTATTCATTATGCAGTCATAGGACGGATTACATGGACCTCTAACCGCCCAGCTACAGCTTCGGTGCGTTCTCTACGCTGCCGTCCTCCTGCAACGCGCTATCCACTTCTTTCCAAGCATCATACCCATAAAGCCACGGCTGTACTTTGGGGCAAGTCCTGCCTCCGTTAGCATCATGCAGCGCTTCAGTTCATTGGATGGCTCACCATCTGCTTGGGAAAGCGCAGTCAATTTCTTTCCCTAGCTTCGACAGGAAAAGTTCGTCGCGGGCTTGTTGTTCTGGTCCATCCGGCATGTGGAACGATTCTCGCTGCATCTCATCAGCATATTACCGATTTCGTCCTGAGATCCATGACCGAGTACCTGCTTGAAGGTCTCCCGCACAATCGCCTCTCCGCGAGCTTTTCTCAGCCTCTCGTAGAGTTTCAAGGGCCGAAGAAGCGATTCGCCGGATTGTACACCGTCGAGAACCCTTCCCAGCACCGCACCATCTTCTAACGCCGAATTTGCCCCTTGGGCAAGATAAGGAAGCATTGGGTGACAAGAGTCGCCCCTGCGACCATTTAGCATGCAGCATATCCATTCAGCATACTTGCGACTTACATCATGACCAAATTTCCTCTTTCACTTATCCATGAGTCCATTTCTTCGCCTGTTTAGTCTTTTTCAGTATCACCCACCTCGCTATCCTATTTCATACTTACGGTGCATCAACTTCCACTTGTCCACACTATCCACACACTCTAGGAATCTCGTCAAGGTAGGGTCCCATCCCTCGAATAGTTTCCTCATCTCCTCGACAGATCCAGGCTGGCGAGCAACAGACTCGGGCAGGTCATCTGGGACCAGTAGGACGATATTGTACATGTTGCCGCCCTTCAACGAATAGGCAACTACATGGGCGCCCGGGCCGATCCAGAAGTGCACCTGGGGATTGGAAATCATCTCTCGCAGATTCGGGTCCTTGACTTGTTCCAATCTGAGGACTATGCGGTAAGCAAGATCCCCGGTTGGGAGGGGCTGATCCTTGCGGCCAAGCAAAGATTCCCGGCATTTTGACCACAGTCCGTCGGCCCCGACCACCAGATCACAGGTATACTCAGCACCGGTGCTGGTTTTTATTCGCGGGCGGGCAGTATCCACATCGAGCGAATCGACCCGCTGACCCAAACGCACGGTGACGCCCAGCTCTTTTGCCGTAGCCAGCAGACCTTGCTGCAGGTCGACGCGATGCAGATCGGTAAATGGGGATCCGTATTTCTCATTCATGTGCTTGTCGAAGTCGTCTTCCCGAGCAAGAGTTTTCCCGCTGTATCTGTGGACTACCAGGGACTTTGGCTCGCAAGCCTGGCTCTGGAGCTTCTCGTAAACTCCCCATCTCTTCAGCAGTTTGGACGAATTTGGGGTCACCTGCAGGCCTGCTCCTACCTGCACCAGCGTCAGCTGTGTGTCTTAGCTGGAGGCCTTGGAAGATTGCTGCAAACCTCAGCAAGCTCAGAGGCAGTCTCGAGTACAGTGACATTGTGGCCGGAGCGGGCGCACTCGATGGATGCCGCTAAGCCACCCAACCCCGCACCGACAACGATGATGTCCAAGCCTTGCGAGCGTCTTGCCATGTCGGTGGGCTGGGGGGAGTTATTTAGAAAGGGAAGAGAGAAAGTCTGACCCATGATGTGTGTGTGTTGAAACGGCAATAATGTGCTAAGCGCTACCAGTAGCTGTGCCATGTCCTTCAAATAACGGACTGACGGTGCACCCACCGTGCCACCCTCCCCACCGAGGGGGGGCTCGGGAAAGCCGATGGGTGGAAAGGGACATGAGGAACGAGCTGGTAATGCGTGACGAGAGGCCACCAACCAGCGGCCGCGTACGCATTCGCCAGGCCGCTCTCAGCTTCGCAACACCGGGCGGATTTGCCGAGGGGTTATTGCCGAAGGCGTAGACAGGGCCCAGGGGTACTGACTCGGCCGAGAGCAGTGGGAAGCGCGCGGCTGTCGCGGGGAGGTTCTGTCGACTGGGCAGTGGGCAGTACGCAGTAAGCAGCGCCACTGGCCCGGATCCCCAAGGGCGGATTTCCCGAGCAGATGCTGCAGGCGTATGTAATCGCACGACAACCAACACCCTCCGCGCTCCCCACAACCCCACAGGGCGGGCGGGCGATCCCTGCCGCTGCGGGGGAGGGGAGCAAGCGGCTGGGACTCGCCGCGTGGGAGGCATGCATGGGCCCCTGGCGGGGGGGGGTGCCGAGAGCTGCCGGAGAAAGACGACGCGACAGGCAAGCTTGACGCTCGACGCTCGACGCTCGACGCTCGACGCTCGACTTTCGCAACTCGGCTCAGCGGAACTTCTCTCAGCTTCCATTGCGCGACAACAGAGCGCCTCCCCCTCCGAGCCCATGCTGCCCTCGCCGCAGGAAACCAGCGCCGCCAGCAGCAGCAGCCCGAAGCCTCCGCGCCGGCCGCGGGCAATCCAGGCCTGCAACCTCTGCCGCTCGAAGAAGTACAAGTGCGATGGCGTCTGCCCATGCTCGCACTGCCGCAGTACGCTCCCGCCCGGCGCTCGCCCCCCGTCCTACATGCCGCTGACTGTGCGCCCTTCGACTGGTCTCAGGGCGCGGCCTGCACTGCGTCTATCGCGCTGCGCCGGTGATGGGTGAAAGGGATTCCAGCTCGCAAAGGTGGTCCTGTCCCGACCCTTTTCTCGCTCAAAGCCCTCCTCGGGACCCGCCACCGAGCATATCCGTTGACTTTTTGATCTCTTCATTTCGAAGTACAGCCTCGTGCGCGACCTGGAAAAACGCCTGGAGCTCGCCGAGGCCGAGAACGCGAAGCTTCGAGCGTCGTACAGCGCCCTTGCGTCACGCTCCGCCGCAGCAGCAGCAGCCCAGGACCCCGACAATGCTGCCTCCACTCCCGCCGCCGAGCGGGCAGCCCGCCCGTCAGCCGCCTCGACCTCTGCGGCTTCGCAGTCGGACGCCGCTGCAATCTCGCCGTCGTCCGAGCAGCCCGCCCGCTCGGCCGCCCTCGGCCGCGTGGACGAAGAGGTGGGCAGTCCCGAAGAGGGCGCCGAGATCGTCGAGGTGAACCCGCACACGCGGGACATTGAATTCCACGGCCACACCTCGTCCGTCGCCTTCCTGGGCCGCGTGCGCCAGGAGTACGGCTACAGCGAGGGCGACTACTCCCAGGCCGGCGGCGATCAGCACACCGTGTCGCAGCGGCCGTCGCTGGTGAGCACCTTCTACAACCACGCCTTCGGCACCCAGCGCACCGGCGACGCCAGCGGCTGGAACGACGTGCTGGAGAATCAGTTTTTCTTTCCTCAGTCCTACGTCTTCCTCGAGACGTACTTCAACAACCTCCATTACATTCATCCCTTTTTGGACAAGGAGAACTTCTACTCGAGATGCGACGACTTGTGGCAGGGCCGCTTCCAAAACCAGAGCCGCAGCTTCATCGCCCTGTATTTCAGCTTGGTCTCGCTGGGTGCGCTCATCCGCACGTGGACCGAGGAGAAGCTCAATGGGATGGGTAGGTTTGAGTGGAGCCGCATGCTCTTTGAGAAGGCGCAGTTGGCCCTCGGTTTCCCGGGGTCTGCCAACGATCTCGAGGCTGCACAAGCCTACATCTTCATGGCCAAGGTGTGCCAGAACGAGCTGAACCCGAACCTGGCCTACACGTATCTGGGCATGGCATCGCGCACTCTGCTGTCAATCGGCGCCAACCGCAACGCTACAATCGACAGCGGGAGCTCGGCGAGACAGCCGCAGGCGCTGGAGGCCTCGAAGACGTGGTGGGGCTTCTACACGCTCGAGATCGAGCTCAGCTTTGCCCTGGGCCGGCCTGACAGCTTGGGTATGGACGACTACCACAACCGCCCCTTGCCTCCGATGGACGGGTCGGACGTGGATATCATCCCGGGAATGATCGGACTGGCGCGTATCATGCGCGCTATCTCGGTAAAAGTCTACCTCCACAGGCTCTCCCTGGCGCAAAAACTGCAGGGTGCGCTGAATATCGAAATGGAGATGGATGCTTGGGTAGCTAGGTTACCCGAGGCGATAAGACCGCAGTTCACCAGCGACGTTGGAAGACATAGCCGGCTGGGTGATCCGCCTTGGGCCTACTACCAGCGTCTTGTTCTACAAATCCGTAAGTAGAGTGTTATGGAAGAACTGAAGAGAATTCTGACACTTGCAGGCTATTATAATGTGAAGATGCTCCTCCTGCGGCCCTTCATCGTCCATGCCTCGAAATACGACGAGCGCGAGCCGAGCCTGGACGACGCGGTCAGCAAATGCACCGACGCCGCGGCCCGCACCATCGACTTGATGTACGAGACGTACAGAGTGCATACGTTCTTCCACACATGGTAAGACTCAACTCCTGTCCCACCATCGTAATATTTTCAAGTAAGAAAAAAAAAAAGAAAAAACCAAGTTAACGAATGCGGAATCAGGTGGTACAACATCACCTACCTCACCTTCGCGGCGTCCATCATCCTCTTCCGCGCCGTCCAGAGCATCCAGCAGCCCAACAGGCCGCAGCACGATTACATCCGCCTGATCGAGCAGACCCTCAGCATGCTGGACCTCATGCGCGAGTCCGTCGTCGCTTGCAAGACGGCCAAGGTCCTCCGCCAGATGCTGGCCATCCTGCGCCAGCGCTCCGGCCGCTCGCCGCCGCCGCCATCTTCCATGGGGGAGGGCGTAGGATCTAGTGGTGGCGGAGGTGGTGGGCTCGGCAGCGGGTTAGGGGGAGCAGCGGGTAAGCAGAGCGCGGCGGATCAGGCGGGAGGGCAAGGAGGAGGAGCGGGTATCGGGGATTTCGAGGTCGCGCATATGGGTTTGGAGTCGCTGGATGGGTGCTTGTGGGATTGGAGTTTTGATTTTAGGGATATTTGGGAGAGCCATGGGGGTGGGTTTCACGGCCTCAGTTGAAAAAAAAAAAATAAAATGATAGAAGAGGGGATGTGGTTTATCGTAATACTGGGGGGAAGAGAAAGAATCTCATAATGCGAGAGTTCTTCGTTGAACGACACTTTCTCTGAAGCTTTCCTCGCTTTTTTTTTTCCAATTTCCCTCCCAAGCCCTCCCTTACCCTTCTCTCCTACACATCCCACCACCACCACTCAGAGGGGAAATTCAAAAAAAAAAAAAAAAAGAAACCAATCCAGACCTAAGAAATCACCGCCTCCACCCAATCAAACCCCCTCCGCTGCCTCTCCCACGTGGCGCCGCCCCTCACCATCCCCCCCGCGAAGGTGTGCCCCTCGCCCTCGACGGGCACGAACTCGCACCGCACCCCGGCTTCCTTCAGCCGCGCGTACAGCGCCTCGCTCAGGTGCGCGGGCACCATGGCGTCCGCCGTCCCGTGCACGATGCACGTGGGCGGGAAGCCCGGCCCCACGTTCTGCACCGCGTCGATGGCGCGCACCGGCCCGAACGGGTAGCACACGCGCAGCAGCGTGCCGCGGGCGATGTGGGTGAGGGCGAAGGAGGCGCGAGGGGGCGGCGGGACGGTCGGCCTCTCCCTCCCTTTGTCTTTCTCCTTGCCGGGGGGCGCGACGGCTGATCCGTCCGTCGGGCGGGGGGAGGAGGAGGAGGAGGCCGGAGGAGGACCCCCCTGCTGCTGGCCTTCGAGCGACACGCCGCCGCGGATCGGGACCGGCTTCTCGTCGTAGACTTGGTTGATGTAGTCCGGCGAGGTGTCGGGCGGCAGGGGCGCCGTGGGCAGGGGCGACGTCCAGAAGGGGTGCGTGAAGTGCGTGGCCCCGTAGAAGTCGAGGATCGCGGCGGGAGGGTGCGGGGTGCCCCAGCCCTGGAGAGGGGAGGTTAGTTGTTTGATCTGGGTGTTTCTTTCTTTCTTTCTTTCTTTCTTTCTTTCTTTCTCTCTTTCTTTCTTTCTTTCTCTCTTTCTTTCTTTCTCTCTCCCCCTTTCTCTCTCCCTCCCTCTTTTGTTTTCGTTTCCCACTTTTTTGAGGATGGGGACGCTTTGCTCTGCTCTGCTTACCAATGCCAGCGCTATAGCACCGCCGGATGACGTCCCGAACGCAACGATGCGGTCCTTGTCAACGGCGAAGCTGGATGTTGATGCGTGCTTGGACAGCTCGGCATCGAGGCCGTTTTCCTCCGCGTGCACCCAGGCAAGCGCGTCGCGGCAGTCCGTGATGGGGCCTTCGAGGATGTCGACTTGCGGGCAGAGGCGGTGCTCGAGTGAGACGGTTATCCAGCCGCGCGAGAGGCAGTCGGCGATCTGGTCTTTGTTGACCATGTCCGAGTGGCCGAGGATGAAGGCGCCGCCATGAATTGCGAGGACTGATCACGGTGTCAGCGAGGATGGTCTCCCTTTTATGACTGTTCCTTTCCCGGCGTTATTTTGCTTGGAGATGTGTGTCGTTGAAGAAGAAACTGATGTATCTACGTACTAACAGGACGCTTGTTCTTCCCTGCATTAGGAGGCACTTGTGGGACGTAGACGTCGGCGTAGATGGTGCAGTCGTCGACGACCTTGTAGGCGCAACGGAAGTTCGGCGTGAGTGCCATATTGCCTGGGTGGAAGTACCGCACCGTCTTGCGCAGGCCCTCTTTTAAGTTGCCGAATCGCATCCACACCTCAATTGGTCCGCCCTTGCGGGAGGTGAGACTGTTCC
This sequence comes from Neoscytalidium dimidiatum, assembly GCA_037367355.1. Lineage (NCBI taxonomy): Eukaryota > Fungi > Ascomycota > Dothideomycetes > Botryosphaeriales > Botryosphaeriaceae > Neoscytalidium > Neoscytalidium dimidiatum. The sequence continues at coordinate 129,364 of CM074701.1, read as the reverse complement.
AAGCTGCGATGATGGAAAAGAGTATCAGACTAACCGGGAGAAGGAAGCTTCGGAGCTCGGTGTAATCGCTGGGAGAGTTTCCCCCACACGCACTTTTCCTCCCTTGCGCCGTCACGTCAGCCGGCGAGGGCGTTCTACTTATCGCGGACCGAACGATATGCCGGACGTTCGAGACCGGAGAAAGGCGGACGCGCGCAGGATCCTCTCGGGTTTTCTTTTTCAAAACCGGATGATCGCGCCATGTGCGAGGTTGAGAGCGGCTGCGGCACCGCGGCGGCGGCGTGGGGCGCCCGCAGCTCGGCATTTCCGACGTTTCACGGTTTGAGTCAACGACCGAAGAGGGAATTTTGTGGATGGTGGTGAATCGGCTCCACATGGCTTTTTGACGTGCATCTTATACCCTGAGGTTTGCATCCGCTCCTGTGTTGCCGTGTTGCCCCCACGCTAGCCCCCTTCCTTTTTCCTGTGCGAGTAATCTCCACGTTACTACCACGTTGTTCCCACGCGACCTTGGCGCTGCACCTGCATATATTGTCGTACCACCGCAGGAGTCGTTGAGAAGCACAAGCAGGTGCCACGACTGGACCAGCCTCCGGCAGAGCGTGGCATCCATGTGATCCCTCAGCCGGAGGGCGAGACGCTGTCCATTCCCGGCAGCAAGAGCGTCTTCCGCATCTTGACTTCGGCCCTGCAGACTGACGATACTGTTTCCGTTTTTACGAGCGGAGGCGCCCTTGCTGACGCACCGGGATTCCAGCACCATAATGAGGCGCACGATGTTTTCATTGTCACCAAAGGTTTTGTGAAACTCTGGAACGGTGACAAATGCAAAATAATGGGTCCCGGAGACTTCATCTACGTGCCGCCAGTAAGATACGCGCCGCCCTTCAAAGAACAGCGGGAGTATCCTAGCAAACATGGGTAATATGGTAAGAAAAAAAAAAGAAAGAAAAGAAAGAAGAAAGAGATGAGAGTTATCCCCGCCTACCCCTTGCAAAGGCTATCCCAACATGAAGCACACAACTTTTTACATCACTTCTCAAGCAACCACCAATCCCACCAGGGCATCATCCACAATCCGCAGCTCCTCGGCCCCAGCTCCGAAACCTTCGCGCTCATCACGCCCGCCCACTGGCTCGGCTTCTTCCGCCACGTCGGCCCCGGTGGAGGTGAGGGAGGGGGAGACGGTGTTTGTGGCTGCGGGGGGAGAGGTTCAGGTGGAGGTTTGGGAGCAAGTTTGTGCGAGTGTGGAGCTTTACGAGTGGGGATGCGATCGAAGCGGTTATGGTGGGGTTGGGAAGAGAGTGGCGGGGGTGGTGTTGCCGGATGAGGTGGAGGAGGTGGACGAGGGGCCGGTGAGGAGGGTGTGTGAGGAATTGGGCGTGGAGTTGTGAGATGGAGATGCAGATTGAAACAAACCTTGGATTGGTCATGAGGTTCTGGATGAAATTGTATAACATGTTGCAAATGAAATAGCGACGATTGTGAACAAGAAAGGGTCTGCTGCGAAGTGCCCTTGGTCAATAATCTATATCAATGACGATGGGACGTGGGGTGTGTTCTTGCCTCTGTTTGGGTCTTTTAAGGATATAAAAGCGATAAAAGCGATACAAAGCGTCGGCGACGTTGTTCTATGTGAGTGTCCATATAACTGCGATGACTTATACTGATCAGAACCAGAAGTGATGCGGTGACTACGAACTTTGGGTGGTATGGTAGTGAAGGCCCTCAAGGTTCACTGGTGCAGAAAGATGTCGAGCAATTCGTCAGGTCCTGCGTAGGAAACAACGTTAGTACTCGTCTCCTCTGATTGTGCTTCTCTTGCGTTCCTTTATTCATATCCTCTGAACATATTTGGGTTTGTAACCTCTTGAGGAAACTTGAAGCTCACCTCTCCGCAGAGTGTTCCGTCAAAGTATTCCAGCACCACACCGACCAAACCTTTTGTGAACCACATCTCCCCTCCCTCACCCACGTTTATCCACCTCTCAACACATGCCCATCCACCACTATCACCCCTCACACACAGACCAACCCCCTCCCCACCACCCTCCCCAAAAACGCCACGACGTCACTGCACAGCAAAGACCAACACGTCAGCCGAAATGCACAAACCACCTTTCGTCAAAGGCGAACATCAATCAATTATTGAACAATATAAGAGCAACGTACAGCGCGCCCTGCCCGACCGCATCCACCGCCGCCACCGCTCCGTGCGGGCGCTCGAACCGCTGCCGCCGCCACCACGCCCTCAGCGTGCCCCTTTCTCCTTCCTCCTCCTCCTCCTCCTCCTCTTCCGCCTCTTCCGCCTCTTCCGCCCGTCCCCCCCGGTTCTCTCCTCCTGCTCCTCCTCTTCCCCTCCGATCCCAATCCCGTCGCCGCTCGGTCGATTCCGGCTCGCCTTCTTCTTCTTCTTCTCCTCCTCCTCGTCGCGGCCGCCGTGTCGCGGGGCCGGCGGACGCGGCGCGCGGCTGGCTGCCGCCCCGTGCCGGGCTCGTCCCCCCGCGGTGCTTGGTCTTGGTCTCGGTGTCGACGGTGGAGGTGGAGGTGGAGGCGGAGGCGGATGCTTCGCCGCGGCGTGCGGAGCGCGAGCGCGGCCGCCGGCCTTGGGAGGAGCGCGAGCGCGGCTTGCCGTCGGCTCGTCTGGTGGTGGTGGTGGTGGTGGTGGCGGCGGCGACGATGGCGTCGAGGTCGCGGGAGGTGGGGCGCGGTGGCTGAGGTGGAGGCGCGGGGGATGGTGGGGAGGGCGTGTATGGCGGTGGGGGGTCGGAGGGGTCGAAGTAGTGGTGGTGGTGGTGAGGGTTGGGTTGGCTCATGGCTGGGGCGTGGAGGGACCCGCTGGTGAGGGTGGAGGTGGGTGGAATGGTTTTGGAGGGTGTGCTGTGGGGTGGACCGGGCGACGGTGATGTCGTCGCCGGTTGAGGAAGTAGTGTGTTGTGAAGAGTTTGATGATGCCGACAACGCCGATGACGACGACGATGATGATGATGATGGAAGTGCAACACTAGGATAGATGAATATTGTCCGGTAGACAAGTGGACGGTATATTATATGTTTAGTGAGAAAGAGGCGTAGAGGGGCGCCGGAGGTCGAAAATCCAACATCACCGCCAGTTCACTGTGCCTCAGGTGCCTCTCGAGGCTGTGTGAATCCTTCGATGCGGGCCATCTTCACACCCGAATGCGACGTGGCGCTCAGTAAGCATCTTCTCTGGTCGGCATTCGGGATCCTCTACGGGCACAGCTTGTGCGATTAAGTTCCAACGGCAGCGCGAAAAGAAATCGAAATTGATTGATGCGACCTTGATTGAAAGCATTGTCGAGGTTCTAGAAATGCGGGAGAAGGTTGTATGGCGGGGGCGGGAAGTATGACAGAGCGGCGGCGTGGGTGCGGCTATAAGCGCGGCCAAGCCACGAAGGATGCGAGCAGCAGGGCGCAGGCTCGTCCGTAAATAGAAACGAGACGGATCTCATCGCCTTTTTGCGGGAAAAATAGATGCTTAAAAAAAAAAAAAAAAAACTTAAAAAGACATTTTAACATGGGAAAAGTGGGTTCTGCATGGTGCGTGCGATAGAGTGCTGATTCTTGAGGAATAGCTGCATCCGGAAGGAAATGCAGTGGACGGTGACGGTGTGGAGCGGAGATAGCGCGGGGGTAGGGGCCCGGCCCGGGCGTGCACTGCGCTCTCGAGGTGCAACAGCTACAGTGACAGCTACAGTGACAGCTACAGTGACAGTGTGAGGACCGTGTGGTAGACAGGGAGTCGACAGAGGGACGAAGGGCTTGCATTCGTAAACAGACGATTCGATAGGGAGGAGGTTTCGGTTGGCTGGCCTCGGTTGGGGTTTTACCCTCCGCCCGGCCGCCAGGCTTCCGCCGGTGGCCTCCTCCCTACGTTAGTCTCTGGCTACCTATCTATCTACGGGCCGGCGTTTGACAGACAGCAACAGCGACAGCAACAGCGACAGCACCATCGGTGGAATCAAACGAAGAGACGGAGGGCAGCTCTGTAGATTGTCGTGGTCAGAAGATTCTTGTCCCTGTGACCCTTTCCACCCACCCTAGGCTCTGCTGTCAAGCGACCGCGTCGAAAAGTGGACAGCGGTGCAGAAGTACCACGGCGCGCGCATGCAGGGACGGCGGGTACTTTGTACTGTGACCCCGTCATTCAGGACACACCAGACACACCAGACACAGGTCCGGCGACAGCAATAATAGATAGTAGCGTGACGGGTTCTACATGGTACGTTCCTGTGCGGACGCGCAAGCGATCCCCAGACGGCACGCTCTCGGCACAGCTCTTCCGCCACCGCCAAGGGCCGTCCAGCCAATTCGACCGCGCAGCGTTGCCGGCTATCCGGCGACCTTCCTCGCCGAGAACGGGTATCGGCATAAGGCTGGAGAGAAGATGGTGGAAATTCGCCATGGCGCGCTGGAAGAACAGCGCGGAGTCGGCCCGAATCAACGCTGTCTGTCGCTGTCGCCGTGACTCTCGCTCGCTGTGACTTTCGTCCCAAACACCACGGCATGCCGACCTGCACCCCTCTGAATGGCTGGTCATGCGCGCGTGGAGCCCCGGCCCGAGCGCTGCAGCGACGCGACTGATGCCGTGCGTAGCACACCTGCCTGCCGCCGCTGCTGCTGCTGCCTTTATATAGCTTGCCGAGATCCGCGCCCTGCATTGCCAGATCCACCTGCGAGTGAGCACATATATAAACTCCCGGGCCAAGCTTCGATACCTCTGTTGAGCCTCAGCCTCATCGTTCATGAGCCATCTGCTCCTGCTATTCGAGATTGCCTTTGACCGTTACCGCATTGCCTGTGAGTGAGGTTCCCCCTCCTCTCTCTCTCTCTCTCTCTCTCCCCGCATGCGACGCTCAGAGCACACCTATTAATAGCAACAAGCGAGCTCTCCCCACTCCAACTCCCCCCGTCAGGCCCGCGCCAGCTCCCGCCATGCCCTCCTTCACCCGCGACTCGTCACCGTCGTCGCGCGACAGCTCTCCGCCCAAGTACCCGCCGCCGTCGTACGGAGCCACCCACCATGACCTCGAGGCAGCCAGCGTCACCGTCGAGCCGGTGAAGAGCAAGGCCATCGGCACACCCAACGTCGTCGTGGGCGAGGTGCGCATGGAGCCGGCGTGGATGGCATGGCGCCGCGAGCGCATGCAGATTCTCGGTCCGGTGCAGCAGGACAAGAGGATCTTGCTGTGGGCGTGGGCGGTGCTTTGTATCCTGGCCATCTCCCTCGGCGTCGGCCTGGGCCTCGCCTACAAGAAGCCGGAGCCGCCGTCCGATTGACTTGCCTTCCGCGACCCGCCGCGACAGCTGTCGCCGACCCTTGGACTGACGCGCATGACGGAGCTGCCTGTTTTAGTCGAGCAAGATTGCGATGATCCGCCCTCACGCCCAAACCAGGCCATGCCGGAGCTGACGACACGCCGTCTTCGGACGGCGGTCGCACGTGCGAGTCGCCCGACAGGCCGTGACCTGGCTGCCGCTGGCAAGAGAAACACGCGGCGTTGCGCCCTGCCCGCGGACGCGCTTCCAGAGCAGGAAAGCTGCGTTTGACAGCCGACCGAAGGTGCGACAAGCCGGGTGAAACAAGCACTTAAGCGAAGGGCGAGAGTGTGGGGTTCAGGAGAATCTCGGCCCCAATTCCACCAGCCATGCGCCTTCTTCCCGACACTCCGTCCGCACATCTCGAAACACCACCACACTAGCAGCCAAAGCTTCTCTCTACTTGGCACACCTCCTCGGCGGACGCCTCCTTCTCGTCCGCCATGTCCCGGCTAAACGCCTCTCAAAAATTCCCCGCCGCACGGAGGTGTGCCTGGCTCGCCCGACTTACGTCAACCACGCCCATGTTTCCAAATCCAGCCCATCATTCGCCTGCTGTTTCTGTCGAGAAACTCCGCTGTCTCCCTATTCCCTGTAGCTACTTTAAATACAAGTCCCGCCGCTGCTCCAGTAGCTGTGTTTCGTTCTACAACAAACCATCCCTCCTTCGCTGATCACTTGAACGTCCTTCTTTGACCTGGTGCCAATCTTTGCCTTCTTGCAAATACTTTTCTTTGAGAAACCTATACACCGTCAACATGAAGTTCTCCACCGCCGTTCTCTGCGCTGGCGCAGCCGCCGTTGCCTCTGCTGCCCCTAGCAAGACCCTCAACCGCCGCGCCGACTTCTGCGACCAGTGGGGCAGCGTTGAGACCGGCTCCTACACCGTCTACAACAACCTCTGGGGTAAGCTCCCCATCTCTGTTTCCATGTGCTTGTTTTATGGAGCTACGATACTGATCAGCCTCCCCCTGCAGGCCAGGCCAATGCCGACAGTGGCTCCCAGTGCACCGGCGTCGACAGCTTGAGCGGCTCCACCCTCTCCTGGCACACCAGCTGGTCGTGGACCGGCGGGTAAGCCTCCTCCTCTCCCTCCTCTTGGCCCCTCCCCTCTCCCGGCCATCTCCGGCTTCGCCCGCACGCCAAGTTTAGGCCTCCACCAACGCATCCCGCCATCCACCGCCAGCAGCAGAATAGCAAAGTATACTAATTGCGATCACCATCACCACCTACAGCCAAGGCCAGGTCAAGTCCTTCGCCAACGTCGTCCTGACCGACATCTCGCAAAAGCAGCTCTCGGCCATCTCGTCGATCCCGACGACCTGGAAGTGGACGTACGACGGCTCGTCGCTGGTCGCGGACGTCGCGTACGACCTCTTCACCTCCTCGACGCCCGGCGGCTCCGAGGAGTACGAGATCATGGTCTGGCTGGCGGCGCTGGGCGGCGCGGGCCCCATCTCGAGCACCGGCAGCAAGATCGCGACCACCACCGTCGGCGGCGTCAGCTTCGACCTGTACAAGGGGCCCAACGGCAGCATGACCGTCTTCTCCTTCGTCGCCAGCTCCGAGGCCCAGAGCTTCCAGGCCGACCTGAAGGATTTCATCGACTATTTGACCGCCAACCAGGGCCTGTCGACCAGCCAGTACATCAAGAGCATCGGCGCCGGCACCGAGCCGTTCACCGGCACGGATGCGAAGTTCACCACCTCCGCGTACTCGGTCTCGCTTTCATAGGCGTGGGTTGTGCGTGAGCTGCGGTTGCCCGGGCGGTGCCGATCCGCGCTGCTGAAAAAAAAAAAAAATTTTTAAAAAAAATTACATATATTTGTTGTACAAAGTAGTTTTATCTGAAGTACATATTGAGCGGTGTTTTCCCGCGATTGCGAAACGGTTGCGATGTGCGTGTGCATGAGCTGCTTGGTGTGACGTCCTCTTACACGCGCGGTACGACGGGGGCGCCGGCTTAATTTATTATGCTTGTTCGCGTAGATTAAGCATCCGGGCGCTGGAGCCGAGGCTTGGTAGGGAGGGAGGCCGGCCGGGCGGCGGTGGCTTCGGTTCGCGGAGGGGATGTTGCGGACAGCGGAGTTTCGCGGCTTTTGTATACCAGGATCACTGCCCCTCATTGTTTTTTTTTTTTTTTTTGCGTCTCTTCTCAGATTGAATGAATTTTGGAGATTTGCATGAGACCTTAAATTGGGGTTCGCCCGAAGAATAAACGGTTGATAAATTGGGTTTTGTCCGTAGCTCCTCCCCATTCCCCCGGCGAGTGAACGGTCGTCCCATCAAATCAATCGCACTTGCTGAACCGCCTCTCCGCCGAACCATGATTTAGAAAAGATTGCACCGAGCCCTACACGTCGGTATGTGCCCGGTTCTGCTGTCTTTTCGAGAAGCATTACAAAGCAATGCGTATCTCCTCTATTGCATCGATTACAGCGTTCCAGGTAAGGACAAAATAAGGGACTCGTACTGCCTCTATCAAAAGCAGCGTATCCAGCTATCTCTGATCTCTCACCTCTGACCCAGCAACGCTCTGTGCTGTTGAATCTAAGACCACAACGCTTAACGCGCCGGAAGATATCCGATACCTCAGGTTTCTAGAAATTCCTAACGAGTAAACTGCTTTGAGCACGCTGTTGGCGATCATAGCAAGCCCTTGTCCAGGAGAAATATCTGCAACAGCTTTGAATAATGAATCGTGCATGTATGTGAGCGTTAACTTCGGAGTTGTCCGCTCTGAGAAATATTCGAATGCACTCTCGCGCGGGAGTGAGATGGGACTTCCCAGGGAAGCCAAAGACCAGCTAGGGGATGTCTACTGATCGGTCTCTGCCGGTCGAATCACGTGACCTATTGAATCCAGCATAGACCATGCGGGAGTTCAGCGGTCCAGATTCCGTGAAGTAGCTGTCTGTTCGCGTTTTCTGGATGTCCCTTGCCAGCCCCTCTACGGCGATCAGGCGACCACTCTCGTACATGATTTTTCGAATGGAGTACACTTTCATTACATCGGTCCTTTTTTTTTTTTTTTTTTTTTGAAACTTGCGTGTCTGCTTACGGTGCACATGACACTGTCGTTCAGTCTCCGGACTTCCCAGTCCAAACTTGGAAGCCGACCTGGCATATCATAACCAACTGAATCCCCTGTTTACGTGAGAGCTGATATTCTGGGAAAACCCATGCTCGGCCAAGTAGAGGCGTTTGGTGATAGGACCCAGAAACCAACCCCAAGGAGAATGATGATAAATGCAAAACTGGGCCTTGCCATCAGGCATGTAAGGCGGGGTCATGATGAGGCCCTCTTGCCGGCGCCCCGTAAGAAATAGTCCTTCCGAAGGATCTCGCGCAGAAATGGCCGCTATAGTGAAGGAGGCACCCTCGAAGACGTTTCCCATACGGTATGACTCATTTTTCCAATCTTCTTTGTCGTCTTGGGCGACGCGGAGAGAATCTACCCAGAGGTTGGCGGATTCCGAATTTGCGTGTGATCTTGACAGCATCTTGGAAAGTCTTGGGTCATCTTGAAAGAGACATACCGTCGAGGTATTGTTGGAGCGTCTCTCTTGTTGTTCGTAAGCCCTAATCCTCCTTGGGTCCTAGTAGTGGCTGAGTGTCACATATTGGCTAGACATGCCATTCGACTCCACGGCGCGAACGAACTCTTGATCAGCATCACCAACGTCGATAACGCGAGTGGGAAGGCCTGGTTCTGCATTTTCCCATGTTCTTCTGAATGGAGCTGTTTCGCAGCCCGCGCAGTGTCGGAGACAAGCCGAGAGTCCAGTACGTATCGTTTTGAAACTCTTTTCGGAGTCGCCCTCGCGCAGCGGTGGAATGTCAGAGGTAAAGCCAACTTTAGCGGCCTCAGACGCTTCAACAACGTAGCTCATAGCTTGTAAAAGAAGAAAAGGCACGGACCTTTATCTGCCAAAAATTTCCAAGGTCGGTGCAACACGCTAGACACGTCGTTGCCCCTTCTTTGTTTTACGAGATGAAGGTGGAACCGAAAGAATTCGCTTGGTTGGGTTGATTAGAGAGTATGCCGTTGAAAACGTAAGCTCAAGACACCCCTCATAGTGACGGGTGCGAGAAGGCTGAAGCAGATGTTCGTCGCATTCTGTGTCTAGGCCATGGCCATGTTGAAGCCGAACTCTCACGCAAACGAGGCTCGTATAAGGCTGCAGAAGCGGCAATCTCGTGCTGACGAAGTAACTTTAGGAAAATAGAGATGAATTACATTGTATAAAGTGGGGAGGGATCCGGAAATATGGCGGTGGTTGGATAATTTCTTCAGCGAAGCAGTCACAAGCAACGCACAACGCCATTGCTCGTTGGTGTTGCAGATTATTGAGAAAGGAGGGAAGAAAGGAAGGAAGAAGTCATGTATGCGGTTTAACGGACCAGGCTTTTACTGCCCCTCTTATACGTGGAACTCGTAAGGCGCAGTTCGTAAACGGGCAAACGCCAAGGAACCAGTAAGTGCGCAGGCTCCAGCCTAAATGGGGCACTTGCGGATTGACCCAGCTCAATAGAACTCTTTAATGCATTTTCGAGTTTCTAACGACAATTGCGAGCACCACGTCATCTACTGTACATAAGTAGCGATAGGCTTGGATGATGCTTGGAGATATTTAATTAGAGACATACTTCGTATGTTACTAATCTTACTGCTTTCTAGGCTCCTTCGCTATGGTAACTCACTACAACAGATGTTCCCTGCTCACAGCCGTCGGCGGACTGTCTCTAGAGAAGCTCGGTACGAATCCGCAGCCAGGTTAGGAAGACAATGATGACGAAATTTAAACGGACTTTGAAATGAGAAGGCAGGGTAGAGACTGCTGTCAAACACAATTCGCCGGTCGTACACTTCCATCACCGGCCGGAGCAATTTTTGCGTGCTACTAAAGGTCTAACCAGTCCTTTCCGGAATCGCGCATGACTCATCTGCATACACGAACGAGAGAGAGAGAGAGAGAGAGAGAGAGAGAGTGTGTGTGTGTGTGTGTGTGTGTGAGATCAGGACCAATCTCACTCGTCCTCGACCTTATCCATCTATTTGCTATAGCAAGCAGGTCTTGGATCCTCCAGGGCTATTGTCTGTAGCCAGGTCGCGTGTTCATAAGCGCGAAAAGGCTTTACATTGACCAAATGGCTGGCAACGGCATCATACATATTGCGGACATAGTGCTCCGGGCCGTGTTTCCGCCAAACATTTCCAGATAAGATTTGGACTTGTGCTAAGATCTTTTCCACCGCGTCGAATTAGTTCCTATGGAGGACTTCTCGATTACTGAATCCGAGTCTTTGAGCCCAGGCGACGCGCTCGAAGAGGAGGAGGATGAGGACATTGTTGAAAGGGTGCAGAGCAAGGGGCACGTTGACTTCTTCTTGGCCGTTTTACTCTTCAGCGCTCTGGCACGTGATTTGTAGGCAGGAGGCCAGGGGTGGTAGGCATCTTCCATAGCCATTGCAGCGCCACTGACAGAGGTAGGCAGGAAGTCGTGGACGGGGGTTATCGATCTGGATGATACGACCTTTTAGGAAGACCCATTCTGGCGATGGGTTACGTCACATCGGCTTCCAGTTGGTGCATACACCATTAGGTCTATAGCTTTGATCAGCTCTGTCAGAAAGGGTGTCCAGTCTTTGACATATGGTAGTGCATTTTCAGCCGGCGCCGGCTTGGTCCAATCCTCCTCTGCGCAACAGTCATCCTGCAAGACGTCAGAAACGATCTTATACAGCAACTGCCTTCTATCTTAGACTTTTTACAGACCACGACATATGCCGGGAATATCTGAAGAGGCTCATAAACGCCCTATTACGCCCTGCTATCAAGTGAGCCTTAGTAGATAGACGCGCGGTCTTTCGCGTGGGGTGCAGTTTCTACCGAGACTGCAGCAGTAGTCGTTGATATCCGCACAGAATGTGGGGCGCTCTGAGGCTCGTGGCGAGAGTTTGGTGGGCCATTTCCACTTCCTGCGAGCGGCGATCAGGGGTGATCCTGCTCTTTCAGTCTTTTCGAACAGCGAGAGTCTGGACCTGGTGGAGTGTTGATTCGCTGCAGCAAGTATCCAATAGTGGGGAAAGGTGGAAAGATCACGAGCATCGCTACATGCAAATTAAAACAAGGCATGGCCATGGAAAACAAGGGCAAGAAGCTGCTTGTTGACACACGCCCGACCGAATGTTCAAGCATCCGGAGAGACCCACGTCGGCGAGGTATGTGCTGAGGGTGTACGAAAGATTTATTTTAATGACACATAATTCTGATTACATAGAGAAAGAAATCGAAGCCTGGAGATGATTACGAAAGTACTACTTGGGAGAAAATCAAATCATAAGACAGTTTCGTCCGCATGAGACAAGAAAAGGACCAAAAGAGAATAAACACAGAGAGACGTGCGACCATCAATTCATCATGTCCACCCAACATCGGGACCGCATTCAGGCCGCCTGAACAGGCCGGCCGTGCTTCCGCGCACGACGCCGTTCGGATCGGTCGTCTGCAGGTAGAAGCTGACGGCGCCGCCGCCATCGGCGTACACCATGCGGATGGGCGTCAACGAGCCCGCGGCCAGCGTGATGGTGAAAGTTTTCGTGGCTCCGTTCAGCGCGGCGACCATGTCGTAGTTTGTGTTGGTCCAGCCCGACACCGCCTTCTGGCCTATCCAGAGGTACATGATGTCGTCGGGCTGAGAGATCTGGAAGGTCCACGAGCCGCCGACGGAGGCGTAGAAGCTGCGAGGAACAGTCATGTCAGCTTTTGGTCTTCCCTTTTTTATTTTTTTTTGTTCTTTTCGCCTCATCATTTTTATCGAGCCGAAGGCGGAAGAAGAGAGGGAGAGGGGGAAACTTACTAGCCGCGGAAGATCAACGCTGTCTGCGCCAGATTATGCGTGCCCGAATTGTAAACGGTGCCATAGCCCGGATTCGAGGGAATGGCTAACGCAATGTTGTCCGTCACGCCCTGGAAGTTGATGGTGCTGAAGGTGCCGCTGGGGTTGTTGTAGACGGCCGGCAGGAAGTTGTGGTAATAGACGTCGGTCGTTGTGGAGCCAGCCGTGGCCGGGTTCGGCCGGTTTGTGTACTCGATGCCCGGAGATGCGCAGGAAGACGGCACCACGACCTCGATCACGCCGGTGCCTGTGACGGCCGAGCCCGCGGGAGCGCTGGTCGTTGTGTACGGCAGCCCCGTGCCCGACGTGATTGTTCTCGTGGTGAAGGAGAGGGCCGAACGGCAGGGCGATAGCACAACTTGATGGCAACCGGTGGGTACGCCGCCAGTGAGGTAGAGAAGGCCATTGCACATCGACGCGAGGAACTGAGTCGTCACTGGGTTCGTGACGTGTAGCGTATTGTCGTCCCAGAAGGTCGTGTCGATGTTGTCGTTGCCCGATGCTGCGGGGAGGTCGAAGAGGAACGGCGAGTCACGCTGGCCGTGCTTTTGGCAGGAGTGAAGAGGGGTGCTCGTTCCGGCGCCTGAAGAACAGACGAGCCTAGTCGATATGGGGTCGATGTAGAAGAGGGAGGCGCTCGAAAATGTGGGTGTGAAGCCGCACTGATGCGCTGTTTCGCCGCTGATCGGCGTGTCTGACACGTCCAGGTATCCGAAGAAGTTGTTAGAGAAGTCAGTGACAGCGACTTTGAACGGGGCCTGTGTTGGGACTATGATCACAGCCACGTTGCTGCTTGTTCCGCCGGCTGTGGTTACGGAGGTAGAGAGGATCGTTGCGCTTCCAGAGGTACGAGTGATTGTCAGGGCCGGGGTTGGTTGAACTACCGTAACCGTGCTCGCTCCCGTCGTCGTATACAAAACATTGCCGCTCGTAATTGTAACTGTGGGCAGAGCTGGATGATTGATGATGACATACGTGGCTGGTGGGAGAGTGCCTGCAGGGTCCGTGTACGCTGTTGTCGTAAAGGATGAAACTCCAGAGAACTCGGTAATAGTATGCAAGGGAGTATGGTTGATGACGACATAAGTTCCAGCGGGAGCGCCCACGGGAGAAGTCAGGACGGTAGAGGTGTATTCACTGAGCCCTCCTGTCTGCGTAATGGTGGGATAAGGTGTACCAACAACCACATACGTGCCACTTGAAAGAGCCCCAGCAGGATGTGTAGCAATAGTGGAGGTGTAGGCTGAAGGAGCGGCCACCGTGATTGTCGGATAAGTCGGAGTTGGCACATTAACGACGACATAGGTGCCGGGGCCAGCAGTTCCCGGAGGATCGGTGTATAATGTGGTCACAAACGCTACTGGGCCGGATGTTTGAGTTATTGTTGGATACGTGGGTGCAGGGACGTTCACAACTACATAGGTCCCAGGGCCAGCAATTCCAGGTGGGTCAGTGTAGAGCGTGCTAGTGTATGCCACAGCACCCGAAGTTTGGGTTATCGTCGGATACGTTGGAGTCGGTACATTGACAACGACGTACGTTCCAGGTGGGGCCAGTCCAGGAGGATCTGTGTACAAAGTACTTGTGAATGCCACCGCACCTGATGTCTGCGTGTATGTCGAATAGGTAGGAGTCGGCACGTTGATAACGACATAGGTTCCAGTAAGCGCGGCGCCAGGCGGGTGCGTAAACAATGTGCTCGTGTAGGCGATTGCGCCTGATGTCAGGGTAAATGTGCTGTATGTCCGTGCGAGATTGCTATTGCCGCCGGGGTTGACGAGGGCTTGAGGGTAATTAACGACAACGTACGTTGTCGTTACCGGTGGTTGCGGCGGGAATCCGATCGGAAAAAAGGTACTCGTGATCGTGCTGGTATATGCCTGGAAGGTAATCACGTCACGTTAGCTCTGCGCTTTTGTGGAGAAGGTTACAAAGGGATCTTACCAATGCACCTCCTGTCTGGTAGCTAGTTGACAGCGTCACCGCAGAGGTTGCACTACCCGCGAGAACGTGGGATGTCGAAGGACCGGACGGGGGGTTGAAGTTGGAGATAGGGCTGGCGAAAGGCATCGGTCCCACCGTTGTGTGGCTGCTTACGCCGGAAGGGATCGTGATCGTGCTCAAGACGGGCGCAGGAGCGGAAGTGGTGCCACCTGAGCACGAAGGAACATTTGAACCGATGCAGTTCAGCAGGCTAGAGCCGCCCAGACTGAGGGTATTCGAGACAAAACAGCTTGCGGCGTTAACCTGCGCAAACAGACCAAGAGCGGTTCGGCAGGCGGCGACGACAGGATTCGTGAGGTCGATAGGGCCGACGCTCAGGGTGCTAAGTCCGGCGCAAGATGGAGGGACACCGTTATGAAGACAGTTCTGACAGGTCTGAGTGTTGGCCTCGACGCAAGATAGAAGGTCAAGAGGGGTGAAGCTGCTTATAACACTGCTCACGAAACATGCAGCAGCGTTGACCGATCCTAGCACTCCCAGGGCACTCTGGCAAGCAAGAGCAGCGATGGGGTCTATCAGGCCACTGGCGAGACCGCCGCTGGTGGACAAGCTATTACACGCCGGGGGGAGGCTTGTTACACATGAAGTTGCCACTGGTGTTCCACAGAGGGTTGCCGTTGTTGATGCCATGAGGGATGTGGGTGTTGCACCGTTGCTGTTGCAGACGGGAACGGAGTTTGTCAAGCACGAGAAGAAGGTGTTTCCGCTTGTGAGACTTGAAAGAAAGCACGGAGCAGCACCGGTACTGCTGAACAGGCCAAGTGCCAGCTGGCATGTAGATAATGCGGCGTTGCCCACGAGGCTGCCGGAGACTGACTGCAGAGCTGAACAAGACGGCGGGAGGCCGGGTGAGCAGTTGCCACAGGTGGGCAAGTTGTTGTTCAAACAGGACACAAAATCAGCATCATTCGTGAATGCACTGCCAATTGCGCTGATACCTTGGTCGACGAAGCAAGCAGCAGCTTGTACTATGCCCATGCCGCCTAGAGCGGCCGAGCATCCGACATAGTCAATGGTACCAGTGATGGCACCAAAGAAACCGCCGCCAGGGGTCGTGCAGATGCTTGGAAGAGAGTTTAAACACTGTGGAGAGTTATTTCCCGCAGCAGGCAAGCACACATTTCCTGAGGCGCTTGGCGAGGCGGCGGCGGTAGTCGGTAAATTAATGAGGACCTCAGTCGCCGAACTTCCATCCGTCCACGTGGTTGGAATGGTGGATGTGAAGGCAACTGTCCCAGAATACTGGGTACTGGTGAACAAGTAGCCGGGGGTACTTGCTGCAGGGGCAAGGTTGGAATTTCCGCCCGGATTGCTTGGCAGGATTGCGGGGCTCGAGGCGGGAGTGGGCACCACATACACCACTTCCGTGTACGGATAACCGCCGTTGACCGACAGACCGGAAGTGACCACAGTGGTGACGAAGCTTGAGGCGCCAGAAGTGACGGTGGTCGTGACAGGCCCGTAAGGAGTTGGGTCCACTTCTAGAACCAAAGTGTACGGTAAGCCGCCATTCACCGCAGAGTTCTGCGTCAGAACAGTTGTCGTGTAAACAGGCCGGTATCCTGAAGTTGTAGTACTGGTAACGGGTCCAAAAGGAACGGGATCGACTTCGAGAACCTGAGTGTACGGTGAACCGCCATTGATATTGGGGTCCTGTGTCACGAAAGTTGTTGTGTACACTGGCAAGAGTCCCGAGGTTGTGGTCCTGGTGAGGGGCCCAAATGGGGTAGGCTGAACCACCAAGACTTCCGTATAAGGCTGACCGCCGTTTACGCCAGGATTAGCCGTGACGAAAGTCGTCGTGTAAGCTGGTGCATTCCCTGATGTTTGAGTGGCAGTAAGAGGCCCGAAAGGCGTTGGTACGACCACCAGAACCTCCGTGTATGGCTGTCCACCGTTGGCAGTTAAATCCACTGTCACGAACGTTGTGGTATACGCCGGAAGATTGCCAGAGGTTCGCGTCGAAGTAAGTCCAAATGGTGTAGGCACATTGACCAGTACTTCGGTATAAGGCTGTCCACCATTGATGGCTGGGTTGGATGTTAGAAAAGTTGTGGTGAAAGCCAAGTACCCTGACGTCTGTGTCGCCGTCACCGCAAACGGTGTTGGTACATTGACTAGCACTTCCGTGTAAGGCTGCCCGCCATTGATAGCAGAACCAGACGTCAGGAAAGTTGTAGTGAATGGTAAGTATCCTAATGTTTGTGTCGTTGTCAGAGCGAATGGTGTGGGGACATTAACAAGAACTTCTGTGTAAGGTTGACCGCCGTTCACGGCTGAGTTAGCCGTCAAGAATGTAGTCGTAAAAGAAAGGTATCCTGACGTTTGCGTGGTCGTGAAAACAAAAGGCGTAGGCACATTGACAAGCACCTCTGTGAACGGCTGACCACCGTTAATGGCTGGATCAGAGGTCACGAACGACGTCGTGAACGGGATAGCACCGGATGTCTGCGTTGTCGTGAAGCCGAATGGGGTAGGCACATTGACGAGCACCTCCGTATAAGGCTGGCCACCATTGACGGTAGGATTAGCTGTGATGAATGTAGTTGTGAAGGGGAGGAAGCCGGAGGTCTGTGTCGAAGTGACGGGTCCAAATGGCGAAGGCACATTGACCAGAACCTCCGTGTAAGGCTGGCCGGTGTTGATCAGTGGATTCGATGTCACGAACGTGGTCGTGAAGGGGACATAGCCGGATGTCTGCGTCAATGTGACGGGTCCGAATGGCGTAGGCACGTTGACAATTACTTCTGGGCCCGGTGATCCGTTGATGATGGTGGTCACTGTGGTCGTGAAAGCAACGGCCCCGCTAGTCTGGGTTATTGTAGGGACAGATGCAAATGGACTGGGCGTGCTTGGCACGTTGACAAGGACCTCGGCGTAAGGTTGTCCACCATTGACAGTTGGGTTGGCTGTCGTGAACGTTGTGGTGAATGGAAGAAGCCCAGAAGTTTGCGTCGTAGTAATTGGCCCGAAAGACGTAGGCACATTGACGATCACAAAAGCGGTCGGCGAACTATTGATGAGGGTAGAGACAGTGGAGGTGAAAGGCACAGCACCGCTCGTTTGCGAGATGGTCAGCAGCGTTGGCACATATACAACGACCTCAGGAACCACAGAGGTGCCAATGGTAGCAACAGTCGTGAACGTCGAGGCTACAGCCCCGAACGTGATGGTTGTCGTGAGCGTAGTTGGTGTTGGTTCGTAGACCTGAACCTGGGTGTAGGGTAGTTGACCAGGGGAAGTAGGTGTGACAACAGCAGTGGTCGTGAGGCTGACGCTTCCAGAGGTATAAGTGACCGTCGGGACGCTGACTGGAGGGTAGCTCTGCGGAACATTGACGACAACAACCAACGACGGCGAAGCAGTAGGGATGCCAGCAGCGTTAGTAGGGGTCCATAGAATAGTCGAAGTGTAACCGGCTATGCCGCTAGTAGTATAAATTGTTTGAAGGTTGACGTTTCCAGAGCTGAAAGTGACAGTTGGAACACTAGTTGTAGGGTAGCTCTGCGGAACATTAACGACAACGACCGAAGATGGTGTACCGGTAGGAAGGCCAGCAGCATTGGTAGGGGTCCAGAGGATCGTAGACGTGTAACCGGCTGTGCCACCAGTTGTGGAAATTGTCAGAAGGCTGGCGCTTCCAGGGGTATAAGTGACCGTCGGAGCGCTAGTTGCGGAGTAGCTCTGCGGAATATTGATGAGAACAACCGACGATGGCGCAGCAGTAGCAATACCAGCAGAGTTAGTCGGGGTCCAGAGAGTTGTCGACGTGTAACCGGCTGTGCCACCGGTAGTGTAAATGGTCGAAAGGCTGCCGGGAATCGATACGCCGGGGACCAAGTTCGTCGGGATGCCTCCAGTAGGCAATATGGCGCCGGTGCTCTGTGGCACGTTGACGAGCACTATCGTAGCAGGTCCAGACCCGAGGGGACCGGACAAGTAGGTGGGGATCGTGCTGGTGAATCCCGCTGTGCCAGACGTTTGCGTGATCGTGGGCAGGCTCACAGCTGGGGAGGAAGAGTAGCCGGGGACGTTGATTATGACGGCGGAGACAGGAGCAGTACCGGTCGATCCACCCAAATACGTCAATGCCGTAGTCGTGAAAATATTTGTGCCAGTAAAGTATGTCTGAGTAATAGTAGGGAGGTTTGCAGGGGCGATTGGCGAAGAGCTGTATCCTGGCACATTGACGATCACCGCAGTGACGGGCGCAGTTCCAGTAGAGCCAGGCAAGTATGCCACAGCCGTAGTTGTGTAGACACTAGTGCCGCTGAAGTATGTCTCCGTGATCGTAGGTAGATTCTCTACAGGTGCAGCCGAAGATGAGAAGCCTCCAGGTACATTGACTACAATTACAGATGAAGGAGAAATGCCAGATGGACTGGAAAGGAATGTCACCTCAGTTGTCGTGAAAGTCGAGTACCCAGTAGCGTAGGTTCGCGTAATTGTTGCTAGAGGCTCGGGTGTAGAAGAACCAATGGACGGTAATGACGGCGATGAGACAGCAGGAGAGGACGGCGATGACAGCAGGCCTCCAGGGACATTGACCACAACCACAGATGTGAGGGGGATTCCTGGGGCGCCGGGTAGGGCCAGGGTCGTGGTGAAGGTTGAGTAGCCGGTAGAATAGGTACTCGTGATAGTTGAGAGGCTTTCGGGAGCAGAGGAGACACCAGAAGGTAAAGACGACACGGAAGACGGCTCGACGCTGCCAGGGACATTGACAATCACAGCAGAAACGGGAGCACTGCCAGTAGCGCCAGGCAAGTAGGTCAATTCAGTCGTCGTAAATGTCGAATACCCGCTCAAGTAGGTTCTCGTGAAGGTTGGAAGATTCTCAGGAACGGAAGAACCACCAGATGGCAGAGATGGAGTGGAGGAAGGTCCAAGGCTGCCTGGAAGATAGACAATAACCGCAGAGACGGGAGCCGTGCCAACTGAGCCAGTCAAGTACGTCAAAGCAGTCGTCGTATACGTCGACAGGCCTGTAAAGTAGGTTGCCGTGATAGTTGGAAGGACGGCTGGAGTCGGAGAACTACCACTTGGCAATGACGGGGTGGTGACGCTCGAGGGTCCGTACGTTCCAGGAACATTGATGATGACCGCAGAAGCCAAAACTGACCCGGTGGATCCAGGGAGGAGAGCCAATCCCGTATTCGTGTAAGTCAGAGAACCGGTGAAGTACGTCGAAGTGATGGTCGGCAGGCTCTCCGCACCAGGTGTAGAGCTCAGAGGTCCAGGGGAACTTTGCACCACATTGACCACAACGTCGGTGTAAGGGCCGTTGCTGAGAGACTGCGTACGAGTTGATGTGTAGCCAGCCGTGCCGGAGGTCTGGTAGAAAGTCGAAAGAGGTCCCGCTGGAACAGGAGATTGTCCGGAAGGTAGAGATGGTGTGGCCACGCCGGAGTCAGTTGGGAAGCCTGCAGTTGATGAATAGCTCTCGGGGTAATTGATGATAACTTGAGTAATTGCAACTGTTCCACTCGTCGGAGTGGCAACGACCGTCGCTGTGTAGAACGCGTTGCCCGAAGTTCTGGAGATGGTTGTGATGTATCCGCTTGCTTCAGGCTGACTGGGGCTGACCCCAGGCGTCGACGAGCCGCTGGGAAGCGACGGACCAGAGGGCGCACCAGGCGTGCTTGACTGGGAGTAGGGTGCTGAGCTGGACGGTCCGGGGCCCAGGTTGGAGTTCCCGGAAGGAACGAGCCCGCCTTGAGAGGAAGGACGGCTAGTGTCAGTAGGGAGGCTGGCGGAGCTACCTGAAGGTCCAGCCAAGGATCCGGACGGCAGGCCAGAGTTTGAAGTTATCTCGGACGACTGAAGACCGCTAAGCCCTGGAGTTGACGAAGCTGGAGTTGACGGGGACAGTTCAGTAGAGCTACCAGATATAACGTTTGCCGATGGCACCAGCGAAGATCCACTGGGCGGACCAGAGCCAGAAGCACTGCTTGGAAGCCCTACACCAGTGCCAGAGGGTACAGTACTTGACGGAAGAGACGCGGCAGGGCCATTAGTTCCCGGACTGGACGAAGGGCCAGACGAAAGGCTTGCTGATGGAGCCGTTGGGGATCCACTCGGCACGGCAGAGCCAAAGGAACTGCTTGGCAGGCCTGAGCCTGACGGACTACTTGGCAAGGCAGAGCTGCTTCCAGAAGGAACTGAGCCTGACGGACTACTCGGCACGGCGGAGCCAGAAGAACTAATTGGCAGGCCTGAGCCTGATAGGCCACTCGGTATAGTAGAGCCAGAAGAACTACTTGGTAGGCCTGAGCCTGACGGACCACTCGGCGCGCCAGAGCCGCTTCCAGAAGGAACTGAGCCTATCGGAGCAGATGCGGATGGGCCAAATGCTCCCGAGCCAGAAGAAACGCCGGACGGGCCTGGGGAAGCGCTGGCGGGCACTGAAGAAGATCCCAACGGTGTGACGCTGTTGGCAGAAGGGACTGAAGCATTGGGGCCAGTCGCAGAGCCGCTCGGCAGAGAAGATGGAGCAGATGCGCTACCACTTGGGGTCGGGGCAGATGCAGATTGACTCGGCAAGCCTAAGGGAGTTCCAGATGGCAGGGAGGTCTCAGAGCCGCTGGAGCCTGACAGACTGGATGGAAGGCCAGATCCAGTAGACAGGACGTTGGGAGATGCACTAACACCGGTAGGCGCGGACGTTGAAGAGCCTGTGGGAGTAGAGACGTAGCTCACTGAAGGCACGCTCGATGGAAGACCACTGCTGGATGCGCCGCTGGGAGCGAGATTTGTTGGGGCAGAGGGTGCAAGGCTACCAGATGAGGCGCTGAGGCTAGAAGGACCGCTGAGAGACCCCGAGGGAGCGGACGGCGGGCTGGATCCGGATGACAAGCTGGCAGATGGAACGCTGGCTCCGGTTGGCAAGCTGGCAGATGGAACGTTGGCTCCGGTTGGCACGCTCGCTGATGGCACACTGGGACTTGAAGGAGCGCTGACTCCGGTGGGCGCATTGGCCGCTGAAGGGGTACTGACTTCAGGGGACACGGAGGCAGACGATCCGCTAGGGACGCTAACACTAGGGACACCGGAGGGCTGGCCCGAGGTGGTCGGAAGGTACGAAGCGAGGCTGCTGATCTCGGAGGAGAGAGAGCTCGCGAGAGAGGACTCGACGTTCGGCAGGTTGCTCAGCTCCGACGCCAAGGACGAGATGACGGAAGACACGAGTGCAGGGTTGGTAGATAGACCGCTGGGGAGGCCAGACGTAGGAGAAGAAGCGCTCGGGGATGCCACCGTAGAACCAGTGGGAAGACCGGTTGTCGGCAATGCTGGGCTTGCGCTGGGTACAGAGGAAACACTACCGCTGGACACAGAAAAAACACTACCGCTGGACACTGGAGAAACATTGCTGCTAGACACTGGAGAAACACTACTGCTAGACACACCGGTGCCAAGCTCAGTGGGTACAGTTGGTACCAGCGCAGGCGTTGTTGTCGTGGTCGACCCGAAGAGGTAGTTGCTTATGCTGCTGAGGATGCCCGTGGGTGTGCTCGCGGTCGTACTCGTCGGCAAACCGCTCACACCCGCTGTCGGGATCTCGATCAACGCTGTGCCAGTCGTTTGCCCGCTCAGCGGGTGTAGCGTGAGCGTCCGCGTCGTAGTGCCGGTCCATGGCGCCGTCAAGCTGTACGTGGGATCGACAGCACCACTGAATGACGTGGGGGCGGGCGTGATGACCAAGGTGCTTGGGATCGCGCTGGCGAGGGACCCGGACGCGCCGCCTGCGACGGCGGTGATCGTCTCGACCGTCCGGTCTCCGCCATCGTAGGGACGGGGTACGATCAGAGGCGAAATTACACTTGGGGAGGCGAGGTATGGCGTCTCGAGAACGACGGTACCGAACCCGCTGGGTGTGATGGGGTGTAGCGTCAAAGTGCGTGTGGTAGCGCCAGAGTAGGGAAAGAACAACGTGGTTGACGGGTCAATGGGGCCGGAGAAGGATGTTGGGGCTGGGTAGAGCGGGATGGTGGTGGGCAAAGCAGTTGCGAAGGGTCCGACGTTGTTGCCCGGGGTGGCAGTCAGCGTGCCAACGGTGGTGTCACCGTCATAGAGGCGGCCCGCAAATGGTGAAGCCGATGGTGAGCCTGATGGTACAGGAACAGATGCTGCCGTGACGAGCGGTGTTTCCACAAGATACGTGCCAGCCGTTTCCGTGCCAGTTGGGTGCAGCGTGAGCGTGCGTGTAGTCGTGCCTGTCCATGGCGCAGTGAGGACTCTGTTCGGGTCTACATAACCTGCAAAAGGCGATGTAGCAGGCGTAAGGGAGAGCGTGATAGGCGCCGCCGTAGGAAGACCTCCAAGGCTGTTGCCAAGAGTAGCTATGACCGTTGTGGGGGTAAAATCGCCGTCATAAGGCTGGCCTGATGGAAGCGAGGAGGGAGTCGCAGTGATGAGCGGTGTTTCTACGAGATATGTACCGGCTGAATTTGATCCAGTAGGATGAAGTGTCAGAGTACGCGTGCTAGTGCCTGTCCAAGGAGCGGTGAGGATTGTGTTAGGGTCTACATATCCAGTGAAGGGGGAGGTAGCGGGTGTGAGTTGGAGCGTGACAGGCGCTGCTGTTGGAATTGCACCAAGGCTATTTCCGGGCGTCGCCGTAACTGTAGCCGGGGTGGAATCACCGTCGTAAGGCCGCCCATACGGAAGCGAAGACGGAGTACCTGTGGCAATCGGTGTCTCGACGAGCAGGGTGCCAGCTGATTGCGAGCCTGTCGTGTGGAGCGTCAAGGTCCGGGTGCTGGTTCCGGTCCACGGCGCAGTAAGGACGGTATTCGGATCAACGTAGCCTGTAAATCGTGAGGTTGCCGGTGTAAGCACGAGCGTGATAGGCGCAGTTGGAACAGCACCAAGGCTGTTGCCAGGCGTTGCCGTTACTGTTGCTACAGTAGAGTCGCCATCGTAAGGCTGACCGAAAGGCAGCGATGAAGGAAGACCGGAAGATGTAACTCCCACAGGCGTCTCAATCAGGAGGGTGCCTGTTGTCTCAGAGCCAGTCGGTAACAGAGTGAGCGTCTTAGTTGAAAGGCCGGGGTATGGGGCAGTGAAAGTCAGCACGATGTTGACTCCGCCGGTGAACGGGGTCGTCGCAGGAGTTAAAGTTAGGGCAGTTGGGGATCCGACGATTGTGTTGAAAGAGGAGAAGACGGGACCCAAGACGGAAGTGACAGGAGTGGCAGTGATGGTGCCTGACGTACTATCTCCCAAGTACGGTCTTCCACCCAGAGCCGGACTCACTGAGGGTGTGGAGGAGGCCGACCTCGCTCCAGGCACCTCAACAAGTGGTGTAGCTGCAACGTCGGTACCCGTCGGATGAAGGATCAGTGTACGCGAACTTATTCCAGTCCATGGCGTGGTCAATGCCGCGGCGGAGTTGACGGGCCCAGTCCAGGATACTGTAGCCGGCGTGAGAGTCAGGACCAAAGGTGTGGTAGCGGTCAAGCCACCGGGGCCAGGCATGACTGTGAAAGTAGCAATGGTGCCATCTCCACCGTCATACAGCTGACCGAGCGGCGATGATGAAGTCGGAACCGGAGGAGTTGAGGTGGCGCCGGGGACCTCGACCAGCAGCGTAGCGTAGCTATTGGTACCCGTGGGGTGAATTGTCAGGGTTCGGGATGAAATACCGGTCCACGGGGTGGTGAACACTGCGAAGGAGTTCACAGGGCCAGTCCACGGCGTAGGTGCTGGGTAGAGCGTCAAAACAGTCGGCGGGCTGCCGGCTTGGGCAGTGAGAGGGGGCGTTGCTGTAAACGTTGCAACAACTCCGTCGCCACCATCGTACAAGGGGCCATAGGCGGAGGAAGAAGGCAAAGTGGCGGAGGGTGTGGCGGTTGGAACCTCAACCAGCAGCGTAGCGTAGCTCTCGGTGCCGGTGGGGTGAATCGTAAGCGTCCGGACTGTGCTACCAGAGTAGGGAGTTGTGAAACCACCAAGCGGATTAATAAGGCCGGTCCAAGGGGTTGGTGCAGGGAAAAGAGTCAAGACAGTAGGAGGGCCAACAGTCTGTCCGCCAACCACGGGAGTTGCCGTGAACGTACCAGCAGTCGTATCACCGTCATATAGCCTACCAAGTGTAGTAAAGGCAGATGGATAGGGCGTAGAGGAAATACCGGACGGAGACTCAACCAAGTACGTAGCTAAACTCTCCGTGCCTGTTGGGAGCAACGTCAAAGTACTAACAGCAGTACCAGAGTAGAAAGTTGTCAGCGTCGTGAGAGAATCGATGGCGTACGTCAGGTATGTGTTTGTCGCCGGAGTCAGTGTCAAAACAGTAGGTGCAGTCAGAAGAGGACCAGTGGCTGTGACCGTTGCGACGGTTGAGCCACCAAGATACGGCCGAATACCAAGGGCAGCAGATGACGTCGGCACCCCGGAGGACGACGCATAGCTGGGCGTCTCGAGGACAATGGTGCCATAGCTTAGAGTACCGCTGGGGAATAGTGTCAAAGTACGAATGCTTGGGCCCGGGTAGCCGGTCGTCAAAGTCGTGATAGGATCGATCGCAAATGATGAGGTGGCACTAGCAGGAGTCACTGAGATGACGAGAGGAGTGCTTAGAACGAAAGCCGATGCAGTAATGACGCCGACAGTTGTGTCGCCTGCATATGAACGAGGACCGCCAATGGACGACGGGTATGGAGACGGGGTAGCTGTTGCAGATGCGAAGCGCGGGGTTTCAACGACCACTGTGCCGTATCCGCCCGAAGACTCTGGAAGCAAGGTGATCAGCTTCAGAGTGGTACCATCGTATGGTGCGGTCAGTGTGACCGATGGATCAAACGGCCCTGTGAAAATGCCGGCAGTGTACGGCTCCAGCGGAATCGTCGTGGGAACGCCACTCACGCCAGACTGTGCCGTGATTGTGCCAGTAGTGGTGTCCCCGACATACAGTCGACGCGAGCTACTAACAATCGGACCAGACGTAATGGAAGCCAAGTTGGTTGGGACACTAGCAGAGGCAAGGCTAGCTGGAGTTTCCAAGAGGAGAGTGCCGGAAATCTCGCCGCCCGTGGGATACAGCGTGTACGTCTTTGTTGAGATGCCATCCCAGGGCGCGGTGTAAGTGACCGAGGAGTCAATCGGGCCAGTGAAAGTTGTGGTGGGCACCAGGTAAAGGCTTGTTGGTACTGCGGAGATTCCTGTAGAGGCTGAAGGCAAAATTGCAGTCGTGGTGTCACCATAATACGGTCTGCCAATCGCGATGGTGGAGCTGGCCGAGGGTAAACTAGTGATAGCGGGGATCTCGAGCAGCAAAGTAGCGTAGGTGGCGCCTAAGGTCGGATAAACAGTCAAGGACTTTGTGGAGAGACCTGACCAAAGTGCAGTATAGGTGACGAGGGGATCCAGAGGACCAGAAAATGGAACCGGTGTGGGCGTTAAGAAAAAGTTCGTGGGAACTGCCCCAGGGCCAGTGGAGGCAGTCACTGTTCCCGTTGTAGTGTCACCATAGTACGGGCGGCCAAGAGTAGGAAGCCCAGTGAGGCCCGAGGAGATGCCCGATGAAGTAGCCGAAGACGCCGGATACTGCACAAGATAAGTTCCCGCAGTTTCGGTCCCGGTCGGCCACAGTGTCAGAGTCCTAATGGAGGTTCCTGTATATGGTGCGGTAAAAGTGTTATACGGATCAACAGGATAGGTAAAAGACACAGTAGCCGGTGTAAGAGTAAGGCCGGTTGGGAGGCCTGTGGCGCCCAAAGTAGCGGTGATGGTAGCCACTGTAGTGTCGCCTGCATAAGGTCGGCCAGTAGGGACACCCGAAATTGCTGATGCCGGATATTGAACAAGGTAAGTGCCCGCGGTCTGAGTCCCTGTGGGGTACAGCGTCAAAGTCCTGATTGATGCTCCGGTATAAGGCGCGGTGAATGTGTTGTAAGAATTGACCGGGTACGTGAAAGAAGCAGTGGCTGGCACCAACGTTAGGCCAATGGGGACACCCGTAGACCCAATTGCCGCAGTAATGGTGGTAGTGATGGTATCGCCAGCATACGGTCGACCTGTAGGGATGCCCGCAGGCGTTGTGCTTGCAGGATACTGGACCAGGTATGTGCCTGCAGTTTGAGTGCCAGTCGGGTACAATGTCAGAGTCCTAATTGACACTCCAGTATAAGGTGCTATAAATGTATTGGAAGGGTCGATTGGGAAAATGAATGGAGCAGTGGCTGGTACCAGAATAAGACCAGTAGGTATACCCGTGGCACCGATGGCGGCAGTGATTGTTGCAGTTGTGGTGTCCCCAGCGTACGGCCATCCAGACGGAGCTGAGTATGTCGCAGATGGAGTAGATGAGATCCCGGGACCGGAAGTGGCCGACGGAATCTCCAGAAGTAAAGTTCCGAAATTCTCTCCAAGCGTTGGGTACAGAAGAAGTGTCCTAGTCGTGCTCCCAGTCCAGGGAACAGAGTATGTTACGGTAGGATTAATGACATTGGTCAGCAGGGAAGTAGCAGGGGTTATGGTCAACGTAGTCACGGGCAGATTTCCAACGGATACAGTCAGCGTCTGCGTTGACACATCACCGATGTAGGGGCGAGGACCGAACGCGGCGGACGAAGTTAGCAACGGCGATGACGTGGCGTAGGCAGGAACTTCAACGACGATGGTTGCATATGACTCAGAGGGGAGAGGGAGGACGGTAAGGGTCTTGGTTGATAGGCCAGTCCAGGTTGCCGTGTATGTGACGGGGAATGTAGGGCCTGTGAATGTCGTAATTCCTGAAGCCGGAACAAGTGAAAGGGATGTGGGTTGGCCGCTCAGCCCAGTTGCCGTGATAACTGCAGTTGTTGTATCCCCAATGTACGGCCGTCCAGCACCAACAGTAGCAGAAGGCGGCACAGACGTTATCGAGCCTGTGTTGAGTGGAGTTACAACGCAGAGAGTGCCATAACCACCGCTAGCAGTCGGGAAAAGCGTGAAAGTCGTGGTGGCGTATCCAGTGTATCCAATCGTGAGTGTGATGCTAGGATCGAGGCTTCCAGTGAACGGCGCGTAAGTGGGAGTTATCACAAGACCTGGCAAGCCGACACCAGAGACCGAGGGCGTGATTGTCTGAGCTGCAGTGCCGCCGAAATATGGACGTGCAGAAGTTATTGAAGCAACAAGGCTTCCAGATGTTAATGCACTAGGATACGGTCCTGGAGTTGCAACTACTTGGGTACCATATAGACCAGAACCGGTGGGAAGAATCGTGAAAGTCGTCGGTGCCGTCCCAGTCCATCCTGGAAGAGTGAATGTAGTGCTCGGATCAAGGGCACCTCCAAAGGACTGGTAAGGTGCAGGGGTCAAGGTGTAGGTGACCGGGATCCCTGCAACCGTCGTTGAGATGGTCAGGATATCGCTGCCAGTCACATACGGGACGAGACCGCCACTGGGGGTTGTAAGCGATGCGAAGCTAGTGGTCATACCAAGCGGCGTCTGAATCACGAGAGTCCCACTGCCGTACGGCCCTGTCGGCAAAATTGTAAGAGTAGTTCGGGTAGCGCCGCCATAGCCAACAGTAAAAGTTGTGCTCGGATCAATCCCACCAGTGAAAGTTGACTGAGTTGCAGGGGTGAGGGTAAGGACAACCTGATAGCCACTAATGGACACTGGCAGCTCGACGGTCGAAGTTCCTGTCAAATATGGGAGGTTGAGGCCTGCTGCGGATGTAGATAGCGGGCCAAAGCTCGTCATTCCGGGGGGGTAACTCGATGTCAAAGATTGGGGAGTGGCCGATCTACCGTAAGAAACGGTAGGAGTTTCCACAACAATCGTACCTGCTGTCTCTGAACCGATAGGCAACAGAGTTATTGTGTTGATCGTAGGACCGTCATATCCAATTGTCGGGGTATACGTGACGTACGGGCCGCTGAACGTAGCTTGCGTCGGTGTAATGTAGAGAGGGACGGGAGAGCCGCTGATGATTGGCGTGATAGTCACCAATCCATTGCCTCCTAGATAGGCTTGCGTCCTCAGACCAGTGGTCACAGACGGCGCGGAGGAAACTCCTCCAGTTGGGACTTGGACTACATATGTGCCCAAAGTATCCGTGCCTGCAGGGAGGATTGTGATGGTGGATGTTGTATAACCAGGATAGCCAACGGTGAGCGCGCTTGTTGCATACGGACCAGAGAATGACCCGGTTGTGGGGCTGAGAAAAAGCGTCGAAGGCACACCACCAATCAAAGGCGTAATGATTGTAGGCAGGGAGCCGCCTAGGTAAGGCTTGGTGATGGGCCCAGCACTTATTGCACTTGGAGAACCGGTTGCGCTGGCCAGACCAGTCTCAATCACAACTGTTCCGTAGGAGTTGGATCCCTGGGGCAAAATTGTAATTGTTGTTGGACTGGCGCCAGGTGTGAGAACTGGTGCAGTCCAAGTTATCGGGCCAACAGGGCCTGTGAAGTAGACTGAAACAGGATAGAGGGTAACCCCTAAGCCAACGGGAAGACCGCTGATGGAGGGAGATACTGTCAATGTTGCAGTTCCGCCCACATAGGGCAGACCAGCCCCGATCGAAGCCGTAGCAGAAACTGGAGGCGAATACGTTGGTGTCAGAATGGCCACTGTTCCGGTCGTGTCATAGCCAGTGGGGAGCAGGGTGATTGTCTGGACGCTGCTTGCAGGCCAGCCAGCTGTCAGTGTGATTGAGGGGTTCACAGCGCCTGTGAAAGCACTTGTGGCCGGCGTGATTGTGATAGCAATGCTCCCTGGGAGACCACTAATACCAGGCGTGATGACCTGCGTACCGGTTGCCCCAATGTATGGCCGCGTGAACGGGTTCGCCGTGATGCTGGCAGAAGACGGGTACGGCTGCTCAACCAAGACAGTTCCGAGACCTCCGGGCGAAGTTGGGACAAGTGTAATGGTATTCGGTGTCGAGCCAGGGTAATTGGCCGTCAATGTTGTCGGAGCGACAGCAAAGGTAGCCGCCGTACCAGGCAGTGGGATGACATACATGGTCCGTGGCACGCCACTTATAATCGGGTACAAGGTTCGTGTCGTTGTCCCCCCGACATAGTATTGTGTGATAATATTGGTCGGGATAGCTGGTGACGATGATGGCGGAGCCGTAATCGATGCTGTAGGTGTCTCTACCAAGAGAGTTCCGAGGCCGTTAGGATCAGTTGGGAGAATTGTGACAGTATTTGTGGTATAATCATTGTATCCAATCCTCAGTGTCGTTATAGGATCAATGGCACCGGTAAACACCGTGGTCGCTGGAGTCAGGGACAACCTCGTCAGCGTTCCACTACGAGTAGCGACTGCATCAATGGTTGTCGTTCCACCAACATAGGAGCGTCCACTCGCAAATGACGAAGCTGAGGAAGTTGAGTATGCAGCATAAGCGGTCGGGGTCTCTAGTAGAATTGTAGCGAAGCCAGATGGTACCGTTGGCAGAATGGTTAGCGAAGCTGTCGTAGTGCCCGGGTAGCCGGCAGTGATGGTGTTGTAAGGGTCGATAGCTCCCGTGTATGTTGTGGCAACGGGAGTGATGACAAATGTCGTAAGCGTTCCGCTTCTTGTAGCCGTCAAGGTTGCAGTCGTCTCTGCGCCAACATATGGCAAGGTGTTGAAAGTGCCGGGATTCCCAGAGGATGTCGCGGCGGGAGAAGAGCTCTGATATGCTGTGGGGGTCTCCACCACGATAATGCCCTCCTGGGCTGGTCCAGAGTTAAGAATTGTTAGCGTTGTTGTTGTTGGACCATCGTAGCCAATCGTGTAAGTAGTTGGGGCAAGACTACCGGTGAATGTCACCTGGGTGGGCGTCAGGACGAATGTAGATGGTTGTCCATTGACTGGAAGAGTGACAGTGGTAACGACAGTTCCTGTTATGTATGGATAGGTCGAAATAGTGCTACCATAGGGTCCAGGTGAGGTGGGCGGGCCGTAGGTTGTGAGACCGTTGACCGTGGGCGACAGAACTAGCGGGGTTCCTGGCTCGGTCCCAGAAGGCAGGATGACCAGAGTGGTCGAAGTCTGCCCGGGATATCCAGCAGTCAGGGTAAATGTGGCCAAAGGACCTGTATACGTAGTGACTGTTGCAGGAACCAGGTCAAGCGACGTCAGCGAGCTACCTCCAGTGGCTATCAGGGAGGTAGGACCCGGTAACCCGACTACCGTGCGAGTAGTTACGCCACCATAAATGACCGATGAGCTAGGAACGTAGGATCCAGTATAAGACGGGCCTAGCGGTCCGGTTGGGGTCTCAACGATTACCGTTCCAATTTCATCCGAAGGTTTGACAGTTAAGGTGGTCGGTGTCGGCCCACCGTAGCCAGCGGAGATAGTGACCGTGGCTCTTGGATGGAACGTGTTGGCTTCAGTCGCTGGGACCAAGAACAAGGTACGAATGCTGCTGCCAATGGTTGCTACCACAGTTGTTGAAGAAGGACCAAAATAGGTGAGCGTGAGTATGTCAGCCGGCGAGAGGCTCCTCGTTGGCGTTTCGAGAATTAAAGTAGCATCAGTATTGGTTCCAGTCGGGACGACCACGAGGGTGGTGGTCGTTACACCGTCATATCCAGCGGTGTATGTTAGAGACCCTGTCGGCCCCGTAAACGTAGATATTGTTGCGGGAGTAAGCACAACGGGATAGGACTCGGAGCCGGAAGTGACTATCAGAGACGTCTGGGAGGAGCCAAGATAAGGGAGTGTAATGACACTTGTCTGAGGAAAATAGCCAGATGAGCTCCATGAAGAAACGGCGTACGCCGAAGAGCTCAACTCATATTCGCTCCAAGTTGAAGAACCCCCGGGGAGCGAGTAGTTTGGAGTTCCCGATTGCCCAGGACCATAGCTACTAAACGTGGAAGTGCCGCCTGGAGGGTAGGCTATCGTTGAAGATGGGGCGGGGTACTAGAAGGTTCGTCAGACGCAGTCATGCCAGAGTTGCTGTTTTAAATTTTCGTGGTAAAGATATTAGTGTATCTCAAAAAGGGAGCTTCAGTGTCCGTCTCCATGCAAAGGTGTAGGTAGCAGGTAATAACTGCAGTGTTCTGAACACCGAGGAACGACTGCGCACTTGTACGTACCACACTCTCGGAAGTCCCAGGCGGGTAGGCCGAGCTTTGTGAAACCGATGAGGGGCCGTACGAAGGACCGAAAGAAGTGCTTGTGAGAGTTACAGATGCGGAAGAATATACAGTCGGACGAGGTTTTCCTGGGCGGGTCCTACGAGTAGTTGTTGAAGTAATTCCAGAGCCAGATCTATTAATAGTGTACGTGTGCGTACGAGTGCCAATGATGGTAGTTGTAATAGTAACGAGCGTATTGATGTACGTCGGAGCATCCCCAACCGTGATTGTTGCACCGGGGCCAACAGTGAGGGTTGTGGGCTTGCTGATCGGGGTCTTCACGGTCACGGGCTGCTCGTAAACAGTTGCACCGACATCAATCTCGACAACGCAATCGGGATCATGAAGGCGGACAACCTGGCGGCGTCCCAAGATGCCACCGGTAGCACTGTGCGGCAGCAAGAGGCCGGCCACCAGGCCGAGGCTGCGTAAAATCATGTCAATCTATCCACAAGCGGTATTACTTACTATTTTCGTGATTATCGTCAAAACTGGACCAATTGGGAGATCAGAGATTCGAGACGATCGCGTTCGGGAACAGCGTCTCCAAATCAACGCAAAATGAACGAAGAAACGCACGGAACGATGGACTGAACAAAGTGACAGTAGTCGACGTAGAAATGAGAGGTTGCCTTGGAAGCTCTAGATAATATGCGATCCGGAGAATGGGCTAGATGAGAAGGCAAAGAATGAGAGAGCAAAACAGGGACATTCTGGCCTGGGTTTCTCGCGCGCTTCGATCGCCGCAAAGTAAGGGAGGCACTAGCACAATAGAACGTGGAGGAAGCCTGATCCCTCCCCGAGCATTGCCACCCCATTGACGGCCTGTGATTTGATCTCGTCGTTGATGTGCTCGTAATATTACCTCAGTCAGTCCAGGAACGTGGGCCAACCCGTGCCAGGGCTACCTCCCGAGGGGGGGGCACCTGCGGAATCCACGCCTTGCAACATCTAACATCAGATGAGGGAAGGCGTTGAATGCAGATGGGACGATGTTTGGAGGTTCAAAGTTGTTGTGGGCGGGGAGGATAAGACGTTTCGACCTTGGCGAGGCTTGTTTTTCTCTCCCGACCGCGTCGCCTTTCGGCTAGCGTCAATCTAAGCCGCTCCAAAAAGTCATATCGCTTTGCGCAGCTTGGATTCTCGAGTAAGCCGTCGATGATTAAGATTTAGGAAGGGCGAACGAGCTCTTAGCGATAACTTACGATTGTAAACAACAGCATGACGACCTAAAGATACTGTGACGTCGGAGAAAGCAGGCCAAGCAATTTCAAGAGACCGAGGCTGTGCGCCCAAGCACATGGCAATTTCCTCTTTTGTTGTGACAATGGTAGGTGAGCCGTTCCTATTCTTCTTACTTTTCATGGCGCAGCTACTCAGATACTACTAAACATGTCAGAGCTAGTAATCTAGACCTCCATCTGAATATTTTCCTATTCCTTTTTTTCCCCCTCTTTGATACAATTTAGAATTACACAAGCGCTTTCTACGTGCTTCTGAAAATTCTAGGACGCCCTGCTGAATAGCCATTACCTACTCCATATCTTGAGATTTGCCGTGGACTCAAAAGCAATGAGCAGAACCGATGCAAAAAGTTCGTGGCAAGCTCATGAGCTACGCAGGAGGCTCTGGTTGGGCTGAAAGGGAAGAATTTATCAGATTTGCGCAGGAGTATTCGGCCTCACTCCTCACTTTTTACAAGCCCACTTTGCCACCATAGCGCTGCCGACTTTCCGAAAGCCCACTTTTTGTTCATCGAGAGCAGTGCTATTGGAATGTCTCGATTTGTGTCAAGAATATCGGAGTGAGAGGTGGGATTAGTCATCGGATGACGCAGGGCCTACCAAATGAGCACAGCATCCAAACTCATCGAAAAGGAAGCTCTGCGGTGTTGATATATCTTCATTCTGGAAATCATGTTCCTATGGATGGTAGTTGCGGGATGTAAGGTACCTGCTAAACTCCGCATTCCGTAAGCAGATTGGGATGCCGTTTTCCGGGGGGAGAATGAACCGTCCCTTGCGGGCCACCCTTCCCGTCAAATTGAACGCGTTCCTCACCGTCAACAAACGAGAAATTCTAAGGGGATCGCCCCATAGACGAGAACTTATTTTCTAGGCAAACATGTGAATCTGGATTTGGTCAATTCTCCCGACGACGGGATCTACACCATTCGGTGCAATTTTCAGTTCTGGAGCTGCAGTGAACATGTTGGATAAGTGCCTGGCTGTTTCTGTGCTGGGAAGCAATCGCAAATACCGTTCCTGATATCACAGCCACTGTTGAAGTATGCATCATGACGGTACGGAACGGTAAGAAACTGTCGCGACGGCACCCAAACTTAGGCCATGTCGGGTTTATGGGCAAACGATCTCGGTGGAACCGCATCCAGTACCTGATCGTAGCAGTAGCTCAGTCTTACCTTCACGTTCTTTATCTTACGCTGCTCACGTATGATCATGCTTCTCGGCTTTTGTGAGCGCACTGCGCAAGCGTTTGCTACAACTTTTCTGCGTTTTGCCGGACTCGTGAACCCAGAGTCAGGCCGACACGGTATATCCTTCTCCAAGATTATGAACCTGTCAACTCTGACTTATTGCATGTATCATAGCCTGCAAGTTAGCCAAGTGTGGGTTTGCTAAAATGTTCCAGGCCGTACAGGGCTCAGTCATTGTGGTAAAAAGTAATTGAAGGCCAACGCGATTGTAGACATGACGCCAGTAGAACACTACATTTATTCAATTCCAATCTACAATGTAGGAGATGTTGAGTCTCAGACGAGTAAGATATACGATCCTGCCATCCTACAAGGCACCTTCCCTTGATTTCTAGCCGAAGGGGATCTCAGAGTGGATTCACATGCGCTTTTCACGCATTACGAGCACGGATAATGGCAGTTCGGGCCGTATATCCTCTCTGTTGGGTTGCAAGCCTTGAAAATATCATGTAGCAGATAAGCTTTAAGGTATCAGCTCTCATCCCGCAGACGTGGAACTTGAGAGCAGTGAGCTGCGTAATCAATTCCTGAACACCTCGGAGGAGTTCCGGGCTGCTGCATGCTACTTCACGGGACTTTCACAATTCTGCAAGTGATTGCAACTCACGCTGCCCGTCATACAGCCTTAAGGAAGGAGAAGATCGTCAAAGACCTTAGAGAGCATCTTAAGTCCGTGAGTCTTCTGAGAGGTCTGTCTGGCCAGAGCGTAGGCGTCATAAGATCTTCAACGTCGCAAATCCTTGGCAAAAGTGCCCCTTTGAGCGTCTTTCAAGTCTCAGCGTCTGGACTTGAAAGTGCAGCGTAGAGACGTGCATAGCATCATCACCGTTATATATCCAAATAGCGTGCCTTCATTAAACTCCTGATGCACTCCACCAATCAGTAACACTTCTGGAGATATCACAAGCGTCGCGAGGCGGAATGGCTCCACAGCTTCGCATATTTTCTTTTTACCTTCGTAATGAATCAGGTAGGAGGCTTGATGCCGGTTCCCGACAGGGGGTCCCAGGGCGTATGCGTGGATGTCACGTTTTGGCCGCGAGTGAGCAAAACTTGCATGCTCGGGGAATGCTAGGGGGTGTCGGCCGACAGGATAAGGACAGGGCACTCCCAGTTTGCGTTCTGGCCTCGTAAGCCTTGCTCGTAAGCCGACCTCTCGTCTGTGCAGCCCGATTGCTGGGAAAGATGAGAGTGTATTGCACGTAGTACGGTCGAGCTGCGAGCCCAAATCTGCGGGTTGGGCGCGGGTTCCGACAGGCATTCTTCGGCCCGCGATTCAAAATTGCTTCCAAATGAAGCCCTGCCCCGTGACCTGGTCCGCAGGTCGAGGCTCGAAGGTGGCTGATTTTGGTACTTGGTCTTCCGCTCGGCCTGCAGAGGTGGTTGGTCGCAGCGACGGCAGCTCCGGGTGAGGCTGAACAGTAGCATCGTACCGTTGCAGATCCCCTGCCTCCTGGGGAACAGCAGCGGCTGTGACGAAGGGCAGGGCCCCCTGTCCCGCCATTTTGTCCGTGCTCGAGGCCTGACAATGGGAGCGTGCGAGAATGTAGTTGCCGTCGCAGACAGGGATGAGCGCTGCAGACAGGGGCAACTACTTGCTTCTTCTTCCGCACAGACTTTGGAGCAACCTCCGACGAGCCGTTCAGAGACGTCGGCGCCCTTCCCGCCAGCGGCGCGGTGGGTGAACGGCAGGGCCGTGGCCAAGAAAAGCCCCGACCTGCAGCCAAGCGAGGTTTCAGGCCCTGTTTGTCTTCACGCCATGGTAGCTGTGCCATTACTCGTCACATTCGCCGATGGCGGCTGCGCGTTGACTGACGCAGCCCGCTACCGCCGCAACTGAAATCTGCTCTTGTGCTTCAAACGCCGCTCTAGACTGACTGCTCACACGGCTGGAATTCAATGCAATCGCGGCAGAGGATTGTGCTGCTGGCACTAAATAGAGCTTACAGCACGTGGATTCCCCAGGCACACATGGCAGCGGCAAGACAATCGGTCCTTTCGGGATGGCGGCGTCGCTCCCGTATCCATATTCTCCACAGACTATGTCTGACTATTCCAATCCGCTCGTCTCCTGATGAGCACGCGCGTAAAGGGAGTGGAGCGTGGAAATAGGAATAACGTGCGCGTTAAGTAGCTAGCCATAAAGTGCAGGTAGCCGACCAGGCCCCCGTCCATCGAAGATCGTCCGCCTGTGATATCGTAAAGCACCCCTCGCCGTCTCGCGAAAGGGCCTTTTGCCTAGGATGTGCGACGGAAATGCGCACCTCGTCCCGGCCCTCAGGTTCGAAAAGCACGGGTCCCACTAGCCCGGAGATCAGAGGCGTAGCTGAGCCCGCAGATGCGTCGTGCCTCAGATTAAGTATCATATGCTTCCCAAGCAAACGGTGCGCTTGAATATATTCCTACAGCCCTCCCGTCGACGCTTGTAAAGTGGAACAGGGCTTGACGGGTCTTGCAGAACCTTATCCCATCCGACAACATGCCGCTAGCAATCCAGCAGAAGGGTCCCCAGCTGATGGCCGTCTTGTGGGTCGAGACGATGCTGGCCTTGACTGTGATTTCGCTGCGGTACTACACAAGAAGCAAGATTGGTGGCCAGGTTGGCTGGGATGACTGGCTGCTCTTCGTGACCTGGGTATGTCTTCCTGAAGCCTCCTAATCCCTCGGCCCGAACGTATTCTGACTGTGTCCGAAGTTCTTGATGCTGGCATTCTCCATAATATGCACTGTTTCCGCGCAACACGGGCTGGGAATCCATGTGAAGGATATCGTGCCAGCGTCCGAGTGGTCCATGGCCATGAAGACCTTCCTTATTGGCCAGTCCGTCATTTCAATTGCAATGGGAACAAGTAAATGCGCTGTTGCTGTGTTCTTGATTCGCATTTTGAATAAGACCTGGTGGGTTTCCCGGCGCCTCAGTCTGTTCTCATTTCACTGACAAAAAATCAAAGGCATTACATCGTGCTCTGGTTC
Organism: Neoscytalidium dimidiatum; assembly: GCA_037367355.1. Lineage (NCBI taxonomy): Eukaryota > Fungi > Ascomycota > Dothideomycetes > Botryosphaeriales > Botryosphaeriaceae > Neoscytalidium > Neoscytalidium dimidiatum. The sequence continues at coordinate 92,576 of CM074701.1, read as the reverse complement.
TGGATCATCACGATGATGGCAGTAAGCTTGCTGCTTTGCATCTCAGTGTTTGCGCAGATGGATCCAGTAGAAGCTCTCTGGGATCCCTCAGTGAAGGGAACCCCTAAGCTGAAGCTCTCCGTGATCGCCACTCTTACATGCGGTAAGTCACGAAATGTGCTCACTAGAAGCACTGCATTTGCTAATTCTGACACCGAAGTGTGGTCGGCCGCCATGGATTTCTTCCTCGCCCTGTTTCCGTGGCTTGTTCTCTGGCAATTAAACATGAGAAAGAAGGAAAAGATCACTATCTGTGTTTCCCTGTCATTGGGTATATTTGCAGGCATCTGCGGTATCGTTCGGACAACTACTCTGGACGCCCTAAACAACTCGGCCGATTACCTCTGTAAGACGCGTCACTCCCCAGTTCCTCTCGAATCCAATGCTGACAAATCAGATGCCTGCTCGGATAGTGTTTGCTGGACGTTCTCGGAGCTGACCGTAACGATTGTCTGCGTCACCATGCCCGCGCTTCGGCCTCTGTGGAAACGTGTCACCGGACAGAGCTCGTCCGGATATGGAAACTACTACAAGCATTCCCAATCCAAGGGTGGATTTCCCTCCAGGGCAGAGGGCGGCGCCATCAACCTCGACTACATGCCAGGAGCCGCGAAAAAGGCTTCAGATCCCATGTATACCACGCAAGCAGGCAAAGCGTCTGTACACTCGGATGGAAATAGTGACAGGAGCATCCTGGGAGACCAGAAGGGTCGCGGCGAGGCTATCCAAAGGGTACAAGAGGTGACAGTCACTTATGACAACGTATCGGACAACAGCATCAGCGATGACTACGGACGACCAGGCGCTCCGCACGCGAGATAGCGAGTCGCAGAAGCGGAAAAGCCTTGGATCTCGAGGCCCATAATTAATGATTTTTCCTTTGTTTGGCGGCTTCACTGAATTATTGGTCTTTCTCGAAAAACTACTTTATACCCAGCAACAGATCTCAAATACATTGTATAGAATCTTCAACGTCTTCTACATCGTGACCTCGGCAAAGAACGTTTCGGTTGAGAAGGTGTCATTCATAACGCACAGATTCACCTGGGCTCTCATCAAGGGCCGCTCGATGGACATGCACGGAAATATTTGTTCACGACGTTCCAGCCGGTCATAAGTGGGTGTCCTGAACGATTCCAAGCACATAGAATCCCGGGCGAAAAAGGCGCAGTGATGATCTTGTTAGTAGATAAGGACTAATCCACCAATCAGATGACAGTCTGAACAAAGATTTGGCATACTCTTCATGCATTTCAGCCTGGAGCCGAAGAAGTCACAGAACTCGCTTTGTACGCATTACCAGCATAAGTGGTACTCCACCGACAGTCTACTTTCATACGGCCTTGCACTTCCTTTGGGAGACCCATCCGGACAGAGCTTCAAACCAATCTCGTACACGCGTAGGGTCTGTGCCTGTCGAGCCAGCGAAGGGTCTGTCAACCGAGCTAACTGCAGTCAATAGAAGCAGTCATGTAGGCCTCGTAAGATATTCCTCAGATCAACGTTGTCAATCGTGAACATCCTGTGAGACGCGCAAAAGATCAGCGGTCTGAAACTGCGCTCTTCCCAATCATCCCCGCAACATCATAAACGTAATCCGGTGATCAACAATGCGATCAACATCGGTTACAGTCGCTGAGCCATTGCTGATTACGGCTCTTTTGACCGCAAGTACCTTGGTCCAGTGCATCGGCATACCGTGTTCGATGCGCTTCGCAGTCGGTCGGCCCGTGTGCCACAGTCCAGGCACAGGCATCGGCTAGCCTCCAACGCCACCCACTAGGCATGGGCAAGCGAGGGTGTTGATTGATGGGTAACGATATGGCACGGCCAGCAACCCGGTGCACGGCGTAGAGTCCTGGTCTGTAGCAGCTGGATGAGTACTGTTCCAAGTACCGGAGTGCTTGCTTGAGCTTATTCCGCACAGTTGGAGCGTCTTTTCCACACGTCCTGTGATACACGCTGCTGTCACACTGTCCAGGATACCTCGAGCGCCGTCATGCAAGGCGGTGTCGGCTACTCCTGCACGAGTCGTGCCTTTTCTCCGATTAGCCGGCAACGGTCAGGTCGATCTCGGGTGCGGTGGCTTGTGGCACTCAGGAGACCTTCGTGAATAATACGGGGAAGAGCGGGAGAGTGACCGTGGCTTTTTATGCATAGGTAGGGCGTCTCTGGGCGAGAGGGCATGACATGCCCGTCCTTCACAGCATTCGTCGTCCCCTGATCTCTACTCAGGTAATCTCATCAAGCCTTCTCGGCAAAGATTCGAGAAAAATTTCTCGGTGGATCTGATTCAGTTTTTCATAAGTTCGACGTTTGCAGCACGAGGGTGTTTAAAGAGCCGCGCAGCGCAATCCCTTCTGGCGATGCAAGGGGAGGAATGGTATCTGGCAAGGGCGGCCTGAACGAATCTCCGAAAGATGCGGCGTTTCTGCATCGTGATCGAGTCATACAGCAGGCACACCGCCGCTTGCAAGCGTCCAGAAGAAAAGGAAAGGAAGTGAAGGGACGGACAGGCATGAAGAAGGCAACAAAAAGCGGCAAAGATCAGAAAATCGGACAAACTTCCACTGCGCCGCACAACGCAGACAGCACAAGATCCCTGGAGTTCTGGCCCTTTGGTGCAGGGACCTCCAGGCTAGACATGGGTTCGCCCTTCCGTCCGCTTGGGATCGGCACGGGATGCCTATACGTGAAACCCGCGGGCCAACGGTTTAACGGCATTTGGAACCATCGTTGTACGCGTTCGCCGGGGCCCTGAATGCCTGCCAAGCCAAACTATCAAACCACTTACTCCACCCATGCGTCCGGCTTTCGTGTTGGCTACTTGCATATGCAACCCTCAGGCGTCAAAGACCTGTAGCGGCACAGATGCAGAAAATCACCCTGGCTCCATCCTTTCTTTTTTTCTGCAGCCGCCCGGAAGCGCTTCGACAAGCGGGTTCCCCGAAGTAACCAGGCAGAAATTACCGCCGACTTCGCCGAATGGGGGACAAAACCGCAGATGCGGTGGGGGCAACGCCCGCTCGCCGCCCACTGTTGCGCTCAGCCTAAGCGAGGGAATTGCTGAACGTTAACCGTTTGCGGCCATCGCTGGATATCAGATGTGCAATTGCAATTGACGGCTTCTTCCTTCGCGAGTAAGGCATCGGCAGAGCCACGTGTTGGTGGTGAGGTGTTCGCTCCGCTCGCGTGGTTCCAGACAGGCATGGTCGATATCTTATAGGCTTCCTCGCCAGATTCACAGATCTTGTCGGTTGAGCTCCCATCTCTCCTCCTTCTCCATCTTCCTTAGGGTTGGCTCGGCGACAGTCTTGAGCTTGATTGACAGCTGTCTGCGTGGAATTGCACCTGGATTTCGTCAATATGGGCAAAGAAGTTCCTGCAGAGACTGCCGTTGTGCGAGGACACACCAGTCCCATGAGCTATGCCGTATGTCTACACACTGTGACTTGTTCGAACTACAAGCTGATAATCTTCAGACCATTGCCCTTGCAGGACTGGGAGGGTTTATCTACGGATATGCTGCCAACATTCTGACCGGCACATTGGCTCAGCCAACCTTCCTTGCCAAGTTTCTGTCAACTCCTGATGCCATTGAACGCACCAATGGCATGGTTGGAGGGTAAGTTCATCTTTAGCACTTTGCTACAGCAATTCTCTGGCCAAGAATGAGGCACCGATGTCTCTGCTTCGCCGAGGATTCTACAAGAACTTATCTGCTCCTTTCGCAACATCTATACAACCAAGAAAGCAAAGGGCTTCCACTGATTCCCTCGCAGCTTCTTCGGTGGTGCTCTCCTCGGTGTCATAGTGCAAGCTCCCATTGCCAACAGATTTGGCCGCCGTGCCGCCAACGGTGTCGCCGCGCTCCTCTTAATCTTCTCCAGCGCGTTGCAAGCCGGCTCCATCAACATCGCCATGTTTCTCGCGGGCCGCACCATCTCCGGCTTCGGCGCCGCCATGTGCTTCTCCAACACACCAACATATACGGCTGAGCTGGCGACCCCACACAACCGCGGCATGCTGGTCGGCTCGCAAGGCCTGTGCGTTGTTGGCTCATACATCGTGTCTGCGCTGTTGGGTTTCGCGTTCTACTTCGTCGAGAAGGTCAGTCTGCTCCAGCCATCCGTGGAATGAGCAGTGAGAGGACGATCTTGCTGACAACCTTACCCAGGACTACGCCTGGCGCCTCAACTTCATCGTCCTCACCGGCCTCTCCATCATCTTCCTGGGCTCGCTCTTCGCGCTTCCCGAATCCCCGCGCTGGCTCATCGAGCAAGGGCGCGAGGACGAGGCGCGCGCGATCCTCCAGCGCCTGCACCGTGACCAGGCGGACCCGGACGCGACGGTTGCCAAGGCCGAGTTCATCCAGATCCGGGCGCAGATCGCGGCGGAGCGCAGCCTGCCGAGCAGCTACTGGTACATCTTCACGACGCCGAGCATGCGCAAGCGCGCTGTGTGCACGCTGCTGGTGTGGACGATGGGCCAGAGCACCGGCATCACCGTGATTGCGAACCTGATTGCGTGAGTCCTCCATCTTCTCCTCCTCCCCCCCCCGGGCCGCCGATCGTCCGAACTCCTTCAAGAGAAAATGGGAAGAGCTGACAGTGCCTGACAGCACCCTCATGGGCAACCTCGGCTTCGACGCGGTGATGCAGCTCGGGCTGGGCGTGGCGTGGGACGCGTGCGTGCTGATCGGCTGCTTCGTCAACGTCTTCCTGATGGACCGGCTGGGCCGCGTCAACATGCTGGTCATCGGCGGCTTCGGCTGCGTCGTCCTGCTCGTCATCGAGGGCGTGCTGCAGAAGTTCTACCTCGCCACCACCTACGCGCCGGGCCTCAACGCCGCCGTCGCCATGTACTTCATCTTCGGCGTCTGGTTCACGTCGACCATCGAGTGCACCGGCTACGTCTACGGCGCCGAGATCTGGCCCACCCACCTGCGCAGCAAGGGCGCCACCCTGAACTACATCGGCTTCTTCGGCCCCGCTCTGGCGTACACGTATCCCGCGACGACCGCGTTCGCCACGATCGGCTGGAAGTATTACATGGTTTTCGTGGCGCTGACGGTGCCGTGCTGCATCGCTATCTGGTTCCTCCTGCCTGAGGTAAGCACGGATGAGCAGCGTGCCTTCGGGGATGTGGATTCGGAATCGCTAACTCGCTTGCGCAGACTACCGGTCTCACCCTCGAGGAGATCGGCCCCCTGTTCGGCGACGACGTTCAGGTGAGGTTCGAGGACGCGCTGCACGCGGATCTGGGCGACTCGTCGACCACGCAGTCGGTGGAGGTGCGCCCGGACTCCAAGCAGAATGCTTGATCTGGCCGAGGTGGCGTAGATACGGGTAGCCGCCTCCGCGAGGCGTGCCATGTAGTCACGCTTTCAGCGGTGGGAGACCTCTGCTACTATGAGAATCTTATAAGATCACTTACGCGGATGATGACGTTGGAGATACCAGACGAGAGTGCAAGCTGTACAAAGCTGTAGATATTTAATGTTTAAATTCACTCGCTATACTCAACTTCCAGTTCCTACATGCACAACAGTGATACGTCCTATCAGGTCGGTAGGCGGCGGGGACGGAGCGTCATCGGGAGACGAGTCTCCGGGTAGTTTCCCGGTCCCGCACACCGGGGAACTCCACACGTCCGTTTCCCACGAGCACCGGAAATTTCAGGACAACCTCAGTCATATTGTCTGCACAGTGGAATATCGTCACACATCTAATCTCGAACACAAACAATCTACAGTCCGCGGGGCGTCGCGAACCTCGCCAGCTCCTCGTCCTTCAACAGCCTCTCCATGCAGCTGCTCTCCAGACAAACGCACACCTCGGTCCCCTCCTCCGCGTCGTCGACCTTCTTCGGCCGGCGCGGATACATGAAGATGTACCCGTCGACGGTCGGCTTCGGCCGGCGCAGCGCGCGAGGGCGGCCGAAGCCGAAGTCGCCGGTGGCGTACAGCGTCATGGTGCCCCACGAGGTGCCGCACACGTCCATGCCGAGGAAGCCGTTGACGCGGATCGCGATCCACGACTTGTCCTCCGTGCCCGCCAGCCAGTCCAGCGTGTCGCGGATCATCTGCGGGTCCGTGTAGTCCTTGATGGACTGCCGCACCGTCGCCGCGACGAAAGGCAGCGTCTCCGGCGCGACCAGCTTGCCGATCGGGATCCCGGGCTTGGGCAGCAGGAGCGCGTTGCCCAGGTAGTGAGGGGGCAGGGGCGGGGTGACGGCCTTGCGGATGCCGACCTGGATCGCGCGTCGGTCAGTGGGCGGAAGAGGTGCTCTCGGAAAGGGAGAGAGGAGGGGGGAAGGAGACGTACGGCGTGCAGCAGGTGGCTGTCGCTCTCCAGGTCCGGCTTGAACATCTCCAGCCGCGCCCGCGTCATCGCGCGCCACAATACCGCCATGATCGAGTCGTAGGTGCTGACCCAGCTGTTCTCGTCCGCTTGCTTCGTCGCCTCCTTCAGCGCTGCCTGCCCGCTCGTCGAGAAGTGGAACATCACCTGCGACAACGGCGGCATCTTGAAGTCTGCCGGCGGCGGCGCGGGCGGCTCCTTGACATGGTCGAGCGAGCGGATCTTCTTCTGCGTCGCTGCCATCCACTCGGGGGATGGCTTGGCGTGCGATATCAGCGGCGTGCGGTCGAGGCAGCTGCTGTCGAAAGGCGGAAGCGGACTGGAGGTTGCTATTGCGCGGCTGTTGGCGGCCCATTGGGAAAGGAAGCCGTCGGTGCCGGGGCCTATTGCTGAGCGTTAGAATTGGGTTGGGTCTCGAGCTCGCGATGGGTACTATGTGTTGGACGTACCGTCAGAGCAGCAATGGTGGACCGCGGCGGCCAGGATGATACCGCCGCGGATGAAGTTGACCTGTGTCACGAGGATTGGCGTTTCGTCGTCTTTATCCTCGCCAAGCGGGGTCAAGGGTTGCTTTTGAGTGACGGCGATGGGAAGGAGCAGATCACCGTCCATCTTGCCGGCGGGAAAGTCCTCGCGTTCGAGGGCTTCGTAAGAGGGGAAAGTGTCGTCGTCGGACATGTCGTTCACGATGTACTGGACCGTCTTGCCCTTCTTTCTCTTAACCCACACCCTGCCATTGGACGGGTCGGTCTCCAGCTCGCCGGCGAGGGAGCGGTATTGGCTGAGGGTGATCTCGAGGCCCTCCTTGAGGTTCTGAACGATTTTCTCCTTGTCGGCGCCGGCATCAAGCTCATAGGTCAACTGTTTGCTCATCAGCTCCGTTTCAAAGCTGAAGGGGACAAGAGATCTTTACGGTCAACAAGGTATAAATCTTGGGAAGAGCGTGGTCGATTTCGCTGAGCTCGAAAGCTTCCACTTCCGGGTCGTTCTCCCAGCCGCGGGACCGGATGTGAATGACTTCTTTTTTGCCCATACTGAAGTTCCTTGAAGGGTTGAAGCAGCAACAGGTTGCTCGTCAAAGACCATAGCTCAAGCTGGGAGCTCCCAGCCTTAAGCAAGCTCGTCGAGCTATGGTGGGGCCACCCTGGATACTACATGTAGGGAGACCCCACCTTCGCCGCGTGTCTCTGTCAGGCACGCAGCACGCGCCAATGCACAAAGCTGCGGCAGTGAGGCGTGCACAAGAGGAGCGTGGGCCGGACACCATTATCCCAAGGACCTCGTACTGTGTCGGAGATGTTCACGGGCAGATGCTCCGTGCGTCGACTGATGGTCAGGGTAGGTGATCATCGCGGGGGCGAGTCAGCCACCAGCGGCCAGAATTCCCCCTTTCATCTCAGCGGGCCGACATCTGCTTTGACCGCCTTGCTCACCTCCTTCGCCGTTTCAGCGCTCTCGTTGGCCCGACCAATTGGCTGATATACATGGAGTTTGACTCGTGAGCCGAATTGCAGGTGCGCAAGTTAGCAACCCGGTGCGAGGCGAGCGGACTCTTGACAGGGTTGCCGCGGTTTTCGTGCCTGATATGTGTGTGAAGATAGTGCCTTGCAGGACTGATCGCGCTCTTTTGCCCGCTCTGAGCTCCCATGTCCCCTTCACCCCGAGGCTGCAGCTAGTATTTCTCTGGGCATGGAATTAGAGAACACCTCAGGCAACATTTATCTGAAAAATGACCGCCAGAAGCGCCACGCAGTCGGAGTAATTCCAGCCGAACCTCTCTAGCTGTGGAGCTGAAAAGTCGACAAGGAGTGAAAAATATCCGAGAACCTTGTCCCTGTACACTGCAAATTTTGCGCATTGCTGGTAATGGATTCCTAGGATTGCGATCCTCTAACGTTGTGATGGCTCTCGAGGTCCCAAGTTCCAGCCACGGCTGGCATGAAGACGGGCCGCCTCGAAACCCTCAGGATGGATACATATTGAACCGGGGGTTTCCACATATGCACATGCAGCATCCAGACGGGCGGGTAGGAATCAGATGCTGGCATCGGCAAGGATTCGTTGCGCCTCTGCCGCAGCGCCTCGTTGCGCCTCATGCAACGCCTCATGCAGCCACCGGCCCAAATCCAAGCTCATGGCCGACGTATCGCATCCAGCCCAGCAGTGAAGCTCTGCGCTCTTCACCGACTCCCTCCACCATCAGCGCCACTCGCAGTGGCCAGTTGCATTGATATCCCAAGACCGCCGTGTCTGGTCTTTGACGAGATCTGCGGCTCTGGTCACAGTCCCCCAAGATGGTCGGCATGCTGTCGCCAACCTCGTCAACGAGCTCCAGCGCAGCCCGCTGCCAGCGCGCCTGCCGCACGCCCGTGAGCAGTCTAAGCACCGGATCAACCGTCTGCATCTTCGTTGCTAGCATCCCAAGGCACCTCGCCAGATGAATCCGCAGCGCGCGGCTGAAAATCCAGTTCGTCGCCGCGATGACGTTGTCGTACACACGCACCGTCTTCCTCTCCCTCTCCCCATCACCGCCCACCCGCCTCCTCGGCGCCAACACCTCTCTCCTCTCCCACTGCCAACACTCCGCCTCGCCCTCTGTCCACCCCTCCAACCTCCCGAACAGCTCCTCCCCCTCCACCATCATCCCCTGCAGCCTCTTCCCGTCCACGCCCTCCTCACCTTCCCCCATCCCTTTCCTCCGCAACCACCTCGTCCCCCGTCCCACAAAACCCCGCACACTCCCGCTCCAACCTCACCACCTTATCCGCCACATAACCTCCCCCAGGCCGCCACAGCTCGTCGCACCACCGCCCGCCCTCCGCCAGCATCCTGCCCGCCAGCCGCCGCCGGGCCGCCAAATCCGCCACGCACACCTGCGCGAACACCATCCGGAATAGCACGCGGCCGTCGTAGCAGCGCCGCTTTGCCCGCGTAGCGCTTGTCCTCTTCCTTTCCTCCTGCTCCTCCCCCTCCTCCCCCTCCTTTTTCTCCGCCCGCCCGCTTGCTATTGTCGCCGACGAGCATCTCGAAGAGGTTGAGCAGGACGAGCGCGGCGAGGAGGTGCGCGGACGCCGTAGCAGTGGCGGGGGTGAGCGAGGAGGGCGGGCGGGCGAGTCGGTGTGCGGATGTGGGCGTTGGCGAGGGAGACGGCGGGGAGGGCGGCGAGGAGGGCTGGGTGCAGCGCGTGCTGGGTGTAGGCGTGGGGAAGGGTCGAGAAGAGCGGGCTGGGCTGGGAGGAGAGATGGAAGTCTGGTGGGCGGCGTATTGGTCAGCTGGGTCATGGAAGAGGTGGTGGTGGGGGGAGGAGAGAAGAGGAGAGGAGACGGACCGTGGGAGAAGTGCGCAATGGCTGAGGTGGCGATGAGATGGGTGGGTGAGGGCGCGTAGGTCGGTGCGGGAAGGTAGATGTGGATGTCGGTTCGTGAGTCTTGGTGCTGCTGCTGTGGTGGTGGCTTCGATGAGGGTTGCGGGGCTCCGCGGCGGGCAAGGACTTTAGCGGCGGCATAGGCATTCTGGTCACGGAAGGTGAGGTCTGTGGTAGAGCGGTAGCCCCTGTGGCTCTGATGCATTTATTGCATTGATGTTTGCTCCCGTCGCATCACGTGGAGAGTTGATAAGTACTTTGCTAATGTTGGAGCACTTTGAAAAGTTAAGAGGTGGTATGAACATTGTAGGCTACGTAGTGCCAATCATTCCACTCACCCTAACGCGCTTCTTGAGACAGGCGTAACACGCGCCTGAAGGCTTTCCAGTGTTGACCATTTCCGGTGAGATGACTCCAAGAAAAGGTGTGAGCTTATCTGGCACCCGCCGCATGGGTTGCCTCTTTAATAAACTGGCAACACTCTATCACCCAAGCAAGGCAGAGAGGCTTCCGAGAGGGATGCGCTAGAGAGCTCATCTACACCTGATGGAGTTGCTCACAGTCCAGAGCTGAGCCGGACTTTCCTTTCCCGGCATCCCAGCATGGGTAGCTTCGCGCTACCGCAGTGGCATGGCTGAAGGCTTTGACTAAAGAAGAAAGAGCAGCGCAGCTGAAGGGAAGGCGAAGACGTCATTGGTGTGTTCAGGTATTGTCTGCCGGTGAAGATAAACTGACATCAGCTAGCACTTCGTGTTAAAACGGTCCACCATTGTCAGGGTAGGAAGGAAGAATCATCTCGCCGGTGGCTAATGCGAAGCGAAATTACAATTCGGAGCAGTGTGTGCTCTTAAGAGTTGATTCTAAAAGGAATGATAGGGCGGAGAATCTTATGAATGATAGAGAGGTGAGCACGCACAAACGCAGCATTCATGGAAATCATTTACCCCTAAGCCAGCGGAAGAAAATGGTAGACTTACTATTGCTAAACCTTTATACTAATGAAAAGGTCAATCAAGAGCGAAACGCCTATCTAAATATGATAGAGTAGGTTTATCCCATAGAGCTCGGAGGCTGGAAAATGGGAATATGCACGATGGTCAATTCATTTCCTGAAACTCAAGAACATAGTAACGCGCAATGTATTTACCAAACATAGCAAATATTGAGTGGCGTCAGGTAGAAGGAGCTTAACACCCGAAAATTGCACCTCGCTCTTCGAGTGCTTTCTCGCGGTCACTTTGTAACTGATTTCGCCAACAGACCACCAACATCCGCCTTTACACGTCAACTCCAAAGTACGTCCACCTCAGCAGAAACACTTACAAACACCAATGAATCTCGCACTCTCCTTGAAACTAGCAATATCGCCTGCCAGCATATCTATACATGCCCTTCGCCACCGCAACCCAATACTAAACCACGTCTTGCAGCAGACTCGATCGCCTTCCTTGACGATGTCACCCGCGCAAACGTGATGGTGCTGGGAGGCGTGGAAGGGAGGGAGAGGATGAGGTAGGGGTTACTGGCCTGAGTAAAGATTCTGCGGCGGGTGGGCGGGCCGGCAAAAGGAGGAACGGCGGTGATAATGATACGCGGCGACGCCCGCAGCGACGTGGTGGCTGACCGTGCGGGAAGGGTTGGATGCTATACTAGGAATATCTTCTCCTTTCTCTTTTTCCCCCCTCATCCTTTGCTCTTTGGCGTGGGGATGGGCTTTCTTTCTGATGCGGTGTGTTAATGGTGGGTGGGTAGGGCTGGGGCGGCGCCATAGGCCGCTGGACAACTCCGAGATCGGGGTTCTTCGAGGCGTGTGATGCGTTGCTGGCATTAAGGCGAGAAGGGAGACGAGGGTGGTGAAGGCAGTGGACAGGATGGTGGGGAGGATGACGAGGCTGAAAATTGAGTGGTTGGTGGAGTAGTGGTGAGTAAGATTCAGTTCGGAAATGCCGAAGCTTATTTCTGGTCAGCAGGTGGGACTGCGGAACGGGGATGCATGAAAAAAGGGATGAGGAGCATTAGGATTGGAAGGCATGCCAGATTGCTGCCTATAAGGCAACCTTAGAGGTGATCTGCCTTCTGCATCATCTTGCATACAAGTAAGCGGGGGACACATGGCGGCGTCCGATTCAAAGCATGAAAGGCGGAGGTGGCTGTGGCGGTCGAGATCCCAACAGTCGGAGCAGTCATCGTCGCACGGCATTACCGCAAGGCGGTGTCCAGAACGGGCATCTCCAACATCTAGCGTGGAGTTCAGAGAGTCCAGAGAATTGAGCCTTGGGGTATTTTCAAATAAATTGATTCACGGGCGATAGGCGATCACGTGTAGAAGAAATGACGTGTTCAGACACTGACTCGAGCAGCCAAGTAGACCTTTCGTGTGGACGCGTCTCCGCCCGCACGCGTCTAGTCATCCTCAATTTCCTCCTTCCATCTTTTCATTTTCGTCCATTCTGCATTTGCGGGCCGTTTGTGTCAGGCACATCGGCTTTGGTGGCGTGTCATTGGATCAATTGACGCCCATTCTCATTTCCGTTTCCACATTCCGCTTTTCCCGCGTCCTACGTCATCTGGGTCGCGTTGGTGTTACGATAGATCTGGGAATAGAGCACAGGGATTCATAGATTGGACTGCACATCATCATGAGGGCTCAAGCTCTTCGACGCTCAGCCAGATACGGTAACAAGCACGACACGCCTCCGCAAACAAATCCACCACTGAACACCACCATCAACAAGGCTATCTCCGCTACCCGCGCCACGTTCCCCGTTACCGCCTGTTTCCGGGCCATCCATTCTGGCGGGAGGACCTCGAGGAGCTGCATGGCAGAAAGAGCACGGGGTCATCATCCAACGACAGCGGCGGCGGCGGCGATGACTGGAAATCCAAGCTCCTCGAATCGTCCATCACGACGCTGGCCTCGGTCGTGATCCTCGGCGGCGTCGGCTTCGCCTACCAGCGCTACTACAAGGCGCAGGTGCTGTCGAAGATCGAGAACGCCTTCAACGCGGGCTTCTCGTCGCTCGAGATGGCGGCGCTGGCGCGCCACTCGGACGGCAAGGCCCTCGACCCGTCCAAGGAGATCCCCGAGGCCGCGTGGTGGATCATGCGCGACGAGCAGCGCATCATCGACGACATCCTGGCCGGCCGCTCCCAGGGCCACTACTACCTCATCACCGGCGAGAAGGGCACCGGCAAGACGAGCATGCTGCTGGAGGGCATGCGCAAGGCCAACGGCGAGGGCGTCGCCCTGCTCGAGGCCCACGGCGACCCCGAGATCTTCCGCGTGCGCCTGGGCAAGGCCCTGGACTTTGAGTTCCACGAGGATTACATCGGCAGCTTGTTCAGCTTCAAGGGCCCGCGCGACACGACCGCCCTGCTGGACATCGAGCGCGCGTTCAACAAGCTGGAGAAGGTGGCGTTGCGGCGGCAGGAGCGCGCCAAGAGGCCGCTCGTGCTGGTCATCAACGGGATCCATTTGCTGAGGGACGATGATGATGGCAAAGATATGCTGGAGTTGATTCAGCAGAGGGCGGAGCTGTGGAGCGCGAGCGGGCTGATTACGCTGGTGTTGAGCAGCGACGATTACTGGATCTCCGAGCGCCTGATCCAGCAGGCTACTAGGATGCAAGTGCTGAACATTCCGGACGTGCCGAGAGATGTGGCGGTAAATGCGTTGAAGAACTTCAGGTTCAAGTTCATGGACGAGGAGGTGCCGATATCTGTTTTGGACCAGGTTTACACCAAGGTTGGTGGGAGGTTGAGATTCTTGAATCAAGTTGCGAGAGCGCCGGACATGTTAGAAACGTGCGACGCCATTTGCAAGAAAGAGAAGATCTGGCTGCTCAACCAATGCTGGATCTTAGGGTGAGTTGTCCCGTTCAATTGCCGAAGAGCCTTAATTCACTGACAGCTTGCAGTGAGGAGATGGACGATGACGTTATGGACCAGCAAAAATTCTGCGTACGTCTAGCTTGTCAGATATTAAGGATGTGACAGAGACTAATCCTTATGCAGGCTGCAGCAATGGTGCTTGCATCTGCGTTAGTAGAACAGGAAGACGAGGCGGGGGTTACTGATCCGACAAGACTACCTCAAGTGGAGGTGCACAAGGCGCGGGAGGTTATGACTCGAGCCGATTTCCTTCAGCAAATGGACCACATCAACATCATTGCCATTGATTCGAACGCGATGGTGAGAGCCGATTCCGTTCCGATGCAAAACGCGTTCCGCGAGGTTTGCAAGCAGCCCGGATTTAAAGAGCATCTTGAGCGTACTATCGACCGAATCAGTGCTATTGAGAGCCTGGGTAGGACGCGCGAATTGGTGCTGAAAGACCTCGTGGGTAATGGAGAATATCAGTTAGCGGTGAAAAATGGGAAGGGATATGATATTGAGACTATCTCAATGAAAGTAAAGCCAGCGGAGGAATCTTAGGTCGACGAAAATTTAGAAAACACGTTCCATCACCACGAACCTAGCATTTGGAGACCATGCGTGGGTTTTTTCCGGCTTCTGAAATATTAAGCAAGAAAAGTCAAACCCGGTTAGGCAGTAGTTGCGAGATAGCAGTGTTCGGGTACTGTCGTATCCGGCTCCGGTCCATCAACAACATGTCACCATCGGGACTCCTAGAGCAGATAAACATATATCTACAACGACCAACCGGATATGGCCACTCTCACAAAGTACAGCTCGACTCGATCTATGCTGTGTTTGGTGATTCGTTATATCTACACACTTACGTTAGAGATTCGCAATGGTTGACAAAGCTGAGATGCCTCTCGGGGTGAAACTTAAACTCATCGCTCTCATTACTGTTTTAAGTAAGACCAATTCTTTCACAATATCCATTCTACTATCACGGGCGTCATGCTAAAAGCCCACTTAGTCTTCCGAGCACTCAAATACATCCTCACAATCACCCTCTCGTCCCGCCCCTCCCGGCCACTCAAGCGCACCCTCGCGATCGCCCTCGGCCGCGCCAGCGCCCTCACCATCGCGCCGGTTACAGCTCCCTACACCCACATTTTCCCCTCCACCAGCGAAGCCATCAAACAATACGCCTCGAACAAGAAGATCCCCCCCGTGCCATCCCCATTCCTATTCCCCAGACTCCCTCCACTCCACCAGATATCCCCCCAGCAACCCTGCACCTCCTCAACCCACCCACTGCCTACACCACAACAGCCCCCAACCGCACCCTCCTCTTCTTCCACGGCGGCGGCTACACCACCCCGCTCTTCGGCCCCTCCCTCCTCCCCTTCGCCACCCGCCTCGCCGCGGCCGCCCGCGCCCCGACCCTCGCGCTGCTCGAGTACAGCCTCGCGCCGCGGGTGCCCTACCCAGGACAGCTGGTCCAGGCACTGGAAGCGCTGCGGTACCTGCTGCGCGCGAAGGCCGGGTCCGAAAGCGAAGTGAGTGGGAGAGAAGGGAAAGTGGGAGAGGGCGAGGGCGAGGGCGAGGGCGAGGGCGAAGGCGAGGGCGAAGGGAGAAGGGCGGCATGGGGGCGGCCGGCCACGCGGGCCCACGACGTCGTGCTCGCGGGCGACTCGGCCGGCGGGAACCTGGCGGCCGGGGTGCTGGCGCACCTGGCCAGCCCGAGCGCGTACGCGGCGCCGTTCGCGGGGTTCGGCGACGATGCGAGCGCGAGCGCGAGGACGGGGTCGGGGTCGGGGACCGGGACGAGGCAGCGGTTGGGGGCGGCGGTGCTGGTGAGCCCGTGGGTGGGCATGGCGTTCGCGGGCGGCAGTTACGAGGCGAATGCGGAGGTCGACGCGATCGGTGTTCGGGGGATGGAGAGCGCTCGGGATGCGTGGAGGCCGAAGGCCGAGGACGTGTGGGCGGATATGCTGGGTGGGATGGCGCAGCGGGGGAGTGCGGGTGGGACCGATGCGGAAGGATTCTGGAAGGGGGTGTTTCATGGGGAAGGCAGGGTCGTGGACAGGGCTCTTGTGACGGTTGGGGAGGAGGAGATGCTCTTGGATGATGTCGTGTCGTTCGCGCGGTTGGCTGGAGCGGTGGAGAAAGGTGCAGGTGGGATGGAGGATGCAAGTGATGGGGGCTTGCAGGATGATGGCAGCGTGCTGTTGGTCAAGTCTCCGGGAGAGGCGCACGATGGAGCCGTGGCAGACTGTTTGGCGGGAGTGACTGGGAAGGGTTCGATGCTTTCGGACATACTTGACTGGCTGGAAAGACTTTCGAAGGATCCGAGGAGATTGTAGTCAGCGCCGATGCTCCTCTGGTAGCCGAAAGGTCCCTGGTGTGACGATAAGTTGATACCCAAAATCAGCTCCTTCGTTCGCAATTCATCTCTGCAGTTCGTCTCTTCAGGACATGACTGCAGAACGTCTTACCTGCAAGTGTTCCTTATCTCGAGCTGACCGTCCGAGGCGGCATCGGAGGAAAGACCGCAGCTGTTTCTCACCGCAGTACGACGGCCAGCGACGCGTTCTATATCTGTGACCCGTAATCGGGCTTTCAACGGAACCTCCGGTGCCCGAACGCCGATGCAACAGTTTTGATAATGCAAGACGTGGTGGTGGTTGCCAAGGCTGAACTCGAGCACATCAGTTCAGCTGAGGCTCCAGAATACGTGTGAAAGCACAACCTATGCGCTTGGAACGGCTACGTGCTGCGAACACGGCTGGCTGTTTGTGCAACCCGCAAGCCGTACCATCCCGCGTGGGGCTTGTGTGGCGTTCGTACCACACTCTTGCAGAACGCAGCATGGGTGCCTAACACGGTGAAACCGGTCTTCATACCGCGCGCCAACCACAACATTCCCCATTTAGCGACAAATCATCAAGTAGCCTTAGTGAAAGTGAAAGATGCAATGAGAATTATGCTAAAGTCTGGACTTGATAGTGGGATCTCGAGGGCTAGATTCCTTTTTATTGGACGTGACATTGTGTAAAATACGGACTCATATATCCTCGCATACCTCGTTCTCGTATTGCTCGGACCTCCCCGAGAGCGATTAATATACCGCTTCAGTCTGAGTGGCTCACGTCAGAAGAAAGAGCCTCAACTCTAGGTGAGCGAAGTTCGGATCGTAAATTTTTCGGACAGTCCCTCGCCTCACGCAAGAAGAGCTCGGCCGAAAACATCAGCCGATTCTGATGATACGCGGTTTTGACGGAACTTCACCATATTTCAGACCGAATCCTGGCTTTAAGATAGAGTAAAAGACTAAAAATAAAGGTTATGGGCATAAACTTTGCTGAAAGGCACTCTAGATAGACAAGTTCTGGGGCATTGCACGTGGCTGTGGTATGTAGGGCTCGGTCTTTTTCCCCGGTGCGGCCTCTGTGGCAAAGCTTACTCAAAGCAATCTCACCTGATCGAGTAGCATTTCTTGGCTGTGTTACCTATAGCTTTCCAGTCATTGGCTGAATTCACTAGCTTGCATGACCTGAAAACAGGCCACTATTCTCTAACCTCCACCTCGCAAGCCTCAGTGGTACAGTGTGAAGATCAACAAGAAGACGTGCGAGGAACTGATACGCTTGACTGAATAAACAAGTACGATCACGCTGCTTTGCAGCCTATGATAAAAGATCTATTACCGTTACTTTCCGACATACCCAGACATTGGTCGGACTGACAGCCTCACTTACCTCTACAAGTAGTTCCACCCGATATAGACTCATAAGAATTAAGGTCCGGTGCGGATCCGCTATACACACCCGCTGCCTTCGACCTTGACTCGATAAGGCTGTGATACAATTCCACGTGTCGGCAGGGCGGTTCCATTACTGTAGAATGCATTAAAGCTCGCACAGCACCTTGTGTCCGCGAATTTAATCTTCAAGGCCGGCCTCAAAATCGCGTACAACAACTATGAGAAACAGCTCTGCACCCTGGACACGGCGAAGATGGACCAAAGAAGAGGACGAGAAGCTTCTCCAAGAAGTGGGTGTGCAATGTGGGTCTCTTTTAGGTCCCAGAATCGATGATGAAGTTTCACTGATCCACTCATAGCGCGTTTCGGGGGAGTATGCAGTTGGAAAGCTATATCTAAAAGCATACCAGGACGCACAAACAAGGATTGTCGCAAGCGCTGGCATAAAATTCAGACCTCTATCACAAAGGGTCCCTGGGACGAGTCAGAGGACGACCGGCTGAGAAAAGCAGTGGGCAAACATGGTTTCAGGTAACGGCCCTGTTGGTCAACGTGGAAGCATCAGCTGACAGGGGAGAAGGTGGATAGAGGTGTCTCGCGACGTAGGATCACGTAACTCCGATCAGTGTGCAAAGCGATGGCACTACGCAGTCAATCCATCTATCGACCGAAGCCCATGGAAACCGGGGGAGGATGAGGTGCTTATGTTGGCGGTTTCAAGCCACGGACCATCGTGGAGGCTGATATCCGATCAATATTTTCCTAATCGGGCCACAACAGATATCAAGAACAGGTACGGAAGATCAGCATAACCATTATCATCTTAATTACTTACTCGGCAGACATATCATCATTACTGGGAGAAGAAGGAAGTCGCCGCTCGTCCCATTGACACCACCATTTCGTCAGCAATTCCACGATGCTGAAACTCCAAACACTCCAAACACTATCGAAGACCTCGAATATCCATACTTTGATGGTCGGCTCAGCAGCACGCCGTCAAGCATTGGTAGTCTGTCTACCCCTCAGCCATGGCAACCAACACAGATAAGTGAGGACACGTGGATGCAAAGTACAGACTCAACCCAGTCACCTCCTCCATACGACATCATGCATAGGCTTGGTTCAGTTGCAAGGAGTTATGGGCCTGGAGTAGGGTGGCTTGACCCCTATCTCGACGAGCTGATGAAGAGTCCATTCGAGCTCGGTCAGCTGCCAGAAGAACTCCCATCGCCGATGACACAACCATTCAGCTATCAATAGGACCGGTGCCAAATGCTAGATGGTGGATTCTTTCAGGAGAGAAATCTTCAGCTCGAGACATGAAAGCTATTGAACAGGAAGTGGTACGAATACCCGGCTTAGACGCCAGTACTTCGGAGTAGCAGGGAACGGAAAAACGTCCGAATACTGTTAAGGAGCAATAATCGGGCAGTAAGGTTTCAAGGAGTTATGTGGGAGGATACCAGTGCACATAAAAGCTCGACCAACCCAGCGGATTGCGAGAGGAAATTTGATGGGTCTCTATTTAGCTTAGAGAGGGGGGGTGAATGTCGACTACTACCAGTTGAGCGCGTAAAATCGTAAAAGTACACATACTAAAGTGGTAGATTGAGACACATTTTGATTTTTGGACATATATCGATGACAATTATGCAGCCGCTGTTACATTTTCTGATGAAGTTCTACTCCCGCAATGATCAAATCACCGGAATGTCCACCCATCTATTCCCCTCTGGAACTTCCAACTTCCTATCCTGGTGGTAAGTATATCGTCAAACAACGGATCCGAGGTTAATGTACGTGGATGCTGTCCTCTTACATTTTCCCTTGCTCTGGCTTAGCAAGCAAAGTCCGCAGGGTTCGCACAGCATTCGGCATGGATGGTCTGGTTTCCCAACGAGTAGCCCTCGCAGCAGTCGTCTGGGCATTGGGCAAAGACGGAGGCAGGTAAAGCCGTAAGAGAAGCGAGGGCGGCGATGAAGAAGGCGTTGAAATGCATTTTTACTGTTCGATTGTATTTGAATGAGGGCGTTGTTGCCTGAAAACAAATGATGCTTTGAATACTCTGAGATTAAAGGATCTGTATTCGAATGGGTGACGCGCAGATTTATAGCGTAGCCTCTGCGTTGCTCTGCTGATAAGTTCAAACGAATACGAATGGGGATCTGACCAACTTGCTCGGGTAAGCAAGTGGTGTCTGGCCTGATCAGCGATTGTGCGTGTCTGGCCAGGCGTCCAACTTACAGCAGCTTTGTGGCTCGGAAAGGCAATGTGAAACTTGTTGGGGCGTCTTGGTATGAGATAAATGCTTGAGAACAAGGCTGTATAGATATATCAAGACCTATTCGAGATAACTCCGCACGTTCTTTTGGTTCTCAATACAGCTTTGAGTGTTCTTGTGGAGTTTTGAAAATTAAGGAGGCGGGTCCTCAACCATACAGCATTTGTCTGTACCGTAAATGCATATCTTTAGTGTAGTACAAAGATTCGAATTTAACTATATACTCGACGGAATCGAGCTTGTCCTATAAGACAATGGGTATGGTGGAGATAAGCGGAGCGTGCAGGAGAAATGTATTAGACCTAATGGTTTTCCGGCACTGATTTTCCGTACAATTTGCTTCCTCATTGTACCTACCAGCGACGAAAGAATGGGGTAAGTACCAGGTCTGTACTCGCTCGGCTCCATTACAATATGGAATTGGTAAGGATATGAGAAGCGACTAAAAGACGCAAACCATATCGGTACTTTGCCCGCCGCTCTGTCAGGCTGTACGAGACAGGCCGTCCATGTGCAGACCTTGTTGTATCTTCGATTTCAAAGGTTCAGCTTGCCGGCCTGTCTCGCCGTCTTCCCTTTCTTTCATCCGCCAATCATTACACGTATTCGATCACGTGTCCTGCGTATGCCCAGGCGGGGCGCATGCTTGGCCTATATGCTATGTATCTGTGCACGGGCAATCATGCCATAACTATCTGCTCATTTCGGTTTTGAAGACTGTGTAGTACATGATAGGGTACAAGTGGGCGCCTAATTCAACATGTGGTAATAATCAACCGTGACCGCCTTGCGGGGATTGAGAACGCCTCCGATCCATTCTTCTCTGGATTACGTGAATAGATCTCAGTAAGACAAACACTAATCATAAGCTTATTTGCTCATAGCTTACGTTCATCTGCAATTATGACATGCAAATACTAACGTCTGTCTTGCAGCAAATTATTTTCTTTAACTGATGAAAATGAATATGCTCAAGAGTCCATACATCTCTACCTAAGCAATGACCACAAGACCGAGAAGGGGGAGAAGGGGGGTTTATCTGCCATTTAATTGGTATATGTTCGAACCACCTGCTATTAGTCTTACAAAGTGATATTACGATGCATTTTTCAGCATGCGCAGTAGATCTTTGATGTTACATCGGCGCGAAGAGGTCATGCTTCTCGAATCGCATTCTCTTAGATATGGAAACTTTAGCGTACAGAGGGACAAATCCGTCAAACTCCCAACACATACGCTCAATTCAGTTCAATACCAATGAGCCAATAATCATAGCATCCTCTTGTGGTACTCTCCTTTGTCACACCTGAGATCACCTCCCCGTCCATCGGCATACCTATGTTCTACCAGCACAATTTACCAATCGGAAAAAAATGATTTCAGCTCACAATTATCAATGAACCTATCAAGTATAGAGTCTCTGCGGGGTTGTGTAATGGCCGGAGATCGAGTAAGAGTATCTGTAAATCATGTCAAGTTCTGTTCTCAAAGGGCTGATTTCGGAATGTGCCTTATGTGCCGCAAGCATCCGAATATTCCCCACTTATATAGGCAGCATTGAGGTCATAACTGCTATCGAATTAGTGATCTCACGCTATCTTATATCATGGTGGGGGGCCCATCCTATGCAGTGCGTCAGTAGTTCCCCCAAACGCTTTCATGCAGACGTCATTACTCAGGCAATTGGCATCAGCGGATTCCCTTGGTTTCCACTCAAACTGAAACTTCCTTCCAGGATTTGAACCAGGCGTAAGATGAGACGGTTGGAGTGATCTCCAGAGGGCCGATGAGCGCTTGAAGGACTGTTTGATATCCGTGGTGTATACCTTTGTGAACTGTTGCTCCGCGTTGTTGTGTTCGACAAGATCACGGCAGAATGTTGGAGTGAGCGGCGTTATGGACTGTATTAGCGTATTTGGCACCTATACACGCTCCTGTGGGTTTAGCCGACATTGAATCAGTAGATATTGTTGATGTAGCTGCTGTAAAGAGGGTCGTGCTCAGCTTATCATCCTCGAAACCGTAACCGAGTTCACTGAACAAGTTGAAAAAGTACTCCTGGGTCTCGATGTCTGGCGCTGGTAGTACTTCAGGCTCTATAAAATTGTACGAGAAGTCATCGGCGAGGAATGACTGCGAAGGAGCTGGGAGAGCCGTCGTTTCCGTCTCATAGACATAGACTACGCAGCTCTTTGGAACTGCTTTCTGACTAAAAGTGAAGTTAGGTTAACGAGTTTGAGAGAAGTTCGCAAAGTCTTATTCTCACCTTGGTGATATGGTACTGATAGTCCTGGTGAGAGTATTTGAGGAAGAATCCATGGCGAAGGAGATTTCATGTATAGGTCATCGTCATCTTCGAATATTCCTCGGATTCTGATTTCAAACTTTCTTCGGAGCTTTTGCTTTTAGCCGAATTATCATCGGTTTCATTCTTACTTCCACCACCACTACCTCCGCCTCCCCCGTTACCACTGCCATCATCACTGTCTTCATTTCCCTCACCGTCATCGGCATAATCTCCTGAGTTCGATCCTGGTGGAGCTATGTGCTCCGATACAAGCGGTAGTATTGGGGGAATTTGTATCCTTGGTGGTCTTGGAGGTGCCCATATCCATCCACCAGGATATACGGTAGTGCTGGACTGTGGTTCGTGCGGTCACGGACAAGTACACTTCATTCTTTGATGCTGAGAAGGTGACCACAGAACGATTCCCTGAAAGCAGCCATCAATAATTTATTACAAAAGGCACACAAGACATGCAGAAGACATGTATGTAGAGTACCACAAAGATTATGCAGATCAATCATTACCTGTTGTTGTTGTTGCAATGATACTCGGTTCATTCATCGAAGTCTTTCCTGGCTGAATAGTAGAGCGCGGTGTTCCTCCTGAAAGGGAACCTTTCGTGGAAGAATCTCGGCTTTTGGTAGATGCCTTTTGCTTTGAGCAGGTTGAGGATGCTATAGGGATAACGTTGATTCGGACTCTGGCAGTTTGAAGAAATATGCTCCTCGATGTTGCAGGCATCCATATAAGACCATCGTAGATGATACTTCATAGTATAAATGGATAGAGACATATCTTTCCATATCGGAGACAGTGGAAACAGTGAATGTAACAGGCAGATTAATGGTAGTAACAACAAATTGATCTGTAAATGCAGGAATGAGGTTGGAAGGTGCTATAACAGCAAATGTTGGAGTAGTACTTGTGTTTAGGGACGAGGGTAGGCGGGCTCAGCCGCTCATTGATGCTGTCTGTAATGGCTGCAATTTTAAGGTATGGAGGTATTATGCACCAGATGACCCAGTCCCGGAACTGAATGGCAAGACACTGCAAGAAGTTAAGAGCCTAAGTTCAACGATATATCAACGTGCGTATTGTCAGCCATCTCTTGGACACTGGATATATACGTTCGGCACAAGGAAGCGAAGCCACATCGCGATGTGCAAGTACGCACCTGAGAAAAATCACAACGGAAACGAAGCAAAAACAAAAAGAGAGGGAAACAACCAAAATCTAGAAGGGTTGAGAAAGAAGAGAATAATGGTCAAAACGTGGAAGGGAAAGATAAGCCAGTCAGTGCAGTGACATACGCCGGTTCGGATCTTATAGTCTGGTGCGACGCAACTTTCACCTCTCAACCAGATACTGTCAATCCATTCATCCATTCTATCAAGAATTTGGACACGAAGCTGAGCGACGAGTCGCTGAAGGCCGGTCGGCTACCTGGATTCACGAACTGTAAGTCAATTCGTTCCCTTACAGGAGGGAAGCTAATCGGGATAGATCTCACTTCTATGGCGCATCAGTAAAATTCATAATGGGAACTCCTCAGTGGTCCAACAGAAATATGCATGATTGCAGGCCGATGCCTTTAATAATGTGTTCATAGCTGATCAGCCAGCATATGACGAGAGTGGTTAAGCTCTGGATGGAGTAAAGATATACGGTGTTGGTCTTGTTATGAGTCTTGCTAGAGTCCACCCGGTTCTCGCTCGACTGTGTGCTGATGCCTACCCAAATGTCGCGTTAGCAGCGTGAGTACATTACGGACCCCAAGAGTGAGGCAATGTCTGGCAGAACCGATAGGTATTTGGTCAGGAGGTTTTGCCAATGGTCATGCACTGTTTTCTTAGAAATTGCGCAGGAGGTCTAGCGTTGTGCTACTGATGTCAGTGCAGTATTAGCAGTCTCTTTTATCTGTATCAGATTTGCTTTGGGATTGAGTACGAGTGTGCTGAGCGGTAAAACGATGCTTCATTAGGAATTTTCCTGGTATTGATAGCCTGTCCTTTCCGCAAATTTCTCATGTATTCTCTCTACTTCATTGAACATTGCAGCTGTTGCAATATGATTTTTCCAGCGTCTTATGCTTTGTCCGGGGTGGGGACCACTCTTCGAAACCTACATCCATTTGATCCACTGTGCCACTGTTCCTCTGCATCTCCGCCAGCACGTTCCTGATGTATTCGTCGTAGACATTGACCAATTCCTTTCCGGAACCGTACATGGATGTTTTGAATTTACATTCCTTCTGGCGGTCGACCCATGACAGTATAATTGCCTGCCTGCGCTCTGCCGCCGGCTCTTTGTTCAACGCCCAATTGCGGAACCCACCAAAATAGTCTTCGAAGGAACCATGAGGGGCTGGCATTCTGAGGAACGAGGGATTGAAAGTTTCGGAGATTGCATCGGGAATGAGGGGATGTGGTGGTCAGCGCACAAAGATAAGATAATTCTTGTAACCGAGTGTTGAAGACACGGATACAACGGAAAGCAAGTCAGGGTCTGGTCTGAGAAGATGGCGGATTCCTGCAAATGAAAATACTGATGGTTCATCCGGAACGCAATGATCCCTGATGACGCTGGGTGCTTCATCCTTCCACACTTCTCAAGATATGTCTGCTTCCTTGTCCATGATTTGGTGATGAGAATATCTCACGTATAGCCAAAACCATAATGTGAGGCTATCCCACTACTGTGCCAACTTTCATGCGGGACCAGCCTTCTCGGAGGAGATATATATTAAGATGTTGTCCAATTCGTGGTTATTGCGTGGTAGAACCTTCTCGCCGAATACCAAACGGACGAAAGATGTGGCTGGGACGGCTGGCGCGGGCTGCCTGATCCAATTGCCTTCTTCGTCATACCGGAATGAGTCCTTCGCATTTGTGGTGGGTTCTTCAAGGTCGGATAGCTCCAATCGTAGGCTGGAGCAGCTAATAGCTTCATGCTCGGCTATCCTTTTTTCTGTTTGTGATGGGTTACTAGATGAATATTCTGATGATAGAATGGAAGGAGAGGTAGAAGTCGTTGCGGTGGTGAGGCGACGTGGAACTCTAAGCTGTTACGATCGCACGGCTGCGACTCCCTCTGCTCTGCGGCACAGCAGGCCTTATTTATTTAGCTCCTGCTGCGCCACGACGTGTTTGTTGCGACAACAGCGAAGCAGCACAGCGGCGAGGCATACCGTGCGAATGCGGGGTCAGGAGATTTTCAGCAAATGTTGCACAATTGCTACCACGCGGTGCAATGCTGAGCATCGTCCTGGCAGCTATTTATAGAAGCTAGAGACGTGTCGAGTATCTTCCTTCATGGAGAGCCATTTATGATGCCTTAAGTTTTGCTGTGCCACAATATTGTTTGCAAGTGCCACGAGACAGTACGCCGCGCATGCGCGGGGTAAACTTAAACTTTCTTCCCCGACGTGTTCCATTGGCGGAATTCCGCTCATGATTTTGCCCATGTGGCCATGCAGAGCGGGTTTGAAGCTGCCGAAAATCTATTTGAATCTTGACAGGCCTGTTGGACACACATGCTTGTTGGTGTTGTTTTTCCCCTCAGCAGGCAGCAGCGCCACGTGCATATTCGACTCCTTCCAGTCAACCATCATGCTCGCTGCGTTCATTTTACTCGTGGTGCTGACCTTCCTGGCTCCGACCACGTTTGCTCAAAAGCCTGTAAAGATCACAGTCGACGCCGCAGCTAAGCTTGGCCCATTAACTGCAATCAACCGTTTCTTCGGTTGTGATGAGCCAAACTTTGCTTACTATCCGAACGGCCAAAAGTTGCTATCAGAATTGGGTGCCCTTGGCCCAGCGCAAACATACTTCCGCACTCATAATCTCTTGACAAGTGGAAATGCAAGCACTGTCGGCGTCCCCGCGCTTAAATGGGGCAGCACCAACGCTTATACTGAAGATGCTGAGGGCAATCCGGTCTACAACTGGACCATCGTGGACCGCATCTTCGACACGTGCCTAGCCGCAAATGTGAAGCCATACGTTCAAGTCGGCTTCATGCCCCGGGCGCTATCATCCCACCCAGACCCGTACTTTTTCACTTTTACTCCAACTTCACCCTACGATGTCATTTACACCGGATGGTCCAGCACCCCCACCAGCTACGAGAAGTGGGAGGAACTGGTTTACCAGTGGACAAAGCACAGCGTCGAGAAGTACGGGCAAGCAGAGGTGGAGTCCTGGTATTGGGAAGTCTGGAGTGCGGCCCGTCTCCACCCTTGACTACAAAGACCCTCAGCTAACCAGCAAGCAGACGAGCCAAATATCGACTGTACGCATATTGACCAAACCAGGTGCCCCGTGTACCCCTGGCTAACACCACCCTCCCAGACTGGAACGGCACGCTCGACGAATTCCTCACCCTCCACGACCACGCCATCGCCGGCATCCACCGCGCCCTGCCGACCGCCCGCGTCGGCGGCTGCGAGCTAGCCGGCGGCGCCGCAGGCGACTACCTCGCCGCCTTCCTGAACCACAGCCTGCACGGCCAGAACCACGCGACGGGACAGACCGGCACGCCGCTCGACTTCATCTCCTTCCACGCGAAGGGCGCGCCGTCGTACATCACCAGCTCCGCGACGGCCGGCGGCGGCGGCGGCGGCTTCGTGCAGATGAACCTATCGACGCAGCTGCAGCAGATCGACCAAGCGTTCGGCGTCGTCGCGGGCTACGACCGGCAGCTGCGCGCGTCGACGCCGATCGTGCTGGGCGAGTTCGACCCGGACGGCTGCGCCGCGTGCCAGACGCCGCAGTACGGGTACCGGAACGGGCTGCTGTACCCGGCGTACACGGTCGCGACGTTCGTGCGCGCGATGGACCTGGCGGAGCGGCGGGGCGTGAATCTGCAGGGCGCGCTGACGTGGGCGTTTGAGTACGAGCGGTCGGAGCTGTTCGATGAGACGGCGCTGTTCGATGGGTTCCGCGTGCTGGCGACGCAGGGCGTGGACAAGCCTGTGCTCAACGCGCATCGGATGCTGGGGATGATGGCGGGGGAGCGGGTGAGTGCGGAGAGCGATGGGCAGGTGGCGTTGGACGAGGCGGTGGCTGGGAGTGTTAGAGGGGACACTGATGTCGGGGTGCTCGCGAGCGCAGATGCGGAGCGGGTCTTCATTTTGGTTTGGCATTACCACGATAACGACACCAGCTTCGCGGATGCGCGGGTCGAGTTGGATGTTCAAGGGCTGACTGGACGCGGATCGGCGAAGGTTACGCATTTTCGCCTGGACGAGGAGCATAGCAACTCTTATGCGGTGTGGTTGGCTATGGGTTCTCCAACGGCGCCAATGCCGGAAGAATATGATCGATTGGTGGAAGCTGGAAAGCTCGAGACGCTGGAGCCACCCATTGCAGTGGATGGCGACTTCAGTATATCCTTCTTGTTGCCGATCCGAGCCCTTTCTCTTCTTGTATTGGAGAATCTGTAGCTGCTGCTAGTACTTCTCGCTTTGTCATCCGTCATGCCTATCATGCTCGGCTATCTAAGCAACACCATCCTCCATCAATGTGTACAAACCTGCACTGGACGAATAATATTTGCAGAGCTGGTCGTGAATTGGGTTTGGTGGCTGTAGCCAATCAGAACCCCCGCACGCCGCAATAACCCGGCGAGGTCCGAATCCACTCAATAAGTAAAGTTCGAGGACCAGAAAAGGAAGTTAAATAGTTGATTCCTGGGAGAGCCATTGCACGCTAGCAAATTTTGAGCTGGCCTAAATACGTTTTCATAGAGCGATGTAGGTGAGAGATGTGGACGTGGTCATCAAATTGCAATCGAATGTGTAATGGCAACTCTATTTCCCCCGCTCCAAGTCAGCCAAATGTACTTAGATTTATAGCCGCGTTCTACTCACAATCCCATGCAAACTCTTTGACAGACCACAGACACTTCCCGCGATCCTACTCATGCCCACTCTATCTCCAGTCCCTCAAACTCAGCCCTCAACCCCTCCCCCTCCTCTCCCTCCTTCACCCCCGGCCTGGCCGCAAACGCGCCCACACTGATCTCCCACCCCGCCTCGTCCTCCTCGCCCTCGAACCACCACGTCACCGCCCTCACGGGCACCCTCTTCCCACCCACCACCAGATACACCCACAGCGCGCTCTTCTCCTCCCCCGCCGCCCTCTCCACCTCGATCCTCACCCTCAACTCCCCATCTTCCTCCTCCCCGCCCACCCCTCCCACCGAGCCCAACGGCAACAGGCTAGCATCGCACCACCGCTCGCACACGACCGTGCTGACCCACGCAGCGCCCTCCATGACCTCGACGCCCGCCTTGAGCCACCTCGCCTCCTCGTCGTCGGCCGGCTCGGCCGGCGCGCCGGGCCGGGTGACGGCGAGCAGCAGGCCGGCCTGGTCGTACAGGTTGAGGCGGGCGAGGGGCGGGAGCGCGGCGGTGAGGGCGGCGCGGCGGAAGGAGCGGAGGCGCCCGCGGGCGGTGCGGGCGGTCGGGACGTTGGCGCGCGAGGTGGAGGGGGGCGCGCGCCAGATGTCGGTGTTGGGGGCGGCAGTTATGGTGAAGGACATGTCGTCTTTTCCTTCTCCTTTTCTCTTTTTCTTCTCTTGGGTGGTTGTTGTGGTTGTGGTCCTGTCGCGTTCGCAGGGACTGCGGGTTGAGATGAGGAGGCGGTGTCTGGTGCGAGCGTGACTGCGGTGAGGTGGGCGGTATGGTGGAGAGATTCGCTACTTATGTGCTGTGGTTTCCGTGAAGGATTGAGAAGCCTGCTGAACTGTGGCTCGAGCTGATCACGGTCTGTGGAGTTGGGAGTTGAGCTGTATCCGGGTAGGAAGCCTGTCCTGTCATTGTTAGCGCGAAGACCGAAAGTCACGACGGGTGGAGACACGAAGCGAGCAGGCACGGTGTCGTGACAGGTGTTACGGAGTGTAGGAGATGGGATGGGTCTATTATCATCGGCCAGCTGCTGGCACGATTACCGCAAAGAGTAATGCCTCGTTAGGCAAAAGCTCGGCCTGTGGCGCCACTGCCGCTTGTGATGCGGGCGGCGAATCTCCGGCTGGGCCCCAGACCCCGCTCGCTGCTCTTCCGCCTCCGGCTTAGCGCGGCGAGTTGACTCTTGTTCCGCTTTGGGTATGAAGCTGTCCCGGAGCATCTCCACTGCCGCTGACATGTGTCGGACACGGCGGAAATAAATTACCAGCACCATTAGCTGTTTGAGTCACTCGTAGCTCACCCAGCCGCTCGAGCGCCTCTCAGGATGCCTTCTGCCACCAAAGAGTACGGTCCCGAAGTCCAGAGGGTCCCCGCAGATACCCCGCTTGACGACATCTTGTACCTGCTGAAGCGCGATGGGGGAGTTTTCATCAAGGGACTAATTTCTCCTGGGGACATCGACAAAGCTTACGATGAGGTTCGCGACACCCTTGACAATGATGTTGAGTGGGAGGGCAACTTCTTCCCCAGTAAGCTTTCCATATCGCTCTTTGCAGGCAGAGCTCTAACGAACTCCCGGCAGAGGAGACCCAGCGTGCCTCTTCGCTGATCATGCGGAGTCCAACCTATGTCAAAACGCAATTGATGAACCCTCTTTACCACCAGGTCATCGACCACTTCCTGACCACTCGAAGCTGGTTCTGGTGGGGCGATGAGAGGAAGGAATCTGTCTCGAAGCCTCAAGTGCACTCGTGCGTGGCGATGAGGATAGGGCCCGGAGGTAAGGCGCAGCCGCTGCACAGAGACGACTACATCGGCCACAACATTCACGATGAGATCGACGCCTGGGACGATGGGCGAGACAGAAACCGTGAGACGTCGGTCGGCATGTTCGTCGCAGGGTCGCGCGTGACCAAGGAAAACGGAGGCACGCAGTTCATTCCGCGCAGCCATCTTTGGTAAGGAAAAAAAAAAAAAAAAAACCGCTTACCTGCCGAAGCACCTTCTGATTTGAACTTGTAGGGGAAATGACCG
The DNA here is from genome assembly GCA_037367355.1 of Neoscytalidium dimidiatum. NCBI lineage: Eukaryota > Fungi > Ascomycota > Dothideomycetes > Botryosphaeriales > Botryosphaeriaceae > Neoscytalidium > Neoscytalidium dimidiatum. The sequence continues at coordinate 62,677 of CM074701.1, read as the reverse complement.
CAAAACTCCTCCAAGTGTTGATCAATGCATTTTTGCTGAGATGGAGAAGGGAGACGCGTTCATCATGCTCGCTTCAGCCTTTCACGGCGGCGGTAATAATACCACCAAAGATGAGAAGCGCCTTGTCTTTTCTACATTCTCTACCAGGGGCTATCTAAGGCAGGAGGAGAACCAATTCCTGGCTGTTCCCCAGGAGATCGCGAGATCATACGACCGCGATGTGCAAGAATTCATGGGCTATTCATTGAGCGATCCTGCAGGCGGCTGGGTCGAGCAGATGGACCCCATATACGCGCTGAGGCCGGAGCTGAAGGAAGGTGCGCGGCCCAAGGATTATTGACCAGAGTCATTGGAAAACGCACTTTTACCAATTATGGTACTAAAAGCATGACGTATGTAATTGCGGTAAATATCAGGTGCGGCCATGTGGTCTCTCGTAGAAGCAACCCGGCGATTGGTGGCGCGATGGTGCCCCTCAGTTTCGCCGGAGCTCAAGCGGTGTCTCCGAATGGAAGTGCCATCCCCCCCCCGACATGGCGCTGCCACCCTTGCTTGTGTAAGCCCCGCTTGTTGCACTGCACCATCCGCCCACAGCCCTACTACTTACTTCATCTTCGTCGCTCGCCCAGCACTGACGGAGGAGCCTCTGCGTCCATTTCGAGCCCCACATACTTTCAACACCCCGAGACTAGGCAGACAATTGCGGCTGTTGTGTTACATTTGCAACTAAGTCGCTGCTAGCAGACAAATCTTGACTTTGCCATGTCCAAGAGGTTGACAGCCACTCGTCTTGGTTAGTTCGAGCCAGCTTTCTTATTTGAGGGACACATTCTAAACCGCAACAGACCCTGCTTGTGGGACGTGTCGAAAGAAGTGCCGCAAATGTGATAGGACGCGGCCGGTGTGCAAGCGATGCACCCTCAAGGGCCTCCACTGCGAAGGATATCCACCCAGATTTCAATTCCTGCAGTATGGCTTGACGCCAAGTTCCGCCAGCACCCCCGACGGCCAGACCGAAACGGTTGCAGAACCAGCTTCAACCCGAAAGAGGAAACAGAGAGCGCCAGCGCCCAACCTCCATGTGAATTGCGCTACAAATCCTATTCATCTTCCAACCCGTTCGCGGGTACGGCCGTCCTCAGCATCGCTGCCTACCCCAGAGCAATCCCTGTCGCCGGAAAGCGACGTTTCTCGCGACCCATCAAGTCTTGTTGACGACGTCTTGGCCACGTCTCAGGCACAGACACTCCTAGTGCACTGTAATTCAAGACCCTGTCTCGAACTATCTCGTTGCTGACACAGGATAGTCGATACAACCGTCTGTGATACCCTGGCGATCACGACCCCAGGCACGGTCAATCCATTCCGCGCTTACGTCCTGCCTCTTTCCTACCAACATACGGGAATCCTCCACGCCCTTCTGGGTCTAGCCGCCTACCACCTCAACTCCTCCGGAACTGACACAAGCAAAACTACCACCACCGCAGCCATTCAGCACAAGCTCTCCGCCATCCAATCCCTCAGCACCTTACTAATCAAGGAGGAGATATCCGGCCTGTCCGAACGGGAAGAGGAGGTAACCCTCGCCATCGTGCTGCTCCTCGTCCTCCAAGATGTCTGCGAATCCGGCATCTCCACCCACGGTGCTCACCTCACTGGCGTGACATTCCTCTGCGGGCGGATTGCGGAACGCCCTCCCGAAACGCGAACGCCCTTCAAGATGTTTCTCGTGTCCTGTTTAGCATGGTCCATACCGCCCCACCTCCTCCTCAAACCCAAAGCTGACTTCCCGCAGGCTTGATGGCCTCCGTGGCTTCAGCGGCGCCGAGAAGCTCGCCTACTCCGACGCCGTCCGGCAATGCATCCTCAACGACGCGTCATGGAGCCTCCTCACCGTCGTCGGCTGCCCGCCCTCCCTCTTCTACGAGATCGGCAAGGTGCTGTCGGCCGGGCGCGACTACGTCGCCGGCACCCTGTCGCCGGCGGCCTTCCAGCCCATCCTCGACGACTCGGCCGCCTTCCTCCGCAGCTGGGACGCAGACAACGCGCCGTACCCGACGCCCGATCCGGAGTGGAGGCTGCTCGCGGAGGCGTACAGGCACGCGTGCATCCTGAGGGTGCTGCGGTTCCCGGAGCCGATGGAGTCGGAGCCGCCGGAGGACGGGCGGATCCGGGCGTCGGTGAACGCGATCCTGGACGTCGCGGCCAAGGTTCCGATGGACGGCCCGTTCTTCAAGAGGTTGCTCTTCCCGCTGTTTTTGGCGGGCGCGGATACGAGTTCGCCGCACCAGTATCATTACGCGCAGCTGTGCATTGGCGAGATCAAGAGGTCGACGGGGTTCCAGCATCAGGCCATGATGCAGTTGTTGAAGAAGGTCTGGGAGGTGAGGCTGACGAATGAGGAGGGTTGGAGGAATGTGCCGTGGATGCACTGGGTGAGTGGTGCCTCTTCCGTGGTGGTCAATGTGCTGACTGGTGTGCCCAGACGTGTTCGTCCTTGCTCAAAGTTCAACACGCATTTCTGTTCTTCTGAGTTGATACAAAACCATGCTGTCCGTATTCTTTTTGGCTTTCACAAATCCATCATCTTCCTACGCACGCGACAACTCTTCCAGGTTCATGCTCAAGCACCTCTCCGCCAAGAAAGACCGGAGAGGCAGGCTCCGGACGTATCGAGCCAATTGGTGGCATGTCGGCACCGGTCAGCGCTCAGGCAGTTGGGTTTTACGTGATGGCCTGGGGCTGAGCCCACAAGCGGTGCGACCCTCGGAGATAAGATAACAAATAAGGGTACCGCGGTTGGGAGTAGTTCCGATTCGGGTAAAGCGTCAGAGCCAGATTCCCCGAACCTCCCACATGGATTCCCGTAGGAGCAATGCAAGGGTAGCTATTTTCTCCGGCAGTAGCTCCAGGTATATTTGTTTAGAAGAGCTCCCTCGTACCCTTCGATACCCGAATAGCAAACAAACCGAAAGATGGCGACGACAGAGAAAGCCCCCGAGCAATTGGCACTCGCCCGGAAGCTCAACCACATTCCCTGGTGCGAGCAGTACGAGAGAATGATATCCGGCATGCTGTGAGCCTCACCAAACTCCCCCAAACACCAAGAAAAAGAAAAGAAGAAAGAAAGAAAGACAAACCGCTTTTCGAGCCGCATAACTCAAACGCCCGATTACCCTACTCCCAGCTACGACTCCTTCACGCCCGAGCTCTCCGCCGCGCGCTTCAGAGCGCGCACCTGGTGCCACGGCTACAACAACAGCTTCCCCGCGGGCGTGACCGACTTCGACGCCCTCCAGAAGCACCGCGTCGCCCTGCTCCGCGACATCCTCGGGCACGTCGCCGACGACGAGGCCTTCATCGAGCCGCCCTTCCTGCTCGACTACGGCTGCAACGTCCGCCTCGGCGCGCGCTTCTACGCCAACTTCAACCTCACCATCCTCGACTGCGGCCTCGTCACCGTCGGCGACCGCGTCATGCTCGGCCCGAACGTGAGCATCTTCGCCGCCACGCACGAGACCGAGGTGCGGAGCCGGAGGGAGAACATCGAGTACGCGAGGCCGGTGGTGATCGGGGACGATTGTTGGATCGGCGGGAGCGTCATCATCTTGCCGGGCGTCACGATTGGCGAGGGTTGCACGATCGCGGCGGGCGCGGTGGTGAGCAAGGACATTCCGGCGTGGAGCGTGGCGATGGGCCAGCCGGCGAGGGTGGTCAAGAAAGTGACGCCGGTGCTGAAGCCGGAGGATGGGCAATGATGAAAGGGGAGCGATAGATTGTATCTGGGGACGCGATCTTTCGGTACGTGGTATACGTTTGCACTGAACCGTTTGAGAGAGAGAATAAATAAAGATTAGACGACAGAATAGATGTCGGCATTACGCTTCCTGCGACGGGTTCGCTCACAAAGTGCCTGGTTGGCCAGACGTAGTCACCGATGCGAGCTTCGAGAGAGGGAGATTACACAGGTCACGAGCCTCGGCCTCGGCCCATACCCTCTACCTCGTCGCAATCCTTGACCCCGAGTGAACACCACAGCTTTAAGCTATTTGCCCTGCATGTATTTCAAGCGGACCCAGAAACTCCACTGTTTGCTCGGGCTTGCATCCGAAAATCTGCTCGCCTTTTTCCTTTTTGTCTCCGCGCGTGTCTCTCCCTCGCTTTTCTTTGCCTATTCGCCTATTCCTTCTAGAGAAAAAAGACGTTGGAACCGAAGAGCTAACACACATGACTTGAAAGGCGCTAGACCCCACTATCTCGGGCCAACGTCCTCGGGTTCGGCACCAATCTGCGGTGAGAGAATCCGAGCCTGAGTACAGCGTCCTTTGCGAACGGCATAAAGACACACGGTAGTAGTCTAAGGATCGCCGGGTCTTGTCCTACTAGCTTCATATAGGGTGGTCAAATAACAGAAACGTATACGCCAATGCTCCATTCCATAACAAAATTCCAATCGGCTTCAATACCCGTTCGCGCGTCCAAACCGCTTCCCCGCTTAGGGGTGTTACAAAAGGTAGGTATATGACGCAAGTCCCCTGCATTTCGTCAAGGATGGCTCGTTGTACGGGAAAATAACCAAGGCATCCTGTTGGATCGAGATGCACGAGGCGGCGGATGAACCTCCGGATCCGCACCAAGATCGAGTTTTTGCGCGTACGCGATACTGAAAGAGAACAGGCGGCTGTGTACCTAACGGACTTGACGCCAGGATTTTTCGACGCGATAGGTTCGGGGAGCCGCGAGCGACTCACGTTGAACCGCGCCAAAGGCAATCCGGCTAGCGGCCGCCCCTTTCATTACGGCCCAAGCATGACAACTGACTCGACAAGCGGAGAGTTGCGAGCCGTGTTGCCAATACATATCGACAGGTACGGGCTGTTGTTCCCCGGGGTTTGCTTGCCATGTGGTCCCTTCGTGGACCTTGTTCCTTCCAACACCTCCAACGATGTCTGCCTCGGTGGACCCAGCCGACTACCAGCTGAACGACGAGCAGAAGCATGTCCGCGCCTCGTGCATGGCCATGTTTGCTGTCTCGGTTGTTTTCGTTGCGCTGAGATGCTTTGTGCGCGTGCGGCTGCAATCTCAGTTCAGTGTCGATGATTGGCTGCTACTGGCTGGGCTGGTACAACGCTACAACTCCATCGCTCACTACTTCGTTTATGCTGATTATGATGAGCAGGCCGGATACCTTGCGATGACGGTCATGATCATCTTCAGTATCAACAAAGGCGGGTTTGGGAGGAAGACCGCAGAGCTGTCGATTGAGACGTTTTACGTTGGAGCCATGGTACGTACTGCCCCGAAACTAGTTGCACACGCCGATTGACTGGAATAGTATCTTGTGCTGGCGCAAGTAATCTACGCGCTGGCGATGATGATAACGAAACTGTCTATCGCCCTTCTGCAACTGCGCATCATCGGCCAGAGCAGCGTAATAATGAGACGAATCACGCTCGTATCTATTGGTGTCAACGTCATCATCGGCATGTACGAGTTCTTTGCGCTGCTTTTCCAATGCACACCCGTACGCTCGCCGTCCCCTAACACGCAAATGCGTCTGACAGCTGACACGCCGGGTAGCCGCAAAAGTACTGGACACCAACCATGACCACCGGCCATTGCGCCGATAGGAGTGGGGTAGCCACGGGCGTCTACGTATATTGCGCTGTAAACCTGGTGTTGGATTGGTATTACGCCCTTGCACTGGCGCCTATGGTCTGGAAGCTCCAAATGAGAACGATGGTCAAAATATCGACCTTATTGGTTCTAGGCATGGGAGTTTTGTATGTCTCCACATGCCCTGCTGTCGCACTTCAGCCTGAACGTACGCTGATGTTTTGCAGTGCGAGTGTCGCGAACATCATCCGCTTTAAAAGCATCATTGGCTATGCCTCACAAGTCAATGTTTTATGCATGCCCCCCTCAGCTCCGCCAACGTTGCTGTTACTGACTCCTGCTTAGACATCTTCATTCCGATCGCAGTTTGGACATGGGCCGAAATGTGTTTGGCACTCGCTGCAGCATCCATTGCGACCTTCCGACCTCTGATCCGGCTTCTACCATGGGCGCAGTCTCGCAACGGCTCCAAGAAGTACGACGAGAACAACTCGCCGTTTACGACGTGGAAAACGTGGAGAACGCCAAAGCGGAGGAGAGATCCCATGGAGCTATCAGATATGGGCATAACGAGTGTGACTGTGCAGGAAGGGACAATATATGCTCACGACGAGCGTGGTGGACAATCGAGGAGCAACGACGGTTTCAATATGGCTGGTGATGCGGAGAGCCAAAAATATATCTTGAAGGAGCAGGAGGTGGAAGTGAAGAGCGAGAGGTGGAAATAAGCTGTGAGAATATTCTGACACGACGGGACAAATCCCACAACGAAGAACATATGTTGCAATGCGCCACATCCACTACTGCCGAGACGCATGATCTGCACCATTTGCCGATATTGAGTAAGCTAGGCCGGTCTAGGGCTCAGGTCAGGGCTGCCACTGACACGGTGTGCTCCTTGCGCTTACTTTCCAGAGGCAGCTCCGCTAGCGGCCGTGAGCATGACACGGGGATCTAAGCTATAAACCTCCGCATAGCCCCGCCGCTGAGCTTACACGGGCTTACACCTCAAACACGAGAAAACCCTCACGACCGCGACCAGACCAGCGCAATGGAGAGCTTCGCCAAGAAGACAATCACGACCTCGCGGTCGCTAACCTACACCTACTATGACTCCGGCAGGCCTGGTTCATCCCCCACCCTCTTCTTCCTGCACGGCTTTCCCGACAACGCGCACCTGTTCCAGAAAGTCGTCCCGCACCTCTCAACCCTCCCGAACCGCATCATCATTCCGGACCAACTTGGCTACGGCGGCACGTCTAAGCCTACCGACCCGGCCCTTTTTAACTCTAAAGCTCTGGTGGCCGACTACGTCGAGCTACTGCGGGCGGAAGACGTGTCGAAGATAATCGTTATCGGGCACGACTGGGGATCCTTCAGCGCGCAGCGCGTGTGGCTCTGGGCGCCGGAGCTGGTAGTGGGCGTCGCGCTGCTCAACGTCGCCTACATCCCGCCGTCGCCGCCGGACGCGCCCTTCGACCTGGCCGCGGCCAACGACTTCCTCGAGCTAGCGACGGGCTTCCCGCTCTACGCCTACTGGGAGCTGTTCACCGCGGCCGACGGCGCCGCCGTCGTCGACGCGCACCTCGAGAGCTTCTGGGCCGTCCTGCACGGCGACCGCGCCCACTGGATGCGCGACATGTTCTGCGTGCGCGGCGCCATGCGCGGCTTCCTGCTCGCGGACGGGCGCGTCGCGGACGGGCCGGTCGAGCTGCGCGAGTACGCGAGGCCGGGGAACGGGTGGAAGGAGGAGTGGTTCGCGAGCGTGGAGCCCGAGGGCCTGGCCAGCGCGCTCTGCTGGTACAAGGCCCTGGCGCATAATCACCACCACGCCGTCGAGAAGGACATCCCGAAGGAGCGGATCCCGATCACGGTGCCGACGTTCTTTTTGGGGTGCGAGAGGGACGACGTGTGCCTCCCGGCTATGATCGAGCAGAATAGAAAGGATGGCTTAGTCGGGCCGGATCTGAGCGTCAAGATTATTGATTCGGCGCACTGGTGTCCGATGGAGAAGCCGGATGAGGTGGGCAAAGCGCTGTACGAATGGCTATCCTCCAAGTTTTGAGGCAGAGCTGTAATTAGCTGGAGAAGAAAAGGTATCTACACTTGTGGGTTAGACAATCTCTCCGACGAAAAATAGGAATGAATCAAGCTACTCTGTGTCCCGCACGGGGGGGGGGGGGTTTTTTTTTTCCCCCGTACTCCTCGAAGAAGCCGTCGTTGCTCTCCTCACACCCCGCCTCGGGGTACAAAGATCGCTTGATTGAAGTTACGCTACATTCATCGCTGCGGAATGCCGCTTTTTATTTTCTTTTCAGCTACTTGTCGCATGCCATTAGATCGATTTTCAATCGCGCTATTGATACTTATTATCAGCACTATTGTAAGAGCTGCACACGAGCAGGGAATTCAAAGGTGGCACAAAAGGTAGATAATCCGTTCACGGGCGAATCCTGGAGGGTTTCGTAAGGTCCGGGAGGTATACTGAGTAGTAGGCGAGCGCTAAGCGATGTCATATGGCTTGTATAAGCTACGCGAGTATCACGCATGTTTGTAGTAGGTCTTAGTTTATAGCTTTTAGCTATTATACATGTATTTAGCGGCTTCCAACATAGATACCAAGAGCTACAGCTTATCCAATACCACGAGCAGCCTGGAGGAGTAACGCGGTAATCATATCCAGAGCAAGGTATTGTGACGTAACCGGAACCTCGAATATAGAGATTGTTTTTAGTATAGCTTAAGCAGAGGTCAAAAGTCCTTCCAATGACGGCTGCAGTCAGATATATATCAGTAAAATAATAGAGCCAGCAGGACTAGTAAATTTTAAACTAAAGATTGAAGATTGAAGAATGCATCACTACTGAAACCTGACACAAGACAGGGAGATCTGGTGGACTTGAGAGTTTGTAGGTTATTGAGCATGAAGAATGAGTATGCTCTGTCGCTTGAGAAGAGGTAGGGTTTTGCACCAAAAGGGGAAGTACCAACTGCCTTGCACGTCAGAAGTTGATGCAACATGCTCGGAGGACAGCAAACTTGCCCCATCATTCTCAATAGTCGTAGGAGGTAAATCGGGAGGTGCAAAAGAAGGAGGTCTAAGGCCATGAGTGAAGGCCATTAGTCCAATGACGAGAGTGATTATGACCATTTTGTTTTGGTTCATCGATAAGTTGATAGAATGAATCAATAATTGATTTGTTTGAAATGATCACGCACCCGTCCCTGACCGTGGTATTGATATGTATAGATAAGAATTCAACTTCATCTAGACTATGATCGTACACACGGATCATGGTTGTCTCTTTTTCCGAATTTTTGCACGTACGGATAGCGGCTTTGCTAAAGCATTCGGATCATAACTTCCTCCTACCCGATACCTATTGCCTAGGCTGGACGGATTCATCTCGCGGCTATCTACTACCCTGTAGAAGTGAGGGCCTGGCGTTTCTGTGCCACTAGACTGCCCTGCGTTCGCACCTACCCTCGCCGCGATATCACCATCTCGCTCGGAGCTAACCGCCGAGCGAGCGCCGTCTTTTGCGCAGCCAAAATGATTACGTCTAAACTGATCAGGAAATTTTACTACTAAAGCGTCTTTATCAAGTAAGAATTCGGTGTTCTGAGATAGGTACGTTTCCCAGGAAGAAAACCCATCGACTCATTCTCGGATAGGTCTCTTCTTCACATAGGGCAGTGTCTCGTGCCTGGATTGCAGATCTTGCATCACGGTTAGCAGCTTGCGCCTCCCCGTTCTTACCATTGAGCTTGAGCTCTGCGGTAATATATATACTGCCGAAGCAGAACCCGGAGCTGCAAGCGACCTGGGTCTACTGTTGAACTACTAATCAAGTAGGACAGCATCAACGCGGCTAGAGGGTGCTCGGACGCCCAGGCTAAGTTGGTTATCAGGGCGTGGCGGCCCATTGGGACTGATGGTCGTTTCGGGTGCCCTATATTGAGAGGTAGGTGCACTGCCTCAGAGTTGTAATACTTAGTCGTATTCTACACAAATTTGCAGTTCTTAACTTAACTACCTCCTGACCCCCCTTACAGCTCCCTAACATTCAGCACCCACCGCGCGAACCTTCCCAGTCCTGCCTCCATCTCCCTCAGCATTTCTATGACCTTGTTGTTTATCAGCTGTAGTGCGCGCAGTTTCTCCTCATTACACTCCTCCAACCAGACCTTCCGCAGCGCCGACTTGCCCTTCCACCAGTCCTCGCGCTCCTTTTCGAGAAGCTCAATAGCCGTGGCAATAGTCCGGGCGGTAGTGGCGAGGGAGGCACGATCGCGTTCGAGTTCGTGTTTATCGTTGTTGGAGGATGACGAGGATGTCGGGCGGCTGCGGGTCTTGGTCAGGTAGCTTTCGACATCTCGGTGGGTGCGGGCGATAATATCTCGGAGGTCAGCGAGGGTCTTTTCGAGAGGCTTGGGCTGTGCGGTAACTGTAACAGCGGGCCTTATCGGTAAGAGCTTGGCTGAGGGGTGCAAGAGGAGAAGATTGTACCCAGCGAGCCTTGTCAGCGATTGCAGCGACTTGGCAGAGTTGACACATCGTGCAGAGTTGGTTGTAGCGGTTGCTCAGTAGTCAATGCTCTCCTCGGGAGGTGGATTGGTGTTGGGCGGCAGAATCGTTGGCAGCCGTTGATATAAAGTCGAAGGGAGCTATTTAGTCATAAGAGGTAGGTATGTACTGTACATTTCCGCGCTGACCCAGTCACTCCCCAACGTGGCGCTATTGCGACGTGCTTGGGGTAGCTTTAAGCGACCGGAAGGTATGGATATCAGCGTAGTTCTATGCATCATGCCTCGGAATCATGCAATTGTAATATTTGTGTAGATGCATCCTCAACTTCATGAAGAGACAATGCTATTGTGAGGCTTCCGTTGATCCCATGCCAGCAATTCCATGTTGCCGCAAATCAAATGTGAAAATCTTACCCGTTTCTATAATCATGAATACGTGTCTGAATGCCTATATTCTACTAAAGCAGATCAAAAAACATGTCAAAACATGCGGCCGGTAGATCTACAGCTATTTCAAACCATGGTCCACAAGGGCTGTGGCAAGGGCTTTATCGAGACGTTCCGGTGGCCGGTCTTTAGCTTGCTCTCCCTGATCCCGATGTATGCTTCCCGCTTGGCGGGAGTGCCTGTGGTAACGGACCAAGTCTCCAGCCCGTAGTACGCAGCAATCGAATGCACCAACCAGCGTCTGTCACAGATTAGCGCAGGAGAAGGCGCAACTCCGCGAACACTACTCACCCAAAGGCAGCGCTGCGGTCGCCAACCAAGCTGTCAAAAACCATCAGGTCCTTGCGCAGCTCGTTCTCGGCGGCGCGCATGTCGCTCATCTGGCCGTTTCGCCCGACGAAGACGATCTGCTCGTCTTCCGAATCGGGGTCGATTACGTCGTCCTGCTCGTCCTTCCTGACCTTGTCCTCCCACTTCTCGACGAACCGGCGCACCTCGCGCTCAATGTCCTCCAGCATGTTCCGCGCCGCGCGCTTCTTCTTCAACCGCTCGCGCACCTGCTTCAGCGCTTCCGCAGCGGCCTCCTCTTCCTTGCTCACGGCCGGCTTAGTGCCCTTCGTATTGCGCGCGGCGCTACGAGCGGCCAAGTCCTTGTCCCAGTAGGAGGCGACGGCGTAGGGCACGTACTGGAACTGGTACTGCGGACGGACCTCCCAGTCGCTGGGGAGTGGAGGCTGGGCGTGGGGGTTGTTGAGCAGACGGTCTGTTTGCACTCACACATCAACGACGCCGCGCTTTGCAGGCGGGGGATCCCGGCTATGTGTCTGTGTCTGTGTGTGTGTGTGTCACCCACCATTCTCCCAGCGGCGGCGCTGGCGGCTGCCCTCCTTGCCCTTCAGCAGCGCCTCCCGCCGCTTCAGACTGTCGCGACGCAGGGGCTCGCGCCGGCGCGTGTAGCCGGAGCGCACGGCTTGCGCGGCGGTGGTGTCGCCGTTCTCGCCGCTCTGGGCGCGCGGGAGGACGTGGTCGTCGAGCGGGATGTCCAGCGTCACGGTCGTTCCGCGGATGGAACTGCGGGCGGGCGGGGTGATGTGGATGGCGCCGAGGGCCTGCGACGCTTCTTCGGTCCAGGCCTCGATGTCGATAGGCAGCTCGGGGGCGCCAGGCAGCGCTGAAGTGGTCGAGGGGATGGCCATGGTCGCAGAGGCGCGATAAGACGACGTGGCGATGCGATTGGAGGTCCGAGGCTCGCACCGAATGGCACAGAGGATGGCGTGGGTGGGGTCTGACAGGTGAGTAGGGCGGGAATGAGAGCAATGCGCGGTCGAGCGCGAGCGATGGGCTACGGGAGCAGATGAGTAAGGGAGGAGTGGCGGGATGGGGATTGAAGATAAGAGTGCAGCCAAGGCGGCGGCCGAGAGATGCACTAAAGGAGCCGCATCATCATCCATCGTCCCCGCGTTGCCGCCGAACGTGCCTTCGTCGCGTCATCTCGTTGGACTCATCAGAGGTCCAGGGCGTCATCTGCTTCACTCCAGGCTGTCGACGGCCAGCAGCCAGGCGCCAGCACACGTCGGGGACATGATGGATCTACGAATTTCTCATCTACGGAACAATCGCAACTGAGCTCAGTTCTCGAAGGGCAACCCGCTCTCCTGCCTCACAGCACCGTAGATTGCGGCGACGTCTCCCTGGGCACCTTTGTGCTTCTGCACCCCTTCGAGGTGTGAGTCGATCACCTCGATGGCCCGCAGCTTCGCGCCGGAGGATTCCGCCAGACTCAGCGCGTGCCGGGCATCCTTCCTCGCCAAATCGACCTGAAATAGAGGCTGCAGAAAAGTATCCAGTCAGCCGGTGCCAGTCACCAACCCCAAAGATGCCGCCGAGCTTACCTCCTCGCGTTTATGGTAGTCGCCAGAGCGCATACGATTCGAATACGCGACGTAGGGCCCTGGGAACATGGTCTCAATGAACTGGTGCAAGTTGTCGGTGCCCAGACCCGATTTCTCTGCCAGCGTGTGGCCGACCGACAGCGCCTCGATCATGTTGAAGACGAAGGTGTTGCCGATGACCTTGAGCAGCGTGGCCTTGCCGTGGGCCTGGCCGCTGAAGTCGATGATGGCCTTGCCCATGACGCCGGTCGTGTACGGCTTGACCTTTTCGATCCATGACGGCTCACCTGCCAGCACGAAAATCAGTTGGCCCGCGTCGGCCATTGCTGGCGCACCGAAGACTAGCAGCAATCAGCGAGGTGCAGTCTTCAAGGCAAGGACAAACGCACCTGGGCTGGCGACGAACCCGGCGCCCTTGGCCGCGATCTTCTTGGCCAGGCCATCGGTAGTTTCCGGATGCACGGTCGAGCAGTCGACGAAGAGTTTGCCGCCCACGTCTTCGGCGAGAGCAGTGTCGATGGTCTCGTTGATGGCCTTGTCGTCGCCGACACAAGTGAAGATGATGTCTGATTTCTGCACCGCCTCGCTCACGGTCGACGCCACGGCCGACTTGCCTGCCGGCAGCTTGGCCGAGAGGTCGTCGGCTCGCTTCTTGGTGCGGTTGTAGATGATGAGTGGCTTGTCGAGATTGCCCTTCTCCACCAGGTTGGAGCACATGCCCTGCCGACAGACCGTCAGCCACGAGTAGAAGCAAAGCCGGGCGCTCGCGGTTAGCTACCCTGCCCATGTTACCTAACCCGATCCAAGCCAGCTGCGGCGCCATCTTGCGTGGTTTGACGTAGTGCAGATATGAAAATGCCTCGAGCAGAGGGTGCTTCTCAGAGAGCGAATTGCTGCCTCCTTCCGCTTGGCGCGGGCGAGGGCTCTATATAGCGCAGCACCTTGGGGATTACGGGTGTGAACGGCGGTAGATGACGTCCCACATCATGGCGGGGCTGATGGGACGGGCCTCGGGCGTCGAGTGGGAGCTCCCTTGTTATCGATAGGGCGTCACTTTTGCAGCTGCGACCCCGGCCGGCTTCTGCGCCCTCGACTGGAGAATTTGACTCACCCCTCACCACCACCACCGCTGCCCCCCGTAGCTCCCGCAATGCCCAAGCAGCTGCTCTCGCTCTTCGCACGAGGCAGCGCCTTCTTCGTCTTATGAGACATGACCGTCCTCCGCCGCGCTCTGAGTGCCAGGGCTTCATCCACCACTGCCCTCCATCGTCGCGTGCGTGCTCCTCCACCAAAGCTTGACTCCGACTTCGCAGCACCGCGGCCCTCAGCTAATCTGTCGACGTCGCGCAGACCTCAGCTGCGATTGATCCCTCGACAATTCTCCACCGCCTCCGGCAGCCGACCAAAGGCTTCGGCAATAGCGTGCGCCCCGATCCCCGGGACGACGACATTGCAACGAGCCCGACGCCCGTCAACCCGGACCATGTCGACCACGAGCGCGAATTCATCCTGTCGGTCCTCAGCACGACCGCTACCAAGCGCGATGCCCGCTCCTACCTTGCGCGCTACCAGCCGCAAACCCGCAAAAGAGACGCCCAACGACTTGTCGTCAAAAAATACGAGCAAGCGAATGCGCGCGAGCTGGAGAAGCACAATGGCTGGCGCTTGAAGCAGACTGGGGTGAACCTAGGCAACCTCTACACTCCGTCCAAGGCCATGCTGGAGAGTCCTGTATTCACCCATCAGGAGCTTCCCGAGGAGACAATGCCGGAAGAAGAAGTGGCACACCCTCTCCATGTGGCTCTTGTCAAAGTCCGGGCTGTAGATCTGTGGGATGAGGCTACGCTATATGGTGTGAGCTTGACCTTGGGCCAGCTTGTCCGCCTTGGTCTCAGCATAGCCGTCGTCGTCGATTGTGACGAGGAGGCTAGACCGGATGCTCCAGAGAAGCTCACCAAGGAGTGGCGCGACAAGGCAAATGACCAGGCAGACCGCATTGTCGAGTCCCTCCGCAAGACTACTCCGCAGGGCGCAGTGCGCATCAACGATGCTCTGAGTAAATCTAATCTCGATGAGGAAGCTCCGAGCAAGGTAGACGTACGCGGCGGCGTCGAGGTTGAGTACCCTAATCTTCTGATACCATTGCTTCAAGGAGGCAAAATTCCTGTCATCCCACCGATAGCATTCACCAAGGATGAGTTTAAAGTCACCAGGGTTCAGCCGGATGATGTCATGCTGGCCCTGACCCGCGAGTTCTCGGGCATCAGGAATCTCGCCAGCCAAAAAGACAACGCCGCATCCCCTGAGGACATCACCTTGGAGCGAGTGATTGTGCTCGATCCTCTTGGAGGCATTCCTTTCCCGAATCGCGACGATCGTGCCCATGTCTTCATCAACCTGGAGCAGGAATATGAGGACATCAGGAAAGATCTACAACAGGCTCAGGTTGCGGTTTCTCAGTCACAGCAGGAGAAAGAGAAAGGATGGCTTCCGAACCCTTTTGCCAAGTTCTCAAAACCCGAACTTGCCTCTTTACCTCCAGTGAACCCCCGAATTCTGGGCTCTCCAGACAAGCCTCTCCGCCACCTGAAAAATCTGGACCTTGTGCAGCGAACATTAGCCCTTCTTCCGCCCGCTTCGTCAGCTTTAATTCTTACTCCTGCTGAAGCAGCTGTTTCTGCTATCCCCTCTGATCCGACCACGCCTGGTGTCCGTACACGACGGCAGAAGAACCCGCTCATCCACAATCTCCTCACAGACAAGCCCATGGTTTCCTCCTCCCATCCAGACTCTCCTTTAGCGCAGATCCCGTCCATCATGCCTGCCACCTTCGTCAAGCGCGGAATGCCCGTCACGATGATTCCCAACCCCCAAACCGATCCTTGGAAGCCTCCCGAACCTGGCCAGCCCACTCTGGATCTCACCGACCCCCGCATTGACTTCTCTCGCCTCGTCCATCTTATCGAGGACTCCTTTGGGCGTAAGCTCGACGTCGATCACTACCTCAAACGCATCAAGAATAAACTCGCCGGCGTCATCATCGCAGGCGAGTACGAGGGCGGCGCCATCCTGACCTGGGAGTATCCGCCCGACATAATCGGACCCAATGGCGAGCGAATCCCGCGTCCTCCCGTGCCTTACCTTGACAAATTCGCTGTGCTCAAACGCGCGCAGGGATCTGGTGGCGTTGCAGATGTAGTCTTCAAGTCCATGGTGCGAACGTGTTTTCCCGATGGTGTCGTGTGGAGGAGCCGGAGGGATAATCCGGTCAATAAGTGGTATTTCGAGCGAAGCGCCGGTACGTTGAAGTTGGATGCGTGGGATAAGACGAAGTGGACTATGTTTTGGACGACGGAGGATGTCGAGAAGGATCCGTTGAGGTGGAGAGATTACCAGGAAGTATGCAGATGCATTGTGGCGAGCTGGATGGATAAGAAACCGCCGGACTAATCTGGCGGTGGTTCGTGCCGTATTCAGTGTTTTTTTTTTTTTTTTTTTTTTGGTAGGATGTACATGAACAAAGCGTGGAGTTTTTGGATAGAAAAAATCGGATCTTCAATGTTGTCTGCTTGCATTTTTAGCCCTTCTGGTCATCACTCCACGCTTGGTCGTACCTGTTGCTGTTCCATGATATACATCTGAAGGAGTTTTCTACTTTGAATCGGCTTCCCACAGCTCTTCAGCAAGCACAACGACCTGACCGATATTTTCAGTGTTCCCCCGCAATAATGCCAGCAACCAACTCGAGTCAAGTTTACTCCCTGAATGAATCAAAGGAACCACTAGCAAAATTCCACTACATAAACTCCACATCACAATCTCCGTATATTTTAGAACAATATATCTTATAATTCCAGTATCATCAGGCCACAGGCGTAACTTCCTCCGTTGCTCCCTTGCTACCTCTCAAATAGTGGTCATTTTGTGCGCTGAGGTTATCATCCTATTCTCCTTTAACTGTTCACTGATGCCTCGTATTGAGAATAGTTTCCTCTATTCAAGGAGTAAGAAAACTCCATTCGCTGTGTCGCTATATCATTACCCGCTTACGGTCTATGAAGTTTCTCTCTGTGTCTTAGGTGATGAAGTCCCAAAATATATCTTGCGTTGTTGCGGGCCAGATCTTCGAGGGAAGGGCTCCACAAGATTGAATATCCCCAACGCAAGAAATCCGAGGAAAGGGGGTTCTTCACAAACAACAGGAGTCTTTTCATGGGCAGCGTGGGTCCTCCTTGCTGCGATGACTCTGTATCCTCAATTGTCTTAAAATTACACAATGTTACCCGACGACGAATAATGGTATTCTGGACACGATCAATCTATGGCCTCACTAGAGCCGACTTACAAGAAGATTTTCTAGAGGCTCGTGCCTACGCAAACTGTTATCTAATAACTTCTGTAATTGACAATTTCGCCATAAGCAACCGTACCTGGTTGAGAAATTCGATTGTGAGGTACCTGCCGAAGAACACAGGGCCCTAACATTCTTAGAGATTCAACCCAGTCTACAAAATATCTGTCCCTGGGATCGAACGTCTTTCGTCACGGCTAATTCCGTTCCTGATACGAGAGGCTGGAGCTCGATTGTTTCTGCATGTATCTTAATGGTGGGATATCAGAGACTAGCAAGAGAACCTACCCGGGCTTTGAGAGTGTTCGGTGAGGTCAAAGCGAAATTCACAGTGGGACTTGACGGAGCTTTGCTGCAAACCCCACACAGCGGAGGTCTGCACGGGAGCGTAATTCATGGTTCCCGATTTTTGCCATAACAAACACTTTTCCCAGGGCAAGACCCATACATACGGTGCATATCCCCTCCTAAGTCTCCCATACTGTTCTTCGAAAACTATAATCATTCAAAGCCCCGTGAAGAGTTCCACACATGACGGAGCAGCAACACTCAGATTTATCCCAATTCCACGCCCTCTTGTCTATAGGTCGGGTGGTGGCCCCATTTTAGAACATGTGGGACAGGCAACATGAACACCTCATTTCAACAGTTGATGATATTTATGGTCTGTTCATGGTGCAGGCCCTCTACACACGCAGAGTGAAAGGCGCTTCTATTACCGGGGGCTATTAACACCACTCCAATCAACCTGCATCATCTATGGCTGAGGCAGAACTGTGTATTGACTCGCGTACTCCAGGCAAACCTGATCGCTATAGCGGCCTGCATGGTAGTCGAGTTCGGCCTCACATGTGTAGCACGAATGCTGCTGAAGAATCCGTGCAGCGTTGCGGCGTTCGCCAGCCTAGTGGCGGGTCTGAAGTGGCTGAGTATTGTCAGGGAGCGCACGGCGAGCCCGCTGCACATTGACGACAGAATGACAGAAAAGGAGCTGGAAAGGGAGGTAATAGAGCGGTTAGTGTCGTCGATGGGCTGTCGGGAGGAGTCGGGCAGCCATGGTTGGTATAGGTGACGGCAAGGCGAACAAGAAATAGCAGTGTTCGAGTGCTTTTCTTCCCTTGCGAGTCTGTTTGATCCTTAGTGGACGAGTGCTTGCGATGGAAAGCCTTGTGTGGTAGGCCACGGGGTAAGGTGGGTTTTCGGCTATACACCGCTTCAACGCACACGGGCCGATGCCGATCTCACTCCTGATCATCATCCGGTGTTTTGAAATTCGGCATCTGAGGGGCTCTTTGTGCGTAAGGCATAATGATTGGAGTAAACTGCTAGCCCTGTGGGTGCTCCGTGGTGCGCGCGCCGCGCATTGCGGGGAGCCAATTTGGGAATCGCCGCAGACAAAGTGAGCGCGCTACAATGCGGATAGTAATTTGAAGAGCGCTGCACCGCCAGTCCAACGTGGGATCCGCCTTTCGGAGATGCCGTCCGTTTCTGGTGAGCGACCTGTCCGTGTCCTTAGTCTTGCGTACTAAGAAGGGGAGGGGGGCGGCTGTACGAGGCGGCCGTGGCATGGCGGCCGTGGCATAGCGGCCTGTTGAAGATCCCTATCCGCGAAGCAGAGGCTCCCATATTGGCGCGCTGCTGAGCTGGCAATCTCATTTCACAGACAATCCTTTTACTTGGTTCGTGGGTACATAAGCCCTGATGTTTCATTCTCTGCTCGTTTGCATCCACTCCCTACAACTTCCAACTGCACCTCCACTCGTTTGTCTGCATCCGAAGCCGGACGTCTCTCCGGACGGAAATTCCATAATACTTTCACAATGGCCCCACAGCTCCGTAACTTTGGCATCGCCGCCCTCGCGGCTCTGCCGCTGGCGAATGCTCACATGTACATGAAGCACCCTGTCCCGTTCGATAAGACCAAGTTGCAGCAGGACCGCAGCCCTCTCACCACTGGCCAGTACCCCTGCAAGTTCCAGGACTACTCCGTCGTTGAGCGCACCACCCTTGCCGTGGGCAACTCCTACACCCTGGACTTCTACCCCGGCAACGCCCAGGAGATTGCGGAGATCGGAAGCACCACCGGCGCTGCTGTCCACGATGGAGGTTCCTGCCAGCTCAGCATCACGCTTGACAAGGAGCCTACCGTCAACTCGGTTTTCAAGGTGTTCCACTCCATCGAGGGTGGCTGCCCCGGCCTGAACAACCAGGCGTCGACCTTCCAGTACAAGCTGCCGGCGTCGATCCCCAACGGTGATGTCACCTTGGCCTGGACCTGGTTCCCTGTCTCCAGCCAGAACCCGGAGATGTACATGAACTGTGCTCCTGTCACCGTCACTGGTGGCTCGGACGACACGTCCGCCTTCGACGAGCTCCCCGACATCTTCGTCGCCAACATCGGCTTCAACTCGTTCTCCGAGGGTCTGTCCGCCGTGACCTCGCTCCTTACCAGCACCGTCACTCAGGAGAGCCTCCTCTCCTCCGGCCAGATCCCTCAGTGCCTTGCCGAGGGTGAGAAGATCCTCAAGTTCCCCAACCCGGGCGACAGCCTCGACGTTGGCGACACCTCCACCTGGCCCCTGGCCGACCCCAAGGGCCAGTGCGCCAGTGGGAGTGGCCGCAAGTCGTCTGGCGGCTCGAGCCCCAAGCCGGCCTCCAGCGCCTCCTCCAGCGCCACCACCAGCGCCACCACCGAAGCCTTCACGTCGACCACCAGCCTCCCCGGCGTAGCCTTTGCTGAGAGCAGCGCCGCGGCCACCACCCTGATCACCACGACCGCTGCGCCCGCCGCGCCCGCTCCGGAGACCACCACCTCCGCTGCCGCCCCGGTTGTGCAGACCTCCGCTGCCGCCGTCGTCCCCGCCGCCTCTCCAGCTGCGACGCTCGGCGAGACCAACAGCCAGTGCACCGACGCCAACGACGGCCAGGTCATCTGCAACGGCACTTCGCAGTTTGGCCTCTGCAACAAGGGCTCTGTCGTTTGGCAGGACGTCTCGGAGGGTACCGTTTGCCAGGACGGCAAGGTTGTCGGCGCCGAGAAGGTCAAGAGGAGCCACCACGCCCACAGGCACGCCAGGCGCCACGGCCACAACTAAGGTGTCTCTCCTTTAGTCGTTGATTAGCTTATACCCATTATAGTAGTGTACTGTACTCGAGAAGTTCTGACTTTACCACTTTGAACTGTTTAAATCAAATCATATTTGTCAAGATTGCGAACTCATGTCCCCAGCTCTTGCAACTCTGTGAACTCTCACGTACGCTGGAAGTCAAAGAGCGATGCTGAAGTAATAGTCTGGACGTTTTCGCGACGGGGTTGAGAGCATGGGGCTCAGGGGTGTGGTGAATTTGCGGGCGTCAGACCCCACCTGTCGGTCGATCTCGTACCACACAACGTCACATCACCTTGAAGTCCGGTGGGATAAGTAAACACGATCTGTTCGTGGAAGGTAGTCCGCTTAAGAGTCGGTTTTTCCGGGCTGGAGGAATACGAGGAGTACCCCGCACTTGCGAACCGTGAGATCTCGCAGCGAAACCCCGCAGTCCGGCCAGGATTCCGTCGTGGGAGAATTGCTCGACAGGGCAGCGATCGACAGGTCCACCGGTGTGCCGGCATCTCCGCCACCAAGCTCGCCATTCTCTCCTCAGATTCCGGGAAAATTGACATTGCTCGGGAAAACGTGTGAATATAAAGCCAAAATGCTGCTACCCTGTTATCTCTAGCAAAGCAACCGTTCCCGGCGTCAATCAAACTACCATGCGTTTCATCCGCTCTGCCGCTGGTATTCTCGCCTCCTGCGCGCCTATCCTGGCTCTCGCGGCGCCCTTTGAGACTTTGTTGGAAAGGCAAACCGACTCTGATAAAGTCGGCTACTTGGCCGTCTACTGGAAGACCGATGAGACTGGAGTCTTCTTCGCTCTGAGCGACAACGACAGCCCCCTCGCGTTTACTCCCATTAACGGAGGAGAACCTATCTTCGTACCAACTTTGGGCCAAAAAACTGTCCGAGATGTGTCAATTATTCCTGGTAGTGGTGAGGAAGAGGCTTCGAAGTGGTATCTCATCGCTACTGACCTGAACATCGATGACGTGAGTGAATTGCTATGGCGACGTAACCCGAGGATCACACATACTGACATTCTCTAGTATCCTTCGTGGGATGCCGCCTCGGCAAATGGATCGAAGTCAATTCTGATCTGGGATAGCACGGACTTGGTCAACTGGACCGACGAGCGGCTCATCGCTGTTGAAAATGAGACAGCCGGCATGGTGTGGGCTCCGGATGCAATTTGGGATCCCGATGCAGGCCAGTATTTGGTGCACTGGGCATCCAAATTTGTAAGTCGAGACCGTTCACCATGCTCGAGGCATGCTACGTCTGACATTCCGACAGTTCGCTGAGGATGACCCGGGCCACAACAACGGCGCTGTTACCATCACGGACATTCAGTATTCGCACACCAGCGATTTCCAAACGTTCACCACACCGTCCACCTACCTCAGCCTCGGTGAGGATGACGTTATCGACCTCAGTATCCTCAAGATCAACGATACCGCATACGTCCGCTACTACGTCCATGACGGTGTACTCAGTGATGTAGGCTACGGTGGGCTGTTTGGCTCTTTCGAGCGCGTAGGAAATGTTATCACGAGCTACGAGGGGCCTTACCCTTTCTGGGACAATACCGGTAATGGAGAGGCGTACTTGATTGCTGATCTGGTTGGTGGTGATGCTGGTATCAGAGGATATGGGCCGGCTGATCCGACTACTGGTGTTTGGACCCAGGACACTTCGGTGGATTTGACGTACATGAGGCACGGATCCGTTCTTGCGCTGACCCAGGAGCAGTATGATGCTCTTTCTGCTCTGTAAGGTAGTGATCAACGTACGTTGAAGTCAATGTTATCTTTGCGTGGATGAACGATTGGCAATGCCCGCTTGTAAACTGGAGCCTGATGTTCTGTGACACAGATTTTGCATGAGGCCGATACTCTGGGTGTGGCGGAACGCCATCTGTTCCAAAGGATAAAAGACGCAGGAAGGTCTTTAATCCCGAGAATGTAGAGTACAGGCTGCCGAGTAAGCTGACGTCTGTACGACAGCAATCCTTCGAAAACTCCCCCGGACAGAAAGTAAGAGGAGACAATTAATCGGATGTTCATCAAAGCAGGTATATTTTCTGATTGCTGTGGGAGAGCCTCGGCTGTATCTTGCTGAGCGCTTTGCTATGTATAATCGAGAGATTACACGCAAGACTGTCTCGCTGAGGACATATTGTTTCGATTTGCGAACTGTTGCTTTCTAATCTCGCAAGCTCACTTATTTCGTACATCCTACAGTGTCTCCATTACGATGCACGTCGAGATCATCCTGCTGGAATCCTTCGTGGCGGCAGGCAGAAGCAGACACAAAATGTGCCTCGGCATCAGATTCCGCCGAATTTTTATGTTGCGGCGTTCCTCACTGCATGACGCGTAGTCTGAATCCCTGCTTCGCCATTGTAGTGACTTTCCAAGTGGGCATCGGGCCAATTGTCGGAACAGAACATTCCCTCAACGCCAAGACGGATCCATTATCCAGTAACACAAAAACAACGTTTGGCGCCATTTAGCATACATTCTAATGCGGCCCACTTCCTCGAAGACAACTGTTTGAGACTTATGGATATCCCTACGTCCCCGCCTGCCCTCCTTCAGAGAACGGACGTTACTCACGTACGAACACTAAATCGCTGATATGACTCAGACCAAACTAATTTCGTGTGTCTCCTCAGCAGAATGCCGAATACAATGCACTGTGAGAAAGTGTACAAACTGTAGTTCGAAGTCATGGGGCTTTCGGAATCTTAGCCAGCCGTTCTTTAATCAAGTTTTTTCTTTTAGAGCGCCCATTTCCTTGTATGCATTAATTGGGTGCATTATTACGGGTGTCACCTGCAGCCGAGCGATTTTTAGCTCGCGAGCCAGTACGTGGCTGTAACGCTCGAGAATCTGATGAGTGGAATTTTCATTTGTAGGATCTACGCTTATTCGCCGAATACTGGACCCTCCATACTCTTCTATGAAAGATGGATTTTGTTCGAAGGAAAAAGGCTCCAGCTGGTAGTTCAGCTTGGGAGTTCTTTTCTTGTATATATGCAGGACAAGTGATCACCGGCTGGTGTTTGAAGCTTTCAAGCTCATTGATTCATATTTCATACTAATTGAAAATATCCAAATCGATAACAACTTCTCCGCAATTGCTACTTTATCTTCGACATGACATTTTGTGTTACTAAAGGTCCAAAGATCAAGACCACATCACCAGCTCTTGCTTTCCCGATGTCCTATCAACTCGCAAGCCAACGAAAGAGCTCATGGTATACCTCAGGCTCTGTGTTGGTTGATCTTTCGAGCAGTCTATAGCTTTCACCTCATGGAAGTTTCTGGAGACGCATTAATGATAAGATACTCCATGGAAGGACAGAATATATGCAGGGGCCAAAAGAGCGGTCCATGCACGCAACTTACCTAGGGTTGAAGAAGGTCAGATCGCCCTGCACCTGCTTCAGACACTTGAAAATCCTCCCTTGGACCCCAATCGGCTGATAAGCGTACCGCGGGATGGCCTTCTTGAACACAACATCGTCGGCAGGACCGTGCCACCTGCGGTCGTAGATGATGGTGTCGCCGCCAGGGATCTGCTGCAGCAGTACGTTCCACGTCATCTGCGCAACAATATCCCCGACCTCCCAGCCGGGAGCATCCTGAAAGGCCAATTGTGAGAAACGTCCTATACCCGAGCCTTTGCGTCCGAAGGAGGACCACCTACGTATGGACCGTAGTCCGCGTGGATTTGGATGCCGTTGCTGTCGTTGACGACGCGCAGCAGGCCCGCGAAGTACTCCTCGTCGCCCTCACGCGCGTGTCGCACAGGCAAGCCGCTGGCGCGCTCAAGCAACTGCGCCACGCGCCCGACGACGTCAATCCCCGCTTCTGCCTTGAATCGTTCCTGCAGCTCGCGCGCCTTGCTCACCTTGCTGAAGTAGGCGGCCTTGTCTGTGGAATGGTCAGCCGTCGCTCAGCTCCGAGACATGAGGGGGTCGGCGTCAAAGCGCCACTCACCGTTGCCGTGCTCGAACTGCGTGATGCCGGCGGAGCCGACTGGGGGGAAGACGATGGCTTGGTCGTACGAGCCCTACTAGGTCGTCAGCATAGTATTGAGTGCTTGAGGGTGACGTTGGTGGCTACAATGGGGTGCGTGTGGACGATGTCCTTCATGCGACGGCACTCGTCTGCCGAGAGAAATCCGGCGTGACGTATTGCGGGGATAACGTTTCCCAGGAGGTCTCCCACGCTCTTCCTGGACAGCGGCTGGTCTTCGAGCGTGGACCAGTTTGAGACAACGTGGATGTTAGGTGGCCAAGCTGCCTCGGGTTGTGTTGGTGAAGCGGGAAGGGGAACATGCATGCTGTGCACAAACCGAGGTGCCTGGGTTGTTTGCTTAACTGCAGAAACGGCTGCAACCATGCGGGGACGCAATGATCGAGTGATGAAGGCCATCGTGGACTGTATCATGCTTTGGAAACGCAATTTTCTGGGGTGATGACGAGATTCTAAGTAGCTTTATAAATACCTTGATGTGAAAAGCGTCGCATGGTGATGAAGCTGGCGAAATGACTGAAACGGATCGGCCCGTGTTGACAGTCAAGCTTACAGGTAGGAGCCGACCGCATTTCCTGTGTAACTCCCAGTGTGAGTTACCATGTTGATCGTCGACACGAATATATTGCAAAGTACAGTCAGATCGTATTCACCGTTGCATTAGCAAGGTATCCAGCTGAAAATCTTTGAAAGACAGCATGGAAGGAAAAAAAAAAAGCAGTAATCACAGGATTCGCCACCATAAGAGAAGCGGTGTGCAACAGGATCCTGCATTGCTTGGAACAGCGATGAAAAGCTTGCACTTACAGCGAGCTCTGACGTTGGCCTCTACAGTATCACTCCGGAACTTACCACCCAACAGAAGATGGAGATCAAAGAGAATGAGGCAATGAAGAAAGCCGCAAACCGCACTTCCATAGTTAGTCCGTACGTGGGGGGGAGAGATGGGCGAGGAGGGTGGCGATATTGGCTGGAGAAGGACGTGGTAGCCTTCTTTGCGCTTGGTATTGTGGTAAGTTTTCCAGCTAAAGCCATGATTCTCAGGAACTCAGGGCCTTTTCCAGATAGCAATACCGACAATGATCGTTTCCACTGGCGCCAATGCAATGTTCCCAGGCGTTACCGGCGCATTTGGCCTTGCGCTTTCCTGCACCGCAGCGGTGTCTTCATTCTTGACACCCCTACTGCTGCATCATATCTCTCTCAACATCCGCGTGCTCATTACCTTTGTTGCAAGCATCTTATGTTTCGTTGTATGTACTCTTGGTAGTGGCAAAGCTGGTCCAGTGGTTGGGACAATGCTTGCTGGGTTTGTGTACGCCTTCGCCACCAACTCGCTTCTTGCTGTGGCGGCGTTCTTCGACCAAAAGACGGTGCTATCCTTCAGCACCGGTTCCGGTAATTTCAAATTTAACGCCGCGCAATACTTTGGATGCTAACGACTAGCAGGATTCTCCGTTCTGGTTGGCCCTGTCCTGTATATTGGTTTGATGAAAGCATTCGAAAGCAGCTGGAGGAAGACCTTTTTGGTTTGCCTCCCGATTCCGTGTACACAACCTCTGGTTTGGTGGTTTGTACTCTCCAAACAGCCACTTGTCAATGCCGAGGAGAGCCGTCGGGCGACAAAGATTGATCGAAGCTCCGAAGGGTCAGAGGCGGATATCGGAGAGGCTCTACAATCAAGTCCCACGCGGGCGGCCCAGTGCAGCTTCAAGCAAGGGAGATCTCGACTGGCCTGTTTTGCAAAGTCTTGTTCCCAACCTATATCCTTCCTCTGCTCGTTTGCACTTCCACAGCGATAGTTGGTTTGTTCGGACTGGCTCCAACTTTTGAGTCCCTCAACACCTTCGAAGACGCACCTCACGGCGACCTGCACTACGAGCTCAGCTGTAAGTTTCTTGGATCTGGGGGCTCAGTATGTCGCTAAATTCTGCTTTTAGTCCTGGCTTACGGAACTGCGCAATTTCTCTTCTCTCTTGCATCCAGCCTGTACCCACTATCTCGAATCTGGCTCTGGGCTGCGGTTCAAGTCACTCTAGTGGCAGTCAGCATTGTTCAGCTCTTCGAGCCGTTTCTCAGGTATTACGGCGTGTGGATCGTCTTCATCTTCCTGCTCGGAGGTATCGTCGGAGGTTCTGTTACCAACACGAACCACAAGATTGCCGAGGATTTCCGGAGAAAAGGAGAACCGGAAGATGTCAGATCTTTCGCGATGAGCTTCGGAGGGCTGGGAAACTTTGGTGGAGATGCAATCGGGGGTGGCCTTGGGATCATGATTCAACGGCTGGCGTTAGCACATTTGCCTGTGCGATCGTGAAGGCTTGCAGAATGGTGGCTCATGGTGATTGCAGCACGCTTGGATACAATCTGTGTGAAGGCAACAAATACGAACAGACTGGAGGAGCTGGTGGGTAACGGGAGGGGTGAGGGAATTGGCGCATGGGACCTTGACAGATCACCACGGCATCATTGGACCATGCACCTGTCAGATCGGGCGTTCTCGCGTTCTTATCGCGCGGAAATCATAGTCAGTGTGGGATTCGCGAGCCGTCTTCGCATCCACCGCCAACCGGGAAGACCAGCGCCGAGCCGCGAGTCGCAAATTAAGCCTTCGGGCGCCAAAGCTTGTCAAGCTTGTCTGCATTAAAACACCGCTATCCACCTTCCCAATCTGGCAGGTGGATGATGTCGACTTGCCAGCCAGGCGCCCCGGCGATCTGCTCCGGATAGAATATTTAATTGGTTTCATCGCCGCCACCATGGATCCGCGCACGCAAGAGCGAAGACTGTACGCGGGACCATCAAGTGTGCAAAATGCGAACTTCCCTGTTCATCGGGTTTGCAGCTTGCTGCCACCTGATCTCCGCAGCTCCAGCATCCTCGAGCCATCTGGTCGTCCATGAGAAGCGCCACGGCCATCCCCACGAATGGGTCAAGCGGGACCGCGCCCACGCCAACCAGATCCTTCCAATTCGCATAGGGTTGCAGCAGCGCAATCTACATATGGCCGATGAGTTTCTAATGGACATCTCGAACCCTTCGTCCCCGAACTTCGGCAAGCACTGGAGCGCCGAAAAAGTTGCGAAGACCTTCGCTCCGTCTCAACATGCTGCCAACGCTGTCACCAAATGGCTTCAAGACTCTGGAATTGATGCCTCGCGACTCTCTTACTCTGCCGGTATGCCAAGCCCCGTCCCATCCGCGTTTTTCATTTCCACAGGAAAGGTGCTGTCATTTTGGCTTGCATCTCGACTCGAGGGGCTAGCGCCAGAAATCATGAGGCTTACTCGAATGCCCACTTTCCCGGATTCATTGCAGTACTCTAGATCTTTCTTTGTGCTAATGCACCTCCCCAGGGCGTAATTGGGTTCAGTTCAACGGAACGGTGGATGAAGCCGAACAACTCTTCAACACGGAGTATCACTTCTTCGAACATAAGCACACCGGCGGGTTTCGCATTGCCTGCGATGAATACCACCTCCCGCAGCACGTCAAAGAATATGTAGACTTCGCCATGCCGACTATCCAACTCGACGGTCTTCGGCCTGTCGCGAATCTGAATATCGCTCGCGCTGTAACCCCGATCAATTTGACCGGTCTTACGGGAACAGCAAATTGCGGCAAGCTGATCACAATCGACTGCCTCCGCGCCCTGTACAAATTTCCCTTCCTCAACTCCACCATCGCTGGAAACGAGATGGGCATTGGCGAATGGGCCGACTACCTCTACGACCCGGATCTGGTCCCATTCTTCCAGAACTGGACTTCCCCAAAAATTCCCATCGATACCGTTCCCGAGTTCATCAGCATCGATGGAGGTAAGACTTCCAACCTCACAGAAGCGCAGGCGGGCAACGTCATCGAATCAGCGCTTGACTTTCAGACCGCCTACTCCATCATCTGGCCCCAGAAGCTTCGCTTGTACCAGGTCGGCGATGGCGTGAATGTGGATAGCGTTGGAACATTCAACATTTTCCTCGACGCTCTTGACGCTAGCTACTGCACGTACGAAGGTGGCGATGCTCCCTATGTCGACCCAGAATATCACGATCCCAACCTCGGCGGGTACACAGGGCCTTTGCAGTGTGGTGGAGCTCCTGTTTCAAATGTCTATTCGTTTTCTTACAACCAAATCGAAGCCGCCTTGCCCGAGTTCTACCAGCGGAGGCAATGTAACGAGTGGATGAAACTCGGCCTCCAAGGTGTCAGCGTCTTGTTTGCCAGCGGTGACTCCGGCGTCGCCAACAGATACAACGCGGGCTACGAGAACAGCTGCCTCAATGCTGACGAGCTGTACGTGGATGTGAACGGCACAAGGTTCTCTCCGTCATTCCCTTGCAATTGCCCTTATGTGACTGTTGGTAAGTATATGCTTAGTATATTAGTGAACAGATTTTACTAACGATCTTCAAGTCGGTGCTACTCAGCTCTCGACCGGCTCAATCGACGGAGGCGAGAGGGCCGTATCTGACCCGGATGCCAAAGACCATAAGCTCGACTATTACAGCGGCGGCGGTTTCTCGAACATCTTCTCCCTACCAGACTATCAGAAAGGTGCCGTTTCCGGATACCTGCAGGACTACCCCCCACCATACGGTGCCAAGACGTATAACAACAGCGGCACCTCCCGCGCCTACCCGGACGTCTCTGCTATCGGGCTGAACGTCACGACCGTCTACCTCAACCAGACCCTCGGCGTCGGCGGCACGTCTGCCAGCACGCCGATAGTTGCCTCCATCGTGAACTTGCTCAACGAGGAGCGCTACCAAGCGGGCAAAGGGCCGATTGGCTTCCTGAACCCCATCTTCTACGCGCATCCGGAGGCCTTCAATGATATCACTATTGGTGGAAACCCCGGCTGCGGTACTGATGGCTTCGCAGCGGCGCCCGGCTGGGATCCTGTGACGGGACTTGGGACACCGAACTACCAGAAGCTGAGGGAGATATTTTTAGACTTGCCGTGAAGTAATCAATTCAGCACCTGCCTATCTGTCCGTAAGTTCGAATATTTGGTAGGAATGAGAAGCCGTAATAAGGTTCACAATTGAGTATCCAAGCAATTATTCACGATTCCCCCAAAGCTATCACTGCGAATGAACAAAGTTCCTCGGCTGCAGCACGTAGTCTAAAATATAGACAATCCGTTCTGATTCGACAAGCAGTGTCATGTGTCTTGTTTAGCGGCGTGATTATGATCAAATATAACTACCAAACATCAGACTGAAATAATGTGAATCTGAGGATTATGATGAAAGTAATTCTGTAGGAAGCCGTGGCGCATTTGTGGCCTGTAGCAATGACGGGCAAGCGGACAGATGGTACGACTCACTTAGGAATAAATTCAAAAGTCTATTGACAAATGTTGTCTTTCCTTTGCTTTTATTCTTAACGATTGAATTAGCGATGCGATGTTCAGGAAGAGGAGCACTTCTCAGACGTTCCAGGGCGTTGTAGCCGCAATGACGGAACGGTTGCGCATGCCAAACTCCAATTTCGGAGTCTCAGGCTTGGTTCGATCCCGCAAGTAATTACAATGACTGCTGTCAATGGCATTCAGTGAAATGCATATGAAAATGCTCGAGCTTGATCCTGCTTTTCCACAGATCGGATGGATGGGGCGATAACTGTTTGGAAACTTTTAATATCTAGGAGACGAATGAGATGACGAAGCGCGCGAGAGCCCAAATGATATTTAACGCTGAAAGTGGGCTATGGAGCCATGAGGGACCATTATTGATAGGACAGGATGCTAGTTTTGCTATCACTCATGTGCGATAAGAATGTAAATTGTTTATGGGTAAGTCTGAAAAGCTGCTCTCACTTCTTGCTTCTAGCCATCACGACGTAGCTTTTCAAGGTTTGTGCTCTAAATCAGGTGAGCCTTTGTGCACGATAATTTCTACTTCCTAGCGTTCTTCTCATGTACTGTAAGAAGGTCCTGGTGTTTTCGGCACTGTGACATGTGGAGGATTGCGCGGTTGGACGATGCTCGGAGGTTCAACGGTTGTTGCCGCTGCGCCACCCGTATTCCTTCAGTACGGCGCACCATTACATGCAGGTCTCCCAATTTGCCTTGCGAGCGTAACCCACCAACCCTTTGGACAAAGATTGAGATCGACTGGCCTGTGCATACGGTATGGAGTTATTAGTGCTGGCTAATCAGAGCTTCCACTCATAAAGTCAAGGTGAGAGAATCAATGCTCATAATCCAGCGTCTGTTACAGCGATTGTCTGAAGAAGCTGACCAAGAATCATTTACAAAAAGTACAAAACTTGAGAGCGCGGGCTCAATGCTATCGTGTTTATGGTCTCGTCAATCAATGTAAGGGGCTATGTGCAGCCAAGTTCACTCCAAAAACTCGTTGGGAACGTAAAGCGGCATTGAATCCTCCCACATGCTATCAGTGATGAGGCGTTTATTTGACCCATCCGCGTCCATGACCATAATCTGTCCATACGGCTGGAAGGTCTCATCGTAAATGGCCGCCTCGTCACGGAAGCCGTACATGCCAGTGGAGAAGGCGATGCGGCCATCGGCGGTCCAGACCGCGTGGGCATCGTTGGCGCCGCTGGAGGTCAACACACGCAGATCCGTGCCGTCCGGGCGGATGGTGCAGACGTCGAAATTCGTAGCGTTCATCTTGCGGGTGAAGACGATGCGCTCGCCATCTGGGCTCCAGCCGGGAAGGTTGTCGGTGGCGTTGGTAAGGTAGCGAACACTTTTGTCAGTGAGGTCCATGATGCGCAGTCCGTAGCGAACCCCCCACTCGCGAAACACCAGGTATCGCCCATCCGCACTGTAGCTAGGAAAGCCAGAGTGCACCGTGCCGTCCGTGAGCGCCTCATAATATGACCCGTTGGTCGTCGCCCTGTATATCTTAGCTTTACCCGTCGCGCGGGCTTGGAACCACTGTCCGAGGCCGAAGGCTATCCAGGAACCGTCCGGTGACCATGTGGGTTGGAAAGCACCGGCCAGGCCCTGCGATACGAGCGAAGAGTCCAGTTCCCCCGTGGTGTATGTGTCGAAGACGGTGAATTCTCCCGTACCGTCAGGGTTCATCGTCACGATCGATGAATTACCGAGCTGCTTCTGGGTGATGGCGAGCTTGCCCTGGAGAGAGAGCATTGGGAACACGTCGGTGAAACGGTACTCCCAGTCATCATCCCAGCTGTAGAGTTTCTTTTCCATCGGGCGAGCGGTGAAGTCTACCTTCTCGTAAACAACCGTCTTGCCGTCTGGCGACCATGCAGGAGATCGGATTGAAGCGTTGACATAAGCCCGGCCATCCCCGTATGAAGTGTAGTTCAGACCTTCGTTGTCTCCACCTTTGACCAAGAAACCAATATCAGAGTCCGAGACGTACTGCGGGAACATCTTCAGCCCAGAACTCGACGTGTGTTCGATGCGGTCCGTTCCAGTTTCGAAATCGACCGAGACGATCTGCGAGGTGACGCTGGCAACCGACTCGGGGCGGTGTGCACCCCAGGTGTTCTCTCTCGTCACCTCATAGTACACGACACGCTTTCCATCCGGGCTCCATTTTGGCGAACCAAGGCAGTAGTCCTTCTTCGTTGCCAGTTGGCGGAAGCCGGTCCCATCAGGTTTGATGACATAGATAGAGAGTTCCTGAGTGTGCTCCCAGCCCGTGCCGTTGCCATGACCCACCCAAGCAGTATTGCGATCAGAGGCAAACGCTAGCCACTCACCATCAGGCGACCAAGCTGGGCGGAAGTAGCCATCAGGGAGGCCGGGAGCGCCGGAAACAGTATTGGTGTTGGTCAGGTTGGTCTCCGTGCCAGTGGTAAGATCCTTGACCCAGACATTGGCCTTGTAGCCGTTCGCAGTCGAGACGTAGGCGAGCTTTGTTCCATCGGGAGACAACGCGCCGGCATCCTCAAATGATGACGACGCTACTAGCTGCTCTATGCCCGTACCATTCCTGTGTACGCGGTAGATGTCCGAGTTGCCGTCTCCGTTACGTTCGGTGGTGAAGGTGATATATTGCCCATCCTGGGAGAAAGAGGCATGGTACTCGAACACGGAGCTGTTGCCGAGCAGTTTATGTTCATTGCTGCCGTCCGCATTCGCTATGTACAGTTCTGATGTAGAAGGTCCGATGCGGTTCATGAACAAGACGCCTTTCTTGCCCGGTGCGGGGAGTCCACGAGCAGAATGCATCCTGAACATGGTGCCGAAATCACTCTCCAGGTCGGCCCCCGGCAGGGACACGCCCATTGCGAGACCGATTAGATAAAAGAAAGACAAACGCATTTTGTCTGCGTCTATGGACCAAAAGAATGACCGCCTGGGATGGAAAGGTACAGTATGAGCGACGAGAGAGGGGTGCGGAAGGAGAAGGGCGTGCAGTTCTCTGGATTTTATGCTCGGACCTATCCATTCACCGAGTAGGCTTTTCCCTCAAGCTTCCTCTTGGCATCCCGGCGGCGGGCCTGGAAGAGGAAGGTTAGTGCTAATAGATCCACTGAGTAAACAGTGCTTTCCGAGGATGGACGATCCACTAAACGGCGGCTTAGCACACCCTGACCTGTGGCCAACCAGCACGTTCCCGTATGACGCGCTGCATACTCTCTTACCCTTATCACCTGCGCCTGATGCTTCAATCATACCAGCATCATACAGTCTGCGGTAGAACTGTGGTAAACCATTTGTTGTTGCTTCCTTGACTTTTCTGCCAAGTCATACTCGACGCGCGTTTACTCCAGGGATGA
Organism: Neoscytalidium dimidiatum; assembly: GCA_037367355.1. NCBI lineage: Eukaryota > Fungi > Ascomycota > Dothideomycetes > Botryosphaeriales > Botryosphaeriaceae > Neoscytalidium > Neoscytalidium dimidiatum. The sequence goes on along the minus strand of CM074701.1, from coordinate 29,970 downwards.
AAGTGCTTCGCCACAGTTATTGTACTTCCTCTGGCAGTATCAGCTGGAGTATGCCGTCTTGTCGCATCGGCTGCTGGAATTAGTAAAGTGATTGTCGATCTGGTGGACACGAACAGTTTCAACTCGTTCTCTTGTTTTCTGTCGGAGAAGAGATGTGATCTAGGAAAAGCCCGATAAACGCATACATCAGCGTCATCGCGAAGCAGAAGGACAACTCGGCCGGCAGTGCTCTCAACAATTTTCCTGATGCTGCCTGTTTCTCAAGTGCGGCCCCCAAGAAGACCTGGCGGATCTTGAAACAGATGACCCGTGCCGCGTAATGAAGAACTTGACGGTAGCATAGCCTCTTTAGACTTCCTGCCAGTAGTTCCACAAGCCAAGACGCTAAGTTTGGGCGCTTCGCGCAAATCAGACGTGGGTGAAATAAGAACGGGAACAGTATCAAGGTACCTGCACGGGGAGAGAGCCTTTCAGGTCGAGAAGTGCCCCTGGAAGAAACAGCGCTAGTGGGCCTGTCTATCAACAACCGTTAGCATGATGCAGTTTCAATTACCGACCGGAAGACCTGGACTCAATGAAAAGACTCGGATATAAACCATACCACTCGGGCAATTCGGAAGAAACCGAGATACAGCCGACCACCTCGGAGATAGACCACCCAAGGTGAATACAAGTTGATAATATTGGTCAGTGTGCGCAAAGCACAGTCGGTCTGATCATTCTTAAGACCGAGGCATGTTCATGCAGGCATAGACTGGTTTGGTCCATCCGTTGCATCCGAACAAACACCCCACATCCGAGTAAGTTTCTTTCGTACCATTTCTTGGCATGGGAAATATCGGGTGCCTTTTTGCAGATATGGTTGGCAAGATGTCAACTTTGGTCGTCCTGGAATTAACGTGATGACTTTGGTCTTTCAGGCCGCTGCCGTTCTGTCTGTTGTCCGAAGGGATGTTCTCGGTCGGATCGATGGAAGCCTGGATAAGGATAAAGAGTGGGAGTTCGAAAGGCCCACCGTAGATGCATGGTGTACTTTATGCAAATTCTCGGGTTTGCAGTGTTCCGTTAGCTTATCCTGACTGAAGGTACTTGGAATACGTATTTACAGAGTCATGAGATGCAATCCTCAAGATGTGTCCAACCAGAAGATGTGTTCTGGATGTGTTGAAACGGCAGGCACGAGGAAGCAATCGTTCGAATGCATGCACTGCGAGCCCCAGTGCCATCCCCACCGAGGCCAGGACTTCATTTGCTTGCGAGATGTTCCTCGCGGATTACTGTTTGGTGGGGGCATTTTGGCATGGCTGATGGTTCGATAAGACACCGGTTATTGGCTCCCGTGCCTCCCCAGAACCGCACCTGTCATGGAGGCGCAAATCGTCTTCCGTTCTGAGGCGTCAGCAAGATCTACAATAACGGGATTGGAGGGCCAAGAAATCAGCTTCTGCAGATCAGAGTCCCTCGCCCAGCTCATGCAAACCTGTTACTTACGCAAGTCTCGTTCCATATGATCAAACGACTGAGTGGAATATGTGCCGCAGGGGGATATGGTGTTTAGTAGAGGCGACCTGTCTTTTCCTAACACTAATAAATTGAGAATACAAACAAGAAGTCAAAAGGCCACACAACGGTGTGAAGAGTAAGTGGAAGCTGGTATAAGCTTTGAGGAGAACATGTACTCGAGGAGCGGGCCGACGAATTTAAGTTGGCGAAGGTCTGCGGATGAACTCGGTGCCTACACGTGGAAGGAACCCTTATATCCGCGCTTTAGCTGCTTATTGCCGTTGCATCCAGCCTCATGCAGAAGTGCACATGCAGGCGGGTAGCGACGTAACGCCACCTTGTGAGGTTGTGACAGGCATTTGCGCGTCTCATATATGCGGTGACATGCTCCACTTCTGCCAAAGCCAGTGACCTGCTGCAGAAAATTAGGTTTGAATGGTTTCCCGCATGACAATGTCTCCTTAGCTAATCTAACACAGCTTCTTCATATTATGAATCAGCACTTTAGTGCCGTGAAGCAGATGATTGTTCCATTCCAGCCGTGTTCGCTTCAGAAAGGCTATACCTGTGTTATTGAGCGAAATACAACTTTCATTACCTTAAGCTATGCGATGAGATGGAGAAAGGATAATTTGTGCTGGAAGAGTGCCGAAAAATATTCGTTTCCAGTCATGCCATCGCTAATGCTCTGGAGTCCAAATAGTAAACCGTAGCAACCTTTGTTATGTCCGAGGTGACATAAAGCTGAGCAGATCCACTTAACTCCGGCAACCAATGGAAAAAAGGGATGTGCCAGATGCTCATGTGATGCACGAGAACTCGTCCGAATAGACAACCCAGGACTTTGGTTACCCAATCTATCGCGAGCCCAAGTTACATTTGCTGGACATCACCTTTCGAAGTTTCCCGCGACAAGGGTACGTTGAGGTGCATGCCTGTCTAGCCCTTTATTGATTCCCAAAACTACGGGTTGCACTTACGAAACACTGCAACCATCACATGATACCGAACCAAGTTCCACTTCTCAAACACTTGAATGCTATGCAGATTTAGATGGTTTGCCACTATCCAACGCGTTGTGCTTTGATACTATAAATATATAACGGACCGCTGAGCCAGTGTCACTCATTCGCTAATGAAAGATGCGTTCTGACAAATAGCCATATTTCCCCCAAATTCTCGGATTGAAGCTGTTCTTGTTCAATCAATTCAATCGGACGCTACGGGAATGTATGCACCCTTGTCGAACCTCGCCTTAGGGTCGTAGCGCTTCTTTACCTGCCGGAGCTTGTCGTAATTATCGCCGAAGATCTGGACCAGGGTCAGAACTCCAGAACCTTGAGTCGCCCTGACCGGTAGAGAAGATATACTTACAGCACTACGATCATTGATCGGCTCCAAGAAATTTGGGAAAAAATCTGCGGCAGAATGTGATTTCTTGATCATCGATGGCGCTTTAGCTAAAGCCTCTAACGCCAGCTCCTCTGGGCAGTCAGATTCTGGTAAGCTTCCGGTAAGCAGTTGCAATACGTGTGGTGCTAACGAGTGAGGCCAGGCCGTTTCATCAGAAGAAGCGGTGGAACTGAACGTTTTCTTTGACATGTTAGCAGTTAGACAACTTCGATAACACAGTGGTCCCTACTCCTGGCATGACTTCAAACAGAAATAGTGCTCCAGGCCCGAGTCGCTCATCTGCATGAATAACGTTGTCCAGCCACTGCTTCCCACGGACGACGAAGTCAGGGTCTACTTCATGGACGAGACAGGCATTCAGGTAGCTGTTTGTTGCTCCGATCAAGTGCTCGTTGCCGTCTGCATCAGTCAGCCCTGATCTTATCTGGATGTATATTCTCACCTTGGAGCTGATTTACACCTCGAAGATTGGTTACAGTTGTGGAGTCTATCGCCCCAGGGATCTCAAGCGCCCATTTGAATCCCTCGGCGCTGCGGCCATGCTGTTCGCCATGAGCATCGAATACGAAGAGACTAAGATTGAAATTAGACTGAGACGTCTGCTTAGACTCCGTCCACGAGCTTTGGCCCGGGAAATTCTCATCCGAAACGCCGATTAGACAGTGAAAGGAGAGCTTCGGATCCACTGGACGGGCCGCGAACTCCGCTACTCCTCGCGATACAGCCGATAGCGCATCTGGAGGATATGATATATGTCCAGCAAAGATTGAGGTAGTACAAGGATAAGTTCGCATATGGAACGCCGTGACAACTGACGAACATATGAGCATAAGCCCTCAAAGATGCATGGGGGCTTTACCGCCGAAGTTGCCCCCGCCACCTCGCAGCGCCCAGAGAAGGTCAGGTTCAGTGGAGGCCCAGATTTTGCGACCATCGCGAAGGACGATTTCCACATCGAGCAAGTTCTGCGGATCTGCCGCAAGCCCAAATTGAGTGCCAACCCACGAGATGCAGCCACTCAAAGTGGAACCAGCGACCCCAACCCATGGGACTCGCGCCGAAATCACTTTCCCGGGTAGTCAGTTACTTCTGATGGGCTGCAGGAGGGGTGAGGTAGGAATGCGGTACATATTCGTTCTGGAGCCACTTTTTCCAGCTCTTGCTCAGCATGTCCCCACGTTAATCCGGCACCGAGAATGACAGTATGATCCACAGGGTTATATTCGAATAAGTTGAATGCCATCATGCTCACAACGACATCTCTTGCAGAGCTGGACCCGACTCCGGTGCATCGAATGGCGAAATCGAGGCCAGATTCGTAGAGATAAGGCACCAGCTGCTGTAGCCTCGCAGCATTCCCAGGTCGCACAACAAGTGCAGGGTTTCGCTGCTTTTGAGCTGCCCAAGTCCGCGATTCTGCACTGTAGGTCTGCGAAGTGGGCTCGAATATCTCTTGCAGTGGCAGTATACCTGCAATCGCCGTCCTTATTTCGTCGTTGAGAAGATGCATGTTGACATGGAAAAAGTAGCTGGAGCAATTACTTGCGGCAGTTTTCAGCAAAGTGCCCTTCTTATATTTTTTTTTTTTACCAGGCTACTACGATCCACTCCAGTACAATCTTTTATGATATGCATTCTCGTGGCTGACGTGAGCTGCGTAGCAATGAGCGGGGTAGTAAGATAAGATCGCTGCCTGGCAACTAAAATATGCTCGCCAAGACGGTTCCGATGAAGACAGACTAGGGTAAGAAGGAAGATAAGTGTATCTTCGCAAGACAATTTTTACATTTTACGGATATTTAACGGTAGAAGATGATAGTGATGAAAGAGTCTTGCGGATGAAGATTGCTTCTTTTCCTTACAGGCATTTTTGTATTCGTTACAATCTTTCTAAGTACGAGTCAGCGATGTCGATGGATGTGGCGAAGACGTTGCAACGTATAGTACTCGGCATGATACGTGAAACTGTGGTACCATAAGCAGCGGCCCTTTTCTTTTGCGTAGTGCGAAGCCATATCAAGAAGAAGAGGAAAAGATAAACCAAATCACGGACTCTCGGTCCGTTCGCCTGTCTTCCCGCTGCAGTATTTAAGGTTACCACAAGCGTGGAACAGCATTCAAGCCTCTCTAAGCCTCGACGATCAACCTGAGTGTAATGTAACGAATCCATGTTGCGAGTTCCCCGGGTGGCGTATCTCTCGTTGATTGCAGTGTCGCAGCGATGAGCAAGTGCTGTAAGAATGATGTTGAGACCGAAAATCCGCCCGGAAGGTCATCCGCGGCGTTCCGCGAAGCCAGGGGGAAGGGAGCAGAGTGACTTGCAATAGTATCCAGACTCGACAATTTAAACTTGTTGCTCCTTTTCTCTTAGTTGCTCTCTGTTTTTATTTTCTTCACCAATAGCCGTCAGTATTGCTGGATCATGCGATAACCTGTATCGACGCAAAGGGTGCGACAGAAAATGTATGCATGCTCTGGAATCGATATCCACGTATAAACTCCGAACCACGTCTGTAATGGGGTCTCCTCGCTTTGAATGAAAGACTCCTTCACACGCCCGCTTCAGAACAGCTAACTGGTGGAGGCTTTAGTCTTCTACTCGCGTAAATGCGGATATCTCAATCCTATGTGATAATACAGACTTTCAGCGCTGTGACCGGTGCTGGGTAATATCTGAGTAGTCGAGCAGCGCATATTTTGCCTGTACGGCCGCCCACCTTGCCTACCTCAGCCGGATGCTGTTACTGAGAGGGGTCCTTGGCGACTTGATTCAGCTGTAGTCTGCGCATGGACTTTATATAGTCTTAGAAGACGGCGGGTTAACGGGATATATTATATTGACTCGTCCCGCTGACGACTGAAAGCTTCGTGGAATCCTCTTCTCAATTGACGGTTTTCCTGTGAATTCCAAGATTCAACTAGAGGCCGGATACAGCGTCCAGACTCCTTCTTTTTTTTTTTTTTTTTTTGGTTGAACGTGAAGATGGCTTCCTAAAAATAACTGTGTATTGGGCTGGGAACAAGCCTTTTCAACTCCTTTTGCCAGCCTGTTAATTTTTTCAAGGTAAAAATTTCACGCTTCTGCGTACCAAATAACCCTGGAAAGATGATCTTCCCAATGAGGAGGGATCCTGTGAAAGATATGCCCATAGTCTCTCATGAGATTCAAAAAGTATTTGAGGTGAAGGAGTGGACGAATTACCATGACACTGGTGTGTAATGAACCTCAGCAAAGGAATAACAGTAGAATCTATTCCCTGTCATGCTGATATCCAAAAGTGAGAAATGTGCGCCACCGAAGCCAACGCCCTATCCTAAAGCCATTCCACAAAGATCTTGGAGATCATGACGGTATCATAGCTGTTCGAGATGACCTGTACTCGGGTTCCGTAGCCGGTGTAACAGCATATTTGATGTCTTTTCTGCGCTCTCCAGCAGCGGCTGCAGGTGGACCAGGCTCTCGCTGAAAGGCGTCGCCATCTGCCAGCCTGCGTCCCCTACCAATGAGGGCATGCTATCGGAAATATTCTTACCGAGAATTTCGCCGCGGTGTTATTGTGTATCGAGGAGGACAACGAGCCTTGTGACAGCAGCCTCTCCTTCAGCGCCTGCAGGATCTCCTGGATCTCCCGGACGAGCTGGAGGGCGATGATCTTCGCCGCGACCTGCTGTTCCTCGGCGTCCATGTGGTAGCTGCCCAAAGACGAGTATTTGTGGCCGACCGCGGACGTGGCCGTCGAGTGGCGCCTGCGCGGACCCTTCAAGCCGCCCGCCGTCCCTGGAGGTGTGGCCGGCAGCCTCGCCATCGCTGCAGCTGCTGAGCTTGACGAGGAATCGTAGTTGCTGTGCTGTGGGACGCTCTCGGGAGCAGTGGCGGCAGAGAAGCAATCCCCGGAACAGCTATCGCAGCCACCCTCCTCGCCAATGCCACTCCCGGCGCGGTTGTTATTGATGTTGTTGTGGAGGGCGGTATTCTGGCTGAAAAGCATCCTCTGGTTGCGCAGGGCGATGCGGATGCCGCTAATGGACAGGTAGAGCACCTCCTCGGCGTTGTTCTCGCGGCACGGAATGCACTGTGTTCAGGGTGTTGTGATCGTGGGGCTCGTGGTTGACAGCGTCATTCTGCTGTAGTGGTGGTAATTGTTGCCTCATGGGTCTCGCGGCTTGAAAGTTTCACGCAGATGTCCAGGCCAAGAGTAGTCAAGTCGAGCTAAGGAAGACCTCGTTGACCTAAAAGAGAGTATTCAGCGGAAAGAGCCGTGACAGGAGATGCAGTAAAAATTGGGTGGCGCATGATCCCCGTTCACAGCGTCCCGCTTCCCACCAGCAAAATCTTAAGCTCGAGATGTGCTCATCCAACATGTTCAATCTCCTAAAGAATAGGGGCAAGTTGCGTACACATATTTTCCTGGAGCCACTGGTGTAAATATTGTCGGACGCCGTGTTCAGCGTGAGCACTCGAGCTGCAGTATCTGCGCTCTCTTTCGTCAAGTTATCCACATGCACAACCCCTGGTGTCCCCACAGGATCAAGCGCATAACGCGGCTTGATGGTCGTGACAGCCACGGTGAATGGTCAAATAGCGGATACTGAGCAGACTTCGTTTCTTTGATTTGATTGCTGCTACTGCCTTTCTACCTGTGCATGGAGGCACAAGAAGGCGCTTATTTGTGCACTATATTTCGTCTTCATTGAGCTAATGTCAGACTACGGAAAGGCCAGCATCTGTTTGGAAACTAATCGATCGCCGAAGTGCCCAGAGAGCTCGCATCCTTGAACTGGATTTCTCCTCGCGAGCTTTAGGGAAACCAAATCTTGACCGCCGAGAACTGGGGTGCGGGTTTTAGGCGGTGAAGCGAATGAGCCCGATCTAAAACCTCGTATAGTCTTCAAATTCAAAATGCGGAACCACCTGCGCGGTCTAGAGTGCTGCCCATCCAGAGCGCTAAGACCGTGATAGTCATGCAATCGTTTCCTTACTCCCGTCAAAAAAGGGCCTTCGGGAATTGTCCTGGCTTTGTTGTCCTGGCACAAAGCCCACCCGCTTCATATCAACGATATCTGACACAGCTGCCTCTGATCACTTCGATCTCGTCCCCGAATTCAATCCTCCGCAGCCGTCGAGTGAGGGTTGCCTGTATTTGAATGTCATTACCCCAGCCCAGCCCAAGTCAGACAGATTGCCGGTGCTGGTATGGTTGCACGGTGGCGAAATGACGTACGGAATACCCCATATTGCAAGTCGCAGAAATGGGTCCAGCGCACACAGGAGCATATCGTTGTCCAAATCAAGTGAGTTGCCCCTTTCAGTGTTTCACATTTACCACGAGCGAAGACAGCCACCTGGCGAAGCTATCGTATGTATATCTCGGAGATGATGTACGCCCATGAGTTACTCATTAACACGCATTGCGTAGGGATGAACATCTTAGGATTACCCAATGCCCCAGTGTTGAATCAGACAGAACTAAATGTAGGATTGCGCGATATTCGTCGTGGGAAAGTCATATCTCAGAAGATAGCACATTGTAGGCTACACTCGCAAATGGAAGGTTGGAATGGACTCATGGTAACATTGCCAACTTCGGTGGTGATCCTTCTAAGATTGTACTCTGGGGTCAGGCTGCGGGCGCTGGGCTGAGTGATAACTACCAATTCGTCTATCGCGAGGATCCGATTGCGACCGGCCTCATCATGGAGAGTGGACTTGTCACTATGGAAAGTCTGGATAGAGGTCTCAACCGGACGTCCTGGGCCTAGGTTATCAAGCAACTGAGCTGTACGGGCACTCCTGAGCAGGTTACCGAATGCATGCGTGATGTTGACGCGGTGACACTCGAGAGGCCCCTCCAGATGCACACTGATAGGGGCACGGAGCCGACTATCTACTTTGGTGCTGTTGCGGATGGTGTTACTGGGTTTTCAAGGAACGAGTATCTCGCCAGCGCTCGTTCGACAAACTTTTCCAAATTGGTGAGTCTTTGACGTTGCGCATGGCTACATAAAAGCTCAAGCTGAGCGTATGGTTTCTTTATGGCCTACTCTACTATGCACAAACAAGGATGCAGGAGCAGATTTCGTTCCCTATAATCCCGATGAAGTCAACATTACGCAGTCGGAGATTGATGCTCAGACTCTGTCTGTTTTCCAGTGCATATATGCCTCGGAATCCGCGTATTTCCTTCGCCAATCTTACTGTATCATCAAATCGCACATGACAACACATCCATGTCGGCTACAAGCTCGCGGAAGCCGCGGCGCTGAGCGTGAGCGAAGCCGTGCAGCAGCGCGCCGGGCTGCCACACCGCCGCCGACGACACCACCACCTCGTCGATCTTGGTCGGCACCATGGCCCCGCGCAGCTCGTCCGGCGAACCCTTCAGCGCCGCAAACGCCGGGTGGAACACGGCATCCAGCGTCGTCGGATGGACTACGTGCGGCCGCTGCGCCTTGGCCGGCTGCACCAGCGACGGCACGCCCGCCGTCTCGACCTCGCCCACACACACCATCCGGGCCTGCTCTTGTCTGCCCGCACGCCCGTCACCCGCGCGAACGCCGGCCCATAGGTCAGGCCCAAGCTGCCCAGGTACGCATACAGCTCGTCGTGCGCGATGGCGGCGTCGGCCGTCTGCTCCAGCTCCGCATGCTTCGCCCTCGCCTTCTCGGCCGCCAACAGCACCGACCCTTGGATCTGGTGGTCGCGCAGCCATGGCTCTTCCGACGCCCGTACAAACCCGCGCCAGTGTTTTTCGCCCACTCCCATGGCCGGGCACGGCGCACCCAGCAGCGGCTGGCGCGGGCGCTGCCGCTGCCGGTGCTCGCGTGCAATGCGAGACTCGGCCCAGAACGTGCTTGAATGGTTCCATGCGTACGGCGGCAGGACCACCACCGGGCTTTGACCCTGGCTTCAACATCGTTGTTCACTGCTGCCGCGTTGACCGGGACGCCATGCACTAGCAACGCCCCCGCACACCCCAGTGCCGTCTGCACTGCGTCCTTGCCACGCGAAAGGACTGAGCAGTACCCGATGCCCGTGATCCCGCGAGCCTCGAAATTGGCATCAAATGCGGCCACATCGTGATTGAGAAAATGTGCCCCCGGGTGAGGCTGGTGTTAATCTTCTTCCCTGGGTAGTGGAAGGCGTCTGGGTTCCAACGATCAGGGTTCTCCGAGTAAGCAGCTTTAACGAGTCAGTAATCACTCCTTCACTCGTGCATCTGCAGTACGACCACCTACATATTCCTTCACATATGAACTTCCAGGAGTTTTCTGCCGTGTCTCCGTCTCCAGGAAACCGGCAGGACAGTCCTGTAATGGCAACTGACTTTGGATCACTTATGGTCTTCTGGCCTGATTCATTCGATGTTCCTGCCATACTCACGGAAGGAAGTTGATGTTGGATCCGGCGAAAAGGCGCTTGGACGGTATTTATCCCGGCCTTCAGGTGTTGAATTTTTTGAGCGGGCAGGCCAAACTTTTCGACATGATATGTCTTCCTACGATACAAATGGAATATTTTAAGTTCCCGTTCTCACTAGTTCTCGTTCTCACTCTTATTAACCAACCACATGTGAAGAGTTTGGCGTATTTGTTGAGGGATGCTGTAGCAAGCCGGCCAGGAAACAGGGAAATGAAGTGGCAAAAGCTCTCCGCGTAGAGCTTTAGTGAATCGTTTTATTTCATATCGTCCAGCACTTACATTTGTCCCTGGAATTTTAACCGCGTCCATAATTGTATGCGTTGTGTCGCCCTCGCGACGAAGCACGCCACGTCAACGAGAAATATACGGCTGATTGGTCCAATCACCATAATTTGATAGAGTCCGTGATGTTTCTATATCATTGAATGACCTTTCTGGTTCATTCAACGAACAAGACTGAAGACGGTCGACTCTGGCGCATGGTCGGTGCTCGGACCATGGGCTGCGCCCTCAGAAGAAAATCCAGTAACCTTTCGACAAAGACGCTGGATGCATGACATCAGTCCAATGCGAGTCTATACATACGCTAAGTCCATTCACATCCCTCTGCTCTGACAATCGAGTTCGTACTAGTATCATTGCGTTCATATAGCCGGCGTTGCACAATTATTCTTCCATATTTGAGCTTCCCGCAGCTGCGTAAGTGAGTAGATTTGAACTTCTACAGTATCCCATGCAAGGCTTGCGCGTCCATCCATACCGTGACACAATAGAGTGGATGGTCAAAGCCGCAGTCAGGTGGTAAGATGACGATTGTTGCACTTTAGCGTCCCGGAAAAAGACCCTGAGCTACCAGCGAATTCTGATTCATAGAAGTATATAAAGCTCTCCTATCTTAAGCAGCGCTCCTGCTTTCGCAAAAGTTTCCTCTATCCACACTATTAACGCCTGAAACAAGTCATCATGAAACTCTCTGCTGTCACAGCCGCTTCAGCTGCCATTACCGCCCCAGCTGCAATGGCAGCGCCCGTAAAGCAGGAGATACCTACGCCTAACGATGCTGCGAAACCTGCTGCTGTCACTCCGGCCGCCATGCAGACGAGTGATGTCAACATCGAGACTCATCCTGTTGCCATTCCCGCCGCCTCCATTGATACCGGAATAGGAGCAGCACAAGTGCCCAAGGGTGCTACCATTATCGTCCAGCGTAGCGAAAGTGGTGGTAAATATGGAAACCAATATCTTCAGGGTGAACAATTGGAGTACGTTTACCTTGTCATTCACTTTATTACTTTACAGCCATGACTTGGTTAGCTGATGCGGAACTTCATGTGTCACAGTCAATTTGAAGACCAGCTTAATGCGAAGATAAGCAGCTGTATTATTCTTTGATCCAAATTCTGGCAACTACTTTCGAGGAAGCGCCGGGTTTGGTCACAAGGAAGGGGCTCTGTTTACTCTTCTATTGAATCGAAGTTCACACTGAAACAATATCTTTCGAGAGGCTTAGATTCGAGAAAAAAAAGAAAATAAAACCTACCTTCGTCTTTATTTTAATGTGCCATGACGATAACCCGCTCTGTCTCACGTAATATACCAACAGATGCAACCGTCTGTTCATCACGAAGGTTGTTAGGTGTTACAAAGTCAATGTGGATTTAGTTGCAATATAGCTTCAGCGTATCAGCAGAACTGGAGCATGAAGAGGGGCACCTCTGGCAACCCTCTTCCATCGTGCCGAAAATACTACTCTACTTTTTCATTGTCTTCGGAAATCAACATTAAGGTATGCGTAAGAACATTTATCACTCGAACCTCTAGAAATAAGCATACATAAAAATTGATTAACTCTGAATGCGGGATAAGCCTATCCACAATTCTGGGTAGACCAGAACCACGATGAGATGAATTTTGAGAAATTCACCCGTTTTCCCACGCGCAAAATTCCACGATTAAAATATACAGCGACTAACGTAATTGCTCCACAGGAGGCATACTTATCCGCCTTGGCTTCTATATTATTTAATTCTCTCGGTGAAAACAAGCCTCTGCTTCGGCACGCCGGCAATAAAGTGATCCTTAACGCCATCGAAAAAGCTCTTCTCTGTCACCGACTCTCCTTCGGGCAAGCTGACATCGAACGCATGTATAGTCCTTGCGATCACGGAGCGGATCTCCATCATCGCAAGGGGTTTTCCAGGGCAATTGTTCTCACCTGCAGAAAGACGAGTCAGTCACATCTTGCTCTACGAGCTTCAAGATATATCAGAGAAACGGAGAGCCGGGAAAGAGAAGGAAAAAGAAGCAAAATACAAGAGGAAAGAGATAGAGGAAAAAGCGTCCCAGGCTTACCGATTAAGAAAGGAATAAACGCGCTCCTATTCACAAGCAACTCTGGCCGCGTCGTCCATCGCTCCGGAATGAATTCGTTCGGTTGCGGAAAGTTGCGCGCGTCGTGGTGCAGCTGCCAGCCGGGCACGTACACGACGGTATCTTCGGGTATGAACACGTTGCCGATCTTGAGACCGCCCGGCGGCGTAACGCGAGGAGAGCCGAACAGCACAGGCGGATACAAGCGTAAGGTTTCGTTTATGAGTGAGTCGAGTACTGGATATGCTTTCTGACACGAGTATTCACCGTCGGCGGCGAATACCGGGTCCATCTCGGCGCGGAGCGCGGAGACGTAGGCAGGGCGTAGGGCGAGCATGATGAGGGTTTCGGTGATGGCGGTGGCGGTCGTGTCGCTGCGAAGCTGCGGTCAGTCTCAAGGAAATTCTGCTTTTGGGGGCCATGGGAGAAGGCTGACCTTCCCGCACTGACGATGACGCGCGAGTCTGTGAAGAGCATGTGCTGCCCCTTCTTATCGTCGGGAGCCGTCTCTGCGATGAGGTGGCCGATGAGGTCGGGCTTCGGGTTCTTCATCTGCACCGCAATGAGGTCAATTTAACTGCCATTCTCGTCCTCGTTTCCAGTTCCCTCCATGTGCTACTGGGAAAAGTTGGACAGGATGGTGTGTACCTTCATTCTTCGCTCCAACGACTTCGCTGCCCATCCATTGAAGGTCCTCATCGGCGTGGGTATCACCGTAGCCAGGGCCATTAACACGCCCAGGACCCAAGGCATTTGGCAAAGGATGCCGATAGCATCAACGCCCTTTTGCATCCCCTCAAGCATTTCAGTTGCCACGTCGTCCGCGCTTCCGTCAACAAAGCCGCCCGGTTCTCCAAAAGCTAGTTGCGTCATGACGTCGTAACTGTAATGCATTGCTAGATCGTTGATCGGAACTGGCTTTCCAACATTGTTGTTGATGCGCTCCAGTAGAATGTCGGTGAATTGTTCCAGCTGAGGAGTATACGTGGATAGCACTGACACCAGGGTCATAAACTGATAAATTCACATGTGACCTTGATACTCGCTGATTGGTATAAGTGGGAGAGTTGGGATGCTTACATTGCTTCATAGAAGTGTCCCAAAGCTTGCGCCTTGCTTTATGCAGCCTTTTGTCACGGGTAGTGCTTACAGAATCTTCCATGCCATCGTAGAAAGGGCCTTTCAGCGTCTTTGACGTAAACCCCAATATAGGGCCCAGCGCTTTCGGATCACGAATAGAAAGCTCCCGGGGGCCTGTAGTATCCTGACATCAGGATCCACTCTCCTTTCATCTCTATTTTTCTGGGCGGTCAAGGAAAACGGTTTACCTGTGCGCACATAATCGCCATACTTCTCATGTAGCTCAGCGTCAACTTTGTACCACTTCAAACCACTTTTGAGTGCCTGTCTGACAGCCCAGAGCTTGGACAGCCGTGCCGGAAATGGTCCAGGGAAATTTTTCAGCGGATGGAAGAATGCCCGGTATGTCAACATGCTAGCCCATATTGACGCCACGAAGGTGGACATGAGGAGAAATGCGATCCCGTGAGAAGCGAATGCAGAAGCATGTCGAGTGTATTGGATCTGCAAAATAGTTGCTAGCGCCAAATGCAGCCCAAGCGAGGCGGCGAGTAGTAGAAATGGATGGTTGTCGACGTCGACACGGCGAAAGAACAGCTGGTGTGCGAACACTCCAGAGACGCTTGCAGTCGCAATGAGCGCGAGCAAACCGGAGCCCCATGCGCCCATTTTCCGTCAAGGCCGAAGGAAGAATTTGCGTATGAAATGCCATTCAATGTGGACCAAGGATGGGGGCGCTCTGCCGTTTCGGCTTTTTATCAGCGCGTGTCTCTGACTCCGTGGGCGCGGCCCGGAAAGGCCTCGCCCCGGGCATGCGAGCCGCGAGGGGGATGTGCTGAGACATCAAGACCGAGTTGGGAACTAGGCCGCGTCTCCCTGTAGCGGTGCCGCTCGCCTCGTGCACGCTAGCTGCATAATCTGCGATTGGGATGCCGGATATGGGTATGTTTGAATCGCAACACCCTTGGCGCCACACAACTTGGTACAGAACTGCAGCCAATGATATTTTTGCTTTTGTTCTTTATCTGTAGCGGTGCGGCGTGGGACGACAAGGGTCGCCCCTACTTGACTCGTTCGCCGTGAAGAACAACAAATCAGTCAGTGTTCTTGCCTCTCCACCTCTTGTCGACACGACTGTCGGCCCATAGAGGCGCAGAAGAAACTTTGCCATATTACGGCCAAACGTTCCAGTAGACTGAGAGAAATGCAGTCTGTATTTCAATCTTAAACTGGAGTGCCAGATAACGTCTCTGACACGACCTGTTGTGCGTACGATGGTAAGGCTGACTCGAACGTCGGCATGTGGAAGGACCATGCACGCGTATACGACAATGGCTTGAGTCCTGTCCAGTGGGCCGGATATTTAGCCTCCTTCGTGAAGGACGTTTCAAAGGGAGGCTCCCAAGTGTTACTCGACGTCGTTTAGTTGCTGATCATAGGGTACTTTCAGACGGCCGAGTAAACCCTACATCCTGTGGGCACGTAGCGACCCCCCCTTCACACCCTTGGCTCAGAGAGCCATTTTTGTTTTGTCTTCACTCGTCCTTCCCTACCTTGTGTATTTCCGCGTGGCCACGTTCTGCTCCCTTTTCCATCGGGAAAATCCCGGTGACCAATATCGCCGCTGACATGGACTTGAAAAACACTCCTGCCATGGTGGCGCCGTCGGGCGAGACTTCTGACCTTGATGGGCCGATGACTTCAGTACAGAAAGAGTTCATCATTATCTCCAGTGGCGTGACAGCAGGCGCTACTATCGCCTTGGCTTTGAGAATGTGGACCCGTGTGGTAGTGGTCAAACATGTCGGCTTGGATGACTGTACGTCAATGCGAGTGCTCTACTGTATCTGCGCTTGAGCTGATGTCTTGAAGATGCAGTTTTGGCAGCATGGGTAATTATGATGCCTCCACATCTGGTTCACGCAAGCTAAGAAGTGCAACAACAGCTCATGGGTATCGGCTTCATCATTTGCTGTGTCCAATGTGCGCTTGGTCTTCCCGCTGAAAATGATTATAGCGACGTGCTAATCCGCTTCCAGGGATGCAGTATGGTTTCGGCAATCATCTATGGAATGTCAGCCTCGCACAGGTCGTGAAATACGCTGAGGTGGGGATACCAGACCTCCCTATACTTCCGATTTTCGCACTAAACCTGTCATAGTGGAGCATACCGGTGGTTACTACATACTGGTTCGATACCTCAAATACCGACTTACTGATTCTTGATGCTCACCACCTTTGTAGCTGGGCGCCGATGCTCTCAAAGTTTTCCATCCTCCTCACGTGGGCCTCATCCTCCACTAATTGCGCCAGCAACAATTGACAGATAAACAGATATCGACACGTCAATCCGGATAAGCTATTCCGAGTTGCCATATATTTTCTCATGGTTATTATCCTCGGCTACACCCTGGCGACTACCTTCATTGTTCGTGCTCCCGAAGCCATTTACTAAGCCATTTCCACCTGACCTCTTTTAGACTACTGCAGGATGCAAGCCTACAGATCCAACCAAGGCGGAGTGCATTGCGACATTGGCTCTTGCGCAAGCAATCGCGAACATCATAACTGATGTAATTATCATATTAATGGTAAGGCGATTCTTCGCAAGGGACAAGGCGAGACAAGAGTTACTAATGGAAGTAGCCCATTCCTATGATACATAAGCTGCAACTCCCTATTGGACAACGTGTAATTGTCGGACTAGTGCTAGCCGGCGGCTCTTTGTAACCTCCCATAAACTCCGCGCTCTGAGAGATGAGGTCAAGTCAGCCTTAGAGCTAATACCACCAACAGCGTTGTCGTCGCCAGTGTCGTGCGTCTCGTTATTATCCAGAGGCTACCCGGCAAGGTAGACTTCACGCTTGAGCAAGCGAAGGTTTGCAACTGGTCGTAAGTAGTGCATGAGTTTCACCTTTCCTGTGCTGGGCGGGTACATTGTGTTGTAGGGGTCTTCCACTGATCTTCCTATGCTAGGTCCATTGAGATCATGGTGGGTATCATGTGCCAATGCATTGTTACGCTCAAGCCTCTCGCCAAACAGTATGCGCCGAAGATTCTCGGATACTCGAGTAACAGATCCGCCCCGTCCTTCTGGAATAGATTCTTCTCCTCTCGAGGGAGGTCGCGTGTCGGTCGGGGCCGCAGTCGGGGAGATAGCCTTCCACTTGGCTCCGTCGATAGGGGTGTGACGGTCTCGAAGGTGGGTAGAGCTAGCAAAGGCAATACTCAAACCGAGTGTCCTGGAGCTGCGGACGGGGATGACATCATTATCACGAATACCTACAGGGTAGAACACGTTTGATCTGAGTAGCATAAGTTCGAAATATCAACATAGTATAAATCTGATGATGGGAAAATTGAATATATAGCATACTCTAGCCACGAAGTCTATTCGGGTCAAAATGATAGTAGAAGGCCAGATGTCATTGCGATATTTGCTTGATGGCGCTGTGAGGAGAATGAAAATAACGAAAACTCGCGAAACTCGGTTGAGTTTGGCCGCAAACGGGTTTCGGGGTTGGATATCAATGATCTAATAAATTTAATCTTTGATTCTTGGTTACGTGCCATTGGAGAAGGATATGCAGATGCCAACTGGGTTAAAGTGGCTACTGCATCTGCGCTAAACACGTCATACTTCCTGCATTCAGAAAGCAACGTTCGCTCAACCGTTGTTTCGTGCATCTTTGGGCGGTATCTCAATCTAGTTCAACGCTAATAATGTGTAGGAGTCACCGTCGAAGGTGCTCATTGCCTTAAGGCACCTATGGTTGTATCACGTTTCTTAAAGCCCACCAGATCCTAGTGTACATCAAACCACCCTTTCACCTCAGGGTGACAGTGGCCCACCTCACGTGTACAGACACTGGAACACCTTCGAGTCTTACACATCTAGTAACACGAGTCAAACCATATCTGAAACCGAAACCGGCAAGCCTGCGTCTGTCAAGAACCTCAGAGTACGCAGACGTTACAGTCCTAGTGCAGATGGACAGATAAAGAGAATAATTCCAAGTAAAGGCGAAAGTCCAACCCCCTCGAACCTTTACGGTCTCGTAGGAAATGAGCGTTCTAGATAATGCCATAGTTACAATCACCGGTATGTTTCCCTTCTCATATTCGGATACCTTAATAATTGGAGCTAGGAGGTGGAGCTATTAAAAATGAACTTGTGGCTACTGACGATGTTGGGAACAAGGGAATTTGGGGAATCATTGGGCGCGGCTAAGGTTTGATAGAATAAGGGCCCAATCGATGGCTTATCAATGCCTTATTGCCTGATTTGTTCAAGCTTTCTATTTTGACTCGGTTATGGTACTAGATTCGTATAGCCAAGACCACTCTCTAGTTTAGGAGAACAGCCAGAAGTCATCGTGAGTTTCGCGCACTGGTTCCCATTTTTAGGCTCGCATGACCAAGTTCCGTTCGTTGATGCAACTGCAATATTAATTGTGGGGTCTACAAGATACGCCGGCGCAAGGATGTAGGTGAGATTTGACGATCAGAAGTATGTTTGGAAAGAACATTCATAATGAAGAAAGAGGCCTATGACGGACATATAAGTGGCGTCGAAGTCGTAGTAATGCGCGCTGTGAGAGCAGCCATGGAGGGCGACAACGAGGAGCCTTGGCGATGGGTTGAGCGTTGTCAGTGGTGGAGGAATGGCGGCAAGACCGGAGATGTTGGCGGCATTGGAGAGGGTGAGGGTGAATGGATGCATGATGGATGGTCTCGGAATAGAGTTCGGTGTTGTCCGAAGATTGTTATTGGGTGATAACGAAGTGGGAAATCGGGCGGAGTGATACGGTCATCTGGAGATAATAGCCGGATACAGCGGATGCTAGAATGTGGGGCTTGAGAGGTCCGGCCCTGGCAGGGAATGGAAGAGAACACCTGCAGGATTATGTCAGACGGAATTATCATTGGGCCAACCAATAAATTTGCGGAAAGGCAGCGGTGAGAAACTCAGATTTCATTAGCGCTGACAAGGCGCCCGCAAAGAATTCTGAGCTATGCGGGTAAATACCAAAATGCCTACCGCCTACTGATAAATCACGTAAAAGATATTGGGCCTTCTTATTTCTAATATTGTACTGATCGCTAAGTAAGACGGCGAGACTACTGCAGGGAACTGACGGACGCGAATCATGGTGGAGAGAATAAGCGAGCTCGCGCGAGAGATACTGACCAGCCTGAGGATCTGAGGCACATTAATCTCTTGAAGATTGCGAGTAGCTGTGGGAAAAGGCGGGGAGTCCGGCTAGTTGTAACATTTCTGACCATGCCCGACTGCAATTTAGATTACGGATATTGGGTCTTACCTGCAATCAAATATCACTTAGCAAAGAAGAGTGTTAAGTACATTCGAGATTAATCATTCGCTCGGGTTATAGAGTGGGAATCAAAAACAAAGAATTTAGTCCAAAGTTAAGTAAGAGCGTGCTAAGTAGGGCTTCCTGATACATAGAGGGTATAGCTGAAAATAAAAAAAAAGGTATTAATGACGAAATTGTAACTGAACTAAGAAAGGGTTGCGAAGGAGACATCTTTGCTAAGTTGCCATAATGTTTCGGGATGTAAATGTCAAGTTCAGCGGCGGAAGAGTCAGAGTGAAAGTATCCAGCTGCTTTGACTCAAAATTTTCTCCCGTCTCGCCATCAGCGTAAGTAATGTCAAAATTAAGAGCGAGCCGCGAGAGAAACATTCTGAGCTCCATTTTGGCCAGTTGTTTCCCTGCACAGTTCATCGCACCTGTTATTTGCGTCAGTATGTGCTCGATTAAGTGCTAACTGATGAGCGTACCTCGGGAGAACGGTATAAAAGGCGCCGTCTCCGGGTTGAGCTTGCCCTCGCTCCATCGTTCGGGAATAAATTCCAAGGGGTTCTCAAAGTTTCGTGAGTCGTGTTGTAGCGTCTGTGTAGGGATGGACACTATAGTGTCTCCTGGAATGTACACATCGTCGATTTGCAAGCCCGTTGGAGGTGTAACGCGTGCCAAGCCGCTGGGTACCGGTGGCCGTAGACGGAGAGACTCATGGATGATATCATCGAGATAACCAATGGACTTGACCTTTTCGTAGGACCAGTCAGGGTCGCCACGAGGGAACGATTCATCAAGAAGATCCTGCAGCTTCTTAAGTACACGGGGGTATCGGGCAAAGAAGTTAAGCGTATTAGCGAGCGCAGCCGCCGTTGTATCACTAGTGTGCATTAGCATATTATCGGGGCAGTGACTGAATGGATCCGTACCTTCCAGCAATAATGAGAAGGCGTGCATCTTCATGAAGTGCCATTTCGCCTGGCGGTGCGGACTTGTCGTTTTCAAATTTTGCCTTGATGAGCCAAGAGATGATGTCCTGAGGTTCAGCGTCTCTGTCGACTTCCTATATCATTCTGTCAGTCTCTGTATCCCCTGCCGAGCCTCTTTTCAACCAACCTTTTCCTTCTTCCAGACCTGTTCGGAACAGTATGTCATAAAGGCGGTGAGGCTACTTGCTGCACCAGGCACAGCCGCAAGCATCCTGAGAAGCCATGGTACAGGTGTGAGAAGACCGATTGCTGCCATCGAATCGTGGATTCCCTTGATCGTCGGATGCTTTTTCCCGGTTTCCAGAGTTTTGAATTCCGTTCCGAGGCCTACTTCCCCCATGACGTCGAAAGAAAAGAACATAGACCATGCCGTGCCATCGACGGGGCTCTTTTCACGGTTGCGAATCTGGCGTACCAGAGTGTCTGTCTTTGCCTTGACCCGAGGCTCATACTTTTCCAGTGCTAATTGTAATTGTCATTACATAAAGTCGTGCTCTAGAGCGTGCCTGACGTACCTTTCATGCTCAATCCACGGTCCCAAGCCCGTCTCCTCTGCCTTTGCACATCCAAGACTCTCGTCGAATTGATAGAACATTTGGTGACATCTTCAGTAACCTGGCTGTACCACGGCGATTTCGTACAATGAGATGGTGGCCCTTAGTATGATTAGCGACATGCGTAATTCTTGGTGTCTCATCTGTCGCGTACCGTAGATAAGGCGTATAGCGGAAGGGCGATTAATAGAGATTTCTCGGGGACCTGTTAACAGTCAGTTTCATACTTTTGCTCATTATTAGAACGGAGGACTGTCATACCGGTTCTAACAAAGTCTCCGTACTGTTTGTGTAGCTTTTCTACCTCGTCGCTGTATTGGTTGTTCTTCAAAGCCAGATACATTGCGTAGAAACGAGACGCTGCGGCATATTTCGGACCGGGAAAACTCCTCAGCCTATGAAAAGACAGCCGATATGTGACGATACTCGCAAACAGACCAAGGTTGAAGGATACTGCCACCAAGGTAGTCCAGAAAAGCGCCTGATCACCGTACATGTGGCCAAGGGTCACGTAACCCACCCACAAAAGCGTTACAGACGCCGCGTAAAATCCTACAAGTCGCCATCCTTGTCCATCTATTTCGACCTGAATGATGCTCAAGTGAAACAGAATGCCAAGCGTAAATGATCTCGTGAATGTGGATAAAATACGGCCCGGAAGATCCAGCAAGGCCAGTACCCCTTCCATGATGCCGATGTCGTTGGAGTATGCAAGTGAGTACTGCCACTGCATGTTCTATATACATGCTGGGAAATTTCACTCCCCTTGCGTGCTCGCGTGTGACGTGCGAGTCAAGGATCATTACGAAGCGGCCCCGCTTTCCGTAGCTGACAGATTCGAAAACAGGAATGTCATCCGTGCTTGCAGCCGATCGCCCAAAATGTAAATTCGACTGATTCAAACCTATGTTTGTCTCCATGCCCGGCAGTTTGGAACTCGAACTGTTGCCTGCGGCTAGTATATTGACCGACCAGGAATTCTCCTGGAGTCCGCCATACTCACGCCATTCGATAGGAGCTCAGACATCGCTCGCAATAATATAGGATTTAAGTGCTAAGATAGGCATAGCAACAAGCTGCAGACATCCCTGTTTCGGCTGCTGTGCCGCACTGTGCCGCACCGTGCCGCATAACGAGGAATACTCGGACTTTTTTCCGGGGACAGACAGAAGCGCAGAGACGTCAATCTTCGTGTAGCGCAAATTATTCTGTACGGAGCACATGTTCGTGATCGACAACTTGCTAGATATGTAAGCTGGAGGCGCCGACTACTTGTGTCTATGTTATCACTCTAATGCGAACTTTCTTGACACAGTTCCGACGTGCATCATGGCTATGGAAACGCTTCAATCGCTTTGCTATTGGACAATAACGCCGCTATTCATTGTTACAGTCATTACGACTTTCATTCGAATCTATATACGCTACTTTATCAAGTCGTTTGGCTTAGACGACTGGGCTGCGGCAACGTTACTTGTAAGTCGCCCTAATTAGCCGATGAACGGGCGTTAACGTGAAGAAGCCGTTTAATGCCGGACTACAAGCTATCCTATACATCTTTCTCAAGTATGGGGCAGGGTTGCATATCACTGAGGTATCGACAGACCACCCGGAGTATGTTCTTAAACTGCTAAAGGTATCTTGCTCCTAGTGTCTGTTTCTACCGGTGATATGCTCTAATATTGCCGTAGGGCCTCTTTGTGATCGAATTCTATTATATATGGATGCATTTCCATCTCAAAACCGGCTTCCTATTATTCTATCTGCGTCTATCCCATCTTAAGGCCTTCCGGATGGCCGTATATATCACGCTCGTTTTTAATGCCCTCTGCACAATTGGCATGTGGTTTCTCTACGCATTTCAGTGCAAACCACTGGAAGCGTTCTGGAATCCTTATGCGCACCCAGATGCCGTTTGCCTTGACAGCTCAATCACGTACTTCGTACCGTATACTCTAGTAAGTCCAAGGACAAAAAAACAAATTTCTCTGTTGCTGTGAGCTAAAGACGGGCAATAGAACCTCTTCCTGGACATAACGATCCTTGTTCTTCCCATACGAACGGTCTGGGATCTTCAAATGACCCTTCGTCGGAAACTCGCCGTTCTCGGCGTTATATGCACCGGTGGCGCAGCCGTGCTCGTTTCTGCGCTTCGTCTTATTGTTCTTCTCGAATTTTCCTCAAGTCCTGACTTCACTTGGACATTAGGTAAGATGATAATTGTCTCAGCATTTGAGATCAATATTGCCATCATTGCGTCCAACATGCCGTCTATCAAAGCCTTATGGTTGAAATGGCACGATGGGACTTTAAGCTCGCAGCGATCAAAGCATTCTCAGCATCATCAGCTTTCCGAAATGCCATCGAGCAGCCACCATTCACGATCTGCCTCAAAGACGCTTGGACGGTCGGACCCTAGATTAACTGTCGATGAAAATACCTCGGAGGAGTCGCTGGTGACAAAGGAAGAAGGTCGGGTGGTAGTGACACACTCATTTCATGAGGAGGCTCGCAGCGCATCCGAAGACCAAGCGTCACGATATTGATCGGCAGGAGGGAGGATTCAGCTGACGCACCCCTTTCCCAACTCGTACGATAGAATATAAATCAGCATAGTCGCAAAGACATAGACGTTTCCCTGAGAGACTTGTGGCAAGTGTCTGTGTTCGCAGATCAACATAATCTCGAAGATGCACGTGTGATTGACTATTGTTAAGAGAGTCCTCTGTTATAAGGCCTGTGCACTGCAAGTCATTGTTGCAGTTACTCGGTGCTTGTCATTGCCGACTGATATGGCACCAGTGGTACGTGATGATCCGTCTTGATGTATGTCAGCATATCCATTCCTTAATTTAGCGGACCTTGTTCAACAACTCCATATCTCAAGAATCTTTGGACCTAAGTATTGAACCTCATTAGGCATACCGGTCATATTTCTCTTTCTTCAACTGGATAGTATACATTATGTTATTATCAAAGCCATGCACTCTATACCTGTCAGTTACTTCTTAGCATTTAGTGTCCCTCAACCAGACCTACATCAAACGCAGCTTCATTCCAACACATAATAGAGTAATTGGGGTTATGCTTCTAGTAATACTTAACAATCTTAGATGATCAGATCTATATCTATAAAAATCGAAAAGGAGCCGAAATCGAACTCATAAAACGACATCTTCATTAGTGCTTACGATGGTTGACCTTTCCTCATCATAGCTTCCCTTGCTCCCCGCCATATCTATTCATGATGGTCGTGCACAGAAGATTGCCAGCCGTCAGGAGTAGACAGGCATCTAGAAAGTGCCACTCTTCAGGGCTAAGTTGATCCGCAGCTAGCAGATGCTCCACTTCTGCATCTATGTCACACTCCACCTGGAGCTGCAAGGCGTATATAACAGCCTTTGCGTTGATGTCCGTGGGGAGGCGAAGAAGCTGCTGAACTACGTGGACGGAATTAATGAGATGCTGAATCTTGCCGGCCTTGAACGCCTTTTTCTCCTTCTCGTAAGAGCCCAGGTCATTAGTAAAGATCATATGGTTCCCCATTAGCTCGATGACCTTCTCCAGTCGTGGGCTCTTAATGTCGACGGTCGAGTTGATCGAGAATTTAGTACAAGCTAGGATGCAGCTGCTGTTCCGTCAAAATAAAAGGTCTCACGAGTAGAGTGACAAGCCTACTTACGGATATGCTGCATCTTCGCGGCGATATTCTAGATAATCTCCCAGGTCTACAAAGGGTCTGGGCGGTGGAGGGGGGTGGGAACAAAAGTTGACCAGCTCGTCGATCACCTCCTGACCCCCAGTGTCGGAAAACTGGCGGAGCCCCGTGATAGATTGATCGATCATCGCCTGTAACGGCGTCTCCGCCGTTGTGGCGCCGGAAGCGTTGCCGAGGAGCCGCGAGACAAAGTCATCCCGCAGCTTAGCGACCTCCTGCTCGCCTTCCATTTCCCAAAGGTCTAGACGCCGAACACGATCTTAGCGTCAGTCACAACCGAATCGGGAACCATACCCACCGTCAAAAACAAAGATATACACCATAACAATAGCGAGTAGTTGCACCTGTTGCTCATCGGCTTCTGGGAATAAATAAACAGCGAATCTGAGAAATCCATTCTCAACATCCTGCAGCAACTTGGCCGAGATTTTAGAGAATGTCTTTCCCGATTTAGCAGCCTTTCTGAAGGACTGGTCGTCGAGAAATTTCTCCAGAGAATCTGCTCCAGTCGACAAGACCAGCTTCCAGTGTTTGCTCTGCCGGAAGACGCGCAGTCCTGTCATGGCGGCAATGCCTGCAGTATGTGGAAAGATGTCAATCCACTGTGATTTGATTGCATCGGAATTGCTTGAACTTCCTGCTTGTCTGCCGGCTCTCTTAAGGAATTCTCCATTAGACAGCTGTTCATTCAGCTTGAGCTCTGGGAGCTGCAGGTAGTTGGTTGGGACATCACGCAGGTAATCGTAGGAGTAGCTAACTGGGAAAAGATGAGGCCAATCATCGGCTGATGCAAGGAGGGCTGCCGGCAGACATAAGATCAGCAATATATGTGGAAGTTGTTGGGCAAACTACTTACTATTCGTCGCGCTGTCCATGGTAATTTTCTCGAATTCAGAAAACAAATGTGCTCTCGTTGTACTTTGGATTCATACTGCGTGGCGAATACTTATGAGGCCCTCAACGTAAGAATGGGCTGGGATGATCGGCGATTGAGCACGGACATCTCGGTCGAACTCAAGAAGGAGACAATGGACTATACATGTGAAAACTTCGTATTGTGGGCTTTCGTGCCGCTGACTCGACCTATGAATGGCTTACACACCGCTTCTGCATACTTCTTGTAGCATTCGGATTGCGCTACCCCTGGCTTTGCAGGATTTTCTTTTCCTTGCTCCGCTACTGATTCATTCTCTTTAATCGGCATATGATAGGCTGCTTCCATGTATCTAGATATCCCCACTGCCGATGCTGAAGTCGAAGTTCACCTTACTGGGTAGATAGGATGCATCATATTAGCAGAAGTGAAATGGCCTATAAAAAGGGATACAGCCCATGTTGGCGTCCCAAAATATACGAGTCAAGTTGCATAAGGGACGATACGAAACTCTCCTGAAGATCGCGCGAATTTTGAAGGTTCCGGAACCCTTCCTCCCGATGCGTTGCGTAGATTTTTGAAGTCCTCATCCTTTGATTGCGTCAACGGCTGTATCGAACGTGCGCCGTGCAGGCTATGCTGGGGTCAATGAATAGTGATGAGTGTGCTGAACGGGTCGGAGCGCTGGCACGGACCGTAGCACTGTCCACTCTGATGCGCACCTATAGGCCTTTTATAGCACCAGTGCTCAAAGATCAGTTGATGATCGCCATTCTCCGTCGACCGTGCGCAACGCTTTTGCCTTTCCAGTATTTGAACCCACCGGGTAAAACTTCCATGAAGACTGGGATGATCGATATTTACCACCGTCAGCTTCAAACAGTTATTGCCTCTGGAGAAGCACGAAACGGGATGAACTCCATTGATTTATATTAAGTTGTATATATCCAAGCAACAGAGTCTGCATGTTTTGCTGGTTAATGCATAAGCAGAGCCTGTAGGTTTCTGGACGACAGGCTGCGAACTCCTGATTCTGGAAGTATTCCGAACCCTGCTAATTAGCCAAGATCTTCCAGCGGAGTGACACGACGTGATTGAGTCAGAATATCGGCATTGGTATTCCATTGCCAATTCCAGTAATGAGGAGTAATTCTGGAGAGAAGCTCTCACCGCTAGACGAAGCGGAATACGAGTACAACCGCTCTTCCGGCTATTCATTCACCGCAGACCTCTTGAATGGTTCCACGATATGGATTCAGGGGCAACCTGCCAGTGTCGTTAGCCAATTGCCTTTCCATCTAGAAGTTATGCAGCATTTGAACCTAAGCTAAACACACT
Organism: Neoscytalidium dimidiatum; assembly: GCA_037367355.1. Lineage (NCBI taxonomy): Eukaryota > Fungi > Ascomycota > Dothideomycetes > Botryosphaeriales > Botryosphaeriaceae > Neoscytalidium > Neoscytalidium dimidiatum. The sequence continues at coordinate 3,388 of CM074701.1, read as the reverse complement.
TTTAAAAATCCACTTCAAGGTCATACAGCGCGATTTCTGCTTGCTTATCCGTACCCTACCTCGTCTACTCAAATATTCGTTCCGCTTTCCGGATTGCACCGTAGCATAATGACGATCAAGACAGGAGAATTCAGAGTCATTATCGTTGGCGGAGGCATTGCAGGCCTCGCTATGGCCAACATGCTCGAAAGATTCGATATCGACTACGTCCTCCTCGAAGCATATCATGAAGTTGCGCCGCAGGTGGGTGCCAGCATTGGATTACTTCCAAACTCTCTACGCATTCTCGACCAGCTAGGTTGCTATGATGCGATCAGAGCACTGATACAGCAACCTTCCGATGTGGCTTACGCAAGAGGCTCTGATGGGAAGCCATTAATGACTATTACAGGCTTGGCCTCTCATCTTATTAAAAGGTAGTATATTAAGGATATCCATCTCACGGTGCGCGCTGATCTGTGGCGAGACACGGGTACCCATTCGTTTTCGTTGATCGCCAGATGTTGCTACAGGTGCTGTACGGTCACTTGAAAAACAAAACAAAAGTGTTGGTCAAAAAAAGGGTCGACAGCATTACACTTATCTCAGGGGGGGTTAGAGCCACTTCAACGGACGGCTCCTCGTATGTCGGTGACATTTTGGTCGGAGCAGACGGGGTCCACAGCTTCGTCAGACAAGAAATGTGGCGCATCGCAGACGAACTTCAGCCCGGATGGATTCCTCGATCGGAAAGAACAGGTTTGAGTTCAAGCACCTTTGACGGAGAAAATTCGCTGAAGTGCATTATAGCAATGCCTTGTGACTATGGATGCATCTTTGGTATATCGAAACCTACCACCGGAATTGGTTTGGGAACAATCCACACCGTTTTTAAGAAGCATTACTCTTACTTAGTCATTGCTGGGCCCGGGGCCAGAGTCTACTGGTTTCTTTTTGTTAATATTGGGCGAACATATCATCCAAATTTTCCCAGATTCACGAAGAAGGATGAAGAAGAATTAGCATATAAACATCAAGACGATCCCATTACGGAAGAGCTCAAATTTGGCGACATTTACAAAAACCGAACTTCCTCCGTTCTTACTGCTCTACCAGAATATGTATTCAGGAGGTGGTACTTTGGTAGAATCATCACAATCGGGGATGCGGCTCATAAAGTACTTCCCTCATATTTTCTCTCTCTCTCATCTGAACGCTAACCCATCCTTAGTTCGAACCCATCTCCGGCCAAGGTGGAAATAACGCTATCGAAACTGCGGCGGCATTGGTAAATTCCTTGAAAAGAGCATTGGAATCTCGGCCAGAAGGGCTGCAAGATGCCGACATAACCTCTGCGTTTCAGCAGACCCAGACTCTTCGCGCTCCCCGAGCGTCTCAGCTTGTCAACGAATCTCATTTACAGCAACAGATTGAAGCCATGGAGAACACCTTTTTCAAGCTCCTGGCATACCACCTGGTTCCATATCTACACTTGGAGACTCAACTCAGGCGCTTCTCTGACGCGGCTGTTCCTTCTGTACGACTCGACGAACTACTAGTTCCGCAGCGCCCGAGATTCGTACCTTATTCTGACGAGCTTCCAAACACTCCATTGAATTCCAAGTGGTTCTCGGTAGCCACCATAGCTTCTCTGCTATTGGGGCTGATGTGGGCGCGTGCGGCTGAACTCTCTTTACTCAGCTTCAACCACTCGACACGGACTGAGTTGCCACTGAGCTTACTCTTCACGGTGCCAACCAGCCGAACCGTTTATTTCTTGGCTATACTGCCTCCCGTTTTGTTGATTTGGACAGTGGAGGGTTATCGAAACGGCAACACACGAACTCCCATCTCCATGTAAGCTCCTGTAATTATCATGCTACGTAACATGTTCCGCTGATTAGCGTGCCATTGTTCTTAGCCCATCGTTATGGATACTAGCATCCCAGTACCATGGGTTTAGTGTAATTGCTCCGCTGTATTATCTTATGAGCGTCTTCACATCAGCCAACAAATCCTATGAGCGTACATCAGGGCGTCCGATCCCAGCTGCGGTGGCAAAGTCCCTCATTCCATCTTTGCTTTGTTCCTACGCTGTTGCGATCACTTTCGCACTTTTAGACTTAGCAGGTCCGCACAGCTTATACTTTCCTGCACTTATATCACTCATCCCATCCTTAATCTGGAGTTCATCCGCCTCCAATTTTACTTCATTGGAGATGTATGAAAAGAAAGATGTGGTGGCTTTGCAAAGGGCATATCTCTTTTCATTTGTCATCGCTGCCACGATATATCTTTCTACCTTTCTGGATGCTTTACTATCGACGAATTTCACTACCGGTGCGCTTTCCTCGTTGGCGGCATGGCATGAAATCGATTTTAAACCTCCGGATAATTATTTCATTATTGGGCATGCTGCAATTTTTTCCTGGATCATCTATAGCATCTACGAGCTAAGGCGTCTAGGTTACGTCTCTACGCCACATGCCTGTAAGGCAGCATGCGTCGTCGTTCTCACGCTGCCTCTCTTGGGTGTAGGGGCCGTATATGTGGGAACCTGGAGCTGGCGTGAAGCAATTATTACGCGGTTAGTTATAATCGGTGGAAATTATAAAGAGAAAACTTTATCGTCTACTAATAACTTATAAAAATATAACTTATTATAATATAAGCTCTAGATAAAAGTATTTCTAATCTTATTTTTAATAAACTAACTTTAATAAAAAATTTATAATATCTCTATTAAATTTATCTTATAATTTAGAGATTTTAAATATTATTTTATATAAATTACTAAATATTAATTAAATAGCTATTACGAACCCTACGGGCTTTATAGCCGCGAGGGCCGCGAGCCCGTACGGGAAAAAGAGCCGTAAGGCCCTAAGAAGCCTATATATAATAGAGCCGTACTCCTTAAGCCCGTACGGGAAGACTAGGAATACGGGATAATAGTGCGTACGGGAACGCTAGTAGATAATAACGACTGCCCGTATAAAAAGGACGCCTACGGGTGTTACGGCGCAGCAAGAAGGGAAGGAGAGGAAGTGCTGAGCTGGAGGAAATCGGACCCACCAACACAACACAGCCAAGATACAAGACGCCCGTGGCCACCCCGATGACTCAGCAACAACACCGCGGTCACAATGCCAAGGCCTGACCACTCAACCTGACCACCAGAACCACCGCGGTCACGGCCAGCGGTCACACCCACCATCTCCTACAGTATATAGAGCACACTCGTTCACAGTAGATAGGACCCCCGTGGTCAACTTGTCAATTGATTCCTACCCTACTATTGTACGAACCTCCCCTGCCTACCACTGTATTGGCCCCTAGAAAGCCCAAGCTGCCTGACGACGCGCCTCGACTCCCCCAGAAAGAGTCCCGGCGTAACACTTTGACCACC